>QXEO01000464.1:1854211-3143913 GCA_007115705.1 Dactylis glomerata | reverse complement strand
CCCCTATAGCTTTCTCCGTATGAGGCCTCACCGATGGATCTTTTGCTTTATTTTGGTTTGTTTAGGACATATATACATGGAAAGCAATGGTTGGGCCCACTTTACCATAAAATAGGCTCCGATAGACCCGTAGCGGGAGTTTCCACGTACAGATCCTGGATTTCAGCTAGTGTTAACACCCCATGTATGTGAAGAAGGCCTTGCCGGGACCTATATATATTGGATGTACCAACCTTGGGTCACACCTATACACATATGTTAGGGACACATGCATACAAGTTTTCTAGGGTGGACGATGCTCCCGTGGTCTTTATCCGGTGAAACTCTAGACTAGGGGGGGGTTCGGAGATCTACCCCTATAGCTTTCTCCGTATGAGGCCTCACCAATGGATCTTTTGCTTTATTTTGGTTTGTTTAGGACATATATATATGGAAAGCAATGGTTGGGCCCACTTGACCATAAAATAGGCTCCGATAGACCCGTAGCGGGAGTTTCCACGTACAGATCCTGGATTTCAGCTAGTGTTAACACCCCATGTATGTGAAGAAGGCCTTGCCCGGGACCTATATATATTGCATGTACCAACCTTGTGTCACACCTATACACATATGTTAGGGACACATGCATATAAGTTTTCTAGGGTGGACTATGCTCCGGTGGTCTTTATCCGATGAAACCCTAGACCGGGGGGGGTCGAAGATCTACCCCTATAGCTTTCTCCATATGAGGCCTCACCGATGGATCTTTTGCTATATTTTGGTTTGTTTAGGACATATATACATGGAAAGCAATGGTTGGGCCCACTTTACCATGAAATATGCTCCGATAGACCCATAGCAGGAGTTTCCACGTACAGATCCTGGATTTCAGCTAGTGTTAACACCCCATGTATGTGAAGAAGGCCTTGCCCGGGACCTATATATATTGCATGTACCAACCTTGTGTCACACCTATACACATATGTTAGGGACACATGCATGCAAGTTTTCTAGGGTGGACGATGCTCCCGTGGTCTTTATCCGGCAAAACCCTAGACCGGGGGGTTCGGAGATCTACCCCTATAGCTTTCTCTGTATGAGGCCTCACCGATGGATCTTTTGCTTTATTTTGGTCTGTTTAGGACATATATACATGGAAAGCAATGGTTGGGCCCACTTTACCATGAAATAGGCTCCGATAGACCCGTAGCGGGAGTTTCCACTTACAGATCCTGGATTTCAGCTAGTGTTAACACCCCATGTATGTGAAGAAGGCCTTGCCCGGGACCTATATATATTGCATGTACCAACATTGTGTCACACCTATACACATATGTTAGGGACACATGCATGCAAGTTTTCTAGGGTGGACGATGCTCCGGTGGTCTTTATCCAGCAAAACCCTTGACCGGGGGGTTTGGAGATCTACCCCTATAGCTTTCTCCATATGAGGCCTCACCGGTGGATCTTTTGCATTATTTTGGTTTGTTTAGGACATATATACATGGAAAGCAATGGTTGGGCCTACTTTACCATGAAATAGGCTCCGATAGACCCATAGCGGGAGTTTCCACGTACAGATCCTGGATTTCAGCTAGTGTTAACGCCCCACGTATGTGAAGGCCTTGCCCGGGACCTATATATATTGCATGTACCAACCTTGTGTCACACCTATACACATATGTTAGGGACACATGCATGCAAATTTTCTAGGGTGGATGATGCTCCGGTGGTCTTTATCTGGCGAAACCCTAGACCAGGGGGTTTGGAGATCTACCCCTATAGCTTTCTCCATATGAGGCCTCACCGATGGATCTTTTGCTTTATTTTGGTTTATTTAGGAGATATATACATGGAATGCAATGGTTGGGCCTACTTTACCATAAAATAGGCTCCGATAGACCCATAGCGGGAGTTTCCATGTACAGGTCCTGGATTTCAGCTAGTGTTAACACGCCATGTATGTGAAGAAGGCCTTGCCCGGGACCTATATATATTGCATGTACCAACCTTGTGTCACACCTATACACATATGTTAGGGACACATGCATGCAAGTTTTCTAGGGTGGACGATGCTCCCGTGGTCTTTATCCGGCAAAACCCTAGACCGGGGGGTTCGGAGATCTACCCCTATAGCTTTCTCTGTATGAGGCCTCACCGATGGATCTTTTGCTTTATTTTGGTCTGTTTAGGACATATATACATGGAAAGCAATGGTTGGGCCCACTTTACCATGAAATAGGCTCCGATAGACCCGTAGCGGGAGTTTCCACTTACAGATCCTGGATTTCAGCTAGTGTTAACACCCCATGTATGTGAAGAAGGCCTTGCCCGGGACCTATATATATTGCATGTACCAACATTGTGTCACACCTATACACATATGTTAGGGACACATGCATGCAAGTTTTCTAGGGTGGACGATGCTCCGGTGGTCTTTATCCAGCAAAACCCTTGACCGGGGGGTTTGGAGATCTACCCCTATAGCTTTCTCCATATGAGGCCTCACCGGTGGATCTTTTGCATTATTTTGGTTTGTTTAGGACATATATACATGGAAAGCAATGGTTGGGCCTACTTTACCATGAAATAGGCTCCGATAGACCCATAGCGGGAGTTTCCACGTACAGATCCTGGATTTCAGCTAGTGTTAATGCCCCACGTATGTGAAGGCCTTGCCCGGGACCTATATATATTGCATGTACCAACCTTGTGTCACACCTATACACATATGTTAGGGACACATGCATGCAAATTTTCTAGGGTGGATGATGCTCCGGTGGTCTTTATCTGGCGAAACCCTAGACCAGGGGGTTTGGAGATCTACCCCTATAGCTTTCTCCATATGAGGCCTCACCGATGGATCTTTTGCTTTATTTTGGTTTATTTAGGAGATATATACATGGAATGCAATGGTTGGGCCTACTTTACCATAAAATAGGCTCCGATAGACCCATAGCGGGAGTTTCCATGTACAGGTCCTGGATTTCAGCTAGTGTTAACACGCCATGTATGTGAAGAAGGCCTTGCCCGGGACCTATATATATTGCATGTACCAACCTTGTGTCACACCTATACACATATGTTAGGGACACATGCATGCAAGTTTTCTAGGGTGGACGATGCTCCCGTGGTCTTTATCCGGCAAAACCCTAGACCGGGGGGTTCGGAGATCTACCCCTATAGCTTCTCTGTATGAGGCCTCATCGATGGTCTTTTGCTTTATTTTGGTTTGTTTAGGACATATATACATGGAAAGCAATGGTTGGGCCCACTTTACCATAAAATAGGCTCCGATAGACCCGTAGCGGGAGTTTCCACGTACAGATCCTGGATTTCAGCTAGTGTTAACACCCCATGTATGTGAAGAAGGCCTTGCCCGGGACCTATATATATTGGATGTACCAACCTTGGGTCACACCTATACACATATGTTAGGGACACATGCATACAAGTTTTCTAGGGTGGACGATGCTCCCGTGGTCTTTATCCGGTGAAACTCTAGACTGGGGGGGGTTCGGAGATCTACCCCTATAGCTTTCTCCGTATGAGGCCTCACCAATGGATCTTTTGCTTTATTTTGGTTTGTTTAGGACATATATATATGGAAAGCAATGGTTGGGCCCACTTTACCATAAAATAGGCTCCGATAGACCCGTAGCGGGAGTTTCCACGTACAGATCCTGGATTTCAGCTAGTGTTAACACCCCATGTATGTGAAGAAGGCCTTGCCCGGGACCTATATATATTGCATGTACCAACCTTGTGTCACACCTATACACATATGTTAGGGACACATGCATACAAGTTTTCTAGGGTGGACGATGCTCCGGTGGTCTTTATCCGATGAAACCCTAGACCGGGGGGTCGGAGATCTACCCCTATAGCTTTCTCCATATGAGGCCTCACCGATGGATCTTTTGCTATATTTTGGTTTGTTTAGGACATATATACATGGAAAGCAATGGTTGGGCCCACTTTACCATGAAATATGCTCCGATAGACCCATAGCAGGAGTTTCCACGTACAGATCCTGGATTTCAGCTAGTGTTAACACCCCATGTATGTGAAGAAGGCCTTGCCCGGGACCTATATATATTGCATGTACCAACCTTGTGTCACACCTATACACATATGTTAGGGACACATGCATGCAAGTTTTCTAGGGTGGACGATGCTCCCGTGGTCTTTATCCGGCAAAACCCTAGACCGGGGGGGTTCGGAGATCTACCCCTATAGCTTTCTCTGTATGAGGCCTCACCGATGGATCTTTTGCTTTATTTTGGTCTGTTTAGGACATATATACATGGAAAGCAATGGTTGGGCCCACTTTACTATGAAATAGGCTCTGATAGTCCCGTAGCGGGAGTTTCCACGTGAAGATCCTGGATTTCAGCTAGTGTTAACACCCCATGTATGTGAAGAAGGCCTTGCCCGGGATCTATATATATTGCATGTACCAACCGTGTGTCACACCTATACACATATGTTAGGGACACATGCATGCAAGTTTTCTAGGGTGGACGATGCTCCGGTGGTCTTTATCCGGTGAAACCCTAGACCGGGGGGGTTCAGAGATCTACCCCTATAGCTTTCTCTGTATGAGGCCTCACCGATGGATCTTTTGCTTTATTTTGGTTTGTTTAGGACATATATACATGGAAAGCAATGGTTGAGCCCACTTTACCATGAAATAGGCTCCAATAGACCCGTAGCGGGAGTTTTCACGTACAGATCTTGGATTTTAGCTAGTGTTAACACCCCATGTATGTGAAGAAGGCCTTGCCCGGGACCTATATATATTGCATGTACCAACCTTGTGTCACACCTATACACATATGTTAGGGACACATGCATGCAAGTTTTCTAGGGTGGACGATGCTTTGGTGGTCTTTATCCGGCGAAACCCTAGACCAGGGGGTTCGGAGATCTACCCCTATAGCTTTCTCCGTATGAGGCCTCACCGATGGATCTTTTGCTTTATTTTGGTTTGTTTAGGACATATATACATGGAATACAATGGTTGGGCCCACTTTACAATGAAATAGGCTCCGATAGACCCGTAGCGGGAGTTTCCACGTACAGATCCTGGATTTCAGCTAGTGTTAACACCCCATGTATGTGAAGAAGGCCTTGCCCGGGACCTATATATATTGCATGTACCAACCTTGTGTCACACCTATACACATATGTTAGGGACACATGCATGCAAGTTTTCTAGGGTGGACGATGCTCTGGTGGTCTTTATCCAGCGAAACCCTAGACCGGGGGGTTTGAAGATCTACCCCTATAGCTTTCTCCATATGAGGCCTCACCGATGGATCTTTTTCTTTATTTTGGTTTGTTTAGGACATATATACATGGAAAGCAATGGTTGGGCCCACTTTACCATGAAATAGGCTTCCGTAGACCCGTAGCGGGAGTTTCCACGTACAGATCCTGGATTTCAGCTAGTGTTTACACCCCATGTATGTGAAGAAGGCCTTGCCCGGGACCTATATATATTGCATGTACCAACATTGTGTCACACCTATACACATATGTTAGGGACACATGCATGCAAGTTTTCTAGGGTGGACGATGCTCCGGTGGTCTTTATCCAGCAAAACCCTAGACCAGGGGGTTTGGAGATCTACCCCTATAGCTTTCTCCGTATGAGGCCTCACCGGTGGATCTTTTGCATTATTTTGGTTTGTTTAGAACATATATACATGGAAAGCAATGGTTGGGCCTACTTTACCATGAAATAGGCTCCGATAGACCCATAGCGGGAGTTTCCACGTACAGATCCTGGATTTCAGCTAGTGTTAACACCCCACATATGTGAAGGCCTTGCCCGGGACCAATATATATTGCATGTACCAACCTTGTGTCACACCTATACACATATGTTAGGGACACATGCATGCAAATTTTCTAGGGTGGATGATGCTCCGGTGGTCTTTATCTGGCGAAACCCTAGACCAGGGGGTTTGGAGATCTACCCCTATAGCTTTCTCCATATGAGGCCTCACCGATGGATCTTTTGCTTTATTTTGGTTTATTTAGGACATATATACATGGAATGCAATGGTTGGGCCTACTTTACCATGAAATAGGCTCCGATAGACCCATAGCGGGAGTTTCCACGTACAGGTCCTGGATTTCAGCTAGTGTTAACACCCCATGTATGTGAAGAAGGCCTTGCCCGGGACCTATATATATTGCATGTACCAACCTTGTGTCACACCTATACACATATGTTAGGGACACATGCATGCAAGTTTTCTAGGGTGGATGATGCTCCCGTGGTCTTTATCCGGTGAAACCCTAGACAGGAGGGGTTCAAAGATCTACCCCTATAGCTTTCTCTGTATGAGGCCTCACCGATGGATCTTTTGCTTTATTTTGGTTTGTTTAGGACATATATACATGGAAAGCAATGGGTGGGCCCACTTTACCATGAAATAGGCTCCGATAGACCCGTAGCGGGAGTTTCCACATACAGATCCTGGATTTTAGCTAGTGTTAACACCCCATGTATGTGAAGAAGGCCTTGCCCGGGACCTATATATATTGCATGTACCAACATTGTGTCACACCTATACAAATATGTTAGGGACACATGCATGCAAGTTTTCTAGGGTGGACGATGCTCTGGTGGTCTTTATCTGGTGAAACCCTAGACCGGGGGGTTTGGAGATCTACCCCTATAGCTTTCCCTGTATGAGGCCTCACCGATGGATCTTTTGCATTATTTTGGTTTGTTTAGGACATATATACATGGAATGCAATGGTTGGGCCCACTTTACCATGAAATAGGCTCCGATAGACCCATAGCGGGAGTTTCCACGTACAGATCCAGGATTTCAGCTAGTGTTAACACCCCATGTATGTGAAGAAGGCCTTGCCCGGGATCTATATATATTGCATGTACCAACCTTGGGTCACACCTATACACATATGTTAGGGACACATGCATACAAGTTTTCTAGGGTGGACGATGCTCCCGCGGTCTTTATCCGGCGAAACTCTAGACCGGGGGGGGTTCGGAGATCTACCCATATAGCTTTCTCCGTATGAGGCCTCACCAATGGATCTTTTGCTTTATTTTGGTTTGTTTAGGACATATATATATGGAAAGCAATGGTTGGGCCCACTTTACTATGAAATAGGCTCCGATAGACCCGTAGCGGGAGTTTCCACGTACAGATCCTGGATTTCACCTAGTGTTAACACCCCAGGTATGTGAAGAAGGCCTTGCCCGGGACCTATATATATTGCATGTACCAACCTTGTGTCACACCTATACACATATGTTAGGGACACATGCATGCAAGTTTTCTAGGGTGGACGATGCTCCAGTGGTCTTTATCCGGCGAAACCCTAGACCGGGGGGGGGGGGTTGGAGATCTACCCCTATAGCTTTCTCTGTATGAGGCCTCACCGATGGATCTTTTGCTTTATTTTGGTTTGTTTAGGACATATATACATGGAAAGCAATGGTTGGGCCCACTTTACCATGAAATAGGCTCCGATAGACCCGTAGCAGGAGTTTCCACGTACAGATCCTGGATTTCAGCTAGTGTTAACACCCCATGTATGTGAAGAAGGCCTTGCCCAAGACCTATATATATTGCATGTACCAACCTTGTGTCACACCTATACACATATGTTAGGGACACATGCATGCAATTTTTCTAGGGTGGATGATGCTCTGGTGGTCTTTATCCGGTGAATCCCTAGACCAGGGGGGAAGGGGTTCGGAGATCTACCCCTATAGCTTTCTCTGTATGAGGCCTCACCGATGGATCTTTTTCTTTATTTTTTTTGTTTAGGACATATATACATGGAAAGCAATGGTTGGGCCCACTTTACCATGAAATAGGCTCCGATAGACCCGTAGCGGGAGTTTCCACGTACATATCCTGGATTTCAGCTAGTGTTAGCACCCCATATATGTGAAGAAGGCCTTGCCCGAGTCCTATATATATTGCATGTACCAACCTTGTGTCACACCTATACACATATGTTAGGGACACATGCATGCAAGTTTTCTAGGGTGGATGATGCTCCCGTGGTCTTTATCCGGTGAAACCCTAGACAGGAGGGGTTCAAAGATCTACCCCTATAGCTTTCTCTGTATGAGGCCTCACCGATGGATCTTTTGCTTTATTTTGGTTTGTTTAGGACATATATACATGGAAAGCAATGGGTGGGCCCACTTTACCATGAAATAGGCTCCGATAGACCCGTAGCGGGAGTTTCCACATACAGATCCTGGATTTTAGCTAGTGTTAACACCCCATGTATGTGAAGAAGGCCTTGCCCGGGACCTACATATATTGCATGTACCAACATTGTGTCACACCTATACAAATATGTTAGGGACACATGCATGCAAGTTTTCTAGGGTGGACGATGCTCTGGTGGTCTTTATCTGGTGAAACCCTAGACCGGGGGGTTTGGAGATCTACCCCTATAGCTTTCCCTGTATGAGGCCTCACCGATGGATATTTTGCATTATTTTGGTTTGTTTAGGACATATATACATGGAATGCAATGGTTGGGCCCACTTTACCATGAAATAGGCTCCGATAGACCCATAGCGGGAGTTTCCACGTACAGATCCAGGATTTCAGCTAGTGTTAACACCCCATGTATGTGAAGAAGGCCTTGCCCGGGATCTATATATATTGCATGTACCAACCTTGTGTCATATCTATACACATATGTTAGGGACACATGCATACAAGTTTTCTAGGGTGGACGATGCTTCGGTGGTCTTGATTCGGTGAAACCCTAGACCAGGGGGGTTCGGAGATCTACCCCTATAGCTTTCTCCATATGAGGCCTCACCGATGGATCTTTTGCTTTATTTTGCTTTATTTAGGACATATATACATGGAAAGCAATGGTTGGGCCCACTTTACTATGAAATAGGCTCCGATAGACCCGTAGCGGGAGTTTCCACATACAGATCCTAGATTTCAGCTAGTGTTAATACCCCATGTATGTGAAGAAGGCCTTGCCCAGGACCTATATATATTGCATGTACCAACCTTGTGTCACACCTATACACATATGTTAGGGACACATGCACGCAAGTTTTCTAGGGTGGATGATGCTCCCGTGGTCTTTATCTAGCGAAACCCTAGACCGAGGGGTTCGAAGATCTACCCCTACAGCTTTCTCCGTATGAGGCCTCACCGATGGAACTTTTGCTTTATTTTGGTTTTTTAGGACATATATACATAGAAAGCAATGGTTGGGCCCACTTTACCATGAAATAGGCTCCAATAGACCCGTAGCGGGAGTTTCCACCTACAGATCCTGGATTTCAGCTAGTGTTAATAGCCCATGTATATGAAGAAGACCTTGCCTGGGACCTATATATATTGCATGTACCAACCTTGGGTCATGATATGTCTCCAACGTATCTATAATTTTTGATGCTCCATGCTTGTTTTTACACCATTTGCCTATTGTTTTGTTACACTTAGTGGCACTTTTATGCATTTTCCAGAACTAACCTATTAACGAGTTGCCACAGTGCCAGTTCCCTGTTTTCTGCTGTTTTTGTGTTTCAGAGTGATACACAGGAAATATTCTCGGAATTGGACAAAATCACATCCTGACGTCATATTTCACCGGGAAGCTTCCAGAGATCCGAAGAAGAGACGGAGGGGGGCCACCAGGGCCCCACACGTTGGGGTGGCGCGACCAGGCCCCTGGCCGCGCGGGCCCCATGTGAGGGCGCCTAGCTCCCCCTCTAACATCGCCCCTTCGCCTATAAATACCCCCTGACAGAAAAAAACCTAAGTACCCGATTAGTTTTTCAGAACACATCGCGATCCGCCGCCGCCGTCGACCCAAAGATCGGGAGGGTCCAGAAGCTCTTCCCGGTACCCTGCCGGAGAGGGGAATCACCACCAGAGTTCTTCTTCATCGCCATGCTTGCCTCCAGAGCAATGAGTGAGTAGTCTACCTTGGACTATGGGTCCATAGCAGTAGCTAGATGGTTGTCTCCTTCACCATGTGCTTCATGTTTAGATCTCATGAGCTGCCCTACATGATTGAGATCACCGTTATGTAATTCTACATGTTTGGTTTGTTGGGATCCGATGAATATTGGTGTTTATGATTAAGTTGCTGTACTGAATTATATCTTTTGTTATCTCTATGTTGTTTATGATCTTGCATGCTCTCCGTTGTTAGTAGCTATCTTGGCCGAGTAGTTGCTAGTGACTCCAAGAGGGGGTATTTATGCTCGATAGTGGGTTCATGCCTCTATTTCACCTGGGGGAGTGACAGAAACCTCTAAGGTGGTAGATGTGCTATTGCTACTAGGGAGAAAACAACATTCATATGCTCAAGGGCATATGCTTTGTTTACATTACACAATTTGCTTAATGCAATTATCTGTTGTTCGCAACTTAATACTTCTAGGGTGTTCGGATTGATATCCCCGGGAGTGGATTATTAGTCATAGATGCAGTTGGATGGCGGTCTATGTATTTTGTTGTAATGCCCAGAGTAAATCTCATAGTGATCTTCTTGACATATCACGTTATCTTTATTCTATCAATTGCCCAACTGTAATTTGTTTACCCAGCATGTGCTATCTATCTTATGGAGAGACAAAGTATTTGGTTGTGTGTGTGCAGGTTCTGCATCACCTTCAGTCGTCATTGTCTCTCCTCTCCTGACCGATATTAAACATTGGTTTCTTAACTGAGGGAAAACTAGCCGCTATACTCATCATACCTTCCTCTTGGGGTTCCCAACGGGCTGGTTATCCACCATGCACAAGGACAGTCTACTCCCACATCAACTAGACGCCATCAGTAATTTTCTGGCACCATCAACAAGTAGCAGCTAATTTTCTGGCACCATTGCCGGGGAGGAAGAGAAGACTTCTGCGAGGGGAGTTTTTTGCACACACATCCTTTACTTTGTTATTGTTTTGCTTTGCTTTATTTATTTTACCTGCATCGCTTTATATCAAAAACACAAAAAAATTAGAATCCTTGGTAGTTGTTATTTCTTTACTTTTAGTTTATCATGTTGATCCCTAAGTACATTCTGGAGGACCTCTTAGTAGGGAGTGGTTTTATTATTGGCAAAAGCAAAATTGAGTTCTTTAATCACATTAGTATGCATAAGGAAGTTGAGGAAAAAACTTTGGTTGAGCTAGCTCCTAGTTATGAAGTTGCTTCTGCTCATTTAGTTCACATGTTAGAAGCTAGGTTTGCTAGTCTTAATCCTTTTATGCAATAACCATGTCTTTCCTAGAGTCAAGAGCAAAGGTAAGAAAGGAAGACGTAAGGCACATGCTGATCCTAGCATTTCATCACTTGATATTACTTGATTCGCAATTTTCTGCGCCTAGCTCAAAGGCGTTAAAGAAAAGCACTCTTGGGAGATAACCCAATGTTTTCTTTTCAGTACTTTTTCTTTTATTTGAGTCTTGGAAGTCATTACTACTGTAATGACTGCTCCTTATCTTGTTTATTTCGTTTTTATGCCAAGAGAAGCCACTAATTTGAGTGAGGTCAAGATTTGGGGATGTTGCTGTCCTGAAACTGTTTTTGGTGCTGCACCGTAAAAATTCATGAAAATTCTCTGTACATCTTTTGGACCTGAAATTTCTTGTGCATATGCCCCAGGTTATATCCAAACTTTTGTTAGTTGAACACTTTTTGATTTGATCAACAGAAAATCCCTCAAAAATTCGACCTTTGTCAGCTGTTCCGTTTTGACAGATTTCTGCCAATATTTGTGTTTGCCACTTTATTGCTTTCTTTTGAGTTCTTTTGATCATGGAACTTTTGGGGAGGTTGCTACAGTAGTATCTACTGTATATGTGGTGGTTTTGAGTTGAAACCTGAAGCAAATAGAGGATTGATTATATGTTATGCTTGCACTAATGTTGCTAATAGAATTGTGTTTAGTTTTGTATGAAGGAAGTTCTCTAGTGTAGGGATTGGAGAATGATGAGATGAGTTGAAGAATAGACAAAAGCTCAAGCTTAGGGATGCCTAGCACCCCAAGAAATATCCAAGAAGTACAAGCGTCAAAGCTTGGGGATGCCCCCGAGGCACCCCTTCTTCATCGGCAAAAATCAGGTCACCTTTCAAAACACTATATTTTTATTGCTTCATGCACTATGTGTTTTTCTTGGAGCATCAATTGTTTTAGTTTTCTTAGTTAGTTTAGTTTGTTTGTTTGCTGCAATAAATGGTTGGACCCCAACAAATTTCTTTTGGAGAAGTTGCCTTGTTTTCATTTGCCAGGAACGCTCTAGTTTTCACTATTATTAAAAATTGAGCGTTCATCTTTTTCTGCTACTGCTTTTGGTTTTCATTTTCACCTTGATTTTTGTTCAGATCTTGTCATATCTTTTCATCAAGGTGTATTTTTGCCTCTGAACTTTATTGGTTTTCATCAAAAGAGGTGTCTTTAAAAATTTCAAATGGTGTTCGAAAAGAGAAAAGGCTTTTGCAAAATAGTGGTACAAGAAGGAGCTTGTGTAGACTGCGGCTTAGGCTTTTTCATGTCATGCTTATGTCTTTTTTCTAATATGCTTAGTGGTTTTGCTGTAGCATAACTTGTCTCAAATAAATGAGATTGCTTAATGAGCCTTTGAAAAAATCATGCGTTGTTTTTATTGTATGGAAGCATTATTTTGGTTTTCTCCTTGATGCTTTATTTGGGTTGACTTGGCGCATGCTCACACATGTTAGACTCTTACAAAGTCACCAATAGCCTTCATGATCATTTCGTTTTTGACTTTTGATGCCATCTTATGCTTTCTTTTAATGTCGCTTTGTCGCTTTGCATGATTATGGCCATTATTGCTCTCTTAGTTGGTTGCTCCCAGTCTTTTGCTAGCCCTCGCCTTATACTGAGTATGAGCTCTACTCGTGCATCCAACTCCTAAAAGCCAAAGTTTTCCAAAGTGTCCACCATACATACCTACTAGCAATTTGCTATTCCAAGTAAATTTGACTTGCTTTTATTTTCTCTTCAAATTAAACTCTTACCAGTGTTATGCGAAATTCGGTCAGTAAAGCTCTCACGAACTGGAAGGCACACTTTACTTTTTCATGTTCTTAAAAATTTGACATTGTGGTCTCTTATGTTGAGTTGTTATGCTTGCAAGTTGTAAGTTGGATTCTAGCCCATCCATGCTATCATGGGGCAAGCTTTCAACATTGCACTTCTTATTTGAGTTGATATCGTGATCTTTTGTTTATGGATGCCCGCGGTGTGAAATGAATTGGGAATCTTGTGGGAATCATGGAGTTTGTATATGTGTTAGGGAAACGCCGGGCTGCCAATCTAAGCCATGCATAATTCATGGTGGAAATTTACAGCATACCCATGGTGAACATTCGACGACGCATCTCACAATAAAAAGCTAAACAAAAGGCAAATAAAAGAGATGTCGAGGTGTTCATTGTCTGCTTGTCCTGTCATTTTGGTGTGGGCTTGTTCCATGTCATCGGGCACAGAGGTACCCCATTGGTGGTTCCCAATGATATGCATATACTTACAATGACAAGAGCCTTGCCTGGGACTCTAAGTAAAGTAGCATGAGGTTTGGGGACTCGTATTCATGGGGCACGAGGTTTTCAACTTATGATTTGTCAAGCATATGCATCATAATTGTTCTCGCATTAACTTTAACCATTCAAGATGCTTATGATGGGGGCAATGAGAGCTCAAATCCGGTAAGTACCATAATTTTTGAAGGTTATAAAACTTGCAATCACTGCTTCCCTCTGCGAAGGGCCTTTCTTTTACTTTTATGTTGAGTCACCACCTTCTATCTTTATGCACCATTAAGAGAGCATAGTTGTCATTCTTAGTGTGATATGCATTGTCCCAAAGTTCATTGATTGATTCATATTGTTGGTTTCACTTGTTCTTAAATTATTTGTATCTAGTCGCCCTCTTAAACTTTGAGGTGTCCTATGCATTTATGTTTTGCTCTCTTTGAAGGGCAAGCTGAAAACCATTTGTATGTTTTTCCTTATGATTTGAACACACGTTTGACTTTCATTGTTTCATTATCATGATCTTTTGTTTGTGTTCATTTGCATGTTTACAACATGGTTGCTAAGTTCTTATTGTCATGATTATATCTTCATGCCCATGTTTTAAGTTCTATTGATCCCAGCTCACCAATGCTTACATATATGATCAAGATTGTGTAGGTGCATGTCACCTCAAAAATTATTCTTTTGTTATCACTTACCTACTCGAGGACGAGCAGGAGTTAAGCTTGGGGATGCTTGATATGTCTCCAACGTATCTATAATTTTTGATGCTCCATGCTTGTTTTTACACCATTTGCCTATTGTTTCGTTACACTTAGTGGCACTTTTATGCATTTTCCGGAACTAACCTATTAATGAGTTGCCACAGTGCCAGTTCCCTATTTTCTGTTGTTTTTGTATTTCAGAGTGAAACACAGGAAATATTCTCAGAATTGGACGAAACCACATCCTGATGTCATATTTCACCGGGAAGCTTCCAGAGATCCAAAGAAGAGATGGAGGGGGGCCACCAGGGCCCCACATGCAGGGGCGGCGCGGCCAGGCCCCTGGCCGCGCAAGCCCCGCGTGAGGGTGCCTAGCTCCCCCTCTGACATTGCCCCTTCGCTTATAAATACCCCCCGACGGAAAAAACCTAAGTACCCGATCAGTTTTCCAGAACATATCGCAATCCGCCGCCGCCGTCGACCCAAAGATCGGGAGGGTCCAGAAGCTCTTCCCGGCACCCTGCCGGAGAGGGGAATCACCATCGGAGGTCTTCTTCATCGCCATGCTTGCCTCCGGAGCGATGAGTAAGTAGTCTACTTTGGACTATGGGTCCATAGCAGTAGCTAGATGGTTGTCTCCTCCACCATGTGCTTCATATTTAGATCTCATGAGCTGCCCTACATGATTGAGATCACCGTTATGTAATTCTACATGTTTGGTTTGTTGGGATCCGATGAATATTGGTGTTTATGATTAAGTTGATGTACTGAATTATATCTTTTGTTATCTTGATACGTCTCAAACGTATCTATAATTTTTGATGCTCCATGCTTTGTTTTACACCATTTGCCCAATGTTTCGTTACACTTAGTGGCATTTTTATGCATTTTCCGGAACTAACCTATTAACGAAGTGCCACAGTGCCAGTTTCCTGTTTTCTGCTGTTTTTGTGTTTCAGAAGTGATACACAGGAAATATTCTCGGAATTGGACGAAACAAGTTCCAGAAGTCATATTTCACGGGGAAGCTTCCAGACATCCGGAGGAGAGAAGGAGTGGGGCCACATGGGCCCCACACACGCAGGCGGCGCGGCCAGGGGCCTGGCCGCGCCAGCCACGTGTGAGGTCCCGTGGGACCCCCTCTGACATCGCCCCTTCGCCTACATATACCCCCTGACGAGAAAAACCTAAGGGCCCGATCAGTTTTCCAGAATACATCGCGATCCGCCGCCGCCGTCGACCCGAAGATCGGGAGGGTCCAGAAGCTCTTCCCGGCACCCTGCCGGAGAGGGGAATCGCCACCGGAGGTCTCCTTCATCGCCATGATTGCCTCCGGAGCGATGAGTGAGTAGTCTACCTTGGACTATGGGTCCATAGCAGTAGCTAGATGGTTGTCTTCTCCACCATGTGCTTCATATTTAGATCTCATGAGCTGCCCTACATGATTGAGATCATCGTTATGTAATTGTATGATGTTGGTTTGTTGGGATCCGATGAATATTGGTGTTTATGATTAAGTCGCTGCGCTGAATTATATCTTATATTATCTCTATGTTGTTTATGATCTTGCATGCTCTCCGTTGTTAGTAGCTATCTTGGCCGAGTAGTTGCTAGTGACTCCAAGAGGGGGTATTTATGCTCGATAGTGGGTTCATGTCTCTATTTCACCTGGGGGAGTGACAGAAGCCCCTAAGGTGGTAGATGTGTTGTTGCTACTAGGGAGAAAACAACATTCATATGCTCGAGGGCATATGCTTTGTTTACATTACACACTTTGCTTAATGCAATTATCTGTTGTTCGCAACTTAATACTTCTAGGGTGTTCGGATGATATCCCCGGGGGTGGATTATTAGTCATAGATGCAGTTGGATGGCGGTCTATGTATTTTGTTGTAATGCCCAGAGTAAATCTCATAGTGATCTTCTTGACATATCACGTTAGCTCTATTCTATCAATTGCCCAACTGTAATTTGTTTACCCAGCATGTTATTTATCTATGGAGAGACACCACTAGTGAACTGTGGACCCCGGTCCTATTTTAATCATATTGCAATCAACTGTTTACTTTTCCCGCACTGTTTATTTACTCGCATATAATCTACTATTTTCCACTCGATACGCTCATAACCTTTGTTTCAAGCAAACCGGTGAGATTGACAACCTCATCGCAAATTGGGAACAAAGTATTTGATTGTGTGTGTGCAGGTTCCGCGTTGCTATTGGCGGAAGACGAGTCAACAAGAATCGTTAACGGCGCCCTTGTTGGAGTGTCATTAAGCCAGTCTGCATCACCTTCAGTCGTCACCGTCTCTCTTCTTCAAGATCGACATTAAACCTTGGTTTCATAACTGAGGGAAAACTAGCCGCTACACTCTTCATACCTTCCTCTTGGGGTTCCCAACGGGCTGGTCAAGCACCACGCACAAGGACGTCTGCTCCACATCAACTTGGCACCACCAGTTCTTTTCTGGCGCCATCACCACAGTTAGCAGCTTCTTTTCTGGCGCCGTTGCCGGGGAAGAGAGAAGACTTCTGCGAGGGGAGTTCTTCGCACACACATTCTTTACTTTGTTATTTGTTTTGCTTTACTTTATTTATTTTACCTGCATTGCTTTTATATCAAAAACCCAAAAAAATTAGAATCCTTGGTAGTTGTTATTTCTTTACTTTAGTTTATCATGTCTATCCCTAAGTTCGTTCTGGAGGACCTCTCTGTAGGTAGTGGTTCTATTATTGGCAAGAGTAACATTGAGGAGTTCTTTAATCACATTAGTATGCATAAGGAAGTTGAGGAAAAGTCTTTGGTTGAGCTTGCTCCTAGTTATGAAGTTGCTTCTGCTCATTTAGTTCACATGTTAGAAGCTAGGTTTGCTAGTCTTAATCCTTTTATGCAATACATGTTCCTTAAACTTCATGAAATAGAGGATCCCGAAAAGAAAGCTTTTATCTTGGAAACTTTGCGCTTAGAATTTAAAGATGTTGCAATTGAGGCTAGGAAAGTTTTTAAGAAGTTTGGTAAGATTGGCTCACCTGTAGTTGTTGGTACACCCAATGAAGAATCTAAATTGCCAATTCTTTGTAAGTTGGTAGGAATTCATAATGCCTTGGTAGCTAATACTAGTTGGATTTGTCCTGAAAATCTTTTTGATGAGAATAGTGTGCCAAAGCATGACTTCAAGGGATATGCAAAACCTCAATTGGATAGTATTCATTCCTTTATCCCTATTGTGGATCCTGATCCCCCTTTCATTATTACTTGATTCGCACTTTTCTGCGCCTAGCTCAAAGGCGTTAAAGAAAAGCACTCTTGGGAGATAACCCAATGTTTACTTTCAGTACTTTTTCTTTTATTTGAGTCTTGGAAGTCATTACTACTGTAATGACCGCTCCTTATCTTGTTTATTTCGTTTTTGTGCCAAGAGAAGCCTCTAATTTGAGTGAGGTAAAGATTTGGGGAAATTGCTGTCCTGAAACTGTTTTCGGTGCTGCACCGTAAAAATTCGTGAAAAATCACTGTATATCTTTTGGACCTGAAATTTCTTGTGCTTATGCCCCAGGTTATATCCAAACTTTTCTTAGTAGAACACTTTTTGATTTGAGCAACAGCAAATCCCTCAAAAATTCGTCCTTTGTCAGCTGTTCAATTTTGACAGATTTCTGCCAATATTTGTTTTTGTCGCTTTATCGCTTTCTTTTGAGTTCTTTTTGATCATAGAAATCTTGTGGAAGTTGCTACAGTAGTATATACTTTATATGTGGTAGTTTTGGGTTGAAACCTGAAGTTAAAAGAGGTTGAATATATTTTATGCTTACACTAATGTTGCTAATAGAATTGTGTTTAGTTTTGTATGAAGGAAGTTTTCAAGTGTAGGGATTGGAGAATGATGAGATGAGTTGAAGAATGGACAAAAGCTCAAGCTTGGGGATGCCCAGCACCCCAAGAAATATCCAAGAAGTACAAGCGTCAAAGCTTGGGGATGCCCCCGAGGCACCCCTTCTTCATCGGCAAAAATCAGGTCACCTTTCAAAACACTATATTTTTATTGCTTCATGCACTATGTGTTTTTCTTGGAGCGTCAGTTGTTTTAGTTTTCTTAGGTGGTTTGTTTAGTTTGTTTGCTGCAATAAATGGTTGGACCCCAACAAATTTCCTTTGGAGGAGATGTACTCGTTTTCATTTGCAAAGAATGCTCTAGTTTTCACTCTTATTTAAAATCGAGCGTTCATCTTTTTCTGCTACTGCTTTTGGTTTTCGTTTTTGCCTTGATTTGCGTTCAGATATTGTCATATCTTTTCATCAAGGTGTATTTTTGCCTCTGAACTTTATTGGTTTTCATCTAAAGAGGTGTCTTTAAAAATTTCAAATGGTGTTGGAAAAGAGAAAAAGCTTTGTGCAAAATAGTGGTACAAGAAGGAGCTTGTGTAGACTGCGGCTTAGGCTTTTTCATGTCATGCTAGATGTCTTTTTGATAGTATGCTTTGTGGTTTTGTTGTAGCATGACTTGTCTCAAATAACTGAGATTGCTTAATGAGCCTTTGAAAAAATCATGCGTTGTTTTTATTGTATGGAAGCATTATTTTGGTTTTCTCCTTGATGCTTTATTTGGGTTGACTTGGCGCATGCTCACACATGTTAGACTCTCACAAAGTCACCTATAGCCTTCATGATCATTTAGTTTTTGACTTTTGATGCCATCTTATGCTTCTTTTAATGTCGCTTTGCATGATTATGGCCATTATTGCTCTCTTAGTTGGTCGCTCCCAGTCTTTTGAAAGCCCTCGCCTTGTACTGAGTATGAGCTCTACTCGTGCATCCAACTCCTTAAAAGCCAAAGTTTTCCAAAGTGTCCACCATACATACCTACTAGCAATTTGCTATTCCAAGTAAATTTGACTTGCTTTTATATTCTCTTCAAATTAAACTCTTACCAGTGTTATGCGAAATTCGGTCAGTAAAGCTCTCACGAACCGGAAGGCACACTTTACTTTTTCCTGTTCTTACAAATTTGACATTGTGGTCTTTTATGCTGAGTTGTTATGCTTGCAAGTTGTAAGTTGGAGACTAGCCCATCCATGCCGTCATGGGGCAAGCTTTCAACATTGCACTTCTTATTTGAGTTGATATTGTGATCTTTTGTTTATGGATGCCCGCGGTGTGAAATGAATTGGGAATCTTGTGGGGATCATGGAGTTTGTATATGTGTTAGGGAAATGCCGGGCCGCCAATCTAAGCCATGCATAATTCATGGTGGAAATTTGCAGCATACCCATGGTGAACATTCGACGACGCATCTCATAATAAAAAGCTAAACAAATGGTAAATAAAAGAGATGTCGAGGTGTTCATTGTCTGCTTGTCCTGTCATTTTGGTGTGGGCTTGTTCCATGTCATCAGGCACGGAGGTACCCCATTGGCGGTTCTCAATGATATGCATATACTTACAATGACAAGAGCCTTGCTTGGGACTCTAAGTAAAGTAGCATGAGGTTTGGGTACTCGTATTCACGGGACACGAGGTTATCAACTTATGATTTGTCAAGCATATGCATCATAATTGTTCTCGCATTAACTTTAACCATTCAAGATGCTTATGATGGGGGCAATGAGAGCTCAAAGCCGGTAAGTACCATAATTTTTGAAGGTTATAAAACTTGCAATCACTGCTTCCCTCTGCGAAGGGCCTTTCTTCTACTTTTATGTTGAGTCACCACCTTCTTTCTTTATGCACCACTAGGAGAGCATAGTTGTCATTCTTAGTGTGATATGCATTGTCCCAAGGTTCATTGATTGACTCATAATGATTGGTTTCACTTGTTCTTAAATTATTTGTATCTAGTCGCCCTCTTAAACTTTGAGGTGTCCTATGCATTTATGTTTTGCTCTCTTTGAAGGACAAGCTGAAAACCACTTGTATGTTTTTCCTTATGATTTGAACACACGTTTGACTTTCATTGTTTCATTATCATGATCTTTTGTTTGTGTTCATTTGCATGTTTACAACATGGTTGCTAAGTTCTTATTATCATGATTATATCTTCATGCCCATGTTTTAAGTTCTATTGATCCCAGCTCATCAATGCTTACATATATGATCAAGATTGTGTAGGTGCATGTCACCTCAAAAATTATTCTTTGTTATCACTTACCTACTCGAGGACGAGCAGGAGTTAAGCTTGGGGATGCTTGATACGTCTCAAACGTATCTATAATTTTTGATGCTCCATGCTTTGTTTTACACCATTTGCCCAATGTTTCGTTACACTTAGTGGCATTTTTATGCATTTTCCGGAACTAACCTATTAACGAAGTGCCACAGTGCCAGTTTCCTGTTTTCTGCTATTTTTGTGTTTCAGAAGTGATACACAGGAAATATTCTCGGAATTGGATGAAACAAGTTCCAGAAGTCATATTTCACGGGGAAGCTTCCAGACATCCGGAGGAGAGAAGGAGTGGGGCCACGTGGGCCCCACACACGCAGGCGGCGCGGCCAGGGGCCTGGCCGCGCCAGCCACGTGTGAGGTCCCGTGGGACCCCCTCTGACATCGCTCCTTCGCCTACATATACCCCCTGACGAGAAAAACCTAAGGGCCCGATCAGTTTTCCAGAATACATAGCGATCCACCACCGCCGTCGACCCGAAGATCGGGAGGGTCCAGAAGCTCTTCCCGGCACCCTGCCGGAGAGGGGAATCGCCACCGGAGGTCTCCTTCATCGCCATGATTGCCTCCGGAGCGATGAGTGAGTAGTATACCTTGGACTATGGGTCCATAGCAGTAGCTAGATGGTTGTCTTCTCCACCATGTGCTTCATATTTAGATCTCATGAGCTACCCTACATGATTGAGATCATCGTTATGTAATTGTATGATGTTGGTTTGTTGGGATCCGATGAATATTGGTGTTTATGATTAAGTCGCTGCGCTGAATTATATCTTATATTATCTCTATGTTGTTTATGATCTTGCATGCTCTCCGTTGTTAGTAGCTATCTTGGCCGAGTAGTTGCTAGTGACTCCAAGAGGGGGTATTTATGCTCGATAGTGGGTTCATGTCTCTATTTCACCTGGGGGAGTGACAGAAGCCCCTAAGGTGGTAGATGTGCTGTTGCTACTAGGGAGAAAACAACATTCATATGCTCGAGGGCATATGCTTTGTTTACATTACACACTTTGCTTAATGCAATTATCTGTTGTTCGCAACTTAATACTTCTAGGGTGTTCGGATGATATCCCCGGGGGTGGATTATTAGTCATAGATGCAGTTGGATGGCGGTCTATGTATTTTGTTGTAATGCCCAGAGTAAATCTCATAGTGATCTTCTTGACATATCACGTTAGCTCTATTCTATCAATTGCCCAACTGTAATTTGTTTACCCAGCATGTTATTTATCTATGGAAAGACACCACTAGTGAACTGTGGACCCCGGTCCTATTTTAATCATATTGCAATCAACTGTTTACTTTTCCCGCACTGTTTATTTACTCGCATATAATCTACTGTTTTCCACTCGATACGCTCATAACCTTTGTTTCAAGCAAACCGGTGAGATTGACAACCTCATCGCAAGTTGGGAACAAAGTATTTGATTGTGTGTGTGCAGGTTCCGCGTTGCTATTGGCGGAAGACGAGTCAACAAGAATTGTTAACGGCGCCCTTGTTGGAGTGTCATTAAGCCAGTCTGCATCACCTTCAGTCGTCACCGTCTCTCTTCTTCAAGATCGACATTAAACCTTGGTTTCATAACTGAGGGAAAACTAGCCGCTACACTCTTCATACCTTCCTCTTGGGGTTCCCAACGGGCTGGTCAAGCACCACGCACAAGGACGTCTGCTCCACATCAACTTGGCACCACCAGTTATTTTCTGGCGCCATCACCACAGTTAGCATATCTCTATGTTGTTTATGATCTTGCATGCTCTCCATTGTTAGTAGCTATCTTGGCCGAGTAGTTGCTAGTGACTCCAAGAGGGGGTATTTATGCTCGATAGTGGGTTCATGCCTCTATTTCACCTGGGGGAGTGATAGAAACCTCTAAGGTGGTAGATGTGCTGTTGCTACTAGGGAGAAAACAACATTCATATGCTCAAGGGCATATGCTTTGTTTACATTACACACTTTGCTTAATGCAATTATCTGTTGTTCGCAACTTAATACTTCTAGGGTGTTCGGATTGATATCCCCGGGAGTGGATTATTAGTCATAGATGCAGTTGGATGGTGGTCTATGTATTTTGTTGTAATGCCCAGAGTAAATCTCATAGTGATCTTCTTGACATATCACGTTATCTTTATTCTATCAATTGCCCAACTATAATTTGTTTACCCAGCATGTGCTATCTATCTTATTGAGAGACACCACTAGTGAACTGTGGACCCTGGTCCTATTTACATCATATTGCAATCACCTGTTTACTTTACTCGCACTGTTTACTTTTCGCATACTATATTGTTTTCCACTCGATACGCTCATAACCTTTGTTTCAAGCAAACCGGTTAGATTGACAACCTCATCGTAAGTTGGGAACAAAGTATTTGGTTTTGTGTGTGCAGGTTCCACATCACCTTCAGTCATCATTGTCTCTCCTCTCCTAACCGATATTAAACCTTGGTTTCTTAACTGAGGGAAAACTAGCCGCTATACTCATCATACCTTCCTCTTGGGGTTCCCAACGGGCTGGTTATCCACCACGCACAAGGACAGTCTGCTCCCACATCAACTAGATGCCATCAGTAATTTTCTGGCGCCATCAACAAGTAGCAGGTCACACCTATACACATATGTTAGGGACACATGCATGCAAGTTTTCTAGGGTGGACGACGCTCCCGTGGTGTTTATCCGGCAAAACCCTAGACCGGGGGGGGTAGGAGATCTACCCCTCTAGCTTTCTCCATATGAGGCCTCACCGATGGATCTTTTTCTTTCTTTTGGTTTGTTTAGGACATATATACATGGAAAGCAATGGTTGGGCCCACTTTACCATGAAATAGGCTCCAATAGACCCGTAGCGGGAGTTTCCACGTACAGATCCTGGATTTCAGCTAGTGTTAACACCCCATGTATGTGAAGAAGGCCATGTCCGGGACCTATATGTATTGCATATACCAACCTTGGATCACACCTATACACATATCTTAGGGACACATGCATGCAAGTTTTCTAGGGTGGACGATGCTCCCGTGGTCTTTATCCGGCGAAACCCTAGACCGAGGGGGGTTCGGAGAGCTACCCCTATAGCTTTCTCTGTATGAGGCCTCACCGATCGATCTTTTCCTTTATTTTGGTTTTTTTAGGACATATATACATGGAAAGCAATGGTTGGGCCCACTTAACCATGAAATAGGCTCCGATAGATCCGTAAAGGAAGTTTTCACGTACAGATCCTGGATTTCAGCTAGTGTTAACACCCCATGTATGTGAAGAAGGCCTTGCCCGGGACCTATATATATTGCATGTACCAACCTTGTGTCACACCTATACACATATGTTAGGGACACATGCATGCAAGTTTTCTAGGGTGGACGATGCTCCGGTGGTCTTTATCCAGCAAAACCCTAGACCGGGGGGGTTCGGAGATCTACCCCTATAGCTTTCTCCATATGAGGCCTCACCGATGGATCTTTTGCTTTATTTTGGTTTGTTTAGGACATATATACATGGAAAGCAATGGTTGGGCCCACTTTACCATGAAATAGGCTCCGATAGACCCGTAGCGGGAGTTTCCACGTACAGATCCTGGATTTCAGCTAGTGTTAACACCCCATGTATGTGAAGAAGGCCATGCCTGGACCTATATATATTGCATGTACCAACCTTGGGTCACACCTATACACATATGTTAGGGACACATGCATGCAAGTTTTCAAGGGTGGACGATGCTCCCGTGGTCTTTATCCGGCGAAACCCTAGATCGGGGTGGTTCGGAGATCTACCCACTATAGCTTTCTCCGTATGAGGCCTCACCGATGGATCTTTTCCTTTATTTTGGTTTTTTTAGGACATATATACATGGAAAGCAATGGTTGGGCCCACTTTACCATGAAATAGGCTTCGATAGATCCGTAGTGAAAGTTTTCACGTACAGATCCTGGATTTCAGCTAGTGTTAACACCCCATGTATGTGAAGAAGGCCTTGCCCAGGACCTATATATATTGCATGTACCAACCTTGTGTCACACCTATACACATATGTTAGGGACACATGCATGCAAGTTTTCTAGGGTGGACGATGCTCCGGTGGTCTTTATCCGACGAAACCCTAGACCAGGGGGGTTCGGAGATCTACCCCTATAGCTTTCTCCGTATGAGGCCTCACCGATGGATCTTTTTCTTTATTTTGGTTTGTTTAGGACATATATACATGGAATGCAATGGTTGGGCCCACTTTACCATGAAATAGGTTCCGATAGACCCATAGCGGGAGTTTCCACGTACAGATCCTGGATTTCAGCTAGTGTTAACACCCCATGTATGTGAAGAAGGCCTTGCCCGGGACTTATATATATTGCATGTACCAACCTTGTGTCACACCTATACACATATATTAGGGACACATGCATACAAGTTTTCTAGGGTGGACGATGCTCCGGTGGTCTTTATCCAGCGAAACCCTAGACCGAGGGGGTTCGGAGATCTACCCCTATAGCTTTCTCCATATGAGGCCTCACCGATGGATCTTTTGCTTTATTTTGGTTTGTTTAGGACATATATACATGGAAAACAATGGTTGGGCCCACTTTACCATGAAATAGGCTCTGATAGACCTGTAGCGGGAGTTTCCACGTACAGATCCTGGATTTCAGCTAGTGTTAACAGCCCATGTATGTGAAGAAGGCCGTGCCCGGGACCTATATATATTGCATGTACCAACCTTGGGTCACACCTATACACATATGTTAGGGACACATGCATGCAAGTTTTCTAGGGTGGACGATGCTCCCGTGGTCTTTATCCGATGAAACCCTAGACTGGGGGAGGGGGTTCAGATATCTACCCCTATAGCTTTCTCCGTATGAGGCCTCACCGATGGATCTTTTGCTTTATTTTGGTTTGTTTAGGACATGAGTACATGGAAAGCAATGGTTGGTGTGGGGACCCTAGCTTACCACCCGGAATTCCCGTTATGCATACAATTCATGATCCCAGGAAGACCGTCATGAATCTGCATAACAAAGTTGGCATTACAGAGTACAACATCCATTACATAAATAAGTCATTAAGTCTTACATAGCCTCTTGGCTGAATACTAATGCCACACAGGGCAAGTTCAATGGACCCACTTCAACATAGGTAGTAGTGGATACACGCAGCGTAGTGACCCAAGTCAGGCCTACTACCCTACAGGCGACTGACCAGGAAACAAGTCCTAGTTTGCACCGGCGTCGTCATACTCCTCATCATCTTCTTCATAGTCATCTCCATAGTCTGGCCAAGTTAATAGCCAGGGACAAAGCCGTGAGTACATTTTGGAATTGTACTCGCAAACCATCTAAGAGAGAACATTCACATGCTATATGGCTGTAGCAAGGGTTGGTTTAGTTTTCAGTGACTATCTTCTACTAACTTCTCATGTCGATATAGCATGTCCCACAACATTTCTATATCCTTATTAAAGAAAACTTTTATAAGTTTTTAGTAAAATCTCTAGGAAAGGGGGGGGGGGACTCCGTGGAAAGGTAAGATCGGTGGCCAATCAAACATGACCACCTCAAGTCATCGGCAGTACCCTCTGAGTACTCCGACCCACTTCCCATGCCACGGCTATACCCTCCAAGTACTTCGTTTGGCACAAAACTCCATTTATCCAGAAAACCATTTATAAAACCAAAATTTGACACAGGTTAAGTATGGCCATTCCAACCGTCCATGACCGAGGACGCGGCTATTCGAATAGATTACACTCTGTAGAGGTTGTACACTTTACCCACACCATTCGATAAATCCACCAGGATACCACCACGGACCGTCATACACAAGTATGCGGGTTTCGGATAATCGATCGAAGCCCTTCATCTATCTACCTTAGTATGGGTGCCTACCCTGTGGAGTTTACCCCCCCCGGCACGTCCCGGCAGTACCTCCTCCAGAGCGTAACTCCAGTGCCACGGTGGGAGAACCCAAGTGTCTTCCGGCGGCTCGGGATATGCTATGATATGTGTTGACCTTTGCTAAGCGTCAACCCGGATTCCGGGGTCCTGCAGACCCTTATATAGTTGTGAGGCTCCCGCACTAAAGCAAATAAACTTCGAGCTAAGCCCATCCCATACCGGGTAATGTGGTTGCACGGGAGTAATTGGTTTGGCGAACACTTATACACAATGCCCTTTTTCAGAAAATCCACCAACTCCTTCATCTCCCATTGTCCACTCCTTGTTTATGAAACCATTTCAAAACATCTCAATGGAGTAGTAACTACTCCAAGGTTTTCGAAACCATTTTTGAAATATTTCCTGAGAGAGTATTCCCAATCCTAGAGTTTTTGGCTCCACTACAAATGTTTCCCAAAGTCCTCGATGCTAATCATTGAGTCTCTACTTTTTAGGGTATTGAGTAGGTGTCATAGGTGTCATCCTTAGAGATGATAGCAATTTGACTTGTGGAGCTAAGTCGCCAACTATTGCTATTTAAGGGACATAGCAATATACGAAACAATGCATAAAAGTAGAAACAAGAGTAAAGCAATGCATAGTGACATATTAGGATTCAGATATGCAACAAGTAGATGGCTTGCCTTGATTGGCTTGTCCCTGGTCACCTTCCTCCTGATACTCAAATACTTCCCCCTCCTCTGCAGAGTCGTTGTTCGATTCTATCACCGAAAAAAGAAATAAAACATATATACAATAAGCATTCATGCATACAAGAAGTTCATTCAAACAACATCACACAACTCAAGCATTTGAGTATCAGAAGCAAACAAGTTTAGATATCTGAACATATATCTATTTTATAAAAGAAAATAATCACTAACATAATAGCAAGAAATTTTCTAGTTACATGGTATTATCCAATCACAAGCAAACACTTGCATGCATCGAAATTTATCAAAAACATGGCATTAGCACATCTACTGTCAAACCCACAATATAACAGAGCCAACATTACTGGAACCAATTTTAAATAGTAAAGAGGTATTTTGATAAAGATTTATCAATCCTAGAAATCACTAGAGTAGCAATAAATTCCTCTAAAAGTCTCTGTAAGTCCTAAAATTCTAACAGAGATCAATCTGGAAAGCTAATC
This sequence comes from Dactylis glomerata, assembly GCA_007115705.1. Lineage (NCBI taxonomy): Eukaryota > Viridiplantae > Streptophyta > Magnoliopsida > Poales > Poaceae > Dactylis > Dactylis glomerata. Next base: position 3,116,445 of record QXEO01000464.1, on the reverse strand, counting down.
AGATGCACAACACACCAGAAGTGGAATCATTGCAAAATAATTATTATTTTGTGCACAATACAACAATTACTGCAGGGCATTATTATCACCAAAATAATTACTGCAAACCATGCACACTTCCTAAAATAGTGAAACCAGTTCCTATAAATCAACATTACAGTAAGGCATCAGTGAAAATTGGAATTACCAATTTTCATTAAACAAAACAACAGATTTGCTTAAATATGTGTAAAACTATAGATTTACTCTATTAAATCGTCAGATAATATTTAGGACCCTAAAAATTGCACATGCAGTCTTAGGTGGTAGAAAATATTGCACAGATCCTAGCAAAATTTGAATCATAAATTTTTGAGGTGCACAAGATTTTCAAAACGATTTTAAATGCAGCATTCAAATAACAAAAGGGATAAAGTACAGGAAAAAAAGAGAAACATGCCGGATCCGGCCAGGCTCGGCCAGATCTGGGCCGGTTTGGCCCGATGCATCGCCAGTGAGCCCGGCTAAGGCCGAAGGGGTACGGGCTACCTGTGGCCGTCCGATTAGACGCTGATTGATGGCCAGGGGTCGTCATCCATGCGCGGCTCTGCATGGCCGCGAGCAAACCCTAGCGGGGTTGGGGAGAGGAGCCAGGGGCTCACCGAGGCGGATGGAGTCTGGTGAGGCTGGGGATCAGCTGCGGAGGTGCTCAGAATGGTGCCGCGGGGGTTCTGGCTTGCATGCAGGGCGTGCGGGGCTCGAAGTGATGCCAACATCACCGGGTTGCATTCAGGCAAGTGGTGGCGACGATGGCGGCTGCGGATCCCTGCAAGGCATGAGGTGCAGGGTGAGATCGAGGCGAGGCTAGCGAGCTCGGGAACCAGAGAGCAGGGAGATCAGCCGAGTCGATGACAACCTCTATCCTCACCGTCGATGATCTACCCAAAGACCATGAGCTCCCCAATGGCGGCTTCTCCTCGGCAGATCGTCGGCGAGTTCCAAAAGAGGTGAGGGGAGTGGAGAGGGACAAATGGCAACACAGAGGAGCACAGAGGGTCTAGAGGGGGTTTTATATGGTTGCAGTGAGCTCGGACCACGGTGGTCTCGAGTGGAGGCGATTGGGTTAGGAGGGCGGCTCTCTGGGGCGGTGTTGTATGCTGAGTGCAGCAATGTGGTCGTGGCTATCGGTGGTGGGTCAGTTTGGTTGCAACTCGGCCTGATTCAGTCGGGACACGCTCAAACTCAAGCTCGGCCAGGTGGCTACGGTGCACCACAGTGCAAGGTGAGGGTGGCAACGCGTCGACATCACCATGCCATGCAATCCTGTGTGCAATGCGAGGCTGGGCAGTGTGCAGGTCTTCAGGAACGCGCAACATGCTCTGCGCGTGCTGGGCGGCAGAGTGACGTTCGGCTGGCATGGTCGATGTGCAGTGTGCGGTGGGTCCGAGGTGGTGGCATCCCGAGGAATTGATCATACACGAGTAGAGGAGCTCGGCGGCGAGGTGACAGGTCCAAGGGCGGTCGGTGCTGTCCAGCCCAAGATGGGCGTCCACGATGGGCAGGGCGATGGCGCTAGCGGCGTGGAGTGCTCATGCTGAGCCACTGCAAGATGGGGTCGGGATTTGGGTGCTAGCAGAGTGGCGTTCGTCCACTGGGGGTCGAGGGCGGCGGCGTGGGTGACGACCAGAGGGAGAGAGAGGTTTAGCAGAGGGTTTGCATCAGGCTCCTTCTCCCTCTCGATGCCAACCGAATAGGACAAGGGGAAAAGATTTCCCCCAGATCCCTTTGGTCTCAGAGAGAAGATCCAGGTCGATCTCCTACCTCCTCTTGGTCGGTCTGCAGGAAAAGAAGAGAGAAAAGGAAGAAAGAAAGAGAGAAAGAAATGTTGAGGGTCTTTGAGTCCGAAATTCAAATTTGAATTTGAATCTTTCAAACTTGGTTTGAAATTTGAGCTAGGATAGTGTCCAGAGGTGTCCAAGGTGCTCAAGAGCAAAAGACCAAAGTTTAAAAATTTTAGAGCTAGATACACTAAGGTTTTGGAGAAACTCCTATTTTCAAATAAGGGAGTAAAAATAAAAGAAAAAGAAAAGAAAAGAGAGGTGATCTCACCAATGATCTATACTAAAAATTTTGGTGCATACAAAATGAGCTAGGGTTAAAGTATGGTGCATAAAATCATAGCACACTTCCTAGGTGATATGCACATGTGATTGGAAAAGAAAACAAGGTTTAAATAAAACAACACTTCCACATGAAATCATGGGCATACACAATTGCACACAAAGATTCATGCATTCATGTGATAACACACCTGCTAGCTCACACATAGAATCATGCATCCATGGGACACAAACACAATGCTTAGCAAAAGTTTTAATTTCCCACAAAAAGTACTTAAGTGAAGTTTTAACTTGGGCAACAAAAGTGGGGTGTTACAGACCTTCCCCCCTTAAAAGAATCTCGTCCCGAGATTCTATAGCTAAGCGGTCCAGGAAATTTTCGCCGAAGATAATCCTCACGTTCCCAAGTGGCTTCGTCTTCGGTATGGTTACTCCACTGCACCTTATACATCTTGATCTTGCGTCTATGGGTAAGACGGACATCTTCATCAAGAATGCGGATTGGTCTCTCCCGGTAAGTGAGGTCAGAATTCAGGTCGATGGAGTTGTGGTCGATCTCGGTGAAGGTCTCAGGTTTGTTGGGAACTTGACGGCATTTGCGGAGTTGCGACACGTGGAAGACATCATGGAACTCAGACAATTCTGAGGGTAGCACTAGCTTGTAGGACATCTCTCCACGACGCTCTAGTACCTTGAATGGGCCGATATAGTGGGGTGCAAGCTTACCCTTAACATGGAAGCGTTGCATGCCCTTGAGCGGTGTCACTCGAAGGTAGACAAAATCTCCCATGTTGAAGGTAACCGGCCTCCTCTTAGAGTCAGCATAGCTCTTCTGCTGGGATTGGCTACCTTCAATCGATTCCGAATGAACTGGACTTGCTCTTTGGCCTCCTTAATGATATCAGGACCAAAGATTTGGCTTTCTCCAGTCTCGGACCAGTTGAGAGGGGTACGGAACTTGCGTCCGTAAGGGCTTCAAAAGGGGCCATTTGCAAGCTAGCTTGGTAGCTATTATTGTAGAAAAACTCCGCGAATGGCAAGCAGTCTTCCCACTTGGTTCCATAGGACAGAACACAAGCTCGCAACATATCTTCAAGGATTTGATTTACTCACTCGGTTTGACCTCCGGTTTGTGGGTGGTAGGCTGTGCTGAAGGATAATTTGGTGCCAAAAGCTTCCTGGAGTTTTGCCCAAAATCACGAGGTAAACTGGGGCCCTCGATCTAAGACGATGGTCTTGGGAATGCCATGAAGGCTGATGATGCAGGAGTTATACAACTCTGCTAGATGGTTTCCATGGTCAGTGGTCTTGACAGGGATAAAATGGGCGACCTTCGTGAGGTGGTCCACTATGACCCATATAGAATCATGTCCCCGCATGGAGGTTGGTAATCCAGTAATAAAATCCATACCGACCTCCTCCCACTTCCATAACGGTACCTTCAAGGGTTGCAGTAAGCCTGTGGGTCTTTGATGCTCGGCCTTGACGCGTTGGCAGATGTCACACCGGGCAATATAGAGGGCTATCTCTCGCTTCATACCGTGCCACCAAAAACGTTCTTTTAGGTCTTGGTACATCTTGGTGCCTCCAGGATGAATAGAGTAAGGGGTATCATGGGCCTCCTTCAGAATGGACTACTTCAACTCCTCGATGCTAGGGATGCACAGGCGGCCATTATACCATAGCACACCTTCCTGGTCAATTGAGAAACCAGGTACTTCCTCTCGTCCCATCCTACGCTTGATGCCTTCGATACTCCCATGTCCTTTCTGAGCTTCTTTAAATAATGTCCGTGAGAGTGGGTCAGACTTCAAGGTTTGACAGGAAACCATGGCTTACAAGCTAAAGTCCGAACTTCTTGAATTCCTCGCATAAGGTTGGTTGGCTGGTCCTTAATAGGGCATTTAGAGAACAAGGTTCTCGGCTGAGGGCATCGGTGACCACATTCGCTTTACTAGGATGGTAATGAATGCCTAGGTCATAGTCTTTGATGAGTTCGATCCATCTCCGCTGTCTCATATTCAACTCCTTCTGACAGAAGATATACTTAAGGCTCTTGTGGTCGGTGTAGATCTCATAACGTTTCCCCATAAGGTAGTGTCGCCATGTCTTGAGGGCATGGACAACAGCGGCAAGCTTGAGATCATGAGTGGGGTAATTTAACTCATGAGGGCGCAGTTGACAGGACAGGTAGGCAATAACCTTGCCGTCTTGCATAAGGACACTTCCAAGACCAAGTTTGGATGCATCGTAGTAGACATCGAAGCTCTTGGTAATGTCGGGCATGGTCAAGATAGGAGCTGACACAAGTCTCTTCTTGAGCTCTTGGAAGCTCTGCTCGCACTTCTCAGTCCACTCAAACTTTTTATCTTTCTTGAGTAGCTGAGTCAACGGGCGGGCAATGCTGGAGAATCCCTCTACAAACTTTCGGTAGTATCCGGCTAATCCAAGGAATGCTCGGACTTCGGTGGGGTTGTGTAACACCCCGACCACCCCATGGCTCGGGCCTGTTACCCCTGGCGGCTCTATAGGATCTCTAGACTGTCCCCATAGACCAACACTAGTCTTTTCTGCGCACTTTGTCCTCACTCGTGCGCACCCGGGATCAACTTCCCGGTTGATCACCCATCCTCAAATCGCTCCAGGCCAAGCACGCTTAACCTGGAGTTCTTTTCAGATGAGCTTCTGGAAAAGAAGGTATACCTTGTTGATATGAGTATCCTATCAATCCTATTAAGCCCTGGGCCAGGATGTCACATACTCACCCCCTTAGAAGACCGACGTCCTCGTCGGTCAACCTCAGTCCAGGAACTTTCCCTCTTGGACACATCCATGCGTCTAGTGCTGACCCATGTGCCACGACGGGCCACATGTCCGTGCCCCTGACCCGCACACGCCCGTGTTAGCGCGAGGGTCGGCTCTGATACCAAATGTAACACCCCGACCACCCCATGGCTCGGGCCTGTTACCCCTGGCATCTCTATAGGATCTCTAGACTGTCCCCACAGACCAACACTAGTCTTTTCTGTGCACTTTGTCCTCACTCATGCGCACCCGGGATCAACTTCCCGGTCAGTCACCCATCCTCAAATCGCTCCAGGCCAAGCACGCTTAACCTGGAGTTCTTTTTAGATGAGCTTCCAGAAAAGAAGGTATACTTTGTTGATATGAGTATCCTATCAATCCTATTAAGCCCTGGGCCAGGATGTCACACTATGCCAGCGTGCTCCTAGCAGCGGGGTGGGGTCGATGGCAAGGGGGCAGGGAAAGGCGGTGGTCGGTCGGCTCACGGGAAGGAAGCCAGCTCCATGCCCACCAGGTGTTCGATGCTGGTTCGACCCTCAGAGCACGCGTGAGTGAGGTCATGAGGAAGCGGACAAGGACTAGTGGCTGCTCGGTTGTGACCAAAGATAGAGAGGGGAGGCTATTAGCGTGGTCTTGGGAACAGAAGAGGCCATGTCCTTGCAAACCAAGGATCGGTGTCCACAAGAGAGATGAGAGAAGGAGGAGGGCTGCTGTGGTGAGCTATTCGGTGTCTCTGGCGCATGGGGTTGTTGTGGTGACCTGGAGAGGGAAAGAGAGAGGATTGGGGGTCGGGGATGGAGTGGAGAGGAGGAAAGAGAGAGCAGCCCAAATCTTTTGAAAGATTGGCCTCGGGTGTTGTTCTCCTCCAAAGGCACAAAACAAAACAGGTACTGTAGATGGGAGGGGTGGCCGACCAGTGGGAAGGTGTCGGGGGGATGACCCCCGGTAGGGTCAAGAGACTAGAAAGATACAAAGTCTATGGTTGACTTTATGCCGGGTTATCAAGGAAGGGCCTGGCCGGAATATAAGAGCATCGGGTTGGCCGGAATATGTGTGTATCCCGGCTGATACTTGGATATGCCGGTATAGTCGGAATACTGGTATATATGTGCCGGCATATACTTAGATATACCGGCCTAACCATTTGGTGTGTTGTGCAGGAGCAGGGGAGGCCGGATTACCCGACCTTCATAGGTCGTTGGTCCGGCATATAGGTCCGGGGTATGGCCAACGGTCTTATCCGGAATACAGAAGTCAGCTAATGTGTCACATCCCTACAATCAAGGAAGAAAACATCCAAGCATGGTAGCAGAGTGGGATGGCAGGGTGCACAGTGGTGGTCTACCAACCCTCACTGTGCATAAGTACAGAGCTTACCTCACAGAGGTAAGGTCACAGTTCAAGAGGTACAAGGTACAGGGATATGGCGTCCCCTCGAGAGCAATCAGGGGCAAAGTCAAGGGTCTCTGCCATCGTCACCAGCTCCTGTTTGGAGTGTAGCCAGTGTCTCCTGGCTACGTATGACCGTTGTAACCCTGGCCACCACTATATAAGGTGGCACAGGGAGCCCTAGCAAGGGTTGGTCACTCTGTGTTCCTACACTTAGCAGTTCATCTTCCTTCTCTAGCAGAGAGCTTGGAAGCACCATTGTTGTGTACTACATCGACTCAAATATATCACCAGTAGAGCAGGAGTAGGGGTGTTATCTCCTTACAAGAGCCCCGAACCTGGGTAGATCAGTGTCTCTTTCTGTCGTGCTTTTTAGCTCGTTCCCCTCTCCCGAATCCACCAGCATCTAGCTCGGACCCCATTTAAGCCATCCTATGGCATATGTTGTTTCACCACGACGACATTTGGCGCCCACCGTGGGGCAGATCGATATGCTGAGCGGAGTGTTCATTCGGACGGGGTCTGTGATAGCAGCTTCGGGAGTGCGCGTGGTCTCTGGCCTCGTCCAGAGGCTAGGCTCGCTCAGTTTCGTCAGTGACAACGCCGGTTGTCTCGGTGGCCGGCCGTTCCCCAGGGATGGCCGGATCATGTCTTTCGGTTCCCACGAGGTGTACGTGGGGACTGAGAGAATTTGCAGGAAGGAGGTGATGGTGGCGTCGGATCCTCCGTCACATCGACTGGCTCACGCTGGGCGTAGCGCTCGCTCAGTAGAGCCGGCCGAGGTGATGATGGCCGGCACATCTGTGCCGCCGGCGGAGGATGCCGGCAAAGCAGCAGCAGCGGCCGGAGCTTCTCCCCAGGAGCCGCCGAAGGTCAAAAGGTCGGCGCGTCCTCCGTTGGAGCGTGCGGAGAACCTGGCCGGCACTTCCGGCGTGCCGGCTAGGGGCGAGATTCTTCTTCCCATCATCGATCGGCTTCTTGAGCCGGTGCGATCCGGCGTTGATCCGGAGCAGACAAGGGAGGTCCTGGAGGGATCTCGCCAGGCCCTCGTCGACGAGGCCCTGGCCATGAATCAGGAGCGTGAACGGTTCAACTGGCAACTCCGTGAGTATGAGGCAGCCCATGGTTTTACTCCTGTAGTAATCCGGCCTAGCCGGATAGAAGAGGTTAGAACTAGAGGCAGAAATCTTAATGCTGAGATAGGAAAAGATGCTAGAGATAAGAGTCATACTGCAACTAGTACTGTGCCTAAGGTAGTCTATAGTTCACCAGTAAAGAACCTTAGGGCTGCGGCCGAGGTAGCTAAGGATTTGTCTTGTTTATCCGGCGAAGCACTGCGTGAGCAGCAAGCCCGGCTTAACCAACTTTTGTCTGAAGCTACAAAGCAGCAGGAGGCCTTTAAGAAGGCAAACCCAGGTGCCGGGGCATCCCAGTACATTGCGTCGGTAGGAGGTGCCGACGCGAGGTCGAGGGGCCAAGCCTCGTCCCCGCATCCCAGCGCCCGGCGTGCCGGAAGTGTGACCTCTGGCCGCCGGGACAAGCAGATCCAGGTGTACGATCCGGCTGTCGCCGGAAAGCAGGCGATGGTACAGAAGAATGTCGGCCAAGCTGACAAGTATGTCGGCAGCAAGAAGCCCGGCCAGAGTGTGCCGGCCGGGCATGAAGCAGGTGCGGCCGGTGGTGGCCAGAGTAACAGTGCGATCCGGCGTCAGCAGCAGGGCGCCGGAGGAGCAGCACAGCAGCAAGGTGCAGGCCAGCCGAGATATCGAGATGATGACGGCAATTCCGCCTTAGCCAGGGCGGGATATTAGCAGCAAGATCAACCCGGCCAGCAAGCTGACCAGGGCCAGCCGGAGCAGCAGCAGCAGATGATCGCAGGCCCAATAGCATCCCGGATTGGACCTCGGTCCTTGGCAGCCGATGATGCACGTTTCAAGCTGGACAAGATTCACCAGTCAGAGATGGTGGAGAGGCAAGGAGCTCCGGGCCCCAGGTGCTTTGGACCCCGGATTATGGGCGAGCCGGTGCCTTACTTCTTCCAGCTCGTGCGTGGCGCGAGGACATATAATGGCAGTTCGAAGCCGGAAGATTGGTTGGAGGATTACTCCACAGCGGTGAACATCGCCGGAGGAAACCTCAGGTGGGCGGTACGATATGTGCCGCAGATGCTAGAAGGTCCTGCCAGGATATGGCTGAATAATCTGCCGGCCGGAAGCATCAACGGCTGGATTGATTTCGAAGAGCAGTTTGTGTCGAACTTTACCAGTACATACAAGAGGCCTAACCGTCCCCAGCAGCTGGCCAATTGCCGGCAGGGGGTGAATGAGACCGACCGTGACTACCTGACCAGGTGGTGCACGTTGCGCAATTCCTGCAAAGGAGTTAATGAGCAGCAGGCCATCATGTGGTTCGCTCATGGGTGCCGGCATGGCACCATGTTGTGGCAAAAGCTGCAGAGGGAAATGCCGGCCACATTGGCCGAGACAATCAAGATTGCTGATAGTTATGCTCTGGGAGATCCCATGCAGCCCAGTCTCGATTCACAAGGACAGGGGCAGACCCAGGGGAACACCAGCAATGCAGGGAGGCCAGGGCAATATTATCGCACTGACAATCGGAACAAGAGAAGAGATGAAAGGCCGGATCACCGGTACGGAGCGGCTCAAGTTGCCGCTGTAGAGGAAGAGCAAGGGGGCGCCGGCAGTAGCCAGTGTCCGAGATATGAGGGCTATCAGCAGCCTCAGCAGCAACAGCAGCAGCCGCAGCAGCAAGCACAGCCATTCCAGAAGAAGAATGTCTGGACCAACAAGAATGCCGGCGGAGGTACCGGCCAGAAGAAGCAATATCCGAAGTATACAGTGGGTTTGGCCATGGACCAGCCTTGTGTGTTTCACACATTCCAGCCGGGTAAGCCGGCAAATCATTTGACAAGAAACTGTTCATGGCTGGACGACATATTAGCAGGTCGGGCAGGTCCTTGGGGACCGGCTAGACCATCTGTGCCGGCAGCTCCATCGCCGTTGACAGGTGCCAATACAATTGCAGTCCCGCCTAGGCCGGCTAATCCCGGGAGTCAGAGCAATGCCGTGAATGCCGGCGTAAATCAAGTTGACCAGAGCTATAATCCGGAATATAACGCCGGAGGCCCAGCAGCGGGCCGGAATGAGTACAAGGAACATGATCAGAGCTACATGGTCTTTGAGACCGAAAGAACAGACAAGCAGAGCTTGTACCGGCGGAGTTTGGAGGTGAATGCTGTTATGTCGGCTGTGCCGAAGCTGATGTACTGGTCTGACCAGGCCATTGGCTGGGACAGGGCAGATCATCCCAGGATCATGCCTAACCCCGGCGGGTATGCTCTTGTGATGGATCCAACATTTGTCGGGCCGGCTAATAACGTGAGGTTCAGCAAGGTCCTCATTGACAATGGTAGCAGCATCAACATCATGTACCGAGATACGATGGAGAAGCTGGGAATCAAGGAAAATATGCTGGAACCAAGCAAGACCACGTTCCACGGCATTGTGCCGGGACTTTCGTGTGCGCCGATGGGCAAGATCCGGATGGATGTCATGTTTGGCAGCCGGGATAACTGCAGGGTGGAAAACCTCATGTTTGAGGTAGTGGATCTGGAAAGTCCATACCATGCTTTGCTGGGTAGGCCGGCATTGGCAAAGTTCATGGCCTCTACCCATGTGGCATACTTAAAGATGAAGATGCCGGGGCCTAAGGGAGTGATCACCATCGTGGGTGATTACAAGCGCTCGATGGCATGTGCCACAGCCGGGTCTAACCTGGCCGAGACTCTGATCATCGCAGAGGAAAGGAAGAGGCTCAAGCGAGCTGTGGAGATTGCTGAGACGGTCGTGGCCGGCAAATCTATGCCGGGCATGTCGAATCCCGGCGGCAGTGCTTCTTTTCAAGGGGGCAAGGAGGTCAAAAAGGTGCCTCTGGATGAAGCTTTCCCGGAGCGCCATGCCCTCATCGGGGCGAGTTTGGACCCCAAATAGGAAAGCGAGCTCATCAGCTTCCTCCGTGAGAATCGGGATATCTTTGCATGGTCTACTTTGGACTTGCAAGGTGTGCCGAGGGAGCTGGCTGAGCACGCATTGCATGTGAGACCGGATGCTAAGCCGGTGAAGCAGCCGCTCCGGCGGAATGCCGGCGACAGAAGGAAAGCCATTTGGGATGAAGTGGCCAGGCTCTTGGCCTCTGGCTTTATCAAGGAAGTACTTCATCCGGATTGGGTGTCTAATCCGGTTTTAGTGGAAAAGAAAAAAGATGAGCCCGCCATAGTGAAAGTATGGCGGATGTGTGTTGATTACACCAACTTGAATAAGGCATGTCCTAAAGATCCATTCCCGCTCCCTCGGATCGATCAAGTGATTGATTCCACAGCTGGATGTGAACTGTTATCCTTTGTAGATGCCTATTCTGGTTTCCACCAGATCCCTTTGTATGAGCCGGATCAAATAAAGACATCCTTTATTACCCCGTACGGGGCTTATTGCTATCTCACTATGCCGTTCGGTTTAAGAAATGCCGGCGCAACTTACCAAAGATGTATGCAAAAGTGTTTGCACGATCAGATAGATAAAAATGTGCAGGTATATGTCGACGATGTCGTCATAAAAACCAAGGAGAGTAAGACTCTCATAGATGATCTCCGGGAAACCTTTGGGAACCTGAGGAGATTCCGGATGAAGTTGAATCCGGCTAAATGTACCTTTGGTGTGCCGGCGGGCAAGTTGCTCGGCTTCCTTGTCTCCAGCCGGGGTATTGAGGTGAATCCCGGCAAGATTCGTGCCATAGAAAGGATGAAGCCGCCGACAGATTTGAGGGAAGTACAAAAGTTCACTGGGTGCCTCGCATCCCTGAGCCGCTTCATAAGCCGGCTGGGAGAGAAAGCTCTGCCGTTATACCAGTTGATGAAGAAGTCTGACACATTTGTCTGGACGACGCAAGCAGATGCAGCTTTCAAGGAATTGAAGCAGCTGTTGTCAACAGCTCCGGTGTTAGCATCTCCAATGCCCCGGGAGCCAATGTTGCTCTATATAGCGGCAACCAACAGGGTTGTCAGTGCAGTGGTGGTAGCAGAGCGAGAGGAAGGAGGCAAAACCGTGCAGCGGCCGGTATATTATCTGAGTGAAGTCCTCTCCACCTCAAAGCAAAACTACCCACACTATCAGAAGATGACTTACGGTGTATATATGGCGGCCAAGAAGCTCAAGCATTACTTCCAAGAGCATCCAATCCGGGTAGTGGCCGAGGCCCCTATCTCGGAAATCATAAGTAACAAGGATGCCAGCGACAGGATAGCAAAGTGGGCAATAGAGCTTTCGCCATATACACCTCAGTATGATAAGAGGGATACAATCAAGTCCTAGGTGTTGGCTGATTTCTTTATCGATTGGGCCGAGATACAATACGAGCCGCCATTGCCTGATGCAAATTATTGGAGGATGCATTTTGATGGGTCCAAGACAATCCATGGCTTGGGTGCCGGCATAGTTCTCAGTTCGCCGAAAAATGACCAGCTGAGATATGTCCTGCAGATTCATTTCGCAGCGTCAAATAATGTGGCGGAGTATGAGGCACTGGTGCATGGCCTGAAGGTGTCTAAGGACATAGGAATTCGCCGGATCATGTGTTTCGGTGATTCTGACTTGGTAATCCAGCAATGTTCTGGCATATGGGATGCTCATGATGCAAACATGGGATCCTACCGTTTTCTGGTGCAGCAGTTGAGCGGTTATTTCGAAGGTTGTGAGTTCTGGCATGTTCTCCGGGCTCAGAACGATGCAGCCGATGCATTGTCCAAGCTGGGATCTTCCAGAGACTCAATCCCGCCCGGCATTTCGCTGGAGCATCTAAGGAAGCCATCGATCAAACCCTCGCCGGAGTCATCTTCCATTTATGTCCCGCCAGGTCCGGAGGAAGCAGTTCCTATGGAGATAGATGCCGGAGCCAGGTCAGATAACCCGGGGACTGATTCCTCAGTCCCGGGGACTGGGCCGGCATATGCTGTGGGAACAGTATTCCGGAGCAAAACTAAAGGCAAGGGTAAAATGTGCCAAGAGGTTGTGCCGGTATACCCGGGGACTGCTCCGGCATACATGAGGACTGATCCTTCAGTCCCGGGGACTTCGCAGCCCATGGAAATCGATTATGTGTCGGTCGAAATGATGGAGGTAGATCAGGCAGTGTTCACTGTCAGGGAAGTGCCCTCATGGGCACGTCCTATCATGGATTTCTTGGAAAATGACCAGGTGCCGGCGGATGAAACCGAGGCCCGCCGGGTTATGAGGAGATCCAAAGCGTATACCATCATCAACAAGGAAATATACAAGAGAAGTGCCACCGGAGTATTGCAGAGATGTGTCGAATCTGCGGAAGGTCTGGAGATGCTCCGGGAAATTCATCAGGGGGAGTGTGGTCACCACGCTTCTTCCAGAGCATTAGTGGCAAAGGTATTCCGACATGCGTTTTATTGGCCGACGGCATTGCAAGAAGCAGAGGACTTGGTCCGAAAGTGCAATGGATGTCAGAGGTATGCCCATCAGATTCATCAGCCGGCATCTGCTCTGAAAACTATCCCGATAACCTGGCCCTTTGCTGTTTGGGGCCTGGACATGGTCGGGGCTTTTAAGCCGGCCAGAGGAAAGATGACCCATATCCTGGTCATGGTGGACAAGTTCACCAAATGGATTGAAGTAAAGCCCATAAGCAAGTGTGATGGTCACACAGCAGTGAAATTCTTAAAAGATATAATTTTGAGGTATGGTGTCCCTCATGGCATCATCACTGACAATGGGTCGAACTTTGCCCAAGGGCCATTTGCCAGATTTTGTGAGGAGGTGGGAATCCGGCTGGACATTGCGTCGGTCGCTCTCCCTTGTACCAATGGCCAAGTAGAAAGGTCAAATGGTCTTGTGTTATCCGGCATAAAACCCCGGCTCATAGAGCCACTAGAGAAAACGCCGGGATGTTGGCTAGATGAATTGCCGGCAGTACTTTGGAGTTTAAGGACAACTCCGAATAGATCAACAGGCTACACACCATTTTTCTTGGTGTATGGAGCAGAAGCTGTGCTTCCAACAGATGTAATACATGATGCACCAAGAGTAGTGCTATATACTGAGGAAGAGGCTAAAGAAGCCAGGGAAAATAATGTAGATCTGCTAGAGGAAGCAAGAGAAATAACTCTGTCAAGAACAGCAGTATATCAGCAGAACCTCAGACGCTATCATGCGCAGAAGGTAAATCCAAGGAGATTTCAAGAGGGAGATCTAGTACTCCGGCTAAAGCAAGGAACAGAAGGCCGGCATAAGTTAACTCCTCCGTGGGAGGGACCATTCATTGTGAGCAGAGCTCTGCACAATGATGCCTACTATCTTATAGATGCGCAGGACCCCAAGAAGAATAAGGCGGACAGGTCCGGAGAAGAAACCAAGAGGCCATGGAACATAGCTCTACTGCGCCCCTTTTACTCCTGAGCACCACAATGTATGTATTTCCATATTTTGCTTTGAGTGCCGGCGCGTTATGCCGGCACAGGACTAATGAAAAAAGTGCCGGCATCCCGAGGAGAGCGAGCACTGCCTCCGAGTTATTTTGTTGTTTATTTACAGTTTTTTGCTATATGCCGGCTGGCTTGATTTGAATGTTTCCTATGTCGGCCTAGTAATGTGTCGGCACCAAAGGCCACTCTTTGACTCAGCTGCTGTCCGAAACCCGGCTTCATGGCTAGCAAGAGTAGATGCCGGAGATTGTCTACACATGGAAAACGGCTAAGGAAATGTAAAGCAAGCGAACCGACATTTTCGTTAAAGCTAAAGTTAAAATTTGAAGTGTCGGATGATTCGAGGTCTAAGTTTCAAAGTTTAAGTACTATATGTTTAACAAAGCAACCTTGAGACTCATAAGTCAAAAGCCCAAAGAGGTAGACAAGTATCCAAGGTTGTGAAGTTGAGGAAACAGGAAAACAACTCGGTGACTTAGCCAAAAGATGATCCGGCATTAGTAACAAGCAAACCAAGATAAAACTTGTTCAGGTAGCAAACCAAAGGAAATTAAATGTGTATATTACATCTGCACCCGGCATACTGGGGATCTGATAAAACTTAAAGTTTTTTATGCCACAATTCAAGGAATAGGGGCAGAAGCAGAGGCGCTGGCTGGTGGAGCAGTGGCGGTGGAGATATCGGCTTCAGGAGTGCCGGACCCAGCAGATGGAATCGAGCCATCACCTCCGCCCGGGGCAGACCCCTGTTCCGGGGCATCAGTGCCGGCCTCTTCAGCTTCCTCTTCATCCTGGTTGGAGTCGGAGCCCTCAGCAGCGGCGGATGTCCCGGCATCGTCCTTCTTCTCCGGCTCGCGGATGTCCCGGACGAAGGCGTCGGTGTCGGCATAGTCCACATAGCTGTGGGCCAACTCCCGTCGGCGCCGGATATGTTTCGGATCCGTGGTCCAGATGGATCCTTCGCGCACAGTGCGCAAAGTCTCCAAATCAGCCTTTTCATACCAGGAGAGGAAGTAGGTGAGAGCTTCATCAGCTCCCACCCGAGCGCCGGAGTCCCGCCATTCCCTCAGGCGAACCTTGGCGAGCTGCAGGTCGTTGCCGAGGTCGACGGGGTCAGTGGGAGTCCTTTGTCCCGGCCAGAGGGCAGAGAATGCCTCCTGGGCGCCATAAAAGAGTTCTTCGGTGTAGAGCGTCATGGCGTTCTTCCAGGATTGCAGAGCCAGCAGCTGCTCCGACATGTCCGAGTTGGCCGAGTCAACCGGAACACCCCGGTTCTCTCGATCCAACTGCAAAGCCCTCTCAACGTCTTCGACGGAAGCGGGAAACATGTCTGAGGAATAGAAACAATGTTAGCAAAAGGAGAATAAGCCGGCATAGATGCTATGCCGGAGAGAATTACACTATGTCGGGAAGGATAAAGGGAAAGGATTTGAAGCTTACTGGCAAGGTCGGCATTCAGCTGTGCAACTGTAACCTCCCATTTGGTGGCCTGCTCCTTCAGGCTATCCAGTTCAGCGTGAGCAGTGGAGGCATCAGTCTCGGAGGCAACAAGCGAGTCCTGGGTTTTCTTCAGTTGGCCCTCCCTTTGCTCCTTCTCATCCAGGAGATCGGCAATCCGGCCCTTCAGCTGCTCAACTTCAGCCTTGTGAGCGGTATCCCGCTCATCCAGTTGCTTGGCCACGTCCACTGAGGACATACAGTCCTGGTGGCGGGCTTCCAGTCCAGCCTTTTCATCTGCAAAAATTTGAAGTTAAAAGGATTTGAAGAGAGAAAACAGTGACAAAGAGTGATTTGAAGTGTAAAGTATCTATCCGGGAAACAGCAGGATCCGGCATACCAGTAAGCTCCTTCACCCTCGAAAGAAGCGCGGCGATTTGCTCTTCAGTGCCCGCTGAAGAATGTCGACAAAAGGTCATGTGTCGGCAAGAAGAAGTATTGTAAAGTAAAAGAGAGGAAAGATATCCGGCATATAGCAGTATGTCGGCGAAAGATTACCTTTCTTGGACAGCTCCAGCTGAAGCTTGCTATGCTCGTCGGATAACTTCCGATGCTCGCATACCAAGTCATGAAACAGGTCGGCCCGGGTGTTGTTCATGCGTTGCAAAAGTGCCCGGAGTTAAAATATCAGCACAGAAATTTGGCATGGAAATTAAGTTGAAGATTCTATCAAGTGATCATTCTTCTGAAGACCCGGCACAGGTGCTGCGCACCTATCCCGGCCCTCGGTGACTAGGATTTGAAGCTCGAAACGAGCTTATATCTCGGTCAAGAGGATTTGAAAGATAATTGAGATGTGAAATTGTTAAAGACCCGGCACAGGTGCTGCGCACCTATCCCGGCTCTTGGTGACTAGGATTTGAAGCTCGGATCGAGCTCATATGTCGGCAGTTAATTCAAAAGAAGCTAGCTAAAAGGCTATTGGAAAATCCCGGATGTCCGTATCCCGGACAGCCGACATTTTCGGGGACTGGGGATATGTGTGTAAATAGAGAGGACTTACGTTGGTGGCATCGGCCAATCGGTGAAGTCTCTGCTGGAGGCTGAGGAGCTCGCAGGCGATCGGTAGGGGCTTCGCGGCCAGGATATCTGCTGGGCTGCCAGTAGCCGCGGCTTCGGCCTTCTTCTTGCTGCTGGAGTCCGCGGTGTCCATGCTGCCAGCGTCGTTCCACTTGGTGCAATGCTCCGTGAGAGACCCGAGGCTTTGGTCACTCTTCGTCACCAGGGGGACGATGCCCTCAAGTTCTGGCGTGTCGAAGAAGTTGCGCCGGTAGCCAGGCCGGGCTGCTGCCCTGCCAAGGTGCAGGGCCAGGGCAGAGCTGGTCCGGGACGCTGCTTTAGGAGGAGCAGTGGCGGCAGATGGTGTGCCGGACTTGGTCTTCTGGACCTTGAGAGTGCCGGACCAGACCGGGGCAGAGGTCTTGTCCGGGACCGAGGTCTTGGCCGGTGCAGGAGTCGTTTCAGCAGAAGGAGTCTTGGGTGCAGGCTGTTCCGACGCGGCCGGTGCATCTTGGCCAGCAGGAGCAGGATCCGGAATAGTCTGGACTTCCGGCACAGCAGGGCCCTTTCCTTTAAGATCTATGCCGGCGCTCGTGTCGCTTGCGCCGGCGTCTTTGGTTGTGCCGGCATCGCTGGTGGGCGCGCCGGAGTCTGGGGCTTCTTGGTGGGCTCCTGTGTCCATGTGGACATCAGGAGCCGGAGGTTCCTGTTGAGCCCCCGAGTCCATGTGGACGTCGGGGGCAGAGGTGTCTTGTTCCGGCGGAGGATCGTCCTTCGCCGGGGAGGTGGTCTTGTCGGGCGCAGGCGAAGATGCCGGCGCCGGTGAGGTCGTGTGACTAGCAGAGGGAATGTCGGAGGTAGCAGGGGCCGCGGGCTTGGAAACCTTCGGGTCGCCGCTCGAGCCAGAAGCTTGTTCCGGCGCAAGAGGAGCTCTGAAAGAAAGAAAAACACCAAGTCAATAAGCTGGGCATGAGATATATCGGAAATGAAACAATGAGAAGAGATCGAGATTTACCCCGAGGCAACTGGCCTCTGTTTCTTCGGTATAGGCACGCCGACCTTCTGCCTCTTCGGCTTCTGGGGTGTGTCGGGCTGGGGCTTCACCCCTCGCTTCCGGCCGGCACGTCCGCCAGTGGAAGGAGGTCCCTGGTTCAGAGGCGCGGCATCGATAACCATATTGTCCGGGATAGCTGAGGACGGCATTGGAAACTCGTAAGCAATAGGTGTTTCTGGAAAGGCATATGCAAGTGGCATCGGGTCATAGTACAGCAGGATCTCCTCGTCAGAATCAATCTCACTCCGGTCTTGAGTATAATGCCGGGATGAAGAGCTCTTACCCATGGCAGCTGCGGCGCGGGTGCTCCTGGGTAGTTTATCCCAATGATCCGGATCTTCAACATCCGCAACAGTGCGGTCCGCCGCGATCTTGATCCGGGAGTTCTCCATGGCTTGGAAGCTGAATTTCTGTATAAACAGCAAAGTCAAGTATTCAGACAAGGAAATAGACATGTGTCGGCTTAAATATCTATGTGCCGGCAAATAGACATGTGTCGGCAAATAGACATGTGTCGGCTTAAGTATCTATGTGCCGGACATGGACTTTATGTATCGGATAAGATGGTTTACCGTTGGGGCGGGCCTATCCCGGCTGTATGGTTCTAGCCCCCAGGCAAAAGTGGCCTGAGAGGACTTGCAGACATCCTTAATCCGGCGCAGAATGTCGGCCGGAGTCAGCTCGTGTGTGGAGTGCCGGGTGGGGTCCATTGGCCCGCTCATCTGGCAGATCTTGTGCGACCGGCGCTGCAGAGGGGAGACGCGCCGGCTTATATAGCAGGCCACCAGGTCCTGAGGAGTAAGACCGGCATCCCGGAGCTCGCCCTTAACCCGGTGAAGCGCATTCACCGGCATCACCGAGTTCTTCGGGTTGTAGGTCCAATTCGTCATAGCCAAGGGTGGCTCGTCCACAAATGGCGGCAGGTTGAGCAGATCCTCGTCGGTGGTGTTCTTGACGTAGAAGAAGCTTTTCTGCCACTTCTTGCAAGATTCCAGGAGCTCCACCTTGGGGAAGTCCGAGCCCTTCCGGGACATGATGGTGGCCGCGCCGCAAAGGGTCATGGGGCGGTCCTTCTTTTCCTGGGCCGTCTCCGGCGGGTCGTCCTTGCTCCGGGGCGGCTCCTGGATGACTTGCTTCCACAGTTGGAAGTATTTCGCCCACCCTTGGGTGAGGGGCTCGATGCCGGCATAGCCCTCGCAAAAAGCAGCGAAGGCGGAGAGGATCATCACGGCGTTGGCCGGGATATGATGAGGTTGTAGGTCGTAGGTGTTGAGTAAGTCCCGGAAGAAGTCCGATGCCGGCAGCCCGAAACCCCGCTCGAAGTGGGCGATGAAGACGACGCGTTCGCCAGGTTCAGGTGCCGGCACAGTTTCCCCTGCTGGTAGCCGGCATGCTACGCCCTCCGGGACTCTCCTGGTGGAGGTGACCCAGGATATGTCGGCCGGAGTAACCTCTGACCCCTCCCAGCCGGAGCGCCCTTGGGCTCGGGCCGAGGTATCTTCCTCAGAGGCTGAGGTACCCGTCATGCTTGAAGATGCCATCTTAGTGGCCGGGACAAGGCGTGAGAGCCGGAGTCCCGTGATGTTATTCCTATCAAGGCCGGAGAAAAGAGGGAGGTTAGTCTCTCCGGCATACCGCCCTCACCAATGTTAGCAGAGATAAAAAGATCTACCGAGACAGTTAAAATAGGAAACAAATAAGGGTAAAACTCCTAAAGATGAACACCTGTGAGCTGTTACGAAACACTGCTAGCAATGCTAATCGAAGCAACGAAATATCCAGCAAAGGAACTAGCATGGATACAAACCAGTGAGGCTACCGCAGCCTAGTTGCAGAAGAGCAGGGAAAGGAAGAACAGAGGAAGAGGAACTCACCGGAGCTTGGCCTACGGCGATGGAGCGGCGGCGGCAAGTGTGCAGAGGAAGATCCAATCTCCCTGCAAGGCTGCGGGGAGAAGAGGCGGCGGCGGCGTCGTCGACGATGACGCCGGACGTCGGCAAGCGGAGGCGCCGGCGTGCAGGTGGACGACGGCGGCAGCTTCCCTTCTCGGTTTCTTGGTCCGGCGGCGAAGCGCGAGGGGCAGAGGATCTGAGGAAGAAGGCACTGTGGCGGGGGTAAAAAAGAATAAGTTACCCCCACCCCGTATTTATACCAAGGAGGCCGGTCGTGGGGGTCGTGGGGAGGATAGTGCTCCACTCCCCCGACCGTTTCTGCGGCGAGGCGCCACGTGGCGGCACGGAGTGGGGCGGCGGTTCCTGTAACCGTGCCATGACGCCATGATGGCGAGGAGTAATTGCACTGTGAACCGTCACATCGTGTGACCGTTCGAAGTGACAGGGAAGTTTCAAGTTTCGATGCAAACAGTCAGGCGTGGCTTCTCGAGGAAGACTCGTATATATGTCGGAATAACTGCCCGATGCATATGTTCCGTCCGGAATACCCCTCGGGACTATCCGGAATAACATTTGGAGAAGTAACAGCGGCCGGGATAGGTGCGGATGTCCCGGCATATAATCCGATCGTCGGGATATACCGGAGAACCAGAGTATAATGAAAAGAAGATATGTTGAACCTGTCAAGGCTCCACAGTTATGACTGGGGAACCTCGGCAGCTTCGGGGACTAGTGTCGGGGGGATGACCCCCGGTAGGGTCAAGAGACTAGAAAGATACAAAGTCTATGGTTGACTTTATGCTGGGTTATCAAGGAAGGGCCTGGCCGGAATATAAGAGCATCGGGTTGGCCGGAATATGTGTGTATCCCGACTGATACTTGGATATGCCGGTATAGTCGGAATACTGGTATATATGTGCCGGCATATACTTAGATATGCCGGCCTAACCATTTGGTGTGTTGTGCAGGAGCAGGGGAGGCCGGATTACCCGACCTTCATAGGTCGTTGGTCCGGCATATAGGTCCGGGGTATGGCCAACGGTCTTATCCGGAATACAGAAGTCAGCTAATGTGTCACATCCCTACAATCAAGGAAGAAAACATCCAAGCATGGTAGCAGAGTGGGATGGCAGGGTGCACAGTGGTGGTCTACCAACCCTCACTGTGCACAAGTATAGAGCTTACCTCACAGAGGTAAGGTCACAGTTCAAGAGGTACAAGGTACAGGGATATGGCGTCCCCTCGAGAGCAATCAGGGGCAAAGTCAAGGGTCTCTGCCATCGTCACCAGCTCCTGTTTGGAGTGTAGCCAGTGTCTCCTGGCTACGTATGACCGTTGTAACCCTGGCCACCACTATATAAGGTGGCACAGGGAGCCCTAGCAAGGGTTGGTCACTCTGTGTTCCTACACTTAGCAGTTCATCTTCCTTCTCTAGCAGAGAGCTTGGAAGCACCATTGTTGTGTACTACATCGACTCAAATATATCACCAGTAGAGCAGGAGTAGGGGTGTTATCTCCTTACAAGAGCCCCGAACCTGGGTAGATCAGTGTCTCTTTCTGTCGTGCTTTTTAGCTCGTTCCCCTCTCCCGAATCCACCAGCATCTAGCTCGGACCCCATTTAAGCCATCCTATGGCATATGTTGTTTCACCACGACGACAGAAGGGGAGGTGCTGGCATGGTCAGAGAGGTGGGATTAGTGTAGAGATGATGCCATTAGAATAAGGATTTGGTTGGCATTAGATTTTATCACCTTACGTGAGTTGATCCAATTTTGAATGAAATTCATTTGAACTAGCCTAGGAAATTTTTGAAAGTAGCAAGATAATATTTTGGGGTCAAAATGTTTTACTTGCATCACTAAGCTTTCCCCAAATTTAAGAGATGCAATAAGAGCAAGAAATGGCATGCGTACCCTTGCATGCACTTTAGAGAAAGAAAAGGAAAATGGAATAAAGAGAATAATTTGATGAGAAATATTTTTGATGGGAATGGCATGATAACCATGTCAGTCACATTTCCTATTTTTATTGGAGAAAGGAATTCAAAATATTTTGGTAACACTTTGAAATAGCCTCATAGCCAAAATAGGAAACAAGTAGGGTTTTGAGTCAAAAGGTTTCACTTGCAAAATGATGCTTTTGTAGAATTTTCTCAAAATCATTTGATATAATAAGGTGCAGGAAGTGGCATAGTTGCCATTCCCATGATTTTCATAGACAAGAATAATACCAAAGGGGTATTCTCCCCATTTCTGCTATCTTTGAAAATAGGAAAAAAGGTTGTGAAATTAATTTTTATAAAAGAGATTTGTAAACAAGAAATGAGTGCTCATAAAGAGTGAACTTCATTTCTAATTCTTGGCAGTCTTGTGTTTTGAAAGTAAATACTCCTTTCATAAGAAATGGAGTTTTAGATTTTATAAAGAAGAAAATATTTAGAAAGGGTTTTATTTGGAAAATAATATGAAAATATTTTGTAAGCATATCCCCACTGGCCATTATACAACTTGATGTGCTTTGGATAGATTGTGCCACAAGCCTACTTGTAGATCATAGCCACATGCAAGAAACTCAATCAAGGTCAAACAGAGTTACCCAAAGTCAACTTATCACACATAGTTAATCATTAGCAACTAGTTAAGCATCACTATAAACAATGGTTGAAAAAGTGCCCAATAATGCTCATGCCATGGTGAAGTTGAAAATAGTTTCAAATAAGAGAGAAAAGCTTTTGTAAAATAATTTCAAAAAATAGTGGAGACATAAACATCACCTTTACCAAGTTTTCTCAAAGGTGTTTGAAAACCATTTGTCAAAGGGTTATAAAATAGTGGGATCACAACACTATATCCCTGTTGTTTTGTAAATACTAGTTTTGGTAAAGGCCTTGTTTTGGAAATGGTCTTGGCTCCTATTTTTAAACTATAAAACATTTTGAAAATAAAGGAGGTGCCAAGGTACTTTATTTCGAGAAAAAGTCTTGTAGCACAAAAGATGGCCTGATCACAAGAATACAAAGATTGAGTTGGTCCACAAACTTATTCTCCAAACTACACTCTTGCAGACATAATTTGCACAATAGCAAGGCAAACATGCAATAGATCCCAGTAAATCTAATTTAGCACAAAAAGTTTTTGTTGGCCCTAATTTTTGCATTACCAAACTCAGCTTAAATAGAGTTACAAAAAGTAGGGTGTTACAGCTCTTCCCCTCTTAAACAGAATCTCGTCCTGAGATTCCTAAGCATAGTAGTAAGAGGTGATAAGACTAAGTTAGAGTTAGGCTTCAACGATTGCTCTTCCAACTCACTGATGATACTCTGAGTTGCCTTGAAGACTAGCCTTTGCCAAAGGTGTAGATCGTCTTCATTTGCTGAAGTTGATGGCTGAAGAGTTGGTGTTGCTGAAAGTACCTTGTCAAAGCCTCGTCGGGACATCTTTAAGGTTAGCGGGGTTAGGCTATCTAGTATGTCCAAAAAGATTCTATGAGAGTTAGAAGGTTATCAGCTTGCAATTGAGGTCTTGAAGAGTTAAGGCTTCTCGGGTAGCTTTTGTTGGCTTGGGGTCATTGCTTCCTTCGTGTCTCCATGTACCTAAAACAAAGTTCAAGTACAAGATGGTCCCTAAACTCATTGGGTCCAAAGTAGTTAGAAACTACAACATATAGGATAAAGTCCACATAAATATGTGCATATATATATATGAAATTGAATTTCATGCACATCTTAGCTGATTTAGGATTTGATGGAGCTTCTCCTATATATTTGATCAAAGAAAGCAAAGCATGCCATAAAGTATACATTTAGTAAATATGCATGCACATGACTTTCAAGAGCCAAAGGAGATACGATTTGGACAAAACACCAAGAAGGACAGGCGAGCACACAAAATTGTGAAGCTACAAAAGGTTGTCCAAATTATATCAAAGAATCAAATCAACACAGATTGACTCCAAAGTCCAACTAGTGAACCAAGCAAAAGCCAATGAGCATAAAACATAACTAAAACACACATGCTCAAAGACATATCTCATTTTAAGAGTAAGAAATAAATAATAAGGAATGAGATCACCAACTCCCAAAGAGAGCAAGGTTCAAATAAACAAACCAAACTCTCCACACTTTTTATGATGGCACACTAAGTACCAAAAAGAAAAGATTTGTCTTCCAACAAAAAACCAATACCAATTGAAATAAGCACAAAGAGTGTGTTATAACAAATATAGGAGAGCTCCCCAAAGTTAGTGCATTATTTATGATTTTGCATTTGAATACAAAGTACACACAAGTGGGATCATCACATCTACCTACATATTAATAACACAAAACAAGTTCAACAAAATCAAATGGGATAACAAAAGTCATGGAAGACAATGGGAGCTAAAACAAATACATTTTTGGCTAGAGATAAGGCAATTAAAAGCAATAGCCAATGTAAAGATGATCAATATACATGTGCCACATGATATAGTACCAATTGTCCAAGAACAAGAGGTATTTGGATTTATTTCCCGGTGGTAGTTTACATATAAATCTAAGATCATCTTCACAACAAAGATGCATACGGAGAAGGATAAGAATTAATCACCATGCTAAAGAAGATATTCTTGATAGACTCAAATAGTTAAACAATCATGCAAAGCAATGATTAAGATAACTTGAAGCTAATGGTTTTCCAACTTTGATGTAGCATTCCACATTTTAGGAAAACCCTATCAAGAAAGTATCTCACAAACCAGATCCAAAACAAGAGCAATAAAATAATTTGGCAAATTGGAATTTGTTTGAGAAAACATGCCACATAGAAGTAAGATAATTTACAATATCAACACTATGTGACACAACCTCAAATATACACATTATATTGGTTTGTAGTATGCATAAAGCATATTACTCCCCCATAATGTGATAAAACATTTATTTTTCATAAGAGGCAAATAAAATCCAACAAGATGATTAATGGACATTATAGAATTTGAATTTCTCATGAGAATGACATACCACATAGAGACTAGATAATCTTTAAATATTAACACTAAGTGGTATTCCTCATGTACACACATTTTTAGGATTGTGAAGTGCAAAGCATATCACTCCCCAAAATGGGATGGTCCATTAATCTCTCACAAGAGCCAACAAGATATAAACAATATGCAATAGGCTCAACAAGAACAACCGTACATGGTGTGCAACCCAACATGCACATACTTGATTACTCAAAATAAAGCAAGTAGGAAGCACAACATATACAAACACATGCAAGGTACAAAACCCAACACATGCAAAGGGGCGAGTAACTTTCAATGTAGATGAGTTGAGTGCATGTTACCACAAGGAGGAACATTGGATATATGATAGAAACAAGAGAATCTAATTGACTTGACTTGAGAAAATATAATTGATGAAGATCCCTTAATTCTTCATGATATAGCCAAGTCTCCAATGCCCTCCAACAACACCTATTGTTTAAGTAATGGCTTGTTGGTCCCCAACCAAGTTGGGTCCTAAGAGGTTAGAAACAATAGGTTTGGCAACCCAAATGGTTGTTTTCTTGACACCACTTTGAGCGCCAACAAATTTGGCAAACACATTGCCAACCTTATCCTTGCAAAGTGAATAAGCATCTTCAATTAAGATAGGGTTGGATGAGTTACCACTAGTGCATGAAGAAGATAGGTGACCCTTCTCGTGGCATATGTAGCAAGTTCTTTTCTTCACCTTCTTCTCACTTGATTTCTCCACAAGGGGAGCATTAGCTCGATTTTTCTTGGGAAGTGACCTTTCTGCAACACGAGGTTGAGCATGGCCTTGAACTTGAGGCCGCTTCCCTTGTTGCTTCTCACTAAGAGGCTTCTTCTTCAAAGGACAAGATCTAACATGGTGCCCTTCAATTTTGCACTTGAAGCAAACAATCTTTGCCAAATTCTTGACTTGTTCTTGGCCCTTCTTCTTCTTGTTTATCTTGGACTTGTTCTTGTTATTGGATTTGAATCCAAGTCCACTCTTGTCATTGGGGGATTTTTGCACACTCAAGATCTTGTTGAGTGTGAACTTCCCTTTATGACAATTTTCCAAGTCTTTCTTCAATGAAGTAACTTGGGCCTTGAGCTCTTTGATTTTCTCTACATGGTTAGTGACAACACAAGTACTAGTGGAAGTAGAGGCTACATGGTTAGAGCAACAAGGCAAGGAGGGGAATTCATCACTAGATGTAGCAATAGTATGAGTGGATGAATTACTAGGACTAGCACATGTCAATATAGCATTTTAAGAAATAGTGCTAGTGTCCACATGAGGCTCACAAGATGTTACCTTTATAGATATAGCCTCATGAGCTAACTTTAGGCGAGCATGAGACACTAAAAGATCCTCATTAGAGCTAGATAGCTTTTCATGACTTTCTTCCAATTTCCCATACTTGCTAGTTAGTAATTCAAGTTGAGACCTTAGCTCAACATTCTCCTTCACAATAGATGCTTCACAAGAAATAGAGTTAGTAGCACAAGCATCATTATCATGAGCAATAGGATAAGACAACTTGGCAAGAGCAAGGTCATATTCTTTAGTGAGTTTAGAAATAATTTCATTACATGACTCCTCAATGGATTCAAGCTTCTCCTCAAGAGAAACCCGAAGCTCTTGCTCTTTCTCTAGAGCATATTTTAAATCATGGATATCATTGGCATACTCACGCTCAAGAGAAAACATTTTATCAATTTGTTCTTCCTTCATCTTAATGAGTTTCGTGCTCTTAATAGCACAACTCATGATTTCAAAGAAGTTGGGCAAAACATTTTTATGGTTATGCAAAGCATCAAAGACCACCTTACCCTTCTTGTTTAAATACTCAATATAGTCTTCTTCATTTTCCTCATCCTCACTATTGTCCTCAACATCATTATGATTTGAAGACCTAGCCATAAGGCATATGTGGGAACCGTGAGAAGAAGAAGATGAAGAAATACTTGAAGCTCCATTCAAGACCTTGTCTTGGCCCAAAGACTCTTCGGTTTCCTCTATATGGTTAGCATCACAAATACTAGAGGAAATAGAAGCATTTGTATCATGGAAACAAGATAAAGCAAGCATATCATCATGAGATTTATTCAAGAAATTTACACATGATATGCCAGGACTATCAACACAAGCATGTAAAACATTTATGGGGCTACAAGTGTTTAAGTCCAAAGATGAAGCATTGCAATGAGATCGAGATGAATGATTATCAAAAGTAAGCTCACTATCAACATTGCAATTTCCATCACCACTCACCATGTCATTACCTTGTGTCTTGCCACACATCGGTGAAGTGGAAGAAAGTTCATCACGGCTAGAAGTGGAAGGAATACACTCATCCTCAATAAACTTGGACACATCATATTTTTCTTGAAGCTTTGTCCATAACTCATGAGCATTCTGAAAAGGCATAATGGACATCACAACTACAATGCTCACAACATTGGATAAGACATTAATAGATTGAGCATTGAGATAAGAGTTCTTCTCATCCTCTAAAGATAGATTTGTGGGATCCTTAGGAGGAGAAAAACCTATATCTACAATTTGCTCTATATTTGGGTCCATGACCCAAAAATAATTAAGCATGCGAATTCTCCAAGTATCATAATTTGTGCCATCGAATATAAAAGTGTCATTGTGCACTAATCCCCTAGCCGACATCTTTGCTCTCAAGGCGGTGAAGCCTAAAATGAGAGACCGGGCTCTGATACCAATTGAAAGGACACAGATGTCGCCTAGAGGGGGGGTGAATAGGCGATATCAAATTTTACGAATGGCTTGAAAAAAAGCAGAATTAAACTAGCGTTTATTTTGTCAAGCACACAAAACCTAAATAA
Organism: Dactylis glomerata; assembly: GCA_007115705.1. Taxonomy (NCBI): domain Eukaryota; kingdom Viridiplantae; phylum Streptophyta; class Magnoliopsida; order Poales; family Poaceae; genus Dactylis; species Dactylis glomerata. The sequence goes on along the minus strand of QXEO01000464.1, from coordinate 3,089,333 downwards.
ACTAGGCTCACCTATGTGCACCAACAACTTATGCTAAGCAATACAAGTAACAAGGTGATAGCAAGATATATAACTTCAAGCATGAAGGCTATCATAATATAAAGTGCATAAGTAAAGAGCTCGGGTATAGGAATAACCGAGGCATGTGGAGACGATGATGTATTCCCGAGTTCCTCCCTTGAAAGGGAGTATGTCTCGTTGGAGGGGTGTGGTGTCGCCACAAAGGCCTAACCAACGCCACAAAGGCCTCACCCTATTCTCCGGTGTGAGCTTGCGCCACAAAGGCCTAGCTCACTCTTCCACTAAGGGATTCCTCAAGGCGGAACCGGGCCTTTACATAAAGCTTGGGGCACGCATCCACAACTTAATTGGAGGCTCCCAAGAATAGCCACAAAGGCACCACAAAGCCACAAAGCCGTCTAGGGTTCCAAGAACCTAAGAGTAATAAGCTCATAAACTTTCACTTACTCGAATCTCCGGGGAGAACTCAAACTGATGCAACTTATACAATGGCAAGAGCACACAAAGTGCTCAAATCCTTCTTACCCAAATCTCACCAAAGCAACTAATGCTATGGAGAGATATGAGAAGAAGAACAAAGGAAATCCACAAAGAACTCCAAGATCTAGATCCACTATGTTCCCCTCACTTAGAGGAGAGATTGATTGGTGGAAATATAGATCTAGATCTCCTCTCACTTTTTCCTCAAAGATATGCAAGAATCATGGGAGCAATTGAGAGAGAGGCAAGCTTTCTAAGGTCAACAATGGTGGGGGAGAGAGAGAAAGAGGGGAAAATGAGCAACCAGCCCTTGGGGAAGAAGGGGGACCTTTTATAGGTCCCCCCCACAAAATATGACCGTTATAGCCATTTAGACCGGCTAAAGCCGGACTTAACACCAGCTAAAGCCGGCCAGACCGGCTAAAGCCAGACAAAAATCTAGACTAAAATAGAGAGGCATTCGAGCACCCCGGTCCGGCTATTTCTGGCCCTGGGCCGGCTAAAGCCGCCCCTCCTGAAATTGGCAGAAACACCAAAACGAAAATGACAATAACTTGAGCATCCGGACTCCGTTTTTGATGATCTTGGGCTTGTTGGAATCACAACAACAAGCTCTACAACTTTATGTAGAGAAACATCATAGTCCAACAAGGGAGTATAAAACCAAATGATGAAAGGTTTGACCTCTCTTTGAAGGCAAACCAGTAAAACCTCCAAACATCAAAAACACAATAAGAGCGTCATGCGAAATCCGTTTTTGATGAGCTAGAACTTGTCATGGAAATAACCACAAGCTCTAGAACCTCACATGGATAAAACCCAAATAAGAATAAAGAAAGATGATGCCAAGTATGCAAAGGTTTGAGTTCTCTCTGAATGATACAATTAAGTTACTCACTCGAGAGCCCCTCTTGATAGTACGGCTACCGATCCTATAACCCAGTCTCACAACTAACACCATGAGACCGGTAAGAAAGAAACCCTAACACTATCATACCTTTGTCTTGAGCATTTCACTTGAGGTGGATAAAGACGATCTTGATCTTCTCAAGTTGGACCACCTTTCTTGATTGAGCTTGCTTGGTGAAGTCTTGCGGATTGCTCCCCCATACTCTACTATGGAAGAGACTCTCTTTAAGCATATCTTCACATATCCATGATCATAATATAGATGGCAAGCTTCAAGCATATGTTCTCTTCTAGTTGCTCATCTTGAACTTGCGCTTTGACTTGATCAATCCTCGAATCAATTCTTCTTTCTCCATAATGATGGTGTATTGAGGATACACATGAGAGCTCACTCAATCTTATTCTTCAAGACATACTTGACATAAGCTCAACTCCCTTAAGACCAATCTTTGGATCACTCCTTGAATAACACCTTGGTCAACACATAATCTTCTTCTTACAACCTTGACTCCAACAAATGGTTCAAGCATTGTCTATGGACAAGTCCTACACATATAACTCAATGTAACCATTAGTCCATAGGGATTGTCATTAATTACCAAAACCACACATGGGGCTCGATATGATCTTTCAAATATTTAGAGTTTAAATCAAAATATTCAATTTCAGATACCTAATAGTAGATGACACATTTTAAATCAGATTGGACTGAACGAAGAAAGATCTTTCCACACAAGAGTGGAAGGGATCCTTTAGAAATAGTTCTTAGCTCCAATCAAGCTTTCTCTGCTATCTAGGATCGTTAGTGCTATAGTGGAGACACTTTTCTCAAATAAGAATGGTGGTCACATTCCCTTTCTGGTGGTAGTCATTGAGGATCTCAAAAATAGGGATCGCAAAAATGTGTCAATAATGACAACGCTAGGCAAAAAGGCTAAAGAAGAAAAACCTATAGATTTGAATTGAATGCCACTTCCTTTGCTAAGATAACTATATTTGGATGTAAAGAAGGTATAGCTGCATCTGACACTGAGTAGAAGTTACTAGCAGGATAGATAGGAAGCTCTGAAGGATGTACAATGCTTGGAGGGACAGAAGTTTCAAGAGAAATGGTCTCTTTTGATGGGCATTTGTAGATGATGGTTGATACTGCAAATAATGCCTTCTTGACAGCTCTAGCATCAGCAGTTGTCTATTAAGCATAAAGATACATTCAAGATAACAATTAGCAGAATATAAGAAACTCAGAATAGATATTGAATAAAGAAAAAAAAGAGAAGAGCCTCATAACCGTCCTAATAGAGATAATACCACGTTCGTCTTGTTCTTTACGCCGATCCAACTTGTGCTTTTTAGGATGGATTTCACACGGAATCAAGGGAGGTGCGGGATACGACCCATATCACATTCCTGTGCCATAGCTTGCAAAATCCAATAAATCTATCGAAGCTAGGGTGCCAGGCCTATCAGAATCAGAAGAACAATCCACTAATGTAACCGTAAAGAAATGGCGGCTCTAACATAGATTTGTCTCAATATGTCATGTTGTTGAAAAATCCTGTGGTAGCATGGGATGATCGACACTTTAGTTTTAGTTATTGATTTACGCATCACACATTAACTAATATTTATGGGGCTGGAGACTTCGCTAAAGCATGCACATAAATAGATGAATGAGAGATTACAAGGCAAGGAGATACAAATCTGGGGGTTGACTCGGAACTTGTACATAGGTCAGCTCACTAATGCTTAATAACCAAGAAATAGTCAATCAAGAGATATGCACCAGCAAACAACATTATACTTAAATAGTGTATTAGGCGGCACATGGCACAGAAGAGGAGGTCCACGATAGATTCTCTACAACAGGTAGGGATCGGGGGTTATACGCTCTTTTCTAGAAACAAAGTAGGCTTGTGATTGTCTGCATCCATCACTCAATCATGCAATTCAAAGAAATGGTTTACTTATCTTCTTCTAAAGGATGGAATTGCTATATTTTCAGTAATATCAATCGAATGGCAGCCATTTTTTTGTTGATGACGTAGGCTTTTGCGGCAGCTCACTCTGGCACTCCTCGAGTTTCTTTGGTGACAAATCTTCTTCATTTATAGTAACAATTTAATTTTTCTTTTTTCATTTGCATTTCCTACAGTGATGGTGTAATGAAACCCAACTGCTCCTTTAATTTTGATCTTTGTTCATTTTCTTAGGCTGCATAAATAAAATTCAGGTTTCCTTTTAAATGTTTCCATTCTGAATGTGATTTAGTGATAACGTCTTTAAAATGAGAATTATACTTTGTCTTTAAGATTGGTCTTCTTCCGAATCATTTCTAGGCAGATTATAATACAGGTAATTAGAATTTCCAGGCAGAGTATAATTCTCATCTTAAAGGCGTTATCATTAAATCACATTCAGAATGGAAACATTTAAAAGGAAACCTGAATTTTATTTATGAGATATATTATACTCTGCCTTTAAGATTGGTCATGGTCTGCTTCAGAATCAGCTAATGCTTGATGCAGTGGAATCTGAGACATATTAACACTCCGTGGATGCTTTTCGTGATCCAAATTGGATCATCCAATCTCCAACGATCTGAAACACAACGCTTGTCATTCTAGCTAGCTCGGCCATGTCGGATTGTGTCGTCGTCGTCTCTAGGTCGATCACTCGATCTATGTCGCTTGCTGACGCCAACAGCCACAACCGCAGGCAAAGCCAGTGTTCAGATCGGCCATCCGATGCATTGCCTGGGAGGAGCTTAGAGACGCCGCAGATATCGATTCGCGGTCGTGCTGGAGCATGGGCGGCGGGAAATAGCTCCATGGCGAGGCGACCGGCAAGATCAGGCCGACCAATCGACACGGTGGCGCTGGGGATTTTGGGGAAGAGGCTTGCGGCATGGAGACTACTTGCCGGCGGTGCTGCCTATAATGAGTCGCCGATTTGGTGGCGTCGGTGGGAGGAGCTCCGCTGGTTTTAGCTGTAGGCATTAAGTACTTCACGATTTGGCATGGCTATTTTTAGCAGTAACCAGCTAACGCATCCTGCGCCTTCTTCTTTGACCAAAAACTGAATTTTGTATACGTCTCTTAGAAAGGAAGGAGTATTGAATACCATTTTATTAATTGCAATTTATTTACCGTAAATCAAATGACGTGAATTGATGTCTCGGGATCCCGTGATTGCTCTTTCCGTAATTGCTATTTCCTTGATTATTTTTTCATGATTTTTGTTGTCCTCATAAAATGCTAGGGGTATTTTGGGCAATCTAATGATGTAGAGGTAAAAAATAGAAATAAAGTAATATCTAAACGAAAAATCCTTTGATTGTATCGGATGTGATGAATTGCTTAAGAAACTTGTAACAGATTACAAATTGCAGCGATACTAAGGTTCGACAATAAATCATGTGGCAAAGTATGACATGAAATTGTGGATAGTCTAAAGTACTGAAGATAGTTTTTAACTTCCCCACCTGCGGAATGATGATCAGTTGTATATTTGCTGTCCATATCTAAAATATTATCTCACTTGTCTCTTTCGTCTGGACCTTCATGTGGTCTGATAATAAACTTTTGTCAACGAAAAGTGAAAGTAAGTATAAAACTTCTATATACTTGTAATAATGCCTAGTTTCTAATGCCACCACATATCAAATTTTACAAAATCTGCTTGAACAATTGTCGGTAGATATTCAGAAATAAATGTTGAACATAAACACTAAGCTACACCAACCAGAGCATTTGTTGTTTTGCTTCTAGAGGAGACAAAATAGATGTACGTTATTACATGAAAAACAAGCTTTAATTTTTGTGTGATCGTTCATTCATAGGATTCCAAGATATTCTGGTGCTTTTTGGTGACCATAAACATCTTAGCTAACTCTTCCAACAATAAGGATGGAAAAAATAACACATTTATGTCCTGATACTAAAAACAATTTAAACTTAATTGATTTCGTATAATGAGAATATGCTAACAATAACCTTTTTTACCTACAATGCATAAAAACTAAGAAATATGTGTGGGAGATAATGGCATTTATCCTGTCATGTCGCGTAGATAGTTCTCTTTGCATTTTTATCTTCAGTAGTGGTATCAATAGCTGTTGGATCATCCATTCTTCACACTATTGTGCTAAGCTAAGATTTATAAAGCAAAGTAAGACAATTAAGTGACACGAAACCACCAGACATCAAATGATGATGGTTCTTGCGGAGTCAACCATACCTCATAATTAAGCTAAGATTTATAATGATTCAGACTATTAGAAAATCCCCAATTTGGTGCAGTGAATCATACGTCGTCATGAGCTGCGCATCCAGCACCATGAATTGGTCCAGAGAATATTACTACATGCAGGCCAAATTCCGTGGAGGTTAAAGCTAGCCTTGATTTTCTTTTGATATAGAGACTCAAGCCGCCGGGAATCCTCCATATTGCAATTCGGATTCATAAGAACAAGTCAATGCACGACTGTCCATGATCTCCGAACTGGAAGCTTTAGAACCCATCGCCGGGGAATAATTTTGCAAAAGCATTCACTGTGATATTCAAATTACAGCGTGATCACTGACCAATGCCAGAACTAATTCAACATCTGACCACACCGGTGACCTCTTTCTCCTCTCCCCTCTGGAAAATTGAGGAAATTAATTCAGAATAAAGATAGCAAATTTGGTAAAATTTAATCTGACGAACTTGGATATGCATATCAGAAATACATAGACACACATTTGGAGGATTCATATCAGTAATTAATCAATCGTGTTCTCTCTATTTTGGTAGTAGAAAAGGGATAAAAACACACCTACATTGTATGCTTGGATTTAGATTTCAGCAGCACCTGCACACGTATCAGGAATTTTCTCATGTCAACATGATGTAAGCCTCCGTCTTCAGATACATGTTGATGATCCATCAACCTCAGCGACTGAGCACTATCTGATCGAGGAATCCCTACATCTGCACCCATCCTTCACGCTCGCAGAGAGAGTACAAACAACAGGAGAAACAAGCAACTAATCTAGGGTCCAAACCAGTGCTGACCCACAGGGGATTGGCCCATATCCATCACTGCCGACGCATCTCTACACCATGACTCCAGTCCAGCGCAGCGAGGGTCACACCTCTCTCCGGGGCATGGCACGGCCAGTGGCCACCACGGAGTAGACGATCAAGACCCAAACCTCTCTGTTGTACACCACGGCAGCACCACGGTGTCACCTTCTTTACCCGAGGCGCAGCCCTCGCTTTGCGCTTTCCCCTTCGCTGCTCCACTCCACTCCCCTATCCCCAATCCCAAATCCCTTCTCTTGCACGGATGGTGCTGCCGCGGGAGTTCCGCTCTCTACTCCCGCTACTTCTCCTTCTTGCTGCCGTGGTGGGCGTCTCCGGCGGCCTTGGTGGGGAGGAGGATGGAGGAGGCGCGAGGACGTACATCGTGCGGATGGATGCCAATGCCAAGCCATCGGCTTTCCCCACGCACGCGCACTGGTACGAGTCGGCGGTGCTGGTGGCATCCGGGGCCGGCGGGGAGTGGCCGGAGGGCGGCCCGCTGATCCACACTTACTCCGCGGCGCTCCACAGGTTCTCCGCGTGGATGTCGCCGTCGGCCGCGGCGGCGCTGGCCGGCGCCCATGGCGTGACGGCCGTGGTGCCGGAGCGCGTCCGCCAGCTCGCCACCACGCGCTTTCCGCGGTTCCTCGGGATGCTGTCCTCCCCACCGTCGGCCATCCTCGCGGACTCCGACTTTGGCTCCGACCTCGTCATCGCCATCATCGACACCGGCATCTCGCCCACGCACCGCAGCTTCAGCGACCGGGGCCTCGGCCCTGTGCCGCCCAAGTGGCGCGGGGTGTGCGCGTCGGGCCCCGGGTTCCCGCCCAACTCCTGCAACCGCAAGCTCGTCGGCACCCGGTTCTTCTCCGCCGGCTACGAGACCACCTCCGGCCGGATGAACGAGACGGCGGAGATCAGGTTGCCGCTCGACAACGACGGGCACGGGACGCACACGGCGTCCATCGCTGCGGGGCGATACGTGTTCCCGGCCTCCACCCTCGGCTACGCACGCGGCGTCGCCTCCGGGATGGCGCCCAAGGATGTAAAAATGCATGAATAACTTTGCAAGCTCAATTTTGTGATAAATTTCAGCTAACCAGTATACTAGCAGGTAGCATAGGTTCTGACCGCTAACTGAACAATTTAAATTGGGTATCTCTGAAACTACAGCAGGACCTATTCCTAAAATTAGAACTTTCAGTGTTGTTTATGCGATCCTCTTGTTATGTGCTTGTCTTAATAAGGAGCTTGGTGCTCGGTCGGTTCTAGCTCTTATGGAACCCTAGCCGCTAAATATAATTGTTGCTACGGCTTATATTTATTTCCACAATATATATATGCAAAAATTCTTGTCTATACAAAATATAGACACAAGATAATTATATTGCTGGCTACGGGTACAATTAACATCGTTTGAATATGGAATAAGCACCTACAATTTTTTTATTAACAAATATCTACTCCTCACTGCTCCTTAGATATTGTCGTATAATGTCTGGTCTTCTGCTTCATTTTCGTGATACTTGAGGAAGTGTACAAAAGTTCTTCCGTGGCTTGTAAATCATCCTACACAACATTACTTGTTATTAGTATGAATATTATATGCGTAAAAATTTAATGTGCAAAATAGAATTCCCACCGTGCATATTGGATGCATCAATTCTTTACCATTCCATGAAAATTGAAAGTGTAATGCAAGAAACAAAATACCTATGAGCTCGCCCGATCACGCACGATATCATGCGGGCTACCACACTCAGTACACGACATTCCATCAGCCAGCCCTCTAACCTCACAAAGGCATCCTTCTATTAGCATGTAGAATATCTTCTATTCCATGAATAGATGGGAGATCCAGTGTTCGAAGATCAAGATTGTCAGAACTCGCTTCAGAACTCGCTTTAGGCTCCTTGGGGATACCAGCATTTGAACAATCGATGGGACAAGCCCATCTCCTATCTTTTAAGATCATCATGGCAGCACCAGCTCTGTGGGAACCAATGCTGCTCTACATCGCAGCTACTTCGCGGGTCATCAGCGTCGTGATCGTGGTGGAGCGCACTGAGGAAGGCAAGGAGCTACCGGTTCAGCGCCCGGTGTATTACTTGAGTGAGGTACTCACTCTCTCCAAGCAAAACTACTCACACTACCAGAAGGTTGCGTACGGCGTGTACATGACGGCCAGGAAACTGAAGCATTACTTCGAGGAGCACCCTATCACGGTGGTGAGCACCAGGTGCCTCAATCACGGGCAGAAAAAACTGCCGCTAATTCACCTGAAAGTGCCGGCGTTACTCTTTGGAGGCAGAAAAATAAGTGCCAGATTAAGTGGGGTCGGTAATACTACTTACCGGCACTTCTCAAAACTGCCACAAAATTTATATGTTTAGGCACTTTAAAAACTGCCCTATTTCATTTCGAGGCACTTTTCAAAAAATGCCTTCAGTTCAGTTTGAGGCAGTCTTTAGGAATGCCTCTATTTTCATTTTGAGGCACTTCTCTGAAATGCCTTCGATTATATTTTAAGGCATTTTTTAGAAGTGCTTGCAAATTAAAAAAAGGCACTATTTATATAGTGCCTGCAAATGATAGCAATCTTTAATTAAAATAGAGCACTCTTTAATTACACAATTCATTCCAGCATTAACAAAAAAATTTAGTAAATCACAATTTTAGCAATCACAATCCCATCACTCACAAGTGTGACACAGAAGCTCTTTCCGGCACCCTGCCAGAGAGGGGAATCACCATCGAAAGTCTTCTTCATCGCCATGCTTGCCTCCGGCGCGATGAGTGAGTAGTCTACCTTAGACTATGGGTCTATAGCAGTAGCTAGATGGTTGTCTTCTCCACCATGTGCTTCATGTGTGTTGCAACGGGTCATCGTATGATAAATAATTCTTGCTGCATAATAAATATATTTGTGGTAATCAGATTTTCCCAATCGAGAGGCATCGCCCGGTCAGAACCAGCCCGTTTAAAACATTATGGCACGCTCTATGATCATGCTCCTGCCACTATCTCATCTCTCCATCATTTCAACCAGATCGCTCGGTATATGTGCACAAACATAGTCAAAGCGACATATTGCCATCGCCTGCTCACTTCACTACAAGAAGGCTTTCCCCTCCCTCAAAGTTGGAGAGTAGTGGTCGAGTTATCATTAAATTGAAGACATAACATGCAACTCTTTAAAACTTGGTCGGATAACAAGGTACGTACTTGATAATATCAAAGAAATTGTTAGTGAGCAGAACTGGTTTTAGTTGACACTAAATCAAGTATGTTAAGTTTGAATGTATCTTTTCGGAGATAAAGATTTGGCATGTATATAATTGTTAATATTTTTTACTGGATACTAAAAATTACCGGTACAAATCAACACCTATTCCTCATTCTAGATATTAAAAGTTATTGTGTGCATGCTAGTGAGAACATCTTATAAACATCCGATTCAAATCTAAATTTCTTTGAGCATACACACGTGCACGGACATTCCATTTGGTACCAGACCATCATATGAATCCTGACTAATTCAGAGCGGAAGTATTAATTAAGAAACCTATGGGGAGCATAAATTTTTACCATCCCAAGTACAAAGGATGGCACAACACATGACTATTCATCTCTATCTTGTGAGCATCAGTAACATCACTGAACCATCATGCATCACACATATCGCAATATCAGATTGAGCTAAAATATATGGACAGGGGCAACATGTAGAGCTATAAACTATACGGACAAGGGCAATCCCTCTCTGTGATGTATAAATTCAGAACCACCTGTAACATTGTGTGCCCAATTCCATGTATTGACACATCTGCAAATTGCAGGCTGAATCTGCCTTTAGCCAGCCATCCTCAATGAGAACAATACAACACCATCAACCAACGGAAGCACACATATCTTCAGATCCATCAAAACCCAAGCAGCCATCCAGGACATGCATCTCCTCTGCTGGCTACTCGTGCAGCGCATTGCTACGGATTAACATCAAATTATTGTTTTGTAAGCATCATCGGCTGTCTTACGCTAGCCTTCCTTGGACTCTTCAATCCTTTCTCCCCACCGAGTGATTCCTTCTCAATCTCTGTCTTATAAGAATCTCTTGTAGCCCCGACATGTCATATTGGGATGATATTAAAATGTCATGTGAACTTCAGTCGAAAGTTCTGGTGAGCCAAACTATTTTGCACTTGTGAAATAGGTTAGCTATTGATTGCAAGAACAACAAAATAATATTATTTTGTATAATTTATTTTGATATGAAAAGAAGTCTACTTAGTACTGTGATATAACAGGATGTAAGCATTATTATAGCAACCATCTATTTGGCAGAAATTTACTTTTGATCCGAGATAAATATTTCCCTTTATCTAAAAAACATATTTAAAATGTAAAAAAGTATTAAAAAATATGAATAGTATAAAATTTCATACGTCAAAAAGTTTGTGTTACGTTTAGAAACCGGGTCGAAGCTTTCACGTCGTGGCTGAGCGTCGACTTTTTGCCTCGAGCAATGTCTATCGCCCTACCCGGAGCTCTCCTGTCCCCTGCCTTCAGCCCGCCGGCACCTCCCCCACCGAATCAACCGAGAAATCCCCTACTCTGCCTCCCCTCCAATCCCCAGCCGCACCCCCGCTCCCTACTTCCGACCCCTCCCTCGTTTCAGCAGCAAGCATCCCGCCAGAGGAGGGCGGTGACCCACTTTGACCTCCCCTCAGCTGCTAGATCTGGGTAGGGACGGACCAGATTTGGGCAGCTTTTGGGAAGGGGTGAGGCAGAGAGAGCACTGCCGCGCCTAACAGGAGGAGAGGCGTCTGTGGCGCCTGCCCCGTCGCCGCATTGTTGCCCAGGCCCGGCCCTGAGGGGGGGGCGGGCGGGGCGGCCGCCCTGGGCCCCTGAATCCGAGGGCCCTAGCCAAGGTATGTGCGTGCAACAGAGAAATCACCGGAGCGCCATTGATGTACAGGAAGTTCTCCTGTGTCTCGATGAAGAAGAAAGGCGAAATATTAGGGAGACAAGAGCGTTGGGCCTTTTTTTCATGTGCTTATTCTTTCTTTCCTTTGACGAACTGGGCTGGGGCCTTTTCCCTTTTAGCATCGAATGGTTAAATAGTGGGCCAAACTAGGCTGGGGAAGGGATTGCAGCGGTTGAGGTATATTTTCCTATTTCCCTAAAAAAAAGGGTATATTTTCCTATGGGGATACGGTGATATTAATTGACACAATACTAACAAAGCTTGCATTTGCATGTTAAAATAAGCGTGCTTGTAGTTGTAAAATATAAATAGCAGAAAATTGTTCATTTTAAAAGGTTCTCTGTTATAAATTGACATGTTACTATTCTATAAGCATATTTTGTTTGACCGTTGCTTGGTCTACAGTAATCATATTTTTGAAAGCCAACTCTGGACTTAGATGCTCGTATTGGCTAAATGTAAATTGTAGTTGTGATCTGACTAATTATATAATAGTGTCCCATAATTTGGTCTTTACACATATGGTTTAATTTTTTGTTCGTTCTCTGCTACCGAGCATGAGCACATTTTGGATCGTTGAACAGTTAATGTAAATTGATCCTTTTTAGACCGATAATGGCAAATGTAAACTTTTGGCATCACCATGGGAATTGGAACCACATTTGTAGACCGATAGGGTAAAATCGGGTTGAATCATAGAAACTAACGGACTGATCACCAAAGAGCGTTCCCTTCTTTTGGAAGAGCGCATACATACCCATGCGTAGTTCCTCCCGAATCCACCTAGAGAGAGGGACAAACAGCGGAAGGGGAACAATTTGCATGATACAACTCGTCCTGGCATGGACCGACGCACGACGCCACTCGGGGGTGCTGGCAGGAGGAAGCGGGAGGGGGGGGGGGGGGGCGCACCTCGAGAGGGAAGAGGTTAGGGAGCCACGCTGATGGGAAATTGTGGGGGCATGCAGGACACCACCGCGCCTGGAATGAGGAGGGAAGTCTGGGTGGGGTGAGGCCGTGAGGCAGACGGGGCGGCGTTGGGGTTGAGCAGAGGCGGAGTGCAAGAGAGTTCGAGGTGGCGGCCGGCGTATATATAAAGAGAGAGGAGTTAAGAAAAGAATTGGAGAGGAGAGGAGAGTCTAGGTCCTTGACGTGCTTTGGTGGAGGGGAGCCCACGGTGGCGCATGGTTGCAACGACCTCGGATCAGATCAGAGCACCCGCTTGTGAAATTTCCATCAAAGCATCAATCCCCTTTTCTCCGTTCTGTGCATTGCAAGGAAGAAGGCCAACACCTTTGCCTTATCCTTTTCTCTATATACCACACATGCGGGGCCCATGACAATATAGCAATCCCAAATACGTGCGCATCTTTTTTTAATCTTCATTTCCCTCTCAAGTATTTTCAAATAGAAATATATTTTCAATAAATAGGAAAACCAACAAATTGAAACTTTTCATTAACTTGGCACTATGGAGGAGGCATGTGGGAGGCGGTGCCATGCAGGATCCAGATCGAGGGGAGGGCGACGCGACAAACCCCCGGTGGTGGGAAGCGATACATGCAATACCAAATTAATCGGGAGGGATGGTTAGATAAGGGCAGGTCGAGTTCGGGGTGGGAGGGTCAACTGGTTCGTACAACAACTCTGCGTATGACATAAAAACTTCTCCTACTTACATTGATCCCATCTACTACTGGGATTTCTTAATTCAAAAAAATCGAGAGAAACATTTGTCTTTTGGGCCAAAGAGAGGGGTAGAAGTCGACGGAGAAACGGGAATTTGAATGACTATTGTGTTGTGGAGATTTGGTATTTACACAAAATAAAGCGATGTTGGGGAGGAAAATTTGGTCAGGCTGTGAACAGAATATTTAGAGTTTAAATCGAAATATTCAATTTCAGATACCTACTGCAACACATGGGCATATTTGAACATGATTTTCATGTTCTTTCATATTTGAGCATGACATCTAAAATATAAACTTTGTACAAGTGTTTAACCCCTCATATTTCTTTGAGGTGGAAATTGCACCACGGCATCACGCCCTAAAGAATCAGCTTCCCTTCACTGAGTTAAGCTCACAAGGAACAAACTTCGTACATTCTTCAGGTAGACGTACTACACATATGGGAATTGCATATTTTATAATTTTGGTTGATAGAGAATGTTGATTCTCTTTGTATTTTCGTTATTGTAGAGTACTTGTATCTCGTATCCTTTCATCAAGTCTGTATCCTAATCAAGCAAGCCAGAATGGATAATATTTAACTAATGATAGTATTGTCGATAGACAAACGCAAGTATTGTTCAGTTTATCATAGAATGATAACTAAATTCAGTCGATAAAAAACATACTTCAATGTAATGTTGTATCTATGTTTATGGGGAAAATGTATACAATTTGACTGAACACTTAAAACACGGGAAAGACTTGCATAGGATCTATGAAATCTATTTTTTTGAAAAGACAAAACATGTCCAAATATTCTAAAAGAATTGACAACACACATCTATGTTATATATGCAACATCAAAAAATTCCTGTTTCAAATTTGACCTACAAATAGAGAGCCAAAAAAGATAAATTTGGGTATGGCTGACACTATTCAGTCAAATCTAACACTATTCACAATAGATTTTGTTTTTTGGCCTTGGCTGGGTATGTCTCAGGATTAGAGGTTGGATGCTAGGAGTGACTCCTGGCGTGCAACTGCTCCTTATGAGTGACTATGTTTTCATAGAGAAACCCGAACATCAACATCACTATTGGCTACACAAACAGAGAAAGAATATGTAATTTTTCATGTGCATTATTTTACATGTCATTGAGGGGGAAAACTTGAAGAGTGAGAAGTGAGCTTGGCGAAATTATTGTGAGGCGATGGGCTTTGGCCCTATTTCCAAGGAATAGTTCAAGTAAATATAATGTAATAATTACCACAATGGAGTAATAGGCTGTATGTGATCCATATACCATAAACTAAAAATGTTATAATCAGTGGTATAACTTTTGTTGACAACTTTGTTAGATTTAATTAATTTTATTAGCTCGTGGCAGCGCACGAGCATTCAATTAGTATTATTAAAACAACTAACAACGAACGGTCTGGATTTAGCAATTTAGTCTTACAACATATATCAACGATCAAGATTAATCAATGTGTACCCCATCGTACGAAGAGCTAGACAGCTATACAATTAATATGTACCCCATCGTACGAAGAGCTAGACTGCTATACGATTGCATGTTACGTACTTGGCATGAACTCTTGCAATCCCTCGCGGAACCTATATATCATCCGTTACCTCCGGCTGGTGCATCGAAAGCACGATCCAAACCAACACGCGCCCGTTATAATCCAAGGCCAGATGGCTCCAAGGCAGGGTACCAAGTCGTCTGCAAGAACACGTCCACGACGACTCGACGAGTCCGTCCCACCCGGCGGATTGAAGTTGCGGGCGGCGTAGCGTTTGGGTGCCTGGCGGTCGCCGTACTGAAGGAGCTAAGCTCGGATGGCCGGCAGTTCGCCAATTGAAGGAGCGAAGCTTCGATCCCGATGGATTCAACACATCACCGCAACAAACCCACCAATTGCACTGAACGAAGGCGGATAGCTGATTAGCATGATTCAACGCCATCAGCTTCAAGTACTCCCGATTCATGATGCATTGCCTAGATCAACACATTGATTCCAGTAATCACGTTTGACAAGTTGTGCACGGCAGTGTTGTCCTGTGGATTTTGAATAGCAATCGTCACATGGATTTTTGAATTGCTAAATTACAGGCGAAAAATAGCTACGATCTTGCGCTAATTTACGGGCGAACTAGCTAAGGTTTCCGAGTCTGCGGCAAAGTCTACAATGAGCCAGCCATGCCGATATTGATCATCCGATAAGCAACGGCGCTAAAAGGAAACGTGTTGGTTCGGATCAACGGCCACTATAGGCGGCAGATATCACACGACAGCAGCACAACTTTCTTTTCGACTCTTTTTATCGCTGGCGTCCATGAATCAGATCGACATATCGGGTAGTGTACGTGTGGATCATTCAGTCTCTTTGTTCAGTATGTGCCATATTGATTAGATGAGATGCAGTGAGAAATATGAGCTTTTTTTTCCGATAAAGTGAGAAATATAAGCTATGTTAGAACTTGTCTTTGCATAACCATACAAGACACAATGAGTTCTTCAATCGCCCACCAATGGGCTTGGTCGCGGATGTTGTCCATGGTGGCGAACTCAAGGATTTATTGTTAGAACTGACTGCTCAATGCATCAGGTATATATTCAGGAGTTAGGATTATTTTACAAGGTATAAAATGTGTCGTGCTTCTACGATCTGAGAAAGGTATAGAATGGATGATACAAAAGAGATAGATCGTGGCCTTTGCATCGCTGAGAAAGAGACCAGTAAGAAGTTCAACCAATCTTCTGATCATAATTCAGGACGAGAGAAGGACATAGCTGCTCGCCGACTATGTCGAGCAATCAAATGCTCACCCAAGGCAACATGGTGCTATAGGGCGTTACAGAAACTTCCATAAGGATCCAGCATACGCCTCAGCAATACGGAAAATAGTATAAGGTGTATTATAAGTTATGCCAAGCTTGCGTATGGGTTATTACTTTTTTCTGTCGCCGTGGTGTTAAATACAATGCTACGTCCATAGAGAGTACCTGTTTAGTATATAATGAAGTCTAGATTGAAATTTAGCATACAAAATAAAATGATTTGGAAAATTCGAGCCCCATATGAAATCTTTTACTAGACAATTTTTGGAATGAAATACATATATAATCATTAGCTGAATTCATATACTGAAACATGAAGATAAATAAAATTGTCGCCACGATCTGAGAGAATATAAGTAGAAAAACATATAAATTCTGAGGAGAAATTTCTGAATATTTTATAGATAAAGATATAATAGGACACAAAAGGAGTTGATCAAAGAGAAAATAATATGGCCTATTATATACTTTGTGTCCATTAGCAGGTTGCCACAAATGTGACACGGTTAGCGTCAACAACTTAACACATTTAACAAAAAGTCTACCCAAATCTAACCGTAATTTGATTGGATGCTTTCATTATAATCTATTTTGGTGACATGAAAATAGAATTGAATGAAGCTGAACAATAATTGGTTTCTCCAAAATATGTATGTCTAGCCGCGCAAATGCGCGGGTCACCCAGCCAGTTTGCTCTTATATGAATTCACTTAGAGTTGGGTTTCTGCAAGTAGAGTTTGTTGGTTAGTGTCGATTCACATGCTATTCTCTGATGGCCCTAGTTTGGAAAGTACGAGCTCTCCTTTTTCTTCATAGACTGAAAATGCTATGGATATTATGGACAGCTGCATATGTATGTGTGGTGTGGGCAAGGGTTATTATAGCTTCTAATGCAAGCAAACTAAGCTTGTAGATCGCCTAAATCTTTATTAATCGAAGCAGATAAGAATGTGCTATGAAGTAAAATCACTACAGGGAACAAGAAAGATCAATTCCACCAGCTGAAAGTTGTGACTGGATGTCCAGTTCAGCTAGTATGACATGATCCCATGATGCTAGCACCATATACCATATCAGATGTGCATGACTCCACAAGCCCATATCTGAAGAACTTTCTTAATCTATTTCCCATTTCCTGCATATACTGTGTACATAAGTATATAGCTTGAGCTTTCATATAACAACAAATATGATACTGAGCATATTAAGAAGCACAATGGTTTTCAGAGTTCTGTCACAGTCTAAAGACTCGAACCTATTAATACCTTTGCAGTGTAACAATCAAACATTTATACCAGAATTAGAAGTTCTGTACCTATCACCATTTGTACCAGAATTAGAAGTTCTGGAACTGAAAACAAGTTACAGAACTACTCCACCGAAGCATAAGAGACAATTCCTTCTTGTATGCAGGGGTTTTAGTTACTACTCTGTACCTATCATGAGCTTAACACCAACTTATCCAATCAAGTGCTAGGTTGGAATAGAACAGAAAAATATCATGTATATGCTCTTCAAAGAAATGAATTAGCTAATCTTGTATTTAACTCTAATCAACTAAATTAGAACAGAACTCCTCGAAGACAAGTTACCCAGCACAAGGCATCATTGTTATCACAAAGCACAACACGAGTGATGTTTCAGTCCTTGCTTGCTACCGGCAAGGGAAATTGTTCAGCACAATATCACCTTTAGGGTTACAAATTTACAATGGCAGCGGTTGACTGCTGCTCACATTCTGTCCTACACTAAAAAAGGATTTTATCTAAATCATTGCCCTAACATATTACCAACTCCATTTTTTTTGCAACACTGAACATGTTTTGTTCTTGTTAAGGGATAACAATTCAACAAGGATGAGTTGTGTATATCCACTTGGAAGCTGGAAGACCCAGGGACAAGGTTGGAGACATGATAATATGCCTCCTGGTCGATCTATCTCGTAACACAGCAGCAACTTTGGTCAACTTTACTTTGGTATTGGGGAACTTTGTAAAAATTCGAATTCACACGTACGTAACATACAGATGGGTGGAACCATGATTTTGATAGCTGGATGGACGCGCGCGTGCGGGTGGAAGAAAAGAAAATTGATTTTGAATCGCGAGAGGTGTAGCTATCATGAATCTCGTACGAGTATGAGTACCAAAGAGAGGTGCCTCGTCGGTGGGGAGGAGGGGACAGGGGAGAGGGTGGGTTTACCTGTAGTCGCACAGGTGGCTCCTCGAGCTCGAGGAGGTTGGGCTGGTCGGAGGAAGACCTCCTTGGCGGTGGAGCAGAGCCGGCGGATCTCTGGGCCGTCCTTGCAGCGTCGCTGAGACCGAGGATGGTGGCGCGGGCCGGTAACGAGGACGGTGAGGGCTTCGGCGTGGACTCCACCTCCCTCTTGACCAGCCTCACCGGTGGCTTCTCCTCCTGGTCTGGCGCAGAGCAACGACGGCTACGCGCGAGAGAGGCGATGGGCTAGGGTTAGGGTGGGCGGGGGGAAATGAGGGGAAGAAGAGGAGATCGGCTGGCCGAATCGTTATTTGGCTAAGTGTCAACTATGTGTGGTGCATTATGTGCAATATGCGCCACACATATTTGACACTTAGTCAAATAGCGTGGCCTCAGCCATATGACAAGATCTTGTCAATGGCTCAGTGGTTTAGTGGCCTGTGCATCCAGAGGGGATCCAGGATTCGAACCCTGCTGGTGTTGCCTCACAACTTTTTCAAAAAAAAATTATTTTTTCACAATTTCTAACAAATACAAGTTTGTTTTTTAAATTGTTTTTTCACAATTGTTTGCAGGTTACTTCAAAATAATAGTTTGTAACAGTAAAAACCCACAGACATCATCATGTCACATCATTTTCTCACTTTATTTGTGAGTATCGTAATAGTTTATTCAAAAAACCATGAATATACACAAAAAATGTCATGATCTCGATTCCGCGCTAGCTAGCTATAGCTAGCGTCTCTTTGCAATCTTCTTGCCCTTCTTCCTCGCGGTTGAATACTTTAGGCCGGGAATGTTGAGGTTTCTTCTCGTGAACGGACAACCTTTAGTAGGTAGGGTGGTCTTCCTTCTTCCTATGACAGTCAGCTTGTCGAAGTACTTGTCGAATTCCTCTTCGATCTTTGGATCGCTGTTCTTTTCTAAGTCTTGGTCGTTAGTGGGTCCTTCCATTCCGATGATGCTCCTCTTGCCCCTCCTCACGACAATACGGCTTGGCTTTGACGGGTCGGTGATGAAGAAGCATTGGTCAACTTGGCTCGTGAGTACCCATGGCTTGTTTTTTGTGGAGGCGTTCTTCGCGGAGGCATCGGGTATAACCATGGTGGTGAAATACTGACCCTCTTTTTGGACGCTCTTGGCCCCTCTGACACGGAACATCGGCACCTTCTCTCCGGCATAGTCGAGCTCCCAGATCTCCACGATCCTTCCGAAGAATCTTTCCTTGACGGTGGCTTTGTCATCGGCATAGGATAGCATTGTTACTCCTGAGTTCTGATATTCGCTACTCCTGTCCCTTTCCTCGGTGTAGAATCTATATCTGTTGATGTCATAGGCCTGATATGTCCTCATGTTGTGCCCGGGGCCCTGTGATAATGCAAAAATGGGTTTTTCATCCTCCGTAGAAGGCGTCGACTATAGGCCGTGAAGCTTTTCCTTGAACCAAGCCGTGAAGCTGGAGTTGTGCTCTCTTGTTACATCTCCCTTCTTCCTCGGCCGACCTAGGTCAATGAACTTCTGCTCTACAAAGCTTTTGTGCTTCTCCACCCAAGGGTCAACCAATTCGATGCACTGTAGCGTGACGAGGTGTGCCCAAACAAAGTCAGGGCGTCGACCCTTCGCGCTGACATGCAAGGCGCGAAAACCCTCACGGTGACCATATCCGGCAAGCCTACTGAGGTGCATCCTTTTGGGCAGACCAACAGGGTCGTCCGTGTCATCCTCCTCGGTGCGTAGATAATTCTGGAAAAACAAGATGCACTCGTAGTTCAGAAAGCCCTTGGCGATGCTTCCATCTGGACGGGACCTGTTGCAGACAAATCCTTTGATAACACCATTCAGCCTTTCGAACGGCATCATGTTATGCAGGAATGTCAGACTGAGATGAATGATGTCATCCATGAGATGGACGAGCAGATGCACCATGATATCGAAGAACACGGGCGGGAAGTAAATCTCGAGCTCGCACAGTATCACGATGATCTCTTCTTGCAGCGCGTTGAGCTGCTTCAAGCCGATAGATTTCCTCGAGATGATGTCGAAGAAGTTGCAGAGGCCAAACAACTTCACAGAGACGTGCTCGTCCATTATCCCTCAGATCACAATGGGAAGTATCTGTGTCATCAACACATGACAGCCGTGAGACCTCATCCCACCGAACCCCTTCTTCGCTTCGTCCAGATATCTGCCTATGTTCCCAGAGTAACCGTGAGAAATTTTAACTCCTAGGAGGCACTTAAAAAAATGCTCGAGCTCCTTCTCACTTAGAGTGAAGCAGGCAGCGGGAAACACCACATCCCTCCTCTTAGCCCTCTTGTGGGGACCCTGAGTATCTTCGTCCATCGTCTCATTATCATCATCATCGTTATCGGGCGGACCATGAAGTTCTTTCTTGATGCCAAGGAATTCCAGGTCGTGTCTTGCCTTTGGCCCATCCTTGGTCCTATCTGGCATGTTGACGATAGTGGCCAGTAGACTCTCACATACGTTCTTCGTGACATGCAGGTCCCAGAAAATAGACCTCGCTTTCCACACACCATGCAGCGGCTTTGTCCTTGGATGCTTCTTTCCCAGCAAAGGACACTCTTCCCAGTTTTCTAGCATGTCGTTGATTACTTCACCGCTCCTCGAACGTGAGGCTTTTTCAAGCTCTTCTTTACTGTTGAACAGGTCTCCGCGCTTTCTCCATGGGTGATCCATTCGAAGCCACATCCGAGTCCATTGGAACATGGTCTTTGAGGAACCAGGATCCCTTGGTAGCTGGAGATGCGGGGTCTTATCCATGCACCTGACACATGCGTTGTGTTCGTGGTTCACCTCGCCAGAGACGTAATAACGTGACTCTCAAAGGGAAATAATCTTCTGAGTATGCATCCCACGTACGAGGAGGCGTCTCCCACAGCGTGGCTAGCTCTTCTTTCAATAGCCCGAGATATAAATGCATGTAGACACCTGGCTGTTTTGGCCCCTGAATCAGAATACACATGTGTACGTATCTCTGCTTGGTGCACAACCATAGAGGGAGGTTGTACGGCCATACAAACACGGGCCAGGTACTGTGTGTGCTACTCTGGTTGCCAAACGGATTGAGTCCATCGATGCTCATACCAAGCCTGATATTCCTTAGATCGGCCCCGAACTCATGGAAGTCGATGTCAAGTGTGTTCCACTGGCTAGCGTCCGAAGGGTGTGTCAGGATCTTGCCCTTATGCAGATCATCTTCGGTCTTCTTCCTATCCGCGTGCCATCGCATGAGCTTTGCTTCCTTAGGGTCTATGAAATACCGCTGCAGACGGGGAGTGATAGGAAAGTACCATACCACTTTCTGATGTACTTTCTTGTTCCCTATCTTGTATCGTCCTTGAGCGTGATGCTCAAGTGTGTATCCTTGGGTCGACACTCAGGAAATAATAGAGTTTTCCCATCAATCTCCATCTGCTCCAGCTTGGCTTTCTTTCTGGCAGTAGCTTTCGCATTGCTCATCTCCTTGAGGAGCAGTTCCTGAACATGTGGGTCCTGCAAGGCTGAGGTTAGTTATGTCTGTGTGCCCATCGACGTCGCGTCTTCTCCATCATCATCATGTCCACTGCCGCCATCTCCTTCATGACGATCATCATCATGTCCGCCACCGCCATCTCCTTCATGATGATCATCATCATGTCCGCCGCCACCATCTCCTTCGTGATGATCATCATGTATGCCCTCATCTTCAGAAACACCATTGTTGACGTCCTCGTCATCTTCAGAATCATAGCCGGGCATGAAACCATGAGTTAGCAGGTGACTCTCCAGGAATCAGGGTTGAGTAAGCTCCCGAGTTTGCATGTTCGACACGGACATCTTATGTGGGTCCTCTTATTCATCCTCATGTCGGCCACCGCGCGTTCCTTGTATCTAGCCACTTGACCTTCGCTCATGTGTCTGACCATAGTTGCCTGCGCGGTATAGAGAAAAGAGAGTACCTTAGAATCACACATCATCATGCACTCACACACACATGCATACATGCATGGTCGCCGAAAAAATTCGGCATGACCTCTCCTAAAAATAGGACGATTGGGTAGTGCAAAAATTTGCCGAAACGGAAGTTAATCAATATTCGGCAAACATCCATGCACCACGCCATAGCAAGCAACATGCTTTTGCTTCTTCGTCACCTATAAACATTCATGCACCACACATAAGCATGCATGCGTGTACACCGCATGCGAGACGTCCACCGGCCATACAAAACATCCACATGCGTGTCCTCCAACAACTCACCTAGTTGGTTCAGTAGATCTATAACTTAGAGAGGCTTTCCCTCTCAAAACTATGGAGCAAAGTAGGTTTAAAAACCAAGAATGGAGGCAAGAATGGAGAAATTGAGGTGGTAGGGAGGAGAAGGATGACCTAGATCTAGTTTGGTGTTAGATGGAGAAGAATAAAATGGTGGTGGTGGGGCTGCCAACTTATAGATCTGGGCGACCTTATCAGTGGCGCATATTACAAAAAATACGCCACTGATAAGTCTGCCACCTTTTCAGAGGTGTGGGTCCAACTAGTTAAAGCATATAGCAATATGCGCCATTGATATTTTAATTATCAGTGGCGCATATTGCTATATGCGCCACGCATAACACTGGCAGGGGTCAGGCCAGTGGGGCCTAGGTGGGTCCCACAATGTTATCAATGGCGCATTTTGTATGATATACGCCACTAAATGGTCAAATATGCGTGGCGCATATAACAAATGCGCCATTGATAATACAAGATATTTTGTCGACGACCCTTCTGGTGGGTCCCACGTGAATATTGGTGGCGCATTCTGAACAATATGCGCCACTAGTAAAAAAAATATTAGTAGAGCATATTTGAAAATGCGCCACTAGTAAATACTAGTGGAGCATATTGAATAATGTGCTCCACTAGTAAAACATCTATCTATAAGCCTTTTCCCACTAGTGATCGTCCAAGCAGACTTCATCTTCTCGCTCGGGCTGCTCCAAGGAAACCCTAGATCTTTCTAGATCGGATGATGGCGGCATTCTCGGAGTCACTCTCCCCTATGGGGGCATTGTTTTAGGAGCAGCCACTAGATGGAGATGACAAGGGGCGCATCGATGTACATCTCCTTCAACATCAACATTGTTTCTTGGCGGCGTGGTGCAGCGAGGACTTGGTGTCTGAGGTGGCTTGATAGACTTGCGCAGGGCAGTCGCGCTGTTTGGTGCCATGATGGCATCGATGGCAGGAACAACATAGTTTATGTAGATATTTATCCCGAAGATTGCTCGACGGTTCATTGCAGGTCACGGCTGTTGTAGCATGTGTATGAGACACTCGCTAAAAGTCTACTAGCCCGGATAAGCGCTCCCCTTTCACTTAGTGGGTCTCGGGGTATGCGATGTTTCTCAGTTTCTAGTTAATGAGGGGTTTGTGTGTCTTCCGGCATAAGGCCATGTTGGTATATTTTTTGCTCATTGTCAGGTGTGTAGGTGTTGTGTGGTGGCTTCAGATTGTTTGATGTATAATCTTTGTAAATTCTTTGTAGAATAAATTTAATAACTGGCCGCACAAAGGCTGGAGCTCCGTCTCCTTATCGAAAAAAAGCTCTTGTTGTGGCTTCCAACTACGGCCCGGATCCCATCGATACGACTGTGCCAGATCGGGATGGAGTGCCGACCTTGTCCAAGAGCTGCTATACAAGATCCACACGAGTTGAGCGTAAACCTGGAGTCCAGTCCTAACTCCCTGGGCAAGGGTCATGCATGTCCCACCCTCCTCAAATGATTAAAAGCATAGATTATATTAGTTTCCTAATCATCTTTTCCATGTAACATGATGATTGTGTTCAATATGGTTCTCAACTTGGTATTACAAGGGCACATCTGAGCGTAAACAAAATTAACTTACAAGTTGTTAGGTTATCACAACTGTCCTTGCAAAGAGCGTGATAAGGGACAAGACCTGAGGCAATTCTTTCAGCACTTTTTAGACAAGTAGAGTACTTTCAACTGTTAGGTGAATAATGGGATGCCTTTTCCGGACAATGTGGTCAATCACGAGAACAAAAAGTGCAACGTACCTTCCAGATTCATTTTTCAGAAAGTGTGATGGTCAGCAGAATTTCATCTTGCCAGCCTAGAATTCTCATTAGGGCCCGCTTGGTTCAGCGTATATTAGCAATAGCGGCCATAATAAATGCGGATCCTAACTATTTCTGAAATTAACACTTGGTTCATCGTTTTTTCCGTCGGGCCGTATTTCTTTCCCGGCCTTTTAATGCATGAAAAAGGGGTAAATAATCACGGACTACTTGAGGTCCGGAAAATCCGGGTGGAATTTCGGGGCACAACGAAACACGTCGGTAAATATCATACGACGGCATATTTAAACTACAATCCAAGCGGGGCCTTACGGTATTTGTTTGTCAGAATAACATATTTTCCCAATCTCTGGTAAATCTTTGAAAGATGAGCTTCTTACTAAGGAATATGGCAACTGATGGTGAGTATGATGCTGGGTACCTATGTTTTAGTGCCGACCCAGATTTTTTAGGTGTTAGAAATTTGTAATTCTTATTACTGTCTCATATTTAGGTTCCATGACATTGCAAGTGGCGATTTAGACACTGTTGTTTCAGTTTCTTTATATTGCAACTCTATACGTCAAACTTTAGAAAAATATATGTACACAGCAATTTTGTATTTATTAAATATTTTGGTTGTCTGAAGTGTCATATATTTTTCTATTCTTAAAGACAAAAGGTGGATCAATCTAGATTGCTGGCCAATATATAGATAGTTTACGC
The DNA here is from genome assembly GCA_007115705.1 of Dactylis glomerata. Taxonomy (NCBI): domain Eukaryota; kingdom Viridiplantae; phylum Streptophyta; class Magnoliopsida; order Poales; family Poaceae; genus Dactylis; species Dactylis glomerata. The sequence goes on along the minus strand of QXEO01000464.1, from coordinate 3,064,340 downwards.
AAATTTCGTGTCTATGTTTCATGATCGGACATATTTACATAATTTCTTATCATTCTACTGATATAATAGACAAGTTGCCGCCATCATGATCTAGTACTTCTTATGGGTTGGACATAAAGGAGACTAACAAATGGATTTGGACAAGTAATCCATTCCAAAACATGGTTTGGGTATCAGATCGGGTCCGTCCCGTGGGTGACGGTTAGGTTTCCTCTAGCGATCGAGAGGCGATTCACTTCTAGGTCTTCTCTTTGTCATCGCCGGCAACCCAGATCCCGATTGTCTTCCCCCGTTGACATCTCTTACGCGTTACGCCCAGGTCCCTTCCCCCGTGGTCAATCTTCAGTCTCCCTCACAATTTTGCGTAGGGCACGATCGTAATACACGTTCTAAATTTTAATATTTTTTGTAAAAAAAAGGTTGTTCCGAATTAAAACGGCAATCACTTTTGCGTACTGACTCAAAAAAATGTATAATATATGAATAACTATCTACGCAAAAAGTTACATCCGATTTGAATAGCCGTAGGCCGTTTGCACAATTTCTCGTTTCTCAAAATTTCAAAGGGAAATATGAAAGCAGGAAGATTTTAGATTTTGCCAGGAAAATGAGAAAAATGATGTTTTTTAGAATTTTTAAATATCTTATATTGTTTCTTCTACTTTTTAATTAATTTGAAGTTTTATATTATTTTGGAATTTTTTAAGTTTTTTATTTTTTTTGAATTTCTTGAGTTTTATAATTAATAATAGAATTATGCTTGCTTATTATTTGGAATTCATTGATACTTGTTATTACTTAATCATTGATGTTTATTTTTAAAATTATCTGGAATTCAAAAAAGTAAACTCATATGTTACCAAAGTGTATGGGTTAACAAAGTTGATAGCATACTACTATCAAGAAGTTATACGCACATTCTTGGAAGCCAACTGGAAAGGAATGAAGAAGTTAAGCATACAGGGAGTGGAGTGGTGTAAGGATGGATGACCGATCGGAAAGTTTGACCCTAAGTAGGCACTTTGATATGAGAGTAGGAGTGATTAGAGATTAGACTATCAAACAATTAAAAATGAGAAAGAATTGTGAAAATAATAAAATTCCAAATAATCTAAAACTTTTTTTGAATTTTTTTTAAAAAATTGCAAAATGACCTTTAGTCTGGGTTGGTGTTACCAATCGGGACTAAAAGGTCCTCCAGCTCACAGCACACGATCCAGGCCACGTGGAGGACCTTTAATCCTGGTTCGTAATACAATTGAGACTAAAGGGGGAGACTTTTAGTCCCGATTTGTAGTCCTGGTTGCTAAATCGGAACTAAAGACCTTTACCAACCGGGACTAAAAGCCATTTTTCTACTAGTGTAACTGCAGCTACAATCAACACAAGTATCAATTTGCTGCTTACTATGTGCAAGAATCTGAAAAATATTGAGAAAACCAGAAAAGAATGGGGAGGAGAAGAAGGGACATGAAGTGGAGCCGTGACCTTACCATCCATGTTTTCAGGCAAAATTACATTACTCATGTCGTGCTTTTGCCGAGAACAACCTTAGTTCTGCAGTTACAATGTTACTTGTTTAACATATGTTCTCAGCTAGACGTAATGTAAAAAAAAAACAGAAGCAGCTGTTCTAAATATCGATATGGCTACCTATTCAGACTTCTACAGTAACACCTTTAAAATAGAGAGTAGTTTTTGTACCGACATAAAAAATATTGTCCTAAACAACCAGGGTACAATTCACTATATACTCTTTGAACAGTTAATCTTATTCTCTTTGACCCAATATATATGGAGGTTTAATTACCAGATAAAAACTTAAATGATCACAAGATATCAGCCAGCCAAATTTTATCTTCATAGACCCGGAGTATTCATTCACCAAAGTTGTTGAACAAGATTGACTGACCAATCTGTCAATTCAAGAAAATCCTATGATGCATGTGTGATGTCCTTCTGTCAGTCACTTCCAATCTACAAGTCACTTCCAATCTACAGACTACTAATAGTGACCAATGACAATACCTTATGTGTACAATGATAAAGTTGTTCAAATGATATGTTTTTCATAGCTAGAAACTGGATTCGGTCATTTCCATTTCATAAAAGAAGACAAGCACGGAGTCTCGACAATTATGCTTGAATGTGTAAAACAGAGGAAAATGACAATGCCATTGCTAAAAGACAAAACCAGCCCTACAATAACCAATAGCATGAATAAGCTATCTGCAGACCAAAGGAACAAGCGGGGCGGGGGGGGGGGGGGGGGGGGGGATAGGAATCGATGTTTTAGAACTAAAGAACAAATGTCTATTAGCCAAGTGGTTATTTAAAATCTTGAATGAACAAGGTGGTTGGCAAGAACTCATTAGAAACAAATGCTTGCATTCTCAAATGCTTTCTCAAGTTTCAGCTAAACCCTATGATTCCCCATTTTTGGAAAGGGTTGATGAAAGTTAAGACATATTTTGTTAACCGGGGATCATTTAATGTGGGTAATGGCGAGAACACGTTTTTTTGGGAGGATACGTGGCTTGGAGACAAGCCTCTGGCCCAGCAATATCCTTCTTTGTTCAACATAGTACAGCGTAAACAAGTTACAGTACCTGTACTAGGCCAAAACCCGCTCAATATTGCGTTTTGTCGAAATCTAACTGAAAATAAATGGGACCGATGGCTCCATCTTCTTAATAGATTGATGGCAGTTAACCTATCCTCTGAACAAGACAAATTTGTTTGGGGCCTTACCACCTTGGGAGTTTTTACAGTTAAATCTATGTATCTTGATTATATGAATGGGCATACAAAATATGTAAGAAAGTACATATGGAAAATGAAGGTACCTTTGAAGATCAAGATTTCATATGGTTTTTTTTAGGAAGGACTGTAAGGCTTACGCCCCACAGCATTTTATTAAAAGAGATATATAGGATATTTACAGAGGAGTAAAGAACTTGAAAAGAAGGTCAAAGAACACTATTTTACACAAGAGAATCAATCCATCTGGAGAAACTATCAGAATGCTTCGACTTGACCCTATGCACATGCAAAGTGGCCTCATGAATGAATCTTCTTTTCCATCCCCTAAAAGTTGGCAAGATGCCCTGGAATATTGCCTCATTCCTTTGCTTCCAAATGTGCCAAAGCACAAGGATGACCACCTCTGTGAAGAAAGGTTTCGCAAACTTCCTCTTTGCCTCAAAGAAAATCTGCTCGAAAGTTTCACCAGGATCCCAATCAATCTGAAGATAGCACCAAATTCTAACACTAAAGTTACAGTCAAAAAATAGATGCATCCAGTCTTCAGTACTAAAAGTGGGGCAAAGCACACAATGAAACTAATTATTGGTGACATAATTCTAACTAAGGATAATCTCCTCAAATGGAATTGGAATGGTAATACATCTGTTATTTTTGTGACAAAGATGAGTCCATACAACACCTATTTTTTGAGTGCCCCTTAGCAAAAATTATATGGCGTCTTTTTCACATGGCGTTTGGGCTATCTCCACCCAAGAATGTAAAGAACCTATTTGGCAATTGGTTAGTTGGCATTGACAAGAAAGATGTCAAAAAAATTAGGGTGGGAGTGTGTGCTATTAATTATCTGGGCTATATGGAATGCATGGAATGATCAGGTTTTTAACAAACCAAGAGCTTCCTCTCTTTTGCAGGTTATATGGTGGCTACCCATTAGATCTGTATGTGGTCTTATCTGCAGCCAGTGGAGTTCAGAGAGACCATGGATATTGGGTGCAACCGTTTGAAGACTTTCGCTTGGGACTTATTCAACCAATTTGGCTGGCGATGTGATAATAGGATTATGTCATGTTGAGTGCCTTGTGTCCTGATATGTTGTTTTTCGTTGGCTTATCTTTGTCACCATGTCATGGTATTTTGGAGATAGTAGCCCTTTGGCTTAACGGAGGGGCTCAATGGTGTGCAATGATGGGTCCGGCTCGAGATTGTGTAACTAGGACACAAGCATTTACCCAGGTTTAGGGCCCTCCACTCCAGAGGTAACACCCCTACTTCCTTCCTTATTGTTTATTATTAGCACACGGTGGCTTACAAGACTCCTAGAGTTGTATTGTCTAGAGGTAGAAGAAGAAGAGTTCAATCTCCCTAGTCTAAGGGTCAAGGCCCCCTTATATAGGCAGGGGCCTGGTTACAGTTTTGGTGTCCAGCTGCCCGGCTGCAGGCTCCTCCGTGGCTGCGTCTTGACATGGGCCCCGCCATCCTCTAGCCCTCTGTCTGGGCGCAGGCCGTTTTATAAAGCGCCTTTTCCCCTTGGACCGGCATATTTGGAGCATATGCTTCATGTCTGCCTTGGATCCTTTCGTGGAGGAGGGCCCTGCCCGTTGGTTGGTGGAGGCCGAGCATGGCTGGCATCATGCTGGTCTCCGGCCTCTATCGATCTTGTCGGGGCCACGCTGCTTTTGGTAAAGCATCCGTTGGAGGGTTTTCGTCGTCTTTGCCGGCTCGATCTTCCCGCGATGAAGTCGCCAGGCGGCTGCTGGCGCAGCCGGCCCTTTGGTTGAAGCTGGCCTCTTTGGCCGGTAGTCATGGTTATCCCTGGGACATCAGCCGGCAGATGGCTCTACCCTTGGCCTACCCAGATAGTCATCCCCATGACACTAGCCCCTGAAACTGGCAAAGTCTCATGGGTTAGCATGGGGCTTTGGTGGGTTTTATTCCTCGCCGAAGTAAACTTGCGTCCGTCGAAGTCCTAGGATCTCCCGTCTGGCTTAGGGGTCGTCGCTCTTGAGGCCAAGTTCAGGAGAACTCCGCCAGCCATCTCGAGAGGTACCGGCTCCAGGACCAAACCGGCTCAGGGCTGTTCCGCAGCCGCTAGCCGGCGCCTAGCTCCTCGGAACTTGAACCTCTCGGAATCTGGATCCACGCTACTACTGGTCTGCACACCGCAGCATAACATCCCATCGCTTGGACTTTTATGGCCACCGTAATGATTTTGTTTCTCGAAGCATCATGTGGTGTGGCATGCGTTAGTGGCACGTCCCATCAAAATGTCACGCGCCGGTTGGCTCATTAAATCGGCTCGATTTTTCATGCCTCCTCCCCTTTAAAGCCTCGGAGCTCTCGAGGGTTTTCTCCCATTCTGCCGCGCCATTGTCTTCCCTGCCGAGCAGTTCTTTTCTTTCTCCAGCTTGCCCTCGCCTCCGCCATGTCGTCTGTCAGCGCTCCTGGAGGATCTGGATTCGGAGGATCGGCGGGTCAGGTGGGCGCAAGCATGGCCGCCCGCTGGGGAGCCAGAACAAGGTCAAGGACCCGGTGGCAACGCCACCGGTGTCCCGCAAGTGCGGCCACCCACTGGGTAGCCGCAACAAGAATACCTTGGCGGCCCTTGCGGCCGTGGCCGCCGCAGTCTTCGCTGAGGCAGCACCTGCCACCGCTGTTGTTGTGGCCTCTGCTGAGGCGGCTGCTGTCGCCACCACCGCCGTGGCCTCTACCGGGGTGGCTCCTACCGCCATCGCTGCCGTGAACGCCGGCGACTCGTCCGGAGCCATTGCTGGCTGCTCGCAAGTCTCGATGCCTGCCAGAGAAGCAGCAGCTCTCCTACACTTCGGCAAATGGGTACACCACCTTCCTGGCCCCTCTTTGGGCTGGATGCGAGGTACGCCTGGTGCTCCCCTTCCACTTCGTCGACATGATGGGAGGGAACACGCTGACGCATGCCATCATGGAGGAGTACAGCGGCGGCCAGCCGCTGTACCCTGTCGAGATTTTCCACAACGATGAGGGGAAGAGCTACCTTCGCGATGGCTAGCCAAAGTTCATCAAGGACTACGACCTAAAGCTGGGTTGGTCCCTCATCTTCACCCGCCGTGACGGGTTGCACTTCTTATGCGTCCACGTCATGGACACCTGATGTCTACGCACACGTCTGTTCTTGTAGATAGTGTTGGGCCTCCAAGTGCAGAGGTTTGTAGAACAACAGCAAGTTTCCCTTAAGTGGATCACCCAAGGTTTATCGAACTCAGGGAGGAAGAGGTCAAAGCTATCCCTCTCAAGCAACCCTGCAATTACGATACAAAATGTCTCTTATGTCCCCAACGCACCCAATACACTTGTCAAATGTATAGGTGCACTAGTTCAGCGAAGAGATAGTGAAATACAAGCAGTAGTGATGATTATAAGTAGTAAATGTAATCTGAAATAAATATCGCTGCGAGCAAACATGTAACAAAACTGAATAAAAACGATGTGCAATGCTTGGAAATAAGGCCTAAGGATCATACTTTCACTAGTGGACACACTCCCAACAAATATAACATAATTGAACCAATAGATGCTATCATCAATATGCAACTCAAAACAATTCTCTATGGAAAACAAACACTAATCATGCGTAGGGCTACGAAGCACTCCTCAAAGTCCGTATTTCCCCAAACTAGATTGTCCCACACTGTCACCGTGAACGCACTAGATGGTTCCAACAAATACCAACAATTCATAGAGACATTAACCAAAAAGACACACATGATGCGCACACTGTCACCTTCACACCATGATACCAGGTATCTCTGGAGATTACAAATATAAAGCACGAGAGTAGCATAATATCTAAATAATAGCATCTACCAATTCAACTAGATACAAAGCTCATCACATAAATATCACATCATGGGAGAGAGAGGTGAACCACATAGCTACCGATAGAGCCCTTAGCCCCGGGGGAGAATTAATCCCTCCTCATCATAGGAGACAGCAAGGTTGATGGAGATGGCGGTGAGGTCGATGGAGACGGTGGCGGAGACCGATGGAGATGGCTCTGGGGGCACTTCCCTGTCCCGGCAGGGTGCCGAAACAGAGACTTCTGTCCCCCAAAATTTGTCGGCAGCGGCGGCGGAGCTGCGGAACTGTTCTGAGAAAAATGCTGATTCTTTTAGGTTTTTCCGTCAGGAGGCTTCTTATAGGCAAAGGGGCATCGTCAGGAGGTGACCAGGGCGGTCACACAATGGGTGGGCATGGCCAAGGGCTGGGCTATGCCCCCCTGTTGTGTGGGCAGCCCCTGGCCCCTCTCCGGCTCATGTTTGGTCCTCGTCCTTTGTCCAGGAAAAATAAGACTTCTGGAACTTGTTTTGTCCAATTCTGAAAATATTTCTTGTGTAGCTTTTCTGAAACACAAAAATAGCAGAAAATAGGGAACTCGCACTATGGCATCTTATTAGTAGGTTAGTTCCAGAAATCACATAAAAATGCCATGAAGTGTAATGAAACACAAGGCAAATGGTGTAAAAACAAGCATGGAGCATCAAAAATTATAGATACGTTTGAGACGTATCAGCATCCCCAAGCTTAAATCCTGCTCATCCTTGAGTAGGTAAGTGATAACAAAACAATAATTTTTGAGGTGACATGCACCATCACAATTTGATCAATGAGGTAGAGAATTGAGTGTTGAGATCAAAGAACTTAAAACATGGGCATCAAAGACATAATCTTGATAATAGAAACTTAGCAACCATGTTATAGCATGAAAAGAAACACAAAGGAAAGATCATGAAAATGAAACAATGAAAGTCACGTTTGTGTTTCAACCATATGGAAAACATAGCAAATGGTTTTCAGCTTGTCCCTCATGGAGTAGCAAAATATAAATGCATAGGACACCTTTAAGTTTAAGAGGGTGACTAGATACAAGTAATTTAAGAACAAGCAAAACCATAATCATGAATCAATCAATGATAAATTTTGGGATAATGCACATTATACTCAGAATGACAACTATGCTCTCTTAGATGATGCATAAAGGGAAAAAGGTGGAGACTCAACATAAAAGTAAAATAAAGGTCCTTTGCAGAGGGAAGCACTGATTAAACATGTGCTAGAGCTTTTCATTTGTAAAACGGAGAGATAAAACTAGATTTTGAGAGGTGTTTATCTTTGTCAACGACTAGCAATGGGGTTCTTACTATCTTCCATACAAAAAGTAAGCAAGTTTTTGAGAGAGATTGGCACTTTGGTGCTCTTTTATAAAGCTTGGCACTCCTCCCCACCTTTTTTCCTTTCACAAACCATGGCTAACTGATTACATCGGGTGCCCACCAACATTCACATACCATGGAGGAGTGCCTTTTTTCTTTTCTCTTTTTTTTTCTTTTTGGAATAAGACAATATGGAAGATAGCAAATCTGACCACTACGTCCCCATGAGCTAAAAACAGTGTCACAAAACGAGAAGTGTTTTGAAGGTTTTTTTGAAAGGTAGCACATGAAAATTTACTTGGAATGGCTTGCAAATACCATGCATAGGAATTTATAGTGGACACAATGGCAAACTTGGTTTTTGGGAGTTGGATGCACGAGTAGAGCTCATACTCAGCACAAAATGAGGGCTAGCAAAAGACTGGGAGCGACCAACTAAGAGAGGAATAACGGTCATAATAATGCATAGCGACAAAACATCATTGAAAGAACCATAAAGTGGTATCACAAGTCAAAAACCAAATGATCATAGAGGCTATAGGCGACTTATTTTGTAGTCAACATGTGTAAGCATGTGCCAAGTCAACCCAAATAAAGCATCAAAGGAGAAAACCAAATAAATGCTTCCATATAATAAAAACAACGCATAATTTTTTCAAAGGCTCATTAAGCAATCTTAGTCATTTGAGACAAGTCATGCTACAGAAAAAATCACTAAGCATACTATAAAAATGCAATTAAGCATGGCATTGCAAAAGTCTAAGTCTAAACAAGCTCCTTTTTGTACCACTTTTTTGCATTAAACTTTTTCTCTTTTCCAACACCATTCAAACCTTTTTGAGGAAACTCTTTTGATAAATACCATCATGGACCAGAAGTCCAAATACACCTTGGTGCAAAGATATAGCAAGATTTGAACAAAAATCAAAGCAAAAAATGAAAGCTAAACGCAGTAGCAGAAAAAGAGAACACTCGTTGAAAGAAAAGAGTGAAAACTAGAGTGTTCTTGGCAATGAAAAACGGAGCATAGCTCTCTCCAAAACAAACATGATGTGATCCAACCATTTATTGCAGAAAACAAAACAAAATAAACTGAAAGCAAATACAACTGACGCTCCAAGAAAAACGCATAGTGCATGAAGTAATAAAAATATAGTGTGTTGAAAGGTGACCTGATTTTTGCCGATGAAGAAGGGGTGCCTCGGGGGCATCCCCAAGCTTTGACGTGTGTACCTCTTGGATATTACTTGGGGTGACATGGTAATCTCCAAGCTTGAGCTTTTGTCCATTCTTTATCTCATCTTATCATTCTCCAATCCCTACACTTGAAAACTTCCTTCATACAAAACTCAACACAATTATATTAGCAACGTTAGCATAAGCATGATAATAAATCAACCGTTTTGTTTCAGGTTTCAACTCAAAACCACCACATATAAAGTATGTATTACTGTAGCAACTTCCCCAAAAGTTCCATGATTAAAAGAACTCAAAAAGAAAGCAATCGAGAGGCAAACACAAATAGTGGCAGAAATCTATCAAAATAGAACAGCTGACAAAGGTCGATTTTTTAGAGGATTTTCTGTTGCTCAAATAAAAAAGTGTTAAACTAATGAAAGTTTGGATATAACCTGGGGCATATGCATAAGAAATCACAGGTCCAAAAGATGTCCTGAGAATATTCACGAATTTTTACGGTGCAGCACCGAAATCTGTTTTAGGACAGCAACATCCCCAAATCTTACCTCACTCAAATTAGAGGCTTCTCTTGACACAACAATGAAATAAAATGATAAGGAGAGGTCATTACAGTATTAATAACTTCCAAGACTCAAATAAAAGAAAAAGAACTAAAAGTAAATACTGGGTTATCTCCCAAGAGTGCTTTTCTTTAACGCCTTTGAGCTAGGCGCAGTAGTTTGCAAAGATGCTCATGTAAGCGCCATAAAACAGCTTAAGGCAAAGGCGCTATATAGGAACTTAAAGCAAAAGAGAGTATCAAAAAGCAAATATGAAACACATTTAAATGTAAACCACCTCCTATGAAAAATAGTCTTGTAAAGAGACAAGACATGAAAGCGCAAAGTGAAAAGCATAGGAAGGCAAAACAAGTACAACTTCAAGAATTCCAACAAGAAGAGGGGAAACTCAATATTGTTTAGATCCATCAAACCATGTTTCCCTCTCTCATAATAACTTTTAGTAGTATCATGAATAGAATTAACAATATAACTATCACATAAAGCTTCCCTATCATGAGCCACATGCATAAAAGAATTAATACTCCCCACATGAACAATCGTAGTAGAAGCAGATTCAACAGAATAATTATTGTTGCGACTGCAGGGTCTTCTTGTTGCGACTGCCCGAGGGGCGGCTGCACCTCTGAGGAACCGGTGGCATCGCTGTCGGGTCCTTTGCCCTGTTCTGGCTCCCGAGCGGGCGGCCACGCTTGCGCCCACCTGACCCACTGGGGGCTCCGGCCCCGGCTCCACTAAGGGCTCCGGGCGACGACATCGGAGGTGAAGGAGCTGAATGGGAGAAGTTGAGGGAACTGCCCGATGAAGAGAAAGAGTGAAGGTGCTCAGGAGTAGGGAAAACCCTCAAGAGCTCCGAGACTTAAAGGACGGCGAGGCATGGAAAGTCGAGTCAGTTTAATGCGAGTAAATTAAATGCGTGGCGTTTCGATGGGACGCATCACTGACGCAGGCCTTGTCCCGCCACATGACGTCCTCTGGAATCATTATGGAGACCAAAGAGTCCAAGTGACAAGACAGGACATTGCCCGCACTGCACCGCAACATGGGGTCAGGACCTGAAGTGGAACAAGTTCCAAGGGGGCGCGCGCCAGCTCGCGGTCGCATGATAGTCGCCAGCTGGATCGGAGTTGGAGCCGGCGCATCCCAGGATAGCCAGTGAAGCTCCACGAGACTTGACCTCGAGATCAATAACTTCCAGGCCGGATGATGGATCCTGGGACTTTGATGGAAACAAGCAAGACTTCGGCGAGGAAAGGAACCCGCCGAAGCCCCATGCAAGCCTATGAGACTTCACCAGTTTCGGGGGCTAGTGTCATGGGGATGACTTCAGGAGTATGCCAAGGGCAGCGCTGTCTGCCGGCTAGCATCCCAGGAGTCTCCACGACATCAAGTAGGGAAGACCGGCTCCAGCTAAAGGGCCGGCTGCGCCAGTAGCCAGCTGGCAACTCTCTCGCCGAGGAGAGCCAGAGCCGGGCGATGAAGACAAGATTCCTCCAACGACTGTATTGCCGAAAGTGGTTTGGCCCCGACAAGATCGACAGAGGCAAAGGATGGGAGTGACGCCTGCCACGACCGGACTCCACCAACTAGCGAGCAGGAGCCTTCCCCACGAAAGGATCCGAGGCAAAAGGGAGGGCATATACCTACCAGATGCTGATCCAAAGGGGGAAAAGGCGCTTTATAAAGTGCAACTGTCAGAAGGGGATAGAGGAGGCCCAGAAGATCATGCCGAAGACACAGCCGTGGGGAGCCGGCAGCCAGGCAGACGACAGCTTCATAGTTAGAATTCTATCTTGCGCTAGGGCAATCACTGGGTGCGTCCGAAGGTAGGGGTGATACGTCTCAAACGTATCTATAATTTTTATGCTCCATGCTTGTTTTTACACCATTTGCCTATTGTTTCATTACACTTAGTGACACTTTTATGCATTTTCCAGAACTAACCTATTAACGAAGCGCCACAGTGCCAGTTCCCTGTTTTCTGCTGTTTTTGTGTTCCAGAGTGACACACAGGAAATATTCTCGGAATTGGACGAAACCACATCCTGACGTCTTATATCAAGGGGAAGCTTCCAGACATCCAAAGAAGAGTAGGAGGCGAGGGACCAGGGGCCCACACATAGGGGTGGCGCGGCCAGCCCCTGGCCCGTGCCACCACTGCGTGAGGCCACCTGGCCCGTCCTCTGACATCGCCCCTTCGCCTATATATACCCCCTGACGAGAAAAACCTAAGGGCCCGGTCAGTTTTCCAGAATACATCGCGATCCGCCGCCGCCGTTGACCCGAAGATCGGGAGGGTCCAGAAGCTCTTCCCAGCACCCTGCCGGAGAGGGGAATCACCACCGGAGGTCTTCTTCATCGCCATGCTTGCCTCCGGAGCGATGAGTGAGTAGTCTACCTTGGACTGTGGGTCCATAGCAGTAGCTAGATGGTTGTCTTCTCCACCATGTGCTTCATGTTTAGATCTCATGAGCTGCCCTAAATGATTGAGATCACTGTTATGTAATTCTACATGTTTGGTTTGTTGGGATCCGATGAATATTGGTGTTTATGATTAAGTTTCTGTACTAAAATATATCTTTTGTTATCTCTATGTTGTTTATGATCTTGCATGCTCTCCGTTGTTAGTAGCTATCTTGGCCGAGTAGTTGCTAGTGACTCCAAGAGGGGGTATTTATGCTCGATAGTGGGTTCATGTCTCTATTTCACCTGGGGGAGTGACAGAACCCTCTAAGGTGGTAGATGTGCTATTGCTACTAGGGAGAAAACAACATTCATATGCTCAAGGGCATATGCTTTGTTTACATTACACACTTTGCTTAATGCAATTATCTGTTGTTCACAACTTAATACTTCTAGGATGTTTGGATTGATATCCCAGGGAGTGGATTATTAGTCATAGATGCAGTTGGATGGCGGTCTATGTATTTTGTTGTAATGCCCAGAGTAAATCTCATAGTGATCTTCTTGACATATCACGTTAGCTCTATTCTATCAATTGCCCAACTGTAATTTGTTTACCCAGCATGTTCTATTTATCTATGGAGAGACACCACTAGTGAACTATGGACCCCAGTTCTATTTACATCATATTGCTATCACCTGTTTACTTTACTCGCACTGTCTACTTTACTCACATACTATATTGTTTTCCACTCGATACGCTCATAACCTTTGTTTCAAGCAAACCGGTGAGATTGACAACCTCATCGCAAGTTGGGAACAAAGTATTTGGTTGTGTGTATGCAGGTTCCGCATCACCTTCAGTTGTCATTGTCTCTCCTCTCCTGATCGATAAACCTTGGTTTCTTAACTGAGGGAAAACTAGCCACTACACTCATCATACCTTCCTCTTGGGGTTCCCAACGGGCTGGTCAATCACCACACACAAGGACATCTACTCCCACGTCAACTAAACGCCACCAGCTCTTTTCTGGCGCCATCACCATCGGTAGCAGCTTCTTTTCTGGCGCCGTTGCCGGGGAGGAAGAGAAGACTTCTGCGAGGAGTTTTTTGCACACACATCCTTTACTTTGTTATTATTTTGCTTTACTTTATTTATTTTACCTGCATTGCTTTATATCAAAAACCCAAAAAAATTAGAATCCTTAGTAGTTGTTTTTATTTATCTGCTTTTAGTTTTGTTAAAATGAGTAATCCTGAAGTAGAAGTTTGTAGTTTTAAGCAACAAGGGGGAGAAAGTTTAAAAGATGCTTGGTACCGTATTAACAATGCTCATCATACGTGTACCAAAAAGCACTCTACCACGATCCTCCTTAGAAATTTTTATGTTGGTATATCCAGTTGGAATAGGTATGTTCTTGATACTCTTACAGGAGGTAATTTTTTGGGTACTCCCGCGGGAGAAGCATGCACTATAATTGAAAGTTTAGTGGGAATACCACCTATTCATGTTGCAAAAACTGAGACCACCTTGGAGGAGGTGGTAGAAAAGCTCAGCTCTTTAGAGAAAAGTTTGCCAAGTATCCTAGAAAATGCTAGCCGCGTTAGTGAATTAATAGAAAATATTGGTAAGAGAATTACCATTTTAGAGTCTAGCACTACTCATGACAATTAAAACTAAAGGATTGGTAAACTAGAGGAGTCTATGGAAACTCTTAGCTTAATCTTCTCTTCTCTTAAATTTAAGAAGGAGAAAGTGTTTGTTGGAAAAGAGCAAAAATTTATGTATGTTTCCAAGGTTTCTGCGCTTAAATCTCAACATGTTCTTAAAATTGGTAAGCATCTTAGTTCCACTAAGGGTGACTAGCAGGTTGAATCATCTTCGGGGACCTACAAAGAGCCTACTGAGGTAACTAGCACTTCATCTATTGATATTACTTGATTCGCAATTTTCTTCGCCTAGCTCAAAGGCGTTAAAGAAAAGCACTCTTGGGAGATAACCCAATGTTTTATTTTCAGTACTTTTTCTTTTATTTGAGTCTTGGAAGTCATTACTACTGTAATGAACACTCTTTATCTTGTTTATTTCGTTTTTGTGCCAAGAGAAGCCTCTAATTTGAGTGAGGTAAAGATTTGGGGATGTTGCTGTCCTGAAACTGTTTTCGGTGCTGCACCGTAAAAATTCGTATAAATTCTCAGTTTATCTTTTGGACCTGAAATTTCTTTTGCATATGCCCCAGATTATATCCAAACTTTCGTTAGTTGAACACTTTTTGATTTGAGCAACAGAAAATCCCTCAAAAATTCGACCTTTGTCAGCTGTTCAGTTTTGACAGATTTTTGCCAATATTTGTGTTTGCCACTTTATCGCTTTCTTTTGAGTTCTTTTGATCATGGAACTTGTGGGGAGGTTGCTACAGTAGTATATGCTATATATGTGGTGGTTTTGTGATGAAACCTGAAGCAAATAGAGGATTGATTATATGTTATGCTTGCACTAATGTTGCTAATAGAATTGTGTTTAGTTTTGTATGAAGGAAGTTTTCAAGTGTAGGGATTGGAGAATGATGAGATGAGTTGAAGAATGGACAAAAGCTCGAGCTTGGGGATGCCCAGAACCCCAAGAAATATCCAAGAAGTACAAGCGTCAAAGCTTGGGGATGCCCCCGAGGCACCCCTTCTTCATCGGCAAAAATCAGGTCACCTTTCAAGACACTATATTTTTATTGCTTCATGCACTATGTGTTTTTCTTGGAGCGTCAGTTGTTTTAGTTTTCTTAGGTGGTTTGTTTAGTTTGTTTGTTTGCTACAATAAATGGTTGGACCCCAATAAATTTCCTTTGGAGGAGATGTACTAGTTTTCATTTGCAAAGAACACTCTAGTTTTCACTCTTATTAAAAATCGAGCGTTCATCTTTTTCTGCTACTGCTTTTGGTTTTCGTTTTTGCCTTGATTTGCGTTCAGATCTTGTCATATCTTTCATCAAGGTGTATTTTTGCCTCTGAACTTTATTGGTTTTCATCAAAAGAGGTGTCTTTAAAAATTTCAAATGGTGTTGGAAAAGAGAAAAAGCTTTGTGCAAAATAGTGGTACAAGAAGGAGCTTGTGTAGACTGCGGCTTAGGCTTTTTCATGTCATGCTTGATGTCTTTTTGATAGTATGCTTAGTGGTTTTTCTGTAGCATGACTTGTCTCAAATAACTGAGATTGCTTAATGAGCCTTTGAAAAAATCATGCGTTGTTTTTATTGTATGGAAGCATTATTTTGGTTTTCTCCTTGATGCTTTATTTGGGTTGACGTGGCGCATGCTCACACATGTTAGACTCTTACAAAGTCACCATTACCCTTCATGATCATTTAGTTTTTGACTTTTGATGCTATCTTATGCTTCTTTTAATGTCGCTTTATCGCTTTGCTTGATTATGGCCATTATTGCTCTCTTAGTTGATCGCTCCCAGTCTTTTGCTAGCCCTCACCTTGTACTGAGTATGAGCTCTACTCGTGCATCCAACTCCTAAAAACCAAAGTTTGCCATTGTGTCCACTATAAATTCCTATGCATGGTATTTGTAAGCCATTCCAAAGTAAATTTTCATGTGCTACCTTTCAAAAAAACCTTCAAAACACTTCTCATTTTGTGACACTGTTTTCAGCTCATGGGGACGTAGTGGTCGGATTTGCTATCTTCCATATTGCTTATTCCAAAAAAGAAAAAAAAGAAAGAAAAAAAGGCACTCCTCCATGGTATGTGAATGTTGGTGGGCACCCGATGAATCGGTTAGCCATGGTTTGTGAAAGGAAAAAGGTGGGGAGGAGTGCCAAGCTTTATAAAAGAGCACAAAAGTGCCAATCTCTCTCTCAAAAACTTGCTTCATTTTTGTATGGAAGGTAGTAAGAACCCCATTGCCAGTCGTTGACAAAGACAACCACCTCTCAAAACCAATTTTTATCTCTCTATTTTACAAATGAAAAGCTCTAGCACATGCTTAAATCACTGCTTCCCTCTGCGAAGGGCCCTTCTTTTACTTTTATGTTGAGTCAACACCTTCTTTCTTTATGCACCATTAAGAGAGCATAGTTGTCATTCTTAGTGTGATATGCATTGTCCCAAAGTTCATTGATTGATTCATGATGATTGGTTTCACTTGTTCTTAAATTATTTGTATCTAGTCGCCCTCTTAAACTTTGAGGTGTCCTATGCATTTATGTTTTGCTCTCTTTGAAGGACAAGCTGAAAACCATTTGTATGTTTTTCCTTATGATTTGAACACACGTTTGACTTTCATTGTTTCATTATCATGATCTTTTGTTTGTGTTCATTTGCATGTTTACAACATGGTTGCTAAGTTCTTATTGTCATGATTATATCTTCATGCCCATGTTTTAAGTTCTATTGATCCCAGCTCACCAATGCTTACATATATGATCAAGATTGTGTAGGTGCATGTCACCTCAAAAATTATTCTTTTGTTATCACTTACCTACTCGAGGACGAGCAGGAGTTAAGCTTGGGGATGCTTGATACGTCTCAAACGTATCTATAATTTTTGATGCTCCATGCTTGTTTTTACACCATTTGCCTATTCTTTTGTTACACTTAGTGGCACTTTTATGCATTTTCTGGAACTAACCTATTAACGAAGCGCCACAGTGTCAGTTCCCTGTTTTCTGCTATTTTTGTGTTCCAGAGTGATACACAGGAAATATTCTCGAAATTGGACGAAGCTACATCCTGACGTCTTATATCAAGGGGAAGCTTCCAGACATCCGAAGAAGAGTAGGAGGTGAGGGACCAGGGGCCCACACACAGGGGTGGCGCGGCCAGCCCCTGGCCCGCGCCACCACCGCGTGAGGCCACCTGGCCCCTCCTCTGACATCGCCCCTTCACAGGGGTGGCGCGGCCAGCCCCTGGCCCGCGCCAGCACCGTGTGAGGCCACCTAGCCCCTCCTCTAACATCGCCCCTTTGCCTATATATACCCCCTGACGAGAAAAACCTAAGGGCCTGGTCAGTTTTCCAGAATACATCGCGATCCGCCGCCGCCGTTGACCCAAAGATCGGGAGGGTCCAGAAGCTCTTCCTGGCACCCTGCCAGAGAGGGGAATCACCACCGAAGGTCTTCTTCATCGCCATGCTTGCCTCCGAAGCGATGAGTGAGTAGTCTACCTTGGACTATGGGTCCATAGCAGTAGCTAGATGGTTGTCTTCTCCACCATGTGCTTCATGTTTAGATCTCATGAGCTGCCCTACATGATTGAGATCACCGTTATGTAATTCTACATGTTTGGTTTGTTGGGATCCGATGAATATTGGTGTTTATGATTAAGTTGCTGTACTGAAATATATCTTTTGTTATCTCTATGTTGTTTATGATCTTGCATGCTCTCCGTTGTTAGTAGCTATCTTGGCCGAGTAGTTGCTAGTGACTCCAAGAGGGGGTATTTATGCTCGATAGTGGGTTCATGTCTCTATTTCACCTGGGGGAGTGACAGAAACCTCTAAGGTGGTAGATGTGCTGTTGCTACTAGGGAGAAAACAACATTCATATGCTCAAGGGCATATGCTTTGTTTACATTACACACTTTGCTTAATGCAATTATCTGTTCTTCGCAACTTAATACTTCTAGGGTGTTCGGATTGATATCCCAGGGAGTGGATTATTAGTCATAGATGCAGTTGGATGGCGGTCTATGTATTTTGTTGTAATGCCTAGAGTAAATCTCATAGTGATCTTCTTGACATATCACGTTAGCTCTATTCTATCAATTGCCCAACTGTAATTTGTTTACCCAGCATGTTCTATTTATCTATGGAGAGACACCACTAGTGAACTGTGGACCCTGGTCCTATTTACATCATATTGCTATCACCTGTTTACTTTACTCGCACTATTTACTTTACTCGCATACTATATTGTTTTCCACTCGATACGCTCATAACCTTTGTTTCAAGCAAACCGGTGAGATTGACACCTCATCGCAAGTTGGGAACAAAGTATTTGGTTGTGTGTGTGCAGGTTCCGCATCACCTTCAGTCATCATTGTCTCTCCTCTCCTGATCGATAAACCTTGGTTTCTTAACTGAGGGAAAACTAGCCGCTACACTCATCATACCTTCCTCTTGGGGTTCCCAACAGGCTGGTCAACCACCACACACAAGGACATCTGCTCCCACGTCAACTAAACGCCACCAGCTCTTTTCTGGCGCCATCACCATCGGTAGCAAGGGGCTAGGATAGCCAACAACCCTTCAAGACACTTCTTGGGCGAAAGGCCTCCTGGCAAACTTATCTGGTTCTAGCGCTGAGAGCTGTGACTCTACTGGCCGGCTTCGGAAGGTGCAGGCAAACGCTAAGGTTAACGCCGGTTTGAGGGAGTAGGAGTGGATGCGATGTCCCATGCCAGATCGGGTGAGACCAGAGCCGACGCATTTTCCCTTCATGAACCTTCACAGAAAACCTTGCTACGGCTAGAGAGAACCTCTATACCGCTGGCCTTGGCCACTTCCTTCGCAACTGCTCATGCAGATTTCGATTTCAAGCCTTTTTTGCTAGTCATGATGCAGCATCATCTGGACGGACAGCCGGCGGAGGGTTGGAGCTAGCCTGTTTTAGGGACCAATTCCCTTTCCCCCTAGCCCCTGAGTTTTGGGGTAGCTAGAATGATAGCTGGCTTGAAACTGACTCGCTCGCATGTGATGCCTACATCGTACAAGGTAGCTCTAGCTTCAAACCCCTTTGACATGGCCACCAAGCCAATTACTGAAGGTTTTGACAATCGACTGCTTGCTGGCCTGCCCTAGCCTGATTACCTCAACCTTTTCCTTAATCTCCCCACCCTTCGGTCCTTCTACCCCCAAACGGTAGCCTGGGGCCGGTTGGTCTCCCTTGGGCCGGCAGCCGAATGCTGGCCTAGGGTGGGAGCGTGCTGCGGGGTGAGAAGTAGTACTTCAGTTTGTTGGGCACCCGGCTCGAACTAGCTGGCATGCAGTCAACGATCATTGCCCTCAATGCTTAGTTGAGTGATGCGTTTAACACTTGCAGTTCTTCCCTATGGTTTTCCTACGCAAGCGGCCTGCCGGCTCCCTCCCAGCCGGCTACGCGGAGCCGGGGGACGTAGCTTGGTGTAGCGCCCTACCTTTTGCTAAGGTAGAACTCCTATGTTAATGTGCTACTCCCTAGATCAATAGATAGCACCACAGTTCAGAAATATAGTAATCAAGGCAATAGCATCAAAATTACATCATAAATCCAGTTGCAAAGATTATCTACCTTACAGAATACATAGCTTGAAGCACAGTAACAATGAGCCTCCACCTTCTTCAAGTGCCACAGGCAAACATGTTGGAATGTAAGCTCGAGATCCTACTTATCATTTCTTAACCGAATGAAATCCTGCACATTTGAATATGCAGCCCTAGAGGGGTCAGTACAATAATGTACTGGCAAATAACACATATTTGGTGGCATTTGTGAAAAGACTACACTACATGACATATGGCTTGGTGGATCTCATAGGCTAGTTTGCATAAAGCCAATTTTATCCTATCATCTTTATAAAACTTTCTTTCAAAATTTTAGTTTATAAGGGTCAAGATAACCCCCATACACTACATGTTAATTAGGTATGTAGTTCTGGGCGAAACTCAACAAAGTTTTGGAACAACCAGACAACCATACCTTTTTAGGGCATGAGCCTGAGCTCCTCTAATGGTTTCTAGTCAAGTTTTAGGGCATTCAAAAATGGTGAGATTCTTCCAAACATTCCATGACTGGAGACTCAATTGTCCAAAACCGAGGACTCAGCTAATTAATTAGATTTATACACCTTGCAAGGGTTGTGCACTTTCACCTTAAGATTCATTTTATGCCCATACATAAAATGAAACAAGACCTTTCAGAAAAAGGATTCAACCAAATGGATCTGACTGTGCCCCCTATATTATGCTACCACCCTCTGTCAGTACCCATGACTGAACCCTTAATCCTACTCAATCAAGACAGAGCCCATATTGTCATAAGGCTGCACTGAAAGTACATTTAAGCATGGAAGCCATATTAATCTCTTTAATCCTGGGTAGCCATCCCGAGTAGTATCCTGAGCTACACATCTATACAAGCATGTGCCCCAGAATCCACCGTCTTTAACCCTCCTCTTTCAAATCCACTCCACCCAGGTAATTCATTTTAGTTAAAGTTGTTAATTTATTTACAAAACAACTTTAACAAGTGATCATAGCATAGCATCATATTTTTCAAAGTATTTAGCATCCTCCCAAGTGGTGTTTGATGTTGACTATGTTCTACTAGGATCTAGCAGTTTATAAAACCATTGAGTATTCCACCTATCATGCATACTACTGAAAACACTAATGCATAATAAAAATAGGTAGAAGGATGGGTGTCACTTACCTTTTTGATGTCCAAGATCTTTCAGTCCTCTCAATTAGTCACGTAGCTCTCTGTACAAAACTATAACACAAAATAGCATAACATAAACACACCACACAATTTCCAAACAAAAATCAATCAAGACATCAATTGGGAAAGAATTGGTTCAACAATTTGGATTGCTCAAGATATTATGATGGGGAAGATATTTTGAAGGACCATGAATTGTGAGATATGTATTTAAAAGCTTAGCTAGAAAAGAATTAGTATGATTGGAAAGAATTAGACTATGCAAGATACTATTGAGGAGATAGTTATGTTTCATTACAGCATGTCTAGAAGTTAGGAATGATTCATGTAAACTAGATCACTTAAGTGTTGCATAGTGCAGCAATAATACTATTGGATAGGTATGACAACAGTTATTCTTGAATAGTATAGATTACACTTAGGTATTTAAGCTAGGGTTTGTGAAACAATAAATTACTCAATCAACTCATTTGCAAATTGAATGACTCATTAAAAGTGACCAAGATTAAGTGAACTTGAATAAGTGACTCTGGGTAGTGAACAAGTTTAGATAATATTTGAGAATAGGGCCCCGGGTCTCTATTGGTTACATGGAGTATGGGTATATTCTATGATGATTGAATCAGCACCACAATGGCAAAATAGAATTTATGATTGGGTCGTATCACACTTTACTCAAATAATACAATTGAAATTTGAATAAGTGTGCGCAAGGCAAAATAGACCTAAGTGGAAGTGACATTGAATTAAGATGAAATTTTGATGGATAGATATGATCAAGATAGTGTCAAGATGACATTTGATAACTAACTAAGGCCATGTAACTCACAAAAGTGGAAATAAACAATGTTAAAAGAATTAGAATTAACTCTATAGTGGATAGGGCTCAAATCCTCATATTAGTATTTGAACAGAAATGAAATGTTTCAGTAAAATTGGAGAGTGATGCTACTGGATATCTTACAGTAAAATAGGGCTATAGCAATTGGAATCATCCTAAAATAGTCTATAGAATTCAAACTATGGCCAAATTAGTAATTTGGACAAATTTAAATGCACAAAGTGTGTGCACGTATTAACTTTGAAATCTTTTGATTCTATGATGTTCTACAAATTCATAGAATTCCAGGGACTACAAATTTGTGAATTTTGGATATACAAAACAAAAGATATGAATTAATTAAGCTAACAGATAGGTTTGACTCAATTTAAATTTGAATTCAAAATGAATACTTAAAGTGTGGAATATTATTGCACTAACAGATTCGACACATCACAAGGTCTCTAGAGGTATATTATTTGTTAATTTTGGATGCAGAGATCCAAAGATATGAATTTCCTAAGTTTAAACAGAATTCAGATTCAAATTTCTAATTCAAATCGAGTTTGAACCAGGGACAGACATGTGGCTGCTACTGATTGCATGATACCGGTTTGGGTGGATAACGAGCGAGGGATGTTGGATTTAAGTGAGATCGGACGCACGAGATTGATAGGTACCGTTTCGTTTAAGTGATCTATCAGATGCGTTAGATCTAAATCGGACGGTGACGATTTAAAATGAGGGAGGGAGATAGACCTGGCTAGGGTTCTGGTGAGATTCCAACGAGGTGCGTTCAGGTGATGGTCTCCGGTGTTGCTCCGGTGGTCCTCTGTAACACCCACTAATTTATAACAAATTTGAAGTGCCCGTTATGTAATCCATCACAATCCCAGAATCATTGTTGTAATTTACATAACGTAGTTGATATCACAGTCACAACTATTAATAATAAATAAAATGGATTACATGGGTGGTCATTCAGACCAAACCTCACAATACATCAATATGCAGTGGAATAACATGTCGGGTCCATATCGTCAAGCTTCAACCGCACAGGCAGAGCCGACAGTAGGAAATGAGCCTAATTCGTAGAGTCATCCAAGAGTCCTTCCTTCTTGATCTTTCTCCTTCAAGTTTGGCCAAGTTAATAGCCAGAGACAGAGCCATGAGTACATTGCATGCACTCACAAACCATCTTATAAATAAATAAATAAATAGAGAATGCATAGTTCATATAGTGGTCTATGCTCTAGGTTCATTTGCATAAAGCAGAATTTCCTTTCAAAGATCTTTTATTTAAAATGGTAATAAAACATTTAGCTCTTTATAAATCTCTAGATGGAATCCCCCAATGTCAATTCTTTTGTTCACCAAGTCACCTCCATGGTTATCGAAATTCATTGTCAAGTCACCTTTCTCAATCATTTTTAAAGTAAAACCTGACAAAGTCCAAGTACAACCAATCCAACCATCCATGACCGCGGACGCGGCTATTCAAATAGTTTTACACTCAGTAGAGGTTGTACACTTTACCCACACCATCCGACTACTCATCGTGTGGGCAACTTCCCTGCATAACGACATCTGCCATGACAAGCAGCCGACCATTAATGTTTTAGCTGCCCGCCTTAGCATAAATACTACCGCCTAGAGATGTAGCCCCCAACACCAGAGTCCAAGAAGCTACCCAGAGTGTGCAAAGTTCCCAGCCGCTTGACCCTCCAGAATGCCACTAACCGAGGTAGAGTCCTACTCCCGGTAGACCATTTTCAATGAGGGCTCCTTGGCTTGTACCCCAACCACCTGAAGAGGAGGACAAGGCAACCTAGGCCACAGCCATCGGGTGCCCTGGAAGAGGAGTCCCTAGTCGGACTTCCACTACATTTGTAGGGTCTACACTAAGGCAAAACAAACTACTCCACTAAGCCCCATCCCATACCAGGGTAATGTGGTCATACTGTATGGGCGGTCCAGTATGGTACCTCACACATCATCATTTTTGTCAAACCTTCAGGTCACCTTCACCATGTCACCATTTTGTAAATAGTTTTCAAATTCACCCTTGGGTAAGGTTGCCTGTCTCCAAGGTTTGTATTGCAAAATCATCCTTGGGCCAAGTTGCCCCTTTCCAAGGTTTTTATTTCAAAATCTTCATGATCCTCATTGGGTTCCCACCTAGTAGTTTTCCATGAATGCCTTCTGCTCAAGCGCAATCCTCATGCGGGCACAAGGACCTAGGTAGGTGTACTGGATAGGCTTAGCTTGATGCTCTACTTAGCATCCACTAAGAAAAAGGGTTCTCAAAGGTAGGCTAAGTTTGATGCTCTTGATGGCATCCAAGAAAAAGGTTTGGATGCACTTGTTAAGCAAGACATCTCTACTCATTTGCTGCTTTGTAGCAACTATTTTAGGAATATACTTTTCTTTAAAAGCAAGTAAACATGCATTATAAAACTGTGTAATGGTATGATCAAAAGATGGCTTGCCTGGTTGGACAATGTCGTAACCGTCTTCATCTTCATCTCGACTTGTGTAGTCTCCATCACCTTTCCTTGGTTGACTTCAGGATCTGTTGTGGATATATCAAATGGGTATACCAGTGACGTAGTCTCATACTGGCAAACCAGGGTGGCCCATGGAGGTGGTATGGCGGATAGCCAACCGGGCGGCCTAGTTGCTGGTGGTATGGCAGATTGAAGGCGGCCATGCCATGGCAGATTCCACGCTGACATGTCATGGCAGATTCCTAGACGCATCTATGCCATGGCAGATTCCCGGATAGCAGGAGCTTATGGCAGATTCAATGCTGTCATACCATGGTGGATTACTGGACGGAGGAGCTTATGGCGGATCCGAAGACAGGCCCATAGCAGTTGCCTTGTAGTACATGCATAGGATTTAGTCTAGGACTCTATATTGTATCCGCCTCGGAACCACCATGATGCCCATGCCAGGCGCCTTTATAAGCCAGCATGGAGGGGCCCTTGAGGCCATGAGATAGCTAGAATAGCTAAGACATAGCAGATCGCATCACGACCAGCACAACCATTGTAACCTATACACATTGTGCCATTATAGTGAGTTGTAGCAGGATGTAGCGATCCTCCACCGCGGGGATGTGAACCTGGGTAATCCCTGTCTATCACTGTCCCGGGCACCAGATCGCCTATCCCCTCTTTCTATCGCCTTGAGGTACCCCTCATGGCATACGTGTCATAAGAACCACGACAGTTGGCGCCCACCATGAGGCTAGGGCATCTGGAATCGATCTGGGCGGATTTCTCATCGTCTTTCATAGCGGTCGGATCAGATCGCTTTCATCTACAATATCGGCGGAAAGTTCATAACCGCACCAGGCTAGGCAATCGGAATCTCGACGTAACAGCCCTCACACTGGCGGATCATCTTAATCCTTTGTGTTCGAGGCGGCATCGATCGTATCCGATTGTCGATCTGACGAACTACAAAAAAACCGAGGCCGACGGAAACGTCTCTGACCCGTTCTCCTGCTATGATTTCTGCCCGTGACTACATGTTTGCATTGAACGCATCGCTGGCAAAATCCATGGTGGAAGCGTGCGTGTTAGCCAAAGGGATCAGGCCGACGCGACCTTGTTTCAACTAAAGAAGAAAAAAATCAAAGCGGAAGCAAGCATGTACGTGACGTGATCCTCTGATTTCGTCGCTGATCATGCGGCACGCTGCGAATTTTGCTGACCATCGGAGACAACTTGGAGGCCGACTAAGACTATCTCTGTCACTGCTGGTGTGAGACTATTTTTAGCTCCGCCATGTCTCTAAAATCCGCTTGGCATCGCTGGCTTTGCCGCCGCCGCGGATTGCACCTACTTCGTCATAGCCGGCTTTAACACTTGAGCGGACAATTTTGTCTCCGGGATCGTCAGCTTTACCGCTGCTGCAGATTACCTTGACTCCGCCACGGTCGGCTTTGCCGTCATGATGGACTACTTCATCTGCATCGCGGATGCAGCTTGTCCGCTAACTACTTCGACCTTGCTCAAGAGCACGGAATAAATCTTGCTATGCGCCGGGAGCTTGACGTCGACCTGCATGCCCTCGCATAGCCACCTAACCTTCAACACGCGGACTTTTGGCGATCCATCAAGTCGCGTGGCAAATCTTATGTGGTATCCACCTAACCTTCAACACGCGGACTTTTTGGACCTAAGACATTCCATTTAGCCAGTCTGAACGACAGTTGATGAGAGCCGGCGAAATATGACCGTTGCTCTCTCGCGCTCTGGCGACAAGGGCGACAAGGGCGACTCCGCGCCGGCGGCCGGTGTGGCGCCGGTGTGCCTCTCTCCTGCCCTCCGCCTCCCGCAGCGTGCGGTGACCGGGCGCGGCTCGCGATTCTGGGCCCTCGCGGGAGGTTCCTCGGACGACGAAGACGACGCCTCCCCCTACCGGAGTTCTCAAGGCTCTCCGGCGCGCCCCTCCCAGGTAACAGTCGGGGACTTCCTCTCCGCGGCGTTCGCCAAGCCTTCGGTGGGATCTGAGGCGAGCCATCGAGGCAAGCGCACCGCTTTCGCCCCGGGCGGCAGAGGCCCCCGGTGGCTTTCCCGCTCCGCCGTCGGCGAGTGTCGCCGGCATCTTCCCTCCTCGCCACCGTGTCCCGATGTTTCCCCGCCTGTGGCCGCGGGGGTTGTGCCGCCCATGCGCGCGCCGGTCAGCTCCCCTGTACTTGCTGTGTCAGCTCCGCCGTCCCCGTCCGCTTCGCCGGCGGCGGTCTCAGATCGGGATCCAGATCGGGATCCAGATCTGCCCCGGGGGGTGGTCCCCACTCGCAGTGCTCGTACCGGTCAAAGAGAGCCGCTGACCGGTGGACCACCTGCTCACAGTGCCACGCCTCAGGCCCCCCAGGTTGCTGGGCCGGCCTTTAAGGCCCGTCCTCGGCCCAGCGGCGCCCGCTATATCTGGCAGTGCAAACAGGTCGGCGCCCCATTCGCGCTAGGGTTTCCAGCCTCCATAGCCGACATCCGCCGCTGTCCCAGATCCAGATCCAGATTCCAGCCAACCTGCTCCGCTACGTTCTCTCCTGCGCCGCCGCCCATGGATCGTGACCGAGACCTCCGCTACTCTGGCAAGCGCTCCTTCGCCGAGATCTCGGAGGCCGACCGAGAGTACGAACTCTCGATCCGGCGCAGGGCGCTCGACAACGACGACCGCCGCCGTCGGGAATGCGAGCGTCCGCGTTCCCCGCAGTGGCGCCGCGACGACCCCCGCCCACATGACGACTTCCGCCGCCAGGATGCTGGTGCCAGCGCGCCTCGTGGCGCTCGGGACGAGCCCCCTCGCCGCCACTACAAGACCGTCGCCTCCAAGCGGCACAAGCAAGCGTCGGTGGACCAGGTTCAATCCGCCCCCATCCCGTCTGTTGCTCTATCCTCCAACCCTGAAGCCTCTCTCCCTGGATCTGTGGCCAAGAAGGCAAACATCAAATGTTTCAAGTGCAGTCGGGATGGCCACTATCAGTCTGGGTGCTTGTTTCCCGCCCACTGCAGCCGCTGTGATGAGGACGGTCACACGACTGCTATGTGCCCGGTGCCGGTAAAGCTGGCGGTTTTACAGTGGTATGGCTATGCTGCCGCGGGCGGCGGTTTTCACTGCTTGGAGATCGATGAGACTTTGCTCGCGGCCAGTGTGGCGGAGCAGGAAAATGCAGCCACTGTCATCATCAACGACGTGGATCCTAGGTCCAAGCTTTCGGTGCAGTTGCTCTCGGATGATCTGAAAAGGTTGGTCGATGCAAACTGGGACTGGCAGGTCAAGAGAACTAGTGACTCTGATTTCTCTGTGGTGTTTCCGAATTCTGCAAGCCTCAACCTGTGCAAGAATACAGGTGGTCTCACTCTTCCCATCAGCAAGGTTTCTGTGCTGTTCGTGGAGCCCAGGATGGATCCAGGGGCCTCGGCCTCGCTTGCCAAGGTCTGGCTGCTGCTGTCAGGTGTCCCTGAGGTTCTTCGGCGCGCAGATCTGCTCATGGAAGCTACTAAGATGTTGGGGAGGCCAAGGTTGGTGGATGATTCCTCCCTGGTGGGCCCTGGCCCGGTCCGCATGCTCTTCCATTCCCCCAACCCTGCTGGCCTTCCAAGCTCGATCATGCTCTTTGCCAACCTTCAAGGTTTTAGGATTGGGGTCAAGGCAGAGCTGGCCAAGGATAAAGAACCTGCTCCGTCCCTGTCTAGGCGTGACCCAGTGGACGATGACGAGGAGACTGATGACATGAGTAGATCGGAGACCCACTGGAAGAGGGTGCCCCCCAAAGGAAAGGAAGGTGACAACCAAGCCTCTGCCGCCCAAGGTGAATCTAGCCAGAAAAAGGACACTTCGGCCACCCAGACTCGCCAGCAGCAAAACCAGGATGCCACCCCCCAAGACCAACCCCAGGCTACTTCCATCTACACGTACAAGAAAGGGTACTACAAGATTTCTGCTGGGAAGCTTCGTCAGAGGCAATCTGTGGGCAGTAGCAGTGTCCCTCTCCCCTCTGCTGTGGAGTCTTCTGTGACCAAACCCGCGTCTGCTCCAGCCAAGCCCAAGGTGCAACCAATCCCGTTTAACCAGTACGGTTCCAACATCCCCCAGGCTGGGGTTTTTGCTGAGAAGGCTGATCAGGCTATGCCCAAAGGTGATGGCAATGTGGAGGCCGGTGATCGTGGCACCCCCATTGTCCTGTCTGAAGATGATTCACCTACTCCGCCGCCCAATGTCGATAAAATCCAGAAACTGACTCCTTCTGAACGTGCTGAGATGGGTTGGGAGAGCCCCCCGGGCTGGGAATACAACGATGAATCCATTGCTGCTCGGATTGCCAAACTCAAGAAGAGGAGGGACGGCGAAGTGGAGAACCCTGATGTCCAGTCGACGCCTCCAGGTGCCCGTGCTGCTACCTCTGAAGCTTCCACTCCTGCCTCTGGCTCTCGTCGTAGCCATCGCATCATGGGCTCTGATGCTGAACCAGTGCTCCAGAAAGCCATCCGTGCTACTGCTCTGAAGAATGATACAGGTACGATCCCAAGCGATGCTTTTGTTTCTTTTCCTGCTTTCTCGGATGACCACTTTCTGGGAGTTGCGGCAGATAGCTCGCTTGTTTTCGATTCCTCGTTTGGTTCCCCACATCAAGTCATTTCTCTTGTGCGTGCAAAAGAAGTAGCCCAGGCCTTGCTCGTCGAGGCTATTGTCAAGGCAAGTGCTGCCCAGCAGGTTCAGCCTGTTCCAGAGGTGCCGTCCGTTCATACTGCTCCGTCGTCCACCGTGCAGAGCGACGGTGGGCCGACGGCTAGTCCCAGTGACTCGGCTCCCCTGGCTCAATGGGATGTTTGCCAGCAGAAAGTGCGTGCCAAAAACAAGAAAAGAAAAGCCGTGACCCAAGTGTTGGGTCCAAGGCTCAATCTGCGTAACACTCCAGCTCGCCAAGCACGGGCCGCTAATCAAGTGTTGCAATGAGGATCATGGGCTGGAATATGAGGGGTTTTGGCCGGCGTGGCCGTCGAACTCAGCTGAAAGATTACCTCAGGAAGGAGTGTATTGATGTTATTTGCTTACAAGAAACTATAAAACAATCCTTCACCGACCAGGAGCTCAAAAGTATTGAACCTGGGGAAACTTTCCACTGGAGCTGGGTGTCAGCTTCAGGTCATTCAGGTGGTTTGCTTCTGGGGTTCAGAGACAGTGTGTTTGAGGTTGGTTCTATTGACCAGGGCAAATTTTATATCAGTGCAGTTGTCCTACATAGGAGTTCCAAAGTTATCTTTGAATTTATTGGGGTTTATGGCCCAGCTGATCATTCCAGAGCCCAGGAATTCCTTGATGAGCTGGAAGACAAGGTTTCAAGGGGCCAACACCCAGTGGTGGTGGGTGGAGATTTTAATCTCATCAGAGGAGCTGAGGACAAGAATAACAACAACATCAACTGGCCTAGAATTCATCTGTTTAATGATTGCATTGCTAGGCTGGCCCTGAGGGAGTTGAAGCGTAGTGGGGCTAGATTTACCTGGTCCAACAAGCAGGTCAATCCTGTCCGCAGTGTGCTGGACAGGGTGTTTATCTCCCCAGAGTGGGAAACCCACTTCCCAATGGCTACCTTATCGGCTGAAACTAGAATTGGATCTGATCACACCCCTTTGATCCTGGACTCTGGAGAAGGCCTTCTGAGGCGCTCAAACCGTTTCTTCTTCGAAACTAGCTGGCTTGCTCTGCCTGAGTTTAAGGAGATGTTTCAAGGGATTTGGAATAGGCTACTAATCTCCCCTGGTAGGCGCAGAGACACTATAGATAGCTGGCATATCCAGAGTACAGGGCTTAGGCAATACCTCAAGGGCTGGGGGGCCAACAGAGGGAAGCTGGAAAGGGAGACAGAAGCAAAGATTCTTTCTCAGATCCAAGCTCTTGATGCACAAGCGGACACAGGTGGTTTAGATGAAGATGAGTGGGCTCTCAGGTATCACCTGGAGGATGTTCTGATGCAAATCCTTTCTGGGGAAGAGGAGTACTGGCGCCAGAGAGGGAGACAAAACTGGCTGCTCCAAGGGGACGCCAATACGGCTTATTTTCACGCTATTGCCAATGGGAGGCGTCGCAAGTGTGCGATCCGCTCTCTGATAACAGAGGAAGGGGAGATCTCTGGTCAGGAGCACATTCAGGAGCATGTTTACCAGTTTTATATGGGTTTGATGGGTACTGAGGAGCCAAAATTCCTTAGACTTCACCCCAACAGTTGGGTTGGGAATGAGTTAGTTTCTGCTGAGGACAGTGACGCCCTGGCCTTGTCTTTTACCAGGGAGGAACTGGATGAGGTCCTCACTGGTACCAAAACTGCGACTGCTCCGGGCCCTGATGGGTTTCCAGTGGCGTTTTTCAAGAAGAACTGGGACTTGCTCAAAGACATGGTGTTTCAGATCTTGAATGGGTTTGCCCTGGGCACAATGGATGTATCTCGCCTCAACTTTGGAGTGCTGTCTCTTCTTCCCAAAGTGGTGGGAGCTGAGTCTATTAAGCAATACAGGCCAATTGCGTTAATCAATGTCATCTTCAAGTTCATTGATAAGGCTGTGGCTAACAGATTATCTCCAGTTGCTCATAAGATCATTGCACCCTCGCAGACAGCTTTCATCAAGGGTCGGCTTATTTTGGATGGTGCTCTGTCCCTTCACGAAATCATCCATGAGCTAAGGTGCAGAAAATCTAAGGCCATCTTGCTCAAGTTAGACTTCGAAAAGGCCTATGATAGGGTCAATTGGCAGTTCCTCAGGGAAGTTTTGATCAGAAAAGGTTTTGAGAGTGGCTTTGTGCATAGGGTGATGCAGTTGGTTACTGGAGGGCAGACAGCTATTGCTATCAATGGGGTGGTTGGCCCGTACTTCAGGAATAAAAGAGGTGTGCGTCAGGGTGACCCCCTCTCCCCCTTGTTATTCGATTTGGTGGTTGATGCTCTTGCCCTAATTCTTAAAAAGGCCAGTGTGGCTGGGCATATCAAAGGAGTGATCTCACATCTGTTACCTGGTGGGGTAACACATCTGCAGTATGCAGATGACACTATGATCCTCATTGAAAATGATGATGTTGGGATTAATAACCTGAAGTTCCTCCTTATCTGCTTTGAGCTCCTCTCTGGTTTAAAGATTAATTATCATAAGAGTGAAGTCATAGTTATGCGGGTTTCAAAGCAGGAGCAATCTAGGGTGGCCAACCTGCTCAACTGTAAAGAAGGGGAATTCCCATTTAGATACCTGGGTTTCCCTATTAGTGACAAAAAACTCACTATTGCTGAGCTGGAGCCAGTTGTGGCGACGGTGGGATCTAGGGTAGATCCCTGGCAAGGCAGGTTTATGTCTTCAGCGGCAAGATTAATTTTGACTGATTCTTGCCTTTCTAGCATGCCACTCCATTCTATGAGCCTTTTCCTGCTACCGGATGGGACTCATGCTGGCTTTGATAAGCATAGGAGTAGATTCTTCTGGGAAGGTACAGGGGAAAAGCGTAAACAACACTGGGTGAGCTGGCAGGAGGTGTGCCAGCCTAAGGACCAGGGTGGTCTGGGCATCACCAACACTAGGATCATGAACATTGCTCTCCTTATAAAGTGGATCTGGAGGCTGTTTAGGGATGATCCGGAGGAAACCCTTTGGCACCGTATTATCAGGGCTAAGTACCCAGGGGCAGCTGACATCTTTTCTACCAGTGCTCAGGGAGGGTCTCCTTTCTGGCGCAGTTTACATAAGATCAAGCAGTATTTTAAATTGGGAGCGAAATACTCAGTTGGTAATGGGACTAAAGTCAGATTCTGGACTGATTGGTGGACTGGTGACTCGCCGCTTTGCTCTAGGTTTGCTAGACTCTTCCAGATTTCGTCGGATCCCCAGGGTCTCGTTTCACAGCTGTACAGGGAGGGCACTTGGAACATAAGGTTTAGGAGATCCTTTGGCGTGGAGGAACAAGACAGTTGGGCAGAGCTGCTGACTGAGCTTGGAGAGGTGCACATCTCCGATTCTGATGATAGTGTATCATGGAATCTTGAACCTTCGGGAATCTTCTCAACAAAGTCTTTATACCAGAGAATGATTCAGGGGGCCTCGGTGGCGCATGCAAAGGATGTCTGGAAGGCAGCGTGCCCCCTAAAAGTGAGAATCCTTATCTGGCAGATGGCCAGAGACAGATTGCCTTCGAATATGCAAATTAAGCATCGGCACGGCAACTCTGATGGCAACTGTGCTCTATGTAATGTCCCTGAAGATGCAGCACATATTTTCTTTAACTGCCCTCTGGCCCAATTTGTTTGGAGCTGTTGGAGAGAACTCCTTCAAGTTACCTGGAACCCCTCCTCTTTCGCGGATCTCTTCGCTATCTTTCAACGTTTTACTGGGGCTTCCAAATGCTTTTTATGGATGCTATTTGCGGCACAGAGCTGGGCGCTCTGGACCACTAGGAACAAATTCTCGATTGAAGCCAAGTTCCCCAAACATCCAGCTAATGTTGTTTTCAAAACCATTGTTTTCCTGCAGCTGTGGAGACCCCTGGCAAAGGAAAAGGTGCACGCAATGCTGGACGAGGCGGTCGTTAAACTCAAAGATATCTACAACAAGTCCTCTCATTAGTACTATCTAGGTTGAGTTCCATAGTGTATGGTTCTCAATGTTGGTTGAACTCTTACTATTTGCGCCTTCGGGCTATATATTGTAAAACTATAAGTCTGGTTCGCCAGCATCTGTTACTATGGCCGTGAGCTTTATTAATTTAAAGCTGGGCAAGGTTGCCTTCGTTCTAAAAAGAGTATACCACTTTGCAATGGAAACTAGCGCATGGCCGGCAACCATGGCGGACAGGCAGAAGAAATTTAGGCGGTGTCCAAGCTAGAATTAATTCAAGCACACACAGTCCCAATGCAAGTCATCACGTTTGATCCGCTATATTCATGCATGGATTTTGTGGCAACGGTGGCGACTGCGTGCATGGAAATTTTGCAGTCAAGATGCTTGCACGCATAACGTATGAGGCTAATTACACACTATATGGCGGATGTAGCTTCGCTGGTACAGACTGCCGACGATGCATGGCGGATGTAGCTTGGCCGCCATGCGCGCCTACTACTTCGTCTGATCGATGGTAGATCATTGTGAAGCATCCAACATGCCGGTTTTGCCTTCGTTGCTATAGCTTCACCTCCGCTACGAACGGCACCCTCGTCGAGAATTATTTTTCTGCTACAGCACCGCCGCCACTGCGGATCACTCCGACTACGCTCAAACAGCTAAGTCCCTATTTATATGTTATACTTTTTATGATCATGTGATAAAGATTGGTTCACTCATATTTTGAGTCTTTTACCGCTTTCATTTTGATCATAACCTTTCCACGATTTGCCTTACGCTCGTGAGTAAAATTTTGACTGGCTTGCCTCTAAAGGCGCCGGTATCATGCAAAAATCCGCCATCCGGCGTTAGCTTAAGTTTTCTGGCGTACACATTTTCTAATATTTTATATGTGGATTCCCGAGTAGTGACATTTTGGCACTTTAAAGCCGCCATCCATTTCCAAGGTTTTGGACGGCTGCTATTAAGCGCTATCGCCTTGGCGGATTGTTCGTGCAAAAGTTTGCCATCTCATGAAAAGTCAAGCATATAAACCAGAAGAATGGATAAACTAGCACTTGCTTAAAATATATTTAATGCACATGAACTGTTCAAGATAGTCGAGTTTTTTCCACCTTGACAGTTTTATGTTGTTCAACTGCTGCATAGTTTCAGCCTTAAAACATTTGTTCAATGGTCGTGTTTTATTCGCCTTGCATTTGTTCGTTGAACACAAGAACGATTTAATACAATTGTGTTTTGTTTTCATGTCACAGGTACATATGATGCTTGGACGCTTTGCTGGTGCCCGATCTGAGGTGTTTTTGAGCCACTCAGCTCAAATACCCGGGGGCTACCATTGATGGCAGCCCAAATCTGCCATGCAGCGGCCACCTTTGATGGCAGCTAAAATCTGCCATGGAGCGGTCATCTTGGAACAGTCCGCCATGGAGCAGGATGCCTTGAGTCCGCCATGGAGCATGCCAACTTGGAGCAGACCGCCATGGAGCAGGATGCCTTGAGGTCACCTTGGAGCCGGCCGCCATGGATCTGGCCGCCCGGGGGCTACGACCATAATATGTTGATCTAATAACTGGTGAAGTTCTCTAAGAGCATCAAGCCGGATTTTTAAGTAAATTCCACCTTGACACTCGCGGGCTGCACCGATGCTAAATTTTGTGAAGTTCTCTTAGAGCATTGCACCGGATAAAAATCCACCATAATGCTCGGGGGCCACTCATCGCATTTTAACTACGTAGTTCTCTTAAGAGCCCTATGCCGGATAGAAATCCGCCATAACGCTCGGGGGCTTCAGCTAGCAAAAAATCCTAAGTCTTCTGAGAGCACCGCTAGGAAAATTGCATAGCGGTGCTCGGGGGCTACATGCTAAATATTCTAAGTAGTTTCTCTAAGAGCACCTTGATGGATTCTCTATGAGAACCCGCCATGGCGCTCGGGGGCTACACATGGTGTAAAAGCATCAAAGTTCAAAAACAGAAGCAGTGCGATAATTTTGCGCTCACTGTTTGGTAAGCCTCGAGGCAACATCTTATACTGTAAAGAACGTTCCTTGAGCTCAAAAAAAATACTAGTTATCCACCTTGGATTCGTTCGCAGTAGCATACCAGCATGTATCTGGAGAATTGCCCTGCAAGTATGAGACATCACTGGTCCGCCTAAAGTTCTAGGCGGATAAAATTTATTCTTTGGGAGCTCTACGAGGTCTTTCATGCGACTATCTTGAAGATGAAGATGAAGATAAAAAGCCCATCAAGCATTGAAGACAGAAGAGAAGATCTCAAAGAACACCGCGGGCTACTGTTGTGGATATATCAAACGGGTATACCAGTGACGTAGTCTCATACCGGCAAACCAGGGTGGCCCATGGAGGTGGTATGGCGGATAGCCAACCGGGCGGCCTAGTTGCTGGTGGTATGGCAGATTGAAGGCTGCCATGCCATGGCAGATTCCACGCTGCCATGTCATGGCAGATTCCCAGATGCATCCATGCCATGGCAGATTCCCGGATAGCAGGAGCTTATGGCAGATTCAATGCTGCCATACCATGGTGGATTACTGGACGCAGGATCTTATGGCGGATCCGAAGACAGGCCCATAGCAGTTGCCTTGTAGTACACGCATAGGACTTAGTCTAGGACTCCATATTGTATCCGCCCCAGAACCACCATGATGCCCACGCCAGGCGCCTTTATAAGCCGGCGTGGAGGGGCCCTTGAGGCCATGAGATAGCTAGAATAGCTAATACATAGCAGATCGCATCGGGACCAGCACAACCATTGTAACCTATACACATTGTGCCATTATAGTGAGTTGTAGCAGGATGTAGCGATCCTCCACCGCGGGGACGTGAACCTGAGTAATCCCTGTCTATCACCGTCCCGGGCACCAGATCGCCTATCCCCTCTTTCTATCGCCTTGAGGTACCCCTCATGGCATATGTGTCATAAGAACCACGACAGGATCCATTCTCCTTACTCTCATTGACGTCTAATCATAGGAAAGTAAATAAGCATACAATCACCACACAATTCACAAACCACACATATTCACTACAATAAGGATACTTGGGTAAGGGAAACGATCTAGGAAGTCTATGGAGAGTGGTTTCGAAGATAATTGAGTTCCGATGGATGAGATTATTGAGGGGTTGTATTTAAGTAGGGTTCATTTATTTTGGATCACGAAAGTATCTCCTACAAGTCCTTATTGACTGAGTTCATGGACTACAAGTAGGTATTCAAGATTATGATTCAACCAAAGTGGCTTCATACCATTTTGATTTCCAGGGAATCATTGAGGCAAGTGATGTCTACGCACTTCTATTCTTGTAGACACTTGTTGGGCCTCCAAGTGCAGAGGTTTGTAGAACAGCAGCAAGTTTCCCTTAAGTGGATCACCCAAGGTTTATCGAACTCAGGGAGGTTAGAGGTCAAAGCTATCCCTCTCAAGCAACCCTGCAATTACGATACAGAAAGTCTCTTGTGTCCCCAACACACCCAATACACTTGTCAAATGTATAGGTGCACTAGTTCGGCGAAGAGATAGTGAAATACAAGTGGTATAGATGATTATAAGTAGCAAATGTGATGTGAAATAAATATCGCTGTGAGCAAACGAGTAACAAAACAGCAACTAAACGATATGCAAAGCTTGGAAACAAGGCCTAGGGATCATACTTTCACTAGTGGACACACTCCCAACAATATAACATGATTGAACAAATAACTTCTCTTTGCTAGGGCACTCTGAATTGCTCTCCTATTGAATAACACTAATCATTGTGTAGTGGCTACAGAAGCACCCCTTAAAGTTCATCAAGTACTTGACAAACACCACTCATAGAGATACCCAAATCAAAGCACAACTCAAGATAGATATCATTGCAACTTAGACCAAGTGCTAACACGGTGCACACACTATCAACATTACACCATGAAAGGAGGAATAGATTACTCAAACTATCATAGCAATAATTATTCTCATAATCCACAAGAGATCACAATCATAGCCTAAACCAAGTACCACCATGATGCACGCACTATCACCGTTACACCATAGCAGGAGGAATAGATTACTTTAATAATCACCACTAGAGTACACATAATATCTGAATAATAACATCTACTTGTTCAACATGATACAAAGCTCACGATCACATAAAGATCACATCATGGGAGAGAGAGGTGAACCACATAGCTACCGGTAGAGCCCTCAGCCCTGGGGATGAACTACTCCCTCCTCATCATAGGAGACAGCAAGGTTGATGGAGATGGCGGTGAGGTCGATGGAGACGGCGGAGACGGCGATGGAGACCAATGGAGATGGCTCCGGGGGCACTTCCCCGTCCCGGCAGAGTGCCGGAACAGAGACTTCTGTCCCCCGAAATTTGTCGGTGGTGGCGGCGGAGCTGCGGAACTGCTTCTGGAAAATTGCCGAATCCCCTAGGGTTTTTCATCCCGAGGCTTTATATAGGCGAAGGGGCATCGCGAGAGGGCAGCCAGGGGCTCCTCACAAATGGGTGGTGCGGCCAGGGCCTGGGCCGCGCCACCCTAGTGTGAGGGCAAGCCTTGGCCCCTCTCCGTCTCTCTTTCGGATGTCTGGATGCTCCCGGGTAAAATAAGACTTCAGGAACTTGTTTCGTCCAATTCCGAGAATATTTCCTGTGTATCACTCTGAAACACAAAAACAGCAGAAAATAGGGAACTGGCACTGTGGCAACTCGTTAATAGGTTAGTTCCAAAAAATGCATAAAAGTGCCACTAAGTGTAACAAAACAATAGGCAAATGGTGTAAAAACAAGCATGGAGCATCAAAAATTATAGATACGTTTGAGACGTATCAGCATCCCCAAGCTTAACTCCTGCTCGTCCACGAGTAGGTAAGTGATAACAAAAGAAATAATTTTTGAGGTGACATGCACCTACACAACCTTGATCATATATGTAAGCATTGTGAGCTGGGATCATAAGAACTTAAAACATGGGCATGAAATATATAATCTTGACAATAAAAACTTAGCAACCATGTTGTAAACATGCAAATGAACACAAACAAAAGATCATGATAATGAAACAATGAAAGTCAAACGTGTGTTCAAATCATAAGGAAAAACATACAAGTGATTTTCAGCTTGTCCTTCAAAGAGAGCAAAACATAAATGCATAGGACACCTCAAAGTTTAAGAGGGCGACTAGATACAAATAATTTAAGAACAAGTGAAACCAACAATATGAATCAATCAATGAACTTTGGGACAATGCATATCACACTAAGAATGACAACTATGCTCTCTTAATGGTGCATAAAGAAAGAAGGTGGTGACTCAACATAAAAGTAAAAGAAAGGCCCTTCGCATAGGGAAGCAGTGATTGCAAGTTTTATGACCTTCAAAAATTATGGTACTTACCAGCTTTGAGCTCTCATTGCCCCCATCATAAGCATCTTAAATGGTTAAAGTTAATGCGAGAACAATTATGATGCATATGCTTGACAAATCATAAGTTGAAAACCTCGTGTCCCATGAATACGAGTACCCAAATCTCATGCTACTTTACTTAGAGTCCCAAGCAAGGCTCTTGTCATTGTAAGTATATGCGTATCATTGAGAACCGCCAATGGGGTACCTCCATGCCCGATGACATGGAACAAGCCCACACCAAAATGACAGGACAAGCAAACAAAGAATACCTCGACATCTCTTTTATTTGCCTTTTGTTTAGCTTTTTATTGTGAGATGCGTCGTCGAATGTTCACCATGGGTATGCTGCAAATTTCCACCATGAATTATGCATGGCTTAGATTGGCGGCCCGGCGTTTTGCTAACACATATACAAACTCCATGATCCCCACAAGATTCCCAATTCATTTCGCACCACGGGCATCCATAAACAAAAGATCACGATATCAACTCAAATAAGAAGTGCAATGTTGAAAGCTTGCCCCATGACAGCATGGATGGGCTAGAATCCAACTTACAACTTGCAAGCATAACAACTCAACATAAGAGACCACAATGTCAAATTTTTAAGAACAGGAAAAAGTAAAGTGTGCCTTCCAGTTCGTGAGAGCTTTACTGTCCAAATTTCGCATAACACTGGTAAGAGTTTAATTTAAAGAGAAAATAAAAGCAAGTCAAATTTACTTGGAATAGCAAATTGCTAGTAGGTATGTATGGTGGACACTTTGGAAAACTTTGTCTTTTAGGAGTTGGATGCACGAGTAGAGCTCATACTCAGTACAAGGCGAGGGCTAGCAAAAGACTGGGAGCGACCAACTAAGAGAGCAATAATGGCCATAATTATGCAAAGCGATAAAGCGACATTAAAAGAAGCATAAGATGGCATCAAAAGTCAAAAACTAAATGATCATGAAGGCTATTGGCGACTTTGTAAGAGTCTAACATGTGTGAGCATGTGCCAAGTCAACCCAAATAAAGCATCAAGGAGAAAACCAAAATAATGCTTCCATACAATAAAAATAACGCATGATTTTTCAAAGGCTCATTAAGCAATCTCAGATATTTGAGACAAGTCATGCTCCAGGAAAACCACTAAGCATACTATCAAAAAGACATCAAGCATGACATGAAAAAGCCTAAGCCACAGTCTACACAAGCTCCTTCTTGTACCACTTTTTTGCATAAAGCTTTTTCTCTTTTCCAACACCATTCGAACTTTTTATAAACACCTCTTTTGATGAAAACCAATAAAGACCAGAGGCAAAAAATACACCTTGATAAATAAATATAATAAGATCTAAACACAATTCAAGGCAAAAACGAAAACCAAAAGCAGTAGCAGAAAAAGATGAACGCTCGATTTTTAATAAGAGTGAAAACTAGAGCGTTCTTGGCAAATGAAAAGCGAGTTCATCTCCTCCAAAAGAAACATGATGTGATCTAACCATTTATTACAGAAAACAAAACAAAAATAACTAAGAAAACTAAAATAAATGACGCTCCAAGAAAAACACATAGTGCATGAAGCAATAAAAATATAGTGTCTTGAAAGGTGACCTGATTTTTGCCGATGAAGAAGGGGTGCCTCGGGGCATCCCCAAGCTTTGATGCTTGTACTTCTTGGATATTTCTTGGGGTGATGCATGGGCATCCCCAAGCTTGAGCTTTTGTCTATTCTTCATATCATCTCATCATTCTCCAATCCCTACACTTGAAAACTTCCTTAATACAAAACTAAACACAAATCTATTAGCAACATTAGTGTAAGCATATCATATAATCAACCTCTTTTTGCTTCAGGTTTCAACTCAAAACCACCACATATATAGCAAATACTACTGTAGCAACTTCCCCAAAAGTTCCATGATCAAAAGAACTCAAAAGAAAGTGATAAAGTGGCAAGCGCAAATATTGGCAGAAATCTGTCAAAACTGAACAGCTGACAAAGGTCAAATTTTTGAGGGGTTTTCTGTTGCTCAAATCAAAAAGTGTTCAACTAATGAAAGTTTGGATATAACCTGGGGCATATGCACAAGAAATTGCAGGTCCAAACGATATACAGAGAATTTTCACGAATTTTTACGGTGCAGCACCGAAAACTGTTTCAGGACAGCAACATCCCCAAATCTTACCTTACTCAAATTAGAGGCTTCTCTTGGCACAAAAACAAAATAAAAAGGATAAGGAGCAGTCATTACAGTAGTAATAACTTCTAAGACTCAAATAAAAGAAAAAGTACTGAAAAATAAACATTGGGTTATCTCCCAAGAGTGCTTTTCTTTAACGCCTTTGAGCTAGGTGCAGTAATTTGCAAAGATGCTCATGTGGGCACCATATAAGAGCTTGAGGCAAAGACACCATATAGGAACTTAAAGCAATAGAGAGCATCAAAAAGCAAATGTGGAACACATTTAAATCTAAACCACTTCCTATGAAAAATAGTGTTGTAAAGAGACAAGTCATAAAAGCGCAAAGCAAAAAGCATAGGAAGGCAAAACAAGTACAACTTTAAGGATTGCAACATAAAGAGGGGAAACTCAATATTGTTGAGATCCTTCAAACCATGTTTCCCTCTCTCATAGTAACTTTCAGTAGCATCATGAATAGAACTAATAATATAACTATCATTTAAAGCATCCCTATCATGAGCCACATGCATAAAAGAATTAATACTCCCCACATGAACAATTGTAGTAGGAGCAAATTCAACAGAATAATTATTCTCATCACCATAATCATCAAAGATAGGAGGCATATTGTAATCATAACTATTTTTCTCCTCAAAAGTAGGTGAATTGAAAACATTATACTCATCATCATAAACTAGAGGTTTAGTATCATCAAGAGATAGAGAACTACTATGTCGCAAAGCATATTCATCAAACATATCATCATAAGAAGGAACATGGATAGCACTAATGGTACAACAATTATTAACCTTAGAGTTGGTACCAAAAAGATTTTCAATATCAAAAGTAGAGTGCTTTTCCCAATCATGATCACTAACATAGGTAATAGGCATAGGAACATCATCACAATCAGAATTATCATAATCAATAGCAGGATCATAAAGCTTAGGGGAAGATACCGTGTCCTCTCGCCTCTTACTCCTCTTCTTCTTCTTCTTCTTCTTCTTACTCTTCTTACTCTCTCCTTTAGGAGGGAGAGACTTGAAGGGCATCTTCTCCACATATTCTTGCTTGCTGACAGAAACAACAGAAGAAACTTTGGAGGATTTCTCCTCTCTATTAATAAGATAAAAACATCTATCAGTCCTGTCATAGCTTGGCAAAATATCAAGTTTTATAAGATTTTGTATGTAAGTATTTGCAAGGCAATCTTTAGCACAATAGAGAAGACAACCATGAAGGGTGCTATTAATATCAACATCATTCATGTTTACCAAAGCAATCTTTCTAGATATCTCTTCACAATTCAAAAACAAAGTAAGCTCATCATACTGATTGGAAGTAATCTTATCATCACAATACAAATCTGTGGTACTCGTTCGATTAATTGGGCATTGAAAATTAAAGTG
Source organism: Dactylis glomerata (assembly GCA_007115705.1). Classification (NCBI taxonomy): domain Eukaryota; kingdom Viridiplantae; phylum Streptophyta; class Magnoliopsida; order Poales; family Poaceae; genus Dactylis; species Dactylis glomerata. Next base: position 3,022,877 of record QXEO01000464.1, on the reverse strand, counting down.
GCCCTTTTCACCACAAAATTCACAAAGAAAAGGATAAAGCTCACTGTGACGACCTCAAATTTGATGACAAATTCGAAGTGCCCGTTATGTAATCCATCACAATCCCAGAATCAATGTTGTGATTTACATAACGTAGTTGATATCACAGTCATAGCTATTAATAGTAAATAAAGGGGATTACATAGGTGGTCGCATAGACCAAACCTTACATTACATCCACATGCAGTGGAATAACACTTTGGGTCCATATTGTCGAGCTTCAACCGCACAGGCAAAGCAGACAGTAGGAAACGAGCCTAATTCGCAGAGTCGTCAATGAGTCCTTCCTTCTTGATCTTGCTCCTTCAGGTCTGGCCAAGTTAATAGCCAGGGACACAACCGTGAGTACATTGGATGCACTCGCAAACCTTCTTATAAACAAAGGGATGAGAGAGATATGCATGGTTGATATGGTGGACTAAGCACTAAGTTTATTTGCAAAAGCTAGTTTTATTTCCCAAGAATGTTCATTGGTAGAAAAGAGGTTTAGTTCTATAGGTTCAATCTAAAGAAGAACTTCCATTGTTCAACATCAAGGTCAAGTCAAAGTCATTCACCAAGTTCACCAAGGTTCTTTTTATTCTTGACAAAAGTCAAGTACAGCTTGCCAACCGTCCATGACCGCGGACGCGGCTATTCGAATAGTTTGAAAACCTCTGCAGAGGGGTACACTTTACCCACAAGATTTAATACATCTGCCAGGAGAAATCCCCGGTTCGTCATACACAAGTATGCAGGATTCAGATAATCAAACAAACTCTTTCACTTGCTCACCCTAGTATAGGAACCTTCCCTAGAGCCCGGGATACGGAATCCCTGCTCCGGCGCCTCTAGTTCTGGCCATCCCAGGTGCCGGGTTGGTGGAATCCACCTGGTTCAGAAGTAACCGCGCACGGTGTCCTTCCATAAAGATTTGATACAAGGCCTCCCATACTAAGATAAACAAGCTACGGATTAAGCCCCTTCCCATATAGGGGTAATGTGGTCGTACGGCATAATTGGCTCCCATAGTACATCACTCGTTGTCATTTGAGAAATACATTTCATAGTTCTTAGTCAAGATTAATTTTGTTATAAAACCATCATGTAGGAGCAACTCTCCATTTCAAGTTTTAAGTTTAAGTCACCACCTTTCAAGTAGGGTTCCCCTTATAGATGGCCTCAATTTTATTAGCGACTAGGCAACTAGATGGAGTGATAATACTACTAAGCTATTATTGGATAAACTCAGCTTGATGCTCTTGCTAAGCAAGATATCACTTTACTTCTATCATTCTACTCTAGCAATTCAATCATGCAATTTACTTAAAACAAGTAGCATGCAATAGTAAAACTAGGCATTGGGAGTATGGATCAAAAGATGGCTTGCCTGGCTTGGCAAAGTTAAAATAGTCTTCATCTTCATCTTTGATTGATTGATCTCCATCTCCATTTCTTGGTTGACTTCGGGATCCATTCTCCTTACTCTCATTGTCGTCTAATCATCGAAAATCAAATAAGCATACAATCACCACACAATTTACAAGCAACACATACTCAAGCAAATAAGGATACTTGGGGTAAGGGGAGCGATCTAGGTAGTCTATGGAGAGTGGTTTAAACGTAATTGAGTTCATATAGAGGGAATTATCACTTTGTTGACCTAAGTGAGGATTTAATTTACTTTGAATTATGAAATATCTCTTGCAAGTCCTTATTGACCAAAGTTCATATACTACTAGTATATGTTCAAGATTATGGTTCATCTAAAGAGGCTTCATAGGATTTGGAGTATTTTTCTGTTATTGAAGCCATTTCTAGTTTGCAACTATTTAGTAATCAAATTTGAATCTACAAGTAGAGTCTATAGATCCTAGTTGAATGGGATCAAAGGTTATAGATCAATACCAAGAAATGTGGTTGATTCAAATTGGTTTCATATCATTTCCATTTATTTTGAAATAGGTGTGCAAGTTTGAGTTTCTAATTACTAACATGTAGGATTAAATTTCCAAATACTTCCTACAAGCTCACATGGACTGATATCAATACCTACAGATGGTATTTGGAAATATGGTTTAACAATAAAGGTTCCCTAAAAATTTTGATTATAGGTTTGAGTTTAATAAGATCCTATAAGACAAATGATTATTTAACCATATAGGTAAATAGAATTTATTTTTAAAAGGTTCAAAAATGGGATCTAATGCCATAGACAGATGGGTATCACTAATTGTGAATTTCTAAAGTTGGATTTATATTTTTAGGAATTTTATTTGAATTGATATGGATTTTCTAATTTGGAAAAGCTCCTGTTTTGTTATTTTTACTGCAACCACTCTGTATATCTAATTGTGTTGAAACCACTTTTATTGGATAGCTTATGTTCTAAGGTTTCCAGAACATTTTCATTTGCTAGATTTGGATCGGTAGATCTCCGGGCAAATTAAATTTACTAAAGCATCTGAATGAGTTTTTCAAAAATCAGAAATCGAATAACCCCTTTTTTTTAAATTTGGGCCGGATACACAGACTGGCTGGGCCGGCCCGTTAGGCTGCACTGGCGGGTGAGCAAGAAAAAAAAATACCGGTCCGGCCTGCCAAGGGGCCCCACCGGTCAGAACTAAGCGAAACGGTATCTGGGGAAGTCTTCTTCCCCAGCCCGACGTAACACATGAGCGCGAGCTACTGGGAGGAGGGCGGCGCTAGGGGAGCTCACCAGAGCGACGACGACCGGCGGCGAGGGCACAGGGCGGCGGCGGTGGTCCTCCTCTGCCACCTCCTGCAGGTACAACACCGAGGGAAGCTCAGCAGCGCCGGGAACGTGCGGTGACCTGCGAGGACGACGTCGACGGGGGGCTCGAACGAGAGGGAGAGGGAGCTTGGGACCTTGTCTGGGAGGTAGAGGAAGGTGGCGCGAACCTTTTCAAGGAAGAATGGCGGCTTTATATAGTCGGGAGAGGGAGCACGAGGCGAGGGGATCTGCGGCCAGAGCGCGGCCGGTGTCGGCTACAGAAGGGACGCGGCGGTCGGGGCTTTCGGCGGGGGACTGTGGCGTGCAGTGGGGGGCTGCTGGCGCACTCGCGGGCTGCGGGGTGGTCTGGTGCAGAGGGGGCAAGTGGTGGCTGTGGGGAGGGGTCCGGGTCATTTCTCTCCTTCTCCTCCATGTCTAACGGCCGGTGTTTGGGGCAGGGGAGACAGCAGAGAGTCTAGGAGGGAGCTAGGTCACTGTGGGAAGGACAGAGAGGGGTCTGTCCACTACTTGCAAACAGTGCTTGACTATTGCTGAATCCTGCCCACAACGTGTTCGACGAAAAGCCCGCAAGAAGTAAAAAATTTGAATTTTCGAAATTTTCAAATTGGGTTGGTCATTATATTGGATAAGGATTCCAGACATATTTTTGTTATGAAGAAATATGAGGTTTTGCAAAAATCTTATTTCAATTTTGAAGTATGGTTTCTGATTCAGATTCAAACTTTGGACATATTTTGAAAGAGGTTAGGGTTTGAGTTTTTGCTGGAAACTTCTTGGTTGAGTTAGTATGTGATATGGTCAAGCTCAACTAACTGACCACACCTTTGCTTGAGTTACATATTTCTTATTCTAAGTGTCCAAAGTAGGGTAGTGGTTAACTTTTTCTAGATCATCTTTTCTTCTCTTTTTCTTTATTTCTCTTGCTTCTGGTTCTTTTGATCTTTGTGGTTCTTCTCTAATGCTTCCATTGGTTAAGTTTGAATTAATTAAACATTGCACAACAAATTAAAACCCACATGAAATCATAAAAGACCTATATTGAAATTCTATGCATACATGCAATATGAAGTGCAAAGATTTATTTTGGTCCAAAGGTGTTGGTTTTCTTGGAGATGAGAGTGAGTTGGGAAATGACCTCTTATTTGAATTCAAACTTTGGTAGAAATTTGAATAGAGTTCCAAGTGGATTTTTGTTTCAAACTTCATTGTATTGGATTCTTTGTAACTTGTTCTTAGTTGTGGTGGAGAGATGTATGATGGTATGGTTCAAATATTGCTTAATATATAAGGGCAAAGTGGTGTAGGCAATAATATTTTGAAGATAGCTTTTCTTATCTTTCCGATTCAGGGTTTTGTGTTACTTCTCATTTCTTTATGTTTTCTTCCTGGTTGCATGGGATTAGATGACTTTGTTTATTTGAACGATGTTTCCCAAATGGATTTGGCCTGCACTTATGCAAGATTGAAATATGTAGAAAAACTATTTTGATTAACTCATTTAATAAGCACAAGTCTTATTTTTGGTCTTCAAGTTTGGCTAAGAAGTCCGGGGAGGTTTTCAAAGGGTTAATATTTGGAATAAGGTAGTATATACATACAAATCATTTTGGAAATCTTCATTTGATGAAGAGAAAAATAATTTTCGAAAATGGAATCTTTTTATTCTATTGTTTTAAAAACAATCTAGGTTTCTGGAAATAAGATTTTACTTCCTTTCCAAATAGTTTCTTTTTGGAGGGTTTAAATTGTTTGGCTCAAAGGATTTGTTTTCAAACCTTTCTCAGATTCTTTTTATTTGAAGCATGGGAGCAAATGCTCAAATTCACAGGTTTTAAAAGACAATAAATTAATCTTGTATTCAGAATAAAAGTTTTTGTTGTCTCCAAAATTTGGTATTTTGATAAATCCATTTATTTCTATTTTCCAAAAATTTGGGTTGTTACAATCTTCCCCCCTTAAAAAGAATCTCGTCCCGAGATTCACAAGTTAAGATTGAGATAGATTGAGAAATGAGATTACCAGATAAGAGATAGATAAGTGGATTTTGATTCCTATCAGGATAAAGATTGGGTACACCCAAAATATGATAAGGCCATACGGGCCAAAAACACATCTTCACCAATCACATAGCAATGTCAACACACAATCACACTTTCAAAAACAAAAATCTTCTGGGTTTAAACCATAGGATTTCATTAAAAAGGTCTTGGGAACAACTTTAAAAAGTTTTCTATCGCCGGATTGGTATGGGTAGAGTTTAGTTTGGGTGAGAAAGACAAAAAACATTTTTTAGCAAACAAGTTTTCAAAGTGGTTGCTACATGTTGCCGGATGGCGTATGAGCAACACATCTCAAAACAAAATTCAAACACACAACACAGTAAGCACACTTAGTAATCGTGAGGTAAGGGTAGCTCAATGAAATCAACTAAGCATTTCCTATAAATCCTGTGGGTAAAAAGGTTGCTGGGTCTTCATCATTTCTGATCACTCTCTCTTTGCTCTTGAAGTCCTGATCTCGTCGGGTTGACTCTTGTTGGAAGATTTCTGGATCAGGTGAAGAGACTCTCTTTCAATGGTAGCAGTCATAGTTGACATCCAAGGTTGAAGTCTTGAAAAATATTGAGTCCCTAATCTCTTTATCCAAAAGTCCTTCGGTCTTAGGTCGGTATATCGTCCATAGTATATATTTGAAGTAGATGAGGAATAGAGTGAAACAAATATTTGAAAAGACTTTGTAATTAAAGAGGTAAATAAATTCTTTGTCAAAATCTCTTGAGAGTATCAGTTGAGAGTGTAAGATATTGGAAGTGAATAAGATGAGGGTATAAGATTGGCTTTGGATACCCAAGCAAATAAGTTTCTTTTGTAGAAATAAGTGTTTGACAAAATATCACTTTCTTAGCTAACGACCATACTAACTAAGGTCTCCTGAGGTCATGATAGTCCTGATACCAAACTTGTGATATCAGAGATATCATTTTCTAACGACCATGCTAACTAGGGTTTCCTAGAGTCAGCCTAGGCTCTGATACCAACTTGTGACGACCTCAAATTTGATGACAAATTCGAAGTGCCCGTTATGTAATCCATCACAATCCCAGAATCAATGTTGTGATTTACATAACGTAGTTGATATCACAGTCATAGCTATTAATAGTAAATAAAGAGGATTACATAGGTGGTCGCATAGACCAAACCTTACATTACATCCACATGCAGCGGAATAACACTTTGGGTCCATATTGTCGAGCTTCAACCGCCCAGGCAAAGCAGATAGTAGGAAACGAGCCTAATTCGCAGAGTCGTCAATGAGTCCTTCCTTCTTGATCTTGCTCCTTCAGGTCTGGCCAAGTTAATAGCCAGGGACACAGCCGTGAGTACATTGGATGCACTCGCAAACCATCTTATAAACAAAGGGATGAGAGAGATATGCATGGTTGATATGGTGGACTAAGCACTAAGTTTATTTGCAAAAGCTAGTTTTATTTCCCAAGAATGTTCATTGGTAGAAAAGAGGTTTAGTTCTATAGGTTCAATCTAAAGAAGAACTTCCATTGTGTCAACATCAAGGTCAAGTCAAAGTCATTCACCAAGTTCACCAAGGTTCTTTTTATTCTTGACAAAAGTCAAGTACAGCTTGCCAACCGTCCATGACCGCGGACGCGGCTATTCGAATAGTTTGAAAACCTCTGCAGAGGGGTACACTTTACCCACAAGATTCGATACATCTGCCGGGAGAAATCCCCGATTCGTCATACACAAGTATGCGGGATTCAGATAATCAAACAAACTCTTTCACTTGCTCACCCTAGTATAGGAACCTTCCCTAGAGCCCGGGATACGGAATCCCCGCTCCGGCGCCTCTAGTTCTGGCCATCCCGGGTGCCGGGTTGGTGGAATCCACCTGGTTCAGAAGTAACCGCGCACGGTTGATACGTCTCAAACGTATCTATAATTTTTGATGCTCCATGCTTTGTTTTACACCATTTGCCCAATGTTTCGTTACACTTAGTGGCATTTTTATGCATTTTCCGGAACTAACCTATTAACGAAGTGCCAGAGTGCCAGTTTCCTGTTTTCTGCTGTTTTTGTGTTTCAGAAGTGATACACAGGAAATATTCTCGGAATTGGACGAAACAAGTTCCAGAAGTCATATTTCACGGGGAAGCTTCCAGACATCCGAAGGAGAGAAGGAGTAGGGCCACGTGGGCCCCACACACACAGGCGGCGCGGCCAGGGGCCTGGCCGCGCCAGCCACGTGTGAGGCTCCGTGGGACCCCCTCTGACATCGCCCCTTCGCCTACATATACCCCCTGACGAGAAAAACCTAAGGGCCCGATCAGTTTTCCAGAATACATCGCGATCCGCCGCCGCCGTCGACCCGAAGATCGGGAGGGTCCAGAAGCTCTTCCCGGCACCCTGCCGGAGAGGGGAATCGCCACCGGAGGTCTCCTTCATCGCCATGATTGCCTCCGGAGCGATGAGTGAGTAGTCTACCTTGGACTATGGGTCCATAGCAGTAGCTAGATGGTTGTCTTCTCCACCATATGCTTCATGTTTAGATCTCATGAGCTGCCCTACATGATTGAGATCATCGTTATGTAATTGTATGATGTTGGTTTGTTGGGATCCGATGAATATTGGTGTTTCTGATTAAGTCGCTGCGCTGAATTATATCTTATATTATCTCTATGTTGTTTATGATCTTGCATGCTCTCCGTTGTTAGTAGCTATCTTGGCCGAGTAGTTGCTAGTGACTCCAAGAGGGGGTATTTATTCTCGATAGTGGGTTCATGTCTCTATTTCACCTGGGGGAGTGACAGAAACCCCTAAGGTGGTAGATGTGCTGTTGCTACTAGGGAGAAAACAACATTCATATGCTCAAGGGCATATGCTTTGTTTACATTATACACTTTGCTTAATGCAATTATCTGTTGTTCGCAACTTAATACTTCTAGGGTGTTCGGATTGATATCCCCGGGGGTGGATTATTAGTCATAGATGCAGTTGGATGATGGTCTATGTATTTTGTTGTAATGCCCAGAGTAAATCTCATAGTGATCTTCTTGACATATCACGTTAGCTCTATTCTATCAATTGCCCAACTGTAATTTGTTTACCCAGCATGTTATTTATCTATGGAGAGACACCACTAGTGAACTGTGGATCCCGGTCCTATTTTAATCATATTGCAATCAACTGTTTACTTTTCCCGCACTGTTTATTTACTCGCATATACTCTACTGTTTTCCACTCGATACGCTCATAACCTTTGTTTCAAGCAAACCGGTGAGATTGACAACCTCATCGCAAGTTGGGAACAAAGTATTTGTTTGTGTGTGTGCAGGTTCCACAAACACCTTCAGTCGTCACCGTCTCTCTTCTCCTGATCGATAAACCTTGGTTTCATAACTGTGGGAAAACTAGCCGCTACACTCATCATACCTTCCTCTTGGGGTTCCCAACGGGCTGGTCAATCACCACACACAAGGACGTCTGCTCCACATCATCAACACGCCATCAGTTCTTTTCTGGCGCCATCACCACAGTTAGCAGCTTCTTTTCTGGCGCCATTGCCGGGGAAGAGAGAAGACTTCTGCGAGGGGAGTTCTTTGCACACACATTCTTTACTTTGTTATTTGTTTTGCTTTACTTTATTTATTTACCTGCATTGCTTTTTATATCAAAAACCCAAAAAAATTAGAATCCTTGGTAGCTGTTTTTACTTATTTACTTTCGTTTTGCTGAAATGGCCAATCCTGAAAACACCAAGTTGTGTGACTTCACTAGCACCAACAATAGTGATTTTATCTGCACTCCTATTGCACCACCCGCTACTGCTGCAAACTTTTATGAGATTAAGCCTGCTTTATTGAACCTTGTTATGAAAGAACAATTTTCTGGTGCTAGTATTTCTATTATGCCTAGAAAGATTTATGACATGCTTGATTTACCACCACTTGAAAAGTGTTATTTTGATGTTCCTATTGCTGATGTTGCTAAGAAGAAACCTTTGGGAAGGATTAATGATGTTCTTATTGTGGTTAACAATAACCTTGTTCCCGTTGATTTTCTTGTTATGGACGTTGAATGCCATGCTTCATGTCCTATTATTTTGGGAAGACCTTTTCTTCGAACTGTAGGTGCTATTATTGATATGAGGGAAGGCACTATCAAGTATCAATTCCCACTAAAGAAAGGTATGGAACACTTCCCTAGGAAAAGAAAGAAATTGCTTTTTGACTCTATTCTTAGAGCAAATTATGAGCTTGATGCTTCATCGCTTGATATGACTTGATTCGCACTTTTCTGCGCCTAGCTCAAAGGCGTTAAAGAAAAGCACTCTTGGGAGATAACCCAATGTTTACTTTCAGTACTTTTTCTTTTATTTGAGTCTTGGAAGTCATTACTACTGTAATGACCGCTCCTTATCTTGTTTATTTCGTTTTTGTGCCAAGAGAAGCCTCTAATTTGAGTGAGGTAAAGATTTGGGGAAATTGCTGTCCTGAAACTGTTTTCGGTGCTGCACCGTAAAAATTCGTGAAAAATCACTGTATATCTTTTGGACCTGAAATTTCTGGTGCTTATGCCCCAGGTTATATCCAAACTTTTCTTAGTTGAACACTTTTTGATTTGAGCAACAGAAAATCCCTCAAAACTTCGTCCTTTGTCAGCTGTTTAGTTTTGACAGATTTCTGCCAATATTCGTTTTTGCCACTTTATCGCTTTCTTTTGAGTTCTCTTTGATCATGGAACTCTTGTGGAAGTTGCTACAGTAGTATATACTTTATATGTGGTGGTTTTGGGTTGAAAACTGAAGTTAAAAGAGGTCGAATATATTTTATGCTTACACTAATGTTGCTAATAGAATTGTGTTTAGTTTTGTATGAAGAAAGTTTTCAAGTGTAGGGATTGGAGAATGATGAGATGAGTTGAAGAATGGACAAAAGCTCAAGCTTGGGGATGCCCAGCACCCCAAGAAATATCCAAGAAGTACAAGCGTCAAAGCTTGGGGATGCCCCCGAGGCACCCCTTCTTCATCGGCAAAAATCAGGTCACCTTTCAAAACACTATATTTTTATTGCTTCATGCACTATGTGTTTTTCTTGGAGCGTCAGTTGTTTTAGTTTTCTTAGTTTGTTTAGTTTGTTTGTTTGCTGCAATAAATGGTTGGACCCCAACAAATTTGCTTTGGAGGAGATGTACTCGTTTTCATTTGCAAAGAACGCTCTAGTTTTCACTCTTATTTAAATCGAGCGTTCTACTTTTTCTGCTACTGCTTTTGGTTTTCGTTTTCGCCTTGATTTGCGTTCAGATCTTGTCATATCTTTTCATCAAGGTGTATTTTTGCCTCTGAACTTTATTGGTATTCATCAAAAGAGGTGTCTATAAAAATTTCAAATGGTGTTGGAAAAGAGAAAAAGCTTTGTGCAAAATAGTGGTACAAGAAGGAGCTTGTGTAGACTGCGGCTTAGGCTTTTTCATGTCATGCTAGATGTCTTTTTGATAGTATGCTTAGTGGTTTTGCTGTAGCATGACTTGTCTCAAATAACTGAGATTGCTTAATGAGCCTTTGAAAAAATCATGCATTGTTTTTATTATATGGAAGCATTATTTTGGTTTTCTCCTTGATGCTTTATTTGGGTTGACTTGGCGCATGCTCACACATGTTAGACTCTCACAAAGTCGCCAATAGCCTTCATGATCATTTAGTTTTTGACTTTTGATGCCATCTTATGCTTCTTTTAATGTCGCTTTGTCGCTTTGCATGATTATGGCCATTATTGCTCTCTTAGTTGGTCGCTCCCAGTCTTTTGCTAGCCCTCGCCTTGTACTGAGTATGAGCTCTACTCGTGCATCCAACTCCTTAAAAACCAAGTTTGCCATTGTGTCCACTATAAATTCCTATGCATGGTATTTGTAAGCCATTCCAAAGTAAAAATTTCGTGTGCTACCTTTCAAAAACCTTCAAAATACTTCTCGTTTTGTGACACTGTTTTCAGCTCATGGGGACGTAGTGGTCGGATTTGCTATCTTCCATATTGCTTATTCCAAAAAGAAAAAAAAAAGAGAAAAAGAAAAAGAAAAAAGGCACTCCTCCAAGAATGTGAATGTTGGTGGGCACCCGATGGAATCGGTTAGCCATGGTATGTGAAAGGAAAAGGTGGGGAGGAGTGCCAAGTTTTATAAAAAGAGCACCAAAGTACCAATCTCTCTCTCAAAAACTTGCTTTATTTTTGTATGGAAGATAGTAAGAACCCCATTGCCAGTCGTTGACAAAGACAACCACCTCCCAAAATCAAGTTTTTATCTCTGTTTTACAAAATGAAAAGCTCTAGCACATGCTAAATCACTGCTTCCCTCTGCGAAGGGCCTTTCTTTTACTTTTATGTTGAGTCACCACCTTCTTTCTTTATGCACCACTAAGAGAGCATAGTTGTCATTCTTAGTGTGATATGCATTGTCCCAAGGTTCATTGATTGACTCATAATGATTGGTTTCACTTGTTCTTAAATTATTTGTATCTAGTCGCCCTCTTAAACTTTGAGGTGTCCTATGCATTTATGTTTTGCTCTCCATGAAGGACAAGCTGAAAACCACTTGTATGTTTTCCTTATGATTTGAACACACGTTTGACTTTCATTGTTTCATTACCATGATCTTTTGTTTGTGTTCATTTGCATGTTTACAACATGGTTGCTAAGTTCTTATTGTCATGATTATATCTTCATGCCCATGTTTTAAGTTCTATTGATCCCAGCTCATCAATGCTTACATATATGATCAAGATTGTGTAGGTGCATGTCACCTCAAAAATTATTCTTTGTTATCACTTACCTACTCGAGGACGAGCAGGAGTTAAGCTTGGGGATGCTTGATACGTCTCAAACGTATTTATAATTTTTGATGCTCCATGCTTTGTTTTACACCATTTGCCCAAGGTTTCGTTACACTTAGTGGCATTTTTATGCATTTTCCGGAACTAACCTATTAACGAAGTGCCACAGTGCCAGTTTCCTGTTTTCTGCTGTTTTTGTGTTTCAGAAGTGATACACAGGAAATATTCTCGGAATTGGACGAAACAAGTTCCAGAAGTCATATTTCACGGGGAAGCTTCCAGACATCCGAAGGAGAGAAGGAGTAGGGCCACGTGGGCCCCACACACACAGGCGGCGCGGCCAGGGGCCTGGCCGCGCTAGCCACGTGTGAGGCTCCGTGGGACCCCCTCTGACATCGCCCCTTCGCCTACATATACCCCCTGACGAGAAAAACCTAAGGGCCCGATCAGTTTTCCAGAATACATCGCGATCCGCCGCCGCCGTCGACCCGAAGATCGGGAGGGTCCAGAAGCTCTTCCCGGCACCCTGCCGGAGAGGGGAATCGCCATTGGAGGTCTCCTTCATCGCCATGATTGCCTCCGGAGCGATGAGTGAGTAGTCTACCTTGGACTATGGGTCCATAGCAGTAGCTAGATGGTTGTCTTCTCCACCATGTGCTTCATGTTTAGATCTCATGAGCTGCCCTACATGATTGAGATCATCGTTATGTAATTGTATGATGTTGGTTTGTTGGGATCCGATGAATATTGGTGTTTATGATTAAGTCGCTGCGCTGAATTATATCTTATATTATCTCTATGTTGTTTATGATCTTGCATGCTCTCCGTTGTTAGTAGCTATCTTGGCCGAGTAGTTGCCAGTGACTCCAAGAGGGGGTATTTATGCTCGATAGTGGGTTCATGTCTCTATTTCACCTGGGGGAGTGACAGAAACCCCTAAGGTGGTAGATGTGCTATTGCTACTAGGGAGAAAACAACATTCATATGCTCAAGGGCATATGCTTTGTTTACATTACACACTTTGCTTAATGCAATTATCTATTGTTCGCAACTTAATACTTCTAGGGTGTTCGGATTGATATCCCCGGGGGTGGATTATTAGTCATAGATGCAGTTGGATGACGGTCTATGTATTTTGTTGTAATGCCCAGAGTAAATCTCATAGTGATCTTCTTGACATATCACATTAGCTCTATTCTATCAATTGCCCAACTGTAATTTGTTTACCCAGCATGTTATTTATCTATGGAGAGACACCACTAGTGAACTATGGATCCCGGTCCTATTTTAATCATATTGCAATCAACTGTTTACTTTTCCCGCACTGTTTATTTACTCGCATATACTCTACTGTTTTCCACTCGATACGCTCATAACCTTTGTTTCAAGCAAACCGGTGAGATTGACAACCTCATCGCAAGTTGGGAACAAAGTATTTGTTTGTGTGTGTGCAGGTTCCACAAACACCTTCAGTCGTCACCGTCTCTCTTCTCCTGATTGATAAACCTTGGTTTCATAACTGAGGGAAAACTAGCCGCTACACTCATCATACCTTCCTCTTGGGGTTCCCAACGGGCTGGTCAATCACCACGCACAAGGACGTCTGCTCCACATCGTCAACACGCCATCAGTTCTTTTCTGGCGCCATCACCACAGTTAGCAACGGTGTCCTTCCATAAAGATTTGATACAAGGCCTCCCATACTAAGATAAACAAGCTACGGATTAAGCCCCTTCCCATATAGGGGTAATGTGGTCGTACGGCATAATTGGCTCCCATAGTACATCACTCGTTGTCATTTGAGAAATACATTTCATAGTTCTTAGTCAAGATTAATTTCGTTATAAAACCATCATGTAGGAGCAACTCTCCATTTCAAGTTTTAAGTTCAAGTCACCACCTTTCAAGTAGGGTTCCCCTTATAGATGGCCTCAATTTTATTAGCGACTAGGCAACTAGATGGAGTGATAATACTACTAAGCTATTATTGGATAAACTCAGCTTGATGCTCTTGCTAAGCAAGATATCACTTTACTTCTATCATTCTACTCTAGCAATTCAATCATGCAATTTACTTAAAACAAGTAGCATGCAATAGTAAAACTAGGCATTGGGAGTATGGATCAAAAGATGGCTTGCCTGGCTTGGCAAAGTTAAAATAGTCTTCATCTTCATCTTTGATTGATTGATCTCCATCTCCATTTCTTGGTTGACTTCGGGATCCATTCTCCTTACTCTCGTTGTCGTCTAATCGTCGAAAATCAAATAAGCATACAATCACCACACAATTTACAAGCAACACATACTCAAGCAAATAAGGATACTTGGGGTAAGGGGAGCGATCTAGGTAGTCTATGGAGAGTGGTTTAAACTTAATTGAGTTCATATAGAGGGAATTATCACTTTGTTGACCTAAGTGAGGATTTAATTTACTTTGAATTGTGAAATATCTCTTGCAAGTCCTTATTGACCAAAGTTCATATACTACTAGTATATGTTCAAGATTATGGTTCATCTAAAGAGGCTTCATAGGATTTGGAGTATTTTTTTGTTATTGAAGCCATTTCTAGTTTGCAACTATTTAGTAATCAAATTTGAATCTACAAGTAGAGTCTATAGATCCTAGTTGAATGGGATCAAAGGTTATATATCAATATCTAGAAATGTGGTTGATTCGAATTGGTTTCATATCATTTCCATTTATTTTGAAATAGGTGTGCAAGTTTGAGTTTCTAATTACTACCATGTAGGATGAAATTTCCAAATACTTCCTACAAGCTCACATGGACTGAGATCAATACCTACAGATGGTATTTGGAAATATGGTTTAACAATAAAGGTTCCCTAAAATTTTTGATTATAGGTTTGAGTTTAATAAGATCCTATAAGACAAATGATTATTTAACCATATAGGTAAATAGAATTTATTTTTAAAAGGTTCAAAAATGGGATCTAATGCCATAGACAGATGGGTATCACTAATTGTGAATTTCTAAAGTTGGATTTATATTTTTAGGAATTTTATTTGAATTGATATGGATTTTCTAAGTTGGAAAAGCTCCTGTTTTGTTATTTTTACTGCAACCACTCTGTAAATCTAATTGTGTTGAAACCACTTTTATTGGATAGCTTATGTTCTAAGGTTTCCAGAACATTTTCATTTGCTAGATTTGGTTGGTAGATCTCCGGGAAAATTAAATATACTAAAGCATCTGAATGAGTTTTTCAAAAATCGGAAATCGAATAACCCCTTTTTTTTAAATCTGGGCCGGATACGCAGACTGGCTGGGCCGGCCTGTTAGGCTGCACTGGCGGGTGAGCAAGAAAAAAAATACCGGTCCGGCCTACCAAGGGGCCCCACCGGTCAGAACTAAGCGAAACGGTATCTGGGGAAGTCTTCTTCCCCAGCCCGACGTAACACACGAGCGCGAGCTACTGGGAGGAGGGCGGCGCTAGGGGAGCTCACCAGAGCGACGGCGACCGGCGGCGAGGGCACAAGGCGGCGGCGGTGGTCCTCCTCTGCCACCTCCTGCAGGTACAGCACCGGGGGAAGCTCAGCAGCGCCGGGAACGTGCGGTGACCTGCGAGGACGACGTCGATGGGGGGCTCGAATGAGAGGGAGAGGGAGCTTGGGACCTTGTCTGGGAGGTAGAGGAAGGTGGCGCGAACCTTTTCAGGGAAGAATGGTGGATTTATATAGTCGGGAGAGGGAGCACGAGGCGAGGGGATCTGCGGCCAGAGCGCGGCCGGTGTCGGCTACAGAAGGGACGCGGCGGTCGGGTCATTCGGCGGGGGACTGCGGCGTGCTGTGGGGGGCTGCTGGCGCACTCGCGGGCTACGGGGTGGTCTGGTGCAGAGGGGGCAAGTGGTGGTTGTGGGGAGGGGTCCGGGTCATTTCTCTCCTTCTCCTCCATGTCTAACGGCCGGTGTTTGGGGCAGGGGAGACAGCAGAGAGTCTAGGAGGGAGCTAGGTCACTGTAGGAAGGACAGAGAGGGGTCTCTCCACTGCTTGCAAACAGTGCTTGACTATTGCTGAATCCTGCCCACAACGTGTTCGACGAAAAGCCCGCAAGAAGTAAAAATTCAAATTTTCGAAATTTTCAAATTGGGTTGGTCATTATATTGGATAAGGATTCCAGACATATTTTTGTTATGAAGAAATATCAGGTTTTGCAAAAATCTTATTTCAATTTTGAAGTATGGTTTCTAATTCAGATTCAAACTTTGGACATATTTTGAAAGAGGTTAGGGTTTGAGTTTTTGCTGGAAACTTCTTGGTTGAGTTAGTATGTGATATGGTCAAGCTCGACTAACTGACCACACCTTTGCTTGAGTTACATATTTCTTATTCTAAGTGTCCAAAGTAGGGTAGTGGTTAACTTTTTCTAGATCATATTTTCTTCTCTTTTTCTTTATTTCTCTTGCTTCTGGTTCTTTTGATCTTTGTGGTTCTTCTCTAATGCTTCCATTGGTTAAGTTTGAATTAATTAAACATTGCACAACAAATTAAAACCCACATGAAATCATAAAAGACCTATATTGAAATTCTATGCATACATGCAATATGAAGTGCAAAGATTTATTTTGGTCCAAAGGTGTTGGTTTTCTTGGAGATGAGAGTGAGTTGGGAAATGACCTCTTATTTGAATTCAAACTTTGGTAGAAATTTGAATAGAGTTCCAAGTGGATTTTTGTTTCAAACTTCATTGTATTGGATTCTTTGTAACTTGTTCTTAGTTGTGGTGGAGAGATGTATGATGGTATGGTTCAAATATTGCTTAATATATAAGGGCAAAGTGGTGTAGGCAATAATATTTTGAAGATAGCTTTTCTTATCTTTCCGATTCAGGGTTTTGTGTTACTTCTCATTTCTTTATGTTTTCTTCCTGGTTGCATGGGATTAGATGACTTTGTTTATTTGAACGATGTTTCCCAAATGGATTTGGCCTGCACTTATGCAAGATTGAAATATGTAGAAAAACTATTTTGATTAACTCATTTAATAAGCACAGGTCTTATTTTTGGTCTTCAAGTTTGGCTAAGAAGTCCGGGGAGGTTTTCAAAGGGTTAATATTTGGAATAAGGTAGTATATACATACAAATCATTTTGGAAATCTTCATTTGATGAAGAGAAAAATAATTTTTGAAAATGGAATCTTTTTATTCTATTGTTTTAAAAACAATCTAGGTTTCTGGAAATAAGATTTTACTTCCTTTCCAAATAGTTTCTTTTTGGAGGGTTTAAATTGTTTGGCTCAAAGGATTTGTTTTCAAACCTTTCTCAGATTCTTTTTATTTGAAGCATGGGAGCAAATGCTCAAATTCACAGGTTTTAAAAGACAATAAATTAATCTTGTATTCAGAATAAAAGTTTTTGTTGTCTCCAAAATTTGGTATTTTGATAAATCCATTTATTTCTATTTTCCAAAAAATTGGGTTGTTACAATCTTCCCCCCTTAAAAAGAATCTCGTCCCGAGATTCACAAGTTAAGATTGAGATAGATTGAGAAATGAGATTACCAGATAAGAGATAGATAAGTGGATTTTGATTCCTATCAGGATAAAGATTGGGTACACCCAAAATATGATAAGGCCATACGGGCCAAAAACACATCTTCACCAATCACATAGCAATGTCAACACACAATCACACTTTCAAAAACAAAAATCTTCTGGGTTTAAACCATAGGATTTCATTAAAAAGGTCTTGGGAACAACTTTAAAAAGTTTTCTATCGCCGGATTGGTATGGGTAGAGTTTAGTTTGGGTGAGAAAGACAAAAAACATTTTTGAGCAAACAAGTTTTCAAAGTGGTTGCTACATGTTGCCGGATGGCGTATGAGCAACACATCTCAAAACAAAATTCAAACACACAACGCAGTAAGCACACTTAGTAATCGTGAGGTAAGGGTAGCTCAATGAAATCAACTAAGCATTTCCTATAAATCCTGTGGGTAAAAAGGTTGCTGGGTCTTCATCATTTCTGATCACTCTCTCTTTGCTCTTGAAGTCCTGATCTCGTCGGGTTGACTCTTGTTGGAAGATTTCTGGATCATGTGAAGAGACTCTCTTTCAATGGTAGCAGTCGTAGTTGACATCCAAGGTTGAAGTCTTAAAAAATATTGAGTCCCTAATCTCTTCATCCAAAAGTCCTTCGGTCTTAGGTCGGTATATCGTCCATAGTATATATTTGAAGTAGATGAGGAATAGAGTGAAACAAATATTTGAAAAGACTTTGTAATTAAAGAGGTAAATAAATTCTTTGTCAAAATCTCTTGAGAGTATCAGTTGAGAGTGTAAGATATTGGAAGTGAATAAGATGAGGGTATAAGATTGGCTTTGGATACCCAAGCAAATAAGTTTCTTTTGTAGAAATAAGTGTTTGACAAAATATCACTTTCTTAGCTAACGACCATACTAACTAAGGTCTCCTAAGGTCATGATAGTCCTGATACCAAACTTGTGATATCAGAGATATCATTTTCTAACGACCATGCTAACTAGGGTTTCCTAGAGTCAGCCTAGGCTCTGATACCAACTTGTGACGACCTCAAATTTGATGACAAATTCGAAGTGCCCGTTATGTAATCCATCACAATCCCAGAATCAATGTTGTGATTTACATAACGTAGTTGATATCACAGTCATAGCTATTAATAGTAAATAAAGGGGATTACATAGGTGGTCGCATAGACCAAACCTTACATTACATCCACATGCAGCGGAATAACACTTTGGGTCCATATTGTCGAGCTTCAACCGCACAGGCAAAGCAGACAGTAGGAAACGAGCCTAATTCGCAGAGTTGTCAATGAGTCCTTCCTTCTTGATCTTGCTCCTTCAGGTCTGGCCAAGTTAATAGCCAGGGACACAGCCGTGAGTACACTGGATGCACTCGCAAACCATCTTATAAACAAAGGGATGAGAGAGATATGCATGGTTGATATGGTGGACTAAGCACTAAGTTTATTTGCAAAAGCTAGTTTTATTTCCCAAGAATGTTCATTGGTAGAAAAGAGGTTTAGTTCTATAGGTTTAATCTAAAGAAGAACTTCCATTGTGTCAACATCAAGGTCAAGTCAAAGTCATTCACCAAGTTCACCAAGGTTCTTTTTATTCTTGACAAAAGTCAAGTACAGCTTGCCAACCGTCCATGACCGCGGACGCGGCTATTTGAATAGTTTGAAAACCTCTACAGAGGGGTACACTTTACCCACAAGATTCGATACATCTGCCGGGAAAAATCCCCGGTTCGTCATACACAAGTATGCGGGATTCAGATAATCAAACAAACTCTTTCACTTGCTCACCCTAGTATAGGAACCTTCCCTAGAGCCCGGGATACGGAATCCCCGCTCCGGCGCCTCTAGTTCTGGCCATCCCGGGTGCCGGGTTGGTGGAATCCACCTGGTTCAGAAGTAACCGCGCACGGTGTCCTTCCATAAAGATTTGATACAAGGCCTCCCATACTAAGATAAACAAGCTACGGATTAAGCCCCTTCCCATATAGGGGTAATGTGGTCATACGGCATAATTGGCTCCCATAGTACATCACTCATTGTCATTTGAGAAATACATTTCATAGTTCTTAGTCAAGATTAATTTCGTTATAAAACCATCATGTAGGAGCAACTCTCCATTTCAAGTTTTAAGTTCAAGTCACCACCTTTCAAGTAGGGTTCCCCTTATAGATGGCCTCAATTTTATTAGCGACTAGGCAACTAAATGGAGTGATAATACTACTAAGCTATTATTGGATAAACTCAGCTTGATGCTCTTGCTAAGCAAGATATCACTTTACTTCTATCATTCTACTCTAGCAATTCAATCATGCAATTTACTTAAAACAAGTAGCATGCAATAGTAAAACTAGGCATTGGGAGTATGGATCAAAAGATGGCTTGCCTGGCTTGGCAAAGTTAAAATAGTCTTCATCTTCATCTTTGATTGATTGATCTCCATCTCCATTTCTTGGTTGACTTCAGGATCCATTCTCCTTACTCTCGTTGTCGTCTAATCGTCAAAAATCAAATAAGCATACAATCACCACACAATTTACAAGCAACACATACTCAAGCAAATAAGGATACTTGGGGTAAGGGGAGCGATCTAGGTAGTCTATGGAGAGTGGTTTAAACTTAATTGAGTTCATATAGAGGGAATTATCACTTTGTTGACCTAAGTGAGGATTTAATTTACTTTGAATTGTGAAATATCTCTTGCAAGTCCTTATTGACCAAAGTTCATATACTACTAGTATATGTTCAAGATTATGGTTCATCTAAAGAGGCTTCATAGGATTTGGAGTATTTTTCTGTTATTGAAGCCATTTCTAGTTTGCAACTATTTAGTAATCAAATTTGAATCTACAAGTAGAGTCTATAGATCCTAGTTGAATGGGATCAAAGGTTATAGATCAATATCTAGAAATGTGGTTGATTCGAATTGGTTTCATATCATTTCCATTTATTTTGAAATAGGTGTGCAAGTTTGAGTTTCTAATTACTACCATGTAGGATTAAATTTCCAAATACTTCCTACAAGCTCACATGGACTGAGATCAATACCTACAGATGGTATTTGGAAATATGGTTTAACAATAAAGGTTCCCTAAAAATTTTGATTATAGGTTTGAGTTTAATAAGATCCTATAAGACAAATGATTATTTAACCATATAGGTAAATAGAATTTATTTTTAAAAGGTTCAAAAATGGGATCTAATGCCATAGACAGATGGGTATCACTAATTGAGAATTTCTAAAGTTGGATTTATATTTTTAGGAATTTTATTTGAATTGATATGGATTTTCTAAGTTGGAAAAGCTCCTATTTTGTTATTTTTACTGCAACCACTCTGTAAATCTAATTGTGTTGAAACCACTTTTATTGGATAGCTTATGTTCTAAGGTTTCCAGAACATTTTCATTTGCTAGATTTGGTCGGTAGATCTCCGGGAAAATTAAATATACTAAAGCATCTGAATGAATTTTTCAAAAATCGGAAATCGAATAACCCCTTTTTTTTAAATCTGGGTCGGATACACAGACTGGCTGGGCCGGCCCGTTAGGATGCACTGGCGGGTGAGCAAGAAAAAAAAATACCGGTCCAGCCTGCCAAGGGGCCCCACCGGTCAGAACTAAGCGAAACGGTATCTGGGGAAGTCTTCTTCCCCAGCCCGATGTAACACATGAGCGCGAGCTACTGGGAGGAGGGCGGCGCTAGGGGAGCTCACCAGAGCGACGGCGACCGGCGGCGAGGGCACAGGGCGGTGGCGGTGGTCCTCCTCTGCCACCTCCTGCAGGTACAGCACCGGGGGAAGCTCAGCAGCGCCGGGAACGTGCGGTGACCTGCGAGGACGACGTCGACGGGGGGCTCGAACGAGAGGGAGAGGGAGCTTGGGACCTTGTCTGGGAGGTAGAGGAAGGTGGCGCGAACCTTTTCAAGGAAGAATGGCGGCTTTATATAGTCGGGAGAGGGAGCACGAGGCGAGGGGATCTGCGGCCAGAGCGCGGCCGGTGTCGGCTACAGAAGGGACGCGGCGGTCGGGGCTTTCGGCGGGGGACTGTGGCGTGCTGTGGGGGGCTGCTGGCGCACTCGCGGGCTGTGGGGTGGTCTGGTGCAGAGGGGGCAAGTGGTGGCTGTGGGGAGGGGTCCGGGTCGTTTCTCTCCTTCTCCTCCATGTCTAACGGCCGGTGTTTGGGGCAGGGGAGATAGCAGAGAGTCTAGGAGGGAGCTAGGTCACTGTGGGAAGGACAGAGAGGGGTCTCTCCACTGCTTGCAAACAGTGCTTGACTATTGCTGAATCCTGCCCACAACGTGTTCGACGAAAAGCCCGCAAGAAGTAAAAATTCGAATTTTCGAAATTTTCAAATTGGGTCGGTCATTATATTGGATAAGGATTCCAGACATATTTTTGTTATGAAGAAATATGAGGTTTTGCAAAAATCTTATTTCAATTTTGAAGTATGGTTTCTGATTCAGATTCAAACTTTGGACATATTTTGAAAGAGGTTAGGGTTTGAGTTTTTGCTGGAAACTTCTTGGTTGAGTTAGTATGTGATATGGTCAAGCTCAACTAACTGACCACACCTTTGCTTGAGTTACATATTTCTTATTCTAAGTGTCCAAAGTAGGGTAGTGGTTAACTTTTTCTAGATCATCTTTTCTTCTCTTTTTCTTTATTTCTCTTGCTTCTGGTTCTTTTGATCTTTGTGGTTCTTCTCTAATGCTTCCATTGGTTAAGTTTGAATTAATTAAACATTGCACAACAAATTAAAACCCACATGAAATCATAAAAGACCTATATTGAAATTCTATGCATACATGCAATATGAAGTGCAAAGATTTATTTTGGTCCAAAGGTGTTGGTTTTCTTGGAGATGAGAGTGAGTTGGGAAATGACCTCTTATTTGAATTCAAACTTTGGTAGAAATTTGAATAGAGTTCCAAGTGGATTTTTGTTTCAAACTTCATTATATTGGATTCTTTGTAACTTGTTCTTAGTTGTGGTGGAGAGATGTATGATGGTATGGTTCAAATATTGCTTAATATATAAGGGCAAAGTGGTGTAGGCAATAATATTTTGAAGATAGCTTTTCTTATCTTTCTGATTCAGGGTTTTGTGTTACTTCTCATTTCTTTATGTTTTCTTCCTGGTTGCATGGGATTAGATGACTTTGTTTATTTGAACGATGTTTCCCAAATGGATTTGGCCTGCACTTATGCAAGATTGAAATATGTAGAAAAACTATTTTGATTAACTCATTTAATAAGCACAGGTCTTATTTTTGGTCTTCAAGTTTGGCTAAGAAGTCCGGGGAGGTTTTCAAAGGGTTAATATTTGGAATAAGGTAGTATATACATACAAATCATTTTGGAAATCTTCATTTGATGAAGAGAAAAATAATTTTCGAAAATGGAATCTTTTTATTCTATTGTTTTAAAAACAATCTAGGTTTCTGGAAATAAGATTTTACTTCCTTTCCAAATAGTTTCTTTTTGGAGGGTTTAAATTGTTTGGCTCAAAGGATTTGTTTTCAAACCTTTCTCAGATTCTTTTTATTTGAAGCATGGGAGCAAATGCTCAAATTCACAGGTTTTAAAAGACAATAAATTAATCTTGTATTCAGAATAAAAGTTTTTGTTGTCTCCAAAATTTGGTATTTTGATAAATCCATTTATTTCTATTTTCCAAAAATTTGGGTTGTTACACTCACAAACCCATTCACCAAACACATCTAGATCCTTGAGCCACATACTAGTTTCTTCATTTGCGTGGGTGATGCAATAATCTTCCTTATTGTAACTCTGTTCACAAGGTCTATGTATTCCACAAAAATTAACATGCTTATAAGAAATAGTACTTTTAGAAGTTTGAGCATGTTTATTGCAATCATCAACAATAATATCACTTTCTATGCAAGTATCCTTAAAAGGTTCATGATACACATCCCCATTTCCTTTAGGAACATTCATATGGGAAGCAAAGGCTTTAAAGCAATCAACCATAATTTGAGGATCAAGACCATACTTAGCACTAAGCTCTTGAAAATTAGCAGTTTCAGTGAAAGGCTTAATGCAATCAAACTCATAATTCATACATGATCCCTTACCTTTGTCACTATCCCAACCTTCAATATTGTTTTGAATTGTCTCAAGCAGACCCCACTTGGTGTCGACATCCTTGCTAGTGAAAGACCCATCAAAGCATGCATCTAGATAGTCCTTGTAATGTCCTGAAAGCCTTGCATAAAAATTATTAATAACAATATTACGGGAAAGATCATGAATAGGACATTTATGCATTAGTAACTTCAATCTTCCCCATGCTTGGTCAATGCTTTCTCCCTCATGAGGCCAAAAGTTATATATCCAATTATGATCTTTATGAATTTCACTTGGAGGATAAAACTTGGAATAAAAGAGAGACACAATTTCCTCCCATGCAATAGATGGACCATCTTCAAGCAGCCGATACCATTCCTCAGCTCTGCCTTTCAGTGACGAAGAGAATAGCTTCTTCTTAACTTGGTTCATTGAAATACCTGCACATTGGAACAACTCGCATAATTCATGTATAAAAAGCAAATGATCACCAGGATGGACAGTTCCATCTCCTAAATAGTAGTTATTCTTAACATGATCAACAATTTTCATAGGTATTTCAAAAGGATGAGGAGCACAAGCATCATTAGAAACATCACATATGGGAGATAAAATATTATCAGGACAGACCTTCTCCACTAAAGCTAGGGGACTAAAAATATCATACTTAACAAAACCAGCTTCCCCAAGCTTAGACTTTTCTATAGCATTAGCATTAACGGTATTCAAAGCATTCATACTAATAATATTGCTATGGGAAATAAGCTCCAAAGGATTTTCAATTTTCTCTTCAAATCTAAAATCAGGAAAAAGACTAAAGAACTCTTTGTTTTCCATAAAGCCTAACTAGTGAAAATAAAAACAAGAAACAAAAAGATATAATTGCAGAATCTAAAGGAAATAACTCTGAGCACTCACACAGGAGGATGCGAGTACCTTTTACCTTACCTCCCCGGCAACGGCGCCAGAAAAGAGCTTGATGTCTACGCACTTCTATTCTTGTAGACACTTGTTGGGCCTCCAAGTGCAGAGGTTTGTAGAACAGCAGCAAGTTTCCCTTAAGTGGATCACCCAAGGTTTATCGAACTCAGGGAGGTTACAGGTCAAAGCTATCCCTCTCAAGCAACCCTGCAATTACGATACAGAAAGTCTCTTGTGTCCCCAACACACCCAATACACTTGTCAAATGTATAGGTGCACTAGTTCGGCGAAGAGATAGTGAAATACAAGTGGTGAGTGTGGATTTGGTACACACCTTGGTAGGTACTCACCCACTGAATGTCGTTGGATCTGCTTTAAGATGGAGAGATCTAGCTGGCCTGTGTTGACCGCATCCCATGCCCGCATGCAAGCATATTTAATTAGGGAGCTAATAATTGCTCTTAGACATGGCGGGAGTCATTAAAATTTAGCTTTCGGCATGGCGGGAGTCACTTGGCAGGAGAGATTTCACACTTTGGCGCGCATATTCGATTAGGGAGCTAATGTACGCACTCGATTGCTACCTAATTATATGAGTACCGCATGCATGATTGTGTAGTAGAATGATTATAGTATACGAAGCACCCCATTTTACTACGATTGCATGATTGCTCTTATCATTTTGAACGTTTTCCTGCTGCGTGTATCGCGGTCGATTGGGATGATGGCGTGTATCGCTGCTTACGTGTTATTTTTTATAACTTTCAAGCCCAACGAAATCTTGTATGATTACATGCGGCTCAGTTCGGAAGCATAAGGTGTAATTTGTCAAGTCTTATTAATAATAAGATCCATCTTTTATTAGTGATTGGGATAGAAAAACCTAGCTACATGAAATAATGATTGGGCTGACCGAAATTCACCGAACTAGTATTTTTTTAATAGCTTTATATATTTTGTGTACAGTACTTAAACGTCCAAAATATTTTGCTAGTATTATTTAATATCATTGCATACGCAATGTGCCACATAGATCACCAAAAGTACACCGGAACTGAGTACCATGTAATGTAAATGTCTTCAATTATTTGAACTAGGTACACTTGTACAATGATAACGTATTCTGGCTGTGTATAAAAATAACCGGCTACTACGCAATGATTATGTGAATAAGGGATCCTCAATTATTGCTAAATGGACTACTTGAGTATCTACGAATATAAAATAGGTACACTATTACAATGATGATGTATTCTAGGTTTGTAATAATTGGAAGCAGCTACTATGCAATGATTCAGTGAATAAGAGGATACTCAATTATTGCTAAAAAACTACTTGAGTACCTTAGAATATACAAATAGAGCAATGATGATGTACTCTAACTTCAAGCCGGCGTATAGCTCTACCATGTGATTGCCCCTCTGCAATGATTTACTTCCAAAATGCCATCATTCAGCCTATGAGCTAGTGACCTAGGCAAAAAAAATTGGGCCAAATTATTGAGGGGCTGACTACCCATCGTCTTCCTCCAGCCACCTTGTCCAATGCCTCCATGAAAGAACTGTTCAACACTGGTTCCAAAACTTAGAATAGATTATCCACTAATATTGAATTCTAGTGATATTATCAATCTATAATGGGTGCCTTCTCAAATCAGATATCTGCCTTGGGGTAGCTTTCAGAAGAGAATCACAAGAAACCAGCTTTGGTATAGCTATCAGAAAAAAATCAAACCGTCGGAAGCATTGGTGTAACTTTCAAGAGAATCAACGGGTGAGTGTCAAACTAAGTAGGAATCCACGGCTGTCATTATCTTCCTCCTACCTCTTCTTGTCTGCTACATCCTCCAGGAGAACCGGCCTAAGCTAGAGAGCTGTCCATTGCGCTTCTTGGAGGAACTTGAATAAAAATGTTGTGTAATCGGATGTAGAGGTGTTAGTTCGTGGGCATGGCATATAGGCAAGCTGGTATGCTACCCAGCAGGGGAAGCCGAAAATGGGTCCTTCTTTTGAATGTTTGAATCATGCCCTTATATACCCATATTAACACAAGTTTCAAATTTGAATGGTTCTAATCACAGCGCTTCCACTAATAAGCGGAGGGTGGCACTCAGCCAACTCTAAACCAAGTTTGACCAAGGGGACAGGTGTCATTCATTAAGGGGGTGAGTACGTACCACGGTGTGTATAGTTTTGTTTTTGTACAAGTGGTATAGATGATTATAAGTAGCAAACGTGATGTAAAATAAATATCGCTGTGAGCAAACGAGTAACAAAACAGCAAGTAAATGATATGCAAAGCTTGGAAACAAGGCCTAGGTATCATACTTTCAATAGTGGACACACTCCCAACAATATAACATGATTGAACAAATAACTTCTCTTTGCTAGGGCACTCTGAATTGCTCTCCTATTGAATAACACTAATCATTGTATAGTGGCTACAGAAGCACCCCTTAAAGTTCATCAAGTACTTGACAAACACCACTCATAGAGATACCCAAATCAAAGCACAACTCAAGATAGATATCATTGCAACTTAGACCAAGTGCTAACACGGTGCACACACTGTCAACATTACACCATGAAAGGAGGAATAGATCACTCAAACTGTCATAGCAATAATTATTCTCATAATCCACAAGAGATCACAATCATAGCCTAAACCAAGTACCACCATGATGCACGCACTATCACCATTACACCATAGCAGGAGGAATAGATTACTTTAATAATCACCACTAGAGTACACATAATATCTGAATAATAACATCTACTTGTTCAACATGATACAAAGCTCACAATCACATAAAGATCACATCATGGGAGAGAGAGGTGAACCACATAACTACCGGTAGAGCCCTCAGCCCCGGGGATGAACTACTCCCTCCTTATCATAGGAGACAGCAAGGTTGATGGAGATGGCGGTGAGGTCGATGGAGACGGCGGAGATGGCGATGGAGACTAATGGAGATGGCTCCGGGGGCACTTCCCCGTCCTGGCAGGGTGCCGGAACAGAGACTTCTATCCCCCGAAATTTGTCGGTGGTGGCGGCGGAGCTGTGAAACTGCTTCTGGAAAATTGCCGAATCCCCTAGGGTTTTCCGTCCCGAGGCTTTATATAGGCGAAGGGGCGTCGCGAGAGGGAAGCCAGGGGCTCCTCACACATGGGTGGTGCGGCCAGGGCCTGGGCCGCACCACCCTAGTGTGAGGGCAAGCCCTGGCCCCTCTCCGGCTCTCTTTTGGATGTCTGGATGCTCTCGGGTAAAATAAGACTTCAGGAACTTGTTTTGTCCAATTCCGAGAATATTTCCTATGTATCACTCTGAAACACAAAAACAGCAGAAAATAGGGAACTGGCACTGTGACAACTCGTTAATAGGTTAGTTCCAAAAAATGCATAAAAGTGCCACTAAGTGTAACGAAACAATAGGCAAATGGTGTAAAAACAAGCATGGAGCATCAAAAATTATAGATACATTTGAGACGTATCAGCAAGTTGCAAGTTTATAGATAGCTATTATTAACTATTGGAGTTTCCAACATCTCTAGTAGGTTAAACTTTGCCCAAGGTCAAGGAGTATAGATTTCTATTTGAAAAGTTGGGTTATTCCAAATGGATTTATCAAATCACTAATTAAAGATTTAAGCTTCTCAAATCCTAAGTCAGATAGGGTTATTTGACCATATAACAAAATAGCATTTGATCTACAAGTTACTATTTTAAAACTAATTATATAAATAGATAGATATCTCAATTTGTGAACTATGAGAATTGGATTCATACTATTTTTAATTTTCTATGATTTTATATAATTTTTCTAAACTTGTTAAGCTCCTATTTTGTTATTTTTGCTGGATTAAAACTGTAAGTCTAAATGGGTTGAAAACACTTCCATTGGATAGGGCATCTTCTAAGCTTTCCGACGACATATTATTTGCTAAGTTTGAACTTCTACAGCTCTAGGAAAATTAAAAACAAAATAGGTTTAGAATCATAAATCTAAATCCAACTTTATATATATTTTCCTTTTTCTCCTAGAGTGGGCCACGCGCGGAGGTTTTTAATGGGCCAGCTCTCAGGCTGAGCAAATCTGGCCCAATAGCGTGTCCGGTGTGCGCGAAAAAAAAATTAGCTGACAAAGGGGGCCCGGCTGTCAGGTGTTAACCGAACCAAATCGGTATCAGGTCTTCTTCCCCAGCCCGATGGGAAACAGAGAGCGAGAGAGTCTGGGAGGAGGCGGGGGTTGGGGTGCTCACTGGCGGCATTCATCGGCGGCAGCGAGGTGTCATGGAGGCGGTGGGAGTCCTTCTCGGTCGCCCTAGACCAGTGGCAGGTCAGGGAACGGTCTGAGTCATCGGGAACGTGAGGCACTCTGGGAGCTCGGCTAGCTCCAGCGAGCTCAATGGAGAGGGCGAGAATGGAGAGGAGGATATTTGGGGAGGTGCAGTGGGTGGTGTGAGTCTTTTCAGCAAAGAAGGGCGCCCTTTCATAGGCCAGAGAGGTGGGTACGGGAGGTGTCCTGGGGCAGCGGAGCACGGTGGTCTCGGGTAAAGAGGATGAAAGGGGAGGGTTGCTGGGGGTGGTATCATGCTGCGGGGAACCTAGAAAGACTACCAGCATGTCAGGATAAGGCAGGGCTTAGGGATTCAGAGGGGAGCCCTATGGAGGCCTGCGGCTGCTCTTCCTCGTTTCTCCAGCCAGATTATGGTGAGGGGAGGTAAATGGGAGAGAGGGGAGGGCAACTAGGAGCAGTGCAGGGTTTCTAGAGCAAGTTGGACTACCACAGGGGCGGCTGGGCAAGTTGCCCACTTGCAGATTTGAAAGTGGCAAGATTCTGCCCATAGGGTGTTTGATGAAATGACCAAGTTTGAAATTTTGAAATATTCGAAATGGGGTTGGGTTCAGTAACGGATAAGGAGGCTGGGTGTAAGCTTGTTTGGTCCAGATGAGCTAGTTTGGTTGCATTTGGTTAGGATTTTGAAAATGGCATCTGCAGTGAATTCAAACTTTGTACAGATTTTAAATATGGTTAGGCCATGAATTTTTGAAAGTTAGAAGTATTTTGTGAAGGTAAGTTAACTGTTCTTTGATGACTGCAGAGAAACATCCATGTCTAGCTCAATTTTTTTTAATAATGGTGGGTGAAGAGGGCTAATCAATAATATTTTGAAGATCCATTTCTTCCTCTTCTTTGGGTTTTGGGGTCTTTGTTATTTGTTTCTATATTTTTCTTTCTTAGTGATTGCTTGTCTTTAGTTACTTTAAAAGTTTTCTACAAAAGAATTAGCATGCATTCATGCAAAGATTAAATAAATAGTAAACAAATTAGACCAAGTAATCATTTTTTTTAAATAGAGGTTTATTGGCTTCAAAACTAGGCTAAGAAATCCTAGAATGTTTTAAAAAGGTTTTGGTCAAAAGGTTTTCAAAATGATGAGGTTTAACAAATGGTAAGAAGATGGTAGCTTTGAAAGGATATCAAACCAAATCATTTTTTAATCTTCATTGGGGAAATGTTAAATGGTTTCAAAAATGGATTATTTTATCCTACACTTTTGAAACAAAGCTACCTTTCTTGAAATATGGTTTTTACCTATTCTTCAAATCTTTTCTTTGTAATGGTTTGAAAGTGAGGCTCAATGAATTTGAATAGAATTTTTTTTGGCTTCTTATTTGATGCATGGGAGCAATGCTCAAATTCACCATTTTTTAAATAAAAGAAATCAATCTTGTGTTTAAATAGAAGTTTTTGTTGGTTCCAAATTTGGTATTTGATTAAATTGCATTTATTTTTATTTTCCAAAAATTTGGGTTGTTACAATCTTCCCCCCTTAAAAAGAATCTCATCCCGAGATTCACAAGTTAAGGTTGATTGAGAAATGAGATTACCAGATAAGAGATAGAGTGTATATTGATTCCTATCAGGATAGAAAGATTGGGTACACCCAAGTGTGGTAAGGCCAGATGGGCCAAAACACACCTTCACCAATCAGGTAGCAATTTCAACAAACAATCATACTTTCAAAAACAACATATTTTGGGGTCTAAACCATAGGATTTCATTAAAAAGGGGTCTTGTGGAGTACAAGTCTCATTTTTGTTTTATAAAGGGGTATACAAGACTACTAGTACCAAACTAAGATCAGTAAGGCTTCTTCTGGCTTGGCTCCATAAGTTGAATCAAACTTGTTCATACTACTATTATCTAAGAGCGACTTCGAGGTACTTGGTAGAGGGTTCTTGTTGTTCTTCTCTTCATTCCATCGGGTTGGAGGAGGGACTCTTTGGCATGTGAGTCAGGTTACCTTCTCCACCTGCAAACATTGAGGCTATAGAGTCCTTTGACATTATCTTCAATTATGACGGGGTTTCTTGCATAAGCATTAGTAGTGTGGATAGGGTTGCCTCCTGCAGATGAAGGAATGTTGGTAGGATCTTCAGAGCCATTGGGATTGGTACTAGCTTTAGTGATGATAGGGTCAACGTTCCGCTTCATTGGACACTCGTTGGAGTAGTGCCCCTTGGTTCCGCACTCATAGCAAGTGATGTTGGTCTTATCGCCATGCTTGGGATAGGTATTCTTTGACAATGTTCTTCTGGATCATAGTGTTAGGTCATAGCATAGGTTAGAGGGTGCTGGAGGCTTATTTTTTTGGCATCTTGGAATTATTGCTTGCTTCTATTTGTTTTGAGCTTTCTGTTGTTGCCACCGAACGTGAACGTCATGCTCTTTGCTAGCCTTGACCACTTGAGATGCTAACTGGAAGCTGTTTGGCAGGATCTTTGATATATCTGACACCAGGTGGTTCATAGCGCAGTCAGCAGGAACATGGGTACTACTTTCATAGATATAACATGTAATGTTGCTTGCAGGGCATTCTCCTGGTGGATGGTTGTCTTTGGAATTGGGGCAGTTTCTGGGACATTGACTGGCTCGATGACCTTCTTCTCCACAACGACTACAAGCTTTCTTCTTTAGATGATCCAGGTTTGCAATTTTTGGACATGGACATTGGAGTGCAACATGTTGTGCATCCCCACAAGCATAGCATATTTGTTGGGTGTGAATACCTCCTTTACTCTTCATTGGAAACTTGTGTAGATTTGATGCCACTTGGTTCCTCCGGGCAATCCCTTGGAGGTGTAGTTCGAAGTCCAAGTTGGCTTGACCTCCTTTCATACATATATTAAATGGTGTACTTGTGAGCATGGGATGTAGAAGAGAGGTAAAGTCCTGCAGTAGATGAGAGGGAACAACTTTCAAAAGGTTTCTAACATGGGATCGTATGGTTAGAGTTTAGTTTAGGATTGGAAGGCCAAAACATTTTTTTGGTACAAACAAGTTGTTGGGATGGCTGCTATCTGCTACTGGATGGCATATGAGCAAAACAAATCAACCATTTGAACACATAGAGTAATCGTGAGGTAAGGTAGCTCAAATCAAACAACTGAGCATTTCCCTATAAGTCCTATGGGTAAGGGTTACTGAGGTCTTCATCATTTCTGACCACCTTGATTGGATCTTCAAAGTCTTTATATCATAGAGTTGACTCTTGTTGGAAGATTTTAGAGTAGTGTGAAGATTCGTCTCTCCTTTGATGGTAGCAGTCATAGTTGACATCAAAGGTTGAAGTCTTGGGAAAGGATCATGTCCACATTCTTCTGATTCAGATTTTCTTTGGTCTTGGGTTGGTCTATCATCCATAGTACAAACTTGAAGTAGACGAGAAAAATAGAGTAAGACAAATTTTTGAAAGACTTAGTAACTAAAGAGAAAAATACATATTGTGTCCAAATCTCATGAGAGTATATGTTGAGAGGATAAGATATTTGAAATGAATAAGAGGAGAGTATAAGATTGGCTTTGGATACCAAAGCAAATAAGTTTCTTTTGTAGAAATAAATTTTGTCAAAATATCACTTTCTTAGCTAACGACCATGCTAACTAAAGTCTCCTAGGGTCATGATAGTCCAAATACCAAACGGTTGATATCGGAAATATCATTTTCTAATGACCATGCTAGCTAGGGTTTCCTAGAGTCAGCCTAGGCTCTGATACCAACTTGTAACACCCATGAATTTATAACAAATTCAAAGTGCCTGTTATGTAATCCATCACAATCCTAGAATCATTGTTGTGATTTACATAACGTAGTTGATATCACAGTCACAGCCATTAATAATAAATAAAATGGATTACATGGGTGGTCATTCAGACCAAACCTCACAATACATCAATATGCAGCAGAATAACATGTCGGGTCCATATCGTCAAGCTTCAACCGCACAGGCAGAGCCGACAGTAGGAAACGAGCCTAATTCGTAGAGTTGTCCAGGAGTCCTTCCTTCTTGATATTTCTCCTTCAAGTCTGGCCAAGTTAATAGCCAAGGACAGAGCCATGAGTACATTGCATGCACTCACAAACCATCTTATAAATAAATAAATAGAGAATGCATAGTTCATATAGTGGTCTATGCTCTAGGTTCATTTGCATAAAGCAGAATTTCCTTTCAAAGATCTTTTATTTAAAATGGTAATAAAACATTTAGCTCTTTATAAATCTCTAGATGGAATCCCCCAATGTCAATTCTTTTGTTCACCAAGTCACCTCCATGGTTATCAAAATTCATTATCAAGTCACCTTTCTCAATTATTTTCAAAGTAAAACCTGACAAAGGCCAAGTACAACCAATCCAACCGTCTATGACCGTGGACGTGGCTATTTGAATTGTTTTAGACTCTGCAGATGTTGTACACTTTACCCACACCATCCGACTACTCATCATGTGGGTAACTTCCCTGCATAACGACATCTGCCAGACAAGCAGCCGACCATTAATGTTTCACCTGCCCGGCTTAGCATAAACACTACCGCCTAGAGATGTACCCCTCCCCCCAACACCAGAGTCCAAGAAGCTGTCTAGAGTGTGCATAGTTCCCAGCCGCTTGACCCTCTGGAATATGATGTCTATGCACGCGTCTATTCTTGTAGACAGTGTTGGGCCTCCAAGTGTAGAGGTTTGTAGAATAGCAGCAAGTTTCCCTTAAGTGAATCACCCAAGGTTTATCGAACTCAGGGAGGAAGAGGTCAAAGCTATCCCTCTCAAGCAACCCTGCAATTACGATACAGAAAGTCTCTTGTGTCCCCAACACACCCAATACACTTGTCAGATGTATAGGTGCACTAGTTCGGTGAAGAGATAGTGAAATACAAGCGGTAGTGATGATTATGAGTAGTAAACGTAATATGAAATAAGTATCGCTGCAAGCAAACATGTAACAAAACAGGAAGTAAACGGTGTGCAATGCTTGGAAACAAGGCCTAGGGATCATACTTTCACTAGTGGACACACTCCCAACAAATATAACATAATTGAACCAATAGATACTATCATCAATATGCAACTCAAAACAATTCTCCAATGGAAAACATACACTAATCATGCGTAGGGCTATGAAGCACTCCTCAAAGTCCGTATGTACCCAAACTAGATTGTCCCACACTATCACCATGAATGCACTAGATGGTTCCAACAAACACCAACATTTCATAGAGACATTAACCTAAAAGATACACATGATGCACACACTAGTCACCTTTACACCATGATACGAGGTATCTCCAGAGAGTATAACAATAAAGCATAGGAGTAGCATAATATCTGAATAATAATATCTACCAATTCAACTAGATACAAAGCCCATGATCACATAAAGATCATATCATGGGAGAGAGAGGTGAACCACATAGCTACCGGTAGAGCCCTCAGCCCCGGGGGTGAACTACTCCCTCCTC
Organism: Dactylis glomerata; assembly: GCA_007115705.1. Lineage (NCBI taxonomy): Eukaryota > Viridiplantae > Streptophyta > Magnoliopsida > Poales > Poaceae > Dactylis > Dactylis glomerata. Next base: position 2,988,938 of record QXEO01000464.1, on the reverse strand, counting down.
ATTATAGGAGACAGCAAGGTTGATGGAGATGGCGGTGAGGTCGATGGAGACGGCAGAGACGGCGATGGAGACCGATGGAGATGGCTCCGGGGGGCACTTCCCTGTCCTGGTAGGCTGCCAGAATAGAGACTTCTGTCCCCCAAAATTTGTCTTCGATGGCGGTGGCGCTGCGGAACTGTTCTGGGAAAAACGCCGACTCCTCTAGGGTTTTTCGTCCTGAGGCTTTATATAGGCGAAGGGGCATTGTCAGGGGGCTGCCAGGGCCTCCTCACACATAGGGGGCATGGCCAGGGCCTAGGCCGCACAGCCCTAGTGTGTGGGGCCCTTGTGGCCCCACTCTGTCTCTTATTCGGTTCTCTGAAAGCTTCGGGGAAAAATAAGACTTTTGGAACTTGTTTCGTCCAATTCCGAGAATATTTCCTGTGTAGCTTTTCTGAAACACAAAAATAGCAGAAAATAGGGAACTTGCACTGTGGCATCTTGTCAATAGGTTAGTTATGGAAATCGCATAAAAACACCACGAAGTGTAATGAAACACAAGGCAAATGGTGTAAAAACAAGCATGGAGCATCAAAAATTATGGATACGTTGGAGACGTATTAGCATCCCCAAGCTTAACTCCTGCTCATCCTCGAGTAGGTAAGTGATAACAAAAGAAATAATTTTTGAGGTGACATGCACCATCACAATCTTGATCATATAGGTAAAGCATTGAGTGCTGAGATCAAAGAACTTAAAACATGGGCATGAAAGACATAATCTTGATAGAAGAAACTTAGCAACCATGTTATAACATGAAAAGAAACACAAACAAAATATCATGAATAATAAAACAATGAAAGTCAAACGTGTGTTCAAATCATATGGAAAAACATAGTAAATGGTTTTCAGCTTGTCCCTCATGGAATAGAAAAACATAAATGCATAGGACACCTTCAAGTTTAAGAGGGTGACTAGATACAAATAATTTAAGAACAAGTGAAACCAACATCATGAATCAATCAATGATAAACTTTGGGACAATGCACATTATACTCAGAATGACAACTATGCTCTCTTAGACGGTGCATAAAGGTAGAAGGTGGAGACTCAACATAAAAGTAAAAGAAAGGCCCTTCGCAGAGGGAAGCAGTGATTAAACATGTGCTAGAGCTTTTTATTTGTAAAATAGAGAGATAAAAATTGGTTTTGAGAGGTGGTTGTCTTTGTCAACGACTGGCAATGGGGTTCTTACTATCTTCTATACAAAAATTAAGCAAGTTTTTGAGAGAGATATTGGCACTTTTGTGCTCTTTTATAAAGCTTGGCACTCCTCCCCACCTTTTTTCCTTTCTCAAACCATGGCTAACCGATTCTATCGGGTGCCCACCAACATTCACATACCATGGAGGAGTGCATTTTTCTTTCCTTTTTTCTCTTTTTTTTGGAATAAACAATATGGAAGATAGCAAATCCGACCACTATGTCCCCATGAGTTGAAAACAGTGTCACAAAACGAAAAGTGTTTTGGAGGTTTTTTTGAAAGGTAGCACATGAAAATTTACTTGGAATGGCTTACAAATACCATGCATAGGAATTTATAGTGGACACAATGGCAAACTTGGTTTTTGGAAGTTGGATGCACGATTAGAGCTCATACTCAGTACAAAATGAGGGCTAGCAAAAGACTGGGAGCGACCAACTACGAGAGCAATAACGGCCATAATCATGCAAAGCGACAAAGCAACATTGAAAGAAGCATAAGATGGCATCAAAAGTCAAAAACTAAATGATCATAGAGGCTATAGGTGACTTATTTTGTAGTCAACATGGTGTAAGCATGTGCCAAGTCAACCCAAATAAAGCATCAAAGGAGAAAACCAAAATAATGCTTCCAAATAATTAAAACAACGCATGATTTTTTTCCAAAGGCTCATTAAGCAATCTCAGTCATTTGAGACAAGTCATGCTACAGCAAAACCACTAAGAATAATATCAAAATGACATCAAACATGTCATGCAAAAGTCTAAGCCCCAGTCTAAACAAGCTCCTTTTTATACCACTTTTTTGCATGAAACTTTTTCTCTTTTCCAACACCATTCGAACTTTTTATAAACAACTCTTTTGAGGAAAACCAACATATACCAGAGGTCCAAATACACCTTTATGCAAAGATAAAGTAAGATCTGAACAAAAATAAAGGCAAAAAATGCAAGCTAAATGCAGTAGCAGAAAAAGAGAACACTCATTGAACGATAAGAGTGAAAACTAGAGTGTTCTTGGCAAATGAAAAGCGAGTTCATCTCCTCCAAAAGAAACATGATGTGATCTAACCATTTATTGCAGAAAACTAAACAAAAGAAAATGGAAAACAAAAACAACTGACGCTCTAAGAAAAATGCATAGTGCATGAAGCAATAAAAATATAGTGTCTTGAAAGGCGACCTGATTTTTGTCGATGAAGAAAGGGGTGCCTCGGGGGCATCCCCAAGCTTTGATGCTTGTACGTCTTGGATATTTCTTGGGGTGACATGGGCATCCCCAAGCTTGAGCTTTTGTCCATTCTTCATCTCATCTCATCATTCTCCAATCCCTACACTTGAAAACTTCCTTTATACAAAACTAAACACAATTCTATTAGCAACATTAGTGTAAGCATAATATTGAATCAACCCTATTTGCTTCAGGTTTCAATCTAAAACCACCACATATAAAGCATATACTACTGTATCAACTTACCCAAAAGTTCCGTGATCAAAAGAACTCAAAAAGAAAGCGATAAAGTGGCAAATACAAATATTGGCAGAAATCTGTCAAAATAGAACAGCTGACAAAGGTCGAATTTTTAGAGGATTTTCTGTTTCTCAAATAAAAAAGTGTTTAACTAATGAAAGTTTGGATATAACCTGGGGCATATGCACAAGAAATCACAGGTCTAAAAGATATACAGAGAATTTTCACGAATTTTTACGGTGCAGCACCAAAAACTGTTTTAGGACAGCAACATCCCCAAATCTTACCTCACTTAAATTAGAGGCTTCTCTTAGCACAACAATGAAATAAAAAAGGATGAGGAGTGGTTATTACAGTAGTAATAACTTCTAAGACTCAAATAAAAGAAAAAGGTACTGAAAATAAAACAATGGGTTATCTCCCAAGAGTGCTTTTCTTTAACGCCTTTGAGCTAGGCGCAGTAGTTTGCAAAGATGCTCATGTGGGCGCCATATAAGAGCTTGAGGCAAAGGCGCCATATAGGTATTTAAAGCAATAGAGAGCATCAAAAAGCAAATGAAAAAGATATTTAAATCTAAACCACTTCCTATGAAAAAAAGTCTTGTAAAGAGACAAGTCATGAAAGCGCAAAGCAAAAAGCATAGGAAGGCAAAACAAGTACAACTTCAAGAATTGCAACATAAAGAGGGAAAACTCAATATTGTTGAGATCCATCAAACCATGTTTCCCTCTCTCATAATAACCTTCAGCAGCATCATGAATAGAACTAACAATATAACTATCAAATAAAGCATCCCTATCATGAGCCACATGCATAAAAGAATTAATACTCCCCACATGAACAATTGTAGTAGGAGCAGATTCAACAGAATAATTATTCTCATCACCATAATCATCAAAAACAGGAGGCATATTGTAATCATAACTAATTTTCTCCTCAACAGTAGGTAAACTGAAAATATTATACCTATCATCATAACCATCATAAACTAGAGGTTTAGTATCATCACAAGCTAGAGAGCAACTATTTCGCAAGGCATACTCATCAAACATATCATCATAAGAAGGAGCATGGATAGTACTAATGGTACAACAATTATTAACCTTACAATTGGTACCAAAAAGATTTTCAATATCAAAAGTAGAGTTCTTTTCCCAATCATGATCACTAACATAGATAACAGGCATAGGAACATCATCCCAATCAGAATTATCATAATCTATAGCAGGATCATAACTCTTAGGGGAAGATACCGTGTCCTCTCACCTTTTACTCCTCTTCTTCTTCTTCATACTCTTCTTACTCTCTCCTTTAGGAGGGAGAGACTTGAAGGGCATCTTCTCCAGATATTCTTTAGGAGGGAAAGGCATCTTGTCCACATAATCTGGTTTACTGACAGAAACAATAGAAGAACCTTTGGAGGATTCCTCCTCTCTATTAATAAGATAAAAACATCTATTAGTCCTATCATAGCTTGGCAAAACATCAAGTTTTATAAGATTTTGTATGTAAGTATTTGCAAGGCAATCTTTAGCACAATAGAGACAATAACCATGAAGGGTGCTATTAATATCAACATCATTCATATCTATCAAAGCAATCTTTCTAGATATCTCTTCACACGCCAAGAACAAAGTGAGCTCATCATGCTGATTGAGAGTAATCTTGTCATCACAATACGAACTTAAGGTACTAGAAGAGTAACTATTAGGGCTTGAGCATTGGAAATTAAAATGACCTATGTCATCGCAATGTTTACAAAGAAAAGGATAAAGCTTACAAACCTTTTTACCGATCTCGCCTATATCCTTGTACCACTCAGGTTTCTTCATTTGCATGGTGGACACAATAATCTTCCTTGTTGTAACTCTGTTCATAAGGTCTATGTACTCCACAAAAATTAACATGCTTATAAGAAATAGGACTTTTAGAAGTTTGAGCATGTTTATTGGAATCATCAATAACAATATCATTTTCTACGCAAGTGTCCTTAAAAGGTTCATGATACACATCCCCATTTCCTTTAGGAACATTAATATGTGAAGCAAAGGTTTTAAAACAATCAATCATAATTTGAGGATTAAGACCATACTTAGCACTAAGCTCTTGAAAATTAGCAGTTTCAGCGAAACACTTAATGCAATCAAACATGTAATTTATACCTGATCCTTTACTTTTGTCGCTATCCCAACCTTCAATATTATTTTGAATTGTGTCAAGCAGATCCCACTTGGTGTCAACATCCTTGCTTGTGAAAGACCCATCAAAGCATGCATCTAGATAATCCTTGTAGTATCCTGAAAGCCTTGCATAAAAATTATTAATAATAATATTACGGGGAAGATCATGAATAGGACATTTGTGCATTAGTAACTTCAATCTTCCCCACACTTGGGCAATGCTTTCTCCCTCGTACGGATGAAAATTATAAATGTAATTCCTATCTTTACAAACCTGACTAGAAGGATAGAATTTAGAATAAAAGAGAGGTACAATTTCCTCCCAGTCAATAGATCGACCATCCTTCAGTGTTTTTATACCATTCCTTGGCTCTGCCTTTCAGTGATAAAGACAATAGCTTCTTCTTAACTTGGTTCATTGAAATACTTGCACACTAGAACAACTCGCATAATTCATGTATAAAGAGCAAATGATCACCAGGATGGACAGTTCCATCTCCTAAATAGCAGTTATCCCTAGCACGTTCAACAATCTTCGTAGGTATTTTAAAAGGATGAGGAGCACAAGCATCATTAGAAACATCACATATGAGAGATAAAATATTATCAGAACAAACTTTCTCCACTAAAGCTGGGGAACTAAAAATATCATGCTTAACAAAACTAGCTTCCCCAAGCTTAAACTTTTCCATAGCATTAGCAATAATGGGATTCAAAGCATTCGTACTAATAACATTGCTATGCGAAATAAGATCCAAAGGTTTTTCAATTTTCTCTTCAAATCTAAACTCAGGAAAAAGGACTAAAGAACTCTTAGTTTTCCATTAAGCCTAACTAGTGAAATTAAAAACAAGAAACAAAAAGACATAATTGCAGAATCTAAAGGAAATAACTTCGAGCACTCACACAGGAGGATGCGATTACCTTTTACCTTACCTTCCCGACAACAGTGCTAGAAAAGAGCTTGATGTCTACGCACGCGTCTGTTCTTGTAGACAGTGTTGGGCCTCCAAGTGCAGAGATTTGTAGAACAGCAGCAAGTTTCCCTTAAGTGAATCACCCAAGGTTTATCGAACTCAGGAAGGAAGAGGTCAAAGCTATCCCTCTCAAGCAATCCTGCAATTATGATACAGAAAGTCTCTTGTGTCCCCAACACACCCAATACACTTGTCAGATTTATAGGTGCACTGGTTTGGTGAAGAGATAGTGAAATACAAGCGGTAGTGATGATTATGAGTAGTAAACATAATATGAAATAAGTATCACTGCAAGCAAACATGTAACAAAATAGGAAGTAAACGGTGTGCAATGCTTGGAAACAAGGCATGGGGATCATATTTTCACTAGTGGACACACTCCCAACAAATATAACATAATTGAACCAATAGATACAATCATCAATATGCAACTCAAAACAATTCTCCAATGGAAAACATACACTAATCATGCGTAGGGCTACAAAGCACTCCTCAAAGTCTGTATGAACCCAAACTAGATTGTCCCACACTATCACCATGAATGCACTAGATGGTTCCAACAAACACCAACATTTCATAGAGACATTAACCAAAAAGATACACATGATGCACACACACTAGTCACCTTTACACCATGATACGAGGTATCTCCGGAGAGTATAACAATAAAGCATAGGAGTAGCATAATATCTGAATAATAACATCTACCAATTCAACTAGATACAAAACTCATGATCACATAAAGATCACATCATGGGAGAGAGAGGTGAACCACATAGCTACCAGTAGAGCCCTCAGCCCCATGGGTGAACTACTCCCTCCTCATCATAGGAGACAGCAAGGTTGATGGAGATGGCGGTGAGGTCAATGGAGACGTTGGAGACGGTGATGGAGACCGATGGAGATGGCTCTGGGGGCACTTCCCCATCCCGGCAGGGTGCCGAAATAGAGACTTTTATCCCCCAAAATTTGTCATCGATGGCGGCGGCACTGTGGAACTGTTCTAGGAAAAACACCGACTCCTCTAGGGTTTTCCATCCTGAGGCTTTATATAGGTGAAGGGGCATCGTCAGGGGGCTGCCAGGGCCTCCTCACACATAGGGGGCACAACCAGGGCCTGGGCCATGCCACCCTAGTGTGTGGGGCCCTTGTGGCCCCACTCCATCTCTTCTTTGGTTCTCTGGAAGCTTCGGGGAAAAATAAGACTTCTAGAACTTGTTTCGTCCAATTCTGAGAATATTTCCTGTGTAGCTTTTCTGAAACACAAAAAACAGCAAAAAACAGGGAACTGGCACTGTGGCATCTTGTCAATAGGTTAGTTCTGGAAATCACATAAAAACGCCATGAAGTGTAACGAAACACAAGGCAAATGGTGTAAAAACAAGCATGGAGCATCAAAAATAATGGATATGTTGGAGACATATCAGAATGCCACTAACCGAGGTAGAGTCCTACTCCTGATAGTCCATTTTCAATGATGGCTCCTTGGCTTGTACCCCAACCACCTAAAGAGGAGGACAAGGCAACCTAGGATGCAGCCATTGGTGCCCTGGAAGAGGAGTCCCTGGTCGGACTTCCACTACATTTGTAGGGTCTACACTAAGGCGAAACAAACTACTCCACTAAGCCCCATCCCATACCAGGGTAATGTGGTCGTACTGTATGGTTGGTCCAGTATGGTACCTCACACATCATCATTTTTGTCAAACCTTCAGGTCACCTTCACCATGTCACCATTTTGCAAATAGTTTTCAAATTCACCCTTGGTTAAGGTTGCCCATCTCCAAGGTTTGTATTGCAAAATCATCCTTGGTCCAAGTTGCCCCTTTCCAAGGTTTTTATTTCAAAATCTTCATGATCCTCATTGGGTTCCCACCTAGTAGTTTTCCATGAATGCCTTCATCTCAAGCACGATCCTCATGCAGGCACACGGATCTAGGTAGGTGTACTGGATAGGCTTAGCTTGATGCTCTACTTAGCATCCACTAAGAAAAAGGGTTCTCAAAGGTAGGCTAAGTTTGATGCTCTTGATGGCATCCAAGAAAAAGGTTTGGATGCACTTGTTAAGAAAGACATCTCTACTCATTTGCTGCTTTGTAGCAACTATTTTAGGAATGTACTTTTCTTTAAAAGCAAGTAAACATGCATTGTAAAACTGGGTAATGGTATGATCAAAAGATGGCTTGCCTGGTTGGGCAATGTCATAACAGTCTTCATCTTCATCTCGACTTGTGTAGTCTCCATCACCATTCCTTGGTTGACTTTGGGATACATTCTCCTTACTCTCATTGACGTCTAATCGTAGGAAAGTAAATAAGCATACAATCACCACACAATTCACAAACCACACATATTCACTACAATAAGGATACTTGGGTAAGGGAAACGATCCAGGAAGCCTATGGAGAGTGGTTTTGAAGATAATTGAGTTCCGATGGATGAGATTATTGAGGGGTTGTATTTAAGTATGGTTCATTTATTTTGGACCACGAAAGTATCTCCTACAAGTCCTTATTGACTGAGTTCATGGACTACAAGTAGGTATTCAAGATTATGATTCAACCAAAGTGGCTTCATACCATTTTGATTTCCTAGGAATCATTGAGGCAAGTTGCAAGTCTATAGATAGCTAGTATTAACTATTGGAGTTTCAAACATCTCTAGTAGGTGAAACTTTGACCAAGGTCAAGTAGTATAGATTTCTATTTGAAAACTTGGGTTATTCCAAATGGATTTATCAAATCACTAATTAAAGATTTAAGCTTCTCAAACCCTAAGTCAGATAGGGTTATTTGACCATACAAAAAAATAGCATTTGATCTACAATTTACTATTTTAAAACTAATTATATAAACAGATAGATATCTCAATTTGTGAACTATGAGAATTGGATTATACTATTTTTAATTTTCTATGATTTTATATAATTTTTCTAAGCTTGTTAAGCTCATGTTTTGTTATTTTTGCTGGATTAAAACTGTAAGTCTAAATGGGTTGAAAACACTTCCGTTGGATAGGGCATCTTCTAAGCTTTCCAATGACATATTACTTGCTAAGTTTGAACTTCTATAGCTCAGGGAAAATTAAAAACAAAATAGGTTCAGAATCATAAATCTAAATCCAACTTTATATTTTTTCCTTTTTCTCCTGGAATGGGCCACGCGCGGAGGTTTTTAATGGGCCAGCTCTCAGGCCGCGCAAATCTGGCCTAACAGCATGTTCGGTGTGCGCGAAAAAAAAAATTAGCTGACAAAGGGGGGCCCGGCTGTCAGGTGTTAACCGAACCGAATCGCTATCGGGTCTTCTTCCCTAGCCCAACGGGAAACAGAGAGCGAGAGAGTCTGGGAGGAGGCAGGGGTTGGGGTGCTCACCAGCGGCATTCATCGGTGGCACCGAGGTGTTACAGAGGCGGTGGGAGTCCTTCTCGGCCGCCCTGGACCGGGGGCAGGTCTGGGAACGGTCCGAGTTGTCGGGAATGCGAGGCGCTCTAGGAGCTCGGCTAGCTCCAGCGAGCTCGATGGAGAGGGCGAGAATGGAAAGGAGGATGTCTGGGGAGGTACGGTGGGTGGTGTGAGTCTTTTCAGCCAAGAAGGGTGCCCTTTTATAGGCTAGAGAGGTGGGTATGGGAGGTGTCCTGGGGCGGCGCAGCACGGTGGTCTCGGGTAAAGAGGATGAAAGGGGAGGGTTGCTATAGGTGGTATCATGCTACGAGGAACCTAGAAAGACTACCAGCGCATTAGGATAAGGCAGGTCTCAGGGATTCAGAGGGGAGCCCTATGGAGGCCTACGGCTGCTCTTCCTCGTTTCTCTGGCCAGATTATGGTGAGGGGAGGTAAACGGGAGAGAGGGGAGGGCAACTGGGAGTAGTGCAGGGTTTCTAGAGCAAGTTGGGCTGCCACAGGGGCGGCTGGGCAAGTTGCCCACTTGTAGATTTGAAAGTGGCAAGATTCTGCCCATAGGGTGTTTGATGAAATGACCAAGTTTGAAATTTTGAAATATTCAAAATGGGGTTGGGTTCAGTAACGGATAAGGAGGCTGGGTGTACGCTTGTTTGGTCCAGATGAGCTGGTTTGGTTGCATTTGGTTTCTGTAGTGAATTCAAACTTTGTATAGATTTTAAATATGGTTAGGCCATGAATTTTTGAAAGTTAGAAGTATTTTGTGAAGGTAAGTTAACTGTTCTTTGATGAGCTACAGAGAAACATCCATGTCCAGCCCAATTTTTTTAATAAAGGTGGGTGAAGAGTGCTAATCAATAATATTTTGAAGATCCATTTCTTCCTCTTCTTCTTTGGGTTTTGGGGTCTTTGTTATTTGTTTCTATATTTTTTCTTTCTTAGTGATTGCTTGTCTTTAGTTACTTTAAAAGTTTTCTACAAAAGAATTAGCATGCATTCATGCAAATATTAAATAAATAGTAAACAAATTAGACCAAGTAATCATTTTTTTAAAATAGAGGTTTATTGGCTTCAAAACTAGGCTAAGAAATCCTAGAATGTTTTAAAAAGGTTTTGGTCAAAAGGTTTTTAAAATGATGAGGTTTAACAAATGGTAAGAAGATGGTAGCTTTGAAAGTATATGAAACCAAATCATTTTTTTAATCTTCATTGGGGAAATGTTAAATGGTTTCAAAAATGGATTATTTTATCCTACTCTTTTGAAACAAAGCTACCTTTCTTGAAATATGGTTTTTACCTATTCTTCAAATCTTTTCTTTAATGGTTTGAAAGTGAGGCTCAACAAATTTGAATAGATTTTTTTGGCTTCTTATTTGATGCATGGGAGCAATGCTCAAATTCACCATTTTTAAAATAAAAGAAATCAATCTTGTGTTTAAATAAAAGTTTTTGTTGGTTCCAAATTTGGTATTTGATGAAATTGCATTTATTTTTATTTTCCAAAAATTTGGGTTGTTACATCCTCGGTCAACGGCGAAGGTACTACGATGTTTAGCGGAGTGAGGCGACCTCGAGTGCGTGAATGGGGTCATCGATCGCTTCCAGTATTGATGAGGAAGCACGGCTGGAGCTCCACGCAGCGTTGGTGACCTTCGGGTGGTGGTGATGTGTTTGTTTTACTATGGAATTGAGCGGGAAAAAGAGTGTCAGCAGATGCGCCAGAGGAAGAGAAGAAGATTGAAGGTAGAGAGGGAAGCTCGTGCTCACTGTGGTGGTCTGAATTGGACATCGATCTCCACAGAGACGGCGAAGTCCGTCGAGAGGAATTTGTGTAGCCTGGCAGCGCTTCGATGAAATTGAGCGAGGGGAAACAGAGAGGGCGTCGAGGGGTTTTAATAGGTGGCCTTGCTTGCGGAGAGGGTTGGGGTTTAGAGGTGGAATCAGATCGATGAACAGCTCGGGTTCAAGCCATGTTCATCTCGGTCTCCTGGCTGGAGCTGGGCGATGACACGCGGGGCCAGGCTGTCAGCGTCGGAGAGGAGCAGGAGGCATACCGGTTCAGAACAAAGCGGTATTGGGGTGTGGGCCTCTTCTGGAGCTGGGCTGCTTCGGTTCCCCGCGACCTTCTTCCTTTTTCTGAAATTATTTTCCATTTTATTTTATGTTTTCTAATTTATTCAATATCTTTTGCACAATTGTTTCAATTCCAATCAAACAATTCTCTAAATTCTTCTAATATTCAGCATAGTGTTTTAAATCAGTAAGTAACAAGTTTTCAAAACAAAATATAGTTTTTGAATAAAATCTCATAGATTAGCAAAGAGGATTTGCTTGCATACATAAAATATAAACTAGGGTTTAGGAATAAAACCTTTTTTGAATTTTTTTGAAAATACTTTATAAAATAATAATTGGGAATCATTCTCAATCATAGTTTGAAGGAAACCTATTTTGGTAAACAACACCTTTCTGTGAATCATTCCTTTTGCAAGCAGGCTTGCATAAGTCTAAATAAAGGAGAATAATATTTAGTACTTAGTTTTCAAAGAAGTTCTTCAATGAATACTAGAGGGTTAAAAATAGTTTTCCAATTAAAGCTTTTAAATAAACTCAAAAGTTTTAAATCCCTGTGAAATTTCAATCAACACAAGCAAAACAAAAACAAAAATTTCACTCCAAACTTTGATAAAATCTGGGGATGTTACAGTTGGGCTCGGGGCCTGTTCCATACATTATACTCATCCGGCTAACGGGGGTTCGATCGTTTTAGGGTAGCCGGCTGTAGCTCGATGCTCGTAGCTGACTACCGATCAAGTGAATAACACGGGAAGCAAAAAAATACATGAAGTATTTTTTGTGGAGCCGGCTGTAACTAGCCGCTCCTTCATCCTTTATTCATTAACAAGTCTTCAGAGTACAAGCTTTTGCCTTAACAAAAGAAAGGTCTTAAGAGATTGACATTCCAGGGACGCTCTGTCTCCTTGTCAGAATTATCTGCCTTGTTCTTCCTGGGCTCTTGCCTGTCGATGAGGTAGTATGCCCCATTGCCTAGCACCCGGCTGACAATGAACTGTCCCTCCCAAGGAGAGAACAGCTTGTGCATGCCTTTAGTGTTTTGGACCAGCCGGAGTACAAGATCTCCTTCGCGAAACATGAGTGGATGAATCTTCTGGCTGTGGTATCGTTGTAGCTGCTACTAGTAGAGCGCAGATTTGGCTAGAGCCTGCTCTCGTGCCTCCTCGAGGAGGTCGACGCCGTCTTTGCGAGCTTCTTTCGCTTGCTCTTCCGTGTACTAGACCACTCTGCGCACATCAAATTCGATGTTGGTGGGTAATACAGCTTCTACCCCATAGACCAGGAAGAAAGGAGTGAAGCCGATAGAGCGGTTAGGAGTGGTGCGCAGGCTCCAGAGCACTGAGGGTAGCTCTTCGACCTAGCAGCCAGCTGAGTGCTCGAGGGGCTCGACCAGTCTTGGCTTGATGCTAACCAGGATCAGGCCATTTGCCTTCTCCACTTGCCCATTGGACTGAGGATGTGCCACTGATGCCAAGTCCAGCTGGATTCCCTTCTGGCCGCAGAACTCTGCAAAGACTCCTTTCGTGAAGTTTGTCCCATTGTTAGTGATGATGTTGTGCGGGACTCCATATCTCACGATGATCTCGTTGAATAACTTGATGGTGGACGAGCCATCAAGTTTTTTGATTGGATTGGCTTTGATCCACTTGGTGAACTTATCCACCGCTACCAGGAGATGCGTCAAGCCCCCGGGCACTGTCTTGAATGGTCCCACCATGTTGAGGCCCCAGACAGTAAATAGCCAAGTGAGTGGGATGGTCTTGAGAGTCGTTGCTGGGTTGTGCCGGTGCTTGGAGAAGCGCTAGCACCCGTTGCAATGCTTCACTAGCAAATCTACATCTCATAAGGCCATCGGCTAGTAGAAGCCATGATAGAAGGCTTTGGCCACCAAGGATCTGGAGGACGCGTGGTGTCCGCATTCCCCTTGATGTATCTCTTTCAGCAGCTCTAGTCCCTCTTCCAACTCGACACACTTCTGGAAGATCCCTGACATGCTGCGCTTGTACAGCTTGTGGTTGATGATGGTGTATGCCTGTGCATGGCATTGGAGTCGCCTGGCTTCTGCTTCATCTTGCGGCAAGTCCCCAGTGATGAGGTAGTTGGAGAATGGCTCCACCCAGGATGGTATCTCCCGGATGTGAAAGACGCTAGCGACCAAAGGGTTAGCAGCCCCCGGGTCCATCGATGTACCGGCTTTGTCTGGCTGGCCAGCTGTGGGGGCCATCTTGGAGACGGCAGCCCCCGAGTCCTTTGCTAAGCCGGCCGTGTTGGGATGGCCGGCTGCTCCTTTCAGCTCCGAGGCGGCAGCCCCCAAGTCTGACAATGACGCTTGAACCAGAACTGGGTCTTCCAGCACATAGATGGAGCCAGATTCCGGTGATAGCTTGATGGATGGCTTGTGGATGATCTCTAGTGACACTCCAACCAGAATCTCCTGCTTGGTGGAGCCAATCTTCGACAGCTGATCTTCCTCGTTGTTGTTCGCTCTGGGACGTGATGGAACTCACATCCCTTGAAGAATTCTGCAGAGCTGCTGGATGTAGAAGCGATAGAAGGCCATGTTGGTGTCCTTAGTGTCCCATTCCCCCGAGACCTGGTGCACCACAAGGTCAGAGTCTCTGAAGCAGAGGATCCTCCGGATGCCAATCTCCTTGGCCAGCTTGAGCCCATGCAGCAGGGCCTCATATTTGGTGATGTTGTTTGATACACGGAAGTGGATCTGTAGCACATACAACAACTTGTCTCCCTTGGGAGAGGTGAAGATGACACTAGCTCCCAAGCCCTCGCGCATCTTGGAGCCATCAAAGTTCATGCGCCAGTATGTGGAGTCTGGAGCCGGTGGAGGTATTGGTTCTCTCCCCAGTCAGCAAAGAAATCTGCCAGGATCTGGGACTTGATCGTCGTCCTGGTCTTGTACTGAATGATGTGAGCAGCTAGCTCGATCACCCATTTGGCCAATCTGCCAGTAGCATCTTTGCATCCAATGATCTCCGAGAGCAGAGTGGTGCTCACCACCGTGATAGGATGCTCCTCGAAGTAGTGCTTCAGCTTCCTGGTAGCCATGTACACGCCGTACGCAACCTTCTGGTAGTGCAGGTAGTTCTGCTTGGAGAGGGTGAGCACCTCACTCAGATAGTACACCGGGCGCTGAACCAATAGCTCCTTGCCTTCCTCGGGGCGTTCCACCATGACTGCGACGCTGACGACTCGCGAAGTGGCTGCGATGTAGAGCAGCATTGGTTCTCGCGAAGCTGGTGGCACCAGGATTGGCACAGTGGACAGAGCTCGCTTGAGGTCATTGAAGGCATCATCAGTGAACTAGGACCAAACGAAATGGTCCATCTACTTCATCAGCTGATACAGTGGCATCACCTTCTCTCCGAGCCGGCTGATAAATCGACTGAGTGAAGCCAAGCAGTCAGTAAACTTCTACACATCTCTAAGCTCGGTGGGCGGCTCTAGGGCCTCGATGGCTTTTATCTTCGAGGGGTTAACCTCAATCCCTCGCTGGGAAATGATATGACCTAGGAGCTGTCCAGCCGGCACGCCGAAGGTGCACTTCTCAGGATTGAGCTTCATGCAATAGCGTCGCAAGTTGGAGAAGGTCTCCTTGAGATCGGCGAGGAGTGTGCCGCTCTGCTTGGTCTTCGCCACTATGTCGTCCATGTAGGTGTGCACATTTTGCCCAATCTGCCCTTGCAGACATTGCTGCATCGTGCGCTGGTAAGTTGCTCCAGCATTCTTCAGGCCGAAAGGCATGGTGACGTAGTAGTAGGCTCCATACGAGATGATGAACGACGTCTTGATCTAATCTAGCTGGTAGAGCGGGATCTGGTGATAGCCTGAGTAGGTGTCCAAGAAAGACCAAGACTTGGGGTTTAGGGTTTAGGGTTTGGTGATAGCCTGAGTAGCGCGAAAGGATCCTTGGGGCAAGCCTTGTTGAGGCTTGTGTAGTCAATAAACATGCACCAAGTATTGTTCTTCTTCAAGACCAAGACTGGGTTCACCAACCAGTCAGGGTAGAACACTTCCATAATGAAGCCGGCTGCAAGGAGCCATGCGATCTCCTCACCGATGCCCTTTCTCTTCTCTTCAGTGAAGCACCACATCGGTTGCTTGACCGGCTTGGCATCTGACCGGACATGAAGTGAGTGCTCAGACAGCTCCCTTGGCATGCCTGGAATGTCTTTTGGAGACCATGTGAAGATATTCTGATTCTCACGGAGGAAGCTTGTGAGCTCGCTTTCCTATTTGGCAGAGAGCCCGATACCGATGATGATGAACTTGGATGAGTCGCTCTCGTCCAAGAGGATCTTCTTTGTGTCATTGGCCGGCTGGAACTACTCCACTGGTGACTGGCGAACTGGCACGTCTTGCTAGGTTAGCACCACATGATGGAGGAGTTGTCGCTTCTCCTCAGCGATGACCAATGCCTCTACCAGCTGCGAGCTAGCCCTGGCGCACGCTAATGACTTCTTGAAGCACCCCGAGACAGTGATCACGCCTCTGGGACCTGGGAGCTTCAGCTTGAGATATGCGTAGTGCGGCACCGCCATGAACTTAGCTAGGGCCAGACGGCCAAGCAGCGTATGGTAAGAACTTCTGATGTCCACCACCTTGAACTAGATTGGCTCGCGGTGGCTGTTGCCTTTCTTCCCGAAGAGAACCTCCAGCTGCACCCTACCCATAGGGGTGCACGAATGCACTGGCATGATGCCATGGAAGGTGAGCCGGCTCGGCTCCAACTAGGCAAGTGGGATGCCCAGCTTCTCCATTGAGCTCTGGTACAGAAGGTTAATGCTGTTGCCGCCATCAATGAGCACGCGGGAGAAACGGCAGGTGTGCGTGTCGGAGCACACGATGGGATTTAGGACCAGAGCATACTCCTCAGGACTGGGCATCAATGGCAGATGGTCCTCGTGCCCCCAAGTGATAGCCGCCTCAGACCAGTGCATGTACTAGGGCTCCACTGGCATGATGGCATTCACCTCCACCTTGTACTAAAGGTCATTCCTTTTGTCTTTGCCCAGAGTGGTGAAGATGTGGTACTGCTCGACGATAGCTGGGAAGTCGTCATTGCCTTGGTCGGGCTTCTTGGCAGTCGGCTCGTGCTGATGGCCCGCCTGGCCTCCAGCTGGCTGTGTTTGCGGGGCTCCAGGGAGTTGCTGAGCGCGCTACTCTAGCTCCTTGATTAAGTGGCACTGGCGTGTGGAGTGGGTCGCTTCCCTACTAGGGGTGCTAAGGAATTTGCATGGCTGGTCGAGCACTGCATCGAGGATGTACTTGCCCTCCTTGTGCCCCAGACCACTGCCGGCAGCCCCTGGGCCTCCTTGGTGAGCCGCCGCCGCTCGCTTTGAGCTGGTGGATACCTTGGTGAGCGCCTTCATGTGGTCAAGTGATACTTTCAAAACGTATCTACTTTCCCAAACACTTTTGCTATTGTTTCTCCTCTAATTTGTGTGTTTTGAATACAACTAACATGGACTGACGCTGTTTTCAGCAGAATTGCTCTGGTGTCTCGTTTTTGTGCAGAAATCCAACTTCCAGTAAAAATTCTGGAAAAATCATGAAAAATCCTATTTCACCAGAAGACCACGGAGCCAGAAGACAGGAGGGAGAAGAGACTCGAGGGGCCATCACACAGTGGTGCCGTGGCCCAGCCCTGGCCACGCCACCCCTGCATGAGGGGGCCCCAGGACCCCTCTCGACCTCCCCTCTCGCGTACATATACCCTCTGATGACATAATATCAGGGAGACAACGTTTTTCCCAGATAGACTTCCGTTGCGCCGCCGCCATCAGAAACCGCGATTCAGAACCAGAAACTCCGTTCTGGCATCCTGCCGGGATGGGGATTCAGAGGAGATCATCACCACCATCATCACCGACGCTCCTCCATCAACCATCCATGACTCCCCCATCCATGTGTGAGTAATTCCCCCGCTGTAGGCGAGGGGATGGTAGGGATTGGATGAGATTGTTCATGTAATTTGATATGAGATTGATAGGGCATAGTGCCTAGTATCTTTATTTAGTGCCTATGACATTGTTGCAACTTGTTGTGCTTAATGCTTGTCACTTTGGGCCCGAGTGCCATGATTTCAGATCTGAACATGTTATTATTTCTATGATAATACTTGTCGTTTATGGTCTTACCTACAAGTTGTATACACATATTGTTGTCCGGAACCCGAGGCCCCAAAGTGATAGAAATTGGGATAACCAGAGGGGATGGCTATGATGTGAGGATCACATGTGTTCACCGAGTGCTAATTCTTTGCTCCGGTACTCTATTAAAAGGAGTACCTTAATTACCAGTAGTTTCCCTTAAGGCTCTGCTGCAACAGGCTGGTAGGATAAAAGATGTCGTGCAAGTTTCTCCTTGTGAGCACGTACGACTATATGCGGAACACATGCCTATGATTGTTTGTACTAGGATACTTTATTATTATCTATCTGCAATGCCCATGTCTCATTGATTTTATGAATTATCTTATCCATGCAACGCCCGTAATCCATCCCTATGCCTACAGTATTTGTTCCTACTGTTTACAACTATTACTATTACTGCAACTATTTTACTACTGCTGTTACTGTTTCACTACTATCACTGCTATAAAACTATTGCTACTGATAAACCATTGTGAGCAAGACTGTTTTCAGGTACAGCTGAATTGATGACTCATCTGTTAAGGCTTACATATATTCTTTGGCTCCCCTTGTGTCGAATCAATAAATTTGGGTAATACTTTCCTTGAAGACTGTTGCGATCCCCTATACTTGTGGGTCATCAAGACTATTTTCTGGCCCCATTGCCAGGAGCATAGCTTTATTTGTAAGTTTACTTGGTATTCATATTGTTTGCTGCAGTCCTTTCATCATGGGTAAACCTCGTGATGGAAAAATTCCTATATTGCCATCCACTACAAGAAGAGGTACGACTCTCAACACCTCTGTTGCTCTTAATTCGCCATCTGTTATGAGTAAGTTGCTTACACCACCACACCCACACGCTACTGCTACTACTTCTGCTGAGATTGAAAATGCCACTGATAATTTAGATGATGCTTCTACTGTGCTTGATGAGAGAGGTTCACTAGGTTCCTTTTTAGATGCTACTATTGCTAGAGCTAAGTTGGGAAACATCACTGTTACACATGTTAGTTCACCTAAGTCTAGGGAATGTCCTAGTGATGATTATGATGATGATGCTTACATTGAGCTTAATGATGATTTTATTACAGAAGCATGTGCTACTCATAAGGGAGGTAATGTTAAAGAACTTCTTGCAAGACGCTCTGTTAGATATAATTTGTCTCCTGATCCTAAGTTTGCTACTTCTCCCATAAATATTTGAGACAAGGATTATGATTTCTCTTTGGATTTATCTTACATATCTATTGTTGAGAAAACTCCTTTTTGTGGTACTAAAGATGAGAGTGCTATGGAGCACATGAATGAGCTTTCTACTTTGAGTAATTTGTTTTCTGATGATATTAAGCTCCGCACTTATTTTGTTGCTAAGATTTTTCTTTCTCGTTGAAAGATGCTACTAGAACTTGGTTTAATAGCTTGTCTCCTGGATCTCTTACTAGTCCTATTGCTTTGGTTAATGCTTTCTTTCAAAAATATTTTCCGCTAGTGCTCAACATGCTGCTGTGCAGAAAATCTTTGATTTTGAACAGGGAAAAGGAGAGATATTGCCTGAATCTTGGACAAGGTTTTGTTCTTTAATTAGAGCTTTGCCTAAAGAACCATTGCCTAAAAATGAACTCCTTGATATATTTTATAATGGACTAATGGATGAATCTAAGTCATATTTGGATAGTTGTGCTGGTTGTGTTTTCAGGGAAAGAACTCCGGCTGAAGCTGAAGAATTAATGGCTAAAATAAGCCAGAATCATGATGATTGGACTTTAGTTGAGCCAACACCAGTATCAACTCATGCGCCATCTATAGAGCCTGCACCGAAGAAGAGAGGGATGATTGAATTAAATGATGAAGTTATGAAGGAAGCTAAGAAATCTCTTAAGGAGAAAGGTATTAAGGCCGAAGATGTGAAGAATTTACCTCCTATAGAAGAACTATGTAAGCCAATCCCTCACTCATCAACTATTGAGGTACACTCTCTCCAACACTTTGATGAAAGAGATATTCCTTATACTAAACCTCCTGATCAATGCTTAGATGAGTTTGATAACTTTATTGTTAAGCAAGAAAATTTGAATAGAATGGTGCATAATCATTTGTTGGAAAATTCTAGAGCTATTAACAAGTTGCAGGATATTGTGGAGAGAACCGCCAATGATGTGAAGATACTTGCTAAA
Source organism: Dactylis glomerata (assembly GCA_007115705.1). Lineage (NCBI taxonomy): Eukaryota > Viridiplantae > Streptophyta > Magnoliopsida > Poales > Poaceae > Dactylis > Dactylis glomerata. Next base: position 2,969,267 of record QXEO01000464.1, on the reverse strand, counting down.
CATTTTCAAATGGTTCAAACACAAATTGATCAGCTTACCAAGGTGCAAAAATACTTGCTAGTTAATACCGCAAGAGAGAAGCAAGCATGTGAAATATGCACAAGAAGTGGTGCTGCTACTCAAGACCCATTATATCCTGAAGGACATCTTAAGAGGGTCGAGCAAGATTCTCAACGAACTGCAAGTGATGATATTCCTTCCAAGAAGAAGAAGAAGCATAAAACAACTGCAGAATCCTCTGATGCAGGTAAAGATCCTAACAGTGTTTCTATTTCTGATGCTGAAACTGAACCAGGACATGCTTCCGATAAAGAAGAAGATAAAGAAGAAGTTGAAGAAGAACCAGAAAAGAGTGATAAAAATGCAAAGTACACCAAAGAAGTCTTCATTGCCAACAAGCATGGTAAAGAGAGAGAACCTTGGGTACAGAAACCAATGCCTTTTCCTAGTAAGAAACACAAGTCCAAGGAAGAAGAACACTACAACAGGTTTTGTGAATGGATGAGACCTTTATTTCTGCAAATTCCTTTGACTGATGCTATTAGAATGCCTCCTTATGCAAAGTATATGAAAGATATTGTCACTAACAAAAGGAAAATTCCTAGTGAGGAAATTTCCACTCTACTTGCTAATTATTCTTTTGATGGTAAAGTTCTAGAGAAGCTTGGAGATCCAGGTATACCTACTATTCCTTGCTCCATTAAAAATAACTATGTTAGAACTGCTTTATGTGATTTGGGAGCTGGAGTTAGTGTCATGCCTTTTTCTCTTTATAAGAGACTTGATTTAGAAAAATTAGTATCAACTAATATATCTTTGCAGATGGCTGATAAGTCTACTACTATTCCTATTGGTATATGTGAAAATGTTCCTGTTCAAGTTGCTAACAGCTGTTTGATTTTAACTAATTTTGTTGTGTTGGAAATGCCTGAAGATGATAATATGTCTATTATTCTTGGGAGACCTTTTCTAAACACTGCAGGTGCTGTTATTAATTGCAATCAAGGAAAATTTACTTTTAATATTAATGACAAAGAGTATGGTTTATTTTCCTAAGAAAATTGATAGGAAGAATGCTCTAAGTTCAATCAAGCATGTTGAGACCATCAAAGTTGGTCAAATTATTTGTTCAGAGCGAAAGCCCAAGGAAGAATATCAAATTGTTATGGTTGGGGCTATACCTATCAAAGTTGAGGTAACATAAGCATTAAGTGAAGTGCAAAGTTTTGCCTCATAAAAAGTTAGTTTGGTAACAAGACTTGATCAACCTTGTTAATAAAGTGATTTTATATGAACGAAACTTCATTTTCACCGCATCCACCCCAACTCACTTATATTTACTTGTTTAATTTTATTCCTTCAGTTTAGTTACATGATTAAGAGTATCTCATAGCTGTTGCATGCTTAGTTTTGATTTGCTTGAAATCTTTTCATCTTAAGTTTTTCTGAGTTTTATCGATATGCCAATTTCTGAAAAATCCTCGAAAATAAAGTTTCTCAAAAAAATTCCAGAAAATTCTTTATAAATTTTTATGCCAAAAATGGGGCAGAGAGATACCTGGGAGGCACCAGGTGGGGCAGCCATGCCACCTCACACACAGGTGGCGCGGCCCAGCCCTGGCCGCGCCACCCAGGTGTGAGGGGACCCCACCAGGCCCCTCACTCATCTCTTCTTCCCTAGCTCTTTCTCTCTCCCGAAAAACACCACCCCATTTGCTCAAGCACGAGTTCTTGCTGTTCTTCACTTGAACTTTTCGATCTCCATGCTCAGCCCAACATTTCTGCTAAAATTTGGATCATTTGCTCTTCGGTATGTGACTCCTTCACTTGTCCAAGTAGATTTTCTTTTGGTGAAGTATATCTTGAGTATTTTAGCATTGTAGGTGATAGTATAAATGAGTATGCATGTTTGTTCTATTGCTTAGAAAGATTATTTTGATGCATGATGGCTCTCTAGTAACCCACTGTAGTAGTTTCCTACACTTGTTTGTCTTTAAATCACTTTTTATGAGTTTGTTGAAAAATTTCAGAGAAGGGAGATGGACAACTTCACATATGGAGAAGTGTTTGAAAGTGATGCACCAAGGTCATCAAGGCCCTCAAGATCCACTGCTCAATATAGGGTTTCTTATAATGAGGATGTGACGTCACCAAACCTCGAAGGGGATGATGGAGATGCACATCCATCCACCTTCCCTTGTATTAACTTTTTGAGTGATGCAGGGATTCTTGATGATTTCTTGCTCCTTATTAATAGGGTTGGATTGACTGCTTACATGACAGATGAAAGAGACCAATATGCTATGCTTACAAAGATTTTCATTGAAAGTTTTAAATTTATTAACGCTCATTTCAATCCTTCCGTTGCATTTAAGATTTATGACAAGTCTATCACCATGCCTTTGGGGAAGTTTTGTTCTATTTTAGGTATTCCCATGTTTGGAACAGCCAAGAAGATACAAAATCACCCCGCTGATTTGTTGGAGCTTTACCGAGGGGTGACCAATGATGATGACCGCAATGCACAGCATGGCAAGATAAGAAATATTCAGCTCCCAGCTATTAGATATTTTACTTACTATCTTGCAACTAGTGTACTTGGTAGAGAAAACACTAGCAATATCTCCAACTATCATTTGGCTTTTCTAGCTACCGCTCTTGATGTTGGTAGGAAGTATAACCTTGGTGCTGTTATTGCTCGTCGCCTAGCCGCTAGGGGACCTATTTATGGAGGTATTATTGCCACGCGCATTGTTGCTGAGCTAGGACTTTCTATTGCTCCTAATGATGTATTGTTGACTCCACAAGGGCTTGATCTTGCTGCCATGAAACTCCATCATTTTGTTACTGCTAACTCTTGTGCAGGGAAATTAGTTTACAGGATGTTATTTATTGATGGAGAGGAAAGGGAAATTCCCTTGCCTCAGCCTAACTTGTTCAGCATTCACATGAGGCCATGGTCTCGCACGAAGGTGGAGTTGGACGATCAGCTTAGGCTACTTGGTTTCAATATCCAACATGGCGTGGTGGTCCAGGAGGAAGAGGAGGAGCAGGCCTATCACTTCACCATGTACCACTCCGGAGCATCCTCGAATTCATATCAGGACGATGGTGCTTCTTCGTCACACTACGGAGGCGCCACTTCATGGCCGACTTGGCCGAGTTGGGATTGATCTCCACTTAGACCAAAAGTCTAAGCTTGGGGGGAGGTACGCTCATGATTCACTCATCTACATATCCTATTTTGTCGGTCCTTTGTATATTCATGTTTCGCCTTCTTTATTGTTCTAGTTCTTACTTCTGCTTTCCAAAACACAAAAAGACCAAAAATATTTCCGTTGTTTCTCTCTATTTGGTTCTTTAGTTTTCTACCTTTGGTTTGCTTTACTTGCTATTTTCGGTTTGCCATTTGAAAAACCCAAAAATATTTTGCTTTGTTTGCTACTTCCTTCTGTTTTTGTTTCAAAAATTGAAAACCCCAAAAATATTTGTTGTTCTTCTTCGGTTTTTAAGGTTTGTTGCAGAGTTCAGTCTCCCATTACTCCATTGGAGTTTGGTATTCACTTTATATTATTCAAGCCACACAAGTGAAGAGCAATAATGGCGACATACGGCAATCCGAGATGTGGTAAAAGGCTGGTATGAACTCTATTTGTTTTCATTTTTATACATATACTCCTCTATGTGGACATGCTTAGTTGGTTCATGTAAGGTATATGTCATCTAATGGATGCTTTGTAGTTCTTGCTTTCATATAATTAGTTTCAATTTACTATTAGCCTATAGCATGTCATGTAGACGCTTGTATGCTTTGTTTTATTCATAATATGGTATAATATTGTGGTATCCACCTCTGAAAAGTTTCATTTGAATCGACTTGGCACATGCTCAAGCATGCATATGACTGAACAAAAAGTTAATTAAGCCTCGATGATCTAAATTGCCTCAGAGTTCTTGTATCATTTTTATGCCTATATTAATTTTGTTTTGTCGCAAGTATGATTATGATAGTTATTGCTCTCTCGATTGTCGCTTCCCAGTCTTTTGCTAGCCTTCACTTGTACTGAGTATGAACTCTACTCGTGCATCCAATTACCAAAACCAAGTCTTCCAAAGAGTCCACTATAAATTCCTATGCATGGTATTTGTAAGCCATTCCAAGTAAATTTTCATATGCTACCTTTCAAACTTTCAACTACTTCTCATTTTGTGCCACTGTTTTTAGCTCATGGGGACGTAGTGGTCAGAATTGCTATCTTCCATATTAAATTAAGTACCCCTCGACTAGGCAGCTTCATCTGCTCGTCATTAATTTTGCATGAGAGCTGGTCAGACTATTATAATCTTAATTCTAAAAGAAATAAAAAAATGCACTCCTCCAAAGGAATGAGAAAGTTGGTGGGCACCCGATGAAATCGGTTAGCCATGGTTTGAGAAAGGAAAAAGGTGGGGAGGAGTGCCAAAGCTTTATAAAAGAGCACCAATGTGCCAAATTTCAAAGAACTCGGAACCGCTCTCACTTGTTTATTATGGAAGATAGTAAGTCCCCATTGCTAGTCGTTGACATAGAAAAACCACCTCTCAAAAGAAACTTTTATCTCTATTTTATAAATGAAAAGCTCTAGCACATGTTAAATCACTGCTTCCCTCTGTGAAGGGCCATTCGTTTACTTTTATGTTGAGTCACCATCTTCTAATTTTAAGCACTTCTTGAGAGCATAGCTATTATTCTTAGTGTAATGTGCTTGTCCCAGAACACGGTTAATTGTGGTATAACTTTGATGCTTGTATCTTTGATATTTCTACTTCTAGTCTTCTCTTGAACTTCAGAGGTGCCTCAGCATTTATGTTTTGCTCTACAAATAAAGGCAAGCGGGATACCACTCTTTCATATCATTTATGCATATCACAATCTTGTTAGCTTCTTATGTACATGTTACTTGTTATTAGTGCATTGGCACTCTTTCATAGTTTGCTTGACTATGAGGTGACATTAGTTGCATATTTCTTATTATGAATTGCCTGAGTACTTGTTCACATAGTTAGTATATATACATCATATGAGCAAATGTGTTCATGAAAGTTTCTTCTATCGCTCTCAGTTGTTAACTGAATTGCTTGAGGACAAGCAAATAGCTAAGCTTGGGGGGAGTTGATACGTCCAAAACGTATCTACTTTCCCGAACACTTTTGCGATTGTTTCTCCTCTAATTTGTGTGTTTTGAATACAACTAACACGGACTGATGCTGTTTTCAGCAGAATTGCTCTGGTGTCTTGTTTTTGTGCAGAAATCCAACTTCCAGTAAAAATTCTGGAAAAATCATAAAAAATCCTATTTCACCAGAAGACCCACGGAGCTAGAAGACAGGAGGGAGAAGAGGCTCGAGGGGCCGTCACACAGTGGTGGCGCGGCCCAGCCCTGGCCGCGCCACCCCTGCGTGAGGGGGCCCCAGGACCCCTCTCGACCTCCCCTCTCGCGTACATATACCCTCTGACGACGTAATATCAGGGAGACGGCGTTTTTCCCAGATAGACTTCCGCTGCGCCGCCGCCATCAGAAACCGTGATTCAGAACCAGAAACTCCGTTCTGGCACCCTGCCAGGATGGGGATTCAGAGGAGATCTTCACCACCATCATCACCGACGCTCCTCCATCAACCATCCATGACTCCCCCATCCATATGTGAGTAATTCCCCCGCTGTAGATGAGGGGATGGTAGGGATTGGATGAGATTGTTCATGTAATTTGATATGAGATTGATAGGGCATAGTGCCTAGTATCTTTATTTAGTGCCTATGACATTGTTGCAACTTGTTGTGCTTAATGCTTGTCACTTTGGGCCCGAGTGCCATGATTTTAGATCTGAATATGTTATTATTTCTATGATAATACTTGTCATTTATGGTCTTACCTACAAGTTGTATACACATATTGTTGTCCGGAACCTGAGGCCCCAAAGTGACAGAAATTGGGATAACCGGAGGGGATGGCTATGATGTGAGGATCACATGTGTTCACCGAGTGCTAATGCTTTGCTCTGGTACTCTATTAAAAGGAGTACCTTAATTACCAGTAGTTTCCCTTGAGGCCCTGCTGCAGCTGGCTGGTAGGAAAAAAGATGTCGTATAAGTTTCTCCTTGTGAGCACGTACGACTATATGCGGAACACATGCCTATGATTGTTTGTACTAGGATGCTTTATTATTATCTATCTGTAATGCCCATGTCTCATTGATTTCATGAATTATCTTATCCATGCAACGCCCGTAATCCATCCCTATGCCTACAGTATTTGTTCCTACTGTTTACAACTGTTACTATTACTGCTGCTATTTTACTACTGCTATTACTTTTTCACTACTATCACTGCTATAAAACTGTTGCTACTGATAAACCATTGCGAGCAAGATTGTTTCCAGGTGCAGCTGAATTGACAACTCATATGTTAAGGCTTACATATATTCTTTGGCTCCCCTTGTGTCGAATCAATAAATTTGAGTAATACTTCCCTCGAAGACTGTTGCGATCCCCTATACTTGTGGGTCATCATCAAGCCATAGGTGGACGTGTAGAGCTGGCTGGTGAGCCTGAGATCTCAGCTCGACCGCTGGAGTCAGGACTTGACATGGCCGGCCATCTCTGCCTATCCGCTGGGCGCGACAGCCTCGGCCGTTGCAGCTTGGAGCACGACCACCCAGGTCGTGCCCCTCTAGGCCTTGGCTTGACGATGGCAACTGCTGGATCTAGACCCGGCTCGGGCCCGCAGCAGAGAGTCCATGGCCGCACCATGGGCCATGAGCTAGTTTGGCCAGTGTGACTCCCTGCGCGTTGTAGAACTCGCAGAGTGTGGTGCTCATGCAGCATCGGGCGTCTTCATCCTCGGCCACCTTGCTGAGGAGGACAAGGCACATCCATTCCAGGGCCTCTTCGACCTGGACGGGGTTGACGATGTGGTCAAGCGGTGCGCGCAGGTCCACAACGGTGATGTCCAAGGCATCCTGCTCTGTGAGTGGAGCGTTTTGCTCCTGTGGAAGAAGGCGTTCGAGCAGCGGGCGCGCGAGGCATGGTGAGTCACCGCCCTCTTTGTCCCTTAGGGCCATCACTTAGACCATGGTGTCAAGGTCGTTGCTTTCACTGCAGCTTGAGCCTGCATCATAGAGGGGGTCAAGCACGTCGGTTACCTCCTCCGGGAAGGGCTTGGCGATGTAGAAGCGTTGGCCGCCGACGTCAAGGAAGGAGCCATTGTCGTCGAAGCCGTCCTTGAAGGAAGCGAGGTTTTCGCTGATGCAGTCGAAGGTGCTGAACCTCCAGACAAGGCCGGAGGCGACCTTCTTGCCAAGGGTTGATGGGGATCCCGGCCGAAATTTCACTCCGGTCGCTGCCGCACGTTGCCCCATGGTGGGCGCCAACTGTCGTGGTATTTTGGAGACAGTAGCAATGGGATGGCTTAACAGAGGGGCTCGACGGTGTGCAACGACGGGTCTGGCTCGAGATTGTGTAAATAGGACATGAGCGTTTACCTAGGTTCAGGGCCCTCCACTCTGGAGGTAACACCCCTACTTCCTGCCTTGTTGTTTATTCTCAGCACACGATGGCTTACAAGGCTCCTAGAGCTATATTGTCTAGAGGTAGAAGAAGAAGAGTTTGATCTCCCTAGTCTAAGGGTCCAGGCCCCCTTATATACGCAGGGGCCTGGTTATAGTTTTGGTGTCTGGCTGCCCGGCTGCCGGCTCCTTTGTGGCTGAGTCTTGACATGGGCCCCGCCGTCCTCTGGCCTTCTGTCTAGGCGCATGCCACTTTATAAAGCACCTTTTCCCCCTTGGACCGGCATATTCGAAGCATATGCTTCCTGTCTGCCTTGGACCCTTTTATGGAGGAGGGTCCTGCCCGTTGGTTGGTGGAGGCCGAGCGTGGCTGGTGTCACGCTGGTCTCCGGCCTCTGTCGATCTTGTCGGGGCCACGCTGCTTTTGGTAAAGCGTTAGTTGGAGGGTTTTCGTCATCTTCGCCGGCTCGGTCTTCCCGCGATGAAGTCGCCAGCCGACCGCTGGCACAGCCGACCCTTCGGTCGAAGCCGGCCTCTTCGGCCGGTAGTCACGGTGATCCCTGGGACGTCAGCCGGCAGATGGCTCTGCCCTTGGCCTACCCAGATAGTCATCCCCACGACATGCCACTTTGGTTGATCCGTGAGTTGTAAAAATTCTTGGGAATAAGTTAATAAAATATCAGCCATATGCATCGCTTTGATGCAGAGGCTGTGGCTACGGTCCCCATTTCAAAAAATAGCATGAATAAGCATACAATTGGATTCAGAGAAACCATACGAAGCTCAGAAGGATCAACTAATTTTAGATAAGCCGACAAAAACTAGCTGACAAAGCTTATAATGTCATATAGGATCACATGATCTAATCTCTGACAGGTTTGGACGGGATGCAGACCTGGCCCTTGACCTTGAATCAGCAGTGTTGCCGCAAGGAAGCAGGATCTGGTGATTGGGTGGGGTTTCTCGCATTGTGGAGATCTGAAGGATGTCACGAACAACATCATGGTCGGCGGTGTGGAGTTTGGTGCGGTGGGAGCGCTAGAGCGCATGCAGGATGTACTCCACTGTGTCCTTGGACGGCGCCGGTGAGCACGAACTCCACAGATTACTCAAAGATGGGTCCCTCAAGTAGCGCCGCTGCATATCCGACCGTCGAAGGTGGCGAGTCCTATTTTGAGCTTGAGGAGGAAGAGGACGGCGCACGTGAGGATGGATGCGGCAGCGATGCGCGAGAGGAAGAGGAGGCGGAAGCGCGGTGTGAGGGAAGAACGGCGGCGGCGGCATGGAGGGAGGAGCAAGGCGGGTGTCGGCCAGCATTGGTCGAAGAAGACGAAGAGAGCGAGGAACATAGTGGGGACGACGAGAAAGCTCGATGATTATAGGGATTCTCTAAGGGGGTTTTGTGCAAAATGGCTCCCACATCAGTTAATTCGGGAAAATCGGGACGGAGTACAATTTTTAGTTTTGAATATTTTTAGATTTGAACATTTTTCAATTCTAAGCAATTTTGAAATATGAATAATTTTATTTCATAAAAAACTTATTTGTTTTCAAATTTAGGAATTTTCAGAATCTGAAAATTCAAATCTAAAAAAAAATGAAGGAAACAAAATAAAAAGTAAAAATAGAAAATAGAAAATAGAAAAAACTGCGGGATTACCTGGGCCGGCCCAATGAGGCTGCACGCGGGCGGAGCCACATTCGGGTCCACCGTAAGTACGAGCTTCTGTTTATAAAAAAAAAGGAGCTCCCAGGGCACGCCGACCAGGGTTCGGGGGTTGGGGCTTTGGGGTTAGCTAGCCCCCCGTCGCTGTCCGCCGCCGCCGACGCCTCCGCCGACGATATCCCTCCGGCGAGATGAGTACGCCTCCCTCTGAACCGTCGACCTCATCCCTCTCGGCCTTAGCTCCGTCATTCAACCCCGCCCACAAGCAAGTTGCGGCGCCATCCGCCCCAAATGTACCTCGGCCCCCCCACCCTTCCACAGCAGCGGCCGGCGGCGCAGTCCCCCACCTTCCACAGCATCGGCCGCCGCCGCCGTATGCCCCATGGACAACTCCCCGGCCGGCGCTGCCGTCCGTCTATAACGCATATACGGGGCAGTCGGCGCCGTCCATCTCCAACCCATATTGGGGGCCGGCGGCGCCGTCCAGCTCCTCCGCATATGGGGGGCCGCCGGCGCCGTCCAACTCGTCCGCATTTCGGGGGCCGCCGGCGCAGTCCAACTTCTTCACATATCGGGGGCCGCCGGCGCAGTCCAACTCCACATATCGGGGGCCGCCGGCGCAGTCCGTCTCCTGCGACGAAGCATCCACCTTGAAAAAACCAGAATTCGGTCTTTCTTGGCTGTCTCACAACCAGGGAGGATCTCGCGTCACAACATCTTCTACTTCCAATCAGCAACTTGCTCCAACAGAGGCACCGCCTGGCCCCTCTAAACCCGTCATTTGCCGGATCCAGATGACCTCTGAGATGCGAGAATCGAATCTCAGGCATATGTTTAGGACCCCGTTGTTCCCTGACCCTGAAGATAAGGAAGTTGTGATAACTCCTGGAGAGGTGATCTATCCCGAATCCACTGATTTAGCAACACTTAGTGCCATCGGAATTTGCTTAATTTGCTTGTTAACATCTGTACTTTCACATTACAGGTTGTTACTATTCAAGATGGGTATGCCTATGTCAAATGTCGGAGTTTGAAAGATGCTGAACTTGCAGGCTGCATATTCTTCGGCGCCTACACCATCGAAAAAGATGTTGAGTTACCTGTCAATGTGCCAAGACTGGAGAGTGATGGTCAAACTGAGCTTGAGACCACCGAAACCCTAACCTGTTCCACTTCAGCGGCAAGGCCAATTCCACATAATGTGTTCGGTCTGAGATATGTCACAGAATTCTCATCACAACCTGGAAATGAACTTGTGCAAGAATTCAAGTTTGATGTTGCTGTACGTTATGGGTCTGTCGGGGCAGATATACGCATGACCAGGTGCATGCCAATTGGGGGCAGGGTTTTCACTGGCCTCACATGGTACATGGGCCAAGTCCATTTAGCCGGAGATAGCTGGGGGGGTTGCATCAATCTAATGGATTTCTTAATATCATCTGGTAACCTTCTTCTTGTAATAGCAGTTGTACCAAAGCGAAAAGCAACACCGGAAAACATCAAAAAGGACTTTGGTGCCTTGGTGTCCGAGCTTTCTCCGTTATACACGATCAATAAGAAACTCCCTCCTTACTTTGATAAAATTTGGGAAGTATTGAAGAATTTGCCAGCAGATATTGGAAGAAACCTCTCAGAGTTGTATGCCTTCTATGAAAAAATTGTGAATCTCCCTGGTTTCTCCAGCCCGGAAAAGCATCATTACTTGCTGGAATCATTCCATTTGAATCACAGAAATCTTTGTAAGGATCTACAGCCAGGTATACAGGGCATAAGTGATCGTCCTCGGCCTTTCTGTGCGCAGTCAAGAACAGATCATTTGTTGGAGCTGGTTCTTGACGCTGGAAAAAACAAGGAGTTCTGTGGTTTGGCTACAGAAGCTGATAATTTAAGGCATGTCTATGGACACTCGACAGATCATGTCGCTAGAGTAAGATACTTATTAGATCAAATTTTATTGATTTTTTATTTTGCCATAATGAAGTTAAACTCACTTGCTGCTATGTTTGTTCAAAATGTAGATAAGTAAGTTCACAGAGTTATTTCCACTTGTGGAGCGAAACATGTTTGTTGCATTGTATCATAGCCTGTCCATTGCTGAGTTTGTGGACACCCTGTTCATTGAGGTTGAAAAGGAGATGCACAAGGATGAAAGCCAACGGAAGCAATGGCTGATTGAGGTGTTGGAATCCTATAAAATGAAAGAGTGTATGTTTCCAAACGACTGAAATACTTTTTCTTGCATCTGTTATTTTATTCTCAAGGTATTTCACTTAAATGCAGATGAGTTAGCTGCAATGCCACTTGGTGTTATTTCCTTTGAGATCAAACCTGATATTCTTCTTTTAAGCTCCATTCTAAAGGTAGACTTTGGACTGCCTCTTCAACGTGTTTATGATTTTTTTATCTTTGACTTTTTATATTTTTATATTATGCAGTCAGTATGTCATTCAAGAATAGTCTGTGACGAATTCAAAAGATTCTCTGTATCTCATAGGCATATAGGAAATCCTTGCCTTTTATGTGATATAGCAGCTATCATTGTGGGTATTGGAGAAGGAACTGAAGTTCAAGACGAATGTTTGTTTGAACTTAGGTCTGCGTTGATCAAATTTCACCCCAAAGGCGAAATTTATATGGAGGTACTATCTCTCCGAAACTGATGTTTAGATGGTAATTTCAATTGTGTTGATCTAAATCGAAAAAATAAATTTAATGTTACCAATCTATTGGGTTATAATTTCTTCTACAGAAACACATAGAGGATCCTGCTCAGCTATTGGGGGTAATCTTTCAGTGCTTACACAATTCAGCGCGATCTGATATGGAATGCAATGCGGAATATGATGAAAAATCATGTATTGCGCACAGTCTTTTTGGGTTGTGCTTTTTTAAGGATTCAAAATGCCATGCTTGCTGCAAAATATCTGAAGAGAAGTGTTGTACTTTCTTCCTTCTAACTTTTGCAAGCAGCACTCTTAGGGAAATGAAGGTTGGTATTTCCTTGCATTATATTGAAAAAATCGAGTTCACGTTCCCAAACTCTTACGTTTAAATATTTCAGTTCTTCTCCTTCAGTTCCACCTGTATCAAAACTGGAGGAATCTATCTTGGCTATGTTTTGAATTGTTTCTAATTGCTGCCATTAAAAACCATGCTACAGATGAAATATCCTGGATCATTTGAAGATCTTCTGAAGACCATGAACATTAATGACCAGGCTGCTTTTGGAGATGTGGATGCATGCCAAAATCTTTCTAATGCCCCCCACATCTTTACAATTGGTAAATCTCTCTAGGCACACTGCTGTGCACTTTTACTACAACTTTGAATATAATTACTCTTGATAGTTTTAAGAGCACCTTTTGGTTTTTGCTTGTAGTACATATATCTTGATTTACTAGTCTATATTGAAAATAGTATACTTCTGAAGACATTCTGCTGTGCACTTGAACTACCTCTTTGAATATAATTACTCTTGATAGTTTTAAGAGCGCCTTTTGGTTTTTGCTTGTAGTACCTATATCTTGATTTACTAGTCTATATTGAAAATAGTATACTTCTGAAGACCTTCTGATGTGCACTTGTACTACAACTTTGAATATAATTACTCTTGATAGTTTTAAGAGCGCCTTTTGATTTTTGCTTGTAGTACCTATATCTTGATTTACTAGTCTATATTGATAATAGTATACTAAATGAATAATATGCATATGCCTGAGTTTTGTTATGTGTCATGACAAGACATTTATAAAATTCAGAGAAATTATTGACCTGTACATAAGAAAGTGGTTACAAATATAATTGATTAAGGCTGCATTTCTTGTATGTATAGCAGTTCCAGATGTAGTACAGGGTACTGGTTTTCCTTAGAGGGTACTCTCTTAACTGTTCTATGGTGCCTTTTTTTTGCATAGGATTGCCTGATTGAGCATCTTTGATGAAGGAACCGCTATTAAATCTGCTTTCTTTATGTGCAATTAGTTCATTTCATGACATGCATCTCTTATTATCTTTTAAAATTATATTATAGTTCTGGAACCTGAGAAAAGTGAAATATCTGGCTGTGTATCTGCAATGGAATGCATTAACACAGAACTCGACATTAGCTTGTGTTACTCTGGACTGAGCAAAGGAAGGAAACACTCCCTGTTATCTGGGGTATGACTACAACAACTCTTCTGTTCTCACATTTTTAATGGATATCTAATGATATTGTCAATGCTTCCATTTTAAAACCTATAGTTGATGTGTTATGTTTATACGTTCATGATACCATGTAGCTGTAAAATATGCTACTCCCTCTGATCGGAAGTAAGTGTCGGTGACTTAGTATAGAATCACCGACACTTTGTACTATGTCTTACATAGCATAACCATTTTTTTGCGGGGATTACATAATATAACCTAAGGCAACATATACTGTTGCTGCAAAAAAAATTTAAACTCACTATGTGTGTCTATCTATATTGCCTAATTTCTAATACTTATATCAATCAACTTAAGAATCTAACATCACTTGCTCTTTTGTTGTTTCTACGTGTACAGGTTTGCTACTGTAGAGGGCGTTTTGTGCGATTTGTGAGGAAAGATGGCCTTTGGTCCTTATACGATGACCAAACCGTGGAGGTAACAAATATATAAACCACACTTTTCTGCTTTTCTCCTAGCAATAGCTGAATTTTGGTTCTCACTTGGTGCAGGTCGTTGGAAGCTGGGAGGAACTGGTCACAGTGTGTGTGACTGGCGGGTTTAAGCCTGCAGTGCTTTTCTTTGAAGCCCAAGACTGATGTGCTTCAAAGTCCGTTCGTTGGTATGTTGGCTAGGTAGCAATCACTTAGATCCTATGGTGCTCATATCTGTGGATGTAATTTTAAAAAATCATTCAAAAAAGGCCGTGCCGTAGTTAAGATTTGGATTCCAATTGTCGTTGTAAATATCAGACAAAAAGCTATGAAACACGTTTGTGAGCTGCCTTGATGTTTTCGTTATATTCTCTCATTAGGATTCCAGCAATTGGGCTGTTCGATCTGAGTCAGCGGACATGATCGGTAATAAATCTAGTACTAGGAAACATAGGCGCGGCGGCATGCCGCGCCCGTGGTTCTACCTTTTTAGCATATTGGTTCCATGTCTGAGTTGGAAGTGTGACGGTTGAGAATCATAGTAGATCAAGTTTTATTATTATTTTCAAGATTAATATGTACTAAAAAAAGAATCGATCTGAGGCAAGATAAAATATGCAATCTACATGACAACATATCAGTTGTTAGGATATCAGATATTAACATTGTGACAACGCCTGTATGCAATTCTATTGGATTTACGTAGTGGATGGACTTGCCTTACAGAGGGAGTGGATCATCTATCAGTTCCGATGCACACTATTGATAAAAAAACATAGCTTGTATGACTTGGACAGAAATACACCTTGCAGTTCACTTACATTTGGCAATTGCATTGCCATGGTCTTAAGCACTTGTATGACTTGGGCAGAAATACACCTTGCAGTTCACTTACATTTGGCAATTGCATTGCCAAGGTCTTAAGCACTTGCATGACTTGGACAGAAATACACCTTGCAGTTCACATACATTTGGCAATTGCATTGCCAAGGTCTTAAGCACTATCATTTGTTGCTGTCGTGTTTTCACTATGGAAAAAGGGCTCAAAACAAACTAAATTAGGCACTGAGTTAAAGTAGGCCAGTTATTTTAAGCTCAACAGTTTCAGTGACTACACCCACAATAGAACCATACTCAGTGGTCTGCTGAATCAACTCAACCTCTTTCTTATCAGTCCACTCCTTGAATGACACAGATATCCTTATGCTTTAACATAAAGGGATAATCCTGATCCAAATGCAACAGAAATGTGTAATCATTTAACAGCTTCAGGCGGACTCGAAAATCTACGCCTTACTCTGAAAAAATAAGAAGAGCAACCAAAATCATTAGTTACAAGGCAGCTTCTTCATTTAGGAAAACACATAGGGAAACATAACAGAGCTTTCAAAGCTAAGAGCAACAAAAGCTTCGAAAGAACATTATCTCTGATTGGCTTAAAGTATCTTTTCCAATGAAAAGATATTACCTGATCATCTATTGGATGATTAAGACAATGTTATAGTACTACCGTGTCACTTGAGGGAGGTTCTGTGAGACAACTTCTGGCAGAGCCATGTTGAAGTAAGAAAGATCTATAAAGAACATTCTATGTTATTGATGAGGATGCAATCACGGATCATGCTGATTTTGACTTTTGAGCTGGAAGAAAATATTGAGTCTAATTGATGATTATTATATGGTGAATTCTTTTCTAGTTGAAAAGAATATTTTGATATCTCCGAATTATATACTACCTAAAGCAATGTACTATGTTGTATTCAGATATGTCATCTGTCAAGATATCGCCAGCGGGAGGAGAGGAAGGACGGCGATTAAGTGACAAGTGGAGATCAAGTCTGCATGAGCAAGAACACATGATGACGCACTAGAACTGCCTATGGCACGATGTCTACACGTTATAAAGCGCGCCACACACATGGCCTGCGTGCCAAAATTAGGCCGAACTCATATATGGATTGGTATGTACCCGCTTGAGTCAAACCGAGTCAATTTAGGTCCAAACCAGACTGGTTTTGGGCCAGGTGAAAGCTTAGGACGCCCGGCCACCTATAAGTATGCCTGTCGTTTGTATCGTGTCTTGCGTATCTTTAATCTTCTTCTTCTTCCATGGTTCCTGCGCCACTTTTGTTCTTGGCGTGTTGGAGATCGAGGCAGAGTCCAGGTCGTAGTCGTTTTCCCGATCGATCTAATCGTCGTCATTTTTCCCTGGCCAATTGATCTCAGCGAGAAAACAATTCATCGCGTCGCCTGCGTGCGCGTGAGGATGGAGAGCGTCTTCTCTCGAGCGGCTGGTCGATCGCGCATGGGAGCCCGCGCGTTGCGCCTGTTTCTCTCGCTAACCGTCCCTAAACCCTAAACCCGCGCCACATCCCAGACGCCCTCCATGTTGGAGCGAGCGCCCGACCTCCTAATCCCGCGCTTCGCTCGCCCGCTCGCGCAGGGTCCTCCTCGCTAGCGCACGCGCGCCACCTATTCTCTGTTTCGGTCGGGCTTTTGTTGTCCGGCTCATTCATTTGTTCTAATTTTTCCTATCGCTGGAACAAGTCTTTTTATTTTTGGGCTCGCGCGCAGGAGGGCCAGCATTTTTCTGTTTCGTCGGGCTCGTTCGACTTTCTAGTACGATGTATCGGCCTGTCCGGGTATATAAGCTGGTGTAACTTTTCCTAAACTTCCGATGTGGGACTATTTCCTACACTGAACGCCCAATTGCTCCCGTTTTCTTCTATTTTTTGTTCCTCCTGTTCCTACACTGGACACTTTTGTTCATTTCGGGTATCTTTCCGTTCTCTCGTCAGATGTAGGTAGTTCTCGTTCCCCGATTTTGTTTCTTTTGTATAGTTTTGTTCCCGTTGCCAGATTTCGTTCTCGCGACGTTGTTTGTTTCGTCAGTTTTTGTTGCCTAACGAATTTTGGAAAGTTTGAATCATTTTTTTGTTCCCAACTGGTTGTTCCATTCTCTTATATTTGTTCCATTGACGATTTTGGCAGGTTTCAACCTTCTTTTATTCCCAACCCCTTGTTCTATTAACATAAATTTGTTCCCTATCCAAATTTTGGTAGTTTAGAATTTTTTTGTTTCCATTAGCTTGTTCAGTTGACATACAAGATTTCCCCTAGCTGATTTTTGCAGTGTACTTATGTTTCAGCATTTACTAACACATTTATGTACGTAATGCATAAATTAGGACTACAAATCTTAGACTGATAAACAAAAATAATTAGTACAAACATAAAACTTCAAATAGCTCAGGGCTGTCAACAGTATTTTTCTGCAATAACATTTGTTCAGATCCTTCTGAAGAGAGAAACATTGTTCTTAGAAACAAAAAAGCGGAGTATGATGAAAAGTCGGATCTTTTCCGGTGCCTTTGTCAGCTCCTAAGCATCCGGAGAAATACTTGGTTTTGGTTTCAACTTCAAGAATAGTGCATTACTGAAATGCGTGAAGAAGATCCTACTCTGTCAAAATCTTTCTGGAAAAGTTACAAGCTGTTGCTCACCAATATGGTGTTACCTGGTAATATTCCAAAAGAAGATGCTAGTAAGAATACAACTTTAAGAAAGTATTATACTAAACAAATAAGAAAACCATGAGAAATGAAAAGATACTCCCTTGAGAATTTACATGCTTCCTTAGGAATTTTTTTAATCCTTTCGCTTTGGTCAGCTACATTGTAAAAGTTTGACACCAGCTGAAACAACAACTTTTTCTTGAGAGAAGTTAGATCATCCTGTTGATTACCAATGAAGAAAAGAAATAAATCTTGCTAATCGTAACTCGTTATTGACGACACATAATTTAGTGATAAAAAATAAATAGTTTTTAATAATATGTACAGACATTTGAAAATGTAGGGACCTCGATTTTGTAGTATGTCAACATGAACAATAATATAAAGAATCCTGAGTCGTACCTTCAAAATTGAAAAAATATAAAAAGAAACATAATGAATATGTGTATTATATATGGATGGTAATGGAATAAGATGAACAAAAAAAATTCAATAAGAACTACACACTATGAGAAGACAATACATACTTACTTGAAGTTTTGTTTTGGTACATTAACATATCTTACATTGAACTCTGCAATCTTGAAATTTGGACAATGAGGGTATGCAATGTTGAACAATTTCTTGAAGTTATTGACAACAGAATTGATATCACTTTTATATGATTATGTGTTATTGCAAGGATTTAAAACATTGAAAGACTTGTCCATGAAATTTGCTACAATTAGTAACCACTGTTTACCCACTGGACAGGGGATATGTACCTAGTAAAAACACAATTGACAACAGTAAAAGGATAAAATTGATAGGTGAATATTTTAAAAATTATTTAAGATGAAATCAAATAGAAACCTTGTTGAAAAGAAATATATTAGAAAGTTGTAAAATAGCTTACTAATGCAGCATGTTCTAATCTGAAACCAATGCAAATTTTTGTGAATAATTTCTTGTAATCTTCTATATTGAGAGAAGGATGCATTAAAGTTTCCTAAACAAGAAAAATTAGACAAAAAGAGAATGAATAAAGATACAAATAAAATAAATTAATGTTCAACTATTAGTTGTTATGAACTGAGGAACTTACTAATATTTTAGAGAAAAATATGTGCCTTAAACATTCAATTTTTTCTCCACACTCGTCTTTCATTTTATGGTCAAAAAGGATCATCTTGATATAAGAAATTCATGATATACTCATTTATGTAACCACAGTTTGATATGCATAATGCCAACGTCCTCTCATCAGCCCACCTCTCTTCTATTTGGAAAATTCTGCAACTACATGTAGATATGAAGGGTCAAACAAAAACAAGAACTGTAAAAAAAAATAACGACATAAAAAGTTTGTTTGCAACACACGGGATACTGGAAAAGAAAAGCATTTTACTTGTACTAAATTGCATGGACATTAGTTGTTAACATGTTGAACAATTCATCTTCGACTTCAGTGCAAATGATTGCTATTTGATTTATGTGAGAACTTGTGCTTTGTCTTGCAGCATTTGTTTTCAAGTGATTTGAATCAATTTTTTTATTGTCACTCTTCACATGCTTCAGAGATACAGGTCTGAATGGCCTTTCCCTAAATTCAAGTCCATGTGCAATGCTTCTATCGAAATAAACTAAACAGTGCTAGGTACATCATCCTTTTTCACAGTAGTTGATTTCAGTTGCTCTGGATTTTTTTTTGGAATAAGGATGTACTGCCAATAAAAAATACAATGGTAAGCTATACATTTTCATAATTGAAATGGGACACATACCATAATTCATAGAGAGAATAAAATAGAACAAAATATTTAATTACCTTCAATTGTGTTGTTGAGAGGACATTCAATATCTTGTGGCTTAATATTAAACTTGAGAAATTTTCTTGAAGAAGGCTCAGATTTGTAAGAAACTGTACTTTTTGTTGAAGATAGAGTTGCATCGTTTGTTTGCTCATACATTTGTTGAAAAGAGAAATCTTTTACTTGAGCATTTGAATCATCTTTGGAAGCAGGCGTGGAAAGAGGAATGTCTTCTTCAAAATCTGGTCCAAGGCTAAAAGATGGGAAATCATTATTGTTATCTTCTTCCAGATTTGAATATGAATAACCATAAGTATGCTCATTCAGAGCAAGGGCGTATGTGTTTCCACTATAAAACCTTTAACATCTGTTTCCAGAATTGTTTGGTTCATTAAATTGAGGAGAATAATCTGTGAAAATAATAATGTAAGTTTATTTGGAAAAAAATCAGATAAAAACTTATGGAAGCGTGCGTATATGAAAAATTAGATAGAACACTCCATCCTGGATTGGTACGGTAAACAATATGACCTATATTAAACTCAATCAGAAAAGAAGATAGGTAATTACCTTCAAGTGTGTTATTGAGATAACATTCATTATCTTGAGGTTGATTATTAGAGCTGCGAAATTTGCTTGAACAATAAACAGAATTCGAAGGCACATCTCTTGGACTTGCTCTTGCATCTTGTATTGTTTGGTCATTCATTTCTTGAAAAATATATTCTTATATGAGTAATTCAAGCATTTCTTTGAAAACCAGGTGTGTATAAAATAATTTGAGCTTCAGAAAACATGGACAAGGCTTGTAGATGCGAACTCATTGTCATTACGTTCTAAGCGTTTTGGAGATGAATAAGTATAAGTACGTTCTTTCAAAGCAAGGGCATATGTATGTCCACTATGAAACCTTGGAAGCCTGTTCCGATAGATGTTTGCTTCATGCTTTTGAGTAGAACCATCTATGACAAAGAAAAATGTAAGTAAACATACTATTGTTGGACAGAAAAATATCAGTGAATCGGAACACTTATATACGTGTGAAGTAAAGACACTATAGTTGTCAGTTTTAGCTAGAAAAGAACAAAGCGTATTGTTCTGCCCATAGCTTTAGGGAACAATGAAGAAAACCTATCGGTTTATAGGGGTCAGTTAAGAAGAATGCATTAACCAAAAAACTATGGTTCTGGAATCATTTGTAGTCAGCAGGAACAAAAAAGTATTGTTTAAAGAACAAATATAAGTAAGAGGGAACAAAAACATATAATTTTAGAGAACAATATAAAATAGTTTGAACAAAACTAAAGAGTTTAAGATAGTATAAACAAAAGAAAGAATTTAAGAGAACGAAAAAAAATAAGAGATTGAGAACAAAACCTTTGGTTCAAAGGAACAACAGAAGATAGAAAGAACAAAATCTAAGGGAGTAAACAAAGAACAACTGTAGATAGTTGGAACAAAGAACCTATTCTTCTGGGAACAGTATAGTAGAGTGAGAACAAAACATTTATAAAAACATAATATATTTGGAACAAAAATAAATTGTTTAAGGGAATAATATAATAGAGTGGTAGAACTAAGATAGTTGGAATAAAACTATGGAATTGAAGGGAACAAATTAAGATAGTAGGAATAGAACTTATGGTTTAATGGAACAAAAAATAATATATTGAGAACAAACCTATGATTTAAGGGAACAACAGAAGATATAGGGAACAAAAATCTATGGGAGTAAAAGGGAATATATGCAGATAGTAGGAACAAATAACCTATTGTTGTGGGAACAAAATAAGGGAGTGAGAACATGACCTTTTTAAAACATAATAGAATAGGAACAAAAATTAAATGTTCAAGGCAATAATATAATAGAGTGGTACCAGTAAGATATTTGGAACAAAACTGTGGGATTGAGAGGGAACAAGTTAAGATAGTATGAACAAAAACTTGTGGTTTAAGGGAACAAAAATAAATATATTGAGAACAAAACCTATGGTTTAAAGGAACAACAGAAGATAGAAAGAACAAAATCTAAGGGAGTAAAAAGGGAACAACTGTAGATAGTTGGAACAAAGAACCTATTCTTCTGGGAACAATATAGTAGAGTGGGAACAAAACCTTTATAAAAAACATAATATATTGGAACAAGAATAAATTGTTTAGGGCAATAATATAATAGAGTGGTAGCACTAAGATAGTTGGAACAAAACTATGAGATTGAAGGGAACAAGTTAAGATAGTAGGAACAAAACTTATGGTTTAATGGAACAAAAAATAATATATTGAGAACAAAACCTATGATTTAAGGGAACAACAGAAGATATAGGGAACACAAATCTATGGGATTAAAAGGGAATATATGTAGATAGTAGGAACAAAATAACCTATTCTTGTGGGAACAAAATAAGGGAGTGAGAACATGACCTTTTTAAAACATAATAGAATAGGAACAAAAATAAAATGTTCAAGGCAATAATATAATAGAGTAGTAATAGAAAGATAATTGGAACAAAACTGTGGGATTGAGAGGGGACAAGTTAATATAGTATGAACAAAAACTTATGGTTTAAGGGAAAAAAATTAGTATTGAGAACAAAACCTATGGTTTAAAGGAACAACAGAAGATAGAAAGAACAAAATCTAAGGAAGTAAAAAGGGAACAATAGGAACAAAACTTATGGTTTAATGGAACAAAAAATAATATATTGAGAACAAAACCTATGATTTAAGGGAACAACAGAAGATATAGGGAACACAAATCTATGGGATTAAAAGGGAATATATGTAGATAGTAGGAACAAAATAACCTATTCTTGTGGGAACAAAATAAGGGAGTGAGAACATGACCTTTTTAAAACATAATAGAATAGGAACAAAAATAAAATGTTCAAGGCAATAATATAATAGAGTGGTAATAGAAAGATAATTGGAACAAAACTGTGGTATTGAGAGGGGACAAGTTAATATAATATGAACAAAAACTTATGGTTTAAGGGAAAAAAATTAGTATTGAGAACAAAACCTATGGTTTAAAGGAACAACAGAAGATAGAAAGAACAAAATCTAAGGAAGTAAAAAGGGAACAACTGTAGATAGTTGGAACAAAGAACCTAATCTTTTGGGAATAGTATAGTAGAGTGGGAACAAAACCTTTATAAAAACATAATATATTTGGAACAAAAATAAATTGTTTAAGACAATAATATAAGAGAGTGGTAGCACTAAGATAGTTGGAACAAAACTATGGGATTGAATGGAACATGTTAAGATAGTAGGAACAAAAAACTTATGGTTTAATGGAACAAAAAAAATATTGAGAACAAAATCTATGGTATAAGGGAACAACAGAAGATATAGGGAACAAAAATCTGTGGGAGTAAAAGGGGAGATATGTAGATATTAGGAACAAATTAGCTATTCTTGTGGGACCAAAAATAAGGGAGTGAGAACATGACCTTTTTAGAACATAATAGAATAGGAACAAAAAAAAATGTTCAAGGCAATAATATAATAGAGTGGTAACAATAATATAGTTGGAACAAAATTGTGGGATTGAGAGGGAACAAGTTAAGATAGAAGGAACAAAAACTTATGGTATAAGGGAACAAAAATAAGAGATGGGCGTAAAAAGTGACATATTAATAGAGTTGGAACAAAACCTAATATTGTGGGAACATATAAAGGTAGTGGGAACTAAAAACAGTTCAAACTATAGTTCTAATGAGAGTGAAAAGGGATGAATAGAAGTAATGCAATATTTAAAATACAAGTGAAGCTGATATATATTTACCTATGTTTTCATTCTTCGATGAACATTGAAACCACTCTGAAAAATCAATTTTCTTCTCTTTCTGAAATGAATTATTTGTTGCTTCTGTAGAGTTATACTTACAAAGATCTGCTGGTAAAAAATGTCCTGTATGTAAATTACATATCCTTCATAGAAGATGAAATGACGAAAAAATAACAAGAACATAACACACCTATCAATGAAATTTCGTCAGATGATTCATTGGAACCAGTGATCTCAAGCTTACACACCAATTCTTTGCTCAAGTAATCTTCAATACTAGACTCAGGAAACATATACTCCGGTTGTAACTGCTTCATTTTTAGTTGCTCAATTACATCTTTAATCAAATCTGAAATAGAAAGAGCATCGCCAAGAGGGATATCTTCTACTTTAGTTACAGCCAAAGGTCGAAATGATCTCTCCATGTAATAGTAAATCATCTCAGATAGTGCTTCTCTTGTCGACGTCATTGAGTCTTTCACAGTTGCAACAGTCATCGCATCCTTGACTTTTGCTGAACTATAATTTCTTTCTTTTCTAAAGTATTTGCTTCGCATCGTTGCAGGATTGATATTATGGACATCATCTACAGCTCCATTACTGCGTAGTGCATGAAGTACATCATCTACACAGTTTGAAATAGTCCTTATTGTGTAATTTAGTATCGTAGCATGCAAGTTAGATGAAATCATTCTTAATTTCTTCTTGACCTATTTGAGAAGAAAAAGAGAATTATAATTAAAAACACATATGAATGTGTAGCATGTACAAGAAAATATAAAAAATAAAATAAAAAGGGATGCCTTATGAAGAAATAGCTGCAGGTAGAATAAATAGTGTGAGAACTTATATTTGTTTGTTCATCTAGATTGTATGAGCTTCCAACAAAATTAACAACATCCAGAGGCAAATCATATGAAACCTTGTTTTTCTGACTTATATGTGCAAAAGGAGTAGAGCATGGGTGCTTCATCTATTATAAAAAGAAAAATGACTAGTTACAAACAGATGTATAAAAGAGCATGAAACCATTAAGTAAAAGGGCAGTCCTAGAACCAAAAACATTTATATAGGCATAGAAAGCATAAAAAATATGTATAACTGGTACTTATTGATGGTGCGAGTTGGTTCACTTACAGGGAGTTTTCCAAAAATGGACCCATCAATTGAATCAAGGATAGCATAAAGCTTGAGAACATTATCAGACCATATAGAAAGGCGTGGTACTGTTTTCTTTAGTTGAATTTCAGAAACAATCAGGAACTCAAAATAGCTTATCTGCTGCATGTGTAAAACAGAAAAAACATTAGTTGCACATTGAGACATAAAAATGAAGTGGATTGTTAAACAAATAGAACGATAAAACTATTATGAGTAAAGCAAATTGAACAGATAAAAAAAGCCAACATACCACTGGAATAAGTCCACAACCACAACATGTGCCGATGCATGAATCAAGCTGGAATTTGTTCACAGAAATGAGAAGCCAATGTAATACATATGAGCACCAGTCATATTCCTTTATCTTGTCATAGTCATCTATTGCTTGATAGTGCATAGAGCTTGGAAAGCATTTGTTTGTTGGGGAAAGAAGCAGTCAGTTTGCTAAAAGTACATATGCTTTTGCAAATGGTGAATGATACGTCTCAAACGTATCTATAATTTTTGATGCTCCATGATTGTTTTACACCATTTGCTTCGTGTTTTGTTTACACTTCATGGCATTTTTATATGTTTTCTGGAACTAACCTATTGACAAGATGCCACAGTGCCAGTTCCCTATTTTTTGATGTTATTGTTTTTCAGAAAAGTTACACAGGAAATATTCTCGGAATTGGACGAAACAAAGACCGAAACTCCTATTTTTCCTGGACGAAGGATGAGGACCGAACGAGAGTCGGAGAGGGGCTAGAGGGCCACCACACTAGGGGGTGGCACGCCCCCCCTTCTGGCCGTGCCAGGGGGTGGTGTAGCCCCCTGGTTGCTCTCTGGCGCCGCCTCTCCGCCTATATAAAGTCTCCCGATGGAAAACCCTAAATCGATCGGTGATTTTTGAGAAAGAGTTCCACAGCTCCGCCACCGACAAATTTTGGGGGACAGAAGTCTCTGTTCCGGCACCCTGCCGGGACGGGGAAGTGCTCCCAGAGCCATCTCCATCGATCTCCATCGCTGTCACCACCGTCTCCATCGACCTCACCGCCATCTCCATCACCGTTGCTGCGTCTGATGATGAGGAGGGAGTAGTTTCCCCCGGGGCTGAGGGCTCTACTGATAGCTATGTGGTTCATCTCTCTCTCTCTCTCTCTCCCATGATGTGATCTATATGTGATCGTGAGCTTTGTATCTAGTTGAATTGGTAGATGCTATACTTTAGATATTATGCTACTCCCGTGCTTTATTATTGTAATCTCCAAAGACACCTTATACCATGATGTGAAGATGACGGTGTGCGCATTGTGTGTGTCTCTATGATTGTTTGTGTTTGTTGGAACCATCTAGTGCACTCAAGGTGATGGTGTGGAGCAATCTAGTTTCGGGAAATGCAAACTTTGAGGAGTGCTTCGTAGCCCTACGCATTGATACGCCCATTTTGCATCACTATTTTGTATCATAATTTAATATTATTTATTGATATATTTCATATTTAGAGATGATACTTATGTGGTTTCCTCTACTTTTGCATGATTGATGATATTTGGAGGACTTGCTGCCGGAGTCAGGATTCTGCTGGAAAAAGGACCATCAAGACACCATATTTCGGAAGATCAGGAAATTCCAGAAAAATACAAGAGAATTATATTTACGAGAAGATGGAAGTAGCCAAAAGGAGGAGGCGAAAGGAGCAGCAGGTGGGCCACACCACCAGGTGGCGTGGGCCCACCCCTGGCCATGCCACCCTGGGGTGAGGCCACCCTGGCCCACTCCAGCCATCACCCCCTCGCGTAGATCGTCATCCCTGAAAACCTAAGTGAGAGGGGGATCAGAGATAGACTCTGCCGCCTCTATGGGGCAGAAAACATAGAGAGAGAAAAGCTCTCCGACAGGCAGGAGCCTGCCAGGGAAATTCCTTCCCGGAGAGGGGAGATCATCGCCATCATCACCGCCATTGCACCGGACTTCATCGAGATCATCATCATCACTATCACCATCACTAGCACCTTCATCTCCACCATCACCATGCTATCCCGCTGTAACATCTAGGGTTGAATCTTGCTAAATTCTTAGGGGAAACTTTCCCAGTGTTGATTACTCTTGTGGTTGATGCTATTGAGTGGAACCGTTGAATTAAGGTTTATATTTAGATTGTTATTTACCATTATTTCACCTCTGATCATGATCCATATGATGTCTTGTGAGTAGTTTGTTTAGTTCTTGAGGACATGGGAGAAGTCAAGATGTTAGTAGTGGAACTATGTTGAGTAATATTTAATGGTTTGATATTTATATGTTGTGGTGCTATTTCACTAGTGGTGTCATGTGAATGTTGACTACATGATACTTCACCATTTATGGGCCTAGTGGAATGCATTGTGTATTTGGCTACTAATTGTGGGGTTGCTAGAGTGACAGAAACCTAAACCTCCATTAGGAAACCATTGCACCAGGGAGCGTAGGATCTAAGAGTTTAAAGCTATGGTTAGATTTATCTTAATTACTTTCTTGTATTTGCAGATGCTTGCAAGGGTATAATCACAAGTGTGTATTAATCCTAGTAAGGGTAGTGCGCTAGCACAGGTTCACCCCCATAACACTTATCAAACCAATAAAGATTATTTAGCAGCGTGAAGCGAAAGCACTTGATAGAAACTCCCGTATATCCTCGAGAACGTTTGGTCATCATAAATTACACAACCGGCTTGTCCTTTGCTCTAGAAAGAATTGGGCCACTTGATGCAATTATTATTACTATCATTTATTTACTCATACTTTATTTATTTGCATTACCAAATACCCCTGAAAACCTGTTTGCTAGTATTTACAGTGAATCCTTGATCAAAACTGCTTGTGAACACCTTCTGCTCCTCGTTGGGTTCGACACTCTTATTTATCAAAAGTACTATGATACACCTATACTTGTGGGTCATCAAGACTATTTTCTAGCGCCGTTGCCGGGGAGTGAAGCGCTATTGAAGAGTGGAATTGGTAAAGGAAATTTTCGCTGTGAGTATTATTTATATTTATGTCTTTTATATTATTTTGCTGTGGAGAGTTCTCCATTTGGTTTCCTATTTGGGAACACTACTACCACTATTGCGGTAGTGGATGAACCACCGCCCGCTCAATTAGATCCTTTTAAAATACCTATAAAAATTGTTGAACGTGTTATGAATAACTGCTATTCAGGAGATGGAACTGTCCATCCCGGTGATCATTTACTCTTTATACATGAATTATGCGAGTTGTTTTAGTGTGCAGGTATTTCATCAAACCAGGTTAAGAGAAAGCTATTCTCTTTATCACTGAAGGGCTGAGCTGCAGAATGGTATAGGCTGCTAAAGGATGGCCAATCTATTGTTTGAGAGGAAATTGTACCTCTCTTTTATTATAAATTCTATCCTCTGATGTCTACGCACTTCTATTCTTGTAGACACTTGTTGGGCCTCCAAGTGCAGAGGTTTGTAGAACAGCAGCAAGTTTCCCTTAAGTGGATCACCCAAGGTTTATCGAACTCAGGGAGGTTAGAGGTCAAAGCTATCCCTCTCAAGCAACCCTGCAATTACGATACAGAAAGTTTCTTGTGTCACCAACACACCCAATACACTTGTCAGATATATAGGTGCACTAGTTCGGCGAAGAGATAGTGAAATACAAGTGGTATAGATGATTATAAGTAGCAAACGTGATGTGAAATAAATATCGCTACGAGCAAACAAGTAATAAAATAGCAAGTAAACGGTGTGCAATGCTTGGAAACAAGGCCGGGGGATCATACTTTCACTAGTGGACACACTCCCAACAATATAACATGAATGAACAAATAAACAACTTCTCTCCACTATAGTACTCTGAATTACTCTCCTATTGAATAACACTAATCATTGTGTAGTGGCTACAGAAGCACCACTTAAAGTTCATCAAGTACTTGACAAACACCACTCATAGAGACATCCAAATCAGATCACAATTCAAGATAGAAATCATTGTAACTTAGACCAAGTACTAACACGGTGCACACACTGTCAACATTACACCATGAAAGGAGGAATAGATCACTCAAACTATCATAGCAATAATTATTCTCATAATCCACAAGAGATCACAATCATAGCCTAAACCAAGTACCACCATGATGCACGCACTATCACCGTTACACCATAGCAGGAGGAATAGATTACTTTAATAATCACCACTAGAGTACACATAACATCTGAATAATAACATCTATTTGTTCAACATGATACAAAGCTCACGATCACATAAAGATCACATCATGGGAGAGAGAGGTGAACCACATAGCTACCGGTAGAGCCCTCAGCCCCGGGGATGAACTACTCCCTCCTCATCATAGGAGACAGCAAGGTTGATGGAGATGGCGGTGAGGTCGATGGAGACAGTGGAGACGGCGATGGAGACCGATGGAGATGGCTCCGGGGGCACTTCCCCGTCCCGGCAGGGTGCCAGAACAGAGACTTCTATCCCCCGAAATTCGTCGACGGTGGCGGCGGAGCTGCGGAACTGCTTCTGGAAAATTGCCGAATCCCCTTGGGTTTTCCGTCCCGAGGCTTCATATAGGCGAAGGGGCATCGTCAGAGGAGGGGCCAGGTGCCCACATGCGGGCCCCGCGCGGCCAGACCCCTGGCCGCGCCGGGCATGTGTCCGGGGCCCTGGTGGCCCCCCTCTGACACCTCTTCGGATGTCTGGAAGCTTCCGGGTAAAATAAGACTTCAGGAACTTGTTTCGTCCAATTCCGAGAATATTTCCTGTGTATCACTTCTGAAACACAAAAACAGCAGAAAACAGGAAACTGGCACTGTGGCACTTGTTAATAGGTTAGTTCCGAAAAATGCATAAAAGTGCCACTAAGTGTAACGAAACAATATGCAAATGGTGTAAAAACAAGCATGGAGCATCAAAAATTATAGATACGTTGGAGACGTATCAGCATCCCCAAGCTTAACTCCTGCTCGTCCTCGAGTAGGTAAGTGATAACAAAAGAAATAATTTTTGAGGTGACATGCACCTACACAATCTTGATCATATATGTAAGCATTGTGTGCTGGGATCATAAGAACTTAAAACATGGGCATGAAGATATAATCATGACAATAAGAACTTAGCAACCATGTTGTAAACATGCAAATGAACACAAACAAAAGATCATGGTAATGAAACAATGAAAGTCAAACGTGTGTTCAAATCATAAGGAAAAACATACAAGTGGTTTTCAGCTTGTCCTTCAAAGAGAGCAAAACATAAATGCATAGGACACCTCAAAGTTTAAGAGGGCGACTAGATACAAATAATTTAAGAACAAGTGAAACCATGATCATGAATCAATCAATGAACTTTGGGACAATGCATATTACACTAAGAATGACAACTATGCTCTCTTAATGGTGCATAAAGAAAGAAGGTGGTGACTCAACATAAAAGTAGAAGAAAGGCCCTTCGCAGAGGGAAGCAGTGATTAAACATGTGCTAGAGCTTTTCATTTGTAAAACAGAGAGATAAAAATTGGTTTTGAGAGGTGGTTGTCTTTGTCAACGACTGGCAATGGGGTTCTTACTATCTTCCATACAAAAATGAAGCAAGTTTTTGAGAGAGAGATTGGCACTTTGGTGCTCTTTTTATAAAACTTGGCACTCCTCCCCACCTTTTTCCTTTCACAAACCATGGCTAACCGATTCCATCGGGTGCCCACCAACATTCACATACCATGGAGGAGTGCCTTTTTTCTTTCTTTTTTCATTTTTTTTTGGAATAAGCAATATGGAAGATAGCAAATCCAACCACTACGTCCCCATGAGCTGAAAACAGTGTCACAAAACGAGAAGTATTTTGAAGGTTTTTGAAAGGTAGCACATGAAAATTTTACTTTGGAATGGCTTACAAATACCATGCATAGGAATTTATAGTGGACACTTTGGAAAACTTGGCTTTTAGGAGTTGGATGCACGAGTAGAGCTCATACTCAGTACAAGGTGAGGGCTAGCAAAAGACTGGGAGCGACCAACTAAGAGAGCAATAATGGCCATAATCATGCAAAGCGACAAAGCAACATTAAAAGAAGCATAAGATGGCATCAAAAGTCAAAAACTAAATGATCATGAAGGCTATAGGTGACTTTGTAAGAGTCTAACATGTGTGAGCATGCGCCAAGTCAACCCAAATAAAGCATCAAGGAGAAAACCAAAATAATGCTTCCATACAATAAAAACAACGCATGATTTTTTTCAAAGGCTCATTAAGCAATCTTAGTTATTTGAGACAAGTCATGCTACAGCAAAATCACTAAGCATACTATCAAAAAGACATCAAGCATGACATGCAAAAGCCTAGGCCGCAGTCTACACAAGCTCCTTCTTGTACCACTTTTTTGCATGAAACTTTTTCTCTTTTCCAACACCATTTGAAATTTTTATAAACACCTCTTTTGATGAAAACCAATAAAGATCAGAGGCAAAAATACACCTTGATGAAAAGATATGACAAGGTCTGAATACAACTCAAGGCGAAAACGAAAACCAAAAGTAGTAGCAGAAAAAGAAGAACACTCGATGAACGATAAGAGTGAAAACGGAGTGTTCTTGGCAAATGAAAAGCGAGTTCATCTCCTCCAAAAGAAACATGATGTGATCTAACCATTTATTGCAGCAAACTAAACTAAACTAATTCTAAAAACTAAAACAACTAACGCTCCAAGAAAAACATATAGTGCATGAAGCAATAAAAATATAGTGTTTTGAAAGGTGACCTGATTTTTGCCGATGAAGAAGGGGTGCCTCGGGGGCATCCCCAAGCTTTGACGCTTGTACTTCTTGGATATTTCTTGGGGTGCTGGGCATCCCCAAGCTTGAGCTTTTATCCATTCTTCAACTCATCTCATCATTCTCCAATCCCTACACTTGAAAACTTCCTTCATACAAAACTAAATACAATTCTATTAGCAACATTAGTGTAAGCATAACATATATTCAACCTCTTTTTGCTTCAGGTTTCAACCTAAAACCACCACATATATAGCATATACTACTGTAGCAACTTCCCCAAAAGTTCCGTGATAAAAAGAACTCAAAAGAAAGCGATAAAGCGGCAAACACAAATATTGGCAGAAATCTGTCAAAACTGAACAGCTGACAAAGGTCGAATTTTTGAGATATTTTATGTTGCTCAAATCAAAAAGTGTTCAACTAATGAAAGTTTGGATATAACCTGGGGCATATGCACAAGAAATCGCAGGTCCAAATGATATACAGAGAATTTTCACGAATTTTTACGGTGCAGCACCGAAAACAGTTTCAGGACAGCAACATTCCCAAATCTTTACCTCACTCGAATTAGAGGCTTCTCTTGGCACAACAACGAAATAAACAAGATAAGGAGCGGTCATTACAGTAGTAATGACT
The DNA here is from genome assembly GCA_007115705.1 of Dactylis glomerata. Lineage (NCBI taxonomy): Eukaryota > Viridiplantae > Streptophyta > Magnoliopsida > Poales > Poaceae > Dactylis > Dactylis glomerata. The sequence goes on along the minus strand of QXEO01000464.1, from coordinate 2,937,772 downwards.
TCCAAGACTCAAATAAAAGAAAAAGTACTGAAAATAAACAATGGGTTATCTCCCAAGAGTACTTTTCTTTAACGCCTTTGAGCTAGGCGCAGAAAATTGCAAAGATGCTCATGTGGGCACCATATAAGAGCTTGAGGCAAAGGCGCCATATAGGAACTTTAAGCAATAAAGAGCATCAAAAAGCAAGTATGGAACATATTTATATCTAAACCACTTCCTATGAAAAATAGTCTTGTAAAGAGACAAGTCATAAAAGCGCAAAGCAAAAAGCATAGGAAGGCAAAACAAGTACAACTTCAAGAATTGCAACATAAAGAGGGGAAACTCAATATTATTGAGATCCATCAAACCATGTTTCCCTCTCTCATAATAACTTTCAGTAGCATCATGAATAGAATTAACAACATAACTATCACATAAAGCATCCCTATCATGAGCCACATGCATAAAAGAATTAATACTCCCCACATGAACAATTGTAGTAGGAGCAGATTCAACAAAATAATTATTCTCATCATCATAATCATCAAAAATAGGAGGCATATTGTAATCATAACTAATTTCATCCTCAAGAGTAGGTGAACTGAAAACATTATACTGATCATCATAAATGAGAGGCTTAGTATCATCAAGAGATGGAGAACTACTATGTCGCAAAGCATATTCATCAAACATATCATCATAAGAAGGAACATGGATAGCACTAATGGTACAACAATTGTTAACCTTAGAATTGGTACCAAAAAGATTTTCAATATCAAAAGTAGAGTGCTTTTCCCAATCATGATCACTAACATAGGTAACAGGCATAGGAACATCATCCCAATCAGAATTATCATAATCTATAGCAGGATCATAAAGCTTAAGGGAAGATACCATGTCCTCTCGCCTCTTACTCCTCTTCTTCTTCTTCTTCTTCTTCTTCTTACTCTTCTTACTCTCCCCTTTAGGAGGGAGAGACTTGAAGGGCATCTTCTCCACATATTCTTTAGGAGGGAAAGGCATCTTCTCCACATAATCTGGTTTGCTGACAGGAACAACAGAAGAAACTTTGGAGGATTCCTCCTCTCTATTAATAAGATCGAAACATCTATTAGTCCTATCATAGCTTGGTAAAACATCATGTTTAATAAGATCTTGTAAGTAAGTATTTGCGAGGCAATCTTTAGCACAATAGAGATGACAACCACGAAGGGTGCTATTAAGATCAACATCATTCATGTCTATCAAAGCAATCTTTCTAGATATCTCTTCACAATTCAAGAACAAAGTAAGCTCATCATACTGATTGAAAGTAATCTTATCATCACAATACAAATCTGCGGTACTCGTTCGATTAATTGGGCATTGAAAATTAAAATGCCCCTTTTCACCACAAAATTCACAAAGAAAAGGATAAAGCTCACAAACCCATTCACCAAGCACATCTAGATCCTTGAGCCACATGCTGGTTTCTTCATTTGCGTGGGTGATGCAATAATCTTCCTTGTTGTAACTCTGTTCACAAGGTCTATGTATTCCACAAAAATTAACATGCTTATAAGAAATAGTACTTTTAGAAGTTTGAGCATGTTTATTGCAATCATCATTAACAATATCACTTTCTATGCAAGTGTCCTTAAAAGGTTCATGATACATATCCCCATTTCCTTCAGGAACATTCATATGGGAAGCAAAGGCTTTAAAGCAATCAACCATAATTTGAGGATCAAGACCATATTTAGCACAAAGCTCCTGAAAAGTAGCAGTTTCAGCGAAAGACTTAATGCAATCAAACTCATAATTCATACCTGATCCTTTACCTTTGTCGTTTTCCCATCCTTCAGCATTCTCTTGCATACGGTCAAGAAGTTTCCACTTAGCATCTTCCTTCATATGAGTGAATGATCCAAAGCAAGAAGCATCCAAATAATCCTTATCAAGAAGAGTAAGCCGTGCATAAAAATTATCAATAACAATATTATGGGGAAGATCATGAATAGGACATTTATGCATTAGTAACTTCAATCTTCCCCAAGCTTGGGCAATGCTTTCTCCCTCATGCGGATGAAAATTATAAATGTAATTCCTATCTTTATAAACCTGACTAGAAGGATAGAATTTAGAATAAAAGAGAGGTTCAATTTCCTCCCAATCAATAGATCGGCCATCCTTCAATGTTTTATACCATTCCTCAGCTCTGCCTTTCAGCAAAAAAGAGAATAGCTTCTTCTTAACTTGGTTCATTGAAATACCTGCACACTGGAACAACTCGCATAATTCATGTATAAAGAGCAGATGATCACCAGGATGGACAGTTCCATCCCCTAAATAGCAGTTATCCCTAATACGTTCAACAATCTTCGTAGGTATTTTAAAAGGATGGGGAGCACAAGCATCATTAGAAACATCACATATGGGAGATAAAATATCATCAGAGCAACCTTTCTCCACTAAAGCTGGGGGACTAAAGATATCATACTCAACAAAACCAGCTTCCCCAAGCTTAGACTTTTCTATAGCATTAGCATTAATGGTATTCAAAGCATTCGTACTAATAACATTGCTATGCGAAATAAACTCCAAAGGATTTTCAATTTTCTCATCAAATCTAAAATCAGGAAAAAGACTAAAGAACTCTTTGTTTTCCATTAAGCCTAACTAGTGAAAATAAAAACAAGAAACAAAAAGATGTAATTGCAGAATCTAAAGGAAATAACTACGAGCACTCACACAGGAGGATGCGAGTACCTTTTACCTTACCTCCCCGGCAACGGCGCCAGAAAAGAGCTTGATGTCCACGCACTTCTATTCTTGTAGACACTTGTTGGGCCTCCAAGTGCAGAGGTTTGTAGAACAGCAGCAAGTTTCCCTTAAGTGGATCACCTAAGGTTTATCGAACTCAGGGAGGTTAGAGGTCAAAGCTATCCCTCTCAAGCAACCCTGCAATTACGATACAGAAAGTCTCTTGTGTCCCCAACACACCCAATACACTTGTCAGATATATAGGTGCACTAGTTCGGCGAAGAGATAGTGAAATACAAGTGGTATAGATGATTATAAGTACCAAACGTGATGTGAAATAAATATCACTGCGAGCAAACAAGTAATAAAACAGCAAGTAAACGATGTGCAATGCTTAGAAACAAGGCCTAGGGATCGTACTTTCACTAGTGGACACACTCCCAACAATATAACATGAATGAACAAATAAACAACTTCTCTCCACTATAGTACTCTGAATTACTCTCCTATTGAATAACACTAATCATTGTGTAGTGGCTACAGAAGCACCCCTTAAAGTTCATCAAGTACTTGACAAACACCACTCATAGAGACATCCAAATCAGATCACAATTCAAGATAGAAATCATTGTAACTTAGACCAAGTACTAACACGGTGCACACACTGTCAACATTACACCATGAAAGGAGGAATAGATCACTCAAACTATCATAGCAATAATTATTCTCATAATCCCCAAGAGATCACAATCATAGCCTAAACCAAGTACCACCATGATGCACGCACTATCACCGTTACACCATAGTAGGAGGAATAGATTAATTTAATAATCACCACTAGAGTACACATAACATCTGAATAATAACATCTATTTGTTCAACATGATACAAAGCTCACGATCACATAAAGATCACATCATGGGAGAGAGAGGTGAACCACATAGCTACCGGTAGAGCCCTCAGCCCCGGGGATGAACTACTCCCTCCTCATCATAGGAGACAGCAAGGTTGATGGAGATGGCGGTGAGGTCGATGGAGACGGCGGAGACGGCGATGGAGACCGATGGAGATGGCTCCGGGGGCACTTCCCTGTCCCGGCAGGGTGCCGGAACAGAGACTTCTATCCCCCGAAATTCATCGACGGTGGCGGCGGAGCTGCGGAACTGCTTCTAGAAAATTGCCGAATCCCCTAGGGTTTTCCGTCCCGAGGCTTCATATAGGCGAAGGGGCACCGTCAGAGGAGAGGCCAGGTGCCCACACGCGGGCCCCGCGCGGCCAGACCCCTGGCCGCGCCGGGCATGTGTCTGGGGCCCTGGTGGCCCCCCTCTGACACCTCTTCGGATGTCTGGAAGCTTCCAGGTAAAATAAGACTTCAGGAACTTGTTTCGTCCAATTCTGAGAATATTTCCTGTGTATCACTTCTGAAACACAAAAACAGCAGAAAACAGGAAACTGGCACTATGGCACTTGTTAATAGGTTAGTTCCAAAAAATGCATAAAAGTGCCACTAAGTGTAACGAAACAATAGGCAAATGGTGTAAAAACAAGCATGGAGCATCAAAAATTATAGATACGTTGGAGACGTATCATCCTCCAAGTGAGATTCATAAAGATCATAATCGAATATATAATTTTTGGCCTCATGATGGAGAGAGTATTGCCCAAGCGTGGGGGAGATTGAAGTCACTAATGCTCAAATGCCCCACTCATGAGCTCCCTAGTAATATTGTTATTAATAATTTTTATGCAAGGCTTACTCTTCACGATAAGGATTTATTGGATGCTTCCTACTCTGGATCATTTACACGCATGAAAGAAGAAGCTAAGTGGGATCTTCTTGATCGTATTCAAGAAAATACTAAAGGATTGGAAAACAACAAAGGTAGAAAGTTAGGTATAAATTATGATTATGAATGCATTAAAGCTTTTATAGGAACCAATGACTTTTAATGTTAGCACTATTTATGGTCTTGATTCTCAAATACTTGCTAACTATTTTAAGGCCTTTGCCTCATATCTTGATGTTCCAAAGAAAGATTGGAACAAGTACCATGCACCTTATAAAGATCCTATTAGTTGTATTCCTGCTAAAACTACTGAAGTTTGCACTATTGATCGCATTTTGCCTAAGCCTTATTTTGAGAAAATGCCTTTCCCTGCTAAGGTGAAGGAGCATTCCACTTTTATAAGTGTGCTTAATAAAAGTACCAAGAAAGCTTTAGAACCTGATGAGCAGATTACTATTAAGTCTCCTGTAGCTATAGTGAAGGACCTTGTTAATAAAAATGTAGGAGATGAACATATTGTATTTTGTGAAGATGCTTCTAACATTGTTTCGCATCCTAGAGGACCTAGAAAAACAAGTGTTCCTATGATTTTTGTCAGGATTGGTGATCATTGCTATTATGGTTTATGTGACATCGGTGCAAGTTCAAGTGCTATTCCTTTTGAGCTTTATAGAGAAATCATGCATGAAATTAGTCCTTGTGAACTAGAGGAGATTGATGTGGTTATTCAGCTTGCTAACATAAAAACTATCTCTCCAATTTGTATTGTTAGAGATGTGGAAGTCCTATGCGGTAAGACTAAATATCCTGCTAATTTTCTAATACTTGGTACTGAAGCTAGTAAAACTTGTCCCATTATTTTTGGTAGATCCTTTTTAAATACTTGTAGCATTGTTATAGATTGTAAGAAGGAGAAAATTGTGAGTAAGTTTGACAGAGAATCTTATGATTTTAATTTTTCTAAGTTCACTAAAGCTCCTTATGAAAATGAATTGCCTAATGATTTTTTTTGAGTTGAATAGCTTGCCTCTATTGCTCTTTCTCCTAACAATGCTTTGTAGCAATTAATGGAGGACCATGAAAGTGATATCTTCATGGAAGAAAGAGAAGAGATTGGCGATATTCTTCTTTGTCAACCAGCATTGATTAAACACAATTTACCTGTGGAGGATCTAGGTACCACTTTGCCACCTAAGGAAGATCCTGTTTTTGATTTAAAACCTTCAGCTGATGATCTTAAGTATGCTTATATAGATGATAAGAAAATATATTCTGTTATTATCAGTTCTAAACTTTTAGGAAAGGAAGAAGAAAGGTTATTGGAAATATTGAGGAAATATTGAGGAGCTATGGGATATACTCTTGATGATTTAAAGGGGATCTCTCCTACTATATGTCAGCATGCTATTAATATGGAGCCATATGCAAAGCCAGTTGTCGAACATCAATGCCATTTAATTCCTAAGATGAAGGAAGTGGTAAAAAACAAAGTATTAAAACTTCTAGATGCTGGTATAATTTATCCTATTGCTAATAGTAGATGGGTTAGTCATGTTCATTGTGTTCCTAAGAAAGGAGGAGTTACTGTTGTGCCTAATGAAAATAACAAGCTTATTCCTCAAAGGGTAGTAGTTGGTTATAGGATGTGCATTGATTTTAGAAAGGTTAACAAAGTTAGTAAGAAAGATCATTATCCTTTACCGTTTATAGATCAAATGTTAGAGAGGTTATCTAAGAAAACTCATTTTTGTTTTCTTGATGGTTATTCTGGTTTCTCTCAGATTGCTGTTAAAAAGCAAGATCAAGAGAAAACCACTTTTACTTCTCCTTATGGAACTTATGCTTATAGACGTATGCCTTTTGGTTTGTGCAATGCTCCTGCTACTTTTCAAAGATGCATGTCTGCTATTTTTCATGGATTTTGTAAAGAAATTGTGAAGGTATTCATGGGTGATTTCTCTGTCTATGGAAATTCTTTTGATAATTGTTTGCACAATCTTGATAAAATTTTGCAGAGATGTGAAGAAACTAATCTTGTTCTTAATTGGGAGAAATGTCACTTTATGGTGAATGAAGGAATTGTTCTTGGACATAAAATTTCTGAAAGAGGTATTGAAGTTGACAGAGCAAAGGTCAAAGCAATTGAGAAAATGCCATGTCCTAGGGATGTTAAAGGTATTCGTAGCATTCTTGGTCATGCTGGTTTCTATAGGAGGTTTATTAAAGATTTCTCTAAGATTTCAAAGCCTCTTACTAATCTTCTTCAAAAAGATGTACCATTTATTTTTGATGATGATTGTAAGGAAGCTTTCGAAACTCTTAAAAAGGCTTTAACCACTTCTCCTATTGTCCAACCACCTGATTGGAATTTACCCTTTGAAATTATGTGCGATGCTAGTGATTTTGCTGTAGGTGTTGTTCTTGGATAGCGCATAGATAAGAAGTTGAATGTTATTCATTATGCTAGTAAGACTCTTGATGCTGCTCTGAAGAATTATGCTACTACTGAGAAGGAGTTTCTTGCTATCGTTTTTGCATGTGATAAGTTTAGATCTTACATTATTGATTCTAAAGTTACTATTCATACTGATCACGCTGCTATTAGGTATCTTATGGCGAATAAAGATGCTAAGCCTAGGCTTACTAGATGGGTGTTGCTTTTACAAGAGTTTGATTTGCATATTGTAGATAGGAAAGGTGCGGAAAATCCTATTGCTGACAATTTGTCTAGATTGGAAAACATTTCTTTTGATCCTATTCCTGTTAATGATAGTTTTCCAAATGAACAGTTGGCTTCAATAAATGTAACTTCACGAGACATTCCTTGGTATGCTGATTATGCTAACTTTATTGTTTCCAAGTACTTGCCTCCAACCTTTATAGCTCAACAAAGAAGAAAATTCTTTTATGACTTGAGGCATTATTTTTGGGATGACCCACACTTATATAAAGAAGGAGTAGATGATATTATGTGAAGATGTGTTCCAGAATATGAATAAAAAGAAATATTGAGAAAATGTCATGGTAGTGCTTATGGAGGATGATACGTCTCAAACGTATCTATAATTTTTGATGTTCTATGCTTGTTTATACACCGTTTGCTTTGTGTTTTGTTACACTTCGTGGCATTTTTATACATTTTTCGGAACTAACCTATTAACGAGATGCCACAGTGCTAGTTCCCTGTTTTCTGCTGTTTTTGTGTTTCAGAAAAGTTACACAGGAAATATTCTCAGAATTGAACAAAACAAAAGCCAAACCTCCTATTTTTACCGAAGCTTCCAGAAGATAGAAGATGAGACGGAGGGGGGCCATGAGCCAGGCTCACCCCCAGGGGGCGTGGCCCAGCCCCTGGCCACGCCACCCTATTGTGAGGCCAGCTGGCCCCACCTCTGACGATGTCCTTTTGCCTATAAATTCCTCCCAATGGGAAAAACCTAAATACTCGATCAATTTTCTAGAAACACATCGTGATCCGCTGCCATCATCGACCCAAGATCGGGAGGGTCTAGAAGCTCTTCTCGGCACCCTGCCGGAGAGGGGAATCACCACCGGAGGTCTTCTTCATTGTCATGCTTGCCTCTGGCGCGATGAGTGAGTAGTCTACCTTGGACTATGGGTCCATAGCAGTATCTAGATGGTTGTTCTCTCCACCATGTGCTTCATGTTTAGATCTCATGAGCTGCCTATCATGATCGAGATCATCTTTGTGTAATTCTACATGTTGTGTTTGTTGGGATCCGATGAATAATGGTGCTATGTTAAGTTGATGTTCTGAAATTATATCTTATGTTATCTCTATGTTTTTTATGATCTTGCATGCTCTCCGTTGCTAGTAGATATCTTGGCCGAGTAGATGCTAGTGACTCCAAGAGGAGGTATTTATGCTCGATAGTTGGGTTCATGCCTCTATTTAATCTGGGGGAGTGATAGAAACCTCTAAGGTTGTAGATGTGCTGTTGCCACTAGGGAGAAAACAACATTCTTGTGTCTAAAGACATTTCCTTTGTTCATATTACACACTTTGCTTAATGCAATTATCTGTTGTTCACAACTTAATACTCTCAGGGTCCTCGGATGATTCCCAGCGAGTGGATTATTAGTCATAGATGCAGTTGGATAGCGGTCTATGTATTTTGTTGTAACTAGCAGGGGACCCGCGCATTTGCGCGGCTAGATTTTTATGTGTTTTGATATGTGCAATATAACAGCGGCTTTGAAAAGTCCAAAAAACTTAAAACAAAACTATTATGTATTTTTATAAATATTTTTTTTGTGAGAGGCACGTCCTGGTATTTGGTTGTTTGACACGCCGAATAACCTTATTCTTTGGAGGACATAGATTTCAGTCACGATTTTTCTTATTTCCATGGTACATAAAAATTCCTTGACAAAAAAAATCAGTAGTCCAACGTAAAGATCTCAGAAGACTGGCATGCACGATACGGAAATAGAATACAAAATTGCTAGAGCAAATTTTGCATGTAGATCCTTTCATAGCTAACCATGTATATTTTCTATTTAGTTCCTTCTGTTCAGCACACAAAAATCTAAATTGGACTCCGACTCTGCTCTCTATAAATTTTATGCTACATGTACAACAGTCTAAGCCTTGTGCCTCCACAGTGCCACTCACCAAACTTGCTTTAGTCTGTTTGTTCCATGTGCCATGTTGCGAGGGTCTCACCACACCGCGCATTGGAACCAATGAGCTGCCCGCATAGGCGTGGCCGACGACAGAATATTCATGCATGCACGCGGACAATTCAAATGGAAACCTGCGCTAAAAGATTGGAGAAAGAGCATCTGTGTCGTACCAAAAAAAGGAGGAATAGAACCAAGGCCATCACTTCATCTTTGTATCGCTGTGGCTATCAGGCTTGCATTGTTGCATCTCCATAGATTAAGCATGCAGTATTCGACACTTGGGGGGCATGTGTTCGTTAGATGCCTCCATTAGCCATTGCTGGATCAAAGCTTGTCATTGATTTCGCGAGCACGGTCTGGTCGAGTATTTGATGTTCTTGCCCGCGTAATTTCCTATCCTATATGCAAACCGCATGTGAGAGATTATATTTGATTCGGCTTTATGAATTGGGCATATGTCAGAACATTAATTCTGGAGTATGAAGTTGGACCTTGAAGGCATGAAGAGCATGATAGAAAAATAGTGTTGATCCATATCAATCTTAGACCTGGCTACTGCCATCGTCGCGGGCTTGGCAGGACCTTTGTAGGGGAGCTTTCATATAGAAATAAATCAATCATCTCGACGACAGATGTAGCATTATCTCGCGCTTTGACAAAGATATACAATTAAGATTCATGGAACCCAAATATGTTCATGCTCTCTCTGCGTATCCCTACAGACAGATTTTTTGTTATGAGTGGATGCTGCCATGCTGGAGGCACTCCATGGCCAGCTTTGTCAAGGCCACCATTGAACAGAAACTCACGAATTTAGAACATGCAAGGAGTCAAGGAAACATGTGGTCACTTGCTGACCTTATTAAACTCGTCGAGCATCCATGTGCCTATGCAGATTGTGGCATGAATAATTAGCTCAGTTGATGCAATGTTAACAGCTTCTTCCAGGCCGATGCTACTATATTGTCATCGATTGCACTGTTGGGTCTGCCGGCAATGGCGGCATGTAGAAGATGGCAGTGCCGCTTCGATCGAGCAGGTCTCTGTGCGTGCAGCTGCATCCTAGGCGGCATCCATGCCCCCAACATGTGTGCACACCTCCTCTAATTTGATTCATGAGGCCTAACCCTCATCTCGATCGTAGCGGCCACCGATGGTGCATTGCAGGATTTTGTCGATCGGCTGACTGCCTTGCGCATACATCTGGGTTTGCACGTCATCATGCATTTTCTAGGAGTCCTTGACGCTAATGAATTGTAATGGTTTGCATCGAATTATACGTTTTCTCTTTCCTTTTTTAAGAGGATCTATAGCTTGACGTGAGATATCAGGACACATATATTTCGCATATCCAAATCAAGACGTACGCGGTATTGTTTAGAAACTTAATCTTGGTTGTTGGTCGAGATTTCATTATGCCTAGCAAATCTACACCGTTGGTTGTTAGTTGTTTTAATTATATAATAGATGCCCAGAGTAAATCTCATAGTGATCCTCGTGACATATGTACGTTATCTTTATTCTATCAATTGCCCAACTATAATTTGTTTACCCAGCATGTCATTATTTATCTTATAGAGAGACACCACTAGTGAACTGTGGACCCCAGTCCAATTTACTTTATATTGCTATTACCGTTTACTTTTACTCGCACTGTTTACTTTCTTGCATACTACTATTGTTTTCCACTCGATACGCTCAATCCTTTGTTTATAGCAAACCGGTGAGATTGACAACCTCATCGTAAGTTGGGAGCAAAGTTCTTGGTTGTGTTGTGTGTAGGTTCTACGTTGCTGCTGGTGCAAAGCAAAGCCCTAGACGAGGCGCCTTATAAATTGTCCGGAGCTGTCGCGAGGCTAGCAGGCATCAACCTTATGAAGTTTTGCTTTCTCCTACTAGTTCGATAAACCTCGGTTTCTTACTGAGGGAAGACTTGCTGCTATGCTCATCATACCTTTCTCTTAGAGTTCCCAACTGGATGGTCATCTACCCGCATCAAGCGTTTTTTCTAGCGCCGTTGCCGGTGAGAAAGAAGATTTCTGCAAGGGGAGTCTCACACGCTCAATCTTTTACTTTGTTATTTTTTGCTTTATTTTATTTTTGCTTGCATCATTTTATCAAAAACACAAAATATTAGTTGCCTTATAGTTGTTATTTTTACTTGTCTGCTTTTAGTCTTGCTACAATGGGTACTCATGAGAACACCAAGTTGTTTGATTTTACTAGCACTAATAATAGTAATTTTATCTGCACTCCTATTGCGCCACCTGCTCCTGTAGCAAATTTTTATGAGATTAAACCTGCTTTATTGAACCTTGTTATGAAAAAGCAATTTCCTGGTGCTAGTACTGATGATGCTGCAGCTCATCTCAACAATTTTGTTGAGCTACGTGAGATGCAAAAATATAAGGATGTAGATGGTGATATTATTAAGCTTAAGTTGTTTCCTTTTTCTTTAGGGATTTCTATTTTCGTGCCCTCGGGTCCTTAGTTGTGCTCAATTTTCCCCAGCCGCTTAGTTTTTCCTCAGTTTTGCCCAAGCGCTTATCTGAAACCCTCACAAGGAGCTCAGATGGGAGGAATCCCGTTTAGTTGACCGTTTATTGGTGCTGGCAAGTGGGGCCGCTGTTGGTGCCCCACAGTGGACATGTCTCCACTTATCCAGATCATCGTGGGACCCACAACTTGTCCACGTTAGCGCACCAGACCCACAGCTTATCCAGGTGACCGTTGCAAAATGGGAGCCCGAGCCAGCCCCGCGCCCGTGCCCGTGCCATTGCTTCCCCTTTCTTTTCCTGCGCCCCATTGTTCTTCTTCTCCGCCAGCGGCAGCCCTTCTCCGGCAGGCGGGTGATGTCTAGTTTCTCTTCGACCTCCTGTTCTTCATGGCTGCAGTATGGACTCATGCCTTTGACAAGATGCCCTGACTGCCCATGCCAGGAGCCTCTGAAGTGGTCGATCTGTAAGACGGACGACAACGGCAACCATGGACGTGAGTTCCTTGCATGCGAGAGCTTGCCATATAGAGAGGGGGATAAGGGTAGATCTCGCTCCAATTGCTCTATTTTCTCTCAATTTTCTTGTTATTCCCTCAAATTTGGGATTTAGGATTCACGTTGTTGTTTTCAGATCCTGAAGAAATGCAGGTATTTCGAGTGGATCGATGTGTATGTTCAGAGGCTTGAATTGCAGGAATCAATTGGCGCTATTGGGAAGCGCAATTTGGGAGGGGGGACTTGCTGTAGAGAATACGGTGGAGAGAGGAGCCGTTCCGATTATGCCTAATGCTCCCAATGCAGAACTGGTGGAAGTGAAGGGAGAACTGAAGAAAATGAATAAGCAGTTAAAGCAGCTGATCGAGTTGAAGAAGCAAGCTAATCTGATGGTTGGTTGTTTTTTTTTGTATAATTATGATCAGATTCTTATCATTGCTCATCAAGTGCTAGAAGTTGTTACAAGGGATCCCTTGTTACAAATCCATAAGTCAGTTACATGTACTTGTAGTTGTTTTCAAAGTTAGTGTGTGCATTCACCGAAATTACCAAAAAAAATAAGTGTTAGGGAATATAGGAATGCTAAAGATAGTTGATAATTGTTAGAGGGGTGACAAATAATGCATTCGACCGAAATCCCACAAATATGTATGTCTCATGTTTATACCAAAATTATACCACTTTTGGGATGTTTCAAATAACCAAAACTATATCCCAAACTATATTCCCTAAAAGAAAAGGAATGCTAAAGAAAGTTGATAATTGTTATAGGGGTGATAAATAATCCATTCACCGAAATCCCCCAAATATGCCAAATATGTATGTCTCATGTTTCTACCAAAATTATACCACTTTTGGGCCGTTTCAAATTGCCAAAACTATATTCCCTAAAAAAAGGAATGCTAAAGATAGTTGATAATTGTTAGAGGGGTGATAAATAATCCATTCACCGAAACCACCCAAATATGCCAAATATGTATGTCTCATGTTTCTACCAAAATTATACCACTTTTGGGCCGTTTCAAATTTCCAAAACTATATTCCCTAAAAGAAAAGGAATGCTAAAGATAGTTGATAATTGTTAGAGGGGTGATAAATAATCCATTCACCGAAATCCCCCAAATATGCCAAATATGTATGTCTCATGTTTCTACCAAAAATATACCATTTTTGGGCCATTTCAAATTATCAAAACTATATTCCCTAAAAGAAAAGAAATGCTAAAGATAGTTGATAATTGTTAGAGGGATGATAAATAATCCATTCACCGAAATCCACAAATATGTCTCTTGTTTACACCAAAATTATATCACTTTTTAGTTTAACATTTTTAAATCATGGAAAATAATGCATAAATAGAGAGAATATAGTTATGTGGCAAAATAATCCATAAATGCATGTCTCTTGTCACACGGATCAACTCCACCAACCGTTGATCCACCGACAGAGAGAGAGAGGGGTGGCCACAAAGAGAGAGAGGGTTGGCCACGAAGAGACGGATAGGGGTATACTGCCCGTTAGATCTGTGGATCAACGGTTGGTAGAGTCGATCCGTGTGACAATGGCTCAATCAATTAGGATAAGTTTGGGCTTCTGGGAGCATTTGTGACAGTACTTGAGGGCAAAACTGAGTAGTACTAAGAAACCAAGGGCATGTAAATAGTAAATAGACTAAGGGATTCAAACAAAAGAATTATAAAATGAAAAATACATGTTTTGTACAATATAATTCATATTGGTCTACATCAAATTATTTGTAATTCAAATATACATGAGTGTGACAATTATGGCCTCATTTAGACAAACTATGTTTTGGGGAAGATGTTTTACAAAGAGGTTTGAGTGCAAAACCATGCATCTTCATAGCTACTAGTGATTTTGAGAAGTGGCAATTTGTGCTAAAACTTGATTTATCTATGTTTGTTAAGGTTTCCTAGGTGGCAGGTTGCGTAGGAAGACTCCATGAGTAGGTGCCACTATGTTTTTATTTTTTTGGATTTTTTTGCGTAGAAATGACTCAATTAGCTATATTAATCTCATTTGTTGACTCCCTATTGACCAGCTACTTGAGGCTAGAACTGAGTATATTACACTTGACAGTCTAAGTACTCGAGGAGAAAACTGAGTACAGATAAAATTTCTGTATAAGGCCCATGGTTAGAACTAAGTACACCAAACGTCGAAGGGTTAGCCTCGTGTCGCGGTGGACGCTGTAGCCGTCTTTATAGCGGACGCTGTTGTGGTACACCAAACGCCACCTTCATCTTTATAGATCCCCTCTTTCTCTCCCTCAACACTCGCCCACTCTCTTATTCTCACTGCAACCGCCTCTCCTGTCCCATCATCTTCTCCACTTTGCGTCAAAAAAACCCCAAAGAAAAAACCCCGGTGATGGAGAAGAATGACATGCCCATTGTCGGCCCTTCTGACATAGCCACCGGCGCATCAGGCGTCGGCACATCGGCCATCAGCGCATTGGCCACCGGCGCATCGGCCGCCGCCCTTGTCCAGGACCCCGTCGCTGCTTCCGACGTAGCCGCTGGCACATCGGCCGCCGGTGCATCGGCCGCCGACGTATCGGCTGCCGCCCCTGTCTAGGCCCCTGTTGCTGCTTTCGACGTAGCCGCTAGCACATCAGCCGCTGGCGCATCGGCCACCGCCCCCGTCCAAGCCCTCGTCTAGTTCCCCGTCGATTGGGACCCGTATGAACAAGAGCCGTACGTCACCCCGGAGAACCCCTACGACACCAGCATCGTCGACGAGGAGGAGGTAGCCCTTTGTTCCCTTGTTCTTATTCCATTTCAATCCTTTTTGTGTTAGATCTTGCATTATTAGGGTTTGTCTGTTCCTAGTTCTATCATTTTGTATTAGATCTTGTGTTAATAGGGTTCGTCTATTCCTAGTTCAATCCTTTTGTGTTAGATCTTGCATCATTAGGGTTCGTCTGTTCCTAGTTCTAGATCTTGCATGTTAGATCTTGCATTATTAGGGTTCATCTATTCCTAGTTCTAGATCTTGTGTTATTAGTGTTTGTGATTTACTTTTGTTTAAGATTCGGTTAACTTATATGAGTAATCAATCCCATCCGGTTAATTTGTGCCGATGATGATGAATATTTGGGCACAAATTGATTCAGGGTTTGGTCTGTGAACAATTGGTGTGTACAAATTTGTTGTGCATGATCTTTGGTTCACTGACCCAAATCCTAGATATAAGTGTGTCCAATGTAACTGAGGCTACCTCTTTTTTTTGCCCATATTATCATGCATGATCTTTTGTTCACTCTCTGTTCCATCATTGCTACAATTGACTCTGTGTTTTTCGATCTTTGGTGCTACGTGACAGGTGCAGAGCAGCGACGTCGACAGCGACGACGAGTCCTTCCACACCAAGACTCGTCACGTCCTCAGGAGGCTGCAGTCCAGCCATTACGATCGCCACTTTGCTGGAGGCGTTCACAGGTGCCCCTTCTGCAATAGGAGGCTCCGCGCCACCGACTTTAACTGCATGGTGAACCATGCTGAATCCATTGGCAGAGGCGGTGCTAGAGTTGGAACGACCATGAACGTGTATGCGTTCATGGCCAAACACAAAGCACTTGGGATTCACCTGCGCAGCCTCCAAGCTTAATCCCATGTAAAATGTAGGAGTAGCTTATGTTGGATCTCGGTAGTACTGTTGGATCTGTCGTGATCCCATATATCTATGCTATGTTGGCTGCTGTATGCAGCTTATCGTATATTTTCTTTGGATTTGTGCCCTAGATTTCCTACTCCCTCTGATCCATATTACTCTTCGCTAATGTGGTTGTATCTAAACACATTTTAGTGGTAGATACATCCGTATTAGTGAAGAATAATATGGATCAAAGGGAGTACCTGATTGGGTGAAAATGAAGGCATAAAGAAATGAATGGTGTTAAAAAATAGAAGGAGAAGCTGCTCTAGATTTGCTACCAATTTGGGCAATCAAGAATGAATGAGATCGAGCGAGAGAGAGGAAAAAGGTGCATTGAAAACTGCTAATCTAGGCGAAAGAGACCGAAACCACTCATGCCCACATCCCGGACCCACACGGCTCCACATGCTACGGCCCCACACGCTACAGCCCCAGCTCTGCTTGTATGACTAAACACGGTCTCGTCCTGTCCCACGCGATCCCTTTCTACCAGGCCCACATGACGCGGCCCCACATGGTGCGGCCCCACTCGTCAGCATAGAATGGTCAACTAAATGGGAATCCTCCCGTTCGAGCTCCTTCTGAGGGTTTCAGACAAGGGCTTGGGGAAAACTAAGGAAAAACTAACGAGCTGGGAAAAACTAAGTACAACTAACGACCTGAGGGCATGAAAATAGAAATCCCTTTTCTTTAAGAGGAAAAGCTAAGGATTGGTTGCTAACTCTGCCTAAAAATAGTATTGATTCATGGGATAAATGTAAGGATGCTTTTATTGGAAAATACTATCCTCCTACTAAGATTATATCTTTGCGTAGCGATATTATGAAGTTTAGACAGTTTGATAATGAACATGTTGCTCAAGCTTAGGAAAGAATGAAATCTATGATAAAGAATTGTCCCACTCATGGACTGACTACTTGGATGATTGTCCAAACCTTTTATGCAGGACTAAATTTTTGTTCAAGAAACCTATTGGATTCAGCTGCTGGAGGCACTTTTATGTCACTTACCTTAGGCTCTGCAATGAAGCTTCTTAACAACATGATGGTAAATTACTCTGAATGGCATATTAAGAGAGCTCCACAAGGTAAGAAGGTAAATTCTGTTGAGGAAACCTCTTCCTTGAGTGATAAGATTGATACCATTATGGCTATGTTTGCTAATGATAGAGCTCATGTTGTCGGTGTTCTGGATACCAGGGTATCCCGGTCCACCTGCTCCTAGGCCCCTGCAATGGCCCAGCTTTGGCCCAGGGGTGAAACGACGACTGAAGCCCAGCGGAGAAGACCATCATGAGGAGGCGCCTCATGAGGAGAACGATGACTAAAACCACTAAGGACCAGAAGACCTCCTCATGAGCTATTTCTTGTGAGGGGAGGGACCACGTCCACGTTAGCTTGGTACGCTTCCGTGCTGAGCAAGAAGATAAGAGCAGAAGACTGCGTACCGTCCACGCTACCCCAACAGGGAGGAGACCAATTTTCGCCGTGCCTGCATAAAGTGGCACAGTGGTTGTTAGCCGCCCCCCTAAAAATAGGGTGGGTGGTGCAGGGCGCCAGAGGAGGACGTCAGCTTCCTCCACCCACTCCTGTGGACCGACGCCACTACTCTACAAAGACGACATCTATGGAAGACTCAGGGCTACAACTGTCCTTCCTCCTTGGCCATTTGTGGCAACCCCTTCCCCAAGATGATAAGGGGAAGGAGGACCTCGGCGCTATAAAAGGAGGGGAGGCCGCCCCTTAGAGGGGATCCAATCTTCATCTCTGGGCTCCTAGCTAGGCTAAGTTGGTTCTTCTACCTCTGGCCAGTTAGAGATCTGTAACCAAGACCTTGTACTCCTCACGAGGTATCGCGTCGTAATACAAGAAGGCAGGAAGTAGGGGTTTTACCTCACCACGAGGGCCCTAAACCTGGGTAAAGCTCAGTGTCTCTCTGCAGTGCATTGTGCATTCGACGTCTCGAGGCTTCCGCCACCGTGTTTCATTGTGATCCAAGATCTCACACGTTCAGCCCCATGCGTTCGAATCTTTGGGTCCGTCGCGTGGTACCCCATGTTCTTGCGACACGAAATCCATCGACATTTGGTGCGCTAGGTAAGGGGCTGCGGTGTGTTTTCTTCTAGATCTGCTTTGACATGGCTGACGCCAATGCAAGACTTGAGCGTCTTCACCGCTGCAATGTTGTTCGGGGAAAACCGAGCCCAACTTCCGTCGTCAGCACATCTCGGCCGAGGAGGAAGATCTGGAGTCCTCCTACCTCCAGTCTGGGCATACAGAGCCTTCGCTCTCCTTCACCGCCACTGCTACTTCTCGTGCTCATTCTAGGAGTCAGCTGGCTCCTGCGCAGGCTCTCGCCATGGTGCAGGAGCTGCTGTGCTATCAGCCCACTACGGATGGGTGTGAGGGGCGGCGTGCTCAAATCGCCGAGCTCGTCGCCATCGCCAACAAAGACCCGGCCCAGGAAGGAGCCTAGGGCGCAGGAGAGCCAGATCCGGCGGCGGGGCACCGCTCCCCGGGCGCTGGAGATGGGAAGGCTGCTAAGGACAAGAAGGTGGCTTCCCGCGCCGCATCTTCGCCGCGTGGGGAGCCCAGCTGCCAAATCGTCCAACGCGCTCCGGAAGACGCACGTGTCTCCCTTGAGCGCCATCGCGAAAATCATTACTGCGCCATCGACGACATCAGCGAAGCTGGCAAGAACATCAAGACCCCAGGGGACCCTATGTACAACCCCGGGTGCCTTGCTCTCACTCGCCAGCAACACTATGTGGTCTAGCCTGACAAGCTCAAGCCAGACATTGGCACGTGTTACGATGGGACCACCAACCCCGTCGAATTCCTCTAGCTCTACGTCGTTGCCGTTTAGGCCGCGCATGGAGATCAGCGTGTGATGGCCAATTGGTTTCCTATGGCCCTCAAAGACACTCCGCGGACTTGGCTCATGAATCTTCCTCACGAATCTGTGACTTCATGGAAGGACTTGTGCCATCAGTTCGTTGCCAACTTCATGCCAACGTACGAGCGCCCCGCCACCAAGAATGATCTTAAGGCGGTGCGTTAGTACAAGGGTGAGACCCTTCATTAGTACATCTAGTGCTTCAGCCAGATGAGGAACAAGATTCTCTGGATCTCCAATGAGGAGGTCATCTCTGCGTTCTCCACGGGCATCTCCGACATCAAGATGAGGGAGAAGTTGTCTGTGAATGATGAGCTGACTTCCGTCATCAGGCTCTTCGAGATCACCGACAGGTGCACCAAGGCTGAGGAGGGGAGGCTCTTCATGCACAACCTGCTAGAGGTGCTTCCCCCAAAGTCGAAGTCCAAGGACCCCAAGCGTAAGGAGGCTGCTGTTGTTGCGGCGAAGCCTGATCATAAGCAGCGCCACGGGGACCACTCCGAGTGTGATAAAGGACAACGCCATTGCTACTGCATCCTTCACAAAAAGGATACCCAAAATACTGATGATTGTTGGATAGTCCAGAAGTTTCATGAAGAAAATGGGGTCACCAGGCGCCGTGGGAGTAGCCGTAGCCACGGCAAGGGTGGATCCCGGGGCGATCGCCGCGATGACGATCGGGACGAGGGTCGCCGCTGTGATGGTCTGTCTCATGCAGATCCCGAGCCGCTACTGCTACCTCCACCGGTGAATGATCACCGTGAAGAGAACCAGGGGGCTATCAAGAGCCATGAGGCTTTGCCGCCTGCCTCCTGGGTGGAGCCCAAGCTCCTTTGTCTAATCGTCACTTCAAGCAGCTGTCATGAGAGATCGCGGTGGTGTAGCCCAGCGTCAACAACCGCTTGATGAAATGGTCTAGCAGCAAGATCGTCTTCGACGAGGACGATCATCCGATCTCCACTAAGGCCGTGGGAACAATTCCCCTCTTGTGCACGCTTACCATCAATAACATCACCGTCAACCATACTCTCATCGATGGAGGGGAAGGTCTCAACATCATCTCCATCGAGGTCTTCGAAAAGATGCAAGTGCCATACCATCAGCTCATGCCAACCCGGCCATTCTTCAGGGTGACTGAGGGCTCTACAATGCCTATCGGACAAGTACGCCTGCCTGTCACCTTTGGCACCAGGGACAACTATAGGACAGAAAGACTCAACTTCCACGTCACCTACATTGCGCTGTCGTACAATGCCATCCTCGGCTACCCAGCCTGGGCAAGATTCATGGCTGCAATGCATCACGGCTTCAACGTCCTCAAGATTTTGGGCACCAACGGCACGATCACCATGCGCTGCAATGAAAAGGATGCTCTCCGCTCTGTCGAGCACGTCTATCATGAGGCTGCCACTATGTGCCCCGCCGATGAAGATCTGCTAGAACATTTAGGTGACCTCATGAGGAAGAAGCAACTCGTGTCGCAAGAGTGGTGTTGGGGATATACCAAATGGGTATACCAGCAACGTAGTCCTAAACCAGCAAGCTAGGGTGGCCCATCAAGGGTGGTATAGCGGATTGCCTACCGAGCGGCCCAGTTGCTGGAGATATCACGGTGGTACTGGACGTAGGCGCTTATGGCAGATCCAGAGACATGCCGATGGTGGATTGCCTTGTAGTACACACATAGGACTTAGTCTAGGACTCCAAGTTGTATCCACTCTGGTACCAATGTGTAGCCCACACCAGGCGCCTTTATAAGCCCGGCGTGGAGCAGCCCTTGAGGCAGAGAACACAATAGCTAGGTTTACGGCCAATCGCATAGCAAAATAGCCAACCTCCTCATTGTAATCGAGCACTTGTTGCCATATAGTGAATTATAGCAGCACGTAGGGTCTCACCACCATTGCTGGATCTGAAGCTGGGTAAACTCGTGCTACCACCGACCGGGATTGCTCTGCCGTGTTCACCCCCTTCCACAAACCGCCATACCCCTACCTCTATGGCAGATATGTTGACAAAACCATGATAGTTGGTGCCCACCATGGGGCAAAGCACGTCTAGAGCGCGGATCCAGGCGGGATCCGCCTTCGCAGGCATCAGCGACACCATCGCCATCGGGTGCGTCCTCTACGATTTTGGCTTCCCCATCATCCCAGCGGATAACCTCTGGGTGCCGGCTAGAGAAGACCCTGGTCGATTCACCGTCATTCCCATCAGAGATATCCATATCTTCATTGGAGAAAAAACCCTACCCCCACCACGGAAACCAATTTCTGGTGGATTGGTATGGCTAAAATCCCCAAACGGACCGCTTTCAAGCTAGATACAGAGGAGGACTCATCTGATCTGGAACTTTCTAAGTTGCCTAGATCGGATCTGAAAGACAATCCCACCCAACCTGCCCAAGTGGAAGAGGAAGTGGTTGTAGACTGCTGTGAATCCGCCATGAGCAATCTGGCATTAGAGACACCGCAGTATTGCCTTGTTGCGTTCGTAGGTATCACTTCGGGATCTACCTCCAATGGAGAAGATAGCCCAGGTGAATCCATCCTAGAGGTACTTAACAAAAGTGGTGAATCGGATGACTGGGACAGCAAAGGCTATGATTCTGACCATTATGACGCCGCCATGAGAAGAATCGAGGCAGAATTAGCGCAGCAGGCACTCGAAGAGCAGAAAGCAGCGGCCAAGCAGGTGTTCGTAACCAACAAAGGAGATGATGCTGGGCAGACAACCGGTGATCCGCCATCTCAAGCAGTCCATGATGAAGATACTGGCAAAGAGCAGGGTAACCCACCACCAGCCGCCGATCCTGCCATGGAACAATTTCCTGAGATCCACGGCGGGCCCAGGCCTCCACAACCCGCCATCCCTGAGGACCAGCACCCAGAAGACTTCATGACCCCGCTGGATAAAGTCGTCTATGGAACTCTGGCAGATCCAATCACCCCTAACTATGTCAGGGATGTGAGCAATCTCAAAAAGAAAAGGCAAGCACTCCTCAAAGAAGCAAAGTGAGTCGAGAAGATGTGCCAACAGCTAGATGGCGACATTGCTCAAGCTCAAGACACGCTAAAGCGCGCAAGGAACATGGAAGAGAAGTATGTTACTCTCATCCAGAACTAGATGGCTGAGGGAGGCGACCCATAGCTGGTGCAAAACCTTGAGTTCACCATGCCAACCACGGAAACTCTGGCCAAGATGTATATCAAGAACCCGCCATACATGGATAAGAACCGTGATGAAGTCAGGGCTATGCCCATTGAGAACATCGTGGCTGCAAAGGAGCTATTGGAGCATAATAAGAGGCCAGCAGCCCTAGAGACGGCGGTGAAACTGATGACCAAAGCATTGGTGCAGCAGGAGAAGGCTACGTCATCACGACGGTTCGAATCCGATCCCATGCTATGCAGGTCCAGCACTGCCTCTAAAGCTCGGGGGGCTGGCAACTATGGTACGTGCCCTGATAATGAATCGCATACCGGATGCTTAGAAATCTGAAGAAGAGAAGCTCGCAACTGGGCGAACGCCATCCCAATATCCTCCGACGGCAAACCAAATGGAAAAGGCCCACAAAGAAATCCATCGCCACCTCACAAGAACTACCCCACTTATGGATACCAACAAGACAACGCTGCTCCCTGCCATAAGACCAACATGCCGCCACCAAAGTATAAGATGTTTGAGGTCCCTAAGGGAGGAATCATCATACGTGACAATGATGGCAAGCGAGGGCGAAGCCATGACGCTGGATGCAGAGACGATCTGCCACGATGGGAAGCCGGCAGAGACAGTGGATCCAAGCGAAGGGAACGATCTCGCCATGATGACGGCGCGCACCATGGCGGTGACAAGGATAAGCATCACTCTCGCCATCACGATGACAAAGGGCAAGGCTCCCGCTGCCAGGATGATGATCCATCTCCACGAAAAGTAGGGGGAAGCTGTTGTAGCTACAGAGATCAGTCGCAGGATGGCGAGAGCAAAAGACAACATGATCCTTAGCCATCTCCACCAGGCAGCCCCCATGGTGGCGGCGGTGGCGGTGGTGGACCAGCAAGGTCACGCAACTCTCGCAAGGATCCGTCAGACCAGAAGCCCTACGACGTGCATACCCACCTAAACGAGATTGCCAAGTCTCAAACAGCCTTCTTCCTCGGCCCAAAGTGCTTTGGACAATGGATTCGTGATGAACCCATCCCGCATGGGTTCAAGATTGAGAAAAATATCTGCCAATACAATGGAGTCGATAGGCCTTTAACTTGGCTACAAGACTACTTCAATGCAGTACAGTTCGCTGGGGATCACCCAATGTTGATGTCTGCTATCTGCCCCTGATGCTATCTGGCACTGCGCGGCAGTGGATCAATGACTTGGCAGAAAATTCCATCCAAACCTGGTTTGATATGCAAACTGCGTTCACCGAAAACTTTGAGGGGACTTACAAGAGACCCCATAACATTGGTGACCTCCAACGGTGCCAATGGGCTGACGACGAGACCTCCCGAACTTTCCTCACATGATGGCTAGATATGAAGAACTCCTGTGAGGGGGTTACCGATGAATCCACCATCCTCGCGTTTATCGACAGTTTGGAGAGAGGCCAACTACTCCGCCATCGCCTGTTGCGGGAAAGGAATGAAGGGAAACTAACCCTAAATTCCATGATCACCATCACAAGCAACTACGCGGCCACCAACAATGATGCCCGTGAATCTCTGAAGGCTTCCGCCATCCAGAATACTGGAAAGTGGAATAACAACAATAAATGGAAGAATCCGCCAGAAGAGCAGCAAGCTCCAGATATGGTGGCCACAACCTTCACTGATAAGGGTCAAAGCAGCCAGCACAGTAGGGGACACGATACTAGCAGTGGCCAGCCACAGAGTTCTACAACTCCCGCTTCGGCGCCATCCTCCCCCATGTCCTACGACGAATACCACGATATGCCATATTTTGCCCACCGCGATGCTTCAGAAAAGTGCAATCACACCAACCGGAACTGCAAATTTGTCAATGACCTCAAGGCGGATCAAGAAGCTGGCTTCAAGCACAGCCGGTGATAATGGCCTCGTGGCAGAGGAAAAGCAGACAAAGACAAGGAGTCCAAGGATGGCAGTGATATGGATGAAGACCCTGCACCCAAAACCGCCGAAAAGGCAGAGGGTGATACTGGCAAGGGCAACCCAATCAAAAACAAAAATGGATCCTTTCACACATTCCTTGGACCCCCCACAGCTAAGGCACAGTGTCATCGTGGTGAAACAACATATGCCATGGGTAGGCTTAAATGGGGGCCGAACTAGATGCTGGAGGATTCGGGAGAGGAAAACGAGCTGAAAAGCACGACAGAAAGGAACACAGATCTACCCAGGTTTGGGGCTCTCATAAGGAGATAACACCCCTACTCCTGATCTACTGGCTGCTTATATATTTGGATCGATGGAGTACTCAACAATGGTGCTTCCAAGCTCTCTGCTAGAGGAGGAAGAAGAACTGCTAAGTGTAGGAACACTGAGAGACCAACCCCCTACTAGGGCTCCCTGTGCCACCTTATATAGTGGT
This sequence comes from Dactylis glomerata, assembly GCA_007115705.1. NCBI lineage: Eukaryota > Viridiplantae > Streptophyta > Magnoliopsida > Poales > Poaceae > Dactylis > Dactylis glomerata. Next base: position 2,913,484 of record QXEO01000464.1, on the reverse strand, counting down.
GGCCAGGGTTACAATGGTCATGTGAGACAAAAGACACCAACTACACTCCAAATAGGGCATGCTGATGAAGGTATACACCCTTGACTTTCTCCTGATTGCTCTCGATGGGACTTGCCCTTGCTGTAGCTTGTACTTCCTGGACTGTGACCTTACCACTATGAGGTAAGGGTTGTACTTGTGCACAGTGAGGGTAGGTAAACCTCCACTGTGCACCTTGTCAACACAATCTCCCTCCATACTTGTCTGGAACTCTCCTTGATTGTAGGGATATGACCCCTTAGTTGACTTCTGTGTCCCGGATATGACCGTTGGCCATATCCAGGACCTATATGCCAGACCAACGACCTATGAAGGTCGGGTAATCTGGCCTCCCCTGCCCCTGCACAATATAACAGACAAGTTACGCCGGCATATATATGCATATGCCGGCACACCTCAATAAGCATCCAGTATATCCCGACATATATATGTATATGCCAGCACTCCTCAAATAGGTATCTCGGTTATTCTGGCATATATATACTGCCGCTGGGATACACTTATATGCCGATCTGGCCGACGCTACTATATTTTGGCCAGACCCCATCTAGGTCAACCGACATAAAGTCAACCTTATTCTTTGTATCTTTCTAGTCTCTTGACCCTACCGGGGATCATCCCCCCAACATTAGTCGCCGAAGCTGTCGAGGTCCCCCAGTCTTAACTGAGGGGCCTTGGCAGGTTTTACATGACACCTCTTTTGTTATATCTCGGTGTATGATTTTATGCCGGTGATCACACTATATTTTTGCTCTTCTTTCTTTTCCACAAGTTAATCCGGCTGGTTCCAGAGTATTCCGGACGGAGCCTATTCCCCGAGCAGCTACACCGGCATAATGAGACTTCCTTGAGAAGCCAAGCCCGACAGTTTGCATCAAAACTTGCAACCACCCTGCCGTCACAAACGGTCACACGATGTGACGGTTCACAGCGCATTTACTCCCTGCCATCATTGCCTAGTGGCACAGTTATAGTAACCGCCGCCCCACTCTGTGCCACGATGTGGCGACCTCCCGCAGAAACGGTCAGGGTAGTGGAACACTCCCCATGATCCCCACGACCTTGGCCTACGGTATAAATATGGTGGTGGGGGTAACCTGCTCTTTTACCCCCACAGCATCGTCTTCTTCCTCTGTTCCTCTGCCTCCTGCGCCTCACTGCCGGACCAAGGAACATCGAAGGAACGCCGCCGCTGACCAGCTCCACGCCGGCACCGACACTCGACGACGCCCGGCATTCCCGCCGATGACGCCACCACCGCCACTTCTCTTCATAACGCTGCCAGGAGATCGAATCTCCCTCTGCACGCTCACTGCCGCTCCATTGCCGCCAGCCAAGCTTCGGTGAGTTCATCCTCTGTTCTTCCTCTCCCCTACTTTTCTGCATCCTTATTCCGGTATCACTGCACGCTTGAATCCTCAGCAGTTCGTCTTCCTGGTATCTTTTTTGCCTTGACTTAGCATTGCCAGGGAAGCTCTTCTACAGTTCGCAGATGTTCTTGCGTAGGACTTATTTCCCTATTTTGTTTTTGATTTTAACTACGACGCTAGATCTTCCTTTCCTGCTAACTTTTGCGAGAGTGGTATGCCGGAGAGACTAACCTCCCTCTTTTCCCGGATCTTGATAGGACTAACACCATGGGACTCTGGCTCTCACGCCTGATTCTGGCCATCGAGATGGCTTCCTCAAGCATGACGGGTACCTCGGCCTCAGGAGAAGATAACTCAGCCCAGCTCCAAGGACGCTCCAGCTGGGAGGGGTCGGAGGTTACCCCGACCGACATATCCTGGATCACCTCCACCAGGAGAGTCCCAGAGGGTGTTGCATGCCGGCTACTGGCGGGAGAGATTGCGCCGATACCTGAACCCGGCGAACGAGTTGTCTTCATCGCCCACTTCGAGCGGGGCTTCAGTCTGCCAGCATCGGACTTCTTCTGGGACTTCCTCGACACCTACGACCTGCAGCCTCACCATATCCCGGTGAACGCGGTGATGATCCTCTCTACCTTTGCTGCATTCTGCGAAGGCTTTGCCGGCATAGAGCCCTTCACCCAGGCTTGGGCGAAGTACTTCCAACTGCGGAAGCAGGTTGTCCAAGAACTACCCCGGAGCAGGGATGACCCGCCGGAGACCGCTCAGGAGAAGAGGGACCACCCCATGACTCAATGTGGTGCGGCCACCATCATGTCCCGGAAGGGCTCGGACTTCCCCAAGGTGGAGTTGCTGGAGTCTTGCAAGAAGTGGCAGAAAAGCTTCTTCTATGTCAAGAATATCACGGACACGGATCTGCTCAACCTGCCGCCATTTGTGGACGAGCCACCCTTGGCGATGAAGAATTGGTCCTATAACCCGAAGAGCTCCGTGATGCCGGTGAACGCTCTCCATCGGGTTAAGGGCGAGCTCCGGGATGCCGGCCTTACCCCTCAAGACTTAGTGGCATGCTTCATCAGCCAGCGCATCTCCCCTCTACAACGCCGGTCACATAAGATTTGCCAGATGAGTGGGCCCATGGACCCCACCCGGCACTCTACACATGAGCTGAGTCGGGCCGACATTCTGCGTCACATCAAGGACATCTGCAAGTCCTCTCAGGCCACCTTTGCCTGGGGATTTGAACCATACAGCCAGGATCGGCCTGCCCCAACGGTAAATACCTTGACCGACACATACTCTCTTGCCCGGGATATAGACACTTATCATGCATGGCCCGAGATATCATTGTTTGCCGACATACTTGTACTGCTTGATACGACATACTTCTTGTACCGGCATATTTCTTGCTTCTGACCCATTTATTTTGTCTTATGCAGAAGTTCAGCTTCCAGAGCATGGAGAACTCCCGGATCCAGATCATGGCAGACCGCACCGCTGCGGACGCTGAGGATCCGGATCATTGGGACAAGCTACCCCGGAACACCGGCACTACCTCTGCCGCGGGTAAGGCCTCTTCATCCCGGCATTTCACTCAAGACTAGAGTGACAATGATTCCGATGAAGACTGCCCGACGTTTATCTGCCTGACACCTCTTGCTTATGCTTTTCCAGAAACACCCGTTGCTTATGCCTTTCCAATGCCATCCTCAGCAATCCCGGATGACGAAGTGATTGACGCTGCGCCGTTAAGTCAGGGACCTCCCCTTGCCGGCGCACGCGCTGGCAAGAAGCGCGGGGTCAAACCCCAACAAGAGCCGGCACAGAAGAGGCAGAAAGTATTGGCACCTCGCCCAAAGAAACCACGACCTGTTGCCTCGGGGTAAATTCCTTTTCTGTGTATTGCCTCCGACATATCTCTTGCTTTGATTACTAACTTAGCATTTTCTCTCTTTCAGGGCTCCTCTTGCACCGGAATATGCTTCCAGCACAAGCGCCCACCCCAACATTGAGAAGCCAGCGGCTGCTCCTGCCACCGACATTCCGTCAGCCAGTCACACAACCTCCCCGGCGTCAGCATCTTCGCCTGCGCCTGACAAATCCACCTCCCCGGTGAGGGACAATCCTCCGCTGGAGCAAGACTACTCTGCCCCCGATGTCCACATGGACTCGGGGGCTCAACAGGAACCTTCGGCTTCTGATGTCCACATGGACACAGGAGCCCAGCGAGATGCCCCAGACTCTGGCGTGCCCACCAGCGACGCTGGCACTACCGAAGACGCCGGCGCAAGTGACAAGAGCACCGACATAGACATCACAGGAAAGGGCCCTGCTGTGCCGGAAGTCCGGACCATTTCGGAACCTGCCTCAGCCGGACAAGCCGCACCTGCCGCGCCGAAGCAGCCAGCACCCAAGACTCCATCCTCTGAGAAAGCTCCTGCCCTGGCCAAGCCTGCTGCCCCAGCCAAGACCTCTACCCCGGCCAAGACCTCTGCCCTGGCCAAGACCTCTGCGCCCTCCAGATTAGAGAGACCAAGTCTGGCACACAGTCCTGGCCCCTGCATATGGGCAAGGCAGCGTTCCGGCCCGGCTATAGGCCCAGCTTCTTTGACACGCCGGAGCTTGAGGGCCACGTCTCGCTGCTAACGAAGAGCGATCATAGCCTTGGGTCTCTCAAGGACTATTGCAGCAGGTGGAATGATGCCGACAGCTTGGACACTGCCGATTCCAGGAGCAAGAAGCTTGCCAAAGCTTTGGCCACTGGCAATCCAGCTGATATCCTGGCCGCGAAGCCCATTCCCATTGCCTGCGAGCTTCTCAGCCTCCAGCAAAGACTTCACCGCCTGGCCGACGCTACCAACGAAAGTTTTTTCTACACTTCTCTACACATACATATCTCCAGTCCCCAAAAATGTCGGCTGTCCGGGATACGGGCACCCGGGATTTTCCAATAGCTTTTGCACTTAGCTCTTTTCAAATTAACTATCTGGTATATAAGCTCGATCCGAGCTTCAAATCCTAGTCCCCGAGGGCCGGGATAGGTGTGCAGCACCTATGCCGGGTCTTCATCAAACTTACATCTTAAGCCCAATTCAAATCCTCATGACCGAGATATCAAGCTCAATTGGAGCTTCAAATCCTAGTCACCGAGGGCTGGGATAGGTGCACAACACCTATGCCAGGTCTTTAGCAAGCCCATATCTTAAGCCATTTTTCAAATCCTTTTGACCGAGATATAAGCTCGATTCGAGCTTCAAATCCTAGTCACCGAGAGCCGGGATAGGTGCGCAGCACCTATGCTGGATCTTCAATATCATGAACATTTCGTACAATCTTCCATTGCACTGATATGCTAGACTTTTCTTATAACTTTTCAAATCCTGTCTCTTTTGCAGCGCATGAATAACGCCCGTGCCAACATGTTCCATGACTTGGTGTGCGAGCACCGGAAGCTATCTGACGCGCACAGCAAGCTCCGGCTGGAACTGCACCAGAAAGGTAAATTTAGCCAACATTCCCCTTTATGTCGGATGCCTTGTGCTCTTTTGCTTCGGAATATTTCTCTTGCCGACATCTAACCCTTTACCGATATTTCAGCTGCTGCTGAGGACCAAGTCACCGCGCTTCTTCAGAGGGTGAAGGAGCTGACTGGTATGCCGAATATCGCTGATTTTTTGCTACTCCACTTGTACTTCAAATCCTTTGACTCTTGTTTCTGTTTCTTATTTTCACATTCTCTTAACTTCAAATCCTCGTAGATGAGAAAGCTGCACTAGAGGCCCACCACCAGGACTGTATGCCCTCAGTGGATGTGGCCAAGCAGTTGGATGACCGGGATGCTACCCATAAAGTTGAAGTTGAGCAGCTGAAGGGTTGGGTTGCCGAGCTTCTGGAGGAGAAGGAGCAGAGGAAGGGCCAACTGAAGAAGACCCAGGAGTTGCTCGTCGCTTCTAAGACTGATGCCTCCAACTCCCATGCTGAACTGACTAGCCCAAAGGAGCAGGCGATGAAATGGGAAGTTATAGTTGCGCAGCTCAATGCCGACCTCGCCAGTAAGCTTCAAATCCTTTTCCTTTATCCTTCTGACATATCATGACTTTTTCCCAGCACAACCTTTACGCCGACATATACTTCTTTTGCTAACATACTTTCTATTTTTTAGACATGTTTCCTGCTTCCGTCGAAGACGTTGAGAGGGCTCTACAGTTGGATCAAGAGAGCCGGGGTGTTCTGGTTGACTCGGCCAACTGGGACATGTTGGAACAGCTATTAGCCCTGCAGTCCCGGAAGAACGCCATGACCCTCTACACAGAAGAACTCTTTCTTGGCGCCCAGGAGGCATATTCTGTCCTCTGGCTGGGACAATGGACGCCCACTGATCCCGTTGATCTCGACAATGATCTGCAACTTTCCAAGGTTCGCCTCCGGGAATGGCGGGACTCTGGCGCAAGGGTGGGAGCTAATGAAGCTCTTAGCTACTTCCTCTCCTGGTACGAGAAAGCAGACTTGGAGACTTTGCGCTCTGTGTGTGAAGGATCCATCTGGACCACGGATCCGGAACATATCCGGCGTCGGCAAGAGCTAGCCCACAGCTATGTGGATTATGCCGACACCGAGGCCTTTGTCTGGGACATCTGCGAGCCGGAGAAGAAGGAGGACGATGCCAAAGATGCTGCTGATGCTGAGGGCTCCAACTCCAGCCAAGATGAAGAAGAAACTGAAGATGCCGACACTGATGCTCCGGAACAGGGATCTGTCCCGGGCGGAGGTGATGGCTCCATTCCATCTGCTGGGTCCGGCACTCCTGAAGCCGACATCTCCACTGCTACAGCTCCTCCCGCCGGCGGCTCTGCTTCTGCCGCTGCTCCTTGACTTTGCAGCATCAAAAACTTTTAAGGTTTATCAGATCCCTGAAATGCCGGGTGCAATTGTAAGACATACATTTAATTCCCTTTGGTTTGCTACCTGAACAAGTTTTAACTTGGTTTGCTTGTTTTATCAATGCCGGATCATTTTTTGGCTAAGTCTCCAAGTTTTCTTTCCTGTTTCCCTAACTCCACAACCTTGGCTACTTGTCTACCTCTTTTGGCTTTTGACTTATGAGTCTCAAGGTTGCTTCATTAAACATACAGTACTTCAACTTTGAAACTTAGACTTCAAATCATCCGACATTTCAAGTTTTATCCTTAGCAATAACCTAAGTGTCGGTTCACTTGCCTTGTATTTTCTTAGCCGTTTTCCATGTGTAGACAATCTCTAGCATCTACTCTTGCTAGCCATGAAGCCGGATTCCAGACAGCAGCTGAGTCGAAGAGTGGCCTTTGGTGCCGACACACTACTAGGCCGACACAGAAAACTTTCAAATCAAGCCAGCCAGCATATAAATGAAAAACTGAACAATAGACAATAGTATATACTGGAGGCAATGCCCGATCTCCTCGGGATGCTGACATTTCATTCATTAGTCTTGCGCTGGCATAAAGTGCTGGTACATATAGCAAAATGGAAATACATACATTATGCTGCTCAGGAGTAAAAGGGTCAGAGTAGGGCTATGTTCCACGGTCGCTTGGTTTCTTCTCCGAACCTATCCACCTTGTTCTTCTTGGGGGCCTGTGCATCTATAAGGTAATAGGCATCATTGTGCCGGGCTCTGCTTACAATGAATGGCCCCTCCCACGGAGGAGTTAATTTATGCCGGCCCTCTGTGCCCTGTGATCACTCTAAGATTTACACATATATCTGAACCTTGCAACCATAAAACTTGTCTGTTTTACCTCATTTCTACCAGTGTTACACCAACATTTTACATCATTTGATCCTTTGTCACAGATCAGTGCGCCAAGGCACTTAATTCTACAAGTCAGAGCAATTCAAACATCAGACCAAGCCACCAGGAATGGAGGAGTACATCTTGAGGAGCAAGAAAGAAGCCAACGGCAGAAACAGGCTGCCACGGCACAAGAAGACAGGAAAATCGGCAAAAGCAGAAAAGCCGATGCCGCCACCAACTTCCCACTACTCCTCTACGCCGCAGCAAGAATGCCACCAAAAGCCTTTAAAAGGAGAGGTCTAGGTTCACTCCCACCATAATCCATCGCCACACAGCCACTCCATCCATCCACAGCCAATCCATCCATCCACCACTCCACCAAAACCTTCCTCCTCCATAGTCCAACACACCGAAAACCTTCACCTTTCCTACCCACTTTTCCCTCTACTCCTCTGCTGAAACAAGAACAAATCGACGACGCAAACATGAACACCACCGAGAACACCTCCAAGAACGTCAAGATGGACAAGGCTCGAAGGATCTGAAGGCCAAGCTCTTCCTCATCCCTCTTCATTCTCTGCCACGACAGCAACATCTCTGCCTTCTCCAATTTCTCTGCCACGGCAAGCCTTCGGTGACCAACAACAACCTCTCTTCCTTTCCCTCATGCTCTGTGATCTGTTGTGTTGATCTTGCGTTGTAAAACAGTTTGAACCTTGTCCTGGATCTTTGCTATGGTTTGAGTGACACACTCCATTGTAAACTCCAAGATTACTGTGATTTCTGTGTTGCATCTGCCTGATCTGTTAGGTGCAAGACTAGCCTCTGCATCTAGTCCCAAAAATGCATCCCTGCCTCACTTGCTCGTTTGTCCTTTGTTTCTTTGCCTGACAAACAAGAAACATTGGATTTGTTATGTTAAAACTTCCCTGCTCAAAACCTCCTGTTACTTTTCTGTTTACAACACCAAAAACCCCACTTTTCTGCTTAGCTTCTGGAAATTAGGAAATAGTCTCATTTGTGTTGATCCCTGTGGAGACGACTAGAAAACCCCCCTATAATCTCAACTTAGATCAAAATTGGCGCCGTTGCCGGGGATCAACTTTTGATTGTTTCCTTAGATTACAGTAGACTAAGCTGTGTAAATACTTGTTCCAATTTGCAATCTTTGATTGTCTGTTTTAATGACTTGTCTGTGATCAAGCTTAGAACTTTTATTAGGGGATTTAGTTCACTAACCCTTGATCAAGTTCTTGTCTGTGATTGTGTGTAGAACAATGATTTCATCTAATCTCCGTGGGAATTCAGTTGATGCAGTCCTCTGAAGATTCTCCACTAGCCCCATTCGATCCTGAGCCAGAGAGGACTTTGTTTGCAAGAAAGAGAGCAGCTTCTGAAGTTTCTGCTGAAGAGTTGGAAACCTCTGTCTCAGATTTGGAATCGTCATCCTCAGATTTCAGCATGGGTGATAAGAAGTTGAGAGATTTGTGGATTCCCAAGGATCAGATCAACAATGCAGATGTGATTATGCCTGCAATACAAGCAAACAACTGGGAAATTAAGCCAGCTCTGATCAATATGGTGCAATATAATCCCTTCAAAGGTTCTGCTTTGGAGAGCCCCCATGAGCATATTAGAAACTTTCTAGAGTACTGCAACACTTTGAAGCACAATGGTGTTCCTCCTGAAGCCATCAGGATGCAATTGTTTCCCTTCTCACTGTCTGGACTTGCAAAAGTCTGGTTCCACTCTCTTCCTATTCACTGCAGAGACACATGGGAACATGTTCTTCAAGCCTTCTTTGAGAGATATTTCCCTCCAACCAAAGCAGCTGAGTGCAGAGACAAGATAACAAGATTTGTGCAATATGAAGGAGAAAGCCTGTATGATACTTGGCAGAGATACCAAGGTCTCATCAGGATGTGTCCCAACCATTGTCGTCGTGGTGAAACAACATATGCCATAGGATGGCTTAAATGGGGGCCGACTAGATGCTGGAGGATTCGGGAGAGGGGAACGAGCTAAAAAGCACGACAGAAAGAGACACTGATCTACCCAGGTTCGGGGCTCTCGTAAGGAGATAACACCCCTACTCCTGCTCTACTGATTGTATATATGGATCGATGTAGTACACCACAATGGTGCTTCCAAGCTCTCTCGTAGAGAAGGAAGATGAACTGGTAAGTGTAAGAGTACAGAGTGACCAACCAACAACTATCAGCCAACGTTCAACCAGCTACCAACCTTCCAACGTCCAACCCTTTACCAGGGCTCCCTATGCCACCTTATATAGTGGTGGCCAGGGTTACAATGGTCATACAAGACCACAAGACAAGGGCTACACTCCAAACAGGAGCTGGTGGCGATGGCAGAGACCCTTGACTTCGCCCCTGATTGCTCTCGATGGGTCGCCATATCCCTGTACCTTGTACCTCTTGAACTGTGGCCTTACCTCTGTGCGGTAAGCTCGTACTTGTGCACAGTGAGGGTAGGTAACCTCCACTGTGCACCCTGCCATCTTACTCTGCTACCATTCTTGGATGTTTTCTTCCTTGATTGTAGGGATGTGACACCTTGGTTGACTTAAGCATCCCGGATATGACCGTTGGCCATACCCAGGACTTATATGCCGGACCAACGACCTACGAGGGTCGGGTAATCCGGCCTCCCCTGCTCCTGCACAACACACCAAATGGTTAGGCCGGCATATCTAAGTATATGCCGGCACACATATATCAGTATTCCGGCTATGCCGGCATATCCAGACACCAGCCGGGATACACATTATATGCCGGCCTGGCCGATGCTTTTATATTCCGGCCAGGCCCTTCCTTGATAACCCGGCATAAAGTCAATCATAGACCTTGTGTGTCTCTAGTCTCTTGACCCTACCGGGGGTCATCCCCCCGACACTAGTCCCCGAAGCTGCCGAGGTTCCCCAGTCATAACTGTGGAGCCTTGACAGGTTCAACATACCTTTCTTCATTATGCCCCGGCGATCAGATTATATGCCGGCACATCTGCACATATCCCGGCCTCTGTTCCTGTTCCAAAACTTATTCCGGCCGGTCCCGAGGGTATTCCGGACGGAACATATACATCGGGCAATTAATCCGACATATAGACGAGTCTTCCTCGAGAAGCCATGTCCGACAGCTTTGCATCGAAACTTGTAACTGCCCTGCCACCTCGAACGATCACCCACGATGTGACGGTTCACAGTGCAGCAGTTACTTCTCGCCGTCATGGCACGGTTACAGGAACCGCCGCCCCACTCTGTGCCGCCACGTGGCGCCTCGCCGCAGAAACGGTCGGGGGAGTGGAGCACTCCCACGATCCCCACGACCCTGCCTCTTCGCTATAAACAGGGCGGTGGGGGTAAACGTATCTTTTTACCCCCCACCACCATCGTCTTCCTCGCCTTCCTCGCCTGCTACTCTGCCTCCTGCGCTCCACCGCCGGTCCGAAGAGCAGCATCGCCGCCGCAGCCGACCTGCTCCCCGCCGACGCCGACGCCCGACGACGCACGGCATCACCTTTGACGACGCAGCCGCCGCCGCCTCTTCTCTCTGCAGCATTGCAGGGAGATTGGATCTTCCTGCACGCTCGCCGCCGCTCCATCGTCGCCGGCCAAGCTCCGGTGAGACCTCCCTCTGTTCTTCCTCTTTCACGCCTTTTACAACTTCGCACCGATAGCCCCGTTTGCACAGATCTGCCTCGGTCTCGGAGCTAGTTTTCCCTTTGATTCGACTAGCATTGCTAGGCAACGCTCGCAGGTGTTCATCTTTAGGAGTTTTACCCTTATTTGCTTCCTATTTTACCTGCCTCGGTAGATCTTCTATTCCTGCTAACATCTGCGAGAGTGGTATGCCGGAGAGACTAACCTCCCTCTTTTCTCCGGCCTTGATAGGAATAACACCACGGGACTCCGGCTCTCACGCCTTATCCCGGCCACTAAGATGGCATCTTCAAGCATGACGGCTACCTCGGCCTCTGAGGAAGATACCTCGGCCCGAGCTCAAGGACGCTCCGGCTGGGAGGGGTCGGAGGTTACTCCGGCCGACATATCCTGGGTCACCTCCACCAGGAGAGTCCCGGAGGGCGTAGCATGCCGGCTACCCGCGGGAGAAACTGTGCCGGCACCTGAACCCGGCGAACGCGTCGTCTTCATCGCCCACTTCGAGCGGGGCTTCGGACTACCGGCATCGGACTTCTTCCGGGACTTCCTCAACACCTACGAGCTACAACCTCATCATATCCCGGCCAATGCCGTGATGATCCTCTCCGCCTTCGCTGCTTTTTGCGAGGGCTATGCCGGCATAGAGGCCCTTACTCAAGGCTGGGCGAAGTACTTCCAACTGCGGAAGCAAGTCGTCCAAGAGCCGCCCCGGAGCAAGGACGACCCGCCGGAGACGGCCCAGGAAAAGAAGGACCGCCCCATGACCCTCTGCGGCGCGGCCACCATCATGTCCCGAAAGGGCTCGGACTTCCCCAAGGTGGAGCTCCTGGAATCTTGCAAGAAGTGGCAGAAAAGCTTCTTCTACGTCAAGAACACCACCGACGAGGATCTGCTCAACCTGCCGCCATTTGTGGACGAGCCACCCTTGGCGATGACGAACTGGACCTACAACCCGAAGAACTCGGTGATGCCGGTGAATGCGCTTCACCGGGTTAAGGGCGAGCTCCTGGATGCCGGTCTTACTCCTCAAGACCTGGTGGCCTGCTATATAAGCCGGCGCGTCTCCCCTCTGCAGCGCCGGTCGCACAAGATCTGCCAGATGAGCGGGCCAATGGACCCCACCCGGCACTCCACACACGAGCTGACTCCGGCCGACATTCTGCGCCGGATTAAGGATGTCTGCAAGTCCTCTCAGGCCACTTTTGCCTGGGGGCTAGAACCATACAGCCGGGATAGGCCCGCCCCAACGGTAAACCTTCTTAGCCGATACATAAAGTCCATGTCCGGCACATAGATACTTAAGCCGACACATGCCTGTTTGCCGACACATATCATATCGATCCGACATACCTCTTCCACCGGCATATTTCCTTGTCTGAATATTTGACTTTGCTGTTTATACAGAAATTCAGCTTCCAAACCATGGAGAACTCCCGGATCAAGATCGCGGCAGACCGCACCGTTGCGGATGTTGAAGATCCGGATCATTGGGATAAGCTTCCCAGGAGCACCCGTGCTGCAGCTGCCATGGGTAAGGGCTCTTCATCCCGGCATTATACTCAAGACCGGAGTGAGATTGATTCTGACGAGGAGATCCTGCTGTACTATGACCCGATGCCACTTGCGTACGCCTTTCCAGAAACCCCTATTGCTTACGAGTTTCCAATGCCGTCCTCAGCTATCCCGGACGATGTCGTTATCGACGCCGCCCCTCTGAACCAGGGACCTCCTTCCACCGGCGGACGTGCCGGCCGGAAGCGAGGTGTGAAGCCCCAGTCCGACATACCTCAGAGATCGAAAAGACAGAAGGTCGGCGTGCCCAAACAGAAGAAACAGAGGCCTGTTGCCTCGGGGTAAATTTCCTTTTCTTTGCATTTCCTCCGACATATCTCTTGTTTGTATTACTGACTTGGTGTTTTCTCTCTTTCAGTGCTCCTCTTGAGCCGGAACAAGCTTCTGGCGTGAGCGGCGACCCGCAGGTTACCAAGCCCGCAGCCCCTGCTACCTCCGACATTCCCTCTGCCAGTCACACGACCTCACCGGCGCCGGCATCTTCGCCTGCGCCCGACAAGACCACCTCCCCGGCGAAGGACGTCCCTTCGCCGGCACAAGACACTTCTGCCCCCGACGTCCACATGGACTCGGGGGCTCAACAGGAACCTCCGGCTCCTGAGGTCCACATGGACACAGGAGCCCATCAAGAAGCCCCAGACTCCGGCGCGCCCACCAGCGACGCCGGCACAACTGACGACGCCGGCGCAAGCGACAAGAGCGCCGGCACAGACATCAAGGGCAAAGGCCCTTTAGTGCCGGAAGTCCGGACTTTTCCGGATCCTGCTCCCGCTGGCCAAGAAGCACCGGCCGCGCCGGAACAGCCCGCACCCGAGACTCCTCCAGCTGACAAGACACCAGCACCGGCCAAGACCACTGCACCGGCCAAGTCCACTGCCCCGGCCCGGACCGGCACGTTGAAGATTCGGACGGCCAAGTCCGGCACACCATCTGCCGCAACTGCTCCTCCTAAGGCAGCGTCCCAGACCAGCTCTGCTCTGGCCCTGCATCTTGGCAGGGCAGCAGCCCGGCCGGGGTACCGGAAAAGCTTCTTCGACACCCCAGAACTCGAGGGCCTCGTCCCTCTTGCGACGAAAAGTGATGAGAGCCTCGGCTCTCTTAAGGAGCAGTGCATTAAGTGGAACGACGCCAGCAACATGGACACTGCGGACTCAAGGAGCAAGAAGCTGGCCGAAGCCAAGACCAGTGGCGACCCAAGCGACTTCCCGGCAGCGAAGCCCATACCGATCGCCAGCGAGCTCCTCAGCATCCAGCAAAGACTTCACAAGTTGGCCTCTGCCACCAACGTAAGTCCTCTCTATTTACACACATATCCCCAGTCCCCGAAAATGTCGGCTGTCCGGGATATGGACACCCGGGATTTTCTCATAGTCCTTTAGCTAGCTTCCTTTGAATTAACTGCCGACATATGAGCTCGATCCGAGCTTCAAATCCTAGTCACCGAGAGCCGGGATAGGTGCGCAGCACCTGTGCCGGGTCTTAAACAATTTCACATCTCTATTATCTTTCAAATCCTCTTGACCGGGATATAAGCCACTAGAGAAAACTCTGGGATGTTGGCTAGATGAATTGCCGGCAGTGCTTTGGAGTTTAAGGACAACCCCAAATAGGTCAACAGGCTATACACCATTTTTCCTGGTGTATGGAGCAGAAGCTGTCCTTCCAACAGATGTGATACATGATGCACCAAGAGTGGTGCTATATACTGAGGAAGAGGCTAAAGAAGCCAGGGAGAATGATATGGATCTGCTGGAAGAAGCAAGAGAAATAACACTATCAAGAATAGCAATATATCAGCAGAACCTCAGACGCTATCATGCGCAGAAGGTGAATCCAAGGAGATTCCAAGAGGGAGATCTAGTACTCCGGCTAAGGCAGGGTGATCTAAGTTGAGATTATAGGGGGGTTTTTCTAGTCGTCTCCACAGGGATCAACACAAATGAGACTATTTCCTAATTTCCAGAAGCTAAGCAGAAAAGTGGGGTTTTTGGTGTTGTAAACAGAAAAGTAACAGGAGGTTTTGAGCAGGGAAGTTTTAACATAACAAATCCAATGTTTCTTGTTTGTCAGGCAAAGAAACAAAGGACAAACGAGCAAGTGAGGCAGGGATGCATTTTTGGGACTAGATGCAGAGGCTAGTCTTGCACCTAACAGATCAGGCAGATGCAACATAGAAATCACAGTAATCTTGGAGTTTACAATGGAGTGTGTCACTCAAACCATAGCAAAGATCCAGGACAAGGTTCAAACTGTTTTACAACGCAAGATCAACACAACAGATCACAGAGCATGAGGGAAAGGAAGAGAGGTTGTTGTTGGTCACCGAAGGCTTGCCGTGGCAGAGAAATTGGAGAAGGCAGAGATGTTGTTGTCGTGGCAGAGAATGAAGAGGGATGAGGAAGAGCTTGGCCTTCAGATCCTTCGAGCCTTGTCCATCTTGACGTTCTTGGAGGTGTTCTTGGTGGTGTTCATGTTTGCGCCGTCGATCTGTTCTTGTTTCAGCAGAGGAGTAGAGGGAAAAGTGGGTAGGAAAGGTGAAGGTTTTCGGTGTGTTGGACTATGGAGGAGGAAGGTTTTGGTGGAGTGGTGGATGGATGGATTGGCTGTGGATGGATGGAGTGGCTGTGTGGCGATGGATTATGGTGGGAGTGAACCTAGACCTCTCCTTTTAAAGGCTTTTGGTGGCATTCTTGCTGCGGCGTAGAGGAGTAGTGGGAAGTTGGTGGCGGCATCGGCTTTTCTGCTTTTGCCGATTTTCCTGTCTTCTTGTGCCGTGGCAGCCTGTTTCTGCCGTTGGCTTCTTTCTTGCTCCTCAAGATGTACTCCTCCATTCCTGGTGGCTTGGTCTGATGTTTGAATTGCTCTGACTTGTAGAATTAAGTGCCTTGGCGCACTGATCTGTGACAAAGGATCAAATGATGTAAAATGTTGGTGTAACACTGGTAGAAATGAGGTAAAACAGACAAGTTTTATGGTTGCAAGGTTCAGATATATGTGTAAATCTTAGAGTGATCAAAACCCCCAGACCAAAACCTTTGCTTGTCCTCAAGTAAAGAATGGTGCATTGTACCAAACAAAATGTAACAGAGTATGATGAGGGACATTGCTGACTCAATGCAGATAAATCTTGCAATTGCCAATTCAAAAACAAGTTTCACAAGAGAATTTGAGTATGTCTAGATCAAACAACATGGACTTATGAGTATAAAGTAATTGACTCTGAAATTGAAAACTCAAGATCCAGTACATAGCCCAATATGTAATGCAAAATTAGTGCTTCACCTATTACAGTTCCCAGGAACATAATAGGCTAATGCATAGACAAGTTAGTTAGTTAGTAACTTAGCTTGATGGGTCAACTTAGTTAGTGCTTCACACACTACAATCCCAGGATCATAGGTGCTAGTGCTTTGGATATTTACAACAAGTTTTACTTAGCATCATCAGGTTAGTGCTTCACACACCACAATCCAGAGATCATGGTTGCTAATGCTAAACTTTTTCCTTCCTGTTAGTATGTTAGTGCTTCACAAATCACAATCCAGAGATCATGTTTGCTAATGCAAAAAATGCAACAGATGCAATTGGTTAGGGGCTAAGAAATGGATCATGAACTTCATTCTTAGGGCAATTAACAAATATACTGATGTTTCACAGGTTCTTTGAGTAGAGACATACAAAGGTTCTGATTTGAAACTTGGCTTTGAAAATAGGCATTTGCAAGAGTTATAAGCAGATTCAAAGCAAAGTTCTTCATAGCATGCAAAGTGATATTTTCAGATTCAAGCAACAAAATTTGATTCGTTTCTTAACAGAGCACTTTCACACAAGATCAAACGATAGTATAGTATATTCTGATTCAGATTCTAACAAATGTGTGGAAATGGAAAGTGTTCACCTGATGGTTTTCCTGCTTCTCTGCCTTGTCAATCAACAGCAATCTTTCTCCTCATCCAAGTTATCACTGAAATAACAAAAAAGAAACAAACACACAAGGCAGAAACATAAAAAGGTAAAAGGGAAATATATGATACAAGGGATACCAGGTTTCCTCCTGGAAGAGAGCTTGTTTAAAGTCACTAGCTTGACTATAGCTTCATCATTACTGGTTTGCATGGGTAGAGGATGCATTGGAGCCATCCTCTGGTTCATCATCTTCTTCAACTTGGTTTTCAATCAAATCTCCAATCCTGTAGTGCTTCAACCTCTGGCCATTTACTTTGAATGTTCCCTCAGCTGAGCTATAAACCTCAAAGGCACCATGGCCTAGATCTTTCTTGATAACACAAGGGCCAAACCATCTGGACTTGAACTTCCCAGAGAATAAGTGTAGCTTGGAATCATACACCAGCACTGACTGCCCTTCCTTGAATTCCCTTCTCAGAATGTGGGAGTCATGCCATTTCTTGGTCTTCTCCTTGTAAATCTTTGCACTTTCATAGGAATCATTCCTGAGCTCTTCAAGCTCACACAACTGCAGTTTCCTCATGTTTCCTTCTTTGCCAATGTCCAAGTTCAGCTTCCTGATTGCCCAATGCGCTCTGTGCTCCAATTCGACTGGCAGATGGCAAGCCTTGCCATAGACAATTCTGAAAGGTGACATGCTAATGGGTGTCTTGTATGCTGTCCTGTAAGCCCACAAAGTGTCGGGCAATTTCATTGACCAATCTCCTCTGGTCTTGGACACAACTTTCTCCAAGATTTGCTTGATTTCCCTGTTTGACAGCTCCACTTGGCCATTGGCCTGCGGATGATAAGGAGTTGTCACTCTGTGATTCTTCACTCCATACTTGGTCAGAAGCTTCTCAAACTGGTCATTATTGAAGTGAGCACCACCATCACTGATTACAACTCTTGGCACTCCAAATCTTGGGAAAATGACAGTCTTGAACATTCTACAAACTGCCTTGGCATCAGCATTAACAGTGGGAATGGCTTCAACCCATTTTGACACATAGTCAACAGCAACTAAAATATGCTTGTAGCCTTGAGAAAATGGCAAGGGTCCAACAAAATCAACTCCCCAAACATCAAACAATTCCACTTCCAAGATTCCTGTTTGGGGCATTTCATTTCTCTTTGACATCTTTCCTGCTCTTTGACAAGGATCACACTTCATTATGTACTCATGAACATCTCTGAACATACTTGGCCAAAAGAAGCCAGCTTGCAAAATCTTGGCTTGAGTCTTGAACACTCCAGCATGTCCTCCATACAATCCTGAATGGCATTGGAACATCACATCACTTTTTTCATCAGAGGGAACACACCTTCTCACAATGCCATCAGCACAATGTTTGTACAGAAAAGGTTCATCCCAATAGTAACTCTTGACATCATGGAGGAATTTTTTCTTTTGCTGGTAGGAGAAATCTGCTGGCACAATATCACAAGCTAGGAAGTTCACAAAGTCAGCATACCAAGGTGAGGTGGCACTGACTGCCATGAGCTGTTCTCCTGGCATCAAGTCTTGAATCTCTCTGTTTTTATCAATGTTGATTCTGGACAAGTGATCAGCAACTGAGTTCTCTGACCCTTTCTTGTCTCTAATTTCTATGTCAAATTCTTGGAGCAGAAGGATCCATCTGATGAGCCTTGGTTTAGCATCCTTTTTGCTCACTAAATATCTGATTGCTGCATGGTCTGTGTAGACAATGCACTTGTGTCCAACCAGGTATGGTCTAAACTTATCAAATGAGAACACAACAGCAAGCAGCTCCTTCTCTGTGGTGGTGTAATTGATCTGAGCATCATCCAAAGTCTTGCTTGCATAATGTATAACATGTACAGCTTTGTCTTTCCTCTGGCCAAGGACTGCTCCAACAGGAAAGTCACTTGCATCACACATAAGTTCAAATGGCAGTGTCCAGTCAGGAGGTTGAACAACAGGGGCTGTGATGAGAGCATCTTTCAATTGGTTGAATGCTTGCAAACAAGTGTCATCAAACACAAACTTCACTTCATGATTCAGGAGATTGGTGAGTGGCTTGGCAAGATAGGAGAAGTTCTTGATAAACCTCCTGTAGAAGCCAGCATGGCCCAGGAAGCTTTGAATTCCCTTCACATTTTCAGGAGGAGGTAGCTTGGCGATCACATCTACCTTTGCCTTGTCCACTTCAATTCCTCTAGCAGACACAAGGTGGCCCAACACAATGCCTTCAGAGACAAGGAAGTGACATTTTTCCCAGTTCAGAATCAAATTTTGCTCAGAGCATCTGTGAAGGACTAAGGTGAGGTTCTTCAAGCAGGCTTCAAAGTCTTTTCCATACACAGTGAAATCATCCATGAAAACTTCCATAATCTTCTCAATGTAATCAGAAAATATGGACATCATGCATCTCTGGAAGGTGCCTGGAGCATTGCAAAGGCCAAATGGTAGCCTTTTGTAAGCAAAGGTTCCATATGGGCAGGTGAATGTTGTCTTGTCTTGGTCAGAAGGGTGGATTGGAATCTGCAGAAATCCAGAGTAACCATCGAGGTAGCAGTAGTACTTCTGGCCAGCAAGTCTCTCTAGCATCTGGTCCATGAATGGCAGAGGGAAGTGATCTTTTCTTGTAGCTTTGTTCAATTTTCTGAAGTCATTCACCATCCTCCATCCTGTAACAGGTCTTGTGGTCATGAGCCTTCCTTCTTCATTTTCAACAACAGTGTAGCCACCTTTCTTGGGCACAATGTGGATAGGACTCACCCACTCACTGTCAGAGATGGGGTATATCATTCCAGCCTTTAACAATTTCAGAACTTCCTTCTTTACTACATCTTGCATAGCAGGGTTTAGTCTCCTCTGTCCTTCTCTTGTTGGCTTGCTGCCTTCTTCTAAGTGGATCCTATGAGAACACACTTTCTCACTAATGCCAATGATGTCATCAATGGAATATCCAATGACATTCTTGTACAGCTTCAGAATAGACAAAAGACTTTCTTCTTGCTCACTTGAAAGGGCAGAACTAATAATCACAGGGTGTAACTTTTCCTTCTCCAAGAATGAGTATTTCAGATGGGGAGGCAATTCTTTGAGCTCCACAACAGAATGGTGAGCTAGATGAGCTGGTTCTCTTGCACTTGACACAGGTACAATTTCACAAATTTTCACTTCACAGAGCTGCTGTACATTGGTGGTTTCAGCAGTAACAAAGACTTGAGCTTCAGGCTCTTCTTGCTCAGGTTCTGGCAAAGTTTCTAGCACACTTCTTTCAACAATATCAATGGAATGGCAATGTTCAGGAACATTGGGTAAGTGAGTAGCATGTTTCATGCTGAATTCAGCTTGCTCTGATCCAAATTGTAATTTAAGGGTTCCACCTTTGACATCAATGATGGCACCAGCAGTTGCCAAGAATGGCCTGCCTAGAATCATTGATTCAGCATTGTCTTCCATCTCTAGCACAACAAAGTCCACAGGATATGCAAAGTTGCCAACTTGGACTGGCACATCTTCAAGGACTCCTACTGGTTTTCTCAAGGTTCTATCAGCAAGTTGAAGTGTCATTGGGGTAGGCTTTAATGTTCCCAGCTGCTGAATCTGGCTTGCAGCAGAGGGTAACACACTCACAGAGGAACCTAAGTCACAAAGGGCTGTGAAGGTTTTTCTTCCCACTACACAGGGAATGCTGAAACTTCCAGGGTCTTGTAGCTTCTTGGGCATGTGGTTCAAGATCACAGCACTGCAATCTTCTGTCAAGGCTACTAACTCTGGGCTGTCCAAACTCCTCTTCCTTGTGATCAGATCTTTGAAAAACTTTGCATATAGGGGAATGTGCAACACTGCATCCAAGATGGGGATGGTGATTTGCACTTCCTTCATGGTCTCAAGGAATTTAGAGTATTGCTTCTCCTCCTTGGTCTTGTCCAATCTCTCTGGAAATGGCACTTTCATCAACAAAGGCTTCTCTGTTGGTTCTGTGGCAGAGATCTGTGCCTTGGCAGAGTTTTCTGTCTGGGCAGGCTGTCCTGTTGATTTTTCCTGCCTTGGCAGAACAATTTCTGGAGGTGTTTGTTGCTGCACGGTGGGTCTTCTCTGTGGAGCAACATAAGTGACATTTGGTGGGGTTTTGAGTAAGGGTTCAGTGTTCACCCCACTCCTAGTGGTGACTGCATCAATAACTTCAGTAGTGGAAAGGGCACCACACTGTTTTGGGTTTTTCTCTGCTTGGGCTGGCAGTTTTCCTTCAACTTGTTTTCCAATGTTGTTGGTCTGGATTCCAGCAGTGAGTTGCTGCATAGTCTTGTAGAAAAGTTCAGATTGCATTTTCATAGTTTCTTGCATTCCACTGAACATTTCCTTCTGTAGCTTCATCATTTCTCCAAGCTCAGATTGGCTGCTACTGCTGGATGAAGTAGTTTGCTGATGTACTGGGTGGTGTTGTTGTTGTGGGTATTGCACTTGACCTTGGGGTCTGAAATTTTGTTGTCCAGGCTGATGGTAACTCTGCTGGGATGCTTGGGCATAGTGCTGCTGCCCTGGTGCTGGGTAACTTTGCTGATTATTGCTCTTGTAAGAAAGGTTGGGGTGGTTTCTCCAAGAGGGGTTGTAACTTTGGGAATATGGCCCTTGATTCTGGGCATAGTTCACCTCTGATATCATGGCTTCAGGAGGTGCAGACAAGGTACATTCCATGAGAGAATGGCCTTCTTTTCCACAAATTGCACAGGCAGAAGTAACTTGGTTGACAGGAACCAAAGCTTGGCTGTTTCTTTCTGTCATGAGCTGGGCAAGCTGAGTTGTTAAACTCTCCAACTTGGCTTCCAAAGCATTCTGGCCACTTGACTGAATCTGCAGCTGATTGTTGGGGTGGACAGCTCTTTCATTTGTCCAGGAGAAGTTGTGTGATGCCATGCTCTCAATAAACTCAGTAGCTTCATCAAGGGTCTTGTTCATGATTCCACCTCCAGCAGCTGAGTCAACAAATAATCTGGTTTGCTCTGTCAAACCCTTGTAGAAGGTTTGCAAGATGAGCCATTGCTCCTGGCCATGGTTGTCGGGGGGATGACCCCCGGTAGGGTCAAGAGACTAGAGACACACAAGGTCTATGATTGACTTTATGCCGGGTTATCAAGGAAGGGCCTGGCCGGAATATAAAAGCATCGGCCAGGCCGGCATATAATGTGTATCCCGGCTGGTGTCTGGATATGCCGGCATAGCCGGAATACTGATATATGTGTGCCGGCATATACTTAGATATGCCGGCCTAACCATTTGGTGTGTTGTGCAGGAGCAGGGGAGGCCGGATTACCCGACCCTCGTAGGTCGTTGGTCCGGCATATAAGTCCTGGGTATGGCCAACGGTCATATCCGGGATGCTTAAGTCAACCAAGGTGTCACATCCCTACAATCAAGGAAGAAAACATCCAAGCATGGTAGCAGAGTAAGATGGCAGGGTGCACAGTGGAGGTTACCTACCCTCACTGTGCACAAGTACGAGCTTACCGCACAGAGGTAAGGCCACAGTTCAAGAGGTACAAGGTACAGGGATATGGCGACCCATCGAGAGCAATCAGGGGCGAAGTCAAGGGTCTCTGCCATCGCCACCAGCTCCTGTTTGGAGTGTAGCCCTTGTCTTGTGGTCTTGTATGACCATTGTAACCCTGGCCACCACTATATAAGGTGGCATAGGGAGCCCTGGTAAAGGGTTGGACGTTGGAAGGTTGGTAGCTGGTTGAACGTTGGCTGATAGTTGTTGGTTGGTCACTCTGTACTCTTACACTTACCAGTTCATCTTCCTTCTCTACGAGAGAGCTTGGAAGCACCATTGTGGTGTACTACATCGATCCATATATACAATCAGTAGAGCAGGAGTAGGGGTGTTATCTCCTTACGAGAGCCCCGAACCTGGGTAGATCAGTGTCTCTTTCTGTCGTGCTTTTTAGCTCGTTCCCCTCTCCCGAATCCTCCAGCATCTAGTCGGCCCCCATTTAAGCCATCCTATGGCATATGTTGTTTCACCACGACGACATTTGGCGCCCACCGTGGGGCATCAGATCGATATGCTGGGCGGAGTGTTCATTCGGACGGGGTCTGTGATAGCAGCTTCGGGAGTGCGCATGGTCTCTGGCCTCGTCCAGAGGCTAGGCTCGCTCAGTTTCGTCAGTGACAACGCCGGTTGTCTCGGTGGCCGGCCGTTCCCCAGGGATGGCCGGATTATGTCTTTCGGTTCCCACGAGGTGTACGTGGGGACTGAGAGAATTTGCAGGAAGGAGGTGCTGGTGGCGTCGGATCCTCCGTCACATCGGCTGGCTCACGCTGGGCGTAGCGCTCGCTCAGTAGAGTCGGCTGAGGTGATGATGGCCGGCACATCCGTGCCGCCGGCGGAGGATGCCGGCAAATCAGCAGCGGTCGGAGCTTCTCCTCCGGAGCCGCCGAAGGTCAAGAGGTCGGCGCGTCCTCCGTTGGAGCGTGCGGAGAACCTGGCCGGCACTTCCGGTGTGCCGGCTAGGGGCGAGGTTCTTCTTCCCATCATCGACCGGCTTCTCGAGCCGGTGCGATCCGGCGTTGATCTGGAGCAGGCAAGGGAGGTCCTGGAGGGATCTCGTCAGGCCCTCGTCGACGAGGCCCTGGCCATGAACCAGGAGCGCGAACGGTTTAACCGGCAACTCCGTGAGTATGAAGCAGCCCATGGTTTTACTCCTGTAGTAATGCGGCCTAGCCGGATAGAAGAGGTTAGAACTAGAGGCAGAAATCTTAATGCTGAGATAGGAAAAGATGCTAGAGATAAGAGTCATACTGCAACTAGTACTGTGCCTAAGGTAGTCTATAGTTCGCCAGTAAAGAACCTTAGAGCTGCGGCCGAGGTAGCTAAGGATTTATCTTGTTTATCCGGCGAAGCACTGCGTGAGCAGCAAGCCCGGCTTAACCAACTTTTGTCTGAAGCTACAAAGCAGCAGGAGGCCTTTAAGAAGGCAAACCCAGGTGCCGGGGCATCCCAGTTCATTGTGTCGGCGGGAGGTGCCGGTGCGAGGTCGAGGGGCCAAGCCTCGTCCCCGCATCCTAGCGCCCGGCGTGCCGGAAGTGTGACCTCTGGCCGCCGGGACAAGCAGATCCAGGTGTACGATCCGGCTGCCGCCGGAAAGCAGGCGGTGGTGCAGAAGAATGTCGGCCAAGCTGACAAGTATGTCGGCAGCAAGAAGCCCGGCCAGAGTATGCCGGCCGGGCATGAAGCAGCAGCGGCCGGTGGTGGCCGGAGTAACAGTGCAGTCCGGCGTCAGCAACAGGGCGCCGGAGGTGCAGCGCAGCAGCAGGGTGCAGGCCATCCGGGACACCGAGAGGATGACGGCAATTCCGCCCTTGCCAGGGCGGGATATCAGCAGCAGCATCAGCAAGGCCGGCATAGTGAGCAGCATCAGCCGGAGCAGCAGCAGCAGATGATCGCAGGCCCAATAGCATCCCGGCTTGGACCTCGGTCCTTGGAAGCCAATGATGCACGTTTCAAGCTGGACAAGCTCCACCAATCAGAGTTGGTGGAGAGACAAGGAGCTCCGGGCCCTATGTGTTTCGGACCCCGGATTATGGGGGAGCCGGTGCCTTACTACTTCCAGCTCGCGCGTGGCGCGAGGACATATAATGGAAGTACGAAGCCGGAAGATTGGTTGGAGGATTACTCCACAGCGGTGAACATCGCCGGAGGAAACCTCAGATGGGCGGTACGATATGTGCCGCAGATGTTGGAAGGTCCAGCCAGGATATGGCTGAATAATTTGCCGGCCGGGAGTATCAACGGCTGGATTGATTTCGAAGAGCAGTTTGTGTCAAACTTTACCAGTACATACAAGAGGCCCAACCGTCCGCAGCAGCTGGCTAACTGCCGGCAAGGAGTGAATGAGACTGACCGTGACTATCTGACCAGGTGGTGCACGTTGCGCAATTCCTGCGAAGGAATCAATGAGCAGCAGGCCATCATGTGGTTCGCTCATGGGTGCCAGCATGGCACCATGCTGTGGCAAAAGCTTCAGAGGCAAATGCCGGCCACGCTGGCCGAAACAATCAAGATCGCTGATAGTTATGCTCTGGGAGATCCCAAGCAGCCCAGTCTCGATTCACAAGGACAGGGGCAAACCCAGGGGAACACCAGCAATGCCGGGAGACCAGGGCAATACTATCGCCCGGATAACCGGAATAAGAAGAGAGATGAGCGGCCGGATTATCGGTATGGCTCAGCACAAGTTGCAGCTGTGGAGGAAGAGCAAGGGGGCGCCGGCAGTAGCCAGCGTCCGAGATATGAGAACTATCAGCAGCAGCCGCAGCAGCAAGCACAGCCGTTCCAGAAGAAGAATGTCTGGACCAACAAGAATGCCGGCGGAGCCGCCGGCCAGAAGAAGCAGTGGCCAAAGTATACTGTGGGTCTTGCCATGGACAAGCCTTGTGTGTTTCACACATTCCAGCCGGGAAAGCCGGCAAACCATTTGACAAGGAACTGTTCGTGGCTGGACGACATATTGGCAGGTCGTGCAGGTCCCTGGGGACCGGCTAGACCCTCTGTCCCGGCAGCTCCATCGCCGTTGACAGGTGCTAATACAATTGCAGTCCCACCTAGGCCGGGTAATCCTGGGAATCAGAGCAACGCCGGAAATGCCGGCGTAAATCAAGTTGACCAGAGCTATAATCCGGAATATAACGCCGGAGGCCCAGGAGCGGGCCGGAATGAGTACAAGGAGTATGATCAGAGCTATATGGTCTTTGAGACCGAGAGAACAGACAAGCAGAGCTTGTACCGGTGGAGTCTGGAGGTGAATGCCGTTATGTCGGCTGTGCCAAAGCTGATGTACTGGTCTGACCAGGCTGTTGGCTGGGACAGGGCAGATCATCCCAGGATCATGCCAAATCCCGGCGGATATGCTCTGGTGATGGATCCGACATTCGTCGGGCCGGCTAATAACGTGAGATTCAGCAAGGTCCTCATTGATAATGGAAGCAGCATCAACATCATGTATCGGGATACGATGGAGAAGCTGGGAATCAAGGAAAATATGCTGGAACCAAGCAAGACCACGTTCCACGGCATTGTGCCGGGACTTTCGTGTGCGCCGATGGGCAAGATCCGGATGGATGTCATGTTTGGCAGCCGGGATAACTGCAGGGTGGAAAACCTCATGTTCGAGGTGGTTGATCTGGAGAGCCCCTACCATGCTTTGCTGGGTAGACCGGCACTGGCAAAATTCATGGCCTCTACGCATGTGGCGTATCTGAAGATGAAGATGCCGGGACCCAAAGGGGTGATCACCATCATTGGTGATTACAAGCGTTCGATGGCATGTGCCACCGCCGGATCCAATCTGGCCGAGACTCTGATCATTGCAGAGGAGAGGAAGAGGCTCAAGCGAGCAGTGGAGATTGCTGAGACGGTCGTGGCCGGCAAATATATGCCGGGCATGACAAATCCCGGCGGCAGTGCTTCTTTTCAAGTAGGCAAGGAAGTCAAAAAGGTGCCTCTGGATGAAGCTTTCCCGGAGCGCCATGCCCTGGTTGGGGCAAGTCTGGATCCCAAATAGGAAAGCGAGAGGAAGGAGGCAAAACCGTGCAGCGGCCGGTATATTATCTGAGTGAAGTCCTCTCCACCTCAAAGCAAAATTACCCCCACTATCAGAAGATGACCTATGGTGTCTATATGGCGGCTAAGAAGCTCAAGCATTACTTCCAAGAGCATCCAATCCGGGTAGTGGCCGAGGCCCCTATCTCGGAAATTATAGGCAACAAAGATGCCAGCGGCCGGATAGCAAAGTGGGCAATAGAGCTTTCACCATATACACCGCAGTACGATAAGAGGGATACAATCAAGTCCCAGGTCTTGGCTGATTTCTTTATTGACTGGGCCGAGATACAGTATGAGCCACCATTGCCAGATGCCAATTATTGGAGGATGCATTTCGATGGGTCCAAGACAATCCATGGCTTGGGTGCCGGCATAGTTCTCAGTTCACCAAAGAATGACCAGCTGAGATACGTCCTGCAGATTCACTTTGCAGCATCAAATAATGTGGCGGAATATGAGGCACTTGTGCATGGCCTGAAGGTGTCTAAGGACATAGGAATTCGCCGGATTATGTGCTTCGGAGATTCTGACTTGGTGATTCAGCAGTGTTCCGGCATATGGGACGCGCATGATGCTAACATGGCATCATACCGTTTCCTAGTGCAGCAGTTAAGTGGTTACTTTGAAGGTTGTGAGTTCCGGCACGTTCTCCGGGCTCAGAACGATGCAGCCGATGCATTATCCAAGCTGGGATCTTCCCGAGATTCAATCCCACCCGGCATTTCGCTGGAGCATCTGAGGAAGCCATCGATCAAACCCTCGCCGGACTCATCCTCCATTTATGTCCCGCCAGGTCCAGACGAAGCAGTTCCAATGGACATAGATGCCGGAGCCAAGACGGATAACCCGGGGACTGTTTCCTCAGTCCCGGGGACTGGGCCGGCATATGCTGTTA
This sequence comes from Dactylis glomerata, assembly GCA_007115705.1. Classification (NCBI taxonomy): domain Eukaryota; kingdom Viridiplantae; phylum Streptophyta; class Magnoliopsida; order Poales; family Poaceae; genus Dactylis; species Dactylis glomerata. Next base: position 2,886,633 of record QXEO01000464.1, on the reverse strand, counting down.
ATACAGTATTCCGGAGCAAAGCTAAAGGCAAGGGTAAAATGTGCCAAGAGGTTGTGCCGGTATACCCGGGGACTGCTCCGGCATACCCGGGGACTGATTCTTCAGTCCCGGGGACTTCGCAGCCCATGGAGATCGATTATGTGTCGGTCGAAATGATGGAAATAGATCAGGCAGTGTTCACTGTCAGGGAAGTGCCCTCATGGGCACGTCCTATCATGAACTTCATGGTGGATGGTCAAGTGCCGGCGGATGAAACCGAGGCCCGCCGGGTTATGAGGAGATCCAAAGCGTATACCATCATCAACAAAGAAATATACAAGAGAAGTACCACCGGAGTATTGCAGAGATGTGTCGAATCTGCGGAGGGTCTGGAGATGCTCCGGGAAATTCACCAGGGGGAGTGTGGTCACCATGCTTCGTCCAGGGCATTGGTGGCAAAGGTATTCCGGCATGGCTTCTATTGGCCAACGGCACTGCAAGAGGCAGAAAACTTGGTCCGGAAATGTAATGGGTGTCAAAGATATGCCCACCAGATTCATCAGCCGGCATCTGCCCTGAAAACTATCCCAATAACCTAGCCCTTTGCTGTTTGGGGCATGGATATGGTCGGGGCTTTTAAGCCGGCCAGAGGGAAAATGACCCATATCCTGGTCATGGTGGACAAGTTCACCAAGTGGATTGAAGTGAAGCCCATAAGCAAGTGTGATGGTCACACATCAGTGAAATTCTTAAAGGATATAATCTTGAGATATGGTGTTCCTCATAGCATCATCACTGACAATGGGTCAAACTTTGCCCAAGGGCCATTTGCCAGATTTTGTGAGGAGGTGGGAATCCGGCTGGACGTTGCGTCGGTTGCCCACCCTTGTGCCAATGGCCAAGTAGAGAGATCGAATGGGCTAGTATTATCCGGCATAAAACCCCGGCTGATAGAGCCCCTGGAGAAAACTCCGGGATGTTGGCTAGATGAGCTGCCAGCAGTGCTGTGGAGTTTAAGAACTACTCCGAATAGATCAACAGGCTACACACCATTTTTCCTGGTGTATGGAGCAGAAGCTGTGCTTCCAACAGATGTAATACATGATGCACCAAGAATAGTGCTATATACTGAGGAAGAGGCTAAAGAAGCCAGAGAAAATGATGTTGATCTGCTAGAGGAAGCAAGGGAAATAACTCTGTCAAGAACAGCAGTATATCAGCAGAACCTCAGACGCTATCATGCGCAGAAGGTAAATCCAAGGAGATTTCAAGAGGGAGATCTAGTACTCCGGCTAAAGCAAGGAACAGAAGGCCGGCATAAGTTAACTCCTCCATGGGAGGGGCCATTCATTGTGAGCAGAGCTCTGCACAATGATGCCTATTATCTTATAGATGCGCAGGACCCCAAGAAGAATAAGGCGGACAGGTCCGGAGAAGAAACCAAGAGGCCATGGAACATAGCTCTACTGCGCCCCTTTTACTCCTGAGCAACACAATGTATGTATTTCCATATTTTCCTTTGTATGCCGGCGTGTTGTGCCGGCACAAGACTAATGAATGAAATACCGGCATCCCGAAGAAGCCGGGTAACTAGCTCCGAGGTATATTTGTTGTTTAGTTACAGTTTTTTGTTATATGCCGGCTGGCTTTATTTGAATGTTTCCTATGTCGGCCTAGTAATGTGTCGGCATTAAAGGCCACTCTTCGACTCAGCTGCTGTCCGAAACCCGGCTTCATGGCTAGCAAGAGTAGATGCCGGAGATTGTCTACACATGGAAAACGGCTAAGGAAATACAAAGCAAGCGAACCGACATTTTCGTTAAAGCTAAAGTTAAAATTTAAAGTGTCGGATGATTTGAAGTCTAAGTCTCAAAGTTAAAGTACTGTATGTTCGAGGAAGCAACCTTGAGACTCATACGTCGAAAGCCAATTAAGGTAGACAAGTAGCCAAGGTTGTGAAATTGAGGAAACAGGAAAACAACTCGGTGACTTAGCCAAAAGATGATCCGGCATTAGTAACAAGCAAACCAAGATAAAACTTGTTCAGATAGCAAACCAAAGGAAATTAAACGTGTTTATTACATCTGCACCCGGCATACCGGGGATCTGATAAAACTTAAAGTTTTTATGCTCCAAAGTCAAGGAGCAGTGGCAGAAGCAGAGCCGCCGGCAGGTGGAGCGGTAGCACTGGAAGTGTCGGCTTCAGGTGTGCCGGACCCAGCAGATGGAATGGAGCCATCACCTCCGCCCGGGGCAGATGCCTGTTCCGGAGCTTCAGTGTCGGCTTCCTCAGCTTCACCTTCATCTTGGCTGGAGTCGGAACCCTCAGCAGCAGCAGATGTCCCGGCATCGTCATTCTTCTCCGGCTCGCGGATGTCCCGGACGAATTTGTCGGTGTCGGCATAGTCCACATAACTATGGGCCAACTCCTTGCGGCGACGGATATGTTCCGGATCCGTGGTCCAGATGGATCCTTCGCGCACGGTGCGCAAAGTCTCCAAGTCTGCCTTTTCATACCAAGACAAGAAGTAGCTGAGGGCTTCGTCGGCTCCAACCCTCGCGCCGGAATCTCGCCACTCCCGGAGGCGAACCTTGGCAAGCTGCAGGTCGTTGCCGAGGTCAACCGGATCAGTGGGAGTCCTTTGTCCCGGCCAGAGGGCAGAGAATGCCTCCTGGGCGCCGTAGAAGAGCTCTTCAGTGTAAAGGGTCATGGCCTCCTTCCGGGACTGCAGGGCCAGCAGCTGCTCCGACATGTCCCAGTTGGGCGAGTCAACCGGAACACCCCGGTTTTCTCGGTCCAACTGCAAAGCCCTCTCAACGTCAGTGACGGAAGCGGGAAACATGCCTGCAGAATAGAAACAATGTTAGCAAAAGGAAAATATGTCGGCATAGATGCTAGGCCGAAAAACATTACACTATGTCGGAAAGGATAAAAGGGGAAGGATTTGAAGCTTACGGGCAAGGTCGGCATTCAGCTGCGCAACTGTAACCTCCCATTTGGTGGCCTGCTCCTTCAGGCTATCCAGTTCAGCATGGGCGGTGGCGGCATCAGTCTCGGAGGTAACAAGCAGGGTCTGGGTTTTCTTCAGTAGGCCCTCCCTTTGTTCCTTTTCGTCCAGCAGCTCGGTGATCCGGCCCTTCAACTGCTCAACCTCGGCCTTGTGACCGGCATCCCGGTCGTCCAGTTGCTTGGCCACATCCACCGAGGACACACAATCCTGGTGGCGTGCCTCCAGTGCAGCCTTCTCATCTGCAAAGATTTCAAGTTAAGAGGATTTGAAGAAAGAAAACAGTGACAAAGAGTAAAGGATTTGAAGTATAAAGTAGCTATCCGGGTAACAGCAGGATCCGGCATACCAGTAAGCTCTTTCACCCTCGTAAGAAGCGCGGCGACTTGTTTTTCAGTGCCAGCTGCAGAATGTCGGCACAAGGTTATGGGTCGGTAAGAAGAAGTATTGCAAAGTAAAGAGAGGAAAGATATCCGGCATATAGAGGTATGTCGGCAAAGATTACCTTTCCGGGACAGCTCCTGCTGAAGCTTGCTGTGTGCGTCAGATAGCTTCCGGTGCTCGCACACCAGCTCATGGAACATGTCGGCCCGGGTGTTGTTCATTTGCTGCAAAAATGCCGGGATTTGAAATGTCAGCAGAGAAATTTAACATGGTAATTAAAGTGAAGATGTTATCAAGTGATCATTCTTTCTATCAGCCGGGGTTTTATGTCGGATAACACCAGTCCATTTGATCTTTCCACTTGGCCATTGGCACAAGGGTGAGCGACCGACGCAATGTCTAGCCAGATTCCCACCTCCTCACAAAATCTGGCAAAGGGCCCTTGGGCAAAGTTCGACCCATTATCTGTGATAATACTATGTGGAACACCATATCTCAAAATTATATCTTTTAAGAACTTCACTGCTATGTGGCCATCACACTTGCTTATGGGCTTCACTTCAATCCATTTGGTGAATTTGTCCACCATGACCAGGATATGGGTCATCTTTCCCCTGGCCGGCTTAAAAGCCCCGACCATATCCAGGCCCTAAACAGCAAAGAGCCAGGTTATCGGGATAGTCTTTAAGGCTGATGTCGGCTGATGAATCTGGTGAGCATATCTTTGACACCCATTGCACTTCCGGACCAAGTCTTCTGCATCTTGCAGTGCCATCGGCCAGTAAAACCCATGCCGGAATACCTTGGCCACCAATGCTCTGGATGAAGCGTGATGACCACACTCCCCCTGATGAATCTCCCGGAGCATCTCCAGGCCTTCCGCAGATTTGACACATCTCTGCAATACTCCGGTGACACTTCTTTTGTATATTTCCTTGTTTATGATGGTATATCCTTTGGATCTCCTTGCAATCCGACGCGCAATAGTTTTGTCTGCCGGTAGTTGACCATCCACCAAGAAATCCATGATAGGACGCGCCCATGAGGGCACTTCCCTGACAGTGAACACTGCCTGATCTATCTCCATCATTTTGGCCGACACATAATCAACTTCCATGGGCTGCGAAGTCCCCGGCACTGAGGGATCAGTCCTCGGGTATGCCAGAGCAGTCCCCGGGTATACCGGCACAACCTCTCGGTACATCCTACCCTTGCCTTTATTTTTGCTCCAGAATACTGCACTCACTGCATATGTCGGCCCAGTCCCCGGGACTGAGATTGCAGTCCCCGGGTTATCTGGCCTGACTCTGGTATCTATCTCCATCGGAACTGCATCCTCCGGGCCTGGTGGGACATAAATGGACGATGATTCCGGTGAGGGCTTGATTGATGGCTTCCTCAGATGCTCCAACGAAATGCCTGGCGGGATTGAATCTTTGGAAGATCTCAGCTTGGACAATGTATCGGCTGCTTCGTTCTGAGCCCAGGGAACATGCCGGAACTCACAACCTTCGAAGTAACCGCTCAACTGCTGCACCAAGAAATGGTAGGATCCCATGTTTGCATCATGCGCATCCCATATGTCGGAACACTGCTGAATCACTAAGTCAGAATCACCGAAACACATAATCCGGCAAATTCCTATGTCCTTAGACACTTTCAGGCCATGTACAAGTGCCTCATATTCCACCACATTGTTCAATGCTGCAAAATGAATCTGCAGAACATATCTCAATTGGTCATTCTTGGGTGAACTGAGAACTATGCCGGCACCTAGGCCATGTATTGTCTTAGAACCATCAAAATGCATCCTCCAATAGTTTGCATCTGGCAATGGTGGCTCGTACTATATCTCGGCCCAATCAATAAAGAAATCAGCCAACACCTGGGACTTGATTGTATCTCTCTTGTCATATTGAGGAGTATATGGTGACAAGTCTATTGCCCACTTGCCTATCCTGCCGCTGGCATCTTTGTTGCCTATGATCTCTGAGATAGGGGCCTCGGCCACTACCCGGATTGGATGCTCTTGGAAGTAATGCTTGAGTTTCTTGGCCGCCATATAGACACCATATATCATCTTCTGATAGTGTGGGTAGTTTTGCTTCGAGGTGGAAAGGACTTCACTTATATAATATACCAGCCGCTGCATGGTTTTGCCTCCTTCCTCTCGCTCTACTACCACCACAGCACTGACAACTCTATTGGTTGCCGCTATATAGAGCAACATTGGCTCCCTGGGCATCGGAGATGCCAACACCATCGCTGTTGACAACATCTATTTCAGTTCCTTGAAAGCTGCATCTGCTTGCGTTGTCTAGACAAATGTGTCGGACTTCTTCATCAATTGATATAACGGCAAAGCTTTCTCGCCCAGCCGGCTTATGAAACGGCTCAAGGACGCAAGGCATCCAGTGAACTTCTGTACCTCCTTCAAATCCGTCGGTGGCTTCATTCTCTCTATGGCACGGATCTTGCTGGGATTCACCTCAATACCCCGGCTGGAGACCAGGAAACCGAGCAACTTGCCTGCCGGCACACCGAACGTACATTTAGCCGGATTCAACTTCATTCGGAATCTCCTCAGATTCACGAAGGTTTCCCGGAGATCATCTATTAGAGTCTTGCTCTCCTTGGTCTTTATGATGACATCGTCAACATATACCTGCACATTTTTATCTATTTGGTCATGCAAACACTTTTGCATACATCTCTGGTAAGTTGCGCCAGCATTTCTTAAACCGAACGGCATGGTGAGATAGCAATAAGCCCCGTAAGGGGTAATAAAGAATGTCTTTATTTGATCCGGCTCATACAAAGGGATATGGTGGAAACCAGAATAGGCATCTACAAAGGATAACAGTTCACATCTGGCTGTGGAATCAATCACTTGATCAATCCGAGGGAGTGGGAATGGATCTTTAGGATATGCCTTGTTCAAATTGGTGTAATCAATACACATCCGCCATATTTTTACTGTGGCCGGCTCATCCTTCTTCTTTTCCACCAAAACCGGATTAGACACCCAATTCAGATGTAGTACTTCCTTGATAAAGCCAGAGGCCAGGAGCCTGGCCACATCCTCCCATATTGCTTTCCTCCTATCAACCGCATTCTACCGGAGCGGTTGCTTCACCGGCTTAGCATCCGGCCTTACATGCAGTGCGTGCTCAGCCAGCTCCCTCGGCACACCTTGCAGGTCTGAAGTAGACCATGCAAAGATATCCCGATTCTCACAGAGGAAGCTGGTGAGCTCGCTTTCCTATTTGGGGTCCATACCTACCCCGATGAGGGCATGATGCTCCAGGAAAACTTCATCCAGAGGCACCTTTTTGACTTCCTTGCCCACTTGAAAAGAAGCACTACTACCTGGATTTGTCATGCCCGGCATAGATTTGCCGGCTGCAACTGTCTCCGCTATCTCCACAGCTCGCTTGAGCCTCTTCTTTTCCTCGGCAATGATCAGAGTTTCGGCCAGGTTTGATCTGGCTATGGCACATGCCATCGAGCGCTTATAATCACCAATGATGGTGATCACTCCCTTGGGCCCCGGTATCTTCATCTTCAGGTACGCAACATGTGTAGGGGCCATAAACTTCGCCAGTGCCGGCCTACCCAGCAGAGCATGGTATGGGCTTTCCAGATCTACCACCTCAAACATGAGGTTCTCCACCCTGCAGTTATCCCGGTTGCCAAACATGACATCCATCCGGATCTTGCCCATCGGCGCACATGAAAGTCCCAGCACAATGCCGTGGAACGTGGTCTTGCTTGGCTCCAGCATATTCTCCTTGATATCCAGCTTCTGCATCGTATCCCGATACATGATGTTGATGCTGCTTCCATTGTCATTGAGGACCTTGCTGAAATTCACATTATTAGCCGGCCCGACAAATGTTGGATCCATCACTAGCGCATATCTGCCGGGGTTCGGCATGATCCTGGGATGATCTACCCTATCCCAGCCAATGGCCTGGTCAGACCAGTACATTAGCTTTGGGACTGCCAATATAATGGCATTCACCTCCAAGCACTGCCGGTACAGACTCTACTTGTGTGTTCTTTCGGTCTCAAAGACCATGTAGCTCTGATCAAGTTCCTTGTACTCATTCCGGCCCGCTGCTGGGCCTCCGGCATAATATTCTGGATTATAATTTTGGTCTACTTGATTCATGCCGGCATTGCCGGCGTTGCTCTGGTTTTCGGGATTAACCGGCCTGGGCGGGACTGCAACTGTATTTGCACCTGTCAACAGCGATGGAGCTGCCAGGATAGGTGGCCTAGCCAGCCCAAAAGGACCTGCACGACCGGCCAATATGTCGTCCAGCCAAGAACAGTTTCTTGTTAAGTGGTTCACCGGTTTACCTGGCTGGAATGTGTGAAACACACAAGACTTGTCCATGGCCAAACCCACCATATACTTCAGCCACTGCTTCTTTTGACCGGCGACACCGCCGACATTCTTGTTGATCCAGACATTCTTTTTCTGGAAGGGCTGCACTTGTTGTTGTGGTGGTTGCTGCTGTTGTTGCTGAGGCTGCTGATAGCTCTCATATCTCGGACGCTGGCTACTGCCGGCACCCCCTTGCTCCTCCTCCATGGCTGCTACTTGCGCCATGCCATACTGATAATCCGGCCACTCATCTCTTCTCTTATTCCGGTTATCCGGGCGGTAAAACTGCCCCGGTCTCCTGGCATTGCTATTGTTCCGCTGGGCCTGCCCCTGTCCTTGTGAATCAAGGGTGGGCTGCATGGGATCTCTCAGAGCATAACTATCAGCAATCCTGATTGTTTCGGCCAACGTGGCCGGCATATCCCTCTGAAGCTTTCGCCACAACATGGTGCCGTGCCGGCACCCATGCGCAAACCACATGATGGCCTGCTGCTCCACAACTCCTTCACAGGAATTGCGCAACGTGCACCACCTGGTCAGGTAGTCACGATCAGTCTCATATTCTCCTTACCGGCAGCTAGCCAGTTGCTGCGGGCGGTTGGGCCTCTTGTAAGTACTGCTGAAGTTTGACACAAACCGCTCTTCGAAGTCCACCCAGCCGTTGATACTTCCGGCCGGCAGATTATTCAACCATATCCTGGCTGGTCCTTCTAGCATTTGCGGCACATATCGTACCGCCCACCGGAGGTTTCCTCCGGCGATGTTCACCGCAGTGGAGTAGTCCTCCAACCAGTCTTCTGGCTTTGTACTACCGTTATATGTCCTTGCGCCGCGCGCGAGCTGGAAACAGTAAGGCACCGGCTCACCCATAATTCGGGGTCCAAAGCACATAGGACCCGGAGCATCTTGCCTCTCCACCAACTCAGACTGGTAGATCATGTCCAGCTTGAAGCGCGCATCATTTTTGCCGTCAAGGACCGAGGTCCTAGCCGGGACGCAATTGGGCCTGCAATCATCTTTTGCTGCGGATACTCCGGCTGATACTGCTCATTCTGCTGGCTTTGCTGATACTGCTGCTAATATCCCATCCTTGCCAGGGCGGAGTTTCCATCATCTTCACGGTGTCTCGGCTGACCCGTGCCTTGCTGCTGTGCTACATGCCCGGCGCCCTGCTGCTGACGCTGGACTGCACTGTTACTCCGGCCCCTACCGGCTGAGGCTACTCCTTGCCCAGCCAGCACATTCTGACCGGCCTTCTTGCTGCCGACATTTTGGTCAGCATGGCCGGCACTCTTCTGCCCCACTGCCTGCTTTCCAGCAATCGCCAGATCATACACCTAGATCTGCTTGTCCCGGCGGCCAGAGGTTACACTTCCGGCACGCCAGGCGCTTGGATGCGGGGACGAGGCCTGGCCCCTCGACCTCGCACCGGCACCTCCTACTGACACAACGAACTGGGATGCCCCGGCACCTGGGTTTGCCTTCTTGAAGGCCTCCTGCTGCTTGGTAGCTTCAGACAAAAGAAGGTTAAGCCGGGCTTGCTGCTCACGCAGAGCTTCACCGGATAAACAAGATAAGTCTTTTGCTACCTCTGCTGTTGCTCTAAGGTTCTTTACTGGGAGCTATAGATTATCTTAGGTACAGTACTAGTTGCAGTATGACCCTTATCACTAGCTATCGTGGGAATTTAGAGACAGTAGCCATGGGGAGGCTTATCAGAGGGGCTCGACGTTGGTGACGATGGGTCCGGCTCGGGATTGTGCCAACAGAGACACCTCGGTTTACCCAGGTTCAGGGCCCTCCCGGTTGGAGGTAAACCCCTACTTCCTGCCTGCTTCGTATTGATTGGATAGTAGCGATTACAGTGCTCTTTGAGCTGTTCGGCTAGAGGAGGAAGAACAAGATCCGATCTCCCCTATGCTAAGGGTCTAGGCCCCCTTATATAGACGGGGGCCTGGTTACAGGTTTCGGTAACGCTTCGGCCGGCTGCCGGCTCCTTGGCGACGGCGTCCTTGGCGTGATCCCCTCCTGGCCACGCTCTGGCAAAGGCACTTTATAAAGTGCCTTTTCCCTGGGCCGGCATCTGGAGGGCATATCCCCTCTCCTTTGCCTCGGATCCCGTCGTGGGGAAGAGTCTTCGTCCGCTCATTGGTCGGTCGTGGTCGCAATGCTCGTCACTCCTGTCCTGCGCCTCTGCCGTTCTTGTCGGGACCGTCCTGCTTTTGGCCAGACAACCATTGAGAGGTTTTGTCTCCACCGCCCAGCTCCAGCTCTCCCCCGCGGAGTTGCCAGCCGGCTGCCGGCGCAGCCGGCCCTTCGGACGGAGCCGGTCTTCTCGTGCGGAAACCGTGTGGACTTCCTGGGACGCCAGCCGGCATACTGCCTGGCCCGTGGTGCGCCCCCTAAGTCATCCCCACGACACTAGCCCCCGAAACTGGCGAAGTCTCATGGGCTAGCATGGGGCTTCGGCGGGTTCTTCTTTTCGCCAAAGTCTTGCTCGCTCTCGTCGAAGTCCCAGGGCCTCCGGCTCGACTTGGTCGATCTGGTCGTCGAGGCTAGGTCTTGCGGAGTTTTCCCAGTCGTCTCGGGACAAACCGGCTCCGGCGATGGTCCGGCTGGCGGCTGTAGGTCGGCACGCCGTTTTCCTGGGAACTTGTTCCCTCGAGGGTTGGACCAAGATGCCACTTGTCCACCCGTTATCACGTCATGTCCAATCGGCCCCGGCCCGTGATCCTTTGTGGCTACCACGGCGGTTGCCTGATCTTTACGAGATCATGGGTCGTGACGAGAGGAGTCAGTTGCCGTCCCATCGTGGCTGAAATAAGCAACTGACCCGTCCCTTCACTTTTAAACCAGAGACCGTTTCGAAGACAGAGCATCGGTTGCCCGCTCCTCTTCTTCCTCCCGCATTCACCCCACCTAGAATCCTAGGCTCCCGAGCTTCGCCTTCAAGGGATTAGGGTTCCTCGTCTGCGCCGCCGCCATTCCGTTCATCCAGATCCGCACCAGGATGGCTCCCAAAGCTTCCCGACAAAAAGGGAAAAGCTCGGCGGCGGGTAAGGGCGCCGCTCCACCCACCTTGCCAAAGGGATCCTGGGAGGGATCTTGGGTTAAGGACAAAGAGATCGAGCTGCTGCGCCGGGGCCGAGTGCTTCCACCCGTGGATCTCGTGAGCTGCCGCCCCGCCGGCGGCGAACTGGTTCCCTCTCCTGCGCCTGGGGAGACGGTGGTCTTCTACGACCATTTCCCCTGGGGTTTCGCGCTGCCCGCGAGCAGCTTCATGCGCCAATTCCTGGACCACTTTCACTTGCAACCGCATCACATTGGGGCGAATGCAATGATGGTGTTGTCCGCGTTCGCAACCCTTTGCGAGGCGTATTTGGGCATCTGGCCCAATATCGAGCTGTTCCGCCGGCTGATCTTCTTCAAGACCCAGACGGCAGATACCGTTCCGGTGATATGCGGCACAGCCTCCTTCTACGCTCGCACGTCCGCAGGCTTCCCCGGCATAAAAGGGAAAGAGTCTTGCAAGAAGTGGCAACGCTCCTTCTTCTACGTGAAGAACTTGAGGGAAGGCGAAGACCATATCAACTTGCCACCCTTTGAGGCAGGCAGGCCTGAGCGAGAGAATTGGAGCGCCGCTCCTCCTCGCCCGTCGCCGGACATGGAGAAGATCCTTTAGCGGGTCGCCACGCTGCAATCGGAGGGGGGCCTGGAGCCGGCCGACCTTCTTCTCGCCTTCCTGGTCGCCCGCGTGTCTCTGCTTCAGCGCCGCCCGCACAAGATGTGCTTCCTGGGATCTGCCAAGGATCCTACTCGCCATTCCTCCAAGGCGCTGTCAGCACTGGAGGTGGCCCGGAAGGCGAATCGCATCGCCGACGTGAAGCTTCAAGCCTCGTGGACGTGGGGATTGGAACCTCACGACCGGGACAATCCAATTGCTGAGGTGAGCTCGTCGGTCCTAGTTTCAAGCCTTCTCCTCCTTTGCAACTCTGGTCTACTGACCTCTGGTCGCTTGGTTCGGGCAGAACTTGTTCGCTCTGCAGGCGGCAGAGAATTTGACTCAGCGTCAAGCCGGCTTTACCGCTGATAGAGCCAAATCGGATGATAAAGTTGTCTGGGATGAAGCCGAGGAGGCGGAGGATGCTAGCTCTCAGGCCGTCGTCGAGAACTCCAGCACCACCCAAGGTGATGAAGGAAACAACGAGCTCAAAGACTCGGGCGAACTCCTCGACCACTCCAGTAAGTTCCCCAGCCCCTCTCTCCTAAGGGATTGGTTCGACGATGATGATGGCAGCACAGGATCAGCTACCGCCCTCGGGGGCATAGCTCTCCACGTAGCTGCCGCTGCTGGGGCCCAGGCTCCCCCGATCGTGGATCTGCCAGAGTCTCCCGGGCGACGCTTTGCCGCTCCGGAGCCGGCAGACCTTGAAGAAGCTGGAAATGATTCGGTCGGCACCAAGAGAAAAGCCCAGCCGGCCTTCTCCGAGCCTCTTTCTGTCGATCCGGCTGCCCGACCTCCTCCCGCCGTTGCTTCCGAGGAAAACATGACCCCGGCTCCCGAGCCCTCCTTCCGCAAGAGGGCGCGCGGGGAAGAAATAGGCGGTGACTCGGGTCGCGCTGAAGACGTTCGTCGCTCCCCGCGGTTGAAGCTTGTGGCGGGCGACGCTGGGGCAGAGGATTCTGCGCGTCCGGAGGTGCTCGTGGACGCTATTCCCCACCCAGTCGCCTCGCCTGAGACTGGCCCCACGACCGTCGAGGAAACTGCGCCGGTTGGGGCTGACCTGTTCCCAATTCCTGCTACCGACGATGCCACGGCGGGGAACACCGCCGCCATCTGCATCTCCCCTGACTCGCCTAGCCAGAGAAGCGCGCGTCAGGCCGTGGCGGGGGAAACAGAAACGGCCCCGGTGTCGGCTGTCGAGGCTCTCTCCAATCTTGAGCTCGTGCCGAGCGTGCAAGCTATGGTGCCTGCGGCCGGGTCGAGGGCTGGCGCGATTGCTGACTCCCCATTCCTTGGGCTGGCCTCCAACTCTGGCGAAGCTTCGCCAGGGCTCCTCGCCACTCGAGTGGCAAGGAGCGAACGTGGTGACGGCTCGCCAGCCCCTGAGGTGGTGGCCAACAGCGCTTCTAGTGGGAGAGCTCTTGTCGCCGTGGCTGAGTCCAACATCGGCAGTCTGAGCTCCGCCAGTCGCCTTCAGTAGGAGTGGGTGGACACCGCCTCGAGTGCAGGTGTCGGGAAGAAGCTCAAGGTGCAGGGCAGCAAGCCAACTCTGGCGGAGTTGGATAAGCAGTTTACTGCTGCCAGGGAATCGCTTCAGAACGCCGGCTTCCAACTCCTTGACGCTATACAGGCGACCAACGTGAGTGCTGCGCCTTTAGCCCCTGGCTCTTTCTGCTATACATCCTAGCCCCCGAGTTTCGAGGTAGCTGTAGAGACAGCTGGCTTGAAAATGGATTTTGCTAAAATCGTTGCCTTTCCGTTTTTTGCAGGAACTGAACGTGCTTCGCGCCAGTGTCTTTCAGAAGCTGCTAGCGAGGTACCGTGCCGGCAAGGTCCAGTACCAGGACTTGAAGAAAGAACTGGAGAAACTATCTGGTGAGCTCAGGACCCCTTATTTTGAAAGCACTGCTGCTGTCCTTCCCGCTCTTATTCCTCCGCTTTCAGACTCTGCCTCGCTCATAGCCTCGCTCGAGTCCCAGTTGGCCGACTCGGTGTCAGCCGCCACTATTGAGTCGCTCAAGCGAAAGCATGCCGAGGAGCTTCAGGGTCTGCAAGCCCAGGCCGCCCAGGCTCAGGGGCTGGAAGCTGATCTGGCGAAAGCTCAGGAGGCGGAGTCGTCGTTGCAGCTGGAGTTTGATCATCGGCTGGCCGAAGAGAAGAAAATCCTCTCCGCAGAATTTGACAGCAAGGTGAAAGAGCTTCACGCAACCTTGGGGAGCGAGGTCGAGAACCGCGACGCCTAGATCACCGAGCTGCAGACTCTCCGGGGGCTCGACAACGAGCATTTTGACAAGGAGATCGGCGTTTGGTGTGCCCGCGACCGTAAGGTTCAATCCGGCCTGCTGGGACTGGAGGAAGCTCTTCGTGGTATACTTCCTGTCTTCTTTCTCGGCTTTTGCCCTTTCATGCCATCCTCTCACCCTCTGACTGCCCTTGCAGGAGCCTTCCCTGACTCCGACAAGTCTGCCGCGGTGGCGCTGAAGGAATTTAGGGCGGAACAGGGGATCGTCCCTAGCAGTGACCCTAAGGCCGAGCTTTCCTCAGGGGAGTTGGTTGCGTTGGCCAAAGGCCGACTCCACCCGGCTGCCAGGCTAGGAAAGGATCTGCATGAAGCCCTTGTTTCAGTCTTTGAAACCTTATGGCCGGGAAGGGCGGCGCCTGGCGGGATCCGGGCGCTCCTCTAGTGGGTCCTTCACGCGTCCAACTGGCTCGACATCTAGAAGGAGTCCGCGGCTCGGGCTGGTGCTCAATAGGCGTTGGAGTTCGTGCTCTCCTGGTATCCAGGCGTCAACCTGGACCAGCTGGAGAACCTTCGTGAAGGCAGACTAGCAGGCCTCGACAAAGCCAAGCTCCGCCAGCGCGCCTGCGCCATTGCTGAGTGCGCCGAGACCGATGCGCTTTTCAATGCTGGGGATAGCGACGAATCTTTGGATGGCGTGGATTTCGAGGAGCCCGACTCGGCGGAAGGACCTCAGAAGGCCCCCGAGGATCCCGTTGGTCACTCCATTCCGCCATCCCCCAGCGGCGATGACTTCGTCCTGGCATCTCAAGCTAGCGACATTACTTCACTGGAGCCGGCTGGCCCGCCAAGCGCCCCCTGAGCGTGTCAGGGTTTTCTTATTTGTTTTTATGTACACTGAACTCATGTCGTGCCCAACAACATTTCGTTCGTATGTACTAATGACGCTTCACCCTGCATTTCTTACGCATTGACCTTTAGTTGTTTGCGAACCGGATTTGACCTGACCCCATTCAGCTTTTTCCTTTACCTCCCCATCCTTCGGCCCTTCTACCCCCAGCCGGCAGCCTGGTGCCGGCTGGTCTCCCTTGGACCGACAGCCGAATGCCGGTCTAGGGTGGGAGCGCGCCGCGGGATAGGAAGTAGTACTTCGGCATATAAGGGATCTGGTTTGGTCCAGTTTGCGCATAACTATTAACCAATGCGCGTGGTTTAGGGGTGAGCGCTCGTTCTGTCCTCTTAACGATTTTCCAGTGTGAATGACCTGCCGGCTCCGTCGCCCTCGACTTGGGCTGGAGGTTAGGCTCGGGGTCTGGTTCGCACATGGTACTCGTTCGTCTGACAAGGGGTTCGATTTGTCGGGTCGCAGGTGTTTCCCTTAAGCAATTTTCCTAGGTGGGTGACCTGCCGGCTCCACCCCACACGGCGCAGGGCGGAGGTTAGGCTCAGGGTCCGGTCCGCACACAGTACTCATCTGGCTGAAAAGAGGATCGTTTCGTTAGGTTGGGGCTGCCAGCTCCCGACTGGAGGCGACTTCCAGCCCCCGTGAATAACGTTTAGAAAGGTAAAAGGTACTTCGGAGCACTTTTTCCAGGGATCAGCCGTATGCCGCCCGACTTTCTTTTATTCAACGACACTTGTTCGAGATACAAGGTTTTTTTGCCTTGGCTTAGCCGAAGGTCTTAAGCGGTTTTGGACTTGTCTCAGGCGAAGTTGCGAAACGCTTCCCCCTACCTCGAGGAGGAGCCAGCCCCCGAGACAAGAGCTTCTGTCTTCTTGCCCGCTTCGGGCGGGACTTCCTTGGGCAGGCTTGCCGGCTTGAGGAGCGGAGCCGGCAGTCCCGTCGCCAGGCTGCCTGGCTGGACTGCCGCCACCCTTTGCAGCAGTTGTCGCTTCTCTTCAGCAATGACCAAGGCCTCCGCCAGTTTGGAGCTGGCTCTTGCGCACTCTATCGATTTCTTGTAGCATCCGGTGATGGTGATCACCCCGCGAGGGCCTGGGAGCTTCATCTTCAAGTAAGCGTAGTGTGGGACTGCCATGAATTTGGCCAAGGCTGGTCGACCAAGCAGCGCATGGTAAGGGCTGTTGAGGTCTACCACCTCGAACCAGATCGGCTCACGACGATGATTGTCCTTCTCGCCAAATAGCACCTCCAACTCAATCCTTCCCATCGGCGTACACGAGTGCCCAGGCACGATCCCGTGGAAGGTGAGCTTGGTTGGCTTCAGTTGAATCTCTGGGATTCCGAGCTTCTCCATCGAAGTGCGATAGAGAAGGTTGATGCTGCTGCCTCCATCAATGAGTACGCGCGAGAATCGGCAGGTTTGCATCTCGGAGAACACGATTGGATTCAAGACCAGCGCGTAGCCCCCAGGCCTCGGCATGAGCGGCGGGTGGTCTTCACGCCCCCAGGTGATCGACGCGTCAGACCAATGCATGTACTGAGGTCCAGCTTGTATGATTGCATTCACCTCGACACCAAACCACGGTTCATCCTTCGGCTCCTCTACCTGGGAAGTGAATACATGGTATTGCTCCACATTCGCTTCCTCGGGGTTGTCCCCAGCTGCCTTGGTCGGCTGCCGATTCTTGTTTCCATGTGCTTCAGCCGGCGGGCCCGGTGGTGGCCCCGGTAGTTGGTGATTTCCCTGCTCCAAATCCCTGGTGAAGCTGCACTGGCGAGTGGTGTGCGCCGCCGGCTTGCCTGAAATGCTATGGAACTTGCAGGGTTGGTCTAGCATCACCTCGATGGTGTACTTGTCCTTGCTGAATTTGTCCCCTTTGCGCTTCTGGCTTCCGCCCGTAGCCCCCGGGCTTCC
This sequence comes from Dactylis glomerata, assembly GCA_007115705.1. NCBI lineage: Eukaryota > Viridiplantae > Streptophyta > Magnoliopsida > Poales > Poaceae > Dactylis > Dactylis glomerata. The sequence continues at coordinate 2,870,087 of QXEO01000464.1, read as the reverse complement.
TTGAACAGTGGCTACTTGCTGAGAGCCGTACTTGTTGTCACGGCGTTCGTCTTTCCTCTTGCCATGTCGATCACGGTTGTGATGTCCTCCTGAGCCGGCTGCCGGCTGAGGATGGTTTCCGGCTGGCGCTGGCTCGACACATTGTACTCTTGCTGCAGAGTCAGCGGAAGCGTACTTGTCCGCTATTGCCATGAAGTCCGCCATTGACTTCGGCTCGGCTCTGTGGAGCTTATGCTTCAGCAGGGTCCCTTCTATGCATCCGTCTGTGAAGTAGCCAATGGCTTGCTCCTCGCCCACTCCTTCGCATGAGTTGCGCAGCTCGGACCATCTCATGAGGTAGTCACGGTCTGGCTCGTCGGGGCCTTGCTTGCAGAGGGCCAGCTGTCGTGGGCGGGGCGGTCGCTTGTAAGTTCCCGTGAAGTTCTTGATGAATGCCTCTTGGAAGTCATGCCAGGAGTTGATCTGTAGAGCCGGCAGGCTGTTGAGCCACGTCCGAGCAGATCCTGTCAGCATGAGTGGTGCGTAGCGCACCGCTGTCCTCTTGTTGCCGCCCGCAATGTCGACGGCTGTGACGTAGTCCGATAGCCAGTCCTCCAGCTTCACCGCCCCAGTGTATTTGGGCATGTCTCGCGGGAGTGCGAACTTGGCCGGGAAAGGCTCGTTGCGGATGCGAGGGCCGAAACAGACCGGTCCTGCCGAGGATTCCTCCTCGTCGAACTTGGAATCCGCCAGCAGGTTGAGCCGATGGCGCGCGTCATCCTTCGGCAGATCAACGCGTTCCCCGATCCTGTGGCGCACATGCAAGCGAGCCAGATGGTGACCCTGAGCGCCCTGGCTAGCTCCCTGAGCCGGCTGAGCTGGCGCCACAGACTTGCCGCGCGCCGGGTCCACCACGTCCACCCGAGGAGGGTGGCGCGGCTTGCTGGTGACCGCGGCGGGATCTCGAGGCTGCCGGCTGCGGTAGCCGGAGTGCTGGGTGTGGTGGTTTCTACCGCTTTTGCCTGGAGCTCGATTGCTCCGGCTGTGCTCCGCCGGGCCGTGGTTTGGCGACGAGGCTTCTCCATGCGACTTGTTCTGGCCGGCCACGGCGATACGGTTCTCGCCTCGAGTGCCGCTCGCCTCTCCGCGTGGTTCCATCGCCTGCTGCTGTAGGTCGGCAGCGTCCAGGAGTTCCTGGATCCGGGCTTGCTTCTCCCGCAAGTCCTCGCCTTGTAGTCCATCCAGCTCGGAGGTGATGTAGCACGCGGCGCGGAGGTTCTTCGTGGGTGTGCTGTAAGTGGGCTTGTTGATGATCGGAGGTAGCTTCACCGAGGGCGCCGCCTGGTTCAGCTCCACGCCTAGCTCACAGCCTCGCTGACGAACTTGTCCCGCCTGGCTTGGGCCATCTCCGGCTGGGGTGAAGCCATGGGCGATGTTGTACTCGTTGATCATGGAGAGGACGCGCCGGCGGGTGTCGTCGACGTCGACCGCTTCCTTGAGGAGGTTGAGGCGCGTCCGCTCCAGATACTCGGAGGCCTTGACTGGATCCGCAGAGATGTCGAGCGAAGCGCGTAGGTCTGTGATGGCTGCGTCCAGCACGTCCCGCTCTGGAGGTGGAAGATCTTGTTCCGGTGGAGGTGGGCGTTCGAGCGGCGGGCGCGCGGAGCGCGGTAGGCCGCCGCCACTGTCCTCCTCCAGGGCCCGCACCTCGACCATGTTGCAAAAGTCACTGCTTTCACCGTCATCGGAGTCTGTGTCACAGAGTGGGTCAAGCACATCGGTTACCTCTTCCGGGAAGGGCTTGGCGATGTAGAAGCGGTGGCCGCCGACGTCGAGGAAGGAACCGCCATTGCCGAAGCCATTCTTGAAATGGGACAAGTTGTCGTCGACGCAGTCGAAGGTGCCGAACCTCCAGACGAGGCCGGAGGCGACCTTCTCGCCAGAGGGTCCCGGCCGGAACTTGACTCCGCTTGCCACCGTGCTTTGCCCCACGGTGGGCGCCAACTGTTGTGGGAATTTAGAGACAGTAGCCATGGGGAGGCTTATCGGAGGGGCTCGACGTTGGTGACGATGGGTCCGGCTCGGGATTGTGCCAACAGAGACACCTCGGTTTACCCAGGTTCAGGGCCCTCCCGGTTGGAGGTAAACCCCTACTTCCTGCCTGCTTCGTATTGATTGGATAGTAGCGATTACAGTGCTCCTTGAGCTGTTCGGCTAGAGGAGGAAGAAGAAGATCCGATCTCCCCTATGCTAAGGGTCCAGGCCCCCTTATATAGATGGGGGCCTGGTTACAGGTTTCGGTAACGCTTCGGCCGGCTGCCGGCTCCTCGGCGACGGCGTCCTTGGCGTGATCCCCTCCTGGCCACGCTCTGGCAAAGGCACTTTATAAAGTGCCTTTTCCCTGGGCCGGCATCTGGATGGCATATCCCCTCTCCTTTGCCTCGGATCCCGCCGTGGGGAAGAGTCTTCGTCCCCTCATTGGTCGGTCGTGGTCGCGACGCTCGTCACTCCTATCCTGCGCCTGTGCCGTTCTTGTCGGGACCGTCCTGCTTTTGGCCAGACAACCGTTGAGAGGTTTTGTCTCCACCGCCCGGCTCCAGCTCTCCCCCGCGGAGTCGCCAGCCGGTTGCCGGTGCAGCCGGCCCTTCGGACGGAGCCGATCTTCTCGTGCGGAAACCGTGTGGACTTCCTGGGACGCCAGCCGGCATACTGCCTGGCCCGTGGTGCGCCCCCTAAGTCATCCCCACGACACTAGCACCTTTTTCTAGCTTAGTGTTAAGATCTCTACCTCTAGTTCTAACCTCATCTATCCGGCTAGGCCGGGTTACCACAGGAGTAAAACCATGGGCTGCCTCATAGTCACGGAGTAGCCGGTTAAACCGTTCGCGCTCCTGGTGCATGGCCAGGGCCTCGTCGACGAGGGCCTGGCGAGATCCCTCCAAGACCTCCCTTGTCTACTCCGGATCATCGCTGGGTTGCACCGGCTCAAGAAGCCAATCAATGATGGGAAGAAGCACCTGGCCCCTAGCCGGCACACCCGAAGTGCCGGCCAGGTTTTCGGCATGCTCCAACGGAGGACATGCCGACCTCTTGGCCTTCAGCAGCTCCAGGGGAGTATCCGCTGCTGCTGCTGCTGATTTGCCGGCACCATCTGCCGGCGGCACGGTTGTGCCGGCCATCATCACCTCTGCCAACTCTACTAGGCGAGCGCTACGCCCAGCGTGAGCCAGCAGATGCGACGGAGGAGGATCCGCCGCCACCAGCACCTCTTCCCAGCAAACTCTCTCAGTCCCCACGTACACCTCGTGGGAACCGAAAGACATAATCCGGCCATCCCTGGGGAACGGCCGGCCGCCGAGACAACCAGCGTTGTCACTGATGAAGCTGAGCGAGCCTAGCCTCTGGACAAGGCCAGAGACCACACGCACTCCCAAAGCTGCTATCACAGACCCCGTCCGAATGAACACTCCGCCCAGCATATCGATCTACCCCATGGTGGGTGCCAAATGTCATCGTGGTGAAACAACATATGCCATGGGTAGGCTTAAATGGGGGCCGAGCTAGATGCTGGAGGATTCGGGAGAGGGGAACGAGCTGAAAAGCATGACAGAAAGGAACACAGATCTACCCAGGTTCGGGGCTCTCGTAAGGAGATAACACCCCTACTCCTACTCTACTGGCTTCTTATATATTTGGATCGATGGAGTACTCAACAATGGTGCTTCCAAGCTCTCTGCTGGAGGAGGAAGAAGAACTGCTAAGTGTAGGAACACTAAGAGACCAACCCCCTACTAGGGCTCCCTGTGCCACCTTATATAGTGGTGGCCAGGGTTACAACGATCATGTGAGACCAAAGACACCAACTACACTCCAAATAGGGCATGCTGACGAAGGTATACACCCTTGACTTTCTCCTGATTGCTCTCGATGGGACTTGCCCTTGCTGTAGCTTGTACTTCCTAGACTGTGACCTTACCACTGTGAGGTAAGGGCTGTACTTGTGCACAGTGAGGGTAGGTAAACCTCCACTGTGCACCTTATCAACACGATCTCCCTCCATACTTGTCTGGAACTCTCCTTGGTTGTAGGGATATGACCCCTTAGTTGACTTCTGTGTCCCGGATATGACCGTTGGCCATATCCGGGACCTATATGCTGGACCAATGACCTATGAAGGTTGGGTAATCTGGCCTCCCCCGCCCCTGCACAATATAACAGACAAGTTACGCCGGCATATATATGCATATGCCGGCACACCTCAATAAGCATCCATTATATCCCGACATATATATGTATATGCCGGCACTCCTCAAATAGGTATCCCGGTTATTCCGGCATATATATACTGCCGCCGAGATACACTTATATGCAAGTCTGGCCGACGCTACTATATTCCGGCCAGACCCCATCTAGGTCAACCGACATAAAGTCAACCTTATTCTTTTTATCTTTCTAGTCTCTTGACCCTACCGGGGGTCATCCCCCCGACACACAGAGAGCCGCCATGCGCTCCCTCAATGCCACCGTGCCAAAAATCTGCTAGTACATCCGATGGTCTGAAGTACCGGTGCACTGGAGCCGTAATGATCATCCAGAGCATATCCCAGATGGATATTATGCCATGGTGGTATGCCTTGTAATCCACATCTATGATTTCTCCAAATGCTTAATGGATGGCGGCAGCAGCCTGAACATTATGTACATGGAAACTTTGACCAAACTTGGCCTTACCAAAACCCAACTCCACCTTAGTGCTGTCACCTTTTACGGAGTGGTTCCTGGTCACCAAGCTAAGTCCCTCGGGTCCATCACACTCAAGGTTGCCTTTGGCAGTGAAGAAAATTACCGTGAAGAGCCTATAACCTTCGAGGTAGTCCCATTCAAAAGTACATACCACGTGATCTTCGGTTGTCCCGCTTTCCATAGCTTCCATGCCAGGCCCTGTTACATCTACACCCAGTTGAAGATGCTAGGACCGGATGGCATAATCACCGTTTATGGCAGTTTCAGAAAGGCAAAGGAGTGCGAGGAAGGAGAAGCTGCCTTCGTGGAAGTAGTGTTCTTCGGCAAGGAGTTCAAAGAAATCCACCGCCATGGACCCCGCGGAGATGCCAACATCCAAGCAGGAGGTTTCCGCCTACCCACCCACCTTTAAGCCTACAGTGGACACAAAATAGGTGGAACTTGTCGCTGGCGATGCTGCCAAGACCACCTCCATTGGGACAAATCTGTCCCCCAAATAGGAAAGCGCGCTCATTGAGTTCCTCTGTGAGAACCTGGACATCTTTGCATGGTAGCCATCTGACATGACAGGTGTACCTAGGGAACTTGCCGAGCACGCCCTGCAGATAATCCCTAGCTCCAAGCCAGTAAGACAAGCCATGAGATGCTTCGGAGATGAAAAGCGTCGTGCCATAGCAAAGAAAATCTCCAAGCTGCTGAAAGCAGGCTTCATCAAGGAAGTGATCCATACTAAGTGGGTGGCAAATCCTATGTTAGTTCCTAAGAAAAACACAAAAGTTCTGTGCATGTGTGTAGATTACACCGGCCTGAACAAAGCGTGTCCAAAAGACCCTTTTCCCTTGCCTCGCATTGACCAAGTCATTGACTCGACGGCAGGATCGGAGCTACTATGTTTCTTAGATGCCTACTCAGGATACCACCAGATCAAGATGAAAGAGTCCGATCAGCTCGCTACGTCATTCGTAACACCTTATGGCACATATTGCTATGTTACAATGCCATTCGGTCTGAAAAACACAGGAGCAATGTATCAGCGCACCATGCAAAAGTGCCTGGCGGATCAAATTGGACAAAACATCCACGCATATGTGGATGACATCGCCGTTATGTCTAAAAAGCAAGATGGCCTTATAGCGGATTTGCAAGAGACCTTCGACAATCTAAGGAAGTACAACATGATGCTCAACCCCATGAAGTGCGTCTTCGGGGTGCCAGCCAAACAACTTCTGGGATTCATCATCTCCCACCACGGAATTGAGGTCAACCCGGAGAAGATCAAGGCAATCCTCAACATGTCCCGGCCCATAGTTCTAAAAGATGTACAGCGACTCACAGGCTGCGTGGCAGCAGTGAGCAGATTTATTAGTCATCTTGGCGAGAAGGCTTTGCCACTCTACAAGCTGATGATGAAATCAGATGAATTCGTCTGGACTGACGAGGCAGATGCTGCGCTTAAGGATCTAAAGAGAGTGCTATCCACTACACCAGTCCTAGCGGCTCCTGAAGACCAGGAACCCATGTTACTATACATGGTGGCAACCAATAGGGTGGTCAGCATTGTCATCATGGTAGAGCATAAGGAAGAAGCGTAGGAGTATGGCGTACAACAACCAGTCTACTATGTCAGCGAGGTCCTGACGGAATCCAAATAGCGCTACCCTCACTACCAAAAATTGGCATACGAAGTTTTCCTAGCTTCTCGTAAGTTGAGGCATTACTTCTATGACCATAAGATCACAGTTGTAAGCAAGGCCCCACTGAAAGACATCATCAACAATAGCAATGCAATAGGACAAGTGTAACAGCCCACTCTTTGTGCTACCTGTTAGAACCAAAATAATGCTTTGTTTAGGGGAAACTGAAACTTTTTAGTTAGAATACTTGCCTGTTGTATGCATGATCCCTGGTGATCTAGTTTGTTTGCTCTGGAATCTTTTGGTTCAAATTTCCTTTCTGGAATGCTTGCAAGTGTGATTTATATTGTGTACTATTTTGCAAATTGTTTGATTACCAATTAAAACCTAGAGAAAATAAAACTAGGACTTGTTTGCTCGTTTTGCACTATGATTTCATGTGCATGTATGTGTAGGTCACTTAAATTCTTTTCTTGCCTATTTCAATCAAATTTGCTGCATAAATGTTGGAATGGTGCTATGATTTCATGCCAACCCCAAACCTAGTGAATTAAAACCCTAGCACCCCTTCTTCTTCTTTTATTCCTTTTTGGCTAAATATTATTTTCTGCACACTATATTGGAAAATAGGAACTTGACCAAAACCCTATTTCCTTTTGGCCAAAAATATTGAAACTTGGTGGATGCTTTGCTACCCACTTAAGCTCATTTCTGAACCAACCATCACCACCTTCTGATCAAAACCTTGCACCTTTCAAATTCAATTGAATTTCGGCCAAATTCACCAAACCTTGTTCTTTTCTTATTCTTTTTCTCTCTTTTCTTTGCAACTCGACCGAGAGAAGGACCCCAGCCGGCTACCACTCCATCTCCCTCTGCTCTCTCTTACACCCCAGCCCAAACCCTTGTCCTGTAGTCCCTGGACACAAGGAATGGGAGGAACCCGAGAAGATCTTGGAGGAGATCCTCTCCCTTTCTTTTCTCCCCTCCTCTGCCGACAAGCACCCCCAATCGGCGACCAGCACCTCCACTACAACACCACCCCGACTCCAGCACGCAGAGAGACCCAGCTCCTACCTCACCCAGCCCTCTCTCACTCACCGGCGTAACCAGAGAGCACGCCCGTTGCCCAGAGGCTTCGAGAGGAAGCCACCGGCCGGCCCTGCGCCACCAGACCCCACTCAGCACCGCCAAGCTCAACCAATCGAGCCCTACCGCCCAGAGCCCCCATAGGCCACGCTATGGCCCTATCCTGCACGTGCTCTATGCCACCCCGGCATGCCATGACCGGCACGCGTGTTCCTGCGCACACATGCACGCTCTCGCGGTGCTCTGCACATGAACATGCATGGCACCGTGCACCCGGCACGACGCACAGCACGCCCGGCACCCTAGCCAGCCCAGCACGCCATGCAATGCACCAAAATGCACGCACCCGGTCTGAAACTGGCGCTGCCACGAAGCACACACTGCACGCCCGACCTAGCCGACCCTAGCGCTAGACTCGGCTCACAATGCCATACCAGAGACACCACCACCCTCGCCCAATCACCACCATCGAGGTGCAACCTGCACCGCGACCATGCCCGCTCGATAAAACCCCGCACCACCCTCTGAGCCGACCCTTGATGCCCATTTGCCCCCTCACTCCACTCCCTCTCCTCTCTGGGCTTAGCTAAGGAAGCCATCGCCGTCCCCGAGTAGCAGAGCCCGAGGAACCTCGCCGGAGCAAGGGTAGACGGCCGAAGCCGTGGGTCGATGCCGACTGTTTCTCATTGCTCTTCTCCTGCTCCGTCTTGCTTCTCTGCTAAGGCCCGGAGCTAATGCTGTGCTCTGTTTCTTGTCTAGCAGAGCAGAGGCGTCGCCATTGCCGTCGGAGCCCGAAGCTCGCCGTCGACGCATCCACCCATCCGCACCACCTCGAGCCTTCTGCCTTGCTAGAATTGGAAGAGGAGGAAGTCCAGAGAGTACGCCGCCACCCTGCAGCCGCCCAGCCTCCCTCGTCGACCCTAGGTGAGCCCCGCCATCCCACAGCCATAGCTAGGGTTAGGGTTTAACCCCAGCCCCGCCGCGAAGGAGACGACGGCCTACAGCCATCGATCCACCTTCTAATCGGATGGATGGCGATGTCCGATACCGATTCAGTATCCAGTGGCCACTGATGAATGGGCCCCATTGGCAGGTTTGAACGGCACAGCTGCCACACGAGATCTGGGCTGGATCTGGCCGTTTCGGCCCGTTTCGGGCAGATCTGGCCCGTGGCCATTTTTATTTTTAGAAATGCCCTGTTAATTTGATTATTCTGTGAACTTTGGAATTAAATAGAATATAATCTGTGCATGCAATTGTTGTGATTCAAAGTCTTGTGAGTAGCTTATGTTGATAGCTTCCAAATAGTACTGGTCCCATGATTTTTGGATCAATATAGAATATTTGTTAATTAGTATGGTGTTATTAGCCACTTTTCCCACTTAAAATGCAAATCTTGAGTTTGGTATGGTGAAATTGGGTGAAACCAATTTCCAATGTTAGGATATCATTATATACTGTTTGTCTCACTGGAATTTCCATTTTAGGACTTATAATCTTGCAGTAGTAATTAAAATGACATAGGATGTAATTAAAGTTAGAAAAATCATCACTTGCAGTAGGATTGGTATTTTGGGTTGAATCCAATTTTGTTGGATCATGTTCTGGAAGGGCTTTCCAGAACACTTTACCTCATATTTTTCTGATGTTCAGAGAATATATGGGGATTATTGTGGTGCCCTAGTGTTATTCTCCTATTGTTAAATGCTTAGAATTTAAACCACACTTTGTTTCTCAGTAAATCCAACTTTAGTAGTTTCTTAAGATTGTTGTCAACCTGCAATATTGGTTGATGTACTGTTTGTGTCATTGAATGCATGCATGCCTGATTGTTTGCTAAATAGTGGTGTTTACAGCAATTTGATAAACCCTAGTTTCTATTAGGATTAATTGTTAACTAAGAACCTATAAAACTTTGTTTGTTTTCTAAACTTGTTTGCTTCTGATACTCTTTAATGATATGGTATTGTTTGCTGGATGTGTGTGTGTGAACCTTGTATGCTTGTGTATTTACCATGTGTTATTAATTTCCGACGATAGAATCGAACGAGGAGTGTACCGAGGAGGGTGAAGTGTATGAGTACCAGGAGGAAGGAGATCAGGGACAAGCCAACCAAGGCAAGCCATCTAACTTGATGCATATCTGAACCCTAATTACACATTTGCATGTCTCCTTCTATTTTATTAAAGTGCATGGATTTATGTTGCTATACTCCCTATAGCAATTATTTGTTGACTCAAGCTCCACGAGTCAAGTTGTTATCATCCATCGAGATGACCCCTTTATTACCTATTCCAATACCCCTGGAGTAGTGGCTTGTTGGTTAGCAACAATGCCTTTGATAAACTTTCAAGTGGAGCTAAAACTCTAGGACTGGGAACACTCAATGAAAGTTTACGAAAATGTTTCCGAAAACCTTGGGGTAGTACCTACCCCACTGAAGTGATTTCAAAAATGGTTTTTATCAAAATGGAGGACAAGGAGATGGTGGTTTTTAATATGACATTGGTGATCACTAGGCGTTCGCTTAGAACAATTAACCCGTGCAACCACATTACCCTGGTATGGGACGGGGCTTAGTCGGAAGTTTATCTGCCTTAGTGCGGGGAGCCTGACACTATATAAGGGTCTGGAGGACCTCGGAATCCGGGTTGTCGCAAGTGGTGGGCAATAGTGTAGCGGGCCTGCCAATAGGCTACCCGTATGGAAGACACTTGGGTTTCTCCCGCCGTGGCACTAGAACTACGCTTGACGGAGGTAGACGGCCAGGGTTTGCCGGGGATGTATACTCCACAGGGTAGGCGCCCGTATTAAGGTGGATGGATGGAAGGCTATGATCGATTATCCGAACCCCGCATACTTATGTATGACGGTCCGTGGTGGTATCCCGGCGGATTTATCGGATGGTGTGGGTAAAGTGTACAACCTCTGCAGAGTGCAATTCTATTCGAATAGCCGAGTCCTCGGTCATGGACGGTTGGGACGACCGTTGCCTAGCCCAATGTCGGTTTTGTTTTTCAAAGTGGATTTTTGAAAGAAATGGAGAAGAAGCCGGACGGAGTACTCGGAGGGTACTGCCGTGGCACATGTTTGGTCGGAGTACTTGTAGGGTACTGCTGAAGGTGGGAAGTGGTCATGTGTGATTGACCGGAAACTAATGGTGGTCATGTTTGATTGACCCCAGCTCTTCTCTTGAAAATGAGTTCCCCCTTTCCTAGAGCTTTTCTAAAGCTGTTTTACTAAAAATTCTTCTTTAACAAGGATATCGAGATGTCGTATGACATGCTATATCGACACGAGAAAGTACAATTAGGATAAGCACCAGCCCAACCAAACCTCTCTTGCTACAGCCAAATAGCATACAATTTATCCCCTCTTAGATGGTTTGCGAGTACAATTCCAAAATGTACTCACGGCTTTGTCCCTGGCTATTAACTTGGCCAGATTATGAAGACTATGAAGATGATGGTGAGGAGTTCGATGATGCCGATGCGAACTAGGATCCGTCTCCCGGTCAGTCGCCTGTAGGGTAGAGGCATGACACAGGCTACTTCTACGCTACCTTTGTATCCGCTGCACTGCTTAGTGAACTTGCCCTGCGTGGCATTTAAATTCGGCCAAGTGGCCATGTAAGACTTTGCGACTTATTTATGTAATGGATGATGTACTCTGTAATGCCAACTCTGTTATGTGGATTCATGACGGTTTTCCTGGGATCATGAATTGTATGCATAACGGGAATCCCGGACGGTAAACCGGGGTCCCCACAGAGTTGGTATCAGAGCCATCCTGGCCTTAGGAGACCCTAGTTAGCATGGGCGTTAGACAGGACCAAAAATATATTTTTACTACTAAAAACTAAAAGAGATGGCTTAATATATATAAGGTAAATATATATTGCTCTCATCTCTTCTCTTATTCTTTAAGCATTTAGAATTACTTGCATCTTAATTCAAGCTTTTACTGTATTTAAAATATTGCACACTTGGGTAAGATATTAACTCAACCTACCTTAAAATTTTGTGTAGATGGACGCCCCTACTGCACACCGTCAGGTCGGTACCCACGGGGACGTGCTCGTCTTTGAGCGCGACCTGGCAGAGCTGTGCGCCCACCTCGGACGCCCGCGCCCCGAGGTGCAGGGTTACCGTTTGTTCAAGGAGGGTACCCGCGAGTTGGCGTACCGGGTCGTTTGCCAGGTCCGCGGGAAGGAGGTCCCGCTGACTTCTCCGGAGTTCACCTTTGAGGTGATCAAGTGCACTTGGGGCGATGGGCTTATGCGTGTCCTGCGACATGCTATCTCACGCCTCGTCCACCTCCACTTCGACGAGCTTCTCGGCACTTGCTACGAGCACTACGGGCGAGTCGACTCCGACGGTTTTCCTCACCAGGCCGCCGTCCACACTCCTTTCAGCCGCCACCTTTGCCACACGGAGGCCCTGCTGCACCACACTCAGGAGCATCTGGACCATGTCCGGATGGTCGCCGATGAGAGGGGACTGGAGTTGGCTGTTCTCCGTGAGGACCTCCAGGAGTCCATTTTCTCTCGTCACCATCTCCTCGCTGCCAAGAGGAGGATCGTGAAGAGGAACAGGGCTCTGCGTTAGCGCGTCCGTGATCTGGAGGATCACCTCACTTCACTCGAGAGCCACGTGTCCGAGCTAGAGGAGGAGACCGCCGAGCTCCGCAAGGAGAATGAGGAGGTACTTGGCCACGATGACGACCACCAGGAGGCCTACGACGAGGAGCCCGCGAGCACCGACGATGATGACCGTGGTAGCGATAGTGGTGAGGGCCACGACGCTATCATGGACTTCTACGCTCCTGCCACCCCAAGTGAGGAGGACCCCAAGGAGGTTGAGCCCCACGTGAGCGCCGATGAGTAGGTACCCAGCGCCCCCACCATTGCACTTAGGATGTTGCATATCGAGTAGGACTACCCGATCCCTTTTACGTATGGTTGTGTATGGTTCTGCGGAAACCATTTGATGTGTGTTGCATGAGACTTGTGGTATGTGTGCTAGACTTATATTAGTACCTCTTTTGTATGCTTGTATGCATGTGATGGACTTGGTTGACGATGGCAATGATGTGTGTTGTGGATGATGCTCTGGTCATGTTTCTTATGAATCTCTTTCATGCCATGTTGCATAACATACTTTCCCCCACATTTGAAAACTGTTGTTGTATCTCACAAGCTAAACTTCTCTCCAGAATGGCTCCCGAAACGCGAGGCCAAGCTAGCAACAGCAACAACCCGCCCCCACCTCTTGAGCCCAACATGACGCAGGTGCTGCGGCTCATGCTTGAGGATCGTGAAGCCGCACGTGCCGAGCGCCAAGCTAGTCTTGCCACACTTCAACACCTCGCCTAGCTTGCCACCCAGCACAACAACAATGGTGGCAATGATGAACCCCAGAGCAAGCTTAGGGAGTTCCAGAACTCCAATCCCCCAGTTTTCTCCAAGTCCACCGAGCCCTTGGAAGCTGATGATTGGCTCCGCACTATAGAGAACAAGCTAGAGTATGCAGGAGTCGGGGCAAATGACAAGGTTTTGTATGCAACCCACTTCCTAGCTGGAGCAGCCAGAGCATGGTGGGAAAACGTCCGCGCCATGCAGCCCAAGGGTCAGGTGATGACTTGGGAGGCATTCAAGACCAAGTTCCGCAAGGCCCACGTTCCCTCTGGACTCATCAAGATCATGAGGGATAAGTTCCTCAATCTGAAGTAGGGAGGAATGAGTGTCCCTGAGTATCTGGACAAGTTTACCTCTTGGGGAAGGTATGCACCCAATGACATCGACACCGATGAGAAGAAAAGGGATCGGTTCCTCAATGGATTGCAAGAGGAACTGCAGACCTACCTTGTAGCTGTGCACTATCCCGACATAGAAGCCATGGTGGATGCAGCCATAATTGTTGAAGACAAGAACAAGGCTGCCCAGCCGCAAGAGGCGGATGATGAGTCAGGGAGGTCCAAGCAATCAAAGGTCCCGCAGCATGCCCCCGTCAAGGTCAGCGCCACCACCCCAGAGGTTTGCCTCTCAGGCTCCAAGGCCTAACAACCCAAACTGTCAATACTCCAGCAGCCGCCCCACCGGCGGGAATTCTTCCGGCGGTAACCGCAACACATTCAACCCCGTCAACTGAAGCCAGGGCAGTGGATGCTACACTTGTGGCCAGCCAGGTCACTTCTCCAAGGAGTGCCCCCTAAAGAAGTCCTCAGCACCGAGCCTCAGCGCGCCGCGACCCAATCAGGGTCAAGGCCGTGGACCCACTGGGAAGAATTCAAGGAACCAAGCCAATACTGCACGAGGCCGCCTGAACCATGTCACCGCTGAAGAGGCAGCCGAAGCTCCCGATGTCGTCCTTGGTACATTTCTCATCAACTCAGTCCCCACAAAGGTCTTGTTTGATTCAGGTGCTTCATATTCGTTTGTCACTGAGACATTTGTGGCCGCGGGAGGGTTGACCGCGACTCAAATGATGCGTAAAATGATAGTGCAAATTCCGGGATCCCAAGTTAAGGCCCACCTATGCTGCGAAGGGGTACCCGTAGTAATCCATGGGGCATCTTTTCAACCCAACTTGATTGTCCTAGGTACAAAGGGCTTGGATGTAGTACTTGGAATGGATTGGATGTCCAAGTACCAAGGGCACATAGATTGCACCAGAAAATCTATATCCGTAACCAAAAGTGAGGGTATCCAAATCAAGCACATTGCGACTATGCCATCCCGCAAAGCTTACTACAAGAAATCTGTATCTGGGCCAACCCTTGACCAAGTTCCGGTGGTATGTGAATACCCCGATGTCTTCCCTGAAGAGTTGCCAGGTATGCCCCCCGACCGGGATATTGAGTTCATTATTGAGTTGATTCCTGGAACAGCTCCTATAGCACAGAGAGCCTATCGTATGAACCCCCAAGAATTAGAAGAGTTAAAGAGGCCACTAGCTGATATGCTCAGCAAAGGTCTTATCCGCCCCAGCGCGTCACCTTGGGGATCGCCTGTTCTATTTGTAGACAAGCAAGACGGTACCATTCACCTATGTGTGGATTACCGCAAGTTGAACGAGGTGACAATCAAAAACAAGTATCCACTCCCAAAAATTGAAGACCTGTTTGATCAGCTGAATGGAGCTAAAGTATTCTCCAAGATTGATCTCCGCACCGGATATCATCAGCTGAAGGTCCGCGAGTCTGACATTCCTAAAACCGCCTTCATCACCCGCTATGGTTTATTTGAGTACACCGTGATGTCCTTTGGCCTGACCAATGCCCCAGCCTATTTTATGAATCTCATGAACAAGGTGTTCATGAAGTTCCTCAACAAGTTTGTGGTGGTGTTTATTGATTACATCTTGGTCTATTCCAAGACTGAGGAAGAGCACGCAGAGCATCTGCGACTAGTGTTGGGAACCTTGAGGGAACATCAACTTTACGCCAAGTTTAGCAAGTGTGAGTTTTGGCTAAAGGAAGTTGGATTTCTGGGACACGTTATTTCAGCCGGGGGAGTGTCCGTTGACCCATCGAAGATTACTTCTATCTTAGAGAGGAAGGCCCCAATCAATCCCACCGAAGTTCGAGCATTCCTCAGATTAGCTGGATATTACCGGAAGTTTGTTGAAGGCTTTTCCAGCATTGCCCGTCCAATGACCCAGCTCCTCAAGAAGGATAAAAAGTTTGAGTGGACCGAGAAGTGCGAGCCGAGTTTCCAAGAACTCAAGAAGAGACTCGTATCAGCTCCTATTCTGACCATGCCCGATATCACCAAAAGCTTTGACGTCTATTGCGATGCCTCCAAGCTTGGTCTTGGAAGTGTCCTAATGCAAGATGGCAAGGTCATTGCTTATCTATCCCATCAACTATGCTCGCATGAGCTAAACTACCCTACCCATGATCTGGAACTAGCTGCCGTCGTGTATGCACTAAAAACTTGGTGACACTACCTTATGGGAAAGAGATGCGAGATCTACACCGATCATAAGAGCTTGAAGTATATCTTCTCGCAGAAGGAGTTGAACATGAGGCAGCGTAGGTGGATTGAACTCATCAAGGATTATGATCTAGGAATTCATTATCATCTGGGAAAGGCGAACGTGGTCGCCGATGCCCTCAGCCGAGAACCTTGTTCCCTAAATGCCCTATTAAAGACCCACCAACCAACCTTATGCAAAGAGTTCGAGAAGTTCGGACTTCAGCTTGTAAGCCATGGTTTCCTCACAAACCTTGAAGTCCGACCCACACTCACTGACGTTATTAAGGAAGCTCAGAAGGGACATGAAAGCATCGAAGGTATCAAGCGAAGGATGGGATGAGAGGAATTACCTGGGTTCTCAATCGACCAGGAAGGTGTGCTATGGTATAAAGGACGCCTGTGTGTTCCTAACATCGAGGAGTTGAAGCAGTCCATCCTGAAGGAGGCCCATGATACCCCTTATTCTATCCATCCAGGAGGCACAAAGATGTACCAAGACTTGAAAGAGCGGTTCTGGTGGCATGGGATGAAGCGGGAAATAGCATTTTATATTGCCCGGTGCGACGTTTGCCAACGAGTCAAGGCCGAACACCAAAAGCCTGCTGGTCTATTGCAACCCCTGAAGGTGCCCATGTGGAAATGGGAGGAAGTTGGAATAGACTTCATTACCGGTCTACCAAGATCAAATAGAGGTCATGACTCCATCTAGGTCATTGTGGACCGCCTAACCAAAGTTGCCCATTTTATTCCAGTCAAGACCACCCACAATGGTAGAGAACTCGCCGATCTCTATATCTCCCGGATTGTGTGCTTGCATGGAGTGCCCAAGACCATAGTATCTGATCGTGGTACTCAATTCACATTGTGTTTTTGGACAAAGCTTCATGAAGCCTTGGGAACCAAGCTTTCCTTCAGCACAGCCTACCATCCGCAGACTGGAGGTCAGACTGAGAGGGTCAACCAGATCCTCGAGGATATGCTCCGTGCATGTGTCCTGTCCTATGGCGCCAAATGGGAGGACTATTTGCCATATGCTGAATTCTCCTACAATAACAGCTACCAAGCTAGTATCCAAATGGCCCCTTTCGAAGCCCTGTATGGTCGTAAATGCCAAACCCCTCTCAACTGGTCAGAGACTGGAGAAAGTCAAGTATTCGGTCCTGACGTCATCAAGGAAGCCGAAGAGCAAGTGCAGTTGATCCACAACCGCTTGAAGGCCGCGCAATCTAGACAGAAGAGTTATGCGGATTCCCGTCGAAGACCCCTCACCTTCCAAGTTGGAGATTTTGTTTATCTCCGAGTGACCCCACTCAAGGGCATGCAACGTTTCCACGAGAAGGGAAAATTGGCACCCCGCTACATTGGTCCATATAAGATCCTTGAGTGACGAGGAGAATTGTCCTACAAGCTAGACCTACCTCCTAAGTTGTCAGAATTCCATGACGTTTTCCATGTCTCCCAGCTTCGCAAGTGTCTCCAAGCCCCCAGCAAACCCGAAACCTTCAAGGAGATTGATCAAGATACCATTGACCTCAACCACGACTTGACCTACCATGAGAGACCAACCCGAATTTTGGAGAAAGATGTCCGTCTCACCCGTAGACGAAAGATCAACATGTACAAGGTTCAATGGAGCAACCATACCGAAGACGAAGCCACCTGGGAACGTGAAGATTATCATCAACAAGAATTTCCCGAGTTACTCAACGCTTAGCTACGGAATCTCGGGATGAGATTCTTTTAAGGGGGGAAGGTCTGTAACAGCCCACTCTTTGTGCTGCCTGTTAGAACCAAAATAATGCTTTGTTTAGGGGAAACTGAAACTTTTTAGTTAGAATACTTGCCTGTTGTATGCATGATCCCTGGTGATCTAGTTTGTTTGCTCTGGAATCTTTTGGTTCAAATTTCCTTTCTGGAATGCTTGCAAGTGTGATTTATATTGTGTACTATTTTGCAAATTGTTTGATTACCAATTCAAACCTAGAGAAAATAAAACTAGGACTTGTTTGCTCGTTTTGCACTATGATTTCATGTGCATGTATGTGTAGGTCACTTAAATTCTTTTCTTGCCTATTTCAATCAAATTCGCTGCATAAATGTTGGAATGGTGCTATGATTTCATGCAACACCAAACCTAGTGAATTAAAACCCTAGCACCCCTTCTTCTTCTTTTATTCCTTTTTGGCTAAACATTATTTTCTGCACACTATATTGGAAAATAGGAACTTGACCAAAACCCTATTTCCTTTTGGCCAAAAATATTGAAACTTGGTGGATGCTTTGCTACCCACTTAAGCTCATTTCTGAACCAACCATCACCACCTTCTGATCAAAACCTTGCACCTTTCAAATTCAATTGAATTTCGGCCAAATTCACCAAACCTTGTTCTTTTCTTATTCTTTTTCTCTCTTTTCTTTGCAACTCGACCGAGAGAAGGACCCCAGCCGGCTACCACTCCATCTCCCTCTGCTCTCTCTTACACCCCAGCCCAAACCCTTGTCCTGTAGCCCCTGGACATAAGGAATGGGAGGAGCCCAAGAAGATCTTGGAGGAGATCCTCTCCCTTTCTTTTCTCCCCTCCTCTGTCGACAAGCACCCCCAACCGGCGACCAGCACCTCCACTACAACACCACCCCGACCCCAGCACGCAGAGAGACCCAGCTCCTACCTCACCCAGCCCTCTCTCACTCGCCAGCGTAACCAGAGAGCGCGCCCGTTGCCCAGAGGCTTCGAGAGGAAGCCACCGGCCGGCCCTGCGCCACCAGACCCCACTCAGCACCGCCAAGCTCAACCAATCGAGCCCTGCCGCCCAGAGCCCCCATAGGCCACGCTATGGCCCTATCCTGCACACGCTCTACGCCGCCCCGGCATGCCATGACCGGCACGCGCGTTCCCGCACACACACGCACGCTCTCGCGGTGCTCTGCACATGAACGTGCACGGCACCGTGCACCCGGCACGACGCGCAGCATGCTCGGCACCCTAGCCAGCCCAGCACGCCGTGCAACGCACCAAAACGCACGCACCCGATCTGAAACCGGCGCTGCCGCGAAGCACACACCGCACGCCCGACCTAGCCGGCCCTAGCGCTAGACTCGGCTCACAATGCTGTACCAGAGACACCGCCACCCTCACCCAATAGCCACCGTTGAGGTGCAACCTGCACCGCGACCATGCCCGCTCGATAAAACCCCGCACCACCCTCTGAGCTGACCCTTGCTACCCATTTGCCCCCTCACTCCACTCCCTCTCCTCTCTGGGCTTAGCTGAGGAAGCCATCGCCGTCCCCGGGCAGCAGAGCCCGAGGAACCTCGCCGGAGCAAGGGTAGACGGCCGAAGCCGTGGGTCGATGCCGACCATTTCTCCTTGCTCTTCTCCTGCTCCGTCTCGCTTCTCTGCTAAGGCCCGGAGCTAATGTTGTGCTTTGTTTCTTGTCTAGCAGAGCAGAGGCGTCGCCATCGCCGTCGGAGCCCGAAGCTCGCCATCGACGCATCCACCCATCCGCACCACCTCAAGCCTTCTGCCTTGCTGGAATCGGAAGCGGAGGAAGTCCAGAGAGTACGCCGCTGCCCTGCAGCCGCCCAGCCTCCCTCGTTGACCCTAGGTGAGCCCCACCATCCCACAGCCGTAGCTAGGGTTAGGGTTTAACCCCAGCCCCGCCGCGAAGGAGACGACGGCCTACAACCATCGATCCACCTTCTAATCGAATGGACGGCGATGTCCGATACCGAGTCGGTATCCAGTGGCCACTGACGAATGGGCCCCACTGGCAGGTTTGAACGGCGCAGCTGCCGCGCGAGATCTGGGCTGGATTTGGCCGTTTTGGCCCGTTTCGGGCAGATCTGGCCCGTGGCCGTTTTTATTTTTAGAAATGCCCTGTTAATTTGATTATTCTGTGAACGTTGGAATTAAATAGAAAATAATCTATGCATGCAATTGTTGTGATTCAAAGTCCTATGAGTAGCTTATGTTGATAGCTTCCAAATAGTACTGGTCCCATGATTTTTGGATCACTATAGAATATTTGTTAATTAGTATGGTGTTATTAGCCACTTTTCCCACTTAAAATGTAAATCTTGAGTTTGGTATGGTGAAATTGGGTGAAACCAATTTCCAATGTTAGCATATCATTATATACTATTTGTCTCACTGGAATTTCCATTTTAGGACTTATAATCTTGCAGTAGTAATTAAAATGACATAGGATGTAATTAAGGTTAGAAAAATCATCACTTGCAGTAGGATTGGTATTTTGGGTTGAATCCAATTTTGTTGGATCATGTTCTGGAAGGGCTTTCCAGAACACTTTACCTCATATTTTTCTAATGTTCAGAGAATATATGGGGATTATTGTGGTGCCCTAGTGTTATTCTCCTATTGTTAAATGCTTAGAATTTAAACCACACTTTGTTTCTCAGTAAATCCAACTTTAGTAGTTTCTTAAGATTGTTGTCAACCTGCAATATTGGTTGATGTACTGTTTGTGTCACTGAATGCATGCATGCCTGATTGTTTGCTAAATAGTGGTGTTTACAGCAATTTGATAAACCCTAGTTTCTATTAGGATTAATTGTTAACTAAGAACCTATAAAACTGTGTTTGTTTTCTAAACTTGTTTGCTTCTGATACTCTTTAATGATATTGTATTGTTTGCTGGATGTGTGTGTGTGAACCTTGTATGCTTGTGTATTTACCATGTGTTATTAATTTCCGACGATAGAATCGAACGAGGAGTGTACCGAGGAGGGTGAAGTGTACGAGTACCAGGAGGAAGGAGATCAGGGACAAGCCAACCAAGGCAAGCCATCTAACTTGATGCATATCTGAACCCTAATTACACATTTGCATGTCTCCTTCTATTTTATTAAAGTGCATGGATTTATGTTGCTATACTCCCTATAGCAATTATTTGTTGACTCAAGCTCCGCGAGTCAAGTTGTTATCATCCATCGAGATGACCCCTTTATTACCTATTCCAATACCCCTGGAGTAGTGGCTTGTTGGTTAGCAACAATGCCTTTGATAAACTTTCTAGTGGAGCTAAAACTCTAGGACTGGGAACAATCAATGAAAGTTTATGAAAATGTTTCCGAAAACCTTGGGGTAGTACCTACCCCACTGAAGTGATTTCAAAAATGGTTTTTATCAAAATGGAGGAAAAGGAGATGGTGGTTTTTAATATGACATTGGTGATCACTAGGCGTTCGCTCAAAACAATTAACCCGTGCAACCACATTACCCTGGTATGGGACGGGGCTTAGTCGGAAGTTTATCTGCCTTAGTGCGGGAAGCCTCACACTATATAAGGGTCTGGAGGACCTCGGAATCCGGGTTGTCGCAAGTGGTGGGCAACAGTGTAGCGGGCCCGCCAATAGGCTATCCATCCGGAAGACACTTGGGTTTCTCCCACCGTGGCACTGGAACTACGCTCGACGGAGGTAGACAGCCAGGGTTTGCCGAGGATGTATACTCCACAGGGTAGGTGCCCGTATTAAGGTGGATGGATGGAAGGCTATGATCGATTATCAGAACCCCGCATACTTGTGTATGACGGTCCGTGGTGGTATCCCGGCGGATTTATCAGATGGTGTGGGTAAAGTGTACAACCTCTGCAGAGTGAAATTCTATTCGAATAGCCGAGTCCTCGGTCATGGACGGGTGGGACGACCGTTGCCTAGCCCAATGTCGGTTTTGTTTTTCAAAGTGGATTTTTGAAAGAAATGGAGAAGAAGCCAGACAGAGTACTCGGAGGGTACTGCCATGGCACATGTTGGGTCGGAGTACTTGTAGGGTACTGCCGAAGGTGGGAAGTGGTCATGTGTGATTGACCGGAAACTAATGGTGGTCATGTTTGATTGACCCCAGCTCTTCTCTTGAAAATGAGTTCCCCCTCTCCTAGAGCTTTTCTAAAGCTGTTTTACTAAAAATTCTTCTTTAACAAGGATATCGAGATGTCGTATGACATGCTATATCGACACGAGAAAGTACAATTAGGATAAGCACCAGCCCAACCAAACCTCTCTTGCTACAGCCAAATAGCATACAATTTATCCCCTCTTAGATGGTTTGTGATTACAATTCCAAAATGTACTCATGGCTTTGTCCCTGGCTATTAACTTGGCCAGATTATGAAGACTATGAAGATGATGGTGAGGAGTTCGATGATGCCTATGTGAACTAGGATTCGTCTCCTGGTCAGTCGCCTGTAGGGTGGAGGCATGACACGGGCTACTTCTACGCTACCTTTGTATCCGTTGCACTGCTTAGTGAACTTGCCCTGCGTGGCATTTAAATTCAGCCAAGTGGCCATGTAAGACTTTGCGACTTATTTATGTAATGGATGATGTACTCTGTAATGCCAACTCTGTTATGTGGATTCATAACGGTCTTCCTGGGATCATGAATTGTATGCATAACGGGAATCCCGGACGGTAAACCGGGGTCCCCACAGAGTTGCAAAGTGGGGCATTGAATTGGCCTCTTTCGACATCGACTATAAGCCTCGCACCGCCATCAAGTCTCAGGCTTTGGCGGAATTTATGGCGGATTGGAAGGAAGCGCAGGAAACCACGCCCGTCCCAGAACCAGAGCATTGGGTGATGCACTTTGATGGTTCAAAGCTACTACATGGCTCGGGGCCTAGAGTGACACTAAAATCTCCCAAGGGAGATGAGCTCAGCTATGTTCTCTAGATCCACTTCCCCACCACCAACAATATCGCGAAGTATGAAGCGCTACTGCACGGGCTACATGTCGCAAAGGAGATCGGCGTACAACACATCATGTGTTGTGGAGACTCTGACCTTGTTGCTCAGCAGGTGGCTGGCACATACAAAGCTCAGAATGAAGTTATGGCGGCATACAGAGATGAAGTGGATGAGATGGCCAAAAGTTTCCTCGGCTATGATATAAAACATGTACGATGAGAAGATAACATGGCGGCCGACACCTTATCCAAATTAGGATCTAGCCGCAAGGCAGTTCCGCCAGGCGGTTTCCTTGAGCATCTGCATGTTCCATCAGTCAAAATGGTGGATCCAGAAAATCCAGAACTAGCGAGCTCCCCTGTTATAGCGGTTTTGGCCAGCAATCCACCATGGGCAGAGCCCTACCTGGAATATCTGACAAACAAGAAGCTACCCAAAGACGAAGTCCAAAAGAGACAAATCGAGCATAGAGCCAAGGCATATACCATCATAGATGGCCAACTCTACAAATGAACCACCTCGGGAGTTTTCATGAAGTGCATACCCCAAGTGGACAGAATTGAAATACTAAGGGGGATCCACGAAGGTGAATGTGGGCATCACGCCGCTGCCAGATCCCTAGTAGCTAAAGCATTCCGCCATGGATTCTACTGGCCAACAGCCAAGGCAGATGCAGACCGTATCGTGGAGCTCTGCCACGGTTGCCAGATGTACTCCAAGCAAACCCATATGCCCACCACAGCACTGCAAACGATCCCTATAACCTGGTCTTTTGCAGTCTAAGGGCTTGTAATATCCCAGGATTAGAGGTTATAAAGTAGAGGCAACAGATGTGTGCATTGCATTTCATGCATAGAAAATCTGAGTAATTTTTGCGCATTTAAATAAAACATATCAAAGTGATTGGAGTTTCACTTGAGTTGATGGAATTGAAGTACCTCATCAACTAGAGCACGATAAACTTCAATATGACCTTTGTTAAAATCCTTGTTTTGGGTAGTGATAGTTACAACAACTAAAAGAGAGTTAAGTAAGGTAAAACTAAAATGCTTGACACACCATTTTAGACCAGATATCTACTCACACCTAGATCATCATGGTATTCTTTAAACCTTACTTCTTTTATGCTAAAGAAGTCAAAACAAGTCTTATTCTTAATCATGATCTATTCTATAATTTTACGTCCTAATCTAGTGAGTCCAAATGTGAGAAGTGGAAAGGTTAATTCAATGCCAATTTGGTTATTAGTTTTGCCTTAACTCTAGGTGATATAACTTAAGAGCATTAGAGCCATTCCTATAAAGGCCAACTAGGAGATTTTAGACATTACTCCAAGTCTAATTAGGACAAGTCATTTGATATAGGGAAGATCACATCATAAATCCTAACTTGGTCTATACTAGGACCATACTTAGGAAGTGACCAATACTTAGACTTATGAAGTTATGAAGTGGAGTAGATCCTATATGAACCACACAATGGGGAGATTATATTCTTAATCTCAGAAGGTAGGTACAATCAAGAATGAATCCCCGATAGAGGGAGTTGATGAAGGAAATAGTATGATCATGTCAAGTATATGATTATGCTTGTTGATGAAGATAATTAGGTTAGTTATGAAACTTAGTCTGATAAGAAGATATCATCCTAAAACCAAGGGTGGGTAGGAGTCCAACTTAAACCCATCTCACTCAGGAGATACCCATCTTGTTATAGTTATCTTAGAAACCTTGACATGTGTACAAGTTTCCATTGAGTAAACCATCTGGATTTTGGTTGAGCAGATCCTAAACCTTGACCTAGAAACTTAGTTAGTCTATAGATCCTTTGTTGCATTGAGCACATCTCAGAGGGAACACTACTTCCTTGTTGAGTGCAATAGCATACTATCCAATTCCATAACCTCTTAATCATTCACTTGGGATCTCACTTCCAAGTATTATTTCAACTTTTGTAGCACTTTGTGATTAGGAGTAAAACTCTAGAGTTATGCATTATCTCTAAATCAAGTAAGTATGTCTGAACCATAGCTATTATAAGATTAACCAAAACCATTATTTAGTGATTAAATCACATCTTATTGCATATCTTGCCCTTAGTTGGATAGTTATTACTTGTAAGAGAGAGGTACTAAATATCTTCAAATAAAGTAGCAAGAAACTATTAATGATGTTGGGATGTTTTGGGGCATTCCCATGCTATTAGCAAAATAGGGATAAACATAGAATTATACCTTTCATTGTTTCCTTAATAGGAGGGCAAATTGTGATTATACAATGTTTCTTTGTTCCCTTATAAGTTAAGATGAAAGATAATATTGATACATCTTACTATCTATTGAATCAAACATAGGAAAGTATTTCAAATACTCCACAAAAGCTAATTGGAAATATCCCATCAAGATTCACAATAAAATCCCAATGTGTGTTTAATATCTTATGTGCAAGTGCACATATAAAATTTATCTAATATTATGTGATAGATTAGTAGTGTCATATCCATATTTTTTAAGAAATTTCAAACTCAAAATACTGCAAACAAATAGCTAGTTCAAAACCTACAAAACAGAGTGGAATTCAAATTAGAATTTAAAACAACAAGAAATAGCAAAACAGAAAATAAAAGGAAAGAGAGTAGAAAAAAAAGGGAAAACAACCAGTGGACCGATCCGGCCCAAGAACCAGCCCACAACCATCTCGCCCGCTTACCTCTTCGACTAGTCAATGTCGGGAGGGCGTCATCTTCAACCTCACATCGCGCATGCCTGATAGCGCGACGGGGAAGCTTTGCGTCTCGGCCGCCTGTGCTGATCACCGTCGAAGCCGCTGGTAGCCACATCGTAGTCCTCATCCACTCCTCATCCACTGCCAGTCGGAGCTTGGCGATTCACGCCTGAAACATGTAACCGCACTGCCGCCACATCTGAGCCGTCGCCGGCGGTGGAATGCTTAGAATCGGCCTCGCCGTGACCTATAAAAACTGCTCAGAAATCTGCTATGGAACCCTAATGCCTCTCTGCTCTCTCAATCCATCTCAACTCCTCCCTATCTCTCTATTCTGTGTATCACCGTGGGCGACCTCATCGAAGTTCGTCATGGAGTCATTGTTGGAAATCATCTCGTAGGCCTTTGAGTGGCCGAGGAGGTGCGCCTCGCTGCCAACCTCATTCCCGAAGAGGGAATTGAGGAGGGGAAGCCTGGGTAGCCAGGAATCCGATGTTATTCCCCGTAGCAGTTCATCAGAATCGGTGAAACTGAGCCCGCCTCCGTCAGCAATCATCGCCGTCGACCATCCGAAAAGAACCGTGGTGAGTCTGTGAACATCAAAAACCCTTGTTAGCATCCTAAAATCGTTAGTATCATCCGATTGCATGTTGGCCGGAGTTCACCGCCACAGTTTTCTCTCTCTGGCGATGCTTCGGTGTCCAAAAATTATCGGCACCACCACCAACATGTCGCCCGTCGAGTCCTCTTCCCAGCGCACACACACATGCTTCTGGGAAGGGCTTGAATCACCGTCTCCGGCGATCGCCGGCGATGAGCAGCCCCCAGTCAACCGCCATGACCGAGTCAAAGCCCAGTCAGACTGTTGACTAGCCAATGTACGCATGGCAGATGACATGTCCATTGGACCCACTGATCAGTGTCATGGGCTAAGCCCGGTTAGGTTAGAAAAGTTTTATTAGCTACAAATAGAAATTCCTCGGAATAGTTATAACTTGATAAAATCATATCTAATTCACTGTAAATCAGAAAAATATAAATAATATACCAAAATGATCACAAAAACATGACCTATCTGTTTACGTTATAATATTGCATACTTGTGTGAAATAATTATGAATCAAGTTTGAAAACATGCCTAAGTAGTATTTTGAACTTAATTCAAACCCAAATTAAAATAATTCAAACCATTTCCTAAATATCACATAAATGTTTTAAACCTAAATACTACTACTGTACTTAGCATTTCCTTATTCCAAGAATAAATTTAAAACTTTTCTATTAATAACTTAAAAACTTAAATCTATTTTCCTAAAAAAATTAAAGTACTAAACTTTAGGAAAATCCTGAATATATAAAAACTTGTGTATTAGAATTATTACTTAATTCTAAGTTATCTCAATCCATTGTGTTATTTAGAGGTAAGTTAAAAGTATTTAGTTACTTAAAATTTGTATTCCAACCCTGAAAATCTAGGAACATAAATACTAGGTTTTCTAAAATTCTTTTTAGTTACTAATAGAACCTTCCAATGAACTTTCATTGCAATAACACCTTAAGTTTTATGTTCTTCAAAAGTAATTCTTTTGAAGTAAATATAACTTAAGTTCTACCATTCCTTTTTAGAACAAAAACTAATAACTATCTTAGTGTGCTAGTCTAGCCATACTCCCTAATTAAACCATGAGTGGTTAGTTTGATATTCTGTTCCAACATGGTATACTTTAGTCAACTAACTATTTGCAACACCTTTGTTGCAACTTAAAAACTATTACCTTCCTGGCATCATCTAATCACCATACCTTTAAGTAATAAAAATATCCATTAAGGATTGTGTTCTTCAAAAGTAATTCTTTTTAAGAACATATCAGATAAGTATCACATCAATCCCTATGTCTTAGAATAAGCAAAGATTTATGCATGTTAAGAGTATTAACAACTCTAGACTCAACTATAATTTGTTTCCTTCAACACTACTTGTTCATGACATACTAATTGAGTGTGAACCATAATTATGCTTCACTAAAACTCTTCCAATGTTGAATGAACTTTAACTGGTCTCTTTGTTATGATCCACCTAATAACTATTCCATGAGTAATGGCCAATTATGCTAAACCATAGAACACTAAACCTTGTGTGTAGTGCTTCTAATCAATAATAAACATGTTCTTCAAATGTCATTCTTTCAAGAGACATTTAAAGTACATACCAAACCCTTCCATTTAGCTTCAACATAAATAACTATATTTGTATCTTAAGATTGTTGTCAACCCTAAATTTAACTAGGTATTCTTATCAAATAAGAATTACTTTAGCTTTTCTTGTCCCTAACCAACTACTTGTTTGCTAAAATATGATACCACTTAAAAGTGTTACTTTCAAGTTTTCACTCATTGCCATAATAGTCTTTTGCAATAACTCTTGTTTTAAGCTTTATTCTATTACTTTGAAAGTTTGTCAGTCAATCAAAAATCTGTAGCAACCTTGTTATGGAGTGAATCTAAAAGTGCAACTCAGTATAAAGAAGTCATCACAACTTGTTATACTAAATCATTGGGGTTAGGATATGCTTAGAGCGATGCATAGCATATAATTTGCATAACATGCTGCAGATCTTTTAACATCATCTTTACCAGATGATGGTGCTATTTCAATATTTGGATTTCCGTATCGAAGACCTTGACTTGCATAATCTTGCAGTAAAAAAGGCAAGTTTATCTTGCTCATATCTCTTGGTTGCACTGGTTTTGAAACTACTTGCAAAGTATTGACTTCAAACTCTAACATTTCAAAAAGGAAGGAAAATCTATTTTCATAAGTAATATAACTAGTGGTTATCAACCAGTGGTGATAACCTAGGAGGGCTGGCAGGTGAAACCATGGTAAGATTGTGGTGGTGGAGGTTCCACTTGCACGGGAAAGTTAACCTAGGATTAATTACCAATGCCATAGTTATTCCGGTGCTGTAAAAATTGTATCATCCAAGAGACTTGGAATGGGATGGAAAAGTCAGTTGTATCTTCTCTCATTCGCATGTCAACGGGCAGCCAGTTGCCGATCGTGGTAGATCTTGCGGGACTACTTGCACATAGGTGGGATACCTCAGTTCTCACGGCACTAGTGTCTATGATGGTCCGCAACGGGCACCTAGGTACTTCATCATTGGGGTGAATATCAGGGGCATAACCTGCTATGCGTGAATTGGGTGGGCATGCGTTGTGCAGAGAAGGCAGTGATTGGCTTGGATCAATGACTGGGCCCCACACCAAGGAAGTGTGGACGGGAATGATTGCCCGGTTGTGCAACAAGGCTTTGATCTCTTTTGGAAGGACACACCTCTGCAGAGTGTAAAAGGATGTGACATGTTACCCCTTGATCCAAGAAGGAGCTGCGAACATGGCAGGAAAGGTGCTCTCAAGGCACTACTACCTGTGTTGGCTACTGGGCATAGTTTTCTAAAAGTAAAAGCAATCTTTCAAGAAACCTTTGCTAAAACCTTGCATTGGCCTACGACTATTTTGGGTCCTTGGCTTTAGTTAGTGCATATCACACAACTTCTTTCGAAAGAAACTTGCTGGGTAATGCTCGTTACTCACCCCAATCTCTTAAACCCTTGCTAGACTATGAAGAATTAGATGGAAGGCAACTCAAGGAGACAACCTCAAGACCTAAAGATGAAGATGAAGAATTCTACCAACATCAGGATTATCAGTGGAGTCAACAATTATTGCGAAGCTTGGTGGAAAACTAGAATAGGGATAGAAGGGAACCAGTTTCCCTATTCCTAGAACCCAAGTAGCTAGGATATTTCTCTAGATAACCAACTGCATTAGTTGTAGTTTAGTTTAGTCTTCCTTGTTTCTTTCTCGATTATAGTCATTGTTGAGGAGGTTCTGAAGATCTTCTGTATGCTAAAAATTGTAATCCTATAGATATGCCATGGACCTACGATGTTTCTGTTGTACCACTCTAATGGATGTAATACTAGTGAGATAGTGTTCCATTAGTGTTATGTCAACGACTTGCATACTACACATGCAGTGGTATGTGGGGTCACCACAGGGCTGGACATGGTGGGTCCGCTAAAAACAGCGCCTTTGGGATTTATGCACCTTCTGGTAGCGGTAGACAAATTCACAAAGTAGGTGAAAGCTAAGCCCATTAGGAAACTTGATGGCAAAATCGCCCTAAAATTTGTCAAGGACATTGTGGTCAGATTCTGCATCCCACATAGCATTATCACTGACAATGGCACACACTTATCTTAGGAAGAAGTTGAAGAGTACTGCCATCACAACGGAATCTGCCTCGACCTAGCATCTGTGGCACATCCACAGTCTAATGGCCAAGTTGAGCGGACCAACAGACTAATCATGCCAGGGATCAAGCCACGCCTAGAAGCACCACTACGTAGAGCAGCTGGAGCCTGGGCAGAAGAGTTGCCATCTGTACTGTGGAGTCTGTGGACCATGCCAAACAGATCAACTGGCCTTACCCCTTTCTTCTTAGTCTATGGAGCAGAGGCAATCTTGCCAAGTGATGTCCAGTACGATTCTCCAAGAGTCGAGGCCTATGAGGAGGAGGATGCAGAAGCATCTAGACAACTATCGGTGGACCTGCTGGAAGAAGAACGAGACCTAGCAGCCCAGAGATCCGCCATCTACCAGCACAATCTCCACCGCTATCACAGCCGGCGAGTTCGCCAACGCTCATTCAAAGAGGGTGACCTGGTGCTACGCCTCAAACAGCAGGAGTCCCACAAGCTATCCCCGCCTTGGGAAGGACCCTTCGTCATCAGCAAAGCTCTACTGAATCGTTCCTACTACCTCGTTGATATTCGCAAGCTAGATAAGCAACCCAGTAAGAAGCGCAAGCGAAGAGACCCTGATGATATCTACGATGAGACAGATCGTCCATGGAACATCGCATAGCTATGTCCTTTCTACACTTAGCACTTACCTAGCTATGTAATAGGCACCTCTATATGATCAATGAAATAAAGCATTTGGTTCACTCTTCATTTTCTCTGAGTCTTTTACCTCCTTTATTGTTCATTTAGATCATATGGAACCTATTGCGCAATTGTGCTGTGCACTTGCGTCTTTTTTAAATCCGCCATGACGGTCTACGTGGCTTTTTTATGTTTTGATCTCCATTTGATGTTCTCTGTGTGGATTCCCAAGTAGTGACTTTTTGACGATCTAAGCCGCCATCTGCTAAGGGTTTTGGACGGTTGCTATTAAGTATCGTCACCCTAGAGGATTGTTCGTGCGAAGATTTTGCCATCTCATGAAAAGTCAAGCACAGAGAGCCGGATGGCGAATCGCTTAATCCTACGCATAATTTTTTTTCAAAGTGTTGTTTTTTGAGCATGTCAAAAAATGCAAGTTGCATAAAACTAGGCCTGGCAGTTTCTTCACACAATTAAACCACTTAATAAAAATGAGCTGCAAAGTTCAAAAGCATTCCACTGATCTGCCACAAGTAGATCAGTCATAGTGCAGAGCATACACACATAGTTTAAGTTTAACTTACAGACCCACTCAGGGGCTGAATTGATGCAAGTGTTTTTTCCTGCTACATTGCAAGGTACAGCCTAAGAAGATGGCGGAACTTTGGAAGACACCTCTTCACCGCCATCAGCACCTGCAGTGGCCGCAGAGACTGACGCCGAAGCTTGGCTTGCGGATCTAGGTAGCTCGTATGCTTCATAGTATACGTTCAGCTGAGTGCCTAGGGCACATAGCTGATCGTATCCAAGAACACTTTGCCGGATGGCAACCTCGTCCACCGGTGCTCCATCTTCGCCGCTCTCCGGGATGCCAGAGGTGATCAGGTCTAGGTCCATCTCGGGGTAGTGGGCCTTCACCAAGGTTAATGCAGTCCTAGCACCACCCCGAGCGGAGGACTATTTCTAGTCTGCCACTAGCCCTGGCACCAGTAGCAGCTTCTGAGTTAGCGCAATGTTGGAGAGGTAGGAAGAACCCGCTATCTGTAGGCTCCCACACACCTGGCGACCAGCGTTGAGAAGGCCATCAAGCTCCTTCTTCGCTGCATCGGTGGCCATGCGCAAGCCCTCGGTGGTATCCACCTCGCCTTGCTCCAAGGTTGCTGCATAGCAGAAAAAGAAGGCATGTCACATAGTGCATAGCAGAAATTGCAAAATTTACAAGAAGGGAAAGTAATGGTACCTAGCAGGGTGTCCTGGAAGTGATTGAGGACCTCGTTAAAGCCAGCATGCCGCTTCTCAAATTCGGTGGCGGCTTTGCGGATATCCTCTATCTTCTTGTCCTTTTTCAGGCCCTGGCGTTCCTGGTCCTTTAGCTGCTCTTCGAGAAGGGTGTTTGCGGCCAGAGATTTCTAGAGCTGCTGTTGTAGCCCATCCATCGCAATGGCGTGGCCCTTCTCCACCCCCTCAAGTGTGGACTTGAGCTTGGCAGCATCTGCATGGCGGAAATATCAGCGTGGCATTGATTGAATAAGCATAAAGGAAGTCAAACTTGTTAAAGTAAATTACCGCTATTCTCAAGCTACTGCTGCAAGTCTGCCACAAGAGCGCTTTTGTTTGTCAGATCCTTCTCTTGTGATCTGATAACCTGGACCAGGTCCTCTACCACTTTCTTGTAGTTCTGGCAAAATAATTTGAAGTGTTAGTCACTCTTAGAGCTTTATGCCGGATAATCATCCGCCATAATGCTCAGGGGCTACTCACGATGATTTTTTAGTTACTCTTAGAGCATTATGCCAGATAGGTATCCGCTATAATGCTCGGGGGCTACTTATGCTGATTTTTTTTGTCTTCCTAAGAGCTTTATGCCGGATAGTTATCCGCCATAGCGCTCGGGGGCTACTCAATATGAAATTTAAAAGTTCTCTATAGAGCACTATGTAAATGACAGCGCTCGAGGGCTATACTATTCAAAAGTTTATAGAAGTTTCTCTTGAAGCTCCATAGCGGATCATATATGAGAATCCGCCATGGCGCTCGGGGGCTACTGGGAATACATACCTTCTTCATGGTGACTGTTTTCTCAACAAAAGCGACAATGCCACTAGACAGCTGGTTGCTAGCATCTTCTTGGCTAGAGATAAGATTGATGACTTCAAGTTGTTTTTGTTTCCAAAACAAACTGCCCCCCGCCGGAGCATCTGCCACCTGACCCTGAAATGAGCTAGAAGCCTTTTCACTTTGGATGACATCATTAGCCATGGCTTTAGTCGTTGGGTTGGCTTCTGGCATCGAGTCAAACTAACCACTAGCATCCTCCATATCGATATTGTTATGAGCGAGGGAGGGAATTGGTACGTCAGGGGTGTGCGGGATAGCGGCAGGGGAGGGCTTGGCTCGCTTGGATGATGGTTCTTTAACAGTAGGCTTCTTTCTTCTAAGTAAAGGAGGATTAGAAGTGAAAAGCAGCAACAATGAAGAAGGATATCGAAAGGTTACCTTGACTTGGGCAGATTGATAGTAGCGGTATTTTCGGATGGCATTTCCAGCTCCGCCCTGCGTTGAGCTTCAAAACGACGGGAATCAGTAGATTTCCCACCACCACCATGAGTTTTTCTGCTACCAACCCGCTTCTTGGAAATCACCTTCTCCTGGGTCATGCGTGCTGTGTCATCTACATCCCCCACCATCTCCTCCTTGTTTCCGCTGGAGTGAACAACTTCCTCCTGAGCGGTAGACTTTGTGTTGGAGCGACGAAGGGGATGGGCAAAGTGCGCATGTCCAAGCGATTTGAGCTGATAAGAGAGACGTCAGTTCTTATGAAATGCAAAGGTATCATGTGATACTGTGGTGGAAGGGTAACTTACCGAAGGGCAGCTGCCATTCTCAAACATCACCATGCCAAACTTCAAAGGCTTCTTCCTAGGAGATTTCATCAGAGAGTGGATGCGCTTCTCAACCACCTTAGGGTCTAGCTCCTGGTCTGAATAACGCATGCCATCATTTGCACTAGTGTACTCGTGCATCAGGCTATTGCGGTGTTGAAGTGGCTGAATCCACCGGGATATCCAGCAATTGATGGTGTCGATCCCTTTCAAACCATCTATAGATAGCTTGGCGATCCGCCGAGCCAAAAGTTTGACATAAGGAGTGGCGGATTCGTCGTTGACAGCTTTCCAGGAGTCATGGGGTTGTGCTGCTATGTTTTCGAAAGAAGGGAGGCCGCGGGCTTGGGATGGTGTGGGCTTATCCGCCATATAGAACCAGGATCCTCTCCATCCTATGGCGGAATCCAGAGGCATGATGAAGGGGTATTCCTTCGACCTCCATGGAAGGAAGCAAACCGTTCCACAGGTCCGAAGGAATCCGTCATCTTCATAATTGGCCCGCACGGAGAAGAAAAGTTGGAAGAGGTCTACCCTGGGGCAGATCCCGAGGTATCCCTCGCACAAAGCTGCATAGCCCGCCACAGACACCAAGCTGTTTGGCGATATATGGTGGAGCTGCAGCCCATAGAATTTCAGAAGATTGGTAAAGAAAAGAGATGGAGGTATACTGAGACCCCTCTCCACATGAGATTTGAGCATCACGATTTCGGAGGGGTTAGGGACTGGCACTAGGGCTTTGAAGTCAGTCCGCCATCCAGATTCTGCTTGAGGAGCCATGGTGCCCTTGCCCTCCAGGGCTTGGACGTCAGTGTCCTTGACATGGGATTTTTGCCAATACCCATGGAGTTTCTAAGGGATCTGTTCTTTTTCGTCCTCGGCCCCTTCCTCCTGTTCTTCTTTAGCCTCACCATCCGCTTCCTTGTCTGCGGGATCCTCTGCATTTGTTCCTGCCATCTCTTCTTTGGCTTCAGACATAATATCCTCTGGATATAAATCCGCCATTGTAGGGTGTGTTCCCTGAGCTAATTGCTGCAGAGGGGAATCCTCATCCTCAGCCTCAGAATGGTGGCAGGAAGGAGATCTGGAGTTCATGACGTTGAGCGAAAGGAGGATTCCGCTATGAAATGCTTGGAGTGCTTGAATAAGCTATTCCGGCAAAAAAAAAGCTACCGGCGGCGAGGGTTTTTCGCAGTGGCTCATTGGAGATGACGTAGCTCTCGTGGAGGCGCTGAGGAGAGAGAATGCGTCGGGAGCAAATGAGGGGTGACCGGCCGGGGGTGAGAGGCCGGGGGTGAGAGGCTAGGGTATATATAGACCCTGGACCTCGAGATTTGTGCCCGCCATCACCACCGCTCATCCTGATCACAGAAACCCTAATCCAGTGACATGTGTCTAGGGGTAAAAAGGTAAATTCAGTAAAAACAGTGCAAGCGCTATAAGTCTTGCCCTAGAAGGAACTACATGCTGGAATTTACAGGGGATTTCTATGGTATGATCCAACGGATCCCAGAAATCTTGCTAAGTTAAACTACATCGCCTGATCCGCTGTTTACAGTGGATTAATAGATGGAAGAAGGAACATCAAGATGACCGCCATCCAAGCGCAGAAGAGAAGAGGAGCTATGGCGGAAGTATCTCACCAAGAGTGTGCATGGCGGATGGAGATGGCAATCTTGAAGTTCCCTGGGGGCTACTCTTGGGGATATACCAAATGGGTATACCAGCGACATAGTCCTAAACCAGCAAGCCAGGGTGGCCCATCAAGAGTGGTATGGCGGATTGCCTACCGGGCGGCCCAGTTGCTGGAGATATCACGGCGATACTGGATGCAGGCGCTTATGGCGGATTCGGAGATAGGCCCATGGCAGATTGCCTTGTAGTACACGCATAGGACTTAGTCTAGGACTCCAAGTTGTATCCGCTCCGGTACCAACGTGTAGCCCACGCCAGGCGCCTTTATAAGCCTGGCGTGGAGCAGCCCTTGAGGCAGAGAACACAATAGCTAGGTTTACAGCCAATCGCATAGCGAAACAGCCAATCTCCTCATTGTAACCGAGCACTTGTTGCCATATAGTGAATTATAGTAGCATCTAGGGTCTCGCCACCGTTGCGGGATCTGAAGCTGGGTAAACTCGTGCTACCACCGACCTAGATCACTCTGCCGTGTTTGCCCCCTCCACAAACCGCCATACCCCTACCTCTATGGCAGATCTGTTGATGAAACCACGATAATCGGGCTGCTGCAAAGAAGGCCTCTCTTGAGCCCCTCCTACCGGGCTTGTCAGGAAAGAAATTTGCCACCTCTGCATCGCCTACACCAAGCGAGGACCTGGTCCATCCGATGCTGGACATGAGCATTGGGGAAGCTGCGGTACCCTCAGGGAGGAGGCCCCAGTTTACCCAAGAGCGCTCTGCTACAAAGAATGTCCCGCTCCAAGCTGGGGGCTGCGAAAACTTCATCACCATCGGGGTAGGGCTTTCCCCCAAATAGGAAAGCATGTTTGTCACCTTCCTGCGGGCAAACTCTGACATGTTCGCTTGGACTCTGTCAGATATGCCCGGTGTTCCTAGGGAGGTGATTGAGCACCACTTAGCCGTGTGCCCTCAGGCACACCCCGTGAAGCAGAAGACCATGAAGCAAGCGCAAGAGAAACAAGATTTCATCGTCCAAGAGATAGAGAAGCTGAAGAAGGCCAAGTTGATATGCGAGGTTGCCCACCCCACCTGGATTGCCAATCCGGTGGTTGTCCCAAAGGCTAATGGTAGTGGGCGCCTCTGCGTGGACTTTACAAGTCTTAACAAGGCCTGTCCCAAGGATCCTTATCCACTCCCAAGGATAGATCAAATCGTCGACTCCACCACCGGCTGCAACCTCCTTTGCTTCTTGGATGCCTTCTCCAGTTATCATCAAATCAAGATGGCAAAGGAGGACAAAGAGAAGACTGCCTTCATCACACCCTGCGATGTGTACTGCTATATCTGCATGCCCTTTGGCCTGAAGAACGCAGGGGCTATATTCCAAAGGCTCATGCGTAAGGCCTTGGGGGCTCAGATGGGAAGAAATGCGGAAGCCTATGTCGATGACATCATCGTCAAGACTCGCAAGAGTCGCACCTTCATCGAAGATCTGGAGGAAACCTTTGCCAACCTGAGAAAGTTAAACATCAAGCTCAACCCCGTGAAGTGTGCCTTCAGTGTACCGTTAGGAAAGTTGTTGGGGTTCCTCGTGTCTCATCGCAGGATAAAGGCAAACCTTGACAAAGTCAAGGCCATCAAAGAAATGCATCCTCCGTGCAATCTTAAGGAGATGCAATGCCTCGCGGGATGCATGTCAGCCTTGGGGCACTTCATTGTGAGGAGTGGAGAGAAGGCCCTGCCTTTCTTCAAGCTCATGAAGCGCACTGGGAAGTTCAAGTGGACTCCGGAAGCTAACAAGGCCTTCATCAAGCTGAAGAGGTATCTCATGAGCCCACCGATCATGGTTGCCCTAACATTCTGCAAGCCCTTGCTACTCTACATTGCAGCGACCTCGAGAACTGCAAGCACTATCCTTGTCACTGAGCAGGACGCCAAGGTAATCACCAAAGAGGGCATAGATCCTCCGTGCCCGGGGGCTCCCCCTGAGGAAGAAGCAACAATTCCTTCTGCCCCTCAAGAGGAGCTGCCCGCTATAGCTTTGCCGACCGAGCCACTCTCACAGAGCGATGCTCGTGATCTCCATGAGGAGAAAACTCTTGAAGACACCGCCAAGGTGCAGAAACCTATGTACTTCGTTAGTATGGTACTACACAACACGCGTGAGTGCTACACCATGCAGCTAATGCTGCTCTACACCCTGCTGATCGCTTCAAGGAAACTACATCATTACTTTCAGGGTCACCCGATTAAGGTGGTCACTGATTGGCCCATGGAGACCATTCTACGCAACCCAAATGTCACTGAAAGGGTGCCAGAGTGGGCCGTGGAGCTTCAACACTTCGAGATCTCCTTCGAAACCACCAAGGTGATCAAAAGCAAAGCTCTGGCTGAATTCACCACCGAATGGACCGATCCATTCGCCAACGAGCCTCCAGAG
This sequence comes from Dactylis glomerata, assembly GCA_007115705.1. NCBI lineage: Eukaryota > Viridiplantae > Streptophyta > Magnoliopsida > Poales > Poaceae > Dactylis > Dactylis glomerata. The sequence continues at coordinate 2,833,320 of QXEO01000464.1, read as the reverse complement.
GTGGAGTCTACACTCCCCGGAGAAGAGGCCCCATGACTCTGGGTCATGAACTTCGACGGTGCCTTCAACCTTCCCAGCGCGGGGGCTGGGGCCATCCTCACCTCTCCCTCTGGGGACAAGCTCTTCTACGATGTTCAGCTCTGTTTCAGGCCAGAGCACAAGGTCTCCAACAACATCGTGGAATATGAGGGACTACTCATCGGCCTGAGGGCAGCAAATGCCTTGGGCATCAAGCGCCTCATCATCAAGGGAGATTCACAACTGGTTGTGAACTTCTCTAACAAGAGCTACACACCAAAGGATGAGCACATGGTGCCTTATCTTGAAGAGCTTTGAAAGATGGAAAAGTGCTTCCAAGAATTGGAGCTGAAGCACATTCCGCGAGGAGAAAATGTGGAAGTGGATGAAATTGCCAAGCGCACCTCTCATCGCCTGGCATAGCCTACCGGCGTCTTCGAGGAGTGCCTCTTCAAGCCATCTGCTTCTCCATCGATGTTAGGATCCGACCTTTCGCCTGCCTTGCCACCACCACTAGAGCAGGGGGCTCTGGATTGCGGGCCACCTTCAGACGACCGCGTTCTTCTGGCGTTGGCTAGGCAGGAGGGGGTGGATTGGATCCTCGAGCTCAAGGCCTTCCTCATCAGCAGCAGGCTTCCCGAGGATGAGTTGGAGGCCAAAAGGATAATACGCAAGGCCTAGGGATACTATGTCAAAGATGGTGACTTGTACCGGCATCGCCCTAATAGCGTCGCTCTGAAGTGCATATCTACTCAGCAGGGCCAAGAGCTTCTCAGGGACATCCATGCCGGTGAGTGTGCGCATCATGCCTCTGCTTCAATCCTCGCCGCGAAAGCATACCGCAGCAGTTTCTACTATCCTTCAGCTCTCTGGGATGCAGCAGAAATGGTCAAGAGGTGCGAGGCATGCAATTCCACGCCAAGCAGATAAATCAACCAGCGCAGGAGCTACAAACCATCCCGCTCACTTGGCCCTTTGCTGTTTGGGAGCTGGACATCCTGGGTCCATTCCCTCGAGCGCAAGGGGGCTATCGCTACCTCTATGTCGCCATCGACAAGTTTACCAAGTGGGTGGAGGTGGAGCCGGTGTGCACCATTCCGGCTAGGTCCGTGATACGTCTCAAACGTATCTATAATTTTTGATGCTCCATGCTTGTTTTTGCACCAGTTGCCTTGTGTTTTGTTACACTTCGTGGCGTTTTTATACGATTTCCGAAACTAACCTATTGACAAGATGCCACAGTGCCAGTTCCCTATTTTTTGCTATTTTTATATTTCAGAAAAGCTACATAGGAAATATTTTCGGAATTGGATAAAACAAAAGCCAGAAGTCTTATTTTTCCTGGAAGCTTCCCAAAGACCGAAAGAGAGCCAGAGGGGGGCCAGAGGCCACCCTCACACATAGGTGGTGTAGCCCAGGCCCTGGCCGCGCCACCCTAGTGTGAGGAGCCCCTGGCTGCCCCCTGATGACGCCCCTTCGCCTATAAGAAGCCTCGGGACAGAAAACCCTAAAAGAGTCGGCAATTTTCCAGAAAGAGTTCCGCAGCTCCGCCGTCACCATCGACAAATTTCGGGGGACAGAAGTCTCTATTCCAGCACCCTACCAGGATGGGGAAGTGCCCCCAGAGCCATCGCCATCAGTCTCCATCGCCGTCTCCACCGTCTCCATCGACCTCACGGCCATCTCCATCAACCTTGCTGTCTCCTATGATGAGGAGGGAGTAGTTCATCCCTGGGGCTAAGGGCTCTACTGGTAGCTATGTGGTTCACCTCTCTCTCCCATGATGTGATCTTTATGTGATCGTGAGCTTTGTATCATGTTGAATAAGTAGATGTTACTCTTTTTCATTATGTGTACTCTAGTGTGTTATTAAAGTAATCTATTCCTCCTGCCATGGTGTAACGGTGACAGTGCATGCATCATGGTGGTACTTGGTCTAGGCTACGATTGTGATCTCTTATGGATTATGAGAATAATTATCACTATGATAGTATTGAAGTGATCTATTCCTCCTTTCATGGTGTAATGTTGACAGTGTGTGCACCGTGTTAGTACTTGGTCTAAGTTGCAATAATATCTATCTTGAGTTGTGATTTGATTTGGATATCTCTATGAGTGGTGTTTGTCAAGTACTTGATGAACTTTGAGGAGTGCTTCGTAGCCCTACGCAATGATTAGTGTTATTCAATAAGAGAGTAATTCAGAGTACCATAGTGAAGAAAAGTTATTTGTTTGTTCAATTATGTTATATTGTTGGGAGTATGTCCACTAGTGAAAGTATGATCCCTAGGCCTTGTTTCCAAGCATTGCACACCGTTTACTTACTGTTTTGTTACATGTTTGCTCGCAGCGATACTTATTTCATATTACAATTGCTACTCATAATCATCACTACCGCTTGTATTTCACTATCTCTTCACCGAACTAGTGCACCTATACATCTGATAATTGTATTGGGTGTGTTAGGGACACAAGAGACTTTCTGTATTGTAATTGCAGGGTTGCTTGAGAGGGATAGCTTTGACCTCTTCCTCCCTAAGTTCGATAAACCCTGGGTGATCCACTTAAGGGAAACTTGCTGCTGCTCTACAAACCTCTGCACTTGGAGGCCCAACACTGTCTACAAGAACAGACGCGTTCGTAGACATCAAGCTTCTTTTCTGGCGCCGTTGCCGGGGAGGTAAGGTAAAAGGTACTCACATTCTTTGGCTACTAAGTCTTTTAGTTGCTAGTGAGTGCTCGGAGTTATTTTCTTTAGATTCTGCAATTACATCTTTTTGTTTCTTGTTTTTATTTTCACTAGTTAGGCTTAATGAAAAATAAAGACTTCTTTAGTCTTTTTCCTGAGTTTAGATATGAAGTGTTTGAAGAGAAAATTGAAAAACCTTTGGAGCTTATTTCGCATAGCAATGTTATTAGTATGAATGCTTTGAATCCCGTTATTGCTAATGCTATAGAAAAGTCTAAGCTTGGGGAAGCTAGTTTTGTTAAGTATGATATTTTTAGTCCCCCAGCTTTAGTGGAGAAGGTTTGTTCTGATAATATTTTATCTCCCATATGTGATGTTTCTAATGATGCTTGTGCTCCTCATCCTTTTAAAATACCTATGAAGATTGTTGAATGTGTTAAGAATAACTACTATTTGGGAGATGAAAATGTCCATCCTGGTGATCATTTGCTCTTTATATATGAATTATGCGAGTTGTTCCAGTGTGCAGGTATTTTGATGAACCAAGTTAAGAAGAAGCTATTTTCTTTATCACTGAAAGGCAGAGCTGAGGAATGGTATCGGCTGCTTAAGGATGGTCCATATATTGGCTGGGAGGAAATTGTACCTCTCTTTTATTCTAAATTCTATCCTCCAAGTGAGATTCATAAAGATCGTAATCAGATATACAATTTTTGGCCTCATGATGGAGAAAGCATTGCCCAAGCGTGGGGAAGATTGAAGTCACTAATGCTCCTGCCTCACCGTCGACTGCCGCCATGCTCCAGTGAGTCCCCCGGCCGTCCCCGTCCATCACCGTGCCCAGGCTAGGGTTCCCAGCTGGTGTGTTGCCCAGGGAAGAAGAAAAGACCCCGGCCGTCGGATCTCCTTTTAATCCAACGGCCGGGAAGACCGGATACCCCTTCAGGTTTTATGGGGCATCATGTAGCATACCTGTGTTTTATTTGTGCTAGTCCCAGATCAACTGCTAGCACACACAGTTACAAGATGAAATACCAAGAATACAAAGGTCTTTATTACAACGCTTGATCCACAAATAATATAGATCTTTTACAACTCAAAAGGGCACAATGCCACAAACCTATTACAACTCTAGAAATGACTAAGTAACTGAACTACAAGTCTTCTTCTCTTCATAGCTCCATAGGCAGGCGTGTTGGACGAAGACTCGTGACCGTAGCGTAGCCACCTTCAATCTTCTTAGTAGCCACCTGCAACATGATACGTTGCAGCCACGGAGGGTCAATACTTTGAATGTATTGGCAAGATGTCACTTTGGTGGAATCAATGGTACCTACACTTATATGCTATTTGGCCAGGTGGAGTTTGACTTTGCAAAAGCAAGCTTTTCCTAACTTTGTAAAGATTCAAGTTTTCCTTAGAATTTTTTTGATAAGAAGCATCTTTTCTACCCAAGTTTACCCATCAAGTTTCAACTTAGAGAAATTGGGGTAAGGAGATTCTTGAACAGCTTCAACATCATTTCACTCAGAATTGTCCATAACCAGGGACACGGCTAAGTACTTAGTTCTAAACACTCTGTAGAGGTGGTGCACTTTTCCCACAAGACTTAGTTAACCTATTTTGCTATGAGACTCATTTTGCCTCAAATCGCCAGGTGAAAACTAAGACGAGGCCTTCTAGAAGCATCCCTCAGACCAAACGGACACGTTCTATCCTACCAACATCTACCATCCTCTGTTCGCCTGGCTTGAGTTCTTGCAACTTAGTTGACCAAGACAGAGCCCATATGTCTTGAGGTTGCACTGGAAGCTTCATGACTTGAACATCTCCAATCTCTTTGCTCCTGGGTGGCCGTCCACAAGTGAGATACACCTGGTGGTTCAGAGGTTCGACGACATGACCCCCGAAAACCACTCAACATAAACCAATCAAAGCCACATCCACCCAGGTGGTTCATTAACTTAGTTATTTTCTTAGTTTTTGCAAAACATGGTTTTCAACACTTAGCCAAAAAAAATATGTGTAACCCTTCCGACAACAAGTGTAAAAGCAAAGTCCTATAGAAGCAGCAATTCTACTAGGAGATGCAAAGCTAGACAAAAACTCAGCATAAGATATAGCAAGCTAAGACAAGAATTCATAAAAACACCTACACATGCATCTTCTACTAAAAAAGCTACAAGTGACAAAACTTTCAGTGGGACAAGGGAACATGGTGACACTTGCCTTATTTGATGTTCTCGTTTAGACACTGGTCACAACCACGAGCGTTGCTCTCCGGATAATCTAGCGTTGACAAACATTTAACAATTCAATGACCAGAGTATCACAATCAAGCAAACACATATCTACAGAATATATGCATGATAGAAAACAATTAAATTTTTGAATGCATTTTATAAACATTTTATAATTGATAAATAAAGATATAAAATAGCTTTTATTAACCTTCACGGGGAAAATAGCTTGTAAAAAAATGTGCTACAGGTGCTAATGGTTAGACAAAACCAAAACCTTTCAAATGCAATTGGAATTGTCCAAAAATCATTTACAAATTTTAAAATATAGCCACAACTCTAAAATCACTATTTGAAATTTGAAAATCTGAAAGTTACGAAAAGTTGAAAACTAACAGAACCAAAATGTTCCTCTCATTTTTAGAATCCAACGGTATATTATTTGTTAAAAACGGACATGTAGTTATTTTTTCTATGAATTTCACAGGATTGAAAAGCTCGCAGACTAATAATACGAAATTCGAGTTTTTAACAGGAAAAACTGATCGTGACCTGGCGCTACGTGATTGGTCGGTACCCTTTTACACGGATCAGCAAAATAGGCCGTTGGATCTAAGAAAGATGGATGGCTGAGATCGGATCTGGAAGGCTCACCAGAAAAAAAAAAGATGGCCGGAGACGGTGGCGGTGGCGGCTCGGTGGTCGACGTGGGCGGTGCTTCAGTGATCTTCTAGGCCGGCGCTGTGGTGTACGGCATACGGTGTGCGATGCTGGTCCTGTTGGTGTCCTCGGTGGCAGTTATTTCTTCGCGGAACGGCGATGAGTGGCGGTTGGAGGCGGCGGCATTCGAAGAACTCCGGCGAGCAATTGTGAGCTCCTCGGTGCTCTGATCAAGGGGAAAAAGATGTGAGGAGGAGCGGTACTGCAAGGTGAAGGGGATAGAAGGAAAAGGGGAGGTCGGGGGCGGACACAATCTTCGGATTAAGCTCAGACCTGTGCTCCAATGGCAGCGGCAACCTCGGACTTCGGCGAGCAATTGACGCAGCCTGACGACGCTATTTAGGGTTTTGGGAAGGAGAAAAGAGGGAGGGGGTCTGGGGGTATTTATAGGGACAAGGTATGGAACAAATTGCACCAAAAACGGCCGAAATCGGGGGTTTTGGATCAGTACCGAACTCGTACGCGTGCAGGTTTCAGGCTGAAGATTGATGGTGACTGGCGGGTCCCAGCCGTCAGAAAAAAAAAGCAAAGAAAAAGGAAAAAAGGTAGCGGCGCTGCTGGGCCGGCTGGAGCTTGCTCTCGCCCTGGCGGAGCTTAGTACTCGCCGCTGCGTGCGCTGGCTTGGATGCGCCGAAGGGCCGGCTGGCTGGGCCGGATTCAGTCCGGTCGGCCAGATTTTATTTTGTTTTTCTATTTTTATTTTTCTGTTTTCTTATTTCTTTCATAACTTTTGCATATGAACTCCAAATCAAGTCAAACCAATTTCTAAATTTTTCTAAAATTCAACATAACAATACAAAACAGTAATAAACAATTTTTCATGATACAACTAATTTTCAATAATAAAGTATAAATTTATCCCATAGGGATTCTTTACATATTTTTTTAGAAATAGAAATTAGGGTTCAAAAATCATTCTTTAAAATTCATAAAATAGAATCTATAAAAATAATATTTGAAATATATTTTCGAACACATTTTTTAGTAATGCAAACTTTATTTAATATAACTCATTTTAGAAGCATTTTCCTTTGCAAAAAAGCTTGCATAGGTTTGAATAAATTCAAAATGATATTTTGGAAATTCTATTTCCTCAAAAGGAATTCCTTCAAGGACTGAAAGAAAGTTTGAATTTTTTTTAACAAAACATTTAAATTTAAAGTATTTATAAGAAACTCTTTTATAAAATTGGAAAACCTTGGAAGCAAAATAAGTTGGGTTTGAAGATTTGGGGAAAACTTTATTTAGAAAAAAGCTTTTAAATAAACCCAAAAGTTTTATTTCCTTGTGAAAAATCAATCAACACAACAATTCATTCAACTTTTTTTTTGTTCCAAAATTTGGAAAGAAACCTGGGTTGTTACAGACTACCACCCTTAAAAGGAATCTCGTCCCGAGATTCGAGAAGGCTAGAAAGAATGTTGGGTTTGGGGTACTAGGTGGGCTTCCACCCTTAAAAGGAACTTTTGTGGGCAGTCTAGGTCTTTGGGTTCAGACGGGGCAACCTTGGTTTTGACTTGGCACTGGGTCATCTTTTGAACCATATGTTGCTTCTACCTTCATTTCCAATTGGTGGGTGTCTATTCACATACTATAGCATCCATTCTTCCTCAAGGTGGCTTGAGTATGACTTTCCTCCATTGTAGAGCTTCTATTCTACAAGGTAGCTTGTTGAACTACTTTGGACACTGAAGAGTCACTCTTTGGGTCAATCAGAAGACCAAGTTAAGATGTTCTCATAGCTTCATTTCATACCCTTATTTGATCTTCATAGACTTTCCATCTTAGGATTGAAACTTCTTGTTCACCACTATTGGATATATCTGAACTCTTAGGGTCATCTTCCATTGCAAGTATTCTTCAACGGTAAGCTTGTCGTTCATCCTCATTGTACGCCTATTGTGAGAGTATAACATCCTATCCTCCTAAGGTTCAGGCTTAACGTCATCATCTCTCTTGTAGGTATGTCACTCAGGATTCGCAAAGCCAACATTATGAGAGCGAATAATAAGAGTACTACAAATGGTGATCAATCCATCCTACACCTAGTCATTACTTCATATATGGTTTATTGAACCTCACATTCTAACTCTTGGTCACCTTGCTAGTTTTGACAAAAGATTCTATGGATAATGAATCCATGTTTCAATTCTTGTTAAGAATTTTTAGAAAACAAATCTATCGATCCTTAGCTAGTGGTTTATGTAAACTCTCATATGGAAAAAATCTCTTAGCTTGCAGATCCTTTGGTTTTTCCATCTCTTGTTCTATGCTTCTTCTTCTTGATACTGAGCATCTTAGCTGGATCTGTCAATGTTGTTGTCTTTATGGGGGCTTGTCAAGAAACACTTGTTTGGGTTTGAATAAGATGAGCATAGACAGAAGGGATCTAAAGAAAATTCCTACCCAACACTGCAGCTCAAGGTAAATCATCTTACAATCAAGATCTAACAAGCATTTGTCACATCAAACAGCATCATTCAACCACAAACAAACTAATATATCACAATTTGATATGATCATAATGTATTACGATGTCGTTCTTACATATAAGGATCTTAAATGGAGGTCCACCTAAAGTTTCTTGGATGTTCCAGGTAGTAGTCTACTCTTTTCATCCTTGGGGTCCTTCTAGGTGTTGTCCAGTCTATACTTGGGTCTTCCTCCAAGCTCTTCGATAGCGTCCATATAGTGCTTCTTGCAGAGTCGAGGAATAATATACGAAGCATCAATCTCTTTTTGATAGTCTTCATGGGATAAGATCTCTAAAGAATGAGAAAGTATTTTTTTAATGTGAAGTAGATGAGAATAGAAGAAGTTAAAATTGCAAACACCTTTTTAATAAAAACTGAATTAGATAGATTTTTCATCCTAGGGGCCTTCCAAATCTCTCTCATCTTCATTTGCTCATCTTGAACATGAACTTCTCTTCTTGCTCTTAGAATACCTTCTCCTTCTCCTTGAGTTGGGCAAGTAGCTCATCATTTGTTAAGTATTTTTTCTAAGTCCTAGAATTTTTGATGCACAAGCTCCCTTCTGGACATTCTTCAATTTGCTTCCTTTGATGATAGGGGTGGGTGGATCTTGAAGTTCTTTGAGGTGTTGAAGTTGAAGCTCTTCGTCTTTGAGTTGAAATGATGAGAAGTAGAGACAAAAATGACTAAGGGAAGAATTTACGAGGTAATGAGTGTGTAAATTTTTAAATTAGAAATAAGAGCAACTCCTATATTTCTAAGGGCTTTTGTCCAATCCTAGGGTCACAAACCTAAGGGCAACACTTTGCTCTAATACCATCTGTAGCGTACTTGTGCTTTATTTGTGCTAGTCTCAGATCAACTGCTAGCACACACAGTTATAAGATGAAATACCAAGAATACAAAGGTCTTTATTACAACACTTGATCCACAAATAACATAGATCTTTTACAACTCAAAAGGGCACAATGCCACAAACCTATTACAACTCTAGAAACGACTAAGTAAATGAACTACAAGTCTTCTTCTCTTCATAGCTCCATAGGCAGGCATGTTGGATGAAGACTCGTGACCGTAGCGTAGCAACCTTCAATCTTCTTAGTAGCCACCTGCAACATGATACGTTGCAGCCACGGAGGGTCAATACTTTGAATGTATTGGCAAGATGTCACTTTGGTGGACTCAATGGCACCTACACTTATATGCTATTTGGCCAGGTGGATTTTGACTTTGCAAAAGCAAGATTTTCCTAACTTTGTAAAGACTCAAGTTTTCCTTAGAATTTTTTTGATAAGAAGCATCTTTTCTACCCAAGTTTACCCATCAAGTTTTAATTAGAGAAATTGGGGTGAGGAGATTCTTGAACAGCTTCAACATCATTTCACTCAGAATTGTCTATAACCGGGGACATGGCTAAGTACTTAGTTCTAAACACTTGGGAACCCCAAGAGGAAGGTGTGATGAATATAGCAGCAAGATTTTCCCTCAGTTAAGAAACCAAGGTTTATCGTTTAGGAGAAGAGCGGACAATACGACTGAAGGTGATGCTTGCTAGTTTACGATAGCTCCGAACAATTTATATATGGCGCCTCATCCAAGCTTTGCTTACTAGCTGCAACACGGAACATGCATACAACACAATCAAGTACTTTGTTCCCAACTTACGATGAGGTTGTCAATCTCACCGGTTTGCTTGAAATAAAGGGTATGAGCGTATCGAGTGGAAAACAGTAGAAGTATGCGAGTAAATAAGCAGTGCGAGTAAAGTAAACAGGTGATAGCAATATGATTGAAATAGGACCAGGGTCCACAGTTCACTAGTGGTGTCTCTCCATAAGATAAATAACACATGCTGGGTATACAAATTATAGTTGGGCAATTGATAGAATAAAGATAAACGTGATATGTCAAGAAGATCACTATGCGATTTACTTTGGGCATTACAACAAAATACATGGACCACCATCCAACTGCATCTATAACTAATAATCCACTTGTGGCGAATCAATCCAAGAACTCCACAAGTATTAAGTTGCGAACAACAGATAATTGCATTAAGCAAAGTGTGTAATGTAAACAAAGCATATGCCCTTGAGCATATGAATGTTGTTTTCTCCCTAGTAGCAACAACACATCTACAACCTTAGAGGTTTCTGTCACTCCCCCAGATTAAATAGAGGCATGAACCCACTATCGAGCATAAATACCCCCTCTTGGAGTCACTAGCAACTACTCGGCCAAGATAGCTACTAACAACGGAGAGCATGCAAGATCATAAATAACATAGAGATAACATAAGATAAATTTCAGTATAGCAACTCAATCATAACACCAATATTCATTGGATCCCAACAAACCAAACATGTAGAATTACATAACGGTGATCTCAATCATGTAGGGCAGCTCATGAGATCTAAACATGAAGCACATGGTGGAGAAGACAACCATCTAGCTACTGCTATGGACCCATAGTCTAAGGTAGACTACTCACTCATCGCTTTGGAGGCAAGCATGGTGATGAAGAAGACCTCCGGTGGTGATTCCCCTCTCCAACAGGGTGCCGAGAAGAGCTTCTGGACCCTCCCGATCTTCAGGTCGACGGCGGCGGCGGATCGCGATGTGTTCTAGAAAATTGATCGGGTTCTTATGTTTTTCTGTTGGGGGGTCTTTATAGGCGAAGGGGCATCATCAGAAGTGGATCGAGGTGGTCTCACACATAGGGGGCATGGCCCAGGGCCTGGCCGCACCGCCCTGGTGTATGGACCCCTCGTGGCCCTACTTCATCTCCTCTTCGGATCTCTGGAAGCTTCTGGGAAAAATAAGACTTTAGGAACTTGTTTCGTCAAATTTTGAGAATATTTCCTATGTATCACTTCTGAAACACAAAAATAGCAGAAAACAGGAAACTGGCACTGTGGCGACTTGTTAATAGGTTAGTTCCAGAAAATGCATAAAAGTGCCACGAAGTGTAACGAAACAGTAGGCAAATGGTGTAAAAACAAGCATGGAGCATCAAAAATTATAGATACGTTGGAGACGTATCAAGCATCCCCAAGCTTAACTCCTGCTCATCCTCGAGTAGGTAAGTGATAACAAAAGAATAATTTTTGAGGTGACATGCACCTACACAATCTTGATCATATATGTAAGCATTTGTGAGCTGGGATCATAAGAACTTAAAACATGGGCATGAAGATATAATCTTGACAATAAGAACTTAGAAACCATGTTGTAAACATGAAAATGAACACAAACAAAAGATCATGAAAATGAAACAATGAAAGTCAAACGTGTGTTCAAATCATAAGGAAAAACATACAAATGATTTTTAGATTGTCCTTCATGAAGAGCAAAATATAAATGCATAGGACACCTTCAAGTTTAAGAGGGCGACTAGATACAATTAATTTGAGAACAAGTGAAACCAACAATATGAATCAATCAATGAAAACTTTGGGACAATGCACATTATACTAAGAATGACAACATTGCTCTCTTATGGTGCATAAAGAAAGAAGGTGGTGACTCAACATAAAAGTAGAAGAAAGACCCTTCGCATAGGGAAGCAGTGATTGCAAGTTTTATAGACCTTCAAAAATTATGTTACTTGCTGGCTTTGAGCTCTCATTGCCCCCATCATAAGCATCTTGAATGGTTAAAGTTAATGCGAGAACAGTTATGATGCATATGCTTGACAAATCATAAGTCGAAAACCTCGTGCCCCGTGAATACGAGTACCCAACCTCATACTACTTTACTTAGAGTCCCAAGCAAGGCTCTTGTCATTGTAAGTATATATTTATCATTGTGAACCGCCAATGGGGTACCTCCGTGCCCGATGACATGGAATAAGCCCACATCAAAATGACAGGACAAGCAGACAATGAACACCTCAACATCTCTTTTATTTGCCATTTGTTTAGCTTTTTATTGTGAGATGCATCATCGAATGTCCACCATGGGTATGCTGCAAATTTCCACCATGAATTATGCATGGCTTAGATTGGTGGCCCAGGCATTTCCCTAACACATATACAAACTCCATGATCCCCACAAGATTTCCAATTCATTTCACACCGCGGGCATTGCTAACTGTGGTGATGGCGCCAGAAAAGAGCTGATGCCTAGTTGGTGTGGGAGCAGACGTCCTTGTGCGTGGTGATTGACCAGCCCATTGGGAACCCCAAGAGGAAGGTATGAAGAGTGTAGCGGCTAGTTTTCCCTCAGTTAAGAAACCAAGGTTTATCGATCAGGAGAGGAGAGACAATGACGACTGAAGGTGCTGCGGACTGGCTTAATGACACTCCAACAAGGGCGCCGTTAACGATACTTGTTGACTCGTCTTTGGCCAATAGCAACACGGAACCTACACACAACACAACCAAATACCTTGTTCCCAACTTGCGATGAGGTTGTCAATCTCACCGGTTTGCTTGAAACAAAGTTTATGAGCGTATCGAGTGGAAAACAATATAGTATGCGAGTAAAGTAAACAGTGCGAGTAAAGTAAACAGTTGATTGCAATATGATGTAAATAGGACCAGGGTCCACAGTTCACTAGTGGTGTCTCTCCATAGATAAATAGAACATGCTGGGTAAACAAATTACAGTTGGGCAATTGATAGAATAGAGCTAATGTGATATGTCAAGAAGATCACTATGAGATTTACTCTGGGCATTACAACAAAATACATAGACCGCCATCCAACTGCATCTATGACTAATAATCCACCCCCGGGGATATCAATCCGAACACCCTAGAAGTATTAAGTTGCGAACAACAGATAATTGCATTAAGCAAAGTGTGTAATGTAAACAAAGCATATGCCCTTGAGCATATGAATGTTGTTTTCTCCCTAGTAGCAACAGCACATCTACCACCTTAGAGGTTTCTGTCACTCCCCCAGGTGAAATAGAGACATGAACCCACTATCGAGCATAAATACCCCCTCTTGGAGTCACTAGCAACTACTCGGCCAGGATAGCTACTAACAACGGAGAGCATGCAAGATCATAAACAACATAGAGATAACATAAGATATATTTCAGTGTAGCAACTTAATCATAAACACCAATATTCATCGGATCCCAACAAACCAACATCATAGAATTACATAACGGTGATCTCAATCATGTAGGGCAGCTCATGAGATCTAAACATGAAGCACATGGTGGAGAAGACAACCATCTAGCTACTGCTATAGACTCGTAGTCCAAGGTAGACTACTCACTCATCTCTCCGGAGGCAAGCATGGTGATGAAGAAGACCTCCGGTGGCGATTCCCCTCTCCGACAGGGTGCCGGGAAGAGCTTCTGGACCCTCCCGATCTTCGGGTCGACGGCGGCGGCGGATCACGATGTATTCTGGAAAACTGATCGGGCCCTTAGGTTTTTCTCGTCAGGAGGTATATGTAGGCGAAGGGGTGATGTCAGAGGAGGGACCACGGCCCCTCACACGGGCCCGGCGCGGCCAGGGGCCTGGCCACGCCACCCCTGTGTGTGGGGGCCACATGGCCCCCCTCCGTCACTTCTTCGGATGTTTGGGAGCTTCCCCGTGATATAAGACTTCAGGATGTGGTTTCGTCCAATTCCGAGAATATTTCCCGTGTATCACTCTGGAACACAAAAACAGCAGAAAACAGGGAACTGGCACTCTGGCGCTTCGTTAATAGGTTAGTTCTGGAAAATGCATAAAAGTGCCACTAAGTGTAACGAAACAATAGGCAAATGGTGTAAAAACAAGCATGGAGCATCAAAAATTATAGATACGTTTGAGACGTATCAAGCATCCCCAAGCTTAACTCCTGCTCGTCCTCGAGTAGGTAAGTGATAACAAAAGAATAATTTTTGAGGTGACATGCACCTACACAATCTTGATCAAATATGTAAGCATTGGTGAGCTAGGATCAATAGAACTTAAAACATGGGCATGGAGATATAATCATGACAATAAGAACTTAGCAACCATGTTGTAAACATGCAAATGAACACAAACAAAAGATCATGGTAATGAAACAATGAAAGTCAAACATGTGTTCAAATCATAAGGAAAAACATACAAGTGGTTTTCAGCTTGTCCTTCAAAGAGAGCAAAACATAAATGCATAGGACACCTCAAAGTTTAAGAGGGCGACTAGATACAAATAATTTAAGAACAAGTGAAACCAATCATCATGAATCAATCAATGAACCTTGGGACAATGCATATCACACTAAGAATGACAACTATGCTCTCTTAATGGTGCATAAAGAAAGAAGGTGGTGACTCAACATAAAAGTAAAAGAAAGGCCCTTCGCAGAGGGAAGCAGTGATTGCAAGTTTTATAGCCTTCAAAAATTATGGTACTTACCGGCTTTGAGCTCTCATTGCCCCCATCATAAGCATCTTGAATGGTTAAAGTTAATGCAAGAACAATTATGATGCATATGCTTGATAAATCATAAGTTGAAAACCTCGTGTCTCGCGAATACGAGTACCCAAACTCATGCTACTTTACTTAGAGTCCCAAGCAAGGCTCTTGTCATTGTAAGTATATGCATATCATTGAGAACCGCCAATGGGGTACCTCCGTGCCCGATGACATGGAACAAGCCCACACCAAAATGACAGGACAAGCAGACAATGAACACCTCGACATCTCTTTTATTTGCCTTTTGTTTAGCTTTTAATTGTAAGATGCGTCATCGAATGTTCACCATGGGTATGCTGCAAATTTCCACCATGAATTATGCATGGCTTAGATTGGCAGCCCGGCATTTCTCTAACACATATACAAACTCCATGATCCCCACAAGATTCCCAATTCATTTCACATTGCGGGCATCCATAAACAAAAGATCACAATATCAACTCAAATAGGAAGTGCAATGTTGAAAGCTTGCCCCATGACAACATGGATGGGCTAGTCTCCAACTTACAAATTGCAAGCATAACAACTCAGCATAAAAGACCACAATGT
The DNA here is from genome assembly GCA_007115705.1 of Dactylis glomerata. Lineage (NCBI taxonomy): Eukaryota > Viridiplantae > Streptophyta > Magnoliopsida > Poales > Poaceae > Dactylis > Dactylis glomerata. The sequence goes on along the minus strand of QXEO01000464.1, from coordinate 2,818,220 downwards.
CAAATTTTTAAGAACAGGAAAAAGTAAAGTGTGCCTTCCGGTTCGTGAGAGCTTTACTGACCGAATTTCGCATAACACTGGTAAGAGTTTAATTTGAAGAGAAAATAAAAGCAAGTCAAATTTACTTGGAATAGCAAATTGCTAGTAGGTATGTATGGTGGACACTTTGGAAAACTTTGGCTTTTAGGAGTTGGATGCACGAGTAGAGCTCATACTCAGTACAAGGTGAGGGCTAGCAAAAGACTGGGAGTGACCAACTAAGAGAGCAGTAATGGCCATAATCATGCAAAGCAACAAAGCGACATTAAAAGAAGCATAAGATGGCATCAAAAGTCAAAAACTAAATGATCATGAAGGCTATAGGTGACTTTGTGAGAGTCTAACATGTGTGAGCATGCGCCAAGTCAACCCAAATAAAGCATCAAGGAGAAAACCAAAATAATGCTTCCATATAATAAAAACAACGCATGATTTTTCAAAGGCTTATTAAGCAATCTCAGTTATTTGAGACAAGTCATGCTACAGCAAAACAACTAAGCATACTATCAAAAAGACATCAAGCATGACATGAAAAAGCCTAAGCCGCAGTCTACACAAGCTCCTTCTTGTACCACTATTTTGCACGAAGCTTTTTCTCTTTTCCAACACCATTTGAAATTTTTAAAGACACCTCTTTTGATGAAAACCAATAAAGTTCAGAGGCAAAAATACACCTTGATGAAAAGATATGACAAGGTCTGAACACAAATCAAGGCGAAAACGAAAACCAAAAGCAGTAGCAGAAAAAGATGAACGCTCGATTTTTAATAAGAGTGAAAACTAGAGCGTTCTTTGCAAATGAAAACGAGTACATCTCCTCCAAAGGAAATTTGTTGGGGTCCAACCATTTATTGCAGCAAACAAACAAAACTAAACAAACCAACTAAGAAAACTAAAACAATTAACGCTCCAAGAAAAACACATAGTGCATGACGCAATAAAAATATAGTGTTTTGAAAGGTGACCTGATTTTTGCCGATGAAGAAGGGGTGCCTCGGGGGCATCCCCAAGCTTTGACGCTTGTACTTTTTGGATATTTCTTGGGGTGCTGGGCATCCCCAAGCTTGAGCTTTTGTCCATTCTTCAACTCATCTCATCATTCTCCAATCCCTACACTTGAAAACTTCCTTCATACAAAACTAAACACAATTCTATTAGCAACATTAGTGCAAGCATAACATATAATTAATCCTCTATTTGCTTCAGGTTTCAACTCAAAACCACCACATATATAGCATATACTAGTGTAGCAACCTCCCCACAAGTTCCATGATCAAAAGAACTCAAAAGAAAGCGATAAAGTGGCAAACACAAATATTGGCAGAAATCTATCAAAACTGAACAGCTGACAAATGTCGAATTTTTGAGGGATTTTCTATTGCTCAAATCAAAAAGTGTTCAACTAACGAAAGTTTGGATATAACCTGGGGAATAAGCACAAGAAATGTCAGGTCCAAAAGATATACAGTGTATTTATACGAATTTTTACGGTGCAGCACCAAAAATAGTTTCAGGACAGCAATTTCCCCAAATCTTTACCTCACTCGAATTAGAGGCTTCTCTTGGCACAAAAACGAAATAAACAAGATAAGGAGCGGTCATTACGGTAGTAATGACTTCCAAGACTCAAATAAAAGAAAAAGTACTGAAAAGAAAACATTGGGTTATCTCCCAAGAGTGCTTTTCTTTAACGCCTTTGAGCTAGGCGCAGAAAATTGCGAATCAAGTAATATCAAGAGAAGCATTAAGATCAACAGCAGAGGTCTTATCAATAAGGCATTGTATTTCATCCACATAAGTTTTAGAAGACCCTTTGTGATCATGCTTTGGTACACTATTTTCATCAAAAAGATTTTCAGGACAGATCCAGGCAAAATTATTTTCGAAAGCTTCACACAATCCCAAAAGCTTGCAAGGTATAGGTATCTCGGTTCCCTCATCATTAGTATCAATAACCTTTATAGGCGAACCAAGTTTATTAAAACGTTTAAGAACCTTTCTAGCTTCAATAACAACATCTTTAAATTCTAGGCGCAAAGTTTCTAAGATAAAAGCTTTCTTTTCGGGATCCTCTATTTCATGAAGCTTAAGGAACATGTATTGCATAAAAGGATTGAGACTAGCAAACCTAGTTTCCAACATATCAATTAAATAAACAGAAGCAACTTCAGTACTAGGAGCAAGCTCAACCCAAGACTTTTCCTCAACTTCCTCATGCATACTAATGTGACTAAAGAACTCCTCAATGTTGCTTTTGCCAATAATCGAACCACTACCTACTGAGAGGTCCTCCAGAACGTACTTAGGGATAGACATAATAAACTAAAGTAAAGAAATAACAACTACCAAGGATTCAAATTTTTTGGGGTTTTTGATATAAAGCAATGCAGGTAAAATAAATAAAGTAAAGAAAAACAATAACAAAGTAAAGGATGTGTGTGCGAAAAACTCCCCTCGCAGAAGTCTTCTCTTCCTCCCCGGCAACGGCGCCAGAAAAGAAGCTGCTAACTGTGGTGATGGCGCCAGAAAAGAGCTGACGCCTAGTTGATGTGGAAGCAGACGTCCTTATGCGTGGTGATTGACCAACCCGTTGGGAACCCCAAGAGGAAGGTATGAAGAGTGTAGCGGCTAGTTTTCCCTCAGTTAAGAAATCAATGTTTATCGATCAGGAGAGGAGAGACAATGACGACTGAAGGTGCTGCGGACTGGCTTAATGACACTCCAACAAGGGCGCTATTAACGATACTTGTTGACTCATCTTTGGCCAATAGCAACGCGGAACCTGCACACAACACAACCAAATACCTTGTTCCCAACTTGCGATGAGGTTGTCAATCTCACCGGTTTGCTTGAAACAAAGTTTATGAGCGTATCGAGTGGAAAACAATATAGTATGCGAGTAAAGTAAATAGTGCGAGTAAAGTAAACAGTTGATTGCAATATGATGTAAATAGGACCGGGGTCCATAGTTCACTAGTGGTGTCTCTCCATAGATAAATAGAACATGCTGGGTAAACAAATTACAGTTGGGCAATTGATAGAATAGAGCTAACGTGATATGTCAAGAAGATCACTATGAGATTTACTCTGGGCATTACAACAAAATACATAGACCGCCATCCAACTGCATCTATGACTAATAATCCACCCCCGGGGATATCAATCCGAACACCCTAGAAGTATTAAGTTGCGAACAATAGATAATTGCATTAAGCAAAGTGTGTAATGTAAACAAAGCATATGCCCTTGAGCATATGAATGTTGTTTTCTCCCTAGTAGCAACAGCACATCTACCACCTTAGAGGTTTCTGTCACTCCCCCAGGTGAAATAGAGACATGAACCCACTATCGAGCATAAATACCCCCTCTTGGAGTCACTAGCAACTACTCGGCCAAGATAGCTACTAACAACTGCTCCCATAGCTTAGAGACCTTATCGCATGAACCCCCAAGAATTAATCGAGTTGAAGAAACCGTTAGATGACATGTTGAGAAAAGGATTGATCCGCCCAAGTGCCTCAACTTGGGGATCACTCGTAATCTTTGTGGATAAGCAGGATGGTACTATTCGCCTTTGTGTGGATTACCAAAAACTCAATGATGTTACCATCAAGAACAAATACCCTCTCCCCAAGATTGAAGATTTGTTTGATCAAATGAATGGAGCTCGTGTTTTCTAAAAAATTTATCTTAGGACTGGTTATGACCAGCTTAAGGTAAGAGAGAGCGACATTCCCAAGACTGCCTTCACCACCCGTTACGGATTGTATGAGTACATTGTGATGTCCTTTGGATTGACAAATGCCCCAACCTATTTCATGAATCTCATGAACAAGGTGTTCATGAAGTATCTTGACAAGTTTGTTGTGGTGTTTATTGATGATATCCACGTATACTCCAAGACTGAAGAAGAACATGAAGAACACTTGAGACTAGTGTTGGACACACTTCGTGAGCATCAGCTTTACGCCAAGTTTAGCAAATGCCAATTTTGGCTGAAGGAGGTTGGATTTCTTGGACATGTTTTGTCAGCTGGAGGAGTTTCTGTTGATCCCTCTTTAATCAAGTCCGTTATGGAGCACAAGGCTCCAACTAATCCAATAGAAGTGAGATCATTTCTTGGCCTAGTGGGATATTACTGCAAGTTTGTTGAAGGTTTATCAAGCATAGCCCGTTCGATGACACAATTGCTCAAGAAGGACAAAAAGTTTGAGTGGACGGACAAGTGTGAAGAGAGTTTCCAAGAGCTCAAGAAGTGACTTTTTTCAGCCCCAATATTGACCATGCCGGATGTCACAAAGGACTTTGATATCTATTATGATGCTTCCAAGCTTGGACTAGGAAGTGTTCTTATGCAAGGTGGCAAGGTCATTGCCTATCTATCAAGACAACTCCGACCACACGAGATGAACTACCCCACTCATGATCTGGAGCTAGCCGCTGTTGTCCATGCCCTCAAAACATGGCGGCACTATCTTATAGGAAACCATTGTGAAGTCTACACCGACCACAAGAGCTTGAAGTATATATTCTCTTAGAAGGAGTTGAACATGCGGCAAAGGAGATGGATGGAGCTTATCAAGGATTATGACATTGGTATTCATTACCACCCTAGTAAGGCTAATGTGGTAGCCGATGCCCTTAGCCAGGAACCTTGTTCTCTGAATGCCTTGATCAAAGTACAACAGCTGAAGCTCTATGAAGAATTTGAGAAGTTTGGGCTTGAGCTTATTAGCCATGGGTTTTTTAGCTCGTCTTGAGCTTAAACCTACCTTGATGGATCAAATCAAGGAAGCTCAAAAAGGCCACGAGAGCATTGAAGGGATCAATCGACGTATGGATAGAGAGGAAGTCCCTGGGTTCAAGATTGATGATAAAGGAGTCCTATGGTACAATGGATGCATCTGCGTGCCTACCATCGACGACTTGAAGCAACTCATCATGAAGGAAGCACATGATGCACCCTATTCCATTCACCCTAGAGGAACTAAGATGTATCAAGATCTCAGGGAGACATTTTGGTGGCATGGCATGAAGCATGATATTGCATTCTTCATTGCCAAGTGCGACATTTGTCAACGCATCAAGGCAGAACATCAATGTCCTGCTGGACTTCTGCAACCACTAAAGATCCCTGTCTAGAAATGGGAGGAAGTAGGAATGGATTTTATCACTAGACTTCCAACATCTAACCGTGGGCACGACTCTATTTGGGTCATTGTAGATCGTCTTACCAAAGTCGCCCATTTCTTGCCAGTCAAAACTACGGACCATGGGAGGAAGCTAGCAGATCTCTACATATCCCAGATTGTTAGTCTTTATGGTGTTCTGAAGTACATCATGTCAGATAGAGGTTCACGATTCACATCCCGATTCTGGAAGAAGTTACATGAAGCATTGGGTACCAAGCTCTCTTTCAGCACTGCCTATCACCCCCAAACTGGAGGACAAACCGAGCGTGTGAATCAAATCTTGGAAGACATCTTGTGTGCATGTGTCCTATCCTATGGATCTAAGTGGGAAGATTGCCTCCCGTTTGCTGAGTTCTCATACAACAATAGCTATCAATCAAGCTTGCAAATGGCCCCTTTCAAAGCTCTCTACGGACACAAGTGCCGTAAACCTCTCAATTGGTCTGAAACCAGAGAAAGCCAAGTGTTTGGACCCGACATCATTCATGAAGCCGAAGAGCAAGTACAAGTCATTCGTGACCATCTGAAAGCCGCTCAATCTTGTCAGAAGAGCTACGCAAATTTGAAGCATCGTGAGCTAGTTTTTAATGCTAGAGAATTTTCCTATCTACGTGTCACCCCACTCAAGGGAATGCAGCATTTCCATATTAAGGGAAAGTTAGCGCCAAGGTATATTGGCCCATTCAAGATCCTAGCTCGTCAAGGAGGAGTCTCATATCAGTTGGAGTTACCCCAAGAGTTTTTAGATTTTCACAATGTCTTCCATGTATCACAACTCCGGAGGTGTCTCCAAGTTCCCGACAAGCCCGAAGTGTTCAAGAACATTGACCATTGCGCTATTGATCACAACCATGACTTCAACTATCGTGAGAGACCTATTCATATCTTAGAGGAATCCATCCAACTCACCAAGAGGCGCAAGATCAAGTTTTTCAAGGTTCAGTGGAGCAATCACTCTGAGGATGAAGCAACTTGGGAGCGAGAGGATTATCTTAGGAGCGAGTTCCCTTATCTCTTTGAGTCTTAGCTTTGGAATCTTGGGATGAGATTCTTTTAAGGGGGGAAGGTCTGTAACAACACACTTTTGTAACCCTAGATTTATGTGGTGATTTTTTAGTTGTGTAAAATTTGGAGCCAATAAAAACTTTTATTTATTTGATGAATGCCCACTTTATTTGTGTCCTTGCTTGTTACATGCATGCAACTTGTGGTTTCTAGGTTGGACTTGTTCAGTTAGGAAGAACACCTTGACCTTTGTTACCTAGAACCCTATTAAGATACCATCTCAAATTTGTGATCAAGCCCTTTTTCTTGCAACAAATAAAACTTCCCTCTTACACATTCTTACCTTCGGAATAAAACTCCACCCCACAAAACTTGCCCTAGACCAAACTTGCTTGCTTCATTACTTACTTAAATTTTGAGTCTTAGCTCAACATAGAACTATCCCAATTCTTCTTCTTTTATTCATCTTTGTCTCAAATTCTTACCCATCTTCCTCTTTAAAAATTTCTTGGGCTCATATCATTTTGATCACCACTTGGAGTTGTATTAAACTCCCCCTTCTCAAAAATTTGTTCAACAAATCTTCTTTGAATATAGGAACTCCTTTCCAACTCCAATTTTAGAAATTTTGGTTCAAAACTTTTTGTGCAGCCAGCCCATCTCTCTCTTATCTCTGTGATCTTTCTCTCCCTCTCAAGCCCAGCCCAAACCTCCCTCTCTCCTTCCTTGGCCCAACCTCTGTTCGAAGGAAGCATACAGGAGACAATCAGCCAGAGAACCTAGCGGTCGATCTCCCCTTTCCCGCCCATTCTGCTTCAACACCTCCGCTTGGTAATGCCCACAGCCCTACGTCACACTCACGAACTTGTGCAGACGTCTGCCCTTGCTCGCTGGTTGGGCGTCGCTGCCATCTCAGAGCACTACCGCTCCTTCCCGCAGCTATAAAAGCCCCCACCCTGAGCCACTTTCCCCCTCACACCACTCCTCTCCTCCACACCTCTCCCCGAGTGTGAGAGCACTGTCTCTCCTCTCTCTCACTGTAGAAAGCGAGGGAGAGAGCCGAAGCCAGAGAAGCCCCATTTTGGTGGTCATCCTCTCCCCGCTCACCCCGGCCTCTTTTCCCTCCAAAACCGCCCCTGACCTCAGCTAACCCTCGTAGTTCTTTTCCCTGCATAGACCTCGCTGGAAATGCCACCGTCGAGCCGCTCTAGGGAGCACCGTCGCTGGAGGAGATGACCAAACCGCTGCAGAAGACGACATCCTCGGGCCTAGAACCACCGCTGAACACATCCCCGACCTCCTGCGACCCCGCCCCCACCTCGCCGTCGACCGCTGCCATGCTCCGGTGAGTCCCTCGGTCACCCTCGTCCATCACCATGCCCAGGCTAGGGTTCCCAGCCCGTGTGGTGCCCAGGGAAGAAGAAAAGACCCCGACCATTGGATCTCCTTTTAATCCAACGGCTGGGAAGACCGGATACCCCTTCGGGTTTTATGGGGCGCTGACATGCGGGACCCCCTGTCAGCCATCCCTTTTTTTAGATTCCGCCTATGCTGTCTGCTGTTGGGCTGGCCTGCTCCATCTGTCCGGCCCACCCTAGATTCGGTCTGCTGAGTTTTTTTAGATCATTGTTTCAATTTTTGTTTGAAATCTGCAAACTTCAAACTAGGATATCTCCCAAACTATAAATCCGAATTAGGTGAAATCTGTGCCAAAATTTCTTAAATTTTATTCTCTATCTATTAGTCCTAGTTCCCTATTGCAATTTCCCCTGTTAAGTTGCTGTGTTAATATAATTGTATTGCATAGTGTTGCTAGCACCTCTGTCAAAATCTAAAATTTTAAATAGGTTGCAGATTTTGTTTTGATCATCAAAATGGTTAGGAATAAATTGCAGTAGAGTAGTAATGATTATATCTTTCTTTTACCACTGGTCCCATACCATTAGCCCTTGTGTAGTTTAATAGAGATTTTGTTGTTGAACCATGCTTTTTTTGAATTCAAATTTTTGTTGAAGCTTATTAAGAGAACGCTTAATGTTAGAAAAAAACCTTACAACTTTGATAAAGTTTTTCAACAACTTTGTGTAGTAACAAACTATATATCTGAACCTTTAGAGTGCTTATCTTGAATTGCTTGTTATAGTGTCTTGGTATGGTGTGTGCGCTTGTATGTTGATTGTTGTGCCTTTTTTTTTGTTCGCGACGCTAGATTTGACCATTGATGAGTTTGCGGAAGAGGAATACTTTGAAGACTTTGAAGACAACAAGGGACAAGCCACCCAAGGCAAGCCACCTTTACTTGTTGCATACCTTGATCCCAGTTTTATTTTTGCAAGTCTTTTCATTTATGTTTATTCAAGATGCATTTTTTTGTAATTGCTATTACCTCTTGATAGCGATTCATTGGTGACTAGGCTCCACTACTCACTTGATATCATCTTTAAGATGACAACCCTTGATACCTACTTACTCCATTATTTAGTAGTAGCTTGATGCTTACCATCATGTTACCCCGTGTAGCCTTGTTAGTGGAGCAAAAACTCTAGGATGGGACACTCAAATATTCTTGGGAAATGTTTTTTGAAAACCTTGGGAAGTTTTTACTTTTCCCAAATGTATGTTTTGGAAAGAAGGAAAGTTTTCTAAATGTCTTTCTTGGAAAAATGAATGGAGACTTTGGAAGGAGTTTTTATAAAAGAGCACTGCGTATAAGTGTTCGCCAAACCAAACTTAATCCCGTGCAACCACATTACCCTAGAATGGGACGGGGCTTAGTCTATAGTTTTTTTGTCTTAGTATGGGCTACCTCACAACTCTATGAGGGTGTTTGATCCCTTGAAGATAGGCTGCTAAATTTTGGGGCAATACACCATAGTTGGCTAGGGCCGGACGATACTATGGGTCTCTTATCGTGGTGATGGTATCGTGAAGTAGGGGACTGCCATGGTGCCGGAGGGGTTAAGCCCATAGGGTAGGTGCCTATACTAGGATGACTAAGTGAAAGGCTTTGATCAATTATCCAAAGCTCACATACTTGTATGATGGTCCGTGGTAAAGTCTTGGCGGATTTATCGAATGGTGTGGGTAAAGTGTGCAACCTCTGCAGAGTGTCAATCTATTCGAATAGCCGCATCCTCGGTCATGGATGGTTGGAATGGCCATACTTAACCTGGGCTGGTTTTGTTTTAAAAAGGATTTTGTGGAAAAAGGAAAAAGGAAATGGTTCGGAGTACTGATGGGGTACTACCGTGGAGGTGGAAATTGTGTAAAGGAAATGACAACTTGGGTCAACCTTCCTAGAGATTTTACTAAAAGTTTTTTTTAAAATGTTTTAATGAGGATATAGAAATGTCATAGAACATGTTCCTTAACATGCTATATCGACACGAGAAAGTTTTTGAAAAATAAAAACAAACTTAGTATAGAGCCACCCTTGCTACAAGCCATACTAGCATACCTCTTGCATATTGTTCTTCTTAGGTGGTTTGCGAGTACAATTCCAAAATATACTCACGGCTTTGTCCCTGGCTATTTACTTGGTCAGACTTTGATGACTATGAGGAAGATGAAGCTTTCAATGATGAGTTCATGAACTAGGCCATTCTCCCGGTCAGCTGCATGTAGGGTCTAAGGCATGACTTGGGCCCAACGATGATGCTACTGTTATCCGCTATGTTATGTGTTGAACTTCGCCTTCAAGGTATTTGATATAAGACTTGGCCATGATGCCATTGTTGTAAGACTATTTTAAATTCGGTTGTATGGATGATGTACTTTGATTACCAATTCGGTTATGTGGATTCATGAGCATTTCTAGGATCATGAATTGTATGCATAACGGGAGTTTCGAACAAGCGGTCCAGGGCCCCCACATTTTGCTACTCCATGAGGGACAAGCTGATTGATTCATGATTATGGTTTTGCTTGTTCTTAAATTATTTGTATCTAGTCGCCCTCTTAAACTTGAAGGTTTCCTATGCATTTATGTTTTGCTACTCCATGAGGGACAAGATGAAATCCACTTTGACATGTTTTTCCATATGGTTGAAACACACACGTGACTTTCATTGTTTCATTGTTCATGATCTTTCATTTGTGTTACTCTTCATGTTATAACATGGTTGCTAAGTTTCTATTATCAAGATTATGTCCTTCATGCCCATGTTTTAAAGTACTTTGATCTCAGCACTCAATGGTTTACCTAGTTGATCAAGATTGTGATGGTGCATGTCACCTAAAAAATTATTCTTTTGTTATCACTTACCTACTCGAGGACGAGCATGAGTTAAGCTTGGGGATGCTTGATACGTCTCAAACGTATCTATAATTTTTGATGCTCCATGCTTGTTTATACACCATTTGCTTTGTGTTTTGTTACACTTCATGGCATTTTTATGCATTTTCTGGAACTAACCTATTAACGAGATGCCATAGTGCCAGTTCTCTATTTTCTGCTATTTTTGTGTTTCAGAAAAGTTACACAGGAAATATTCTTGGAATTGGATGAAACAAAAGCCAAACCTCCAACTTTTACCGAAGCTTCCAGAAGACAGAAGATGAGACAAAGGGGGGGGGCCACAAGCCAGGCTCACCCCCAGGGGGCGCGGCCCAACCCCTAGACGTGCCTCCCTATGGCGAGGCCAGCTAGCCCCACCTCTGACGATGCCCTTTCGCCTATTAATTCCTCCCGATGGGAAAAACCTAAATACTTGATCAATTTTCCAGAAACACATTGTGATCCGCCGCTGTCATCGACTCGAGATCAGAAGGGTCCAGAAGCTCTTCTTGGCACCCTGCTGGAGAGGGGAATCACCACCGGAGGTCCCATCATAATGTGCACCGATGTCCGGCCTGAAGCGTAGCGGCCAGGCCGCGTGGTGAAGGGGCCCGGCGAGAGCCGTGAAGCCCCCAAAGCCGAGGTCGCCAACTTCTGGCTCACCGACTTGGCCAATGGCTTCCAGGCCATCGAGGACTTGAAGACGTGCTCGATGACGACTCGCGTAGATAGCACGAAGGCGAAGACGGTGATGATGATCATCACCCATGTCGAAGCAGATCTAGAAGAAAACACACCACAGCCCCCTACCTGGCACGCCAAATGTCGATGGATTTCTTGTCGCAAGAACATGGGGTACCACGCGATGGACCCAAAGATTCGAATGCAGGGAGCTGAACGTGTGAGATCTTGGATCGCAACGAAACACAGTGATGGAAGCCTCGAGATGTCACAACACACTAGAGAGAGGGAGACGCCGAGCTTTACCCAGGTTCAGGGCCCTCGTGGTGAGGTAAAGCCCCTACTTCTCGCCTTCTTGTATTACGACGAGATACCTCGCGAGGAATACAAGGTCTTGGTTACAGAGCTCTAACTGGCCGGAGGTAGAAGAACCAACTTAGCCTAGCTAGGAACCCAGAGATGAAGATCGGATCCCCTCTAAGGGGTGGCCTCCCCTCCTTTTATAGCGCCCAATTCCTCCTTCCCCTTATCATCTTGAGGAAGGGGTTGCCACACACGGCCAAGGAGGGAGGACAGCTGTAGTCTTGAGTCTTCTGTGGACATAGTGTTTATAGAGTAATGGCACCGGTCCACAGGAGTGGGTGGAGGAAGCTGACGTCCTCCTCTAGCGCTCCGCACTGTCCACCCTATTTTTAGGGGGGTTGGCCAACAACCACTATGCCGCTTTATGTAGGCACGGCAACTGCTGGTCTCCTCCCTATCGGGGGTAGCATGGATGGTACACAGTCTTCTGCTCTTATCTTCTTGCTCAGCACAGAAACATGCCAAGCTGACATGGACATGGTCCTTCCCCTCACGAGAAATAGCACGTGAGGAGGTCTTCTGGTCCTTAGCAGTTTAGCCATCATTCTCCTCATGAGGCGCCTCCTCATGAGGGTCTTCTTTGTTGGGCTTTGGTCGTCGCTCCTCCCCTGGGCCAAAGTTGGGCCATTGAAGGGGCCCAGGAGCAGGTGGACCGGGATACCCCGGTATCCAGAACACCGACAACCACCACCACCAAAGGAGTAAATCGTCATTGGTTTAGGCACCCCCTTGGTTTGTTCAAGCTTGGGGGAGTGACGCGGTATCACATCATTATCTTTTACCCATTTACTTTTCAAGTAGAGTCATATCATGAATAGAGAAGTTATCTTATAGGATAGTTTGTAGTGTGGAAGTATCCTCCTTAGTTGGTTATCTATGTATCCCTTGGTGTGAGTTGCAGTAATGAAATATTAATGAGAAGTCTTATCATTTACCTTCTGCACACTTTATTTTAGTTTGCAATTTTTCTTATATGATTAGTCTTGTTGATTAGTATTGATATCACTTTGGGAGCATGAGTAAATCTAGTTGGTTTTGGCAAACTTAGCAATGGTCAATAGCAGATTACCTTGAAGTTTGAATAGAAAGAAGGAAATACTAGTAGATACATCATTTCAGCTTTACTTCATGATTGGCTCATAAGCAGTAGTATTCTCAAAGTTAAAATCATTTGTGCTTTCAAGGAAGTTTGCATGATTGTTTTTATAACATTTATGTTTGTTTGTTTCATGCAACTCTTATGCTTGCTACCCAGCCTTGCTAGCCAAAAACTTGTACTGAGAGGAAATACTTCTCGTGCATCAAATCCCCAAAAACCAAGTTACTTCCAAAGAGTCCACTATAAATTCCTATGCATGGTATTTCAAGCCATTCCAAGTAAATTTTCATGTGCTACCTTTCAAAAACCTTCAACTACTTCTCATTTTGTGCCACTGTTTTTAGCTTATGAGGATGTAGTGGTTGGGTTTGTTATCTTCCATATTAAATTGAGTACCCACTTCCATGCTTCATCTGCTTGTCACTAATTTTGCAAGGGAGCTGGTCAGACCATTATAATCTAAAAAAGAGAAAAAGAAATGAAAAAGGCACTCCTCCATGGTTTGTGAAAGTTGTTGGGCACCTGATGGAATCGGTTAGCCATGGTTTGAGAAAGGAAAAAAAAGGTGGGGAGGAGTGCCAAGCTATAAAAGAGCACAATTGTGCCAAATAATCAACATATCTCGAAACCGCTCTCACTTGTTTAGTATGGAAGATATCAAGGACTCCGTTGCTAGTCGTTGACAGAAACAACCACCTCTCAAAACAATTTTTACCTACGTTTTACAAATAAAAAGCTCTAGCACATGTTTAATCCCTGCTTCCCTCTGTGAAGGGCCTATCTTTTACTTTTATGTTGAGTCAACCTATTTCCCTCTATCTCAAGCAAGCATTTGAATTGTTCTGTTTCATTCACTCATATGTTGATTTGTTCAATCATGTTTACTGTCTTCCTTTGTTTAGTGCAATGCTTTTACCTGAAAGAATATATCTTTGAAAGCTTTCTATGATTGTAAAGAGATTCTTATGATTGAGTATGTGATTTTTGCTTTATAAGCTCTGTTATAAAAAGACTTCATTCAAAATATAAGTGCAGTTTGTTCATTGTTCTCTGACCAAGAACAAAGGTTTGCCATAACCAATCATGATTTACCTTGTGCATCTTTATTTTGATTCCCACTGCTTATTGCAAGTCAAATTATATGAAGGGAAGTTGCTATCTATTATGACTTGTGCCTTGGTAAGCATGATGCTTCTTGTCCGTATTTTGTTTATCGACACTTCACTCCATAAACCTGTGGTCATGTTTACCGAGATCAGTTTTCGCTTGGGGACAAGCAAGGTCTAAGCTTGGAGGGGTTGATACGCCCATTTTGTATCACTATTTTGTATCATAATTTACTATTATTCATTGATATATTTCATATTTAGAGATGATACTTATGTTATTTCCTTTGCTTTTGCATGATTGATGATATTTGGAGGACTTGCTACTGGAGTCAGGATTCTGCTGGAAAAAGGACCGTCAAGACACCATATTTCGGAAGATCAGGAAATTCCAGAAAAATACCAGAAAATTATATTTTACCAGGAGATGGAAGTAGCTAGAAGGAGGAGGCGAAAGGATTAGCAGGTGGGCCACACCACCAGGTGGCGCGAGCCCACCCCTGGCTGTGCCACCCTGGGGTGAGGCCACCCTAGCCCACTCCATTCATTGCCCCCTCGCGTATATCGTCATCCCCGAAAACCTAAGTGAGGGGGGATTAGAGAAAAGCTCTCCGACAGGCAGGAATCTACTGGGGAAATCCCTTCCCGGAGAGGGGAGATCGTCACCATCGTTATCGCCATCGCACCGGACTTCATTGGGATCATCATCATCACCACCATCACCAGCACCTTCATCTCCACCATCACCATGCCATCCCGCTGTAACATCTTGGGTTGAATCTTGTCAAATTCTTAGGGAAAACTTTCTCGGTGTTGATTACTCTTATGGTTGATGCTATTGAGTGGAACCGTTGAATTAAGGTTTATGTTCAGTTGTTATTTACCATTATTTCACCTTTGATCATGATCCATATGATGTCTTGTGAGTAGTTCGTTTAGTTCTTAAGGACATGGGAGAAGTCGAGATGTTAGTAGTGGAACTATGTTGAGTAATATTTAATGGTTTGATATTTATATGCTGTGGTGCTATTTCACTAGTGGTGTCATGTGAACATCGACTACATGATAGTTCACCATTTATGGGCCTAGTGGAATGCATTGTGTATTTGGCTACTAATTGTGGGGTTGCCGGAGTGACAGAAACCTAAACCCTATTAGGAAACCATTGCACCAGGGAGTGTAGGATCTCAGAGTTTAAGGCTGTGGTTAGATTTATCTTAATTACTTTCTTGTATTTGCAGATGCTTAAAGGGGGTATAATCACAAGTGTGTATTAGTCCTAGTAAGGGTAGTACGCTAGCACAGGTTCACCCCCATAACACTTGTCAAACCAATAAAGATTATTTAGTGGCGTGAAGCGAAAGCACTTGATAGAAACTCCTGTGTGTCCTCGAGAATGCTTTGTCATCATAAGTTACACAACCGGCTTATCCTTTACTCTAGAAAGGATTGGGCCACTTGCTACAATTATTATTACTGTCTTTTACTTTACTCGTACTTTATTTACTTGCATTACCAAATACACTTGAAAACATGTTTGCTAGTATTTACAGTGAATCCTTGATCAAAACTGCTTGTCAACACCTTCTGCTCCTCGTTGGGTTCGACACTCTTATTTATCAAAAGTACTACGATACACCCCCTATACTATATCCCAATTTCTGTCAGTCTGGGGCCTTGGGTTTCAGACAATGATATGTGTAGACAACTTGCAGATAAGACCATAAACAACAATTATCATAATGAAACAATAACAAGTTCAGTTTTGAGATCATGGCACTCGGGCCCAAAGTGACAAGTATTAAGCACAAGTTGCAACAATGTCATAAGCACTAATAATAGATACTAGGCACCATGCCCTAACAATCTCATAGCAAATTACATGAACAATCTCATCCAATCCCTACCATCCCCTTCACCTACAGTGGGAATTACTCACACATGGATGGGGGAATCATGGATGGTTGATGGAGAGACGTCGGTGATGATGGTGTTAAGATCTCCTCCAAATCCCCATCCCGATAGGGTGCTAGAATGGAGTTTCTGGTTCCAAATCATGGTTTCTGATGGTGGCGGTGCAGCAGAACTCTATCTGGGAAAAATGCTGAACCCCCTATAGTTTCTGGTCGAAGGGTATATGTAGGCGAAAGGGGGGCTCGAGGAGGCGGCTGAGGTGGTCTCACTACCACCCGACGTGGCCAGGCCTGGGCTACGCTCCCTGGTGGTGAGGCGGCCTCCCAGCCCCTCTCCATCTCGTCTTCTGGCTCCGTCGGTCTTCTGGTGAAATATGATTTTTGCAATATTTTCCCGGATTTTTATTAAAAGTTGGATTTCTGCAAAAAACGAGACACTAGGGCAATTCTGCTGAAAACAGCGTTAGTCTGTGTTAGTTGCATTCAAAACACACAAATTAGAGGAGAAACAATAGCAAATGTGTTCGGGGAAGTAGATACATTTTGGACGTATCAACTCCCCCCAAGCTTAGCTTATTGCTTGTCCTCAAGCAATTCAGTTAACAACTGAGTGCGATAAAAGAAACTTTCACGAACACATTTCCTTCATAATATGTAAATGTTCTCACTACATGATCAATTACTCAGGCAGTTCATAATAAGAAATATCCAAACAATGTTACCTCATAGTCAAGCAAGCTATGAAAGAGTACCAATGTGCTAATAGCAAGCAACATGAACATAAGAAGCTACAAGATTGTAATGTTCATAGAATGATATGGAAGAGTGGTATCCCACTTGCCTTTATTTGTGAAGCAAAACATAAATGCTGAGGCACCTCTGAAGTCTGAGAGAAGACTAGAAGTAGAAATATCAAAGATACAAGCATCAAAGTTATACCACAATTAACCGTATTCTAGGACAAGCACATTACACTAAGAATGATAGCTATGCTCTCAAGAAGGTGCTTAAAGTTAGAAGATGAAGACTCAACATAAAAGTAAAAGAAAGGCCCTTCACAGAGGGAAGCAAGGATTAAACATATGCTAGAGCTTTTTATTTGTAAAACAGAGATAAAAATTTATTTTGAGAGGTGGTTGTTTCATGTCAGCGACTGGCAATGGGGTCTTTCTATCTTCCATAATAAACAAGTGAGAGTGGTTTCAAATTTCTTTGAAAATTTGGCACATTGGTGCTCTTTTATAAAGCTTGGCACTCCTCCCCACCTTTTTCCTTTCTCAAACCATGGCTAACCGATTCCATCGGGTGCCCACCAACTTTCACGTACCATGGAGGAGTGCTCTTTTCTCTTTTCTTTTTTTAGATTAGATTACAATGGTCTGACCAGCTCCCTTGCAAAATTAATGACGAGCAGATGAAGCATGCAAGTCAAGGGGTACTTAATTTAATATGGAAGATAGCAATTTCGACCACTACGTCCTCATGAGCTAAAAACAGTGGCACAAAATGAGAAGTATTTGAATGTTTTGAAAGGTAGCACATGAAAATTTACTTGGAATGGCTTTGAAATACCATACATAGGAATTTATAGTGGACTCTTTTGGGTTACTTGGTTTCCAGGAGTTGGATGCATGAGAAGTATTCCCTCTCAGTACAAGTGAGGGCTATCAAAAGACTGGGAAGTGACAATCGAGAGAGCAATAACTGTCATAATCATGCTTGCGGCAAAACAAAATTAATATAGGCATAAAAACAATACTCCCTCCAAGCCATATTACTCTTTGCAAATACTAATGTATCTATCAGTAAAATGTGTCTAGATACATCTATATTAGTGAAGAGTATTATGGGTCGGAGGGAGTACAAAAACTTTGAGGCAAATTAGATCATCGAGGCTTAATTGACTTTTTGTTCAGTCATATGCATGCTTGAGCATGTGCCAAGTCGATTCAAATGAAACTTTCAGAGGAGGATACCACAATGGCATACCATATTATGAATAAAACACTGCAAGCAAGCATCTACATAACATGCTACAAACTATTAGTAAATTGGAACAAATCATATGAGAGCAAGAACTACAAAGCATCCATTAGATAACATATACCTTACATGAACAGACTAAGTATGTCCACATAGATGAGTATATGTACAAAAATGAAAACAAATAGAGTTCATACCAGCCTCTTACCACATCTCGAGTCGCATATGTCATCATTATTGCTCTTCACTTATGTGGCTTGAATAATATAAAGTGAATACCAAGCTCCATCGGAGTCACCTGAGACTGAACTCTGCAACAAACTTTACAAAACCAAAGAAGAACAACAAATATTTTTGGGTTTTCAAATTTTGCAACAAGGACAGAAGGAGAAAGCAAACAAAGCAAAATATTTTTGGATTTTTCAAATACCAAACTGAATATAGGAAATAAAGCAAACCAAAGCTAGAAATCTACAGAGGCAAATAAAGAGAAACAACAGAGATATTTTTGGTCTTTTTGTGTTTTGGAAAGCAGAAATAAAAACAAGAAACAACACAGAAAAAGAAAGCGAAACATGGATATACAAGGGACCGACAAAATATGATAGGTAGATGAGTGGATCGTTGGCGTACCTCCCCCCAAGCTTAGGCTTTTGGCCTAAGTGGAGATCAATCCCAGCTCGGCCAAATCAGCCATGAAGTGGCGCCTCCAAAGTGTGACAAAGAAGTACCTTTGTCCTGGTAAGAACTCGAGGACGCCCCAGCGTGGTACATGGCATAGTCGTCAGCATGCACCTCCTCTTCCTCTTGGTCCACAGCGCCATGCTGTACACGGAAGCCGAGTAACCTGAGCTGCTCGTCCAACTCCTCCTTCGAGCACGACCATGGTCCCCTACAAACACTGAACAAACTGGGCTGCGGCAAGGGAACTTCCCTTTTATCTCCATCAGTGAATAACATTCTATAAACTAATTTCCCTGGACATGAGTTAGCAGTAACAAAGTGATGGAACTTCATGGCAGCAAGATCAAGCCTCTGAGGGACCAACAACACATCATTAGGAGCAACAGAAAGTCCTAGAGCAGCAACAATGCGCGCTGCAATAATGCCCCCATAAATAGGTCTCCTAGTGGCTAGATGCTTGTTGTGGCACAGTTGATGTGAATCACCATCCAGTTGGGAACCCCAAGAGGGAGGTATGATGAGTAAAGCAACAGTTTTCCCTCAGTAAGAAACCAAGGTACGTCGAATCCAGGAAAAAGCCAAACTCTAGAAGGTGATGCTTGCTAGCTTTGCGATAGCTTCGGATAATTTATAAGGCGCCTCGTCCAGTGCTTTGCTTTGCCAGCTGCAATGTGGAACCTACACACAACACAACCAAACACTTTGCTCTCAACTTACGATGATGTTGTCAATCTCACCGGTTTGCTGTAACACAAAGGAATGAGCGTATCGAGTGGAAAGCAATATTAATATGCGAGTAAAGTAAACAGTGCGAGTAAAGTAAATAGGTGATAGCAATATAAAGGAAATAGGACCGAGGTCCACAGTTCACTAGTAGTGTCTCTCCTTAAGATAAAATAACACATGCTGGGTAAACAAATTACAGTTGAGCAATTGATAGAATAAAGATAACGTGAATATGTCAAGAGGATCACTATGAGATTTACTCTGGGCATTACAAGAAGATACATAGACCACCATCCAACTGCATCTATGACTAATAATCCACTCGCAGGGAATCAATCCAAGAACCCCACAAGTATTAAGTTGTGAACAATAGATAATTGCATTAAGCAAAGTGTGTAATGTAAACAAAGCATATGTCCTTGGACATAAGAATGTTGTTTTATCCGTAGTGGCAATAGCACATCTACAACCTTAGAGGTTTCTGTCACTCCACCAGATTAAATAGAGGCATGAACCCAACTATCGAGTATATATACCCCCTCTTGGAGTCACTATTATCTACTCGGCCAAGATAGCTACTAACAACGGAGAGCATGCAAGATCATAAACAACATTGAGATAACATAAGATAATATTTAGCACATCAACTCAATCATAACACCAATATTCATTAGGTCCCAACAAACACAACATGTAGAATTACATAACGGTGATCTCGATCATGTAAGGCAGCTCATGAGATCTAAACATGAAGCACATGGTCGAGAAGACAACCAACTAGCTACTGCTATGGACCCATAGTCCAAGGTAGACTACTCACTCATCATGCCAGAGGCAAGCATGGCGATCAAGAAGACCTCCGGTGGCGATTCCCCTCTCTGGCAGGGTGCCGGGAAGATCTTCTGGACCCTCCCGATCTCGGGTCGACGACGGCGGTGGATCGCGATGTGTTTCTGGAAAATTGATCGGGTACTTAGGTTTTTCCCATCGGGGGGACTTTATAGGCGAAGGGGCATCATCAGAAGTGGACCGAGGTGGTCTCACACATAGGGGGCACGGCCAGGGCCTAGGCCACACCACCCTGTTGTGTGGCCGGCTTGTGGCCCCTCTTCGGTTCTCTAGAAGCTTCCATAAATTTCTGGATGTTTGGCTTTTGTTTTGTCCAATTCTAAGAATATTTCCTGTGTAACTTTTCTGAAACACAAAAACAGCAGAAAACAGGGAACTGGCACTGTGGCATCTCATTAATAGGTTAGTTCCAGAAAATGCATAAAAATGCCACGAAGTGTAATAAAACACTAAGCAAATGGTGTGAAAACAAGCATGGAGCATCAAAAATTATAGATACATTTGAGACGTATTAGCATCCCCAAGCTTAACGCCTGCTCGTCCTCGAGTAGGTAAGTGATAACAAAGAAATAATTTTTGAGGTGACATGCACCTACACAATCTTGACCATATATGTAAGCGTTGTGCGCTGGGATCAAAGAACTTAAAACATGGGCACAAAAGATATAATCTTGATAGAAGAAACTTAGCAACCGTGTTATAACATGAAAAAGAACACAAACAAAAGATAATGAAAATGAAACAATGAAATTCAAATGTGTGTTCAAATCATATGGAAAAACATACAAATGGTTTTCAGCTTGTCCTTCATGAGAGAGCAAAATATAAATGCATAGGACACCTTCAAGTTTAAGAGGGCGACTAGATACAAATAATTTAAGAACAAGTGAAACCAACATCATGAATCAATCAATGAAAACTTTGGGACAATGCACATTATACTAAGAATTACAACTATGCTCTCTTAGACGGTGCATAAAGATAGAAGGTGGTGACTCAACATAAAAGTAAAAGAAAGGCCCTTCGCGGAGGGAAGCAGTGATTGCAAGTTTTACAAACCTTCAAAAATTATGGTACTGTAACACCCCAACTTTTGTAACCAAGTTTAAGTGTTGTTAAGTGAGGCAAAAATGAGGGCCAACAAAAACTTTTTTTCAACTAACCAAATAAAATAGTGTTTCCTGCATGTTTGCCTTGATTGTTGTTCAAAATTATGCTTGTAAGAGTGTTGTTTGGTGAATAAGATTTGTGGACCAACCCAATCCTTGTGTTCTAGTGATCATGCCATCATCTGTGCTTCTAGCTTTCTCTCTAGACAAAGTATCTTGGCACCTCTATTATTTGAAAAAAGTTTTATTTTCCAAAATAGGAGCCAAGACCAATTTTAAAACAAAGTCTTTACCAAAACTAAATATTTATAAAACTATAGGGACATAGTGTTGTGGTTCCACTATTTTATAAACCTTTGATAAGTGTTTTCAAACCCCTTTGAGAAAGCTTGGTAGAGGAGATGTTTATGTCTCCAATAGTTTTTGGAAATATTTATAAGCCTTACTCCCTTATTTGAAATTCATTTCAGACCTCCCCATGGCATGATCATTAGAGAGAACTTGTTCTGCCCTCGTCCTAAGTGATGCAAGGATTGGTTGCTAATATTTGGCTTTGTGTGATGAGTTGGCATTATGTGACAATTGTTGACTTTAACTGAGTGCTTGTTAGTAGCTACGATCTTCAGGTAGGCCTGGGGCCTAACCTATCTAAAACACATGTAAGCATACAATGGACAGTGGGGGATATTCTTATAAACTATTTTAGTTTATTTTCCAAATAAACCTTTTCTTATGTTTTCCTCTCCATAAACCCTAAAATTCTATTCCTTATGAAAGGAGTATTCTCTTTTCAAAACACAAGTTTATCAAAAATTAGAAATAAGGTTCACTCTTATTTTGAGCACTCATTGCTTTTTACAAAATTATTTTATACAAGTATTTTCAAAACTACTTTACCTATTTTCTTTTCAAAAATAGCAGAAGTGGGAAGAATACCTTTTTCATACTATTCTTATCTCTAAAAAATTATGGGAATAGAACCCAAGGTTTATAAAAGTGTTTGTGGTTATTTTCTTTCTCCAACCCCACTCGACTATGTGTAACTGTTGTTTGCAAAAATCATCATCTATCTTTTATCTATTTGACTATGTGACCAAACCTTACCAATTGTACCATCATCCCAAGATCATCCTCACATAATTAATCTATCTATTCCCTTCTTAAAAATGGTTATAACCCGGCACCCCCACTTTATATCACTTGCTTGACTAGAAGCATGTGAGTAGTTTCTTATGTTGCTAGTTTGATGCTTGTTCCCAATTTTAATTCTCTGCCTAAGGGAATCTTTAGAAAGCTCAAAACCTCATCCACCCAAATCTCTGGAGTGAATCCTAAGGATCAACTCAAAACTTCAAATTTGTTTTTCCTTTCAAGTGTCCAGTAATCCTAAGCCTCTCCCTTCTCGATTTTGTTTCCAAAACTATCTCCTTGATCTATCAAATGTTTTTTTAGAAATCTCATCTCCAATAAAATTCTAAAGGATGGTTAATATATTATATCACTCCTTGTCCATCGAAAATAATTCTTGCAAACTTACTTCTTTCCTTTATTGACAAAAAGCATGCTTGCAACTATGCCACTTGCTACATGTTTAGGCACCCTTTTACTTCTACTATGCTATCTTATGGAAGTAGATCCCTTTTAACTAAAGATCTTGCCTTGCTATTATAAAAATTATCAAGAGCTAGTTCAATTTAAATTCTTCAAATTTGGGGCATACTCAAAGTTTGTGATCAAAACAACTTAGTTAATTCACAAGCTTGGACTTCATCTTGATCCCATTTAATGCACACCTCCGGTCCATCATCACATGTCACCACCTAGAACTATATGAATTCTTCTCCATGTAAAAAGGTGATCATCACTTTTTGTAATCTCCATTTCCAACTCTCTCACTTTAAACCATTTTGGAACACCACCAAAACCCCAATCTAATCTCTCCAGCCAATGCTTGGTCAAGAAAAGGCAACCCCAGGCACCATTTTAGCCTGCCATTGGACCCTAAAAGCCAACCCTAGCTCCATTTCTCTCATGTGTGCCCTAAGCCGGCCTTGGCATGCCTTATGGCATAAGCCATCACCCAGCCCTAGGTACCTCACCACTAGAACCCTCTCTCTGTCCCCTATCAACCCCTCTATGTCTTTTGCCCTTGTCCTCTTTCTCTTGGCAGCTATTTGCCGCGCCCTGGAGGCTGACACCCTGTCGAACAGGTAGCGTGCGTTTACTCGTCGACCTCTACTTGTTCACACATGAACACATCACCGTGTACCTCCGACGTCAAGTGCGATATGCAGGACACGTCACTGGAGGAGGCTAGCCGGAAGCGCAATACACAGGACAATCCGGCTGGCTCTTTTGAAGACCCGAAACCCCACATGCCTGGGAGAGACCCTGTCTAGGCGCATGGCAGTGATGGGCTACCCTAGGTCGGTTTGCCCACCCCTAGGACTTCGCAGATCGAAGCTCTTCGATATGAAGAACACCGATGAGCGATGAGCAGAAAACAAGGGCGAGAGAGAGAAAATAGAGGTTTGTAGATTGGTTTTGGCGATTGTGTGTTGTTGTTCAATTGGCCGTCACCCCTCATGTATATAAGAGGCGGCTGGACTTTCCATGCAAGAAGAAGACTTGGATTCACGTCCAAAACCCTATTTTGGGTCAAACTCAGATGGGTGGGTCTGAACTTTCCAAAACTGTTCGGTCAAAAACTTGCCTGTATATTCCGGGTCTGTTTTGAGGCAGTAAACGACCTCGGATCAAAATCCCATAAACTACAAAGTTGTTCATGTAAAAAAAACAAAGAACTTTCATGTTGGCCACTTTTCCATCCGAGATAGTCTGAAGGGTCTTTTCCATCAATTTCTGAATTTCATCTGATTTTGGCATGTGCAGAGCGCGACTAGTACTTGTACTAGTCAGCCTCGGCTTTGGGCTACGAAATTATAGAAATTCGCTAGTACTAGCTAGCCTCTATTCTAGCTTTTTTGGTTTGACCCTAGAAATTGCATATGACCTCGGATTGAGATGATCCAAAAACCAAAGTTGCTTATTTCGATGAGACGCACAACTTTCTCAACTATTATTTTCTCATTTGAGGCCATCTTAATGTATCTTCTTTGTAAGCCAAAAACGATTGTCAACACATGCCCCCCTGTTTTTGGGTAATACTTGCGTGCCAAAAAATAACTTGCACCACATTTTGTCTAAGGACGATGTCAACACTCCATCGGCCATCTGTTCTTAGGGCGATAACTCTATATCAGCCATGTATGCTAAGGGCGATAATTGTATATCGGCCATATGTGTGTTTAAGCCTCTTGCCACATGCTCGGGTAAAACTTCTTTAGATATCTTCCATTGAGAGCTCGAGGTAATAAATTTCCCTCCATAGATTCAACCAAATATGAATTTCCAGGAACTACTCTCATGACCTTGAAAGGACCCTCCCAGCTCGGAGACCATTTGCCAAATTTTCTGTCTTTTGAACCAACTGGCAGGATTACCTTCCACACTAGGTCACCAACCTGGAAGCTCTTCAATTTTACCTTTTTGTTATATGCTCTTGCTACCCGTAATTTCTCTTTCTCTATGTCTCTTAGAGCAATTAGACATTTATCGGCAACTTCATCAATGTTATCCATCATTAAGTTATGAAAATCCACCACCGATAAATCATTTTGCTTCGTGAACCTCAAAGCAGCCAGATTCACCTCTACTGGTAAAACGGCTTCTTGCCCATACATGAGCTCATATGGAGTTACTTTTGTTGCACCATGCCTTGAAATCCTATGTGCCCACAAAGCTTCAGACAACACTTCATGCCATCTCCTTGGATGATCTTCAATCTTCTTCTTGATGAGCTTAATCAAAGTTTTATTGCTAGATTCAGCTTGTCCATTAGCTTGAGCATAATATGGAGATGAATTGAGCATCTTTATCTTATATGATTCGGTGAATTCTTTTACTTCCTTTGCCATAAATGATGAACCCAGATCTGTGGTCAAAGTTTGAGGAACACTGAATCTATGTATAATGTGCTCAGTTATGAATTGGATCACCTCCTTATGGGTCATATTCCTGAGAGGTATTGCTTCAGACCGTTTGGTAAAATAATCAGTGGCTACCAACACGAACCGATGCCCTTTCAAAGAAGAAGGATGAATCATGCCAATGAAATCCAATCCCCAACCTCTAAATGGCCACGGCTTGATAACAAGATTCAATATAGCAGCAGGAGCCAACTGAATATCACCAAACTTTTGACAAGCTTTGCATCCTTTATAATATCTGAAGCAATCATTTATCATCGTCAGCCAATAAAAACCTACACATTGTAGTAACCACTTCATCTTGTGCGCCGACTGATGAGTACCACAGATACCTTCATGTACCTCCCCCATAGCGACCCTTGCTTGGTCTTCATCCAAACACTTCAAGAGAATATCATCAACTGTTCGGCGATAAAGATTATCATCTATCAAAACATATTTGAAAGCAATCCGCTGAACAGCCCTATCCATCCTCCTGCTAGGATCCTGCAAATATTCAACAATAGGCCTTCTCCAATCTTTGTTTTCACCTTGTCTCGACATCCAGTAAATGCCGACTCAAATAAGTTATGACATGTTCCTTTCCTTCAGTCTCTTGAGTCAAAACAGCACCAATAATACCTTCCTCCGCAACGATATAGAGCCTAAAAATCTCTCCATGTTTGGGCGCCTTCAATACCTGCGGAGTAGACAAACAAAGCTTGATATTTTCGAATGCCTCTTGCTATTTTGCCCCCCAGGTAAAATCATCATCATTCTTTAACTGAAGAATAGGAGTAAATGCATCAACCTTCCCTGACAAATTCACTATGAATCGCCTCAAATAATTAACCTTGCCAAGGAATTTCTGCATATCTTTCTTGCATTTTGGTGCTTCTATTTTCTAGATAGCCTCTATCTTCTGTGGATCAATTTCTATGCCATGTTGATGTATAATAAAACCCTAGAATTTCCCAGCCGATACACCAAAAGCACACTTCAAAGGATTCATCTTGAGCCCATACTTCCTCATCCTCTCAAAAGCTAAGCGCAAATCGGCTAAATGAGATTTATTAGCATCCGATTTGACAACAATATCATCAATATAGACTTCAAGTATGACCCCAAGCAAATCATGAAATATTAAATTCATAGCCAGCTGATATGTGGCACCGGCATTTTTCAACCCAAAGGTCATTACCGTCCACTCAAATAAACCAACAAAGCCAGGGCACCAAAAGGTTGTTTTGAATGCATCCTCTTTGGCCATAAAAATTTGGTTATACCCTGCATTGCCATCAAGAAAACTAATAACTTTATTACCAGAGGCATCATTAATAAGCATATCAGCTATTGGCATAGGATACTCATCTTTGGGTGTAGCTCTATTTAGATCCCTGAAATCAATACACACCCTCAACTTGCTTGATCCTTTTTTCTCCACAGGTACAATATTAGAAATCCAATCTGCATACCTGCAAGGTTTAATAAAATTAGCTTTAAGCAAACGACCAATCTCCTCCTTGATCCGGTCATACATTTTAGGATTGAATTTCTGGGCCGGTTGTTTATAAGGTCTAAAACCAGCCTTGATAGGCAATCGATGCTCAACTAAATCTCGACTCAAACCAGGCATCTCATGATACTCCCATGCAAAGCAATCGACATATTCTTTTAACAGTCTGATTAACATATCCTTATAATCGGCTTTCAGACTTTTGTTTACAAACATCGGCCTAGGAATTAAACCATCTCCTATATCTACCTCTTCCAATGGATCAGCCGATGTAAAACCTTGTCCCAACTTATCCATATCATCTAATTCTTCAATTGACTCATACATATCGTTCCCACTGGACTGATATTCCACAAGCCTCTTCTGCAACCACTCTTCGTTGGGATCCATTTAAATCCCATGTTTGGTAGCCAATTACTATAAATCGGCTTTAAAGATATGGGCACAAAGCCATTCTTTGTGGCACTAAGAAAATCAAAACCTGAAAGATCATGCCCCGTCAAACAAGTAGCATTAGGATGTTGCCAATCCACCGATGAATCAACCAAAGCAATGCATGATGAATTATCAACATGGACTACCTCAACTTCATCATCAACCCACTATATCAAGAACAGATGCAAAGTAGATGGCACACATTGGTTTGCATGGAGCCAATTGCGGCCTAATATGACATTGTAATTACCTTGCACCTTAGCAATAAAGAAGGTGCTGGCCAAAGATTTGCTTCCCACGGTGAGCTCTACACTCATGACACCTTTGGCCTCAGTTTTTTCTTTACCTTCAAACCCATTAAGCACCATGTTGGTCTTCATTAAATCATTCTCATCAAGCCCCAACTTCTTGAAAACTGAATATGGCATAATATTCACCACAGCGCCACCATCAACAAGCATTCTAGCAACCAGTGACCCATTAACGTGTCCCTTGACATATAGTGGTTTCAAGTGTTTCACCGGTTCTTTTGGCTTCTCAAAGATGGCATTCTTGGGCCCAAAGTCTAGCTGTGCTACCTCCCCTTCTTCATCTACGGCATGAAATTCAGAGGGTAAATAATAAACCATATTCATATCCATACCTTCCCTAGTTGGCGAGCTCTCATAGTCCACCAATTCCTCATCATCTTCTAGCGTGGGAGTTTGCTCTAGAATTTCATCAGTTGATGGAGGTGTAGGAGGTGGTGTAGTAACAATGCTCGTGCTCCCCTCCTGAGATGGTGTCAATACTGTTGTGATTATCATGGGAACTGTGGTATCTTCAACTTGCTTACGTACCCACTTCTTAGAAGGCACTAGGTGAGTTTCATCAAAAACTGCATCCCTCCTCTTTTCAGCTTCATTCTCCACCTTCTCTTGATTCCTCATGCGCTGCAGCCTCCTTTTCTTGGTTTTTGTCAATCCAAGAGGACACCACTTAGGCTGAGTATATTTAGGATCCCTCAGCTTGGCTTTGCTTGTGCTAGCTTCATGACCATTAGCTGAGGATCTTGGCTAAATAGTCAGTATAGCCTTATCAGAACTAGCTGGTTTATCAATATCAACCGGCTCTTTGAGTTTCAACGCTTGCGTGCCCACTATGATTGAGCTGACATTAGGATTCTTCCCTTGTTGCTTGCTAGACTCTGAAGTTTCAGCACATGGCAACATAGGATGTCGCTCCTTCTCAGCACCCTCTAAAGATTTTGGATGTGACCGATTAGTATTATAACTCAAATGGTCTCGAACAGGTTGAGTGATCCTATCATGCATAGATTTCCTAGGTGCTGCCCATCCTGGATGAAAAGCATGTGGCACCATTGGGGGCTGCATCCATCCTCCATTGTAGTAATACGGTGCATATGGTAGCGGTGCCATCCATGGCCCTGGCGCCCACTGACCATACGGCCTTGAGTGTCTTGGATATCTCTCTCTTGGAGGTGACCATGGACGTTTCATATGAGATGACTAGTTTGAGTTAGAACTGGTCGCTTGGTTTGCATACTTAGACATTAACATATCAAAAGTTGGCTTGATCTGCTTGCGCTATGCCTTGACCTCATTGGTCTTCCACTTGCCAACTTTTGGACTCTTGGGCTTGATGAACTTGGCACGCACATCACCTTGTTCTTTTGGTTGCCCCCCGGGTGCAGGATTTTTTATAGTGATCTTCAATGTCTCCTTGCCATGAGGTTGCTTTCCAAGAACAATCTCCCTTCCCAAGACCTTGTTATTTTCCTTGTTGTTCCTGGGTTCACCAACAACAACATTATCTTTATTAGCAGATCCGGCCGTCTCTGGCCGAATTAAGACCTTCTTTCCATGCAGCTCCAAAGTATTCATTGGGAATGGCTGCTTGTCAATTTGCATATCAGCAAAACTCAATCGTCCATCATTGATAGCCAATTGTATCTGTCACCAAAAAATGTTGCAATCATTAGTAGCCTGAGAAAATGAATTATGATATTTGCAATAAGCATGCCATTTTAACTCCTCAAATGGCGGTATAGTGTGAGACAAATGAATGTATTTATCTTTTAACATAGCATCAAATATCCTATCACATTTGGCTACATCAAAACTGAATGTCATCTCATCTTCACGATTCTTGCGAATCGGCTTAAGAGCATCACAAATATAAGGTTTTGCCTTTGAGGGCCAAACAAATTCTGCAGCATAAATATCAGCCTCATCGTCTGAATTTTCACTATTATATCCAACGGTATTTATGCGAGGATGATCAGACTTTGACCTATGCATATCTTTTGTTTCTTTGCCTCGGCTTTCTTGGGCCAGAGCCCTTTGCAAAACTTGACTAACATTTAAGAACTCATAACCTTCAATTTTTTCTTTAATGTAAGTTCTTAAACCATTGAGCACTAAGTCTGCCATGTCTCTTTCAGTAATTACTAAAATGAAACATTGGTTCTTAGTATCTCTAAATCTTTTGACATAATCAGTAACTGACTCATCATGCTTTTGTTTAACCGATGTAAGATGTGACAACTTAAGCTCATTATCACCGCTATAAAAATGTCATGGAATTTCTTTTCTAGATGATACCAAGTATTAATATAACCATAAGGTAAAGCAGAAAACTATGAAAAAGCAGTACCAGTTAAAGACAAGGGAAACAAACGCACTTTTAAAGGATCACTATTACTAGCTTCTCCTAACTGTGCTAAATATTGACTAACATGTTCCCAAGTCGTTTTACTATCTACCCCATTAAATTTAGCAAAATCAGGCACTTTGTAACCCTGGGGGTATGGTAAAGAATCAAAATATTCTGGATAAGGCTTTTGATACATCCGGCTTACAGGCTTCAGCTCAATTCCGAAGTTATCATAGAACATCTTCTGCAATTCTGACCTAAGTGTGGCCATGTTTTCGTCTATGGCAGATGAATTTGTTTGTGGTACTTGTGCAGGAACAATAGAATTGTTAGCCGTGGAGTTTACTCGCGCTGCTGGTACCGAATTAAAATTCGGCACCGTGACTGTGGCTGTAGGACGTGTGGCCTGGTTCAGCGGGATTGCTGAATAAGGCACACTTCTAATAGGAGTATGGTATGCTGGCGCGGTTACAATCTGACCATCTTGGCTAATGTAAGGATTCATCGGCATGCCCTGAGGAAACACCGATGTGCTAGGTAATGTATGGCTAGGGTTTTCAACAGCAGCATTAGCACTAACATTACCAAAAGTATCATGAGGCTTATTATTACTAGATTTTATGTATTCTATCATAGCATCATAGGCTTGACAACTTGATTCAGTAGCATAATGATTAATTGCAGCCAATTGATCACTAGAAAATATGCTAGTACTTACAGAGGGCTCGGCTGGATCGCCGAGCATTGGTGGAAGTTGGATGTCTCCAAGCGAGGTGACAGCCCCATGGCGGTCCTTCTTGAATCTTGCAAGGAACATCTCCCTATCTTCCTCCTCTTGCCTCTTCTTCAAAGCCTCAAACTCCTCCTTGTGCTTCAGCTCCAGCGCCTCGAGTTGCTCTAGACGCTGCTTCTTCAGCGCCTCATAGGATTCACGTTGATCCGCCGAAAGATCATCAAAACTAGGCTTGATGATGTTTTCGGCGCTAACTTTAGCAGGCTGGGGTATACCGCTCGACATGATGATCTTCCCCAGCGGAGTCACCAAAAAGTGTGTTCGCACATGAACACATCACCGTGTACCTCCGACATCGAGCGCGATACGCAGGACACGTCGCCGGAGGAGGCTAGCCGGAAGCGCGATACGCAGGACAATTCGGCTGGCTCTTTTGAAGACCCAAAACCCCACACGCCCGGGAGAGACCCTGTCTGGGTGCACGGCGGTGATGGGCTGCCCTAGGTCGGTTCGCCTGCCCCTAGGACTTCGCAGATCGAAGCTCTCTGACACAAAGAACACCGATGAATGATGAGCAGAAAACAAGGGCGAGAGAGAGAAAATAGAGGTTTATAGATTGGTTTTTGCGATTGTGTGGTCTTGTTCAATCGGCCGTCACCCCTCATGTATATAAGAGGTGGCTGGACTTCCCGTGCAAGAAGAAGACTTGGATTCACGTCCAAAACCCTATTTTGGGTCAAACTCGGATGGGTGGGTCCGAACTTTCCAAAACTGTTCGGTCAAAAACTTGCCTGTATATTCCGGGTCTGTTTTGAGGTAGTAAACGACCTCAGATTGAAATCCTGTAAACTACAAAGTTGTTTGTATCGAAAAAACGAAGAAATTTCATGTTGGCCACTTTTTCATCCGAGATAGTCTGAAGGGTCTTTTCCATCGATTTCTGAATTTCATCTGATTTTGGCTAGAAATTGCATATGACCTCGGATTGAGATGATCCAAAAACCAAAGTTGCTTGTTTCGACGAGACGCACAACTTTCTCAACTATTATTTTCTCATTTGAGGCCATCTTAAGGTATCTTCTTTGTAAGCCAAAAACGGTTGTCAACACTACCCAAGACAACCGACCTCCCCCGTGACCTATATCTCGCCAGAGACCACGCCTCAACCGCCCTTAGCCATTGGCGCAGCCCGTCGCCTCCTCTCGTCGTTTTGTCCATGTCCTTTGCGCCGCCATTCTGGCCAATGAGCATCAAGCGACACCGCCCTCTGCCGTGCATGCAAGCCACCCTGCCTCCTTAAGAACGCTCCCAGAGCACGAATCCTCACTCCCTCTTAGTATACTAGGCCACCAGATGGTCTATAGCCACTCTCTCTTCTTCTGCTCCACGAGAGAGATGAAACCTTCTCTAGGGCGTCCGACGGTCTGAGCAACGAGGTCAAGGAGGAGCTCGCCTCCAATCCTATCCCCTTCGTCTCTCTGCCTCTATAGTGATCTCACCTTTTAAAGATGATGATCCATGTGCTTTTCAGTGCTAGTCCTTGGATCAAACGCTAGCACACACAGTTTAAGATGTAATATCAAGAAACAAAGGTCATTTTATTACATCGCATGATCCAACATTTACATAAAGGAACTTTACAATACTCATAGCATAAAGCTTTCAGAGTTTACAATGAAATCAAAAATAGCATGGAGTCCTTCTTCTTTATGTGCCATAGGCGAACATGCTGCAGATAGACTCGTAACCCTGTCGTACCTTTCTTATCGTCAAAACCTGTAACATGAAACGTTGCAGCCACAAAGGGTCAATACACTTGAATTGTATTGGCAAGATGTCACTTTTTGGTGGACTCAAATGGAATCCTAACACTTACATGAATATTTGGCTAAGTGGATCTTTAGGCTAAGCTTGCAGAAAAGCAATTGTTTATCCTACTTTTCAAAAGATCTCATTTTCTTTTAAATCACTATTGGACACACTGGAATCCACCAGGTGCTCCTAGTTAATTATGCACACATAAGAATCCACTAGGTGTACATAATTATGATCACACAACAATCCCTTGTTGACCCTTCAAGTTTTAATTTTAAAGAAGTTGGGATGAGGAGATCCTTGAACAGCTTCAAAATCATGTCGCTCAAAATTGTTCATAACCGGGGACACGGCTAAGTACTTAGTTTTTAATCATCTACAGAGTTGGTGCACTTTTCCTAAAAGACTCAGTCAACCTCTTTTGCCATGATGCTCATTTTGCTCAAATGGCCAAGTGAAGACTAAGACGAGACTTTTCAGAAGCAATCCCTCAGACCAACCCGGACGCATTCCATCCTACAAATCACTACCACCCTCTGTCCGTCTGGCTGAGTTCTCACAACTTAGTTAGTCAAGACAGAGCCCATATGACTCGTGGTTGCACTGGAGGCTTCACGACTTGAATGTCTCCAATCTCTTTGTTCCTGGGTGGCCGTCCACAAGTGAGATACACACGACCGTGATGTCTACGCACTTCTATTCTTGTAGACACTTGTTGGGCCTCCAAGTGCAGAGGTTTGTAGAACAGCAGCAAGTTTCCCTTAAGTGGATCACCCAAGGTTTATCGAACTCAGGGAGGTTAGAGGTCAAAGCTATCCCTCTCAAGCAACCCTGCAATTACGATACAGAAAGTCTCTTGTGTCCCCAACACACCCAATACACTTGTCAAATGTATAGGTGCACTAGTTCAGCAAAGAGATAGTGAAATACAAGTGGTATAGATGATTATAAGTAGCAAACGTGATGTGAAATAAATATTGCTGCGAGCAAACAAGTAACAAAATAGCAAGTAAACGATGTGCAATGCTTGGAAACAAGGCCTAGGGATCATACTTTCACTAGTGGACACACTCCCAACAATATAACATGAATGAACAAATAAACAACTTCTTCCACTATGGTACCCTGAATTACTCTCCTATTGAACAACACTAATCATTGTGTAGTGGCTACAGAAGCACCCCTTAAAGTTCATCAATTACTTGACAAACACCACTCATAGAGACATCCAAATCAGATCACAACTCAAGATAGATATCATTGCAACTTAAACCAAGTACTAACACGGTGCACACACTCTCACCTTTACACCATGAAAGGAGGAATAGATCACTCAAACTATCATAGCAATAATTATTCTCATAATCCACAAGAGATCACAATCATAGCCTAAACCAAGTACCACCATGATGCACGCACTGTCACCGTTACACCATAGCAGGAGGAATAGATTACTTTAATAATCACCACTAGAGTACACATAACATCTGAATAATAACATCTATTTGTTCAACATGATACAAAGCTCACAATCACATAAAGATCACATCATGGGAGAGAGAGGTGAACCACATAGCTACCGGTAGAGCCCTCAGCCCCGGGGATGAACTACTCCCTCCTCATCATAGGAGATAACAAGGTTGATGGAGATGGCGGTGAGATCGATGGAGACGGCGGAGACGGCGATGGAGACCGATGGAGATAGCTCCGGGGGAACTTCCCCGTCCCGGCAGGGTGCCGGAACAGAGACTTCTGTCCCCCAAAATTCGTCGACGGTGGCGGTGGATCTGCAGAACTCTTTCTGGAAATTGCCCCATCCCTTAGGGTTTTCCGTCCCGCGGCTTCTTATAGGCGAAGGGGCATCGTCAGGAGGCGACCAGGGCCTTCTCCCACATCCCTCGCGCGGCCCAAGCCTGGTCTGCAAAGGAGCGGGCTTATCTCAGCCGTCCGGACTCGGAATCAGGTGAATTTTATGTCCAGAACGTTCGCCGTGAAATTCCCTACAACTTTGTATTTGAAGAGTTTTCCGTTTGACGCCGTCTTCGACCTGTAACGTGACCATCTTTGAAAAAAGTTCTGGTACAGATTTCTGGAAAGTCCCCATTTGACTCCAATAAGGTTTCCACTTGTATTCTTGGTAATTCCTACACATCAAAGTGTAAAACAAGAACATTGTGCACTTTTGCAACTATTAGTTGGTTAGTCCAAATAAATCATAAAAGTATCACAAAGTGTAGACAAAACATATGGCAATTGGTGTAAAACAAGCATGGAGCATCAAAAATTATAGATACGTTTGCAACGTATCAACCGCCATAGAGATGGCTCCGGTGTAACCACTCAATATAAATCCATCTTACCAATTTCCACCCAGGTGTTTCATTAACTTAGTTGTTTCTTAGTTTTTGCAAAACATAGTTTTCAAACTTAATAAAAGAACCTGTGGAATCCCAACCACGAATTCTATAGCACAACTAAGCAATCTATACTTACGATGTTTCTTCTAACGGGGTAATCAGGGATACCCTAAATAGGAGATAGTAAGCCTAACAATCTACACATGCATATTATTAACAGAAGAAAAACACTACATGCATAGTAAAACATCATTGGGAATTTTATGAACAAGAGTGAAACTTGCCTTAGAAATTTCTGAAGATCGTACTTCTCTTAATCAACACACGTGGCTCTCCGTACAACTATAAGATAGAAGATACCACAACATAAACACACCAATCAAGCAATATAATCAAACAAGACAACAAGAGTGTTTATTTTTTTAGCTTAGTCTTCAAAGTCTTAGTGATAATTGGACAAAAGATTGGGCATGAAGTTGACTTGATATGGATGGAGAGAATGGCTAAGTCAAAGACTTCAAAGGATTGATGGGGGTTTTCTAGATTGTTATGAAGTGTCAAATACTTAGTAAAAATAACTTCAAGGGGATTCTTAGGATTGGTTTGAGAAGATGGATGAATAAATTCTAAGTCATGAGGTCTAACACTATCATCTTCTGGACTTGAGGCTCTCTTCTCTTGATCTTCTTCTCTTGACTTCAACTCCTTGTCTTCTCTTCAACTTCTTGTTTTGCCTTCAACTTCTTGTCTTCTCTTCAACTTCTTGTTTTGCCTTCAACTTCTTCTTCATGGTCTTGATATGGGAAAACTTCTACGCCATAGTGTTGGAGGGGGTAGTCAAAATACTTAGAAGAATTTTGGGTAAGAGGAAAATGATAGTTTTGCATTTGGGCAAGAATAGATAGTAGATTTTACTAAGTCATAGTAGAGTGGGATGGTTATTTAGGACTTAGGATAAATTCACACCATTTGTAGAGCCAAAAGGCACAAGGTGCACAATAAGAATTTGATATTTTTGCAAGGTGCTTAGAAACACAACTATTACTTGTAGAAAGGATGAACTGATGGGGTTGAACTTTGAATGAGTGTGAAGTGTGTGAAGTATTCTGGTGGTTTTCTAATATCAAGATAATCAATTTTGCAAAAGGAATTATGCCTAAAATATTTATAGAATTAAATCTAGAGAGAAAATACTCAAATTCTCATTTGAATTTGAATACTTGATAAAATTGGTCCAAATAATTTTGGCAGTGGTTTAACTGGATAGAGGGTAACAATATGATCCATTTGCAAAAAGAATCATTTGAAAAAGATTTATAGATTTTGAACTATAACAAAATCACTCAAACTCACATATTTAAATTTGAATGTTTTGAAATAGTTGAAAAGTCAAATTTTATTACAGAATAGTGTTCTAAACAATTTTAGGAATCCATAGACATATTATTTGCGATTTCTAGATAAACGGAACAGAAGATATGATTTTTCAAAGTTTGCAGTATTTTCTGTTTTTAAAACACATTTAGATCCGGGGTTAAGTCAGGGACTGACACATGGTGCATCGTGAATGGCCGGTACTAACTCGGGTGGATCATGAATATGAGCCATTAGATCTTATGTTGATTGGATGAACCAGATGGCTCCATACCGGTTCACTTAAGTGAATCAATCCGGGCCATTGGATCACGATCGGACGGCGAGATTTAAAGAAAGAAGGGCTCACCTGGGGATCTAGGGTTTCGACCGCCGATGAGGTGGCTGTGGCTCGGGTGAGATCACCGGCATAGCTCCGGTGGTTCTCCGAGGTGAAGAAGTAGACAACGGGGCATAGCACGAAGTGGCGAACCCAGTGGCGTGAGCGATGATGTCGAAATCATCCTGTAGAAAAGGGGAGGAGTGGCTAGAGTCTATGCGTGCGTCAGACATATCCAGGGTGTGGGCAAGCATAGCGTCTTCAAGGGAAACCGGGGAGCATCGACCTTACTTGTAGATTGCGAGCATCGATGTGAGCACGATGGCGAATTCTGAGGGCTTGAAGTGGTCAGGTGGCGTGGCAATCGCTCACCGGAGTTGCAGGTGCGGACGGCAAGATCCAGCCAAGGATGGACACGTTGACCTAGATCACAAGAAGAACGATGAGCATGTCTAGGAGATGCACCAAAGCAAGGGGAGACAAATGGGAGAAGAAGGAGGGCTAGGGCTCACCGGCGGCGCTAGATTTGGCCAGAAATGTCAGGCTCGGGCATCCTAGGTGTTTTATAAGGAGTCGGTGTCTTGCAGAGGGGGTTAGGGTTAGGGCGCAGGGCAAGATCGACGGTGGAGGAGGCATCGGGCTCGGGCGGGTCTCGTCCAGAGGAAGGAGAAGGTGCTGACATGCGGGCCCTAGGCATCAGTGGCTGGGGGCGTACCATTTCGGTTAAGAGCCCCGGGTGGGCCGTGGGCCGAATCGGTGGTTGGCCTGGTTTGATCCCCGGCGGCCTTTTTCTCTTTTCCTAATTCTCTTTTCTTTTTCTATTTTTCTGAATTTTGATTTGTTTCAATCCTTTGCAAATATGTTCCAAATTAATTCGAACAAGTTTCTAAATTCCTCTAATGTTCAGCAAATTATTTTAAAATAGTAATAAAGCAAGTTTTCAAAATAAGTGAAAATTTTCAATAAAACTTTATGATCCTAGCAAGGGACTTGCTTACATAAATTAAATAGAATTAGGGTTTGAAATAAATCCTTTTAGAAATCAGTGATAAAACTGTATAAAATAATGTTAGAAATTATCTTTCAAACTTAGTTTTGAAAATGCAATCTTTAATAAACACAACACCTTTTGTGAATCATTCCTTAGCAAGCAAAACTTGCATAGGTTTGAATAAAAGAGGAAAATAATAATTTGATACTTAGTTTTCTCAAAGAGACTCTTTCAAGAAATATTAGGGAGTTTAGAATAGTTTTCTCAAATACTTTCTTCAAGGAATAATAATAAAAAGTTTGAAATGGTTTTCCTAATAAAGCTTTAAAAACAAAAAATGTTAATTCCTTGTGAAATTTCAATCAAATCAAACATACATGGTTCCTATTTTATTTATTTTTCACATTCTGAAATTTTGGGATGTGACAGACGACCACCCTTAAAAGAAATCTCATCCTGAGATTTGGAGAGGCTAGAAAGAAAGTAGGTTTGGGTTAGCCTAGGTGGCTACCACCCTTAAAAGAAACTTTTGTAGGTAGTCTAAGTCTTTGGGTTCAACCAAAACACATTGGTCTTTACTTGGCACCGGGTCATCTTCCATTGCAAGTCATCTTCAACGGTAAGCTTGTGGTTCATTGATGGCGTGCTGATGATGGTGCCAGAAAGCTTGTTGGTGTTTGTTGATGAAGTAAAAATGACCGGCCAGTTGGAAAACCCCAAGAGAAGGTTTTGATGAATATAGCAGCAAGTTTTCCCTCAGTTATGAAACTAAGGTAGTCAATCCAGGAGGAGGCAGACAAAACGACTGAAGGTGATACCCACTAGCTGTATGATGCTCTAACAAGGATGCCATTTACGATCAAACGAGTTAGCGCATCTTCAACCAGTAGCAATGTGGAACCTGCACACAACACAACCAAATACTTTGTTCCCAACTTACGATGAGATTGTCAATCTCACCGGTTTGGTTGAAACAAAGGGTATGAGCATATTGAGTGAAAAGTGATAATAGTATGCAAGTAAAGTAAATAGTGATAGCAATATAAAGGAAATAGGACCGGGGTCCACAGTTCACTAGTGGTGTCTCTCCATAAGATAAAATAATACATGCTGGGTAAACAAATTACAGTTGGGCAATTGATACAATAAAGACAACGTGCGTATGTCGAGAGGATCACTATGATATTTACTCTGGCCATTACAACAAGATACATAGACCGCCATCCAACAGTATCTATGACTAATAATCCACTCATGGTGAATCAATCTGAGAACTCCACAAGTATTAAGTTGCGAACAACAGATAACTGCATTAAGCAAAGTGTGTAATGTAAACAAAGCATATGCCCTTGAGCATATGAATGTTGTTTTCCTCCTAGTAGCAACAGCAAATCTACAACCTTAAAGGTTTCTGTCACTCCCCCAGATTAAATAGAGGCATGAACCCACTATCGAGCATAAATACCCCCTCTTGGAGTCACTAGCAACTACTCGGCCAAGATAGCTACTAACAATGGAGAGCATGCAAGATCATAAACAACATAGAGATAACATAAGATAATATTCAGTACATCAACTCAATCATAACACCAATATTCATCAGATCCTAACAAACCAAACATGTAGAATTACATAACGGTGATCTTGATCATGTAAGGCAGCTCACAAGATCTAAACATGAAGCACATGGTGGAGAAGACAACCATCTAGCTACTGCTATGGACCCATAGTCCAAGGTAGACTACTCACTCATCGCTCCGGAGGCAAGCATGGTGATGAAGATGACCTCCGGTGGCAATTCCCCTCTCCGGCAGGGTGCCAGGAAGAGCTTCTGGACCCTCCTAATCTTTGGGTCGATGGCGGTGGTGGATCGCAATGTGTTCTAGAAAAGTGATCGGGGTGTTTAGGTTTTTTCCATCGGGGGGTCTTTATAGGCGAAGGGGCATCGTCAGGAGTGGGCCAAGGCACCGTCACACATAGGGGGCGCAGCCTAGCCCCTGGCCGCGCTGCCCTGTTGTGTGGGGCCCTCATGGCCCCACTTTGTATCCTCTTTGGTTCTCTAGAAGCTTCAGTGAATTTCTGGACGACTGGCTCTGGTTTCATCCAATTCCGATAATATTTCCTATGTAGCTTTTCTGAAACACAAAAATAGTAGAAAATAGGGAACTGGCACTGTGGTGACTTGTTAATAGGTTAGTTCCGAAAAATGCATAAAAGTGCCACAAAGTGTAACGAAACACTAAGCAAATGGTGCAAAAAGAAGCATGGAGCATCAAAAATTATAGATATGTTTGAGACGTATCATCATCCCCAAGCTTAACTCCTGCTCGTCCTTGAGTAGGTAAGTGATAAAAAAAAGAAATAATTTTTGAGGTGACATGCACGTACACAATCTTGACCATGTATGTAAGCATTGTGTGCTGGGATCAAAAGAACTTAAAACATGGGCTTGAAAGATATAATTTTGATAGAAGAAACTTAGCAACCATGTTATAACATGAAAATGAACACAAACAAAAGATCATGAAAATGAAACAATGAAAGTCAAATGTGTGTTCAAATCATAAGGAAAAACATACAAATGGTTTTCAGCTTGTCATTCATGGAGAGCAAAAAATAAATGCATAGGACACCTTCAAGTTTAAGAGGGCGACTAGATACAAATAATTTAAGAAAATGTGAAACCAACAATATGAATCAATCAATAAAAACTTTGGGACAATGCACATTATACTCAGAATGACAACTATGCTCTCTTAATGTTGCATAAAGGTAGAAGGTGGTGACTCAACATAAAAGTAAAAGAAAGGCCCTTCGCGAAGGGAAGCAGTGATTAAACATGTGCTAGAGCTTTTCATTTGTAAAATAGAGAGATAAAACTTGAGTTTTGAGAGGTGGTTGCTTTTGTCAACGACTAGCAATGGGGTTCTTACTATCTTCCATATAAAAATGAAGCAAGTTTTTGAGAGAGAGATTGTCACTTTTTGTGCTTTTTTATAAAACTTGGCACTCCTCCCCACCTTTTTTCCTTTCTCAAACCATGGCTAACCGATTCCGTCGGGTTCCCACCAACATTCACATACCATGGAGGAGTGCCTTTTTCTTTCTTTTTTCTCTTTTTTTTTCTTTTTGGAATAAGCAATATGGAAGATAGCAAATCCGACCACTACGTCCCCATGAGCTGAAAACAGTGTCACAAAACGAGAAGTGTTTTGAAGGTTTTTGAAAGGTAGCACATGAAAATTTACTTGGAATGGCTTACAAATACCATGCATAGGAATTTATAGTGGACACAATGGCAAACTTGGTTTTTAGGAGTTGGATGCATGAGTAGAGCTCATACTCAGTACAAAATGAAGGCTTAGCAAAAGACTGGGAGCGACCAACTAAGAGAGCAATAATGACCATAATCATGCAAAGTGACAAAGCGACATTAAAAGAAGCATAAGATGGCATCAAAAGTCAAAAACTAAATGATCATAGAGGCTATTGGTGACTTTGTAAGAGTCTAACATGTGTGAGCATGCGCCAAGTCAACTCAAATAAAGCATCAAGGAGAAAACCAAAATAATGCATCCAAACGATAAAAACAACGAATGATTTTTTCAAAGGTTCATTAAACAATCTCAGTTATTTGAGACAAGTCATGCTACAGCAAAACCACTAAGCATACTATCAAAAAGACATGAAGCATGACATGAAAAAGTCTAAGCCGCAGTCTACACAAGCTCCTTCTTGTACCACTTTTTGCATAAAGCTTTTTCTCTTTTCCAAGACCATTCAAACTTTTTATAAACACCTCTTTTGATGAAAACAAGTATAGACCAGAGGCAAAAATACACCTTGATAAAAAGATATAACAAGAACTAAGCATGAATCAAGGCGAAAATCAAAAACTAAATGCAGTTCTAGAAAAAGAAGAACACTCGTTGAAATGAATAGAGTAAAAAATGGAGTGTTCTTGGCAAATGAAAAGCAAAGCAACTTCTCCAAAAGGAATTTGTTGGGGTCCAACCATTTATTGCAGAAAACAAAACTAAACTAAACTGAAAACTAAAAAAACTGACGCTCCAAGAAAAACACATAAAGCATGAAGCAATAAAAATATAGTGTCTTGAAAGGTGACCTGATTTTTGCCGATGAAGAAGGGGTGCCTCAGGGGAATCCCCAATCTTTGACACTTGTACTTCTTGGATATTTCTTGGGGTGATGCATGGGCATCCCCAAGCTTGAGCTTTTGTCCATTCTTCAACTCATCTCATCACTCTCTGATCCCTACACTTGAAAACTTCCTTCATACAAAACTAAATACAAATCTATTAGCAACATTAGTGTAAGCATAACATAGAATCAACACTTTTTGCTTCAGGTTTCAACCTAAAACCACCACATAAAAAGCATATACTACTGTAGCAACTTCCCCAAAAGTTCTGTGATCAAAAGAACTCAAAAAGAAAGCGATAAAGCGGCAAACACAAATATTGGCAGAAATCTATCAAAACAGAATAGCTATCAAAGGTTGAATTTTTAGAGGGTATTATGTTGCTCAAATCAAAAAGTGTTCAAATAATGAAAGTTTGGATATAACCTGGGGCATATGCACAAGAAATAGCAGGTCCAAAAGATAGACAGAGAATTTTCACAAATTTTTATAGTGCAGCACCAAAAACTGTTTTAGGATAGCAACATCCCCAAATCTTACCTCGCTCAAATTAGAGGCTTCTCTTGGCACAAAAATGAAATAAAAAGGATAAGGAGAGGTTATTACAGTAGTAATAACTTCCAAGACTCAAATAAAAGAAAAAGAACTGAATTTAAAACATTGGGTTATCTCCCAAGAGTGCTTTTCTTTAACGCCTTTGAGCTAGGCGCAGAAAGTGCGAATCAAGTAACATCAAGAGAGGCATTAAGATCAACTATAGGAGTATTTTCAACAATGAATTGAATTGTGTCCAAATGAGGTTTTGAAGACCCTTTATGATCACTCTTTGGTACACTAGTTTCATCAAAAATGTTTTGAGGATAAATCCAACTAAAATTCTTTTCCAAAGCATCATGAATTCCCATAGGTTTACAAGGTATTGGCACTCTAAAATCTTCATTGGGTGTACCAACAACTTCAACAGGCGAGCCAAGCTTATTAAATTTC
Source organism: Dactylis glomerata (assembly GCA_007115705.1). Lineage (NCBI taxonomy): Eukaryota > Viridiplantae > Streptophyta > Magnoliopsida > Poales > Poaceae > Dactylis > Dactylis glomerata. Next base: position 2,775,823 of record QXEO01000464.1, on the reverse strand, counting down.
TTAAGAACTTCCCTAGCCTCAATAGCAACATCTCTAAATTCTATGCGCAGAGTTTCCAAGATAAAAGCTTTCTTTTCAGGATCCTAAATTTCATGAAGCTTAAGGACCATGTACTGCATAAAAGGATTGAGGCTAGCAAACCTAGCTTCTAACATGTGAATTAAATAAGCAGAAGCAACTTCATAACTAGGAGCAAGCTCAGTCAAAGATTTTTTCTCAACATCCTTATGCATACTAATATGATTAAAGAACTCCTCAATGTTACTTTTTCCAATAATTGAACCACTACCTACTGAGAGGTCCTCCAAAACACACTTAGGGAACAACATAATGAACTAGAAGTAAAGAGACAACAACTATAAAGGATACTAATTTTTTTGGGTTTTTGATAAAATGATGCAAGTAAAAATAAAGTAAAGCAAAACTTAAAACAAAGTAAAGGATGTGCATGCGAAAACTCCCCTCGCAGAAGTCTTCTTCCTCCCCGACAGCGGCGCCAAAAAACTTGTTGATGGCACGGTGATGATGGTGCCAGAAAGCTTGTTGGCATTTGTTGATGAAGTAAAAATGACCGGCCAGTTGGAAAACCCCAAGAGAAGGTTTTGATGAATATAGCAACAAGTTTTCCCTCAGTTATGAAACCAAGGTAGTCAATCCAGGAGGAGGCAGACAAAATGACTGAAGGTGATGCCCACTAGCTGTGTGATGCTCTAACAAGGGCGCCATTTACGATCAAATGAGTTAGCACGTCTTCAACCAGTAGCAACGTGGAACCTGCACACAACACAACCAAATACTTTGTTCCCAACTCACAATGAGGTTGTCAATCTCACCGGTTTGCTTGAAACAAAGGGTATGAGCGTATCGAGTGGAAAATGATAATAGTATGCGAGTAAAGTAAACAGTGATAGCAATATAAAGGAAATAGGACCAGGGTCCATAGTTCACTAGTGGTGTCTCTCCATAAGATAAAATCATACATGCTGGGTAAACAAATTACAATTGGGCAATTGATAGAATAAAGACAACATGCATATGTCGAGAGGATCACTATGAGATTTACTATGGGCATTACAAGAAGATACATAGACCGCCATTCAACTGCATCTTTGACTAATAATCCACTTGTGGCGAATCAATCCGAGAACTCCACAAGTATTAAGTTGCGAACAACAGATAACTGCATTAAGCAAAGTGTGTAATGTAAATAAAGCATATGCCCTTGAGCATATGAATGTTGTTTTCACCCTAGAAGCAATAGCACATCTACAACCTTAGAGGTTTCTGTCACTCCCCCAGATTAAATAGAGGTATGAACCCACTATCGAGCATAAATACCCCCTCTTGGAGTCACTAGCAACTACTCGGCTAAGATAGCTACTAACAATGGGGAGCATGTAAGATCATAAACAACATAGAGATAACATAAGATAATATTTAGTACGTCAACTCAATCATAACACCAATATTCATCGGATCCCAACAAACCAAACATGTAGAATTACATAATGGTGATCTCGATCATGTAAGGCAGCTCACGAGATCTAAACATGAAGCACATGGTGGAGAAGACAACCATCTAGCTACTGCTATGGACCCATAGTAAAAGGTAGACTACTCACTCATCGCTCTGGAGAGAAGCATGGCAATGAAGACGACCTTCGGTGGCAATTCCCCTCTTCGGCAGGGTGCCGGGAAGAGCTTCTGGAGCCTCCTGGTCTTCGGATCGACGGCACTGGCAGATCGCGATGTGTTCTGGAAAAGTGATTGGGGTGTTTAGGTTTTTTCATCGGGAGGTCTTTATAGGTGAAGGGGCATCATCAGGAGTGGGCTGAGGCGCCGTCACACATAGGGGGCGTGGCCCAGCCCCTGGCTACGCTGCCCTATTGTGTGGGGCCCTCGTGGCCCCACTTCATCTCCTCTTCGGTTCTCTGGAAGCTTTGGTGAATTTCTGGATGACTAGCTTTGGTTTCGCCCAATTCCGAGAATATTTCCCATGTAGCTTTTCTAAAACACAAAAAGAGCAGAAAATAGGGAACTAGCACTGTGGTGACTTGTTAATAGGTTAGTTCCAGAAAATGCATAAAAGTGCCATGAAGTGTAACGAAACACTAAGCAAATGGTGTAAAATAAGCATGGAGCATCAAAAAATTTAGATACGTTTGAGACGTATCATTCATCCTCTTCGGATTCCTACGTTTTGGCAACACTTGCCTTTTATAATGGTATAGTATCCTACCCATCCTATGGTTTAGGCTTAACGACATCATCTCTCTTGTAGGTATGTCTCTCAAGATTTACCATTCTTCCTATCAAGAGCAGACAATTTGAGTAGTCGTCATGGGGGCCAATCCATAACGCACCCAATTGTTACCTTGTATTTCAGTTTGGTACATCTCATACACTAACTCTTGGTCAACCTTACTAGTTTGCCAAAAGATTTTATGGATATTGAATCCATGTTTCAATTCCTGTTAAGAATTTTAGAAAACAATCTATCGATCCTTAGCTAGTGGTTTGCGTAAACTCCCATATGGCAAAATTCTCTTAGCTTGCAGATCCTTCGGGTTGCTTCCAATTCTTGACACTGAGCTTCTTAGCTGGAGCTATCAATGTTGTTGTATTCATGGATGCTTGTCAAGAAAACACTTGTTTGGGTTTGAATAAGGAAGAGAATAGATAGAAAGAGTCTAAAGAGGAAGCCTACCCATTGATACGTCCATTTTGCATCACTATTTTATATCATAATTTACTGTTATTCATTGATATATTTCATATTTAGAGTCGATACTTATGTTATTTCCTTTGTTTTCACATGTTTAATGATCTTTGGAGGAGTTGCTGCCAGAGTTAGGATTCTGCTGGAAAAAGGGCCATCAAGGGACCATATTTTGAAGATTAGGAAAATTCCAGAAAAATATCATGAAATTATATTTTCCCAGAAGACTCAGGAAGCCAGAAGGAGGAGTCGAGAGGAGCCAGGGGGGCCACACGCCAGGGTGGCATGGCCAGACCCCTGGCCGCGCCGACCCTGTGTGAGGCCACCCTGGCCCACTTCTGCCATCGCCCTTTCATGTATTTCATCATCCTTGAAAACCTAAGTCAAGGAGGGCTCAGAGTTAGACACCGCCGCCTCTGCGGGGTGGAAAAAACCAGAGAGAGAAGAGCTCTCTGGCAGGCAGAAATCTATCAGGGAAATTCCTTCCCGGAGAGGGAAGATCATCGCCATCGTCATCACCATCGCACCGAACTTCATCGGGATCATCATCATCGTCATCCCCATCACCAGCACCTTCATCTTCACCATCACCTCGCCATCCCGCTGTAACATCTTGAGTTGGATCTTGTTATATTCATAGGGGAAACTTTCCCGGTGTTGATTACTCTTGTAGTTGATGCTATTGAGTGGAACCATTGAATTAAGGTTTATGTTTAGATTGTTATTTACCATTATTTCACCTCTGATCATGATCCATATGATGTCTTGTGAGTAGTTCATTTAGTTCTTGAGGACATGGGAGAAGTCAAGATGTTAGTAGTGAATTATTGTTGAGAATATTTAATGGTTTGATATTGTTGTGGTGTTATTTCACTAGTGGTGTCATGTGAACATTGACTACATGATACTTCACCATTTATGGGCCTAGTGAGATGCATTGTATATTTGGTTACTGATTGTGGGGTTGCTGGAGTGACAGAAACCTAAACCTCCATTGGAAAACCATTGCACCAGGGAGCATAGGATCTTAGAGTTTAAGGCTGTGGTTAGATTTATCTTAATTACTTTCTTGTATTTGCGGATGCTTGCAAGGGGTATAATCACAAGTGTGTATTTATCCTAGTAAGGGTAGTGCGCTAGCACAGGTTCACCCCCATAACACCTATCAAACCAATAAAGACTATTGGCTTTATGAAGCAAAAGCTCTTGACAGAAACTCCCGTGTGTCCTCGAGAACGTTTGGTTATTATAAGTACACAACCGGCTTGTCCTTTGCTGAAGAAAGGATTGGGCCACTTGCTGCAATTGTTACTACTGTCTTTTATTTACTCGCACTTTATTTACTCGTATTACCAAATACCCCTGAAAACTTGTTTGCTAGTATTTACAGTGATTCCTTGATCAAAACCGCTCATCAACACCTTCTGCTCCTCGTTGGGTTTGACACTCTTATTTATTGAAAGTACTACGATACACCCCCTATACTTATGGGTCATCAAGACTATTTTCTGGCACCATTGCCTTGGGAGTGTTGTCATCGTGGTGAAACAACATATGCCATAGGATGGCTTAAATGGGGGCCGACTGTACACTGGCGGATCCGGGAGAAGGGAAGCTCGGTAGAGACCGAGCACAGAAGTCACTGCTAACACATCGAGCTACCCAGGTTCGGGGCCCTCGTGAGGAGGTAACACCCCTACTCCTGCATGTCTGATCTATATAAGCTTCACATGAGAGCTACAATGGTGCTCCTTGAGCTGTGTATCTTGCCTATCTGAGGCTGCACTGGGCAGGAGCTAAACAGCTAGTGCTAGAGAGCTCCCATGGAGCGAGAGAGAATGAGCCTCCTCTGGAGGCTTGGGTGATCGATCCCCCTGGTGCCCCTTATATAGGGAGCCCAGGGGACAAGGGATGCCCCACAATACACTATGCACACACTGTAGCTGAGTTGACTACTGGGGTCTTGTCACACTATAGCCTGCATCAGCACAGTACCGCCCTTGGTACTGTGCGATGCGTCACGGTCATGGGCTAGTCCCATCGACGTCTGTACTTGGAGTCATTGCCTTCGTCTTCTAGCTGCTGTCCATGGGTCTCCTAGTCATCAGTCTTATCCTCCTCCTGAGGATAAGACTGACTAGAGGATATACCGGTCTGAGCTAAGACCGTCCCAAGACCGGTATACGGTGTCGCTGACGGAGAGGCCGACCAGATCGATCCCCCATGGAACAATCCGGTCGGAGAAGTAGCACTGAATGCTGGCCAGGAGGCTGGGCATGTCGGCTGAGGGTGAAGGAGTCCTGGCGCTTGCTTCCCGGTCGCTGGAGTGCTAGCCAGGATGCTGGGGATCGAGCCTGGCCAGGCTGTACCGGCCAGGGGCGATCGACGATGGGGCAATCCGGCCTGGGAGCCTACCATCCCGGCCAGGAAGATCCGGAGCCGGCCCAGCCGGAGTTGGCCCGATGGCCCAAGGCAAAGCAGACGGGAGCTGGGGCGCTGGGGTGCCGGGATGGGCTGGCCTGGCCGGGTGAGATGCCGGCCCATCCGGGTGCTGCGAGGAGGCGGCCCAGCCGGGTAAGACCTTGGCAGCCCAGCCGGGGCAGACGACCGGCCGGCCCAGCCGGGAGGCGGTAGCGGACCGCGGCTACCTGGCCCAGCCGGGGCGGAGGAGAAGCGGCCCAGCGGGGAAAGATATCCCGGCGGCCCACGCCAGACTAGCAGGTTACCCCGGCCCAGCTTGCCTATGCCGGCCCTGGAAGACTTATTCCGGCCTGGGAGTAGTTTATTCCGGCCTGGGCTTTAATAATCCGGCCAGGAGACCTATAATCCGGCCCAGCTTCAGTATAATCTGGCCTGGGCTTGGTTAATCCGGCCCAGGCTGCTGTTTGCTTGTTCTTCAATATTCCTGCATATATAAAATAGCTATACAACATATATAAGTTTATAAATAGGGGTACTTTGGTATACCCGGGGTTATATCCCCGACATTAGCCCCCGAGGTTGTGGGGGACTCGCAGAGTCGCGCACAGGCTTTAACAAAAATATACCAAAGTCCCAAACCTGCATGCTCATAAAAAATAATATGCTGGCCTCCACAGGCCAGTTCTATCTCATGCCATCATCGGCAATGTCCTGATTGACATGAACTCATATATATGATATGCTAGCCTTCGCGGGCTATCTCAAAATACTATTGTGCCCTTCTTGGCTATATCGACACTTTGCCTCTTGGGCTATGTCTCATCGACATCGTCCGCTTCGACAATGCCGGCATACTGCTTTGCCTTCTTTGGCCATATCGATACTTTACCTCTTGAGCTATATGCCTCTTGGGCTACTCTGCCTCTTGGGCTACTTTTGCCTCTTGGGCTACTTTGCCTTTTGGGCTTTATATCGACACTTTGCCTCTCGGGCTATGTCTCATCGACATTGTCTGCTTTGACAATGCCGGAATACTGCCTTGCCTTCTTTGGCCATATCGATGCTTTACCTCTTGAGCTATTTGCCTCTTGGGCTATTCTGCCTCTTGGGCTACTTTTGCCTCTCGGGCTTTATATCGATACTTTGCCTCTCAGGCTATGTCTCATCGACATTGTTTGCTTTGACAATGCCGGTATACTGATATGCCTCTTGGGCTGCTTTGCCTCTTGGGCTACTTTGCCTCTTAGGCTTTATATCGACACTTTGCCTTTCAGGCTATGTCTCATCGACATTGTCTGCTTTGACAATGCCAGTATACTGATATGCCTCTTGGGCTGCTTTGCCTCTTGGGCTACTTTGCCTCTTGGGCTTTATATCGACACTTTGCCTTTCAGGCTATGTCTCATCGACATTGTCTACTTTGACAATGCCGGTATACTGATATGCCTCTTGGGCTGCTTTGCCTCTTGGGCTACTTGTTAGTATGCAAAAAATGATAAGACATGTTAATATGCTAAACCGGGATACTCTGTGAAACCGGATATGATAAGAGATATGATGCTTGTTAGCTTTGAGATCGATGTCTCGATATATTACTGTGCCAGAATTGGCGATAACTGAAAGGATTACAGAATGCCGTGATATGCTGGCATGCCGAAATAAACGACGATATGAGTTATTGATAGATGCCTTGATATGCTGGCAAACCGAAATAAACGGTGATTGGGGATTTTAGTCGATGCCATGATATGCCGACATACTGAGATTTTGCTCTTGCCATGATATGTTGGCATACTGACATTTTGCCATGATATGCTGGCATACTGACATTTTGCCATGATATGCTGGCATACTGACATTTTGCCATGATATGCTGGCATACTAAAACTCTTCTCATGCCATGATATGTTGGCATATTGGAACTTTGCTCATGCCATGATATGCTGGCATACTGAAACACATATGACTCAAGATATCACTTAATAACCTGATGTACTAACAAACTGAAATACCTGAGACTTTGAGATATGCTGGCCAGGATATAAAGATATGCTGGCTGGGACATAAAATATGCCGGCCAGGATACAAAATATGACATATGCCGGCATACTAAAATACCTGAGACTTTGAGATATAAACTGAAACCCTGGTGGTATAATAGCAATTTCTTCTTGTAATGGCAATATGGAGAGTCATAGCCGGTATATATGATGAAATATCCAACCTGTTCTGTAGTCATTCTAAAAGACATAGCGATGGTCATAGTATTTGGCATATTTGCAATCTAGCATATGGAGTTTGGCATATAGCCCATATCATTCGGCATATAACTCTTGAAACAAAGCACTTGGCATATAGACTGAGATATGGCAATTTGACATATATGCTAACTTGGCAACTCACAAGGAAGAACTAGGCACTCATGTGCCGGCATATAAATGTAGACATACTGCAACTGGCATATAAGCAAACTTGGCAACTGATAAGAAAGATAAGGCACTCATGTGCCGGCATATACATGTAGACATACTGCAACTGGCATATAAGCAAACTTGGCATATCACAACAGATATTTGGCACTCATGTGCCGGCATATAAATGCAAGTATACTGTAACTGGCATATGAGATTTGATTTATAGTATGCAGAAACTGGTACTGAGATAGGCATATAACTGATCTGACTGTAAACTTGTAACAACTAGCACATGGCATTCAACATATAAAAAACTGGCATACGAGCCTTGGCATACGACAGCCGGCATATAACACATAGCATATGGGATAAAGCATTTGGCATATAAGTAGATACTGAACTTGAGATGTTAACTGGCAAACTGATTCTAGCACTGTAGCAGATATACTGGTTGACACATGCAAAGACATATAACTTGACATAGCATCTTGTTGTTGGCATATAAAACCGGCATATAACATGCCCAGATGAAACTTTGCATAAGACTACAGACATATAAACTGATACTAATGATACTATCTGTAGCAGGCATATGTAGTGATTTGGCATATAAACAGACATACAGGAGGAAACTGAGAAGCTGATATGCTAGCATGCGAACTAATATATACTGAAACAGTATTCAAGAGGCAACTTGCTAGGCTTTAGCCTAGCCCCCGAGCTATCTTTTCTATCAAGGAGACACTGATTTTCAGATAAGCTGACCAGGATATGGAGTAAACCAGCATAAATACTTACTTGCACCGTTGAAGAAGTTTGAAGTACCAGCAGATGCTCGAGGCGAAGGCGGAACAGTCCCTGGTACAACAAACATAGAATATGCCGGCCGGGACATAAGATATGCTGGCCAGGACACAGGATATGCTGGCCAGAACGCAGAATATGCTGGCCGGGACACAGGATATGCTGGCCGGGACACAGAATATGCTGGCCGGGACACAGGATATGCTGGTCAGGACACAGGATATGCTGGCCGGGACTCAGGATATGCTGGCCGGGACACAGAATATGCTGGCCGGGACACAGGATATGCTGGCCGGGACACAGGATATGCTGGCCGGGACACAGGATATGCTGGCCAGGACACAGGATATGCTGGCCGGGACTCAGGATATGCTGGCCGGGACACAGGATATGCTGGCCAGGACACAGGATATGCTGGCCGGGACTCAGGATATGCTGGCCGGGACATAGGATATGCTGGCCGGGACACAGGATATGCTGGCCAGGACACAGGATATGCTGGCCGGGACTCAGGATATGCTGGCCGGGACACAGGATATGCTGGCCAGGACACAGGATATGCTGGCCGCGACTCAGGATATGCTGGCCTGAGGAAGCCGAGCGCCGGCCCGGAGATGCCGATGTAGATCCGGGACAGCCGTATGCTGGCCCGGGCGAGTTGAGGTCAGCCCGGGAGTTGAAGAAGACCTGCTGTGCTCGGAGGCGTTGCTGATGTCGAGCCCCCGAGCAGATGAAGAAGATCCCGTCCGGATGTACTCCTACCAGCGCCTTGATCAGCCCCACGGTGGGCGCCAAATGTCGTCGTGGTGAAACAACATATGCCATAGGATGGCTTAAATGGGGGCCGACTGTACACTGGCGGATCCGGGAGAGGGGAAGCTCGGTAGAGACCGAGCACAGAAATCACTGCTAACACATCGAGCTACCCAGGTTCGGGGCCCTCGTGAGGAGGTAACACCCCTACTCCTGCATGTCTGATCTATATAAGCTTCACATGAGAGCTACAATGGTGCTCCTTGAGCTGTGTATCTTGCCTATCTGAGGCTGCACTGGGCAGGAGCTAAACAGCTAGTGCTAGAGAGCTCCCATGGAGCGAGAGAGAATGAGCCTCCTCTGGAGGCTTGGGTGATCGATCCCCCTGGTGCCCCTTATATAGGGAGCCCAGGGGACAAGGGATGCCCCACAATACACTATGCACACACTGTAGCTGAGTTGACTACTGGGGTCTTGTCACACTATAGCCTGCATCAGCACAGTACCGCCCTTGGTACTATGCGATGCGTCACGGTCATGGGCTAGTCCCATCGACGTCTGTACTTGGAGTCATTGCCTTCGTCTTCTAGCTGCTGTCCATGGGTCTCCTAGTCATCAGTCTTATCCTCCTCCTGAGGATAAGACTGACTAGAGGATATACCGGTCTGAGCTAAGACCGTCCCAAGACCGGTATACGGTGTCGCTGACGGAGAGGCCGACCAGATCGATCCCCCGTGGAACAATCCGGTCGGAGAAGTAGCACTGAATGCTGGCCAGGAGGCTGGGCATGTCGGCTGAGGGTGAAGGAGTCCTGGCGCTTGCTTCCCGGTCGCTGGAGTGCTAGCCAGGATGCTGGGGATCGAGCCTGGCCAGGCTGTACCGGCCAGGGGCGATCGACGATGGGGCAATCCGGCCTGGGAGCCTACCATCCCGGCCAGGAAGATCCGGAGCCGGCCCAGCCGGAGTTGGCCCGATGGCCCAAGGCAAAGCAGACGGGAGCTGGGGCGCTGGGGTGCCGGGATGGGCTGGCCTGGCCGGGTGAGATGCCGGCCCATCCGGGTGCTGCGAGGAGGCGGCCCAGCCGGGTAAGACCTTGGCAGCCCAGCCGGGGCAGACGACCGGCCGGCCCAGCCGGGAGGCGGTAGCGGACCGCGGCTACCTGGCCCAGCCGGGGCGGAGGAGAAGCGGCCCAGCGGGGAAAGATATCCCGGCGGCCCACGCCGGACTAGCAGGTTACCCCGGCCCAGCTTGCCTATGCCGGCCCTGGAAGACTTATTCCGGCCTGGGAGTAGTTTATTCTGGCCTGGGCTTTAATAATCCGGCCAGGAGACCTATAATCCGGCCCAGCTTCAGTATAATCCGGCCTGGGCTTGGTTAATCCGGCCCAGGCTGTTGTTTGCTTGTTCTTCAATATTCCTGCATATATAAAATAGCTATACAACATATATAAGTTTATAAATAGGGGTACTTTGGTATACCCGGGGTTATATCCCCGACAAGTGTAGCGCTATTGAAGAGTGGAATTGGTAAAGGTGACCGTCGCTGTGAGTATTGTTTTTATTTTGTCTTTTCTTTTTATTTTACTCTACTATGGAGAACTCTCCATTTGGTTTCCTATTTGGAAACACATCCACTACTACTGCTGCACATGTGGATGAACCACCACCACCGCCGCCTGCAGGAATTGATCCTTTTAAAATACCTATGAAAATTGTTGGGCGTATTATGGATAACTGCTATTCAGGAGATGGAACTGTCCATCCGGGTGATCACTTATTATTTATACATGAATTATGCGAGTTGTTCAGATGTGCAGGTATTTCACCAAGTCAGGTCAAGAAGAAACTATTCTCATTATCATTGAAAGGCAAAGCTGAAGAGTGGTATCGACTACTCCAAGATGGTCCATCTATGGCATGGGTGGATATTGTACCTCTCTTTTATTCCAAGTTTTATCCTCCAAGTGAAATTCATAAAGATCGCAACTGGATATATAATTTTTGGCCTCATGATGGAGAGAGTATTGCCCAAGCGTGGGGGAGATTGAAGTTACTAATGCTCAAATGCCCCATTCATGAGCTCCCCAATAATATTGTTATTGATAATTTTTATGCACGGCTCACTCTTCCTGATAAGGATTATTTGGATGCTTCTTTCTTTGGATCATTTACTCATATGAAAGAAGATGCTAAGTGGAAACTTCTTGACCGTATACAAGAGAATGCTGAAGGTTGGGAAAACGACAAAGGTAGGAAGTCAGGTATAAACTACAATTATGAATGCGTTAAATCTTTTATGGGAACTGATGACTTTCATAGTGTTAGCACAGCTTATGGTCTTGATTCTCAAATACTTGCTAATTGTTTTAAGGCCTTTGCATCTTATCTTGATGTTCCAAAGAAAGATTGGAACAAATATCATGCGCCTTATAAAGATTCTATTAGTCATATACCTGCTGCAGCTACTGAAGTTTGTACTGTTGATAGCATTGTGCCTGTGCATTATTTTGAGAAGACACCTTTCCCTGCTAAGGTAAAGAAGTATTCTACTTTGGTAAGTATGTCTAATAAAAGTACTAAGAAAGCTACAAAACCTGATGAGCAAATTACTATTAAGTCTCCTGTAGCTATATTGAAGGATCTTGTTACTAAATATGTAGGGGATGAATATATTCTTTTTTGTGAAGATGCTTCTAACATTCTCTCACATCCTAAAAAGCAGAGGAAAACAAGTGTTCCTGTTATTTTTGTCAGGATTGGAGATCATTGCTATTATGGTTTATGTGATATTGGTGCTAGTGCAAGTGCTATTCCTTTAGAGCTTTACAAAGAAATCATGCACGAGATTAGCGCTTGTGAAGTTGAAGATATTGATGTGGTTGTTTAGCTTGCTAATAGAGAGACTGTTTGGCCTCTCGGTATTGTTCGAGATGTGGAAGTTCTTTGCGGTAAGACTAAATACCCTACTGATTTTCTACTACTTGGTAAGGATGCCAGTAAAACTTGTCCTATTATTTTTGGTAGACCATTTTTGAACACTTGTGGCGCCATGATAGATTGTAAGAAGGAGAAATTTTTTACTAAGTTCAATGGAGAGTCTTATGAGTTTAATTTTTCTAAGTTTGCTAAGACTTCCTATGAAAATGACACGCCTAATGAAAATTTTCGAGTTGAACAACTTGCTTCTATTGCTCTTGCTCCTAATAATGCCTTGCAGTAATTCATGGAAGATCATGAAAGTGATGTTTTTAGCAAAGAAAGAGAAGAGATTGACGATATTCTTCTTCATCAACCAGCATTAATCAAGTATAATCTACCTGTGGAGGATCTTGGTACCACTTTGCCACCTAAGGAAGATCCTGTGTTTGAATTAAAACCTTTGCCTGATAATCTTAAATATGCTTACATAGATGATAAGAAAATATATCCTGTTATTATTAGCTCTAAACTTTTAGGAAAGGAAGAAGAAAGATTATTGGAGATATTAAGGAATCACCGAGGAGCTATGGGATATACTGTTGATGATTTAAAAGGGATTTCTCCTACTTTATGTCAGCATGCCATTAATATGGAGAAAGACGCGAAGCCAATCGTGGAGCATCAACGCCGCCTAATTCCCAAGATGAAGGATGTGATAAGAAATGAGGTATTAAAGCTCCTTGATGCTGGTATTATTTATCCTATTGCTGATAGTAGATGGGTTAGTCCTATTCATTGTGTTCCTAAGAAAGGAGGTATGACTGTTGTGCCTAATGAGAATAACGAGCTTATTCCTCAAAGGGTAGTAGTTCGTTATAGAATGTGCATTGATTATAGGAAGGTAAACAAATTTACTAAGAAAGATCATTACCCTTTACCGTTTATAGATCAGATGTTAGAAAGGTTGTCTAAGAAGACTCATTTTTGTTTCCTTGATGGTTATTCTGGTTTTTCTCAAATTGCTGTTAAGAAGGATGATCAAGAGAAAACCACTTTTACTTGTCCTTATGGAACTTATGCTTATAGATGTATGCCGTTTGGTTTATGCAATGCTCCTGCTACTTTTCAAAGATGCATGTCTACTATTTTTCATGGATTTTGTGAAGAAATTGTGGAGGTTTTCATGGATGTCGTCGTGGTGAAACAACATATGCCATGGGTAGGCTTAAATGGGGGCCGAACTAGATGCTGGAGGATTCGGGAGAGGGGAACGAGCTAAAAAGCACGACGGAAAGGAACACAGATCTACCCAGGTTTGGGGCTCTCGTAAGGAGATAACACCCCTACTCCTGCTCTACTGGCTATATATATATGGATCGATGGAATACTCAACAATGGTGCTTCCAAGCTCTCTGCTAGAGGAGGAAGATGAACTGCTAAGTGTAGGAATACTCAGAGACCAACCCCCTACTAGGGCTCCCTGCGCCACCTTATATAGTGGTGGCCAGGGTTACAACGGTCATGTGAGACCAAAGACACCAACTACACTCCAAATAGGGCATGCTGACAAAGGTGTACACCCTTGACTTTCTCCTGATTGCTCTTGATGGGACTTGCCCTTGCTGTAGCTTGTACTTCCTGGACTGTGACCTTACCACTGTGAGGTAAGGGCTGTACTTGTGCACAGTGAGGGTTGGTGAACCACCACTGTGTACCCTATCAACATGATCTCCCTCCATACTTGTCTGGAACTCTCCTTGATTGTAGGGATATGACCCCTTAGTTGACTTCTGTATCCCGGATATGACCATTGGCCACATCCAGGACCTATATGCCGGACCAACGACCTATGAAGGTCGGGTAATCCGGCCTCCCCTGCCCCTGCACAATATATTAGAAAGTTAGGCCGACATATATACGCATATGCCGGCACATCTCGATAAGTATCCCGATTATCTTGGCATATATATGTATATGCCGGCACTCCTCAATAGGTATCCCGGATATTTCGGCATATCTATACTGCCATCGGGATACACTTATATGGCCGACACTCCTATATTCCGGCCAGACCCCATCTAGGTCAACCGACATAAAGTCAACCTTATTCTTTGTATCTTTCCAGTCTCTTGACCCTACCGGGGGTCATCCCCCCGACATTAGTCCCCGAAGCTGTTGAGGTCCCCCAGTCTTAACTGAGGGGCCTCGGCAGGTTTAATCGTGACATCTCTTTTGTTATATCCCGGCGCATGATTTTACGCCAGCGATCACACTATATACTGGCTCCTTTCTTTTCCACAAGTTAATCTTGCCAGTTCCAGAGTATTCCGGACGTACCTTATTCCTCGGGCAGTTACACCGGTAAAATGAGACTTCCTTGAGAAGCCAAGCCCAACAGTTTGCATCGAAACTTGCAACCGCCCTACCGTCATGAACGGTCACACGATGTGATGGTTCACAGCGCATTTACTCCCTGCCATCACTGCCTAGTGGCACGGTTACAGTAACCACCGCCCCACTCCGTGCCACGACGTGGCGACCTCCCACAGAAATAGTCGGGGTAGTGGAACACTCCCCATGATCCCCACGACCCTGGCCTGTGGTATAAATATGGTGGTGGGGGTAACCTGCTCTTTTTACCCCCACAGTGCCTTCTTCTTCCTCTGCTCCCTTGCGCTTCACCGCCAGACCAAGGAACTGCGAAGGAATGCCGCCACCGACCAGCTCCACGCCGACGCCGGCACCTGACGATGCCCGGCATTCCCGCTGACGACGACACCGCCTCTACTTCTCTTCATAACGCTGCCAGGAGATCGAATCTCCCTCTGCACGCTCACCGCCGCTCCATTGCCGCCGGCCAAGCTTTGGTGAGTTCATCCTCTGTTCTTCCTCTCCCATGCTTTTCTGTATCCTTATTTTGGTATCACTGCATGCTTGAATCCTCAGCATTTTGTCTTCCTGTTATCTTTCTTGTCTTGATTTAGCATTGCCAGGGAAACTCTTCTACAGTTCACAAATGTTCTTGCGTAGGACTTATTTCCCTATTTTGTTTCCGATTTTAACTGCGATGCTAGATCTTCCTTCCCCGCTGACTTCTGTGAGAGTGGTATGCCGAAGAGACTAACCTCCCTCTTTTCCCGGATCTTGATAGGACTAACACCACGGGACTCCGGCTCTCACGCCTGATTCCGGCCATCAAGATGGCTTCCTCAAGCATGACGGGTACCTCGGCCTCAGGAGAAGATAACTCGGCCCAGCTCCAAGGATGCTCCGGCTGGGAGGGGTCGGAGGTTACCCCGGCCGACATATCCTGGATCACATCCACCAGGAGAGTCCCGAAGGGCATCGCATGCCGGCTACCGGCAGGAGAGATTGCGCCGGCACCTCAACCCAGCGAACGAGTTGTCTTCATCGCCCACTTCGAGCGGGGCTTTGGTCTACCGGCGTCGGACTTCTTTCGGGACTTCCTCGACACCTACGACCTGCAACCTCATCATATCCCAGCCAACGCGGTGATGATCCTCTCCGCCTTTGCTGCATTCTGCGAAGGCTTTGCCGGCATAGAGCCTTCACCCAGGCTTGGGCGAAGTACTTCCAACTGTGGAAGCAGGTTGTCCAAGAACCACCCCGGAGCAGGGATGATCCGCCGGAGACCGCTCAGGAGAAGAGGGACCGCCCCATGACTCAATGTGGCATGGCCACCATCATGTCCCGAAAGGGCTCAGACTTCCCCAAGGTGGAGTTGCTGGAATCTTGCAAGAAGTGGCAAAAAAGCTTCTTCTATGTCAAGAATATCACGGACACGGATCTGCTCAACCTGCCGCCATTTGTGGACGAGCCACCCTTGGCGATGAAGAATTGGTCCTATAACCCAAAGGGCTCCATGATGCCAGTGAATGCTCTCCACCGGGTTAAGGGCGAGCTCTGGGATGCCGGCCTCACCCCTAAGATCTAGTGGCATGCTTCATTAGCCGGCGCATCTCCCCTCTGCAGCGCCGGTCACATAAGATTTGCCAGATGAGCAGGCCCATGGACCCCACCCGGCACTCTACACATGAGCTGAGTCGGGCCAACATTCTGCGTCGCATCAAGGACATCTGCAAGTCCTCTCAGGCCACCTTTGCATGGGGATTCAAACCATACAGCCGGGATAGGCCTGCCCCCACGGTAAATACTTTGGCCGACACATACTCTCTTGTCCGGGATATAGACACCTATAATGCATGGCCCGGGATATTGTTATTTGCCGACATACTTATACTATTTGGTACGACATCCTTCTTGTACTGGCATATTTCTTGCTTCTGACCCATTTACTTTGCCTTATGCAGAAGTTCAGCTTCCAGAGTATGGAGAACTCCCGGATCCAGATCGCGGTAGACCGCACCGCTACGGACGCTGAGGATCCGGATCATTGGGACAAGCTGCCCCGGAACACCCGCACTGCCTCTGCCGCGGGTAAGGCCTCTTCATCCTGGCATTTCACTCAAGACTGGAGTGACGACGATTCCGATGAAGACTACCCGACATTTATCTGCCCGACACCTCTTGCTTATGCTTTTCTAGAAACACCCATTGCTTATGCCTTTCCAATGCCATCCTCAGCAATCCCGGACGACGAAGTAATCGACGCTGTGCCCTTAAGTCAGGGACCTCCCCCTGCCAGCACACGTGCTAGCAAGAAGCGCGGGTCAAACCCCAACAAGAGCTAGCACAGAAGAGGCAGAAAGTCTCGGCGCCTCGCCTGAATAAACCACGACCTGTTGCCTCGGGGTAAATTTCTTTGCCTTGTATTGCCTCCGACATATCTCTTGCTTTGATTACTAACTTAGCGTTTTCTCCCTTTCAGGGCTCCTCTTGCGCCGGAACATGCTTCCAGCACAAGCGCCCACCCCAACATTGAGAAACCGACGGCTGCTCCCACCACCGACATTCCGTCAGCCAGTCACACAACCTCCCCGGCGTTGGCATCTTTGCCTGCACTTGACAAATCCACCTCCCCGGCGAGGGACAATCCTCCGCCGGAGCAAGACTACTCTGCTCTCGACGTCCACATGGACTCGGGGGCTTAACAGGAACCTTCAGCTTCTGATGTCCACATGGACACAGGAGCCCAGCGAGATGCCCCAGACTCTGGCGCGCCCACCAGTGATGCCGGCACTACCGAAGATGCCGACGCAGGCGACAAGAGCGCCAGCATAGACATCAAAGGAAAGGGCCCTGCTATGCCGAAAGTCCGGACCATTCCAGAACCTGCCTCAGCCGGACAAGCTGCACCTGCCACGCCGGAGCAGCCAGCGCCCAAGACTCCATCCTCTGAGAAGGCTCCTGCCCCGGCCAAGCCTGCTGCCCCGGCCAAGTCCTCTGCCCTGGCCAACCTCTGCCCCGGCCAAGACCTCTGCCCCGGTCAAGTCTGGCACTCTCCAGATCAGAGAGACCAAGTCTGGCACACAGTCCCAGCCCCTTCATATGGGCAAGGCAGCATTCCGGCCCGGCTACAGGCCCAGCTTCTTTGACACGCCGGAGCTTGAGGGCCGCGTCTCGCTGCTGACAAAAAGCGATCATAGCCTTGGGTCTCTCAAGGAATATTGCAGCAGGTGGAATGATGCCGATAGTTTGGACACTGCCGACTCCCGGAGCAAGAAGCTTGCCGAAGCTTCGGCCACTGGCGATGCATCTGATATCCTGGCCGCGAAGCCCATTCCCATTGCCTGCGAGCTCCTCAGCCTCTAGCAAAGACTTCATCGCCTGGCCGACGGTACCAACGTAAGTTTTTTCTACACTTCTCTACACATACATATCCCCAGTCCCCGAAAATGTCGGCTGTCCGGGATATGGGCAGCCGGGATTTTCTAATAGCTTTTGCAGTTAGCTCTTTTACATTAACTATCCGGTATAAGCTCGATCCGATCTTCAAATCCTAGTCACCGAGGGCCAGGATAGGTGCGCAGCACCTATGCCGGGTCTTCAACAAACTAACATCTTAAGCACTTTTTCAAATCCTCTAGACCGAGATATAAGCTCGATTCGAGCTTCAAATCCTAGTCACCGAGGGCCGGGATAGGTGCGCAGCACCTATGCCGGATCTTTAGCAAGCTCATATCTTAAGCACTTTTTCAAATCCTCTAGACCGAGATATAAGCTCGATTCAAGCTTCAAATCCTAGTCACCGAGGGCTGGGATAGGTGCGCAACACCTATGCCAGATCTTTAGCAAGCTCATATCTTAAGCCATTTTTCAAATCCTCTTGACCAAGATATAAGCTCGATTCGAGCTTCAAATCCTAGTCACCGAGGGCCGAGATAGGTGCGCAGCACCTATGCCGGGTCTTCAATATCATGATCACTTCGTACAATCTTCAATTGCCCTGATATGCTAGACTTCTCTTATAACTTTTCAAATCCTGTCTCTTTTGCAGCGCATGAATAATGCCCATGCTGACAAGTTCCACGACTTGGTGTGCGAGCACCGGAAGTTATCTGACGCGCACAACAAGCTCTGGCTGGAACTGCGCCAGAAAGGTAAACTCAGCCGACATACCCCTTTATGCCGGATGCCTTGCGCTCTTTTGCTTCGGAATATTTCTCTTGCCGACATCTAACCCTTTATCGACATATTTCAGCTGCTGCTGAGGGCCAAGTCACCGCGCTTCTTCAGAGGGTGAAGGAGCTGACGGGTATGCCGGATATCACTAATTCTTTGCTACTTCACTTGTACTTCAAATCCTTTGACTCTTGTCACTGTTTCTTATCTTCATACTCTCTTTGACTTCAAATCTCCGCAGATGAGAAAGCTGCACTGGAGGCCCGCCACCAGGACTGTATGCCCTCAGTGGATGTGGCCAAGCAGTTGGATGACCGGGATGCCGCCCACAAAGTTGAAGTTGAGCAGCTGAAGGGCCGGGTTGCCGAGCTTCTAGAGGAGAAGGAGCAGAGGGAGGGCCAACTGAAGAAGACCCAGGAGCTGCTCGTCGCTTCCGAGACTGATGCCTCCAACTCCCGTGCTGAACTGACTAGCCTGAAGGAGCAGGCGACGAAATGGGAAGTTACAGTTGCACAGCTCAACGCCGACCTCGCCAATAAGCTCCAAATCCTTTTCCTTTATCCTTCCCGACATATCATGACATTTTCCAGCACAACCTTCACGCCGACATATACTTCTTTTGTTAACATACTTTCTATTTTTCAGACATGTTTCCTGCTTCCGTCGAAGACATTGAGAGGGCTCTGCAGTTGGATCAAGAGAGCCGGGGTGTTTCGGTTGACTCGGCCAACTGGGACATGTCAGAACAGCTATTGGCCCTGCAGTCCCGGAAGAACGCCATGACCCTCTACACTGAAGAACTCTTTCTTGGCGCCCAGGAGGCATATTCTGCCCTCTGGCCGGGACAACGGACGCCCACTGATCCTGTTGATCTTGGCAATGATCTGCAACTTTCCAAGGTTTGCCTCCGAGAGTGGCGGGACTCTGGCGCAAGGGTGGGAGCTGATGAAGCTCTCAGCTACTTCCTCTCCTAGTATGAAAAAGCTGACTTGGAAACTTTGCGCACTGTGCGTGAGGGTTCCATCTAGACCACGGATCCGGAACACATCCAGCGTCGGCAAGAGCTAGCCCATAGCTATGTGGATTATGCCGATACCGAGGCCTTTGTCTGGGACATCCGTGAGTGGGAGAAGAAGGAGGATGACGCCCAGGATGTCGTCGTGGTGAAACAACATATGCCACAGGGTGGCTTAAATGGGGGCCGACTGTACGCTGGTGGATCCGGGAGAGGGAAGGCTCGGTAGAGACCGAGCACAGAAGTCATTGCTAACACATCAAGCTACCCAGGTTCGGGGCCCTCGTGAGGAGGTAACACCCCTACTCCTGCATGTCTGATCTATATGAGCTTCACATGAGAGCTACAATGGTGCTCCTTGAGCTGTTCATCTGCCTATCTGAGGCTGCACTGGGCAGGAGCTGGAGAGCTAGTGCTAGAGAGCTCCCATGGAGCGAGAGAGAATGAGCCTCCTCCGGAGGCTTGGGGAGCTCGATCCCCCTGGTGCCCTTTATATAGGGAGCCCAGGGGACAAGGGATGCCCCACAATATACTATGCACATACTGGTGCTGAGTTGACTACTGGGGTCTTGTCATACTGTAGCCTGCATTAGCACGGTACCGCCCTTGGTACTGTGCGATGCGTCATGGTCATGGGCTAGTCCCATCGATGTCTGTACTTGGAGTCCTTGCCTTCGTCTTCTAGCGTCTATCTTCAGGATCACCATGTCATCAGTCTTATCCTCCTCCTGAGGATAAGACTGACTAGGAGAGGAGGGATATGCTGGTCTGAGCCAATGAGCGTCCCAAGACCAGCATACGGCGGTAGAGATCGTGCCAGTCCGAGCCTAGAGGCGTCCCAGGACTGGCACAAGGAGCTGGAGGCGATGCTGGACGAGGAATATGTCCCGGAGGGAGTCAATCCCGGCCTCGGAGAGGAGTAATCCGGCCCAGGGGTGAATATCTTGGCCTACCATGGGGATAATCCGGCCTGGAGAGAGCTATCTCGGCCTAATAAGAGAATCCCGGCCTGAGCTTCTTATATGCTGGCCTGGGAAGCTCTATTCCGGCCCAGGCTACTGTTTACTCGCTTTTTAATATCCTGCATATATAACTCATCATATATAATATATATTAGACATAATATAAAGGGGTACTTTGGTATATCCGGGTTTATATCCCCGACATTAGCCCCCGAGGCTGTGGAGGACTCGCAGAGTCGTGCACAAGCTTCAACAAGAAATATACCAAAGTCCCAAACTCATACTCACGAAGCTGATACGTTGGCCTGCACTGGCCAAATTCTACCTCATGCCATCATAGACAATGTCCTGTTTGATATATACTCATATACGTGATATGCTAGCCTTCGCGGGCTATCTCAAAATACTATTATGCCTTCTTTGGCTATATCGACACTTTGCCTCTTGTGCTACGTCTCATCGACATCGTCTGCTTCGACAATGCCGGAATACTGCTTTGCCTTCTTTGGCCATATCGATACTTTACCTCTTGAGCTATGTGCCTCTTGGGCTACTCTGCCTCTTGGGCTACTTTTGCCTCTCGGGCTACTTTGCCTCTTAGGCTACTTTTGCCTCTCGGGCTTTATATAGACACTTTGCCTCTCAGGCTATGTCTCATCGACATTGTCCGCTTTGACAATGCCGGTATACTGATATGCCTCTCGTGCTGTTTCAACATGTTGCCACTTGGGCCATGTCTCATCGACATTGTCTGCTTTGACAATGCCGGTATACTGATATGCCTCTTGGGCTACTTTGCCTCTTGGGCACTATATCGACACTTTGCCTCTCAGGCTATGTCTCATCGGCATTGTCTGCTTTGACAATGCCAGTATACTGATATGCCTCTTGGGCTATTTTTGCCTCTCGGGCTTTATATCGACACTTTGCCTCTCAGGCTATGTCTCATCGACATTGTCCGCTTTGACAATGCCGGTATACTGATATGCCTCTTGGGCTACTTTGCCTCTTGGGCACTATATCGACACTTTGCCTCTCAGGCTATGTCTCATCGGCATTGTCTGCTTTGACAATGCCGGTATACTGATATGCCTCTTGGGCTGTTTTTGCCTCTCGGGCTTTATATCGACACTTTGCCTCTCAGGCTATGTCTCATCGACATTGTCCGCTTTGACAATGCCGGTATACTGATATGCCTCTTGGGCTACTTTGCCTCTTGGGCACTATATCGACACTTTGCCTCTCAGGCTATGTCTCATCGGCATTGTCTGCTTTGACAATGCCGGTATACTGATATGCCTCTTGGGCTGTTTTTGCCTCTCGGGCTTTATATCGACACTTTGCCTCTCAGGCTATGTCTCATCGACATTGTCCGCTTTGACAATGCCGGTATACTGATATGCCTCTTGGGCTACTTTGCCTCTTGGGCACTATATCGACACTTTGCCTCTCAGGCTATGTCTCATCGGCATTGTCTGCTTTGACAATGCCGGTATACTGATATGCCTCTTGGGCTGTTTTTGCCTCTCGGGCTTTATATCGACACTTTGCCTCTCAGGCTATGTCTCATCGACATTGTCCGCTTTGACAATGCCGGTATACTGATATGCCTCTTGGGCTACTTTGCCTCTTGGGCACTATATCGACACTTTGCCTCTCAGGCTATGTCTCATCGGCATTGTCTGCTTTGACAATGCCGGTATACTGATATGCCTCTTGGGCTGTTTTTGCCTCTCGGGCTTTATATCGACACTTTGCCTCTCAGGCTATGTCTCATCGGCATTGTCTGCTTTGACAATGCCGGTATACTGATATGCCTCTTGGGCTGTTTTTGCCTCTCGGGCTTTATATCGACACTTTGCCTCTCAGGCTATGTCTCATCGACATTGTCCGCTTTGACAATGCCGGTATACTGATATGCCTCTTGGGCTGTTTTTGCCTCTCGGGCTTTATATCGACACTTTGCCTCCCAGGCTATGTCTCATCGACATTGTCCGCTTTGACAATGCCGGTATACTGATATGCCTCTTAGGCTGCTTTTGCCTTTTGAGCTATTTCGCCTCTTTGGGCACTTGTTAGTATGCAAAAATGATAAGACATGTTAATATGCTAAACCGGGATACTCTATGAAACCGGATATGATAAGAGATATGATGCTTGTTAGCTTTGAGATCGATGTCTCGATATATTACTGTGCCAGAATTGGCGATAACTGAAAGGATTACAGAATGCCATGATATGCTGGCATGCCGAAATAAACGGCGATATGAGTTATGGATATATGCCTTGATATGCTGGCGAACCGAAATAAACGGTGATTGGGGATTTTGGTCGATGCCATGATATGTCGACATACTGAGATTTTGCTCTTGCCATGATATGTTGGCATACTGACATTTTGCTCTTTGCCATGATATGCCGGCATACTGAAACTTTACTCTTGCCATGATATGCCGGCATACTGAAACACATATGACTCAAGATATCACTTAATAACCTGATGTACTAACAAACTGAAATACCTGAGACCTGAGACTTTGAGATATGCTGGCCAGGATATAAAGATATGCTGGCTGGGACATAAAATATGCCGGCCAGGATACAAAATATAACATATGCCGGTATACTGATATGCTTGAGACACTGAGATATAAACTGAAGCTCTGGTGGTATAATAGCAATTTCTTCTCTGTAACGGCAATATGGAGAGTCATAGCCGGGTAATAGACATATATATAATGAGACATCCAACCTGTTCTGTAGTCATTCTAAAAGACATAGCAATGGTCATAGCATTTGGCATATTTGCAATCTAGCATATGGAGTTTGGCATATAGCCCATTGCACTCGGCATATAACTCTTGAAATAAAGCACTTGGCATATAGACTGAGATTGACATATAAGCTAACTTGGCAACTCATAGGAAAGATTAGGCACTCATGTGCCGGCATATAAATGTAGACATACTGCAACTGGCATATAAGCAAACTTGGCATCTCACAACAGATATTTGGCACTCATGTGCCGGCATATAAATGCTAGTATACTGTAACTGGCATACGAGATCTGTGATAGAGCATGCGGAAACTGGTACTGAGATAGGCATATAACTGATCTGACTGTAAACATGTAACAACTAGCACATGGCATTCAACATATAAAAAACTGGCATACGAGCCTTGGCATACGACAGCCGGCATATAACACATAGCATATGAGATAAAGCATTTGGCATATAAGTAGATACTGAACTTGATATGTTAACTGGCATACTGACTATAGCACTGTAGCAGATATACCAATTGGCATATGCAAAGACATATAACTTGACATAACATCTTGTTGTTGGCATATAAAACCGGCATATAACATGCCCAGATGAAACTTTGCATAAGACTATTGACATACAAACTGATACTAAGGATACTCTTTGCAGCAGGCATATGTAGTGATTTGGCATATAAACAGACATACAGGAGGAAACTAAGAAGCTGATATGCTAGCATGCAAACTAATATATACTGGTACAGTACTTGAGAAGCAACTTGCTGGGCTTTAGCCTAGCCCCCGAGCTATTTTTTCTATTACGGGGACATTAACTTTCAGATAAGCTGACCAGGATATGGAGTAAACCAGCATAAATACTTACTTGCATGCACCGTTGAGGAAGTTTGAAGTACCTGCAGATGCTCGAGGCAGAACGATCCTTGGCACGATGACCATAAAATATGCCGGCCGGGACATAAGATATGCTGGCCAGGATATAAAATATGCCGGCCGGGACATAAAATACGCTGGCCAGGACACAGGATATGCTGGCCGGGACGCAGGATATGCTGGCCGGAACACAGGATATGCTGGCCAGAACGCAGGATATGCTGGCCGGGACACAGGATATGCTGGCCGGGACACAGGATATGCTGGCCAGGACACAGGATATGCTGGCCAGGACACAGGATATGCTGGCCGGGATGCAGGATATGCTGGCCGGAACACAGGATATGCTGGCCAGAACACAGGATATGCTGGCCGGGACTCAGGATATGCTGGCCAGGACACAGGATATGCTGGCCAGGACGCAGGATATGCTGGCCGGAACACAGGATATGCTGGCCAGAACACAGGATATGCTGGCCGGGACTCAGGATATGCTGGCCGGGACTCAGGATATGCTGGCCGGGACACAGGATATGCTGGCCGGAACACAGGATATGCTGGTCAGAGGAAGCCGAGCGCCGGCCCGGAGATGCCGATGTAGATCCGGGACAGCCGTATGCTGGCCCGGGCGAGTTGAGGTCAGCCCGGGAGTTGAAGAAGACCTGCTGTGCTCGGAGGCGTTGCTGATGTCGAGCCCCCGAGCAGATGAAGAAGATCCCGTCCGGATGTACTCCTACCAGCGCCTTGATCAGCCCCACGGTGGGCGCCAAATGTCGTCGTGGTGAAACAACATATGCCACAGGGTGGCTTAAATGGGGGCCGACTGTACGCTGGTGGATCCGGGAGAGGGAAGGCTCGGTAGAGACCGAGCACAGAAGTCATTGCTAACACATCGAGCTACCCAGGTTCGGGGCCCTCGTGAGGAGGTAACACCCCTACTCCTGCATGTCTGATCTATATGAGCTTCACATGAGAGCTACAATGGTGCTCCTTGAGCTGTTCATCTGCCTATCTGAGGCTGCACTGGGCAGGAGCTGGAGAGCTAGTGCTAGAGAGCTCCCATGGAGCGAGAGAGAATGAGCCTCCTCCGGAGGCTTGGGGAGCTCGATCCCCCTGGTGCCCTTTATATAGGGAGCCCAGGGGACAAGGGATGCCCCACAATATACTATGCACATACTGGTGCTGAGTTGACTACTGGGGTCTTGTCATACTGTAGCCTGCATCAGCACGGTACTGCCCTTGGTACTGTGCGATGCGTCATGGTCATGGGCTAGTCCCATCGATGTCTGTACTTGGAGTCCTTGCCTTCGTCTTCTAGCGTCTGTCTTCAGGATCACCATGTCATCAGTCTTATCCTCCTCCTGAGGATAAGACTGACTAGGAGAGGAGGGATATGCTGGTCTGAGCCAATGAGCGTCCCAAGACCAGCATACGGCGGTAGAGATCGTGCCAGTCCGAGCCTAGAGGCGTCCCAGGACTGGCACAAGGAGCTGGAGGCGATGCTGGACAAGGAATATGTCCCGGAGGGAGTCAATCCCAGCCTCGGAGAGGAGTAATCCGGCCCAGGGGTGAATATCTTGGCCTACCATGGGGATAATCCGGCCTGGAGAGAGCTATCTCGGCCTAATAAGAGAATCCCGGCCTGAGCTTCTTATATGCCGGCCTGGGAAGCTCTATTCCGGCCCAGGCTACTGTTTACTCGCTTTTTAATATCCTGCATATATAACTCATCATATATAATATATATTAGACATAATATAAAGGGGTACTTTGGTATATCCGGGTTTATATCCCCGACACAGGATGCTGCTGACGCTGAGGGCTCCGACTCCAGCCAGGATGAAGAAGAAACTGAAGATGCCGACACTGACACCCCAGAACAGGGATCTATCCTGGGCGGAGGTGATGGCTCCATTCCATCTGCTGGGTCCGGCACTCCTGAAGCCGACATCTCCACTGCTACAGCTCCTCCCGCTGGCGGCTCTGCTTCTGCCACTGCTCCTTGACTTTGCAGTACCAAAAACTTTTAAGGTTTATCAGATTCCCAGAATGCCGGGTGCAATTGTAAGATATACATTTAATTCCCTTTGGTTTGCTACCTGAACAAATTTTAACTTGGTTTGCTTGTTTATCAATGCCGGATCATTTTTTGGCTAAGTCACCGAGTTTTCTTTCCTGTTTCCCTAACTCCACAACCTTGGCTACTTGTCTACCTCTTTTGGCTTTTGACTTATGAGTCTCAAGGTTGCTTCATTAAACATACAGTACTTCAACATTGAAACTTAGACTTCAAATCATCCGACATTTCAAGTTTTATCCTTAGCAATAACCTAAGTGTCGGTTCGCTTGGTTTGTATTTTCTTAGCCGTTTTCCATGTGTAGACAATCTTTGGCATCTACTCTTGCTAGCCATGAAGCCGGATTTTGGATAGCAGCTGAGTCAAAGAGTGGCCTTTGGTGCCAACACACTACTAGGCCGACATAGAAAACATTCAAATCAAGCCAGCCGGCATATAAATGAAAAACTAAACAATAGACAATAGCATATACCGGAGGTAGTGCCCGATCTCCTCGGGATGCCGATATTTCATTCATTAGTCTTGCGCCGGCATACAGTGCCAGTACATATAGCAAAATGGAAATACATACATTATGCTACTCAGGAGTAAAAGGGACGAAGTAGAGCTATGTTCCACGATCGCTTGGTTTCTTCTCCGGACCTGTCCACCTTGTTCTTCTTGGGGGCCTACGCATCTATAAGATAATAGGCATCATTGTGCAGGGCTCTGCTTACAATGAATGGCCCCTCCCATGGAGGAGTTAATTTATGCCGGCCTTCAGTGCCCTGCCTTAGCCGGAGTACTAGATCTCTCTCTTGGAATCTCCTTGGATTCACCTTCTGCGCATGATAGCATCTGAGGTTCTGCTGATATACTGCTGTTCTTGATAGTGTTATTTCCCTTGCTTCTTCTAGCAGATCCACATCATTCTCCCTGGCTTCTTTAGCCTCGTCCTCAGTATATAGCACCACTCTTGGTGCATCATGTATCACATCTGTTGGAAGGACAGCTTCTGCTGCATACACCAGAAAAATGGTGTATAGCCTGTTGACCTATTTGGGGTTGTCCTTAAACTCCAAAGCACTGCCAGCAATTCATCTAGCCAACATCCCGGAGTTTTCTCCAGTGGCTCTATCAGCTGGGGTTTTATGCCAAACAACACCAGTCCATTTGATCTTTCCACTTGGCCATTGTCACAAGGGTGAGCGACCGATGCAATGTCTAGCCGGAATCCCACCTCCTCACAAAATCTGGCAAATGGCCCTTGGGCAAAGTTTGACCCATTATCTGTGATAATACTATGTGGAACACCATATCTCAAAATTATATCTTTTAAGAACTTCACTGCTATGTGGCCGTCACATTTGCTTATGGGCTTTACTTCAATCTATTTGGTGAATTTGTCGACCATGACCAGGATATGGGTCATCTTCCCCCTGGCCGGCTTAAAAGCCCCGACCATATCCAAGCCCCAAACAGCAAAGGGCCAGGTTATCGGGATAGTCTTTAAGGCTGATGCCGGCTGATGAATCTAGTGGGCATACCTTTGACACCTATTGCACTTCCAGCCCAAGTCTTCTGCATCTTGCAGTGCCGTTGGCCAGTAAAATCCATGCCAGAATACCTTTGCCACCAATGCTCTGGATGAAGCGTGATGACCACACTCCCCCTGATGAATCTCCCGGAGCATCTCCAGGCCTTTCGCAGATTTGACACATCTCTGCAATACTCTGGTGCCATTCTCTTGTATATTTCCTTGTTTATGATGGTATATCCTTTGGATCTCCTTGTGATTCGGTGCGCAACTGTTTCGTCTGCCGGCAGCTATCCATCCACCAAGAAATCCATGATAGGACGCGCCCATGAGGGCACTTCCCTGATAGTGAACAATGCCTGATCTATCTCCATCATTTCAACCAACACATAATCGATCTCCATAGGCTGCGAAGTCCCCGGCACTGAGGGATCAGTCCCCGGGTATGCCAGAGCAGTCCCCGGGTCTACCGGCACAACCTCTTGGTACACCTTACCCTTGCCTCTATTTTTGCTCCGGAATACTGCACTCACTGCATATGTCGGCCTAGTCCCCGGGATTGAGATCGCAGTCCCCGGGTTATCTGGCCTGGCCCCGGCATCTGTCTCCATCGGAACTGCATCCTCCGGGCTTGGTGGGACATAAATGGATGTTGATTCTAGCGGGGGCTTGATTGATGGCTTCCTCAGATGCTCCAACGAAATGCCTGGCGGGATTGAATCTCTGGAAGATTCCATCTTGGACAATGTATCGGCTGCTTCATTCTGAGCCCAGGGAACATGCTGAAACTCACAACCTTCGAAGTAACCACTCAGCTGCTGCACCAAGAAATGGTAAGATCCCATGTTTTCATCATGCGCATCCCATATGCCGGAACATTGCTGAATCACTAAGTCAGAATCACCGAAACACATAATCTAGCGAATTCCTATGTCCTTAGACACTTTCAGGCCATGCACAAGTGCCTCATATTCCGCCACATTATTTGATGCTGCAAAATAAATCTGCAGAACATATCTCAATTGGTCATTCTTGGGTGAACTGAGAACTATGCCGGCACCTAGGCCATGTATTGTCTTGGAACCATCAAAATGCATCCTCCAATAGTTTGCATCTGGCAATGGTGGCTCATATTGTATCTCGACCCAGTCAATGAAGAAATCAGCCAACACCTGGGACTTGATTGTAGCTCTCTTGTCATATTGAGGAGTATATGGTGACAACTCTATTTCCCACTTGGCTATCCTCCCGCTGGCATCTTTGTTGCCTATGATCTTCGAGATAGGGGCCTCGGCCACTACCCAGATTGGATGCTCTTGGAAGTAATGCTTGAGTTTCTTGGCTGCCATATAGACGCCATATGTCATCTTCTGATAGTGTGGGTAGTTTTGCTTCAAGGTGGAAAGGACTTCACTTAGATAATATACTGGCCGCTGCACAGTTTTGCCTCCTTCCTCTCGCTCTACTACCACCACAGCACTGACAACTCTATTGGTTGCTGCTATATAAAGCAGCATTGGCTCCCTGGGCATCGAAGATGCCAACACCGGCGCTGTTGACAACATCTGCTTCAGTTTCTTGAAAGCTGCATCTGCTTGCGTTGTCCAGACAAATGTGTCAGACTTCTTCATCAATTGATATAATGGCAAAGCTTTCTCCCCCAGCCGGCTTATGAAACGGCTCAGGGACGCAAGGCATCCAGTGAACTTTTGTACCTTCTTCAAATCCGTCGGTGGCTTCATTCTCTCTATGGCACGGATCTTGCTGGGATTCACCTCAATACCCCAGCTGGAGACCAAGAAACCGAGCAAATTGCCTACCGGCACACCGAACGTACATTTAGCCAGATTCAACTTCATCTGGAATCTCCTTAGATTCGCGAAGGTTTCCCGGAGATCATCTATTAGAGTCTTGCTCTCCTTGGTCTTTATGATGACATCGTCGATATATACCTGCACATTTTTATCTATTTGGTCATGCAAACACTTTTGCATACACCTCTGGTAAGTTGCGCCGGCATTTCTTAAACCGAATGGCATGGTGAGATAGCAGTAAGCCCCGTACAGGGTAATAAAGGATGTCTTTATTTGATCCGGCTCATACAAAGGGATCTGGTGGAAACCAGAATAGGCATCTACAAAGGATAACAATTCACATCCGGCTATAGAATCAATCACTTGATCGATCCGAGGGAGCGGGAATGGATCTTTAGGACATGCTTTGTTCAAGTTGGTGTAATCAATACACATCCGCCATATTTTTACTGTGGCCGGCTCATCCTTCTTCTTTTCCACCAAAACCGGATTAGACACCCAATCCGGATGTAGTACTTCCTTGATAAAGCCGGAGGCCAGGAGCCTGGCCACCTCTTCCCATATTGCTTTCCTCCTATCATCCGCATTCCGCCGGAGCAGTTGCTTCACCGGCTTAGCATCCGGCCTTACATGCAGTGCGTGCTCAGCCAGCTCCCTCGGTACACCTTGCAGGTCTGAAGTAGACCATGCAAAGATATCCCGATTCTCACGGAGGAAGCTGGTGAGCTTGCTTTCCTATTTGGGGTCCATACCTGCCCCGATGAGGGCATGGCGCTCCAGGAAAACTTCATCCAGAGGCACCTTTTTGACTTCCTTGCCCACTTGAAAAGAAGCGCTACCACCTGGGTTTGTCATGCCCGACATAGATTTGCCGGCTGCGACTGTCTCCGCTATCTCCACGGCTCACTTGAGCCTCTTCTTTTCCTCGGCAATGATCAGAGTTTCGGCTAGATTTGATCCGACCGTGGCACATGCCATCAAGCGCTTATAATCACCAATGATGGTGATCACTCCCTTGGGCCCAGGCATCTTCATCTTCAGGTACGCAACATGCGTAGAGGCCATGAATTTTGCCAGTGCCGGCCTACCCAGCAAAGCATGGTACGGGCTTTCCAGATCTACCACCTCAAACATGAGGTTCTCCACCCTGTAGTTGTCCCGGTTGCCAAACATGACATCCATCTGGATCTTGCCCATCGGTGCACATGAAAGTCCCAGCACAATGCCGTGGAATGTGGTCTTGCTCGGCTCCAGCATATTTTTCTTGATACCCAGCTTCTGCATCATATCCCGATACATGATGTTGATGCTGCTTCCATTGTCAATGAGGACCTTGCTGAACCTCACATTATTAGCCGGCCCGACAAATGTCAAATCCATCACTAGCGCATATCCGCCGGGGTTTGGCATGATCTTGGGATGATCTGCCCTGTCCCAGCCAATGGCCTGGTCAGACTAGTACATCAACTTTGGGAGTGCCGACATAACGGCATTCACCTCCAAACACCGCCGGTACAAGCTCTGCTTGTCTGTTCTTTCGGTCTCAAAGACCATATAGCTCTGATCATGTTCCTTGTACTCATTCCGGCCCGCTGCTGGGCCTCCAGCATAATATTCTGGATTATAATTTTGGTCCACTTGATTCACGCCAGCATTTCCGGCATCGCTCTGGTTTCCGGGATTAACCGGCCTGGGCGGGACTGCAACTGTATTTGCCCCTGTCAACGGCGATGGAGCTGTCGGGACAGGTGGCCTAGCCGGCCCAAAAGGACCTGCACGACCGGCCAATATGTCGTCCAGCCAAGAACAGTTTCTGGTTAAGTGGTTCACCGGTTTACCCGGCTGGAATGTGTGAAACACACAAGGCTTGTCCATGGCCAAACCCACCATATACTTTGGCCACTGCTTCTTCTGACCGGCGACAGCGCCGGCATTCTTGTTGATCCAGACATTCTTTTTCTAGAAGGGCTGCGCTTGTTGTTGCGGTGGTTGCTGTTGTTGTTGCTGAGGCTGCTGATAGCTCTCATATCTCGGACACTGGCTACCGCTGGTGCCCCCTTGCTCCTCCTCTATGGCTGCTAATTGCGCCATGCCATACCGATAATCCGGCCGCTCATCTCTTCTCTTATTCCGGTTATTCGGGCGATAAAACTGCCCCGATCTCCCTGCGTTGCTATTGTTCTGCTGGGCCTGCCCCTGTCCTTGTGAATCAAGGGTAGGCTGCATGGGATCTCCCAGAGCATAACTATCAGCAATCCTGATTGTTTCGGCCAACGTGGCCGGCATATCCCTCTGAAGCTTTTGCCACAACATGGTGCCGTGCCGACACCCATGCGCAAACCACATGATGGCCTGCTGCTCCACAACTCCTTCGCAGGAATTGCGCAACGTGCACCACCTGGTCAGGTAGTCACGATCAGTCTCATATTCTCCTTGCCGGCAGCTGGCCAGTTGCTGCGGGCGGTTGGGCCTCTTGTAAGTACTGGTGAAGTTTGACACAAACTGCTCTTCAAAATCCACCCAGCCGTTGATACTTCCGACCGGCAGATTATTCAACCATATCCTGGCTGGCCCTTCTAGCATTTGCGGCACATATTGTACCGCCCACCGGAGGTTTCCTCTGGCGATGTTCACCATAGTGGAGTAGTCCTCCAACCAGTCTTCCGGTTTTGTACTGCCGTTATATGTCCTCGCGCCACGTGCGAGCTAGAAATAGTAGTGCACCGGCTCACCCATAATCCGGGGTCCAAAGCACATAGGACTCGGAGCACCTTGCCTCTCCACCAACTCAGACTGGTAGATCCTGTCCAGCTTGAAGCGTGCATCATTTGCCGTCAAGGACCGAGGTCCGAGCCGGGATGCAATTGGGCCTGCAATCATCCTTGGCTGCTGATGATCTGGCTGATACTGCTCATTCTACTAGCCTTGCTGGTACTGCTGCTGATATCCCGTCTGGGCTAGGGCAGAGTTTCCATCATCTTCACGGTGTCTCGGCTGACCCGTGCCTTGCTGCTGCGCCACATGCCCAGTGCCCTGCTGCTGACGCCAGACTGCACTGTTACTCCGGCCCCTACCGGCCAAAGCTGCTTCTTGCCCAGCCAGCACATTCTAACCGGCCTTCTTGCTGCCGACATTCTGGTCAGCATGGCCGACACTCTTCTGCCCCACTGCCTACTTTCCGGCAATTGCCGGATCATACACCTGGATCTGCTTGTCCCGGTGGCCAGAGGTTACACTTCTGGCACGCCGGGCGCTTGGATGCGGGGACGAGGCCTGGCCCCTCGACCTCGCACCGGCACCTCCTGCCGACACAATGAACTGGGATGCCCCGGCACCTAGGTTTGCCTTCTTGAAGGCCTCCTGCTGCTTGGTAGCTTCAGACAAAAGAAGGTTAAGCCGGGCTTGCTGCTCACGCAGAGCTTCACCGGATAAACAAGATAAGTCTTTTGCTGCCTCTGCTGCTGCTCTAAGGTTCTTTACTGGGGAGCTATAGATTATCTTAGGTATAGTACTAGTTGCAGTATGACCCTTATCACTAGCACCTTTTTCTAGCTCAGTGTTAAGATCTCTGCCTCTAGTTCTAACCTCATCTATCCGGCTAGGCTGGGTTACCACAGGAGTAAAACCATGGGCTGCCTCATACTCACGGAGTTGCCGGTTAAACCGTTCGCGCTCCTGGTGCATGGCCAGGGCCTCGTCAATGAGGGCCTGGTGAGATCCCTCCAGGACCTCCCTTGCCTGCTCCGGATCATCGCCGGGTTGCACCGGCTCAAGAAGCCGATCGATGATGGGAAGAAGCACCTGGCCCCTAGCTGGCACACCCGAAGTGCCGGCCAGGTTCTCAGCACGCTCCAACGGAGGACGTGCCAACCTCTTGGCCTTTGGTGGCTCCGGGGGAGTATCCGCTGCTGCTGCTGATTTGCCGGCACCATCTGCCGGCGGCATGGTTGTGCCGGCCATCATCACTTCTGCCGACTCTACTGGGCGAGCGCTACGCCCAGCGTGAGCCAGCAGATGCGACAGAGGATCCACCGCCACCAGCACCTCTTCCCTGCAAACTCTCTCAGTCCCCATGTACACCTCGTGGGAACCGAAAGACATAATCTGGCCATCCCGTGGTAACGGCCGGCCGCTGAGACATCCAGCGGTGTCACTAATGAAGCTGAGCGAGCCTAGCCTCTGGACGAGGCCAGAGACCACACGCACTCCTGAAGCTGCTATCACAGACCCCATCCGAATGAGTACTCCGCCTAGCATATCAATCTACCCCATGGTGGGCGCCAAATGTTGTCGTGGTGAAATAACATATGCCATGGGTAGGCTTAAATGGGGGCCGAACTAGATGCTGGAGGATTCGGGAGAGGGGAACGAGCTGAAAAGCACGACAGAAAGGAACACAGATCTACCCAGGTTTGGGGCTCTCGTAAGGAGATAACACCCCTACTCCTGCTCTACTGGCTATATATATATGGATCGATGGAATACTCAACAATGGTGCTTCCAAGCTCTCTGCTAGAGGAGGAAGATGAACTGCTAAGTGTAGGAATACTCAGAGACCAACCCCAACCTAGGGCTCCCTGCGCCACCTTATATAGTGGTGGCCAGGGTTACAATGGTCATGTGAGACCAAAGACACCAACTACACTCCAAATAGGGCATGCTGACAAAGGTGTACACCCTTGACTTTCTCCTGATTGCTCTCGATGGGACTTGCCCTTGCTGTAGCTTGTACTTCCTGGACTGTGGCCTTACCACTGTGAGGTAAGGGCTGTACTTGTGCACAGTGAGGGTAGGTAAACCTCCACTGTGCACCCTGTCAACACAATCTCCCTCCATACTTGTCTGGAACTCTCCTTGATTGTAGGGATATGACCCCTTAGTTGACTTCTGTATCCTGAATATGACTGTTGGCCACATCCGGGACCTATATGCTGGACCAACGACCTATGAAGGTCGGGTAATCCGGCCTCCCCTGCCCCTGCACAATATATCAGAAAGTTAGGCCGGCATATATATGCATATGCCGGCACATCTCGATAAGTATCCCGATTATCCCGGCATATATATGTATATGCCGGCACTCCTCAATAGGTATCCCGGATATTCTGGCATATCTATACTGCCACCGGGATACACTTATATGCCGGTCTGGCCGACACTCCTATATTCCGGCCAGACCCCATCTAGGTCAACCTACATAAAGTCAACCTTATTCTTTGTATCTTTCTAGTCTCTTGACCCTACCGGGGGTCATCCCCCTGACAATGGACGATTTCTCCATCTATGGAACTTCTTTTGATAATTGTTTGCACAACCTTGATAAAGTTTTGCAGAGGTGTAAAGAAACTAACCTTGTTCTTAATTGGAAGAAATGCCACTTTATGGTAAATGAAGGAATTGTCCTCGGACATAAAATTTCTGAAAGAGGTATTGAAGTTGACAGAGCAAAAGTGGAAGCAATTGAGAAAATGCCTGTCCCAGAG
Source organism: Dactylis glomerata (assembly GCA_007115705.1). NCBI lineage: Eukaryota > Viridiplantae > Streptophyta > Magnoliopsida > Poales > Poaceae > Dactylis > Dactylis glomerata. The sequence goes on along the minus strand of QXEO01000464.1, from coordinate 2,740,725 downwards.
ATGTTAAAGGTATTCGTAGTGTTCTTGGTCATGCTGGTTTCTATAGGAGGTTTATTAAAGATTTCTCTAAGATTTCAAAGCCTCTTACTAATCTTCTTCAAAAAGATGTACCATTTATCTTTGATGATGATTGTAAGGAAGCTTTTGAAACTCTTAAGAAGGCTTTAACTACTGCTCCTATTGTTCAACCACCTGATTGGAATTTACCTTTTGAAATTATGTGTGATGCTAGTGATTTTGCTGTTGGTGCTGTTCTTGGACAGCATGTTGATAATAAGTTGAATGTTATTCATTATGCTAGTAAGACTCTTGATGCTGCTCAAAAGAATTATGCTACTACTGAGAAAGAGTTTCTTGCTATTGTTTTTGCATGTGATAAGTTTAGATCTTACATTGTTGATTCTAAAGTTACTATTCATACTGATCACACTGCTATTAGATATCTTATGACTAAGAAGGATGCTAAGCCTAGGCTTATTAGATGGGTGTTGCTTTTACAAGAGTTTGATTTGCATATCGTAGATAGGAAAGGTGCTGAAAATCCTGTGGCTGACAACTTGTCTAGATTGGAAAACATTTCCTTTGATCCTATTCCTGTTAACGATAGTTTTCCAAATGAACAGTTGGCTGCAATAAATGTAACTTCGCGAGACCTTCCTTGGTATGCTGATTATGCTAACTTTATTGTTTCCAAGTATTTGCCTCCAACCTTTATAGCTCAGCAAAGAAGAAAATTCTTTTATGATTTGAGGCATTACTTTTGGGATGACCCACATTTATATAAATAGGGAGTTGATGGTATTATGAGAAGATGCGTACTGGAATAAGAGCAACAAGAGATATTAAGAAAATGCCATAGCAGCGCCTATGGAGGGCATCATGCTGGAGATAGAACCACGCAGAAGGTTCTACAATCAGGTTTTTATTGGCCAACCCTCTTTAAAGATGCCAGAAGGTATGTTTTATCTTGTGATGAATGTCAAAGAGTTGGTAATATTTCTAGATGCAATGAAATGTCTATGAGTTACACTCTTGTTATTGAACCATTTGATTGTTTGGGATTCGACTTTATGGGTCCTTTTCCTCCTTCAAAAGGCTATACCCATATACTTGTTGCTATAGATTATGTTACTAAATGGGTAGAAGCCATACCTACAAAGAGTGCTGATGGTGAGACCTCGTTAAAAATGCTTAAGGATGTTATTTTTCCTAGGTTTGGTGTGCCCAGATATCTTATGACTGATGGAGGTTCTCATTTTATTCATGGTGGTTTTAGAAAAACTCTTGCTAAATATGATGTTAATCATAGAATTGCTTCTGCTTATCATCCCCAAACTAGTGGGCAGGTAGAGCTTTCAAATAGGGAGATCAAGTCTATCTTGCAGAAGACTATCAATAAATCTAGGAAAAACTGGGCTAGTAAGTTAAACAATGCTTTATGGGCTTATTGAACTGCTTATAAGAATCCCATGGGTATGTCTCCTTATAAGATGGTTTATGGAAAAGCGTGTCACTTGCCCTTAGAATTAGAACACAAAGCTTTTTGGGCAGTGAGAGAGCTTAATAGAGATTTTAAACTAGGTGGTAAGAAAAGGTTATTAGATTTGAGTTCTCTAGATGAGTGGAGAAATGAAGCGTATGAGAATGCCAGGATTTTTAAGGAGAAAGTCAAGCAATGGCATGATAAGAGAATTCTTAAGAGAGAGTTTCATGTTGGTGAGAAAGTTCTTTTCTATAGGTCTCGTCTCAGATTTTTTGCAGGAAAATTACTCTCTAAATGGGAAGGACCATATGTTATTGTGGAAGTGTACCACTCAGGTGCTATTAAGATTGCTTCATTGAAAGATGACTACACAAGTGGTGAATGGGCAAAGACTCAAACATTATATTTCTGGAGATTCTTATAATGAAGATGTTGATGTTATTGAAACAGTTTCTTCGAAAGAATTCATCCAAGACAAATTGCAGGTACCTGCAGAATTCACTTTCAAATAGGTAATAGTTCTAGTTAGAGAAGTTTCATGAAAAGCTCTTCCTTTAATATTTTTGCTGTTTTTACTAAATATTAAAAATCACGAGTTGAAAATGGGCAGGAAAAAGAGTCTGCGTGCCTCTCACACACAGGTGGCGTGGGCCCACCCCTGGCCGTGCCACCTAGATGTGAGAGCACCCTGGAACTCATTTCCATCCCGGTTTCCTCCTGTGATTTTATTTCGATGTATAATTTTTGCCTATTTAACCCCCCAGAGTCCCCGAGGTCTATATATCGTTTTCTCGTCGTGTTTTGTTTCAAGCTGTTTCTGCCAGGAGTTGATCTTAAACTTGGGGGAGTCATGGCCTCTTCAAGTGATAACAAGGGCAAGGGGCCCTATGTAGATGATCACCAGCACCAGAAGTGGAAGGAGGGGCAAGGTTCTGGAAGAGCAAGGCCAAAAAACCCTGCTTTTGAAGGACCAACAAAAGTGAGGTGTATCTTTTCTCATGATCTGCAGGGACCAACATATCATGTTTTGGATCTTGACTCCATGCCCATGATAGAACATGGAATGCTGGTCACTTGTGAGTTTTGCACTCAATATCAAGCCTTGAAGAGGGAGGTAGAGATGCTTCAAGAGGAGAATCTCAGGCTTCGCAGAATGCAAGAATATTTCATTAATCCAAGGCTGCTACCAACACCACCAAAGGAGTAATTCGTCATCGGTATAGGCATCCCCTTGGCTTGTTTCAAGCTTGGGAGAGTGCCACGGTATCACATCATTACCTTTTGCTCATTTACTTTTCAAGTAGTGTCATATCATGAATAGAGAAGTTATCTTATAGAATAGTTTGCATTTTGGAAGTATCCTCCTTAGTTTGTTTATCTATGTATCCCTTGGTGTGAGTTGCAGTAATAAAATATTAATGAGAAGTTTTATCATTTACTTTCCGTGCACTTTATGTTAGTCTGCAATCTCTCTTGTATGACTAGTCTTGTTGATTGGTATTGGTATCACTTTGGGAGCATGAGTAAATTTAGTTGGTTTTGGCAAACCTAGCATGGTCGGTAGCAACTTTACCTTAAGGTTTAAGTAGAAAAGAATAAAGAAATGCTTGTAGTTACATCACTTTAGTTTTCCTTATATTTTGGCTTATAAGCATTGTTATTCCTAAAGTCAAAATCGTTGTACCTTCAAGGGAGTTTGCATGATTGTTCTAATTATATGTATGATTGTTTGTTACATGCAACTCTTATGCTTGCTACCCAGCCTTGCTAGCCAAAAACCTATACTGAGAGGAAATACTTCTCGTGCATCCAATTCCCAAAAGCCAAGTCACTTCCAAAGAGTCCACTATAAATTCCTATGCATGGAATTTCAAGCCATTCCAAGTAAATTTTCATGTGCTACCTTTCAAAAACCTTCAAACACTTCTTATTTTGTGCCACTATTTTTAGCTCATGAGGACGTAGTGGATGGGTTTGTTATCTTCCGTACTAAATTGAGTACCCCTCAACTAGGCAGCTTCATCTGCTTGTCATTAATTTTGCAAGGGAGCTGGTCAGACCATTATAACCACAAAAAGAAAAGAAAAGAAAAGAAAAGAAAAGAAAAGAGCACTCCACCATGGAATGTGAAAGTTGGTTGGCACCCGATGGAACCGGTTAGCCATGGTTTGAGAAAGGAAAAAGGTGGGGAGGAGTGCAAAGCTATAAAAGAGCACCAAAGTGCCAATTCATCAAACATCTCGGAACCACTCTCACTTGTTTAGTATGGAAGATATCAAGAACTCCATTGCTAGTCGTTGACAAAAGCAACCACATCTCAAAATAACTTTTTACCTCTGTTTTACAAATGAAAAGCTCTAGCACATGTTTAATCCCTGCTTCCCTCTGCGAAGGGCCTATCTTTTACTTTTATGTTGAGTTAACCTATTTCCCTCTATCTAAAGCAAGCATTTGAGTTGTTATGTTTCACTCATCCATATGTTGATCTGTTTAATCATGTTTGCTATCTTCCTTGTTTTGTATAATGCTTTTGTCTGAAGGAAATATCTTTGAAAGCTTTCTATGAATGCAAAAGTTTACCTTCTTGAGCATATGGTCTTTGCCATGTTAGCTCTATTTTTAAAAGGCTCCGTTTAAAAGAAAGAATAGCTTGTTCATCATTCTTTGACAAAGAACTAAGGTTTGCCATTGCCAATTATAGTTTACCTTGTGCATCTTTATATGTGATTCCCTTTTACCTATTGCAAGTCTATATCTTATAAAGGGAAGTTGCTGTCTATTATAATTTGTGCTTTGGTGAATGTGATGCTTCTTGTCCGTATTTTGATTATTGACACTTCACTCCATAAACCTGTGGTCATGTTTACCGAGTTTAGTTTTCGCTTGGGGACAAGCGAGGTCTAAGCTTGGGAGGGTTGATACGTCCATTCTGAATCACTATTTTGTGTCATAATTTACTGTTATTCATTGATATATTTCATATTTAGAGTCGATACTTATGTTATTTCCTTTGTTTTCACATGTTTAATGATCTTTGGAGGAGTTGCTGTCAGAGTTAGGATTCTGCTGGAAAAAGGGCCATCAAGGGACCATATTTTGAAGATCAGGAAAATTCCAGAAAAATACCAGGAAATTATATTTTCCCAGAAGACTCAGGAAGCCAGAAGGAGGAGTTGAGAGGAGCCAGGGGGCCACACGCCAGGGTGGTGCGGCCAGACCCCTGGCCACGCCAGCCCTGTGTGAGGCCACCCTGGCCCACTTCTGCCATCACCCTTTCATGTATTTCATCGTCCCCGAAAACCTAAGTCAAGGGGGGCTCAGAGTTAGACATTGCCACCTCTCCGGGGCGGAAAACACTAGAGAGAGAAGAGCTCTTCGGCAGGCAGAAATCTGCAGAGATCATCGCCATCGTCATCACCATCGCACTGGACTTCATTGGGATCATCATCATCGTCATCCCCATCACCAGCACCTTCATCTTCACCATCACCTCGCCATCCCGCTATAATATCTTGAGTTGGATCTTGTTATATTCATAGGGGAAACTTTCTCGGTGTTGATTACTCTTGTAGTTGATGCTATTGAGTGGAACCATTGAATTAAGGTTTATGTTCAGATTGTTATTTACCATTATTTCACCTCTGATTATGATCCATATGATGTCTTGTGAGTAGTTCATTTAGTTCTTGAGGATATGGGAGAAGTCAAGATGTTAGTAGTGAATTATTGTTGAGAATATTTAATGGTTTAATATTATTGTGGTGCTATTTCACTAGTGGTGTCATGTGAACGTCGACTACATGATACTTCACCATTTATGGGCCTAGTGAGATGTATTGTGTATTTGGTTACCGATTGTGGGGTTGCTAGAGTGACAGAAACCTAAACCTCCATTGGAAAACCATTGCACCAGGGAGCATAGGATCTTAGAGTTTAAGGCTATGGTTAGATTTATCTTAATTACTTTCTTGTATTTGTGGATGCTTGCAAGGGGTATAATCACAAGTGTGTATTTATCCTAGTAAGGGTAGTGCGCTAGCACAGGTTCACCCCCATAACACCTATCAAACCAATAAAGACTATTGGCTTTATGAAGCGAAAGCTCTTGACAGAAACTCCCGTGTGTCCTCAAGAATGTTTGGTTATTATAAGTACACAACCGGCTTGTCCTTTGCTAAAGAAAGGATTGGGCCACTTGCTGCAATTGTTACTACTGTCTTTTATTTACTCGCACTTTATTTACTCGTATTACCAAATACCCCCGAAAACCTGTTTGCTAGTATTTACAGTGATTCCTTGATCAAAACCGCTCATCAACACCTTCTGCTCCTCGTTGGGTTTGACACTCTTATTTATCGAAAGTACTACGATACACCTCCTATACTTGTGGGTCATCACCCATACACAAAAGTTCGAAGGCAGTTCACCTTACAATCAAAATCTAACAAGCATTTGTCACATCAAACAACATCATTCAACCGCAAACAAACTAGTATGATCATATCACAATTTGATATTATCATAATGCATTACGATGTTGTTCTTACATAGATCTTAAATGGAGGTCCAACTAGTGCTTCTTGGGTATCTTCCAGGTAGTAGTCTACTCTTTTCATCTTTGAGGTCCTTCTAGGTGTTGTGCAGTCTATACTTGAGTCTTCCTCCAAGCCCTTCGATAGCTTCCATGTATTGCTTCTTGCAGAGTCAAGAAATAATATATGGAGCATCAATATCTTATTGATGAACTCTAAAGAAAGGAGATGGAAGAAGTTAAAATTGCAAACACCCCTTAAATAAAAACTAAATTAGTTAGATTTTTTGTCCTAGGGTCTTTCATCTCTCATCTTCTTGTGCTTCTCTTGAACATGAACTTATCTTCTTGCTCCTAGAATATCGCATCCTTCAGTTGGGCAAGTAACTCATCATTTGCTAAATAGTTTGTTGGTCCTATTGCTATCATGATCCTTCATAAGAATTTCTAAGTCCTAGAACTATTGATGCTTTAGACTTCTTCTTTTAGACTTCTTCAATTTGCTTCCTTTGACTATAGAGGTGGGTGGATCTTGAAGTCCTTTGAGTTGCTGAAGTTGAAGCTCTTCATCTTTGAGTTGGAATGAAGAGAAGTAGAGACAAAAATGACTAAGGGAAAAGTTTATGAGGTAATGAGTGTGCAAATTTTTAACTTAGAAATAAAAGCAACTCCTATATTTCTAAGGGGTCATTGTCCAATCCTAGGGTCACGAACCAAAGGGCAACACTTTGCTCGGATACCATCTGTAGTGATCTCACCTCTTAAAGATGACGATCCCTGTGCTTTTTTAGTGCTAGTCCCTGGATCAAATGCTAGCACACATAGTTTAAGATGTAATATCAAGAAACAAAGGTTATTTTATTACATCGCATGATCCAGCATTTACATAAAGGAACTTTACAATACTCATAGCATAAAGCTTTTAGAGTTTACAATGAAATCAAAAATATCATGGAGTCCTTCTTCTTCATGTGCTACAGGCGAGCATGCTGCGGATAGACTCGTAACCCTGTTATACCTTTCTTATCGTCAAAACCTGCAACATGAAATGTTGCAGCCATAAAGGGTCAGTACACTTGAATTTTATTGGCAAGATGTCACTTTTTGGTGGACTCAAATGGAATCCTAACACTTACATGAATATTTGGCTAAGTGGATCTTTAGGCTAAGCTTGCAGAAAAGCAATTGTTTATCCTACTTTTCAAAAGATCTCATTTTCTTTTAAATCACTATTGGACACACTGGAACCCACTAGGTGCTCCTAGTTAATTATGCACACATAGGAATCCACCAGGTGTACATAATTATGATCACACAACAATCCCTTGTTGACCCTTCCAGTTTTAATTTTAAAGAAGTCGGGATGAGGAGATCCTTGAACAGCTTTAAAATCATGTCGCTCAAAATTGTCCATAACCGGGGACATGGCTAAGTACTTAGTTTTTAACCCTCTGCAGAGGTGGTGCACTTTTCCCACAAGACTCAGTCAACCTCTTTTGCCATGATGCTCATTTTCTCAAATGGCCAAGTGAAGACTAAGACGGGACTTTTCAGAAGCAATCCCTCAGACCAACCCAGACGCGTTCCATCCTACAAATCACTACCACTCTCTATCCATCTGGATGAGTTCTCATAACTTAGTTAGTCAAGACAGAGCCCATATGACTCGTGGTTGCACTGGAAGCTTCACAACTAGAAAGTCTCCAATCTCTTTGTTCCTGGGTGGCCGTCCACAAGTGAGATACACACGACTGCCATAGAGATGGCTCTGGTGTAACCACTCAACATAAATCCATCTTACCAATTTCCACCCAGGTGTTCCATTAACTTAGTTGTTTTCTTAGTTTTTGCAAAACATAGTTTTCAAACTTAATAAAAGAACATGTGGAATCCCAACCACGAATTCTATAGCACAACTAAGCAATCTACACTTACGGTGTTTCTTCTAATAGGGTAATCAGGGATAACCTAAATAGGAGATAGCAAGCCTAACAGTCTACACATGCATATTATTAACAAAAGAAAAAACACTACATACATAGTAAAACATCATTGGGAATTTTATGAACAAGAGTGACACTTGCCTTAGAAACTTCTGAAGATCATATTTCTCTTAATCAACACACGTGGCTCTCTGTACAACTATAAGATAGAAGATACCACAACATAAACACACCAATCAAGCAATATAATCAAACAAGACAACAAGAGTGTTTATTTTTTTTAGCTTAGTCTTCAAAGTCTTAGTGATAATTGGACAGAAGATTGGGCATGAAGTTGACTTGATATGGATGGAGAGAATGGCTAAGTCAAAGACTTCAAAGGATTGATGGGGGTTTTCTAGATTGTTATGAAGTGTCAAATACTTAGTAAAAATAGCTCAAGGGGATTCTTAGGCTTGGTTTGAGAAGATGGATGAATAAATTCTAAGTCATGAAATCTAACACTATCATCTTCTTAACTTGAGGCTCTCTTCTCTTGATCTTCTTCTTTTGACTTTAACTCCTTGTCTTCTCTTCAACTTCTTGTTTTGCCTTCAACTTCTTGTCTTCTCTTCAACTTCTTGTTTTGCCTTCAACTTCTTCTTCATGGTCTTGATATGGGAAAACTTCTACGCCATAGTGTTGGAGGGGGTAGTCAAAATACTTAGAAGAATTTTGGGTAAGAGGGAAATGATAGTTTTGCACTTGGGCAAGAATAGAGAGTAGATTTTTACTAAGTCATAGTAGAGTGGGATGGTTATTTAGGACTTAGGATAAATTCACACCATTTGTAGAGCCAAATGGCACAAGGTGCACAATAAGAATTTGATATTTTTGCAAGGTACTTAGAAACACAACTATTACTTGTAGAAATGATGAACTAATGGGGTTGAACTTTGAATGAGTGTGAAGTGTGTGAAGTATTCTAGTGGTTTTATAATATCAAGATAATCAATTTTGTAAAAGGAATTATGCCTAAAATATTTATAGAATTAAATCTAGAGAGAAAATACCCAAATTCTCATTTGAATTTGAATACTTGATAAAATTGGTTCAAATAATTTGGGCAGTGGTTCTACTGGATAGAGGGTAACAATATGATCCATTTGCAAAAAGAATCAATTGAAAAAGATTTATAGATTTTGAACTATATCAAAATCACTCAAACTCACATATTTAAATTTGAATGTTTTGAAATAGTTGCAATCAAATTTTATTATAGAATAGTGTTCTACACAATTTTAGGAATCCGTAGACATATTATTTGCAATTTTTGGATAAACAAAATAGAAGATATGATTTTTCAAAGTTTGCACTATTTTCTATTTTTAAAACAAATTTAGATCCGGGGTTAAGTCAGGGACTAACACATGGCGCATTGTGAATGGCCAGTACTGATTCGGGTGGATCACAAATACGATCCATTAGATCTTATGTTGATTGGACAAACCAGATGGCTCCATACCGGTTCACTTAAGTGAATCAATCTGGGCCATTGGATCACGATCGGACGGTGAGATTTAAAGAAAGAAGGGCTCACCTGGGGATCTAGGGTTTTGACCACCGGCGAGGTGGCTGCGGCTCAGGTGAGATTGCCGGCGTAGCTTTGGTGGTTTTCCGAGGTGAAGAAGTAGATGATGGGGCGTGGCACGAAGTGGCGAACCCGGTGGCGTGAGCGATGATGTCAAAATTGTCCTGTAGAAAAGGGGAGGAGCGGCTGGAGTTTATGCATGCGTCAGACATGTCCAGGGCATGGGCGAGCATAGCATCTACAAGGGAAATCAGGGAGCATCAACCTTACCTGTAGATTGCGAGCTTAGATGCGAGCATGGTGGCGAAGTCTGAAGGCTTGAAGTGGTCAGGTGGCATGGCAATCGCTCGTCGGAGTTGCAGGTGCAGATGGCAAGATCTAGCTGAGGATGGACACGTTAACCTGGATCGCAAGAAGAACAATGAGCATGTCTGGGAGATGTACCAGAGCAAGGGGAGATGACTGGGAGAAGAAGGAGGGATAGGGCTCACCGGCGGCGCCAGATTTGGCCAGAAATGTCTGCAGATGGGCGGAACTTCGGTGACAAATTCCATCATCCTCGGTGTGTCCCAAGCGGAGAGACGAAAGGGAGGGAGGAGGGGACATCCTGGGGGTTTTATAGGGAGTCAGTGTCTTGCAGAGGGGGTTAGGGTTAGGGCACAGGGCGAGATCAATGGTGGAGGAGGCGTCGGGCTCGGGCGGGTCTCATCCAGAGGAAGGAGAAGTCACCTACATGCAGGCCCCAGGCGTCAGTGGCTAGGGGTGTTCCCTTTCGGTTAAGAGCCCTGGGTGGGCCATGGACCGAATCAGAGGCTGGGCTGGTTTGATCCCCGGCGGCCTTTTTCTCTTTTCCTAATTCTCTTTTCTTTTTCTATTTTTTCTGAATTCTGATTTGTTTCAATCCTTTGCAAATTTGTTCCAAATTAATTCAAACAAGTTTCTAAATTCCTCTAATGTTTAGCAAAGTATTTTAAAATAGTAATAAAGCAAGTTTTCAAAATAAGGGGAAAGTTTCAATAAAACTTTATGATCCTAGCAAGGGACTTGCTTGCATCAATTAAATAGAATTAGGGTTTGAAATAAATCCTTTTAGAAATCAGTGATAAAACTATATAAAATAATGTTTGAAATTATCTTTCAAACTTAGTTTTGAAAATGCAATCTTTAATAAACACAACACCTTTTGTGAATCATTCCTTAGCAAGCAAAACTTGCATAGGTTTGAATAAAAGAAGAAAATAATAATTTGATACTTAGTTTTCTCAAAGAGATTCTTTTAAGAAATATTAGGGAGTTTAGAATAGTTTTCTCAAATACTTTCTTCAAGGAATAATAATAAAAAGTTTGAAATGGTTTTCCTAATAAAGCTTTTAAAAAAGTGTTAATTCCTTATGAAATTTCAATCAAATCGAACATACATGGTTCCTTTTTGATTTATTTTTCACATTCCAAAATTTTGGGATGTGACAGCCTCCCTGCCCTCCCCTAAAACGCAAAGACCCCTTCGAGCAGCCTAGGTCCCTGGAGTTCTTCCTCCGTCGAGGTCACCGAGCTAGAACACGTCCGCAGTTCTGAACTTCTGACCGGTGCCAAGCATGGGAAGCTCATCCTCATCCCTCTCCACTCTGTATCCTTTCCTCCCTTGCATCCGACCTTTCTATCTTAGATGAACTCAGATCTCTTCTTGTCCAGGAGCCTTTGAGGAGGTCGCCGTCATCGAGCTTGCCCGGAGGTCTTCGTCCCGGGCGCCGAGTTTCCATGCAGCCTCACCGATGACCGGAGCCCACCTGAACATCGGAGATGACCATGAAGCTCCTCAGCTTGACACCCCGCTGTCCCCTGTCATCTCGGCCACCCACGAACTCCCCACGGTGAGCCCCCGCCCTTCTCCCACTGTCTCCATCGAGTACTGCAAGCAGGCATCATGCATGGGTTGGATTTCCTGTAGCATGAATTTTAAAGCATCCTTTTTTTAGTCAATGTTCTGGTGCAGTCCAACTAGGCCAGCTTGGCACTACTCGGGCTAGATCTGGCTGTTTCGGCCCTTTCTATATTTTCTCTCTCTCTGGTAAATTAATATCCTGCCAGATCTCTGTAGGTTTAAATTCACCAAATATTCTCAGAGCATCCAAAATTGTTGATTCAAAATTCTATAGGTTCCTTTAGATGTTATCTATCTAGTGGTACTGCATACATGATTTTTATAGCCCTGTGGAATATTTGTGATTTAATGGTGTAGATCTAGCCCTTTTTACTCAAAGAGCCAAATCTAAAAATATGTGAAGTGAAAATGTGTGTTTCCAATTTCCAGTGATGCTCTGAAGAAGTATCTGGCTTTAGAAACTAGTTTTGCTATTTTAGGAGGTCTATAGTCCATGTAGTAATTAGATAGGTGAATTGGGTATTTTGCAATAGTTGATTTATTGTACCTAGTAGAAATAGTATTCTAAGTTGATTCAAACACCTATGTTTCAAGCATTACAGTAGCTTTCCAGAAAGTGTCTTGGTGGAATTTTCTGCATTCCAAAATATTTCTTTGAATTATTTTGCTTCTATAGCCATTATTAGTACTATTTAAATTGTAGGAAATTATCTATAGCTCCTTTTGAGAGAATCCAATTTTGTTGGATTCAAAAAATTGATACCTTTCCATTTGTATATTGGTTGCAAGTTTTGAGCAAACTTAGGTACCTGTAAGTTGTTTGGGGCAAACTAGGGTTTGCTTGTTAATAGAAACCCTCTTAATTGATATAAATAGCTATAATATTAAAACCTTGAAGATTTGTTCAGTATCTAAACTTGTTTGTTTATGGTACTTGTTTGGTTTGGAATGTGTGCTATTGTGGTGTGTGTGCTTGGTGTATGCTTGCATGCTTATATTTTACTATGTTTATCGGTGCTAGATTCGAATGACACCAAGCGTATCGAGGAAGAGGAAGTGTTCGAGTACTAGGAGAAAGAGGACCAGGGACAAGCCAACCAAGGCAAGCCATCTATACTTGATGCATATCTGATCCTATTCACTTACTTTGCATGTTTCATAAAGGTTTATTAAACTGCATGTTTTTATAATGCTATAGTCCTTGTAGCAATTATTTGTTGGCTCAAGCTCCACAAGCCAATTTGTTATCATCCATCGAGTTGACCCCTTTGAACACCTATTCAAAACCCTTGCAGTAGTGTCTTGTTGATTAGTAGTAAAGCCTTTGGGAAACTTTGTAGTGGAGCAAAAACTCTAGGTTAGGAACACTCAAATGGGTCTTTGAAAATGATTTAGAAAACCTTGGAATGGAGTGCTATTCCATTGATGGATTTCAAAATTGAGTTTGAAAATAAGGTGGGGATGTATATCCCGGAGTTGGAGCCATGAGTTTTTCAAAAATGACATTGGTGATCACTAAGTGTTCGCTCAGAACGATTAACCCGTGCAACCACAATTACACTAGTATGGGACGGGGCGTAGTGAACTAGCTTGTTCACTTTGGTATGGGGACTCCAAATGTAATGGCAGTCCGACCATGGACACCTCTTCTGTGGCACCCTAGGTAGCAGCGGTTACTCACGCTCGCGTTGTCACCTTTTTAGGGGGCAGGGGTACAACCTAGGGGCCCTCATTGAAAATGCCTGCAAGTGATGGCAGGGTTCCAGAGGGTCAAGAGGGCTAGGGAATTTGCAACTCCTGGGTCAAACAGCCACTTGGACTTTGGTGTTGAGGGGTGCATCTCTAGGTGGTAGGTCCTATGCTAAGGCGAGCAGGTAAAAAACTACGATCGGGTGCTTGTCGTGGCATATGTTGTTATGCAGGGAGGATGCCCATACCATGAGTATCCAAATGATTGTGGGTAAAGTGTACAACCTCTGCAGAGTGTAAAACTATTCAAATAGCTGAGTCCTCAGTCATGGACGGTTGGGATGACCGTTACTTAGCCCAATGTTAGGTTTTGGTTTTACAAAAAAAAAATTGGAAAAATGGAGAAAGGTGCCGGACGGAGTACTCGGAGGGTACTGCCGTGGCACAATAATAAGATTCGGAGTACTTGCAGGGTACTGCCAAAAGAATGGAGATGGTCAAGTCTGATTGACCTGGTTTGATAAAGGAAGGTGGTCATGTTGGATTGACTACTGGCTCTCTCTTGAAAAATAACTGAGTTCCCCCTTTCCTAGAGACTTTACTAAAAAGGTTTTCTAAATGTTTTCTTTAATAACGATATAGAAATGTCGTAAGACATGCTATATCGACACAAGAAATTGACTAGTTAGGATAAACTAGACTAGAGCCTTTCCTTGCTACAACCAAACTGCATATCAGTTCACTCTCTTTAGATGGTTTGCGAGTAAAATTCAAAATGTACTCACAGCTTTGTCCCTAGCTATTAACTTGGTCAGACCTGGAGCAAGAATTTTGATGAAGATGGTGATGGTACGATGGCGCCGATGTGAACTAGGAATGTCTCCCAGTCAGTTGCATGTAGGGTAGTAGGCATGATGTGGGTCATCACGCTGCTTGGTATCTGCTACTTAGATGTGAACTTGCCCTGCATGGCATTATCAGATGTGGTCATGTGACCAGTTATAAGTTTATTATTCGTTACTGTAATGGATGATGTAATTCTGTTATTAACTCAGATATGTGGATTCACGACACACTAATCATGGGATCGTGAATTGTATGCATATCAGGTATTTCGGATGGGTAATCCGAGGTCCCCAAAGAGTTGGTATCAGAGCCATCCTGACTTTAGGAGACCCTAGTTAGCATGGGAGTTAGTTGGGAAAGTAGTATTTTGGGTAAAACTAAATAAAAAAAATTATTTTCCTAAATTAGCCAATAGATTGGCTTATACTATTCTCACCTCTTCAAAACTTCTAATCTTATCTCTCCGATTGCCAAAGATTTCATAGCTTTACTACTTTATCTCATCCGCTTCAAATTTAGTTAATGGACGTTGTACCCCAAATAGACCTGAAGCTTAGCAACACAAGATGGAGAAAATATTCAGAAGGACGTCTTCAAACCTCTCCAACTTTAAATAAAGAAGAGTGTTGACAAATATTTTTCCTTTGGTTCACACCAATGGCTCAGTCAAGAAGTTGACCTTGTTCCTCCATGGACTCGCACTTTTGTAGTCGCCAAGGACCAAGTACTCAGTTGCTTGACTAGTATTTGTTAGGTTTGTCATGTGAATATGCCACAAATGGCACACTTCAGCAAACTCTCCGAAGACCTTACATCCATGTGATATGAGGCAAGAAGACCCACAACTCTGCACTTCCCAACTCAACATCAACGGCTCAACAACACTGCAAGTTCACCACCAACTGCCATCAAGTTTGTACTGAAGTTAAAGTCAAGAAAATGAAGGGGTCAACCACTATGACCAACCATGACCCTAGGATGAATAGGACTAACCCCAAATATCATGAGATAGGCATCCTTGGTACTTGAAGTACCTCGTGTGGTTCTTGAAATTGTTTGCTGATTGCCTTATGTGTTTCTTGAGTGTGTGTTGTTACCTTGTGCTTGTGCTTGTTTTTGGCCTCTTAGCCTTAACATCCCTCTCGCATGTAAAACTTATTAATAAAGGATTATAACTCCTCTCGCAACACATACCCGAGATCTCATACAACAATTTGTTCTAAATGTCTTAAGCTTCATCAAGACCTCTCCACAACGTCAAGGGAGCAGAAGATAGACCCTCCTGGACTACAAGGGACTTCTATAAGAAAAATACTTCACTAACCCAGATCACCTAACCTTAACTCTAGAGATCGCTAACATCAGCGATACGCTCTTAACACCCCAACACCTGCTAATCTTCTAACCAGCCAACTAACATTGAGCATAGAAGTATCAAACCCAAGCCTAACTTTCGTAGATCAACCTGTTATCATCGCTTGAAGCCCAAAAACTCACGTGCTTGATCTCCATTAAGCAAATAAAAGAGTGAAGACTCTCCAAAACCAAGACATCAATGTCGGCTCCGCATTTAAGAGATACCAAGGGAGGTAGAAATGAGAAGAAGCAAAGACTTTTCTACCTAACTCACTCGCTCACTCAAAATTTTTGAAGGGTTTGAAACCAAAGCTGACTTATGCCACGGGTAGAAATCCACATGAAGATTTCTCGGAAGATGAAGTCAACTCAAGGTATCCCAATATACCTCAAGATCCTCCAGGCTACAAAAAGATAGAGAACCAAGAAGATCTTCAATGGTCTCCACCAACCCAGAGACCAGAAGGAACAGATCATTCACTACTAGAAGACACACCATTGGTGGTGCTCTATCACCTGGAGCATTTTTAGCTCAATTGCAAGACAACCCAAAAGAATGGTTTCTATTAGGACTAACCTGCGCATTGGTAGTTAGGAAGCATAGAGGACTAAGTTGACAGAATTGGCATGCCTATCAAGATCGAAGCATAAATGTTCTTGTCTACCATCCTCAGAGGACGGCAAGCTCGAGATTAAAGGTCTACACCAATATCAAGCTTCATGGTGCAACACCAAGAATTGAAGACACCATCAATCTACACGAAGGAAGCAATGACCCTAAGCCAACAAAAACTACCAAAGAAGCCTCGACTTTTCAAGACCTTAATTGGGAGCGGAAAACCTTCTAAACTCTCATAGCTACACTAGATAGCATGACACCCGCTAACCTCAAACGTATTTCCATGATGTCTTGACAAGATACTTTCAGCAACATCAACTCTTCAGCCATCAACTTCAGCAAATGAAGATGATCTACACCTTTGGCGAAAGCAGGTCTTCGACACAGCTCAAAGTATCATCAGTGAGTTTGAATAGCAACCTTTAAAGTCTAAACTCTAAACTAGTCTTCGCACCTCTTACTACTACGCTTAGGAATCTCGAGACGAGATTCTTTTTAAGGGGGAAGAGCTGTAACACCCCAACTTTTGTAACCAAGTTTAAGTGTTGTTAAGTGAGGCAAAAATGAGGGCCAACAAAAACTTTTTTTCAACTAACCAAATAAAATAGTGTTTCCTGCATGTTTTCCTTGATTGTTTTGCAAAATTATGCTTGTAAGAGTGTTGTTTGGTGAACAAGATTTGTGGACTAACCCAATCCTTGTGTTATGGTGATCATGCCATCATCTGTGCTTCTAGCTTTCTCTCCAGACAAAGTATCTTGGCAACTCTGTTATTTGAAAAACGTTTTATTTTCCAAAATAGGAGCCAAGACCAATTTTAAAACAAAGGCTTTACCAAAACTAAGTATTTATATAACTATAGGGACGTAGTGTTGTGGTCCCACTATTTTATAGACCTTTGATAAGTGGCAAACCCCTTTGAGAAAGCTTGGTAGAGGAGATGTTTATGTCTCCAATAGTTTTTAGAAATATTTATAAGCCTTACTCCCTTATTTGAAACTCATTTCAAACCTCCCCATGGCATGATCATTAGAGAGCACTTGTTCTGCCCTCGTCCTAAGTGATGCAAGGATTGGTTGCTAATGTTTGGCTTTGTGTGATGAGTTGGCATTGTGTGACAATGGTTGATTTTAACTGAGTGCTTGTTAGTAGATATGATCTTCAGGTAGGCTTGGGGCCTAACCTATCTAAAACACATGTAAGCATACAATGGACAGTGGGGGATATTCTTATAAACTATTTTAGTTTATTTTCCAAATAAACCTATTCTTATGTTTTCCTCTCCATAAACCCTAAAATTCTATTCCTTATGAAAGGAGTATTTTCTCTTCAAAACACAAGTTTATCAAAAATTAGAAATAAGGTTCACTCTTATTTTGAGCACTCATTGCTTTTTACAAAATTATTTTATACAAGTATTTTCACAACTGCTTTACCTATTTCTTTTCAAAAATAACAGAAGTGGGAAGAATACCTCTTTGGTACTATTCTTGTCTCTAAAAAAATTATGGGAATAGAACCCAAGGTTTATAAAAGTGTTTGTGGTTATGTTCTTTCTCCAACCCCACTCGGCTATGTGTAACTGTTTTTTGCAAAATTCATCATCTATCTTTGATCTATTTGACTATGTGACCAAACCTTATCCTAAAATCATATATCTTGATCTCCAATTGTACCATCATCCCAAGATCATCCTCACATAATTAATCTATCTATTCCCTCCTAAAAAATGGTTATAACCCGGTACCCCCACTTTATATCACTTGCTTGACTATAAGCATGTGAGTAGTTTCTTATGTTGCTAGTTTCATGCTTGTTCCCAATTTTAATTCTCTACCTAAGGGAATCTTTAGAAAGCTCAAAACCTCATCCACCCAAATCTCTGGAGTGAATCCTAAGGATCAACTCAAACCTTCAGATTTGTTTTTCCTTTCAAGTGTCCAGTAATCCTAAGCCTCTCCCTTCTCGATTTTGTTTCCAAAACTATCTCCTTGATCTGTCAAATGTTTTTTTTAGAAATCTCATCTCCAATAAAATTTGAAAGGATGGTTAATATATTATATCACTCCTTGTCCATCAAAAATAATTCTTGCAAACTTACTTCTTTCCTTTATTGACAAAAAGCATGCTGGCAACTATGCCACCTGCTACATGTTTAGGCACCCTTTTACTTCTACTATGCTATCTTATGCAAGTAGATCCCTTTTAACTAAAGCTCTTGCCTTGCTATTATAAAAATTGTCAAGAGCTAGTTCAAATTAAATTCTTCAAATTTGGGGCATACTCAAAGTTTGTGATGAAGACAACTCAGTTAATTCACAAGGTTGGACTTCATCTCGATCCCATTTAATGCACACCTCCGGTCCATCATCACATGTCACCACCTAGAACTATATGAATTCTTCTCCATGTAAAAAGGTGATCATCACTTTTTATAACCTCCATTTCAAACTCTCTCACTTTAAAACATTTTGGAACACCACCAAAACCCCAATCTAATCTCTCCAGCCAATGCTTGGTCAAGAAAAGGCAACCCCAGGCACCATTTTACCCTGCCATTGGACCCTAGAAGCCAACCCTAGCTCCCTTTCTCTCATGTGTGCCCTAAGCTGGCCTTGGCATGCCTTATGGCATAAGCCATCGCCTAGCCCTAGGCACCTCTCCACTAGAACCCTCTCTCTGTCCCCTATCGACCCCTCTATGTCTTTTGCCCTTGTCCTCTTTCTCTCGGCTGCTATCTGCCGCACCTTGGAGGCCGACACCCCATCAAACACATACTGTGCATTTACTCGTTGACCTCTACCTGAGCCAACCGACATCCCCCATGACCTATATCTTGCCAGAGACCATGCCTCAACCGCCCTTAGCCACTAGAGCAGCCCGTCACCTCCTCTCATTGTTTTGTCCATGTCCTGTGCGCCGCCGTACTGGCCAATGAGCATCAAGCGACACCACCCTCAGCCGTGCATGCAAGCCACCCCGCCTCCTTAAGAATGCTCCCAAAGCATAAATCCTCACTCCCTCTCAGTATACTAGGCCACCAGATGGTCTACAGCTGCTCTCTCTTCTTCTGCTCCATGAGAGAGATGAAACCTTCTCTGGGGCATCCGATGGTCCGAGCAACGAGGTCAAGGAGGAGCTCACCTCCGATCCTATCCCCTTCATCTCTCTGCCTCCCTGCCCTCCCCTAAACCGCAAACACCCCCTTGAGCAGCCCAGGTCCCTGGAGTTCTTCCTCCATCGAGGTCACCGAGCTAGAACACGTCCGTGGTTCCAAACTTCCGATCGGTGCCGAGCATGGGAAGCTTGTCCTTGTCCCTCTCTGCTTTGTCTCCTTTCCTCCCTTGCATCCGACCTTTCTATCTTAGATAAACTCAGATCTCTTCTTGTCCAATAGCCTACGAGGAGGTCACCATCGTCGAGCTTGCCCGGAGGTCTTCGTCCCGGGCGCTGAGTTTGCATGCAGACTCGCCGATGACCAGAGCCCACCTGAATGTCGGAGATGACCATGAAGATCCTCCGCTTGACACCCCACCATCCCCCATCGCCTCTGCCACCCACGAACTCCCCACGGTGAGCCCCCGCCCTTCTCCCGCCATCTCCATTGAGTACTGCGAGCATGCATCGTGCATGGGTTGGATTTCCTATAGCACGAATTTTAAAGCATCCTTTTTTTAGTCAATGTTCTGGTGCAGTCCAACTGGGCCGGCCTAGCACTACTCGGGCCACATCTGGCTGTTTTGGCCCTTTCTATATTTTTTCTCTCTCTGGTAAATTAATATCCTGCCAGATCTTTGTAGGTTTAAATTCACCAAATATTCTTAGAGCATCCAAAATTGTTGATTAAAAATTCTATAGATTCCTTAAGATGTTATCTATCTAGTGGTACTGCATGCATGATTTTTATAGCCCTGTGGAATATCTGTGATTTAATGGTGTAGATCTAGCCCTTTTTACTCAAAAAGCCAAATCTGAAAATATGTGAAGTGAAAATGTGTGTTTCCAATTTCTAGTGATGCTCTGAAGAAGTATTTGGCTTTAGAAACTAGTTTTGCTATTTTAGGAGGTCTATAGTCCCTATAGTAATTAGATAGGTGAATTGGGTATTTTGCAATAACTGATTTATTATACCTAGTAGAAATAGTATTCTAAGTTGATTCAAACACCTATGTTTCAAGCATTATAGTAGCTTTCCAAAAAGTGTCTTGGTGGAATTTTCTGCGTTCCAGAACATTTCTTTGAATTATTTTGCTTCTATAGCCATTGTTAGTACTATTTAAATTGTAGGAAGTTATGCATAGCTCCTTTTGGAGAGAATCCAATTTTGTTGGATTCATAAAATTGATACCTTTCCATTTGTATACTGGTTGCAAGTTTTGAGCAAACTTAGGTACCTGTAAGTTGTTTGGGGCAAACTAGGGTTTGCTTGTTAATAGAAACCCTCTTAATTGATATTAATAGCTATAATATTAAAACCTTGAAGATTTGTTCAGTATCTAAACTTGTTTGTTTATGATACTTGTTTGGTTTGGAATGTGTGCTATTGTGGTGTGTGTGCTCGGTGTATGCTTGCATGCTTATATTTTGCTATGTTTACCGGTGCTAGATTCGAACGACACCATGCTTTATTAAACTGTATGTTTTTATATTGCTATAGTCCTTGTAGCAATTATTTGTTGGCTCAAGCTCCACAAGCCAACTTGTTATCATCCTTCGAGATGACCCCTTTGAACACCTATTCAAAACCCTTGCAGTAGTGGCTTGTTGATTGGCAGCAAAGCCTTTGGGAAACTTTGTAGTGGAGCAAAAACTCTAGGTTGGGAACACTCAAATGGGTCTTTGAAAATGATTTCAAAAACCTTGGAATGGAGTGCTATTCCATTGATGGATTTCAAAAATGAGTTTGAAAATAAGATGGGGATGTATATCCTGGAGTTGGAGGCAGGAGTTTTTCAGAAATGACATTGGTGATCACTAAGTGTTCACTCAGAACAATTAACCCATGCAACCACAATTACCATGGTATGGGACGAGGCGTAGCGGAGTAGCTTGTTCACTTTGGCATGGGGCCTCCAAATGTAATGGCAGTCCAACCATGGACACCTCTTCCATGGCACCCTGGGTAGCAGCGGTTACTCAGGCTCACATTGTCACCTTTTTAGGGGGTAGGGGTACAACCTAGGGGCCCTCATTGAAAATGCCTGCAAGTGATGGCAGGGTTCCGGAGGGTCAAGTGGGCTAAGGAATTTGCAACTCCTGGGTCAAATAGCCACTTGGACTTCGGTGTTGAGGGGTGCATCTCTAGGTGGTAGGTCCTATGCTAAGGTGAGCAGGTAAAAAACTACGATCAGGTGCTTGTCATGGCATATGTTGTTATGCTGGGAGGATGCCCACACGATGAGTATCCGGATGATTGTGGGTAAAGTGTACAACCTCTGCAGAGTGTAAAACTATTCGAATAGCCGAGTCCTCGGTCATGGACGGTTGAGATGGCTGTTACTTAGCCCAATGTCTGGTTTTGGTTTTACAAAAATGTTTTCAGAAAAATGGAGAAAGGTGCCGGATGGAGTACTCGGAGGGTACTGCCATGGCATAGATATGATTTGGAGTACTTGTAGGGTAATGCCGAAAGAATGGAGATGGTCATGTGTGATTGACCTAGTTTGATAAAGGAAGGTGGTCATGTTGGATTGACTACTAGCTCTCTCTTGAAAAATAACTGAGTTCCCCCTTTCCTAGGGACTTTACTAAAAAGGTTTTCTAAATGTTTTCTTTAATAAGGATATAGAAATGTCGTAAGACATGCTATATCCACACAAGAAATTGACTAGTTAGCATAAACTAGACTAAAGCCTTTCCTTGCTACAGCCAAACTGCATATCAGTTCACTCTCTTTAGATGGTTTGTGAGTACAATTCAAAATGTACTCATAGCTTTGTCCCTGGCTATTAACTTGGTCAGACCTGGAGCAAGAATTTCGATGAAGATGGTGATGGTACGATGGCGCGGGTGTGAACTAGGAACGTCTCCTAGTCAGTTTCCTATAGGGTAGTAGGCATGATGTGGGTCATCACACTGCTTGGTATCCGCTATTTAGATGTGAACTTGCCCTACATGGCATTATCAGACGTGGTCATGTGACCAGTTGTAATTTTATCATTTGTTACTATAATGGATGATGTAATTCCATTATGAACTCGGATATGTGGATTCATGACACACTGATCATGGGATCATGAATTGTATGCATATCGGGTATTCTGGATGGGTAATCCGGGGTCCCCACAGGTACTTACTAGCTTTGATCTCTCATTGCCCCCATCACAGGCATCTTGAATATGGTTAGAGTTAATGCGAGTACAATTATGAAGCATATGCTTGACAAATCATAAGTTGAAAACCTCGTGTCCCGTGAAGTACGAATACCCAACCCTCATGCTACTTGACTTAGAGTCCCAAGCAGGCTCTTGTCATTATAAATATATGTGTATCATCGAGAATCGCCAACGGGGTACCTCCTGCCCGATGACATGGAACAAGCCCACATCAAAATGACAAGACAAACAGACAATGAACACCTCGACATCTCTTTTATTTACCATTGGTATAGCTTTTTATTTTCAGATGTGTCATCGAATATCCACTATGGGCATGCTATAAATTTCCACCATGAATTATGCATGGCTTAGATTAGCGGCCCAGTCATTTCCCTAACACATATAAGAAGTCGATGATCCCACAAGATTCCCAACTTATTTCACATCACGAGTATCCATAAACAAAAGATCACGATATCAACTCAAATGAAAGATAGTGCAATGTTGAAAGCTTGCCCCATGATGGCATGGCTGGGCTAATTTCCAACTTACAACTTGCAAGTATAACAACTCAACATAAGAGAGCCACAATGTCAAAATTTTAAAGCGAGAAAAGTAAAGTGTGCCATCATGTTCGTGAGAGCTTTACTGACCAATTTTTGCATAACACCAAACATAGTTTAATTTGAAGGATGGATAAAAGCAAGTCAAATGTACTTTGGAATAGCAAATTGCTAATAGGTATGTATGGTGGACACAATGGCAAACTTGGTTTTTAGGAGTTGGATGCACGAGTAGAGCTCATACTCAGTACAAAATGAGGGCTAGCAAAAGACTAGGAGCGACCAACTAAGAGAGCAATAACGGCCATAATCATGCAAAGCGACAAAGCGACATTACAAGAAGCATAAGATGGCATCAAAAGTCAAAAACTAAATGATCATAGAGGCTATGGCAACTTTGTATGAGTCTAACATGTGTGAGCATGCGCCAAGTCAACCCAAATAAAGCATCAAGGAGAAAACCAAAATAATGCTTCCAAATAATAAAAATAACGCATGATTTTTTCAAAGGCTCATTAAGCAATCTTAGTCATTTGAGACAAGTCATGCTACAGCAAAACCACTAAGCATACTATCAAAAATACATCAAGCACGACATGCAAAATCCTAGGCCGCGGTCTACACAAGCTCCTTTTTGTACCACTTTTTTGCATGAAACTTTTTCTCTTTTCCAACACCATTCGATCCTTTTTTGAAACAACTCTTTTGATGAATACCAACATGGACCAGAGGTCAAAATACACCTTGATGCAAAGATATAACAAGATCTGAACACAAATCAAGGCAAAAAATGAAAGCTAAACGCAGTTCTAGAAAAAGAGAACACTCGTTGAACAATAAGAGTGAAAAATGGAGTGTTCTTGGCAAATGAAAAGCAAGGCAACTTCTCCAAAAGAAATTTGTTGGGGTCCAACCATTTATTGCAACAAACAAAACTAAACAAACCTGAAAACAAAAACAACTGATACTCCAAGAAAAATGCATAGTGCATGAAGCAATAAAAATATAGTGTGTTGAAGGGTGACCTGATTTTTACCGATGAACAAGGGGTGCCTTGGGGGCATCCCCAAGCTTTGACGCTTGTACCTCTTGGATATTTCTTGGGGTGCATGGGAATCCCCAAGCTTGAGCTTTTGTCCATTCTTCAACTCATCTCATCATTCTCCAATCCCTACACTTGAAATCTTCCTTCATACAAAACTGAACACAACTCTATTAGCAACATTAGTGTAAGCATAATAATAAATCAACCCTTTTTGTTTCAGGTTTCAACTCAAAACCACCACATATAAATCATATACTACTGTAGAAACTTCCCCAAAAGTTTATGATCAAAAGAACTCAAAAAGAAAGCGATTGAGAGGCAAACACAAATAGTGGCAGAAATCTGTCAAAACAAAATAGCTGACAAAGGTCAATTTTTTAGAGGTTTTTCTGTTGCTCAAATCAAAAAAGTGTTAAACTAATGAAAGTTTGGATATAACCTAGGGCATATGGAAAAGAAATCACAGGTCCAAAAGATATATAGAGATTTTTCATGAATTTTTACGGTGCAGCACCAAAATCTATTTCAGGACAGCAACATCCCCAAATCATACCTCACTCAAATTAGAGGCTTCTCTTGGCACAAAAACAAAATAAAAATGATAAGGAGAGGTCATTACAGTAGTAATAACTTCCAAGACTCAAATAAAAGAAAAAGAACTAAAAGTAGAACATTGGGTTATCTCCCAAGAGTGCTTTTCTTTAATGCCTTTGAGCTAGGCGCAGAAAGTGCGAATCAAGTAATATCAAAAGATGCATTAAGATGAACTGTAGAAGTCTTTTCAATAAGGCATTGTATTTCATCCATATAAGTTTTTGAAGACCCCTTGTGATCACGCTTTGGTTCACTCAATTCATTAAAAAGATTTGCAGGACATATCCAATCAAAATTGTTTTCAAAAGCATCATACAATCCCAAGAGTTTAAGGCTAGCAAACCTAGCTTCTAACATGTGAACTAAATAAGCAGAAGCAATTTCATAACTAGGAGCAAGCTCAGCCAAAGATTTTTCCTCAACATCTTTATGCATACTAATATGATTAAAGAATTCCTCGATGTTACTTTTCCCAATAATAGAACCACTACCTACTGAGAGGTCCTCCAAAATATACTTAGGGAACAACATAATGAACTAAAAGTAATAAGGTAACAACTATAAAGGATACTATTTTTTATGTTTTTGATAAAATGATGCAAGTAAAAATAAAGTAAAGCAAAACTTAAAACAAAGTAAAGGATGTGCGTGTGAAACTCCCCTTGCAAAAGTCTTCTTTTTCCCTGGCAACGGCGCCAGAAAATTGTTGCTTGTTCCGGCATGGTTGATGTGAATCACCATCCAGTTGGGAATCCCAAGAGGAAGGTATGATGAGTAAAGCAGTAGTTTTCCCTCAGTAAGAAACCAAGGTATGTCAAATCCAGAAAAAGCCAAACTCCAAAAGGTGATGCTTGCTAGCTTCGCGACAGCTCCGGACAATTTATAATGTGCCTCGTCCAGTGCTTTGCTTTGCTAGCTGCAATGCAGAACCTGCACACAATACAACCAAATACTTTGCTCCCAACTTACGATGAGGTTGTCAATCTCACCAGTTTGCTGTAAACAAAGGAATGAGCGTATCGAGTGGAAAGCAATAGTAATATATGATTAAAGTAAACAGTGCGAGTAAAGTAAATAGGTGATAGAAATATAAAGAAAATAGGACCGGGTTCCACAGTTCACTAGTGGTGTCTCTCCATAAGATAAAATAACATATGCTGGGTAAACAAATTACAGTTGGGCAATTGATAGAATAAAGATAACGTGAATATGTCAAGAGGATCACTATGAGATTTACTCTGGGCATTACAACAAGATACATAGACCACCATCCAACTTCATCTATGACATAATCCACTCGCAGGTAATCAATCTGAGAACCCCACAAGTATTAAGTTGGGAACAATAGATAACTGCATTAAGCAAAGTGTGCAATGTAAACAAAGCATATGTCCTTGGACATAAGAATGTTGTTTTTGCCCTAGTGACAACAGCACATCTACAACCTTAGAGGTTTCTGTCACTCCCCCAGATTAAATAGAGGCATGAACCCAACTATCGAGCATAAATACCCCCTCTTGGAGTCACTAGTATCTACTCGGCCAAGATAGCTACTAACAACGGAGAGCATGCAAGATTATAAACAACATAGAGATAACATAAGATAATATTCAGCACATCAACTCAATCATAATACCAATATTCACCAGGTCCCAACAAATACAACATGTAGAATTACATAACGATGATCTCGATCATGTAAGGCAGCTCACGAGATCTAAACATGAAGCACATGGTGGAGAAGACAACCAACTAGTTACTGCTATGGACCCATAGTCCAAGGTAGACTACTCACTCATCGCGTCGGAGGCAAGCATGGCGATGAAGAAGACCTCTGGTGGCGATTCCCCTCTCCGGCAGGGTACCGGGAAGAGCTTCTAGACCCTCCCGATCTCGGGTCGATGACGGCGGCTGATTGCGATGTGTTTCTGGAAAATTGATCGGCTACTTAGGTTTTTCCTATCGGGGGTCTTTATAAGCGAAGGGGCATCGTCAGAAGTGGACCGAGGCGGTCTCACACATAGGGGGTGCGGCCAGGGCCTGGGCCGCGCCACCCTGTTGTGTGGTCGGCCTGTGGCCCCTCTTCGTCTCCTCTTCGGTTCTCTAGAAGCTTCGGTAAATTTCTGGATGTTTGGCTTTTGTTTCGTCTAATTCCAAGAATATTTCCTATGTAACTTCTCTAAAACACAAAAATAGTAGAAAACAGGGAACTAGGACTGTGGCATCTTGTTAATAGGTTACTTCCAGAAATCGCATAAAAATGCCACGAAGTGTAACAAAACACTAAGCAAATGGTGTGAAAACAAGCATGGAGCATCAAAAATTATAGATACATTTGAGACATATCATTAGGTGACGAGCAATAAGAGCACTGAGGTTATACTTTTTGCTAACATCAAGCACGGTAGCTAGAAAAGCTAAATGATAGTTAAAGATATTGCTAGTGTTCCCCCTACCAAGAATACTAGTGGCAAGATAGTAATTAAAATATCTAATAGCTGGGAGTTGAATGTTTCTTATCTTGCCACGCTGTGCTATGTGGTCATTGTCATTAGTTACTCCTGGGTAGAGCTCCAACAAATCTGTGGGTTGGTGCAAAATCTTCTTGGCTGTCCCAAACATGGGAATACTTAGAATACCATAAAACTTCTTCAAAGACATGGTGATAGACTTATCATAAATTTTAAATGCAATGGAAGGCTTGAAATGAGAGTTAGTGAATTTAGAGCTTTCCACAAAAATCTTTGTGAGAACAGAATATTGGTTACTCTCATCTGCCATGTATGTAGTCAATCCCACCCTATCAACAAGGAGTAAGAAATCCTCAGGAATCCCTGCATCACTCAAAAAATTAGCACAAGGGAAAGTGGATGGATGCGCATCTCCATCATCCCCCTCAATGTTCGGTGACATAAGATCTTCATTGTAGGATATCCTATATTGAGCAGTGGATCTTGTAGGACTTGATGCCCTTGGTGCTTCTCTTTCAAAGACTTCTCCATAGGTGTAGTTGTCCATTTCCCTTTTCTGAAATTTTTAACAAACCTCATAAAAAGTGATTTGGGACAAACAAATATAGGGAACTACTATAGGGAGTTACAAGAGGGCTAACATGCATCAAAATAACATTTCTAAGCAATAGAACAAGCATGCAAACTCATTTATCCTGCAACCTATAGAGCTAAAATACTTAAGAAATACTCCACCAAACAAAATTCTACTTGGACAATCGGAGGAGTCATATACCGGAGAACAATTGCTCCAAATTTTAGCAGCAAAGATGTGCTGAGCAAGGAGATCAAAAAATTGTGATGAAGAGCAGCAAGAACTTGGGTTTGAGCTGGTGTGTTGAGATATTTTGGGAGAGAGAATGAAGTGGAGGTGGAGAGGTAAGTGGAGGGCCAGGGGGACCTCTCACCATGCCCCGGCGCGGCTTGGCTTGGGTCGTGCCCCTAGTGGTGAGGTGGCATGGTGGGTCCCCCAGGTGCATCCTAGGTGCCTCTCTTCCCCATTTTTGACATAAAAATTTAAAAAGATTTTTCTAGAATTTTTCGAGAAACTTTATTTTCGATGATTTTTCAGAAATTGACTTGAGATTAAAAACTCGGAGAAGCAAAAATGGAATGAAAGCAAGCAAATCCAAACCAAGTATACATCATCTCTAAGATACTCTAATCATGCAACTAAAAAAAAGGAACAAAAATAATAAAAGTAAATATAGGTGGAAGTAAAGTAAATGCGGTGAAAACGAAGTTTCATTCATATAAAAATCACTTTGTTAACAAGGTTGATCAAGTCTTGTTACCAAACCAATTTTATATGAAGCAAAACTTTGCATTTCACTATATGCTTATGTTACCTCAATCTTGATAGGCATATTCCCAATCATAATAATTTTATATTCTTCCTTGGGCTTTGGCTCTGAACAAATAATCTGACCAACTCAGATGGTCTCAATATTCTTGATTGAGTTTAGAGCATATTTTCTGTCAATCTTCTTGGGAAAAAAACTATGTGCTCTTTATCATTAACATTAAAAGTGACTTTCCCTTGATTGCAATCAATCATAGCACCTGTAGTGTTTAGAAAAGGTCTTCTAAGAATAATAGACATATTGTCATCTTCAGGTTTCCAACACAACAAAATCAGTCAATATCAGACAACTACTAGCAACTTGAACAGGAACATTCTCACATATACCAATAGGAATAATAGGAATAGTAGTAGATTTATCAGCCATTTGTAAAGATGTATCTGTTGATACTAATTTTTCTAGATCAAATCTATTATAAAGAGAAAAATGCATGACACTAACTCCGGCTCCCAAATCACATAAAGCAGTTCTAACATAGTTATTTTTAATGGAGCAAGGAATAGTTGGTATACATGGATCTCCAGGCTTCTCCGAAACTTTACCATCAAAAGAATAATTATCAAGTAAAGTGGAAATTTTCTCACTAGGAATCTTCCTTTTGTCAGTGACAATATCTTTTATATACTTCAAATAAGGAGGTATCTTAATAGCATCAGTCAAAGGAATTTACAAAAATAAAGGTTTCATCCTACTGCAGAATTGCTTATAGCCGCACGATTATTAGTGACGGGCAAAAACAAGTCTGTCACTGATAACCATTACTAGTGACGGGCAGGTAAATGGCTGTCACTGGCATAAAATATCAGCGACAGGCAGCACAAATGGCTGTCACTGAAATTTCTTATAGACGCCTTATCAAACTATTAAATTTACTAGCGATGGACTTTTATCGATGCATGTCACAGGGCAGTTACATATCTTGTACAGAGTACATTTCCTGGTTCGTCCGTTCATCAGTAAATTCACTCCATCTGAAAGTGCTCCTTTTTGGTGCAACCCGACAGCAGCCCCTGCACCCTGATCCGGATTGAATTCCAATCGCACTTTTTTTGAACGGACAATCGCACTCCCGATCCAACACGTATACTTCATGGCCAGAAGAGCACCCAAGAAGACACCCGGTCTAATCCCACCTACTACTACTAAGTTTGAGCACATGAAAGAGGATTGATTAGGGTTTGGCGCACGCAGCCGCTAGTCATGACTCCGTTGAAGATCACCATCCATCCTCTCTCCTCTGCTCCATCTTATAGGTTGGCAAGCCGCCACCAGTCGGCCTCCCTTGCCGTGGACACGGCAGTGTTCCTGGTGCTCCGCCCCTGCCGCCATGAAAAGAGAGAAAAGATAGATCTGGTGCGGTGATTGTTGCATTAGCGTCTCCCCAAGCAGCGGCAACCCGTCCGCTTCCAGCTCGAAGTCTCTGCCAAGCGTGTCATTCCAGTGCTACATGATGGAGTCGGCAGAGGTGCGGATCAAGAGAGCGGTCACTGCCTGCGCCACGGCGCAAGACGGTTGTCGGCTAGTGGATTGGTCTGGTTAGAACCGTGTGCTCCCTTATGTTTCTGAACTGTTATTGCGATCCATGATGGCGCTTCTTGAGGAGGAGGTGAGCCGGACCAGCAATTTTTTAATTCCATTCTCTTCCATGAGTTGTCTTGACTGATCTGGTATCACGTTGTTGTTGTTGGTTTTGATATCTGTGTATGGCTAGAGCACACCAACCTTTTGTTTACAATAAATATACAAGCGGTAGCTGCAGATATATTATCAACTATTATTCTGCATAGAGATTGTCAACAAAAAAATTTATATGTGTAGGCTGGCGATAGGATCAATTACTTGACTCTATCCTTCCCTTTATTCTACACCGATAATTACTACTCCAATGTATCCTTCATGTTACTCTGCTCCGGCAAATTACCTTTTTCTTCATATAATAGCCCTAATTTGTTGTTGCCATGCATTCCTGCCACATCGGCCATGGCTCTATAGAGATGCAGCTCCTATTCGCGAGTGTTAAGTATATCTCTGGACGAGGAGCTTAAAGAAACTAGCCATGAGGAATTAGAAAAGATCCTGTTCACACTTCAGAAGGCAAGACCTAACGTTTTATACTTGAGGTTGATCTCATGACAGAATTATACTACGCTTTCTGACATTTTTCCTGTTGTTTTGATTTGTGCGTGAATATTATACTCCCTCCAACCCATATTACTTTTCACTAATACGGATGTATCTATCACTAAAATATATCTAGATATATCTATATTAGTGAAGAGTATTATGGGTCGGCGGGAGTAGTAAATGTACATGTGGTATTGTTATCGCCACATTTTGGCCAAATGAGGAGATGGGCCGTAATCAAGATGGGCTTGGAGGCTGGATCGGCCTTGCGCATGGATTTGGGCTAATTGCCCGTGTATCTGTATATTGTGATAGATTACGTTTCGGTTTAAACAAGAGATAGAGTTGTTAGGTTTATTCCAAAGATAGAAAGTCTCTGGACTATAAATATGTACCTAGGGTTATTGAGAAAGGAGGACGATCACGTTCACAACAAACACAATCTCGGCGCATCGCCACCCCTTGTTTCGAGGGTTTCTTTCAGGTAAGCGTCGTGCTGCCTAGATCGCATCTCGCGATCTAGGCAGCATCTGCTTATGCGTTATTTGGTGTTGCTCGTACTGAAGCCTTGTTGATGGCGAGTAATACTGTTATCATAGATCTGTTTGGGCCAGCATCGGTGCTTTTGGTTATGTTTGCTTAGTCATGCTGCCCCTAGAGATCTCGCTGCCTTTGCACCTATTTTGGGTGTAAGGGCAGCATCTTGCTTGATCTTTATTCAGTTGATTCAATCTGTCATAGTTGTTCCTTGTTCTCCAAGGATTAGTTTGATATCTGCATGGTTAGGCCTCACAAACGGGTTGAACGATCCAGTAGTACGTAAGGATATGGTTTACCAATTCGAGAGGAGTTGTTCCGGGAATTGACTCTATGTTGGTTTTTTGGCCTCCTCTAGGGTTAGTTTTCTGTTATCTTTCGTATCTACCAGGCTCAATTACGTGTGGGATGTTCCAATTATGTGGTGAAAGCGTTAAACTGTCGTAGATCGATTTGACTTGTATTGATAAAGCAAAACCCCATGTTATCGTAGATCTAATGCAGATCCATGGGACAATCGGCTACATGAGCCGATTCACAGGGAAACCTGAGAGCCGATCGAGGCTCGTATTTAATGTTTACGTGTCTGCCATGCAGGAAACTAATCGAAGCAATCCATCACCTTCCTGATCAGGTATAGGTCAGGTGGCACGCCCTTGCATCAGCCAGGACATGTGCCGGAGTTTTGCGGGCCGTTGCCCGAGGGACCAGGGCCCACCAGCAGTTCTGGGAGCCTCCCGGCTCTTCGTGTTGCTCGTCGCTGCTCGCCGGTGGGTTTTGACAGGCAACACATTCTGGCACACCCGGTGGGACCCTCAACAACATCTGCATCAACATCTGACGCTGCGATGGGGGACAGACCAATCACGTACGACGATCTGCCTGATGAGCACAAGAAGAGGTATGATGATATCAAAGCTCTCTTCGAAGCCGATCTCATCGGCTCTTTTGAGAGGACCCGTAAGCATGGCATCAGGTGGAAAGGGTTCTCACCCGAAGGCGCTCTCGATGAGGTGGATCTGTCTGTTCCTTCAGAGGATCGCACCAGAGCTCTGCGACAGGAAGTCAATTACATGGTGGCTCATTCTCTTCACCGCCATTCTGAGAGCCTGGTGAACGCTTTTGAGCGCGTCGCGGTCCGCGTGGTTCAGGAGATCATGAAACATCAGTACTCTCCGTCGGGGCCTACCCTAGGGACTCACCAGGGAGAAAGACCGCTCCAGACCAGGCCACAGCTACCATTCATGCTTGCAGCTCCGGAGCCACCGGGGTCACCGGCGTACGTCGTCTACAAGATTGGAGGTGATCCTGGCGATTACCAATTCCTGTGTGAACCACCTAAAGAAATCCCACATGGATATGTGTGCACATACGTGCCGGACTGCAACAGCCTGACGCGCACGAACCAGATTGCAACCGCAGGGATTTCTGGGGCAGGTGCTTCTGGAGTAGGGATTTCGGGAGCAGGGATATCCGGGATAGACGCTGACAAACAGGCGTGGCTAGCTAAGTATGCCACCGGAACAAGTCATGAGAATTTAGCCCCTGCAGCTCAAACGGTGGAGCAAATCAGTACCATCTTGAGAGACCAGTTCGGCTTCGTGCCAAAGAGGAGAACAATCAGCTATTCCAAGCCGTACCCCAACGAGTATGATCTGATTCCGCTTCCACCCAAGTATCGGCTCCCTGAGTTCTCAAAATTTAATGGTTCAGAAGGGTCTAGCTCGATCGAGCACGTGAGCCGATATTTGGCACAGTTAGGCATGATTTCAGCATCGGATCAGTTACGCGTAAGGTTCTTTGCGCAATCTCTGACAGGACCAGCTTTTGGGTGGTACACCTCGTTGCCACCAGATTCGATCCGGACCTGGAAGCAGCTGGAAGAACAGTTCCATATTCAGTATCATTCGGAAGCTACCGAGGCTGGCATTGCCGATCTGGCGCAGGTGCGGCAGAAGCGGGGAGAAACGGTAGCCGAGTATATTCAGCGTTTCAGGACTGTCAAGAACCGATGTTATTCGGCTCGTTTAACTGAGAAAGAAGCAGTCGAGCTGGCCGTGTTGGGTCTCTCAGCACCGATCAAGGATCTGGCTTTCCAAGTAGAATACAATTCACTGGCGCACATGGTCCAGAAACTGACAATGTATGAGCAGCGCCACCCTGAGTTGTACCAAGACAAGTTCAAACGTCCGATAGGCCTGGTCGATACAGAAGAAGAGGATCTTGTAGAAGACCAGGAGATAGCCGTGGCTGAATGGGCTCGGGGAGCAGATCCTGTGTCCTGCAAATGGGTGAAACAGCAAGGGCCTGCAAAAGGGTTCGACTTCGATGTAAGCAAAGCTGAGCAGTTATTCGATTTACTGCTGAAGGAAAAGCAGCTGAAGTTACCCGAAGGCCATAAAATCCCTACGGCGCAAGAGATGAACGGGAGATCATACTGCAAGTGGCATCACTCGTTCACCCACACCACCAATGATTGCAAAGAGCTACGTCGGCAGATCCAAACGGCGATAGAACAGGGCCGTCTGATCCTTGGGCAGTTCGCCATGAAAGTGGACACAAACCCGTTTCCTGGCATCAACATGGTAGAGCACAGCCACTCCACGAGGCGTCAGCTAGATTTCTCGTTCGATATTAACATGGCAGGGCCTGTGTACCACCATGGCAAGTATACGGAGGAAAGCGGCCACTCCCGGGGCAAAGAAAAGGAAGAGGCCAGTCCACGCGACCGGCCCCGTTATGATGATAGGCGGTATATAACCGAGGAACAAGTGAGAAGCGTGCGATATCAGAAGCCACACTCCACGCATCTCCTTAACAAGTATGAGCGTCAGTATGACCAACGTCGGCAGTACGACAGAGATGATGAAAGAGATCGTCGGACCGACGCATACGATGGGAGATACCGTCGGCATGATAGAGATGATGAAGGATATGAGCACCGCGCTAGGGGAAGGTCAAAGGAAAAGGAAGGCGTGGATAAACATTGGGATTGTCCTTTCTTCAAGTACTGTTGGGATGCGGGAATGAGCCGATTGCCTACAGTCGACAACTGCCCGGAATGCGGACAGCAGAAGGATGACACAGGTCCAGTTTCAGTGTTCAAGCGTCTAGGGCCTCTCCGGCCTCAGAACAGACAAGAGGAGTCATCTCGAGCAAAAGATCTCGAGGAGTCAGAGGATGAAGAAGAAGATAGATATCACCGGCCAAGGTGGTGTCCCGATGGACTCAGACACACCCAAAAGCGTAGAGTTCAGCGGCTACGTAGCTTGGAGGAAGCCGAAGCGTAGTACCTCCACACTTTAAGGAAAGCCCGGCCTGATCTGGCCGTGAAAATTCAGCAAACCTTGGAAACGGAGGCCCGTCCAAAAAAGAAAGAGTGGCGCCCCAAACCAGTAAAAGCCGATGCGAAGACATCGGCTGGCACAAACATGGTGTTCATACTTCCGTCAGAGTTTTGCGCTCCAAGAACCGAAGAACTACCAGTGGCACAGTTTGACTGCGGCCCACGGCCGGTTATCTTTGAAAAGCCACGGGAGAAGGGCTACAAACATCTGAAAGCCCTATACCTGAGAGGTTATATCAATGGGCAGCCTGTCTGCAAGATGTTGGTTGACACCGGAGCAGCAGTCAATATAATGCCATACTCCATGCTGCGGCGTTTGGGACGCTCCACTGCAGATCTGATCAAAACCAACGTCACGCTAAGCGACTTCAACGGCCAAGCTTCGGAAACGCAAGGCGTTCTGAACGTGGAGCTGACCGTGGGTAGAAAAACCATCCCTACGTCGTTCTTCATTGTTGACAGCAAAAGCACCTACGCTGTCTTGCTGGGAAGGGATTGGATTCACGCTAACTGCTGCATTCCATCCACGATGCACCAATGCCTGATACAGTGGGATGGAGATGAAGTGGAGGTCATTCATGCAGATGATTCGATCGAGATCTCAATAGCTGGCATGAACATTTGGGACGCAGAAGACCAAGAGCCGATCTCTGGAGTCAGTCTAGACGGCTGTGAGCGCATTGAAGCTACAAAAAACGGGGTGAGGCTGGTCTTATCCACTGGCCTGACAGAGTAGCAAAGCCCACGATTGTGCGTGGTAAGGCCGATCCCTGCAATCGGCCACAAAAAATAAAAAGCAGTGATCTTACGACAAGCATGTCATGTAGTCGTAGTAGGGAGATTCCCTACCATTGTAGAGCACAAATAAGTTGTAAACCTTCCTTGAGTAATGCAATCAAAAAGGGGGCCGATTCCGGCAATCGGCCCAAATTATCTTTGTTATCCTCACCAAACTTTTGGCCTGTGTTCAGCATCGATTTAGCAGGTGACGGAAAGCTGGGGTATGGATTTACATCCGCTGATGAGCTAGAGGAGATTGACATCGGTCCTGGGGATAAGCCACGACCGACATTTATCAGCAAAAAGTTAGATCCGAATCTGCGGGGTCCGATGATAGCTTTGTTGAAAGAATATCCAGATTGCTTTGCCTGGGACTATACGAAGATGCCCGGGTTAGACAGGATCATCATTGAGCATCGGCTCCCGCTTAAAAAAGGGTTTCGGCCATTCCAGCAGCGAGCACGACAGATGAAGGCCGAAATTTTAGAGGAAGTCAAGAAAGAGATCGAGAAAATGTTGAAAGCTGGGTTCATCAGGCCATGCAGGTATGCTGAGTGGATTTCTAGTATCGTACCTGTAGAGAAAAAGGATGGCCGATGGCGTGTTGCCATAGATTTTCGGGATCTCAATAGAGCCACTCCAAAGGATGAGTATCCGATGCCGATAGCAGAGACATTGATCAACGCAGCTGCTGGTCATAAGGTCTTGAGCTTTATGGATGGCAATGCCGGTTACAATCAAATTTTTATGGCTCCAGAAGATATACACAAGACTGCATTCAGAGTCCCAGGTTCGGTGGGGTTGTTTGAATATGTAGTCATGACATTTGGACTGAAGAATGCCGGCGCCACATACCAAAGAGCCATGAATTACATTTTCCATGATCTGATCGGCAAGCTGGTGGAGATTTATATCGATGACGTGGTAGTCAAGTCTGCTTCAGTACAAGGACACTTGGACGATCTGCGACGCGTCCTGGACCGAACCAGAAAATTCGGACTACGGATGAATCCAAAGAAGTGTGCCTTCGGTGTGACGGCCGGTCAGTTCTTGGGTTTCTTGGTCCATGAACGCGGAATTGAGATCGGCCTGAAAAGTCAGGAGGCAGTGCGAACAATGAAACCACCTACCACGAAGAAAGAACTGCAGTGTCTCATCGGCAAAATCAACTTCGTCAGAAGGTTCATCTCCAATCTGTCAGGAAGAATAGAGCCGTTCATGGGACTGGTGAAAATTAAATCTGATGAGGAGTTCCGCTGGGGGACAGAACAACAACGAGCCTTCGACGAGATCAAAGAATATCTAACGAAGCCGCCAGTGTTGGTTCCACCGCAGCAGGATAGGCCGTTCTACATTTACTTGTCGGTGGCTGACACGTCCATCGCCTCGGTGGTGGTGCAAGTTTATGATGGTCTGGAGCGAGTTGTGTTTTACATCAGCAGAAGGATGCTGGATGCAGAGACAAGATATCCTGAGATCGAGAAGTTATGCCTCTGCCTATTTTTCACCTGCACCAAGCTACGACACATCTTGCTGTCAGCAGAGATTATCATCATATGCAAATCAGATGTCATAAAACATATGCTGTCGGCTCCTGTGTTGAAAGGCCGACTCGGCAAATGGATGTTTGCATTATCAGAATTTGATATCCGGTATCAACCCGCCAAAGCGGTTAAGGGACAGGCGTTGGCCGATCTTATTGCTGAACGAATCAACACTGATATAGCAGCACTGTCTGTACGTGCATGGGCTATGTTTTTCGATGGATCGGCTTGTGATGATGGTTGCGGCATCGGCATTCTACTCGTGTCGCCCCGGGGGGCAACATATTCCTTCTCCATCAGGCTATCTACCCCTTGCACCAACAATGTCGCGGAGTATGAGGCAATACGCAAGGGAATGGAGTTGCTCATTGAAGCCGGAGCAGAAGCAGTGGAACTTTTTGGAGACTCCAAATTGGTGATTTCCCAACTCACGGACGAATACAAGTGTGAGAGCGAGTCACTCTTCCCATTATGGTTGCAATGCCGTGAGCTGATGGCACAGTTCAGGTACTTAAACTTTAACTGGATCCCGCGATCGCAGAATACCGAGGCGGATGATCTCGCACAAATGGCTTCAGGCTACAAGGACATAGCAGATGGAACTGATGTTCAGGTACAGTTCCTGGAGACGGACGACTGGAGAGCCGATATCTTCAATTACTTGAAAGATTCGGCTCGGGGGGCACCTAAACGGATAAGGTACAAGGCCATGAAGTATGTGCTTATTGGGGATGACATGTTCTACAGGACTCTGGAAGGGCTATTGCTCAAATGTCTAGGGCCAACCGAGGCGAATCGGCTCCTACACGAGGTACACGAAGGCGCCTGTGGAACTCACCAATCGGCTCACAAGATGAAATGGTTGATCAAGCGATCAGGGTTTTATTGGCCCACCATGCTTGAGGATTGTTTTAAGTACTATAAAGGGTGTCAAGCATGTCAGAAATTCGGGAATATTCAGATGGTACCTGCATCAGCGATGAACCCCATCATCAAGCCTTGGCCATTCCGAGGTTGGGGCATGGATATGATTGGCAAGATCAATCCTCCATCAAGCAAAGGCCACATGTGGATTTTGGAAATTACGGATTATTTCACTAAATGGGTGGAAGCCGTCCCTATGAAGTCAGTAAACTCGAAGGATGTTATCAATTTCGTGAAAGAACATGTCATTCATAGATTCGGGATTCCCCAAACTATCACGACCGATGGAGGTTCGGTCTTCATTTCTCACGAGTTTAGAGAGTTCTGCGAGGACACGGGAATTAAGCTGATCCGATCATCTCCATATTATGCTCAAGCAAATGGGCAAGCTGAAGCGTCCAATCAGAGCCTTATCAAGCTGATCAAGAGAAAAATCGACGAGCACCCTAGGCGTTGGCACGAGGTTTTGTCAGAAGCTTTGTGGGCTTATCGCATGTCATGTCATGGAGCGATAAAAACCTCGCCATACCATCTAGTCTATGGACAAGAAGCCGTATTGCCATGGGAGATTACGGCTGGATCGAGACGTGTCACTTTTCAGAACGATCTAACAGGGTCAAGGCCTCCAAGAAGCCGTATTGCCAAGGGAGATTACGGTAAATGGTCTCCAAATTGGCACGGGCCATACAGGGTCGACCAAGTTTTAAGGGGCAACGCGTACATGCTTGAGGAGCTGGACGGTGTGAAATTCCCAGTGGCTGTCAACGGTCAGCATCTCAAGAAATATTTCCCAAGCATGTGGGATGATGGACAGTGAAATATGGGGGCCGATACATGAAATCGGCCAGTAAAAAAAATATATCCAGATTAATATTTCCCAAGCATGTGGGATGATGAACAGTGAAATATGGGGGCCGATACATGAAATCGGCCAAATAAAAAAAAAACAATGCACAGCCATCGACTCTCGAGGTTCAGACTGTTACGAGCAGGTGTCAGGTTACATGAATAAGCTACTGAAGGAATGCCTCGAAGGCACGGAGGGCGTCAGCACGGACACGATCCACCTCGGCGATCTCGGCTACGTCATCATCGTCCTTGCCCGTCACTAGCTGCTTGCTCAGGGCACGTATTTCTGCCAGATCAGTCTTCAGTTGAGCTTTGAGGCCTTCTGCTTCGTCTTGGGAGCGGGCGATGAATGCTTCCTTGTCATGAATGAGCTTTTTAGTCGCCCGGACCTTCTCTTCGAGATCTTCCAATTCCTATTTTAAGGATGCAAGCTCGGCGGTGCTGACAGAGGTGTCAGTTTTGGCATCCAGAGACGCCTTTTTCTCATTGAGCCGCTGACATTTGGCTGCAATATCGGCCTTCAGTGGGAGTTGGGCGTGGCGTAGATTGATCCTCTCACGAGCCAACTTCACCCTTGACCCGTAGAAAGACAGAGTCACAACTGGCCAAAGCTTCACCTGCAATGCTATCGGGAGTTGGTCCTTGATTTCGTCAAGAACACTCTTCACCTCTTCAGAACCCTCGACCAACCTCTCGATTGGGGAGGACAGCAAGGCTTTGAGACGCTGGAATTGAGGTAGAACAGCGCTTGTTCGTGGTTCATCGTTGGCGGCAGAGGGAGCTGGTTCGATGGATTCAGGGTCGAACGTCAGCAAGCCTGAGATATCACAACCCTGGCAGGCAGAAGTGGCGTTAGGATGCGTCAAACAGGGAAGGATGAGTCGAAAGAAGCGAACATACCTCTCCTGAGATCAGGGGGATAGCCGATGGCGAGACAATCGGCTCGTGTGTTGTTGCTGAGGGCTTGACCAGATTGGCAACCGTTTCATCTACACCTTCAGGGATTACTAGATCCAGGCTTGCGGAAGGCATCGGCACTTCCCCGACTTTCCCACTAGAAGTGTCATTCGTCTGCATGAAAGGTGCTTAGCCGATGTGAATAGCAATGAATCGGCATAAAAAAGGAGTGGTAAGAGTATGGAGGATAATTACTTTCGAAGCCTCCTGGCTCGAAGAAGAAGTTTGCAGTCCCTTGCGAGCCCTCTTGGGGCTCACAGCTTGCCCCGCCTCGACTGCTGCTCGGGGGGCAACAGGTTCAGGAACAGGCCTTTTCTTGGAAGCCGATGGTGGCACATCTGGCTGGCTCGGTATGGTGGTTCTCTCAGAGTCTGCTGAGCTTGAATCTCCTCGATTGGATTGTGTTTCCTCGCTGGAGGTGTCTTCGATGGAGACCTGTAAGAAAGGGAGAGTTGGTAAGCACGAGCATGTTTACAAAGATAAATGAGATCAACCAAGGCATGAATCAGCGTACGTGCGAGCTCTCTGGAGAAGGGCTCCGGCGCCTCAAAGTTTTCTTGGCCACTATCTTCCTCACCGTCGTTCTTGTTTTAGTTGGAACTCGGGAGGCAGCTGACCCGGAAGTTGCTTGGCTCTTGGAAGCCGATTTTGGTGATATCGGCTGGTTCTGCATCACGACCTGTTTCAAAGGTGGCGAGTTTTTGCAGAAAAGGACCACAGGAGCTGGTGGGAGGAATTCGAAGGGGGAGCCATCCTCGTTGGTAGGTTCTGGACCATCTTGTTGCTGCAAGGAGACAGAGCAGGATATTAAAAGAATCGTCGTGAGCTGCATCAAGAAAATTTACAAGTAGCAGTACCTGTTCTACGGGGATGTCATATTCAGCATCGAGCTGTTCCAGCAATGGTCCCAGAGCTCTCCTGAAGGCATGAGTCTTCCACATCGACCACCAGTTCTCAAAACCATCGGTTGATGAAGCGAAAGTGAGGTTGTTAGGAATTGGGATGGTCAGAGCATCGAAGAAAGAATAACACCTCTGACTGGTGAGAGGATCGGGCAGGTCAGCTCTGCTCTCTGTGAGGTGGTGGAGAAAGAAATGAGGAGGTACTTGCCCAAGGCCAAATTGCCGAGCTGCTACGACCGGCTGGTAGAACTCGTATCCAGGCTTGATTATTCTGTTGGATGTGCTCATGCCAACTGGGAGGAAGCGGGGACGGATCACAGTGGAGAATAGCTGCCGAGTGCTAGTGTCATCGGCAAAGTTGTCCAGCCTGAAGGAGATTGGATTTTCAAAATTTTCCGATTCCTCCGTGTAAGGAAAGAAGATAGGATTGTCCAGGCCTTGGAAGAAAATGCTGAACCACTTGGATGCTTCATGAGGGATCAGTTTACTACCTGGCAGGCTATACAGAGCTTGGCCGTAGCTGGTGCATCGGATCTGCTTCCCTTTGGCATCTGGAAAGGTGCAACTTGCCAAAAGGGGGAAGTTTGGGATATGGTTTTGAAAGTACAGCTGAGCCCATAGTTGAATAAACCACCAAGGACCTCCTGTTTTGACTGCTATGTGGGAGGATAGTTTGACAGACATCAACTGGAGATATCGATAGACTTCTCCAAGGAACAGTTTGCCGATGCCAAGTTGAGTGCCTCTGGCAAGTTCGTAGGCCAAGGGAAGATAATTCTTGGTTGGAGCAAGGAAAGTGACCGCTCAGACTTGTCTAAATAAGCGACCGAGTTTGACTTTGCCAACGTTTGTGGGAAAAGCCGATGTGTTGCCATCGGCTCTTTGGGCTTTGACTTGGTTGACCATATCAAGCGTGGTATGGTGAAAGCCGATTCATTACTATCGGCTTTTGGAGCGTTGACCTATTTGACTATCGGCAAAATCAAATTGGGAAAAGCAATCTTTGTTGATTCCAAAGACGGTTGTTTACAATGAAGCCGATTGCTTACAAAATGGAGATCTACTACTAGTACTGCTACTACTAGTTCCTAATCTAGAAGGCGGCGTCGTCGTCGTCGCCGTTGTCATTGCCGCCGCCGTCTTCGCTGTCATCGGCGCTGCTGCCGGCGTAGTCCTCACCGCTGCTGCTGAAGTTGTCAGCGGGGGCCTCCTCGTCCTCGTCGTCGTCGTCGGTGTCCTCGCTGGACCTGGCGCGGAAGCGCTTCACCGGCGGGTATTCGTCGGAGGAGGTGTCCTCCTCTGCTTCTTCCTCCTCATCGGAAGAGCCGATGTCCTCGCCCCAGGACACGGCGTCGTCGGCGCTCTCCGCCTCTAGTTCCCCGTCGACGAGGAGTTGGAGGTCCTCCTCGCCGTCGGTCAAGGACTCGTCGTCCTCTGACTGGGCGGCGAAGTCCCAGTCTCTCTCGTCCCACCATTGTGGGGCGAGAGCTTCGTACGCCGCCATTGGCGGGTGCTCCGGCGTCGGCTCCCGGTTGACGGAGTCGGAGGATTGGAAGGAAAGGCCGGATGTGTTGGAGGAAGAAGAGGAGGCCATGGCGGAGGAAGAGGGTTTTTTGGCTATTGGAGAAGAATGAGGATGCAAATGGTTCGGATAGATTTAAATAAGGGGAATAGTGGAAGATGGTTCAATGCCATAGCGGTTTTCGAGAATGTGGTGCCAGAGTTGTCAAATCGTGTACTGCGGAGAAGTTGAGAAGGCAAGGCATCATGATGAGGAGGCGATGTGACGGTTCTGCTCTGCAACGCGTGACCCGATGAAGAAAAAAAAACAGAGTGGTTTTGGAATTATTATTGCCAAAACCAGGGGGGCATGTGTTATCGCCACATTTTGGCCAAATGAGGAGATGGGCCGTAATCAAGATGGGCTTGGAGGCTGGATCGGCCTTGCGCGTGGATTTGGGCTAATTGCCCGTGTATCTGTATATTGTGATAGATTACGTTTCGGTTTAAACAAGAGATAGAGTTGTTAGGTTTATTCCAAAGATAGAAAGTCTCCGGACTATAAATATGTACCTAGGGTTATTGAGAAAGGAGGACGATCACGTTCACAACAAACACAATCTCGGCGCATCGCCACCCCTTGTTTCGAGGGTTTCTTTCAGGTAAGCGTCGTGCTGCCTAGATCGCATCTCGCGATCTAGGCAGCATCTGCTTATGCGTTATTTGGTGTTGCTCGTACTGAAGCCTTGTTGATGGCGAGTAATACTGTTATCATAGATCTGTTTGGGCCAGCATCGGTGCTTTTGGTTATGTTTGCTTAGTCATGCTGCCCCTAGAGATCTCGCTGCCTTTGCACCTATTTTGGGTGTAAGGGCAGCATCTTGCTTGATCTTTATTCAGTTGATTCAATCTGTCATAGTTGTTCCTTGTTCTCCAAGGATTAGTTTGATATCCGCATGGTTAGGCCTCACAAACGGGTTGAACGATCCAGTAGTACGTAAGGATATGGTTTACCAATTCGAGAGGAGTTGTTCCGGGAATTGACTCTACGTTGGTTTTTTGGCCTCCTCTAGGGTTAGTTTTCTGTTATCTTTCGTATCTACCAGGCTCAATTACGTGTGGGATGTTCCAATTATGTGGTGAAAGCGTTAAACTGTCGTAGATCGATTTGACTTGTATTGATAAAGCAAAACCCCATGTTATCGTAGATCTAATGCAGATCCATGGGACAATCGG
Organism: Dactylis glomerata; assembly: GCA_007115705.1. Taxonomy (NCBI): domain Eukaryota; kingdom Viridiplantae; phylum Streptophyta; class Magnoliopsida; order Poales; family Poaceae; genus Dactylis; species Dactylis glomerata. Next base: position 2,697,714 of record QXEO01000464.1, on the reverse strand, counting down.
CTACATGAGCCGATTCACAGGGAAACCTGAGAGCCGATCGAGGCTCGTATTTAATGTTTACGTGTCTGCCATGCAGGAAACTAATCGAAGCAATCCATCACCTTCCTGATCAGGTATAGGTCAGGTGGCACGCCCTTGCATCAGCCAGGACGTGTGCCGGAGTTTTGCGGGCTGTTGCCCGAGGGACCAGGGCCCACCAGCAGTTCTGGGAGCCTCTCGGCTCTTCGTGTTGCTCGTCGCTGCTCGCCTGTGGGTTTTGACAGGCAACAGGTATCTGATGTATGCAGCTAGAACAGCACCAAGTTTGTTCGAGAGTGATTTTAAAAAAGAGGAGTATATTGCTACGATGATGGAGTAATGGTAATCTCTAATAATACTGTAGACCATGTACATTTCATTATTCTAGCATAATTAAGATTTTTATCTCTCGCTTTATTACTGCAGACCATGTACATTTCATTATTCTAGCATAATTAAGATTTTTATCTCTCGGTGAACTGTGACCAATTTGCAGATGGCTCATAGCATTTGTTAGGTAAGGGCACCAATTTCCAGCTGCATTTCCTACTTGATCACAATAGATCATTTCTCACTTTCATCTAAACCAGGCTCGTACAGAAAGTTTCTTGGTTATTAGTTCAATTCTACGGTTATGAGATTATTTATTTACATGTTACTTGTAGCCATAATAAGTTTTTTTTTTGAATGGCTGGTGTTTTAGAGGCTAAGAAAATTCAGAGGCTAAGAAAAGGCAGAGGGGTTAAATAACAGTAGGATAATTTTCTACTGAAATATGTAAGTTGTATTGAACTTTGTAGTGTTTCAACTCAATTTTGTTGAATGGCATGCACATATGATGATTTAGAGAACCTTACACATAAATTTATTTTAGTTTTCTTAATTTTTTCAAATATTTTGAAACACTTATTTCAGTGTAATATATGTTTAGTTTATTTTTCCACAACATAGTGATAGGATAACCGGCTAATAATATATTCTAGAATCTGGCCCCATGCATTTTACATTGCTTTCTAATTCTAAGTAGACATGATGCATTGTCAATTGCTTAAATTTGTCCCGACATAAAAAAGAAAAACTACAACACATTTTTGCTCATTTGTTTTCATAATTTATTATGAAGTACGATGAATTTCTACATCTTAAGAATCTATGACTAAGGATATACTACTTTGATGAATTATTCTTATGATGCATGAGGTGTGCATTGCTTAATAGCCATTCAATCAGATTCACATTTAAGTTATGGATATCTCCTTGAAACCAACTAATGGTCTATTTGTCTAAAGCATTCTTGTTCGTAAAATATGTAGTGCATGGTGTTTCACGACAATGGGAAACAACTTTGGTATGTGGTCTCTACACTATAAACTAAAACAATGAAGAAAATAATATTTATGCGGAATTCCTTGTATATGCTCATGTATTAATTGGTTTTGCTTACTTCTGGGCTATTGAAGGCATGCAATGTTGTATGCGCACTTGCGCTGCCCACTTTGGTCAAATAACATTAAATTAGTATACACGTTGCCAACTTTGGTCAAAAAATACATTAAGCAAGTACGATAGTAGCATATATGAATTATGCATAATTGAAGTGTTTTTCTTACATAGGGTGTGGATGTGATTGCTGGAATCAGAACTCCTAAAGATCTTGAAGTCATGAAGAACAACATGCTACAGGCATATGCTGAGATCTCATGCTTATGCAATTTGTTTTTCCTTGTAGCCAATTAATTTGGTTTACCTTCTATCGTCATCAGCTCGTAGTGCCAAATTGGCTAGTACTAGTTATTTTGGTTCAATTATCAGTAGAGACCTGAAGAAGTTGTTATGAAGGTTATATCAAAAATAATATACAATAGATATTGAATTGCAGATAAATATTTGAGCTTATGTGGAATATATACAATTATTAATGCATTGTATGTATGAATGAGTATTGGATGCATAATTTTTTTTAATTCGTAAGAACTTAGTAGTGACGGGCAGCACAATATGCATGTCATTGGTAAAGAAAATACTAGTGACGAGCAAGAAGATTATGCCTGTCACTGGTAACGTTACTAGTGACGGGCAATCTTGCCTGTCACTAGTAACCAGTTACCAGTGACGGCATACCAGTGATAGGCGGCTTGCCCGTCACTAGTAAGCAAAATAGGCCCGTCACTAGTAGGCCTTTCTGTAGTAGCGATCCATTCACAAAACCTGTTGTAGTGTTCTTCTTCCTTAGATTGATGTTTCTTACTAGGAAAAGGTATTGGTTTCTGCACCCAAGGTTGTCTCTCGTTACCATGCTTGTTGGCAATGAAGTCTTCTTTGGTGTACTTTGCATTCTTGGCAAGCTTTTCTGGTTCCTCTTCAACTTCTTCTTTATCAGAAGCGTCACCTGGTTTAGTTTTAGCATCAGAAATAGAAACACTATTAGGATCCTTACCTGCCCCTGAAGATTCTGCATTCGTTTTATGCTTCTTCTTCTTCTTCTTCTTGGAAGGAATATCATCACTTGAAGTGCATTGAGAATCTTGCTCGATCCTCTTAGGATGTCCTTTAGGGTATAAAGGATCTTGAGTAGAAGCACCTCCTCTAGTGTGTATTTCACACGCTTGTTTTCCTCTTGAAGCATTAACTAGCAAATCTTTTTGCACCTTGGTAAGCTGATCAATTTGAGTTTGAACTATTTGAAAATGTTTAACAAGCATCTTCACATCATTGTAGGTTCTCTCCACAATATCCTGCAACTTGTTAATAGCTCTTGAATTTTCCAACAAATGATTTTGCACCCTTTTATTAAAATTATCTTTCTTGACAATAAAATTATCAAACTCATCTAAGCATTGATCAGGAGGTTTAGAGTAAGGAATAACTCTATCATCAAAGCGTTGGAGAGAGTGTACCTCAGTAGTAGATAAGCGAGGGATTGGCATACATAATTCTTCTATAGGAGGTAAATTCTTCACGTCTCCAGATTTAATACCTTTCTCGTTAAGAGATTTCTTGGCCTCCCTCATAACTTCATTATTTAGTTCACTCATTCCTCTCTTCTTGGGTGTCGGTGCTGGCATTGGTGCTAGTGTTGGTGTTGGCTCAGCCAAAGTCCAATCATCATAATTCCAACTTATCTTAGCCATTAATTCTTCAGCTTCAACTAGAGTCTTTTTCCTGAAAACACCACTGGCGCAACTATCTAAATATGTCTTAGATTCAGTAGTTAGTCCATTATAAAATATATCAAGGAGTTCATTTTTAGGCAATGGCTCTCTAGGTGGTACTCTAATTAAAGAGCAAAACCTTCCCCATGATTCTGACAGTTTCTCTCCTTTCACCTGCTCGAGGTCAAAGATTTTCTGCAAAGCAGCATGTTGAGCACTAGCAGGAAAATATTTCTAAAAAAAAGTGTTAACCAAAGCAATAGGACTATCAATGGATCCAGGAGATAAACTATTAAACCAAGCTTTAGGTGCACCTTTCAATGAAAAAGGAAAATTTTAGCAACAAAGTGCATAGTTTAGTATCATCAGAAAATAAATTACTCAAAGAAGAAAGCTCATTCATGTGCTCCATAGCACTCTTACTTTCAGTACCACAAAAAGGTTCTTTCTCAACAATAGATATATAAGATAAATCCAAAGAGAAATATTAATCCTTATCGCTAATATTTATGGGAGAAGCAGCAAACTTAGCATCGGGGGATAATTTATATCTAACAGCACGTCTTGCTAGAACTTCTTTAACAACATTAGAATCACGAGTTGCATGAACTTTAGCAATAAAATCATCATCAAGCTCAATATAAGTGTCATCAAGATCATCACTAGGACATTCCCTAGACTCAGGTGAACTAACAGGTGTAACAATGGTGTTTCCCATTTGCTTAGCTCCAGCAATCATAGCATCTAAAAAGGAACCTAGTGAACCACTCTGATCAAGCACAGTAGAAGCATCATCAAAACTCTTAGTAGCATTTTCAAACTCAGCAGAAGTAGTAGCATGTGCATATGGTGGTGTAAGCAACTTACTCATGACAGATGTTGAATCAAGAGCAATAGAGGTGTTCAGAGTTGTACCTCTTCTTGTAGTGGATGGCAATATAGGAACTTTTCCATCACAAGGTTTACCCATGATGAATGGATTGCAGCGAACAATATGAATTCCATGTGAACTTACAAATAAAGCTATGCTCCCCGGGAATGGCACCAGAAAATAGTCTTGATAACCCACAAGTATAGAGGGTGTATCATAGTACTTTCGATAAATAAGAGTATCAAACCCAACGAGGAGCAGAAGGTGTTAACAAGCAGTTTTGATCAAGGATTCACTTTAAATACTAGCAAACTGGTTTTCAAGGGTATTTGGTAATACAAGTAAATAAAGTACGAGTAAGTAAAAGACAGTAATAATAATTGCAGCAAGTATCCCAATCCTTTCTAGAGTAAAGGACAAGCTGGTTGTGTAACTTATGATGACCAAGCGTTCTCGAGGACACATGGGAGTTTCTGTCAAGTGCTTTCGCTTCATGCCGCTAAATAATCTTTATTGGTTTGATAAGTGTTATGGGGGTGAACCTATGCTAGTGCACTACCCTTACTATGACTAATACACACTTTTGATTATACCCCTGCAAGCATCCACAAATACAAGAAAGTAATTAAGATAAATCTAACCACAGCCTTAAACTCTGAGATCCTACGTTCCCTGGTGCAATAGTTTCCTAACGGGGGTTTAGGTTTCTTTCGCTCCGGCAACCCCACAATTAGTAGCCAAATACAGAATGCATTCCACTAGGCCCATAAATGGTGAAGTATCATGTAGTCAACGTTCACATGACACCACTAGTGAAATAGCACCACAACATATAAATATCAAACCATTAAATATTAATCAACATAATTCCACTACTAACAACTTGACTTCTCCCATGTCCTCAAGAACTAAATGAACTACTCACAAGACATCATATGGATCATGATCAGATGTGAAATAATGGTAAATAACAATCTGAACATAAACTTTAATTCAATGGTTCCACTCAATAGCATCAACCACAAGAGTAATCAACACCGGGAAAGTTTCCCCTAAGAATTTGATAAGATTCAACCCAAGATGTTATAGCGGGATGGCGTGGTGATGGTGGAGATGGAGGTGTTGGTGATGGTGATGATGATGATGATCCCGATGAAGCCCGGTGCGATGGCGATGACGATGGTGATGATCTCCCCTCTCCGGGAAGGAATTTCCCTGGCAGATTCCTGCCTGCCAGAGAGCTTTTCTCTCTCTAGCGTTTTCTGCCATGCAGAGGCGGCAGTGTCTATCTTTGATGCCCCCTTGATTAGGTTTTTGGGGACAATGATATACACGAGGGAGCCATGGTAGTGGTGGGCCAGGGTGGCCTCACCACAGGGCGGCGCGGCCAAGGGTGGGCCTGCACCCCCTGGTGGTGAGCCCACCCTGCTGCTCCTCTCATCTCCTCCTTCTAGCTACCTCCGTCTTCTGATAAAATATAATTTTCTGGTATTTTCTAGAATTTCCTGATCTTCCAAAACATGGTGTCTTGACGGTCCTTTTTTCCAACAGAATCCTGACTCTGGCAGCAAGTCCTCCAAATATCATCAATCATGTAAAAGCAGAGGAAACAACACAAGTATCATCTCTAAATATGAAATATATCAATGAATAACAATAAATTATGATACAAAATAGTGATGCAAAATGGACGTATTAGTGGGGAGGGGGAGTTGGGTAAACTATCAGATCTTCTTGCGCCTTGTTGAACTCTGCTACATCACTAACAAGAGGATTCTTCTCGACGCTGCAAATAAGGAATGCTTGCTCACGATGATGATGATGACCTTCTGAGGAATAGACCTATTAGGATAAAAGGCAAGAAATCATACACCCATGTTGGAACCTAAAAATCAGAGAAGTATGCAAGAGAGAAAACTCAAAACACCTATAGTTAAGAGGAAAGAAGCATAAAATATAAGAAAAAAAATTTAGACCTACTTAGATCTATCCAACACAGTTTTAGCAAAATAGTTTTGACACTAGACTCAACTCATCTGTTGGTAAGATTATCATACAGTCAGACTGGACCCGTGGGTATCAACAAAACCTGGGCTATGATACCAATTGTGATGCCCCAAAATTGGCACCTTGCGGATGATAGCATTTCTGCCACAATCCGCATGATGTCGCTTTGGAAATGCACCACCAAGCGCCTCGTGCATGTTGGAGCATGCACATGATGCGGGTGGAATCGAGTAACAATAGTTGCACAAGTTCACAATGGAACCCACAAAAGAATATATAATATAACCACAAAGACTCCACGAGTAAAAATATCCAAATATACAATACAAAGAGCCAAATCATACATAAAACAAAATAGTATCCGAGTACTTACAAGAATTCAAATGGGCCTAAGAGGCTTGAAGAAAAAGATGGCGTCCATAACCCTGCTTAGGCCAAGCCGGAAGGGTAACCTTTCTAACATCATCGCTCCCATACCTATCAAAATCGTCAGGCCAACGGTTGCCAAACAAGGAGGGGGAAAGAGAAAAAGTAGAAAAACAAGGGTGAGTACCGAGGCATGTACTCGCGAGACAAGAATTCATCTATGCTCGCCTATGGGCTATATGGTGGACTTAGTGGCAACAAAGGTACTATGGAGGCATATTACAACTTTCGTCTAAATAGAATAAGATGAGAGAGTGCATAAAAGGAACCTACTAGATGCTAACACCGAACATTACCCAGCTGATACATAGCCCCTTCGCACCCAACGAGGAAGCAATTGCAAAGGCACTCACACGGTTGACAAATTCTATTTTAGGTTTATTGTTGTAGTTTTGCTAACTTACTACACAAGTTTATTAGTAAGACAAATAACAGGTGAAAGTTGTTCTATGATCGAGTAGTACAGCTCCAAGTCGTCCATAACCACACACACGGCTTTTCGAAAAGATTTAACCCTGCAGGGGTGCCCAAATGTACCCAAACACACGAGCTTCTTCACCTTCACATTATGAAGAGCTCCAAGTTGCTTCCACATCAGGTTGTGATGATTGTTCAATTTCTTCCACTTCACCAACATGTGACTTGTCACAAGGTAATGATATGGTGAGTGAAGAAATCATATGTGATGATGGTTGTCATGTTCTTTGCACCAATGATTCTATTTGTATAAATCCTAATGGTGTAGAGAGTTTGGACCTAAACACTTCTTGCAAGAAGTTCTTTACTCATTCTTGTGTTAAAGGTCCTTGCATATCTCCTAGAATTTGCTTGATTAAATTTTGTGATGATATGCTTGTCTCTAGTTGTGACCATGATCAAAATGACTCTATTTCCTCTAGTTGTTGTATGACTAACCATGTAGAGGAAATTAAAGAAAAATTGGGTAATTAAAGAAGAAATCAATAGAAGAACCAAGAAGGTTTCTATCAAGAGAAGGCAATGCTATGAATGCCATGAGTATGGACATCTCGCAAGAGCTTCTCTGTCGTAGGATTTTAGTGACAGTAGCCATGGGGATGGCTTAATGAAGGGGCTCGACGGTGTGCGACGATGGGTTCGGCTCGAGATTGTGTAACTAGGACACCACGGTTTACCCAGGTTCAGGGCCCTCCATGCCGCCCCTACTTCCTGCATTGTTTCTTATTATCTTCGCAGTGGTTACAATGCTCCTCGAGCTGTTCGGTCTAGAGGAGGTAGAAGAAGATCGGATCTCTCTAGTCTAAGGATCCAGACCCCCTTATATAGGTGGGGGTCTAGTTAAAGGTTAGGTGGCCGGCTGCCCAGCTGTAGGCTCCTCCGTGGCTGCGTCTTCGGCGTGATCCTCTGGCCCCTGACCCCTGGCCTAACGACAGTAACTTTATAAAGTGCCTTTCCCTCCTTGGACCGGCATCTAGGAGGCATATGCCCTCCCTTTTGCCTTGGATCCTTTCATGGGGAAGGCTCTTGCTCGCTGGTTGGTGGAGTCTGGGCATGGCTTGTGTGATGACCGTCCTTCGCCTCTGTCAATCTTGTTGGGGTTAGGCCACTTTTGGTGAAGCAGCCATTGGAGGGATCTTGTCATCTTCATGGGCTCTGGCTCTCCTCGGTGGAGTCGCCAGCCAGTTGCTGGCGTAGCCGGTCCTTTGGACAGAGCCGGTCTTCCTGTCTTAGCGCCATGGAGATTCCTGGGATGCCAACCCGCAGATAAAGCTACCCTCGACATACCCTGGAAGTCATCCCCATGACACTAGCCCCCAAAACTGGTGAAGTCTCATTAGTCAGCATGGGGCTTCGATGGGTTCCATTCCTTGCCAAAGTTAGTACGCTTCCATTGAAGTCCCAGGATTCCTCATCCGGCTCGGGAGTCATCGATCTTGAAGTCAAGTTTTGCGGAGTGTCGCCAGCCGTCTCGGGACATGCCGGCTTCAGGATCGATCCGGCTGGCGGCCGCCATGTGGCCACTAGCCGGTATCCAGCTCCTCGGAACTTGAACTGCTTCGGGTTCTGATCCCACACTGCGACTGGCGTAGTGCTACAATGTAACGTCTCGCAGCCACCATAATAACTCCCCAAGTCGTCATGAGGGGTAGACTGGCATGCGTCAGCGGCACATCCTGTCGGTTCCTCCCATGATCCGCTATGGCAACCACAGCAGCTGCCTTCTCGTAAGTGCGCGCGATGCGGGGCAGTTACTGAAACGTCGGGTATCGTCCCCTCTACCGCTCCTCCTTAAATACTGAGAGCGCTCGGGGTTGAGGGCGCACTCCACTTCTTCCTCCACCTTGACCTTCTCCTTAGAATTCTGCCCAGCCATGTCTTCTCTTGGAGGTTCTGCCATCGGAGGTGAGGGAGTCCTAGAGAAACAGGGGCCCGGTCGCCCGAAAGGGAGCGGGAAGAAGATCGAGACACTGATGACATCGCTGCCCGCATCCCGGAAACGCAGATGCCTGAAGGGGAGCCACAACCAGAAGACCCTGGCGGCCCTTGCAGCTGCAGCCACTGCCGCCTCCACCACCACTGCCGCTGCCGGGGCAGCTCTGGCTCTTGGTGATGAGGGCGCCCTGAAGAGACGAGGGACTAGCCGCCCGATGGGGAGCGGGAGAAAAACCACACAAACGGCAGCGGCCGCTCCTTCGCCGCCTCGCCGCCACGGATGGCCACCGGGCAGGAAGAATAAGAAAACCCTTGCTGCCCTCGGGACCGCTGCCTCTAGCCCCACGAGGTTCCGTGCGACGAACTCTCTTCCGGCTAGACCACCTCGGCTTTGGTTGGTGAAACCAGCGCTCCAGCTGCCGGCCTACACCTCAGCCAAGGGGTGGTCCACCTGCATAGTCCCGATACTCGCCGGTGCCAAAGACCTCCTCCGCCTTCCATCTCAGTTCATGGAATTGATGGAAGGCTAGGAGATGGCTTATGCTACGCCGCAGGAGTGCAACATTGGCCAGCCCAAGTACCGTGTCGAGGTCTACTACGACTGCGAGGGGGTATGTTACTTCTGTGATGGGTGGTCGAAGTTCTTTATCGACTACGGCGTGCATGAGGGCTAGTTCCTCCTCTTCACTTGCTGTGATGAGAAACAGAACTTCACCATCTGCATCTTCGACAGTACTCTCTCCGCCCATACCATCGCCGCCTGGTCATGAAGAATGGCATCCCACCACCCCTCTGCTTTCGCGGATCTCGTTGACCTCGAGCACGGGCTTCTCCGGGATGAAGTCCATGCGGCACTCGCACCATGCCGTGGAAGGCGAGCATCTCCAAGGTGAGGAGCACTTCATACTCTTAGGGTAGCAACCTAGGGAACCTTTGTAATCATCAGACTTCTGCTTAATGAAACTTGTCTTTCTTCATTTGTTGTGTCCTTGTAAAAAACTTGCCCTGCTTCGTTCTTGCATGAATGTCTTCTGTTTCCATGAGAGCATTGTGACAATTTCATAGTAAGGACTCTTGCTATGCATGCCTGTAGGTAGGGGCTAAGATAGCCGCCAACCTAACAAGACATTCCTGGCAAGCTCTTTCGGCTTCAGCGTGGAGGAAAAGGTGCCTCTACCGGCCGACTTTGGGAGGTGCGAGCTAGCACCGGCTTGAGGAGACATGAACATAAGCTGTGTCCTGTGCCGGCTTGGGCAAGACCGGAGCCGGCATGTCTCCCCTTCACGAGCCTTCGCGTAACCCTGGCTGTGGCTGGAGTGAATCTCTGGACCACTGGCCTTAGCCATTTCTTTGCGAATGCTAGATTTCAATTTTGATGCTCTTTTGCTGGTCATGTCATAGCACTAACTGATCGGACAGCTGGCGAAGGATTGGTGCCGGCCCGTTTCTAAGGGCCAATTCCCTTTCCCCCTAGCCCCCGAGTTTTGGGGCAGCTGGAATGACAGCTGGCTTGAAACTAGCTTGTTCGCATACGATGCCGATGTCGCGCGAGGCAGCTCTGGCTTCAAACCTCCTTGATGCGGCTACTCAGCCTAAACACTGAAAAACTATGATCATCGACCTCTTGCTGGCCTGCCTTAGCCTTGTTCCCTCAACTTTTTCCTTAATCTCCCCACCCTTCGGCCCTTCTACCCCCAACCGGCAGCCTGGTGCCTGTTGGTCTCCCTTGGGCCAGCATTCAGCTGCCGGCCTAGGGTGGGAGCGTGCCGCGGGGTGAAAAGTAGTAATTCGGTCTGTTGGGCACCTGGCTCAAGCTATCCAACACATGGTTAATGAACACAGCCTTCAACGCTTAGTTGAGTAATTTTTTATCATTTGCAGTTTTTCCCTACAGCTTTACTTCGTATGTGGTCTGTCGGATCCTATCTGTCCGGCTTCATGGAGCCGGGGGATGAAGGTTGGGCTTGAGACCCACTCCATATGTAGTACTCATCTGGCTGGCAGGAAATCAATCATTTTTAGGGCAGCCGGCTGTGGCTCAGTGCCCGGAACCGGCTGTCGGTCAAGTTAATAATGCAAGAAGTAGAACATATATGGGGACCCTAGTTTACCACCCGGGATTCCTGTTACGCATACAACTCATGATCCCATGATCAGTATGTCATGAGTCCACATAACTGAGCTGATATCAAAGTTACATCATCCATTATAGTACCGAATATAAAGTCTTAAAATTGGTCACACGACCAAGACTGATAATGCCACGCAGGGCAAGTTTACAAACTAAGCAGCGGATACCAAGTAGCGTTGATGACCCACGTCATGCCTACTAGCCTACATGCAACTGACTGGGAGACATTCCTAGTTCGCATCAGCATCGTCGTTCCCTCCAACATCTTCCTCATAGCCTTCTTCATAGTCTGACCAAGATAATAGCCAGGGACAAAGCCGTGAGTATATTTGAATTGTACTCGCAAACTATCTAAGGGAGAGAGTTTGATATGCAGTATGGCTGTAGCAAGGATAGGCTCTAGTCTAATTTGCTTTCTTCAACAACATGGTTTTCTCGTGTCGATATGGCATGTCCAGAAACATGTTCTATGACATCTCTATATCCTTATAAAAAACATTTATAAAACAATTTTAGTAAAATCTCTAGGAAGGGGGAAACCCTTTTTATTTCAACACCCAGGTCAATCAAACATGACCATCTCCAATCATAAAACCAGGTCAATCACACATGACCATCCCCATTTCCTTGGCAGTACCCTCCAAGTACTCCAAACCATACCCACACCACGACAGTACCCTCCGAGTACTCCGTCCGGCACATCTCTCTATTTTTCCAAAAAACCACTTTTAAAACCAAAACTGACATAGGTTAAGTATGGCCATTCCAACCGTCTATGACCGAGCACTCGGCTATTCAAATAGATTTACACTCTACAGAGGTTGTACACTTTACCCACAACCATCTGGATGCTCATCGTGTGGGCATCTTCCCTGCATAACATCATATGCCACGACAAGCACCTGATCAAAGCCTTTCGATTATGTACCTTAGTATGGGAATCTACCCTATGGAGTATGTACCTCCCCGGCACACCCTGGCAGTCTACCTCCACGTTCAAGTGTAACTCCAGTGCCATGTTAGGAGACCCATAGTGTCTTCTGGGTGGGTAGCCTATTGGTGGGCCCACTACACTGTTGCCCACCACTTGCGACAAGCCGGATTCCGGGGTACCGCGTACCCTTATATAGTTATAAGACTCCCATACTAAAATAAACAAACTATGAGCTAAGCCCCGTCCCATACCAGGGTAATCGTGGTTGCACGGGTTAATTGGTCTGGCAAACACTTATACACAATGCCCTCTTTCATAAATCCTCCTCCTCCTTCTCTCCATTATCCATAACACATTTTCCTAAAAACACTTCAGTGGAATAGAGGACTGTTCCAAGGTTTTTGAAATCGTTTTTCAATGTCCCTTTTGAGTGTTCCCAACCTAGAGTTTTTGCTCCACCACAAAGTTTTCCAAAGGCTATGATGCTAACCATCACACCACTAATTTTGGGGAATAAGTAGGTGTCAAGATAGGGGTCATCCATGAGGATGATATCATTTGACTTGCGGAGCCAAGTCGCAAACAACTGCTATTTAGGGCAACAGCAATATAAAACAATGCATTTTCATAAACTATAATAAATTATGCAATAAGTAAATCTGGGATCAGATATGCAACAAGTTTAGATGGCTTGCCTTTCTCAGCTTGTCCCTGGTCTTCTCCTTGATATCCAAATACCTCCCCTTTCTCGATACTCTCGATGTCGTTCGAATCTAGCACTGATAAATAATAGCGACATAAGTACGCAAGCACAAACAAGACATACACATCATCACAGCAAACAAATCACACCAATCAAGTATCAGAAACAAACAAACACCATACTGAACATTTTTAGGCATTTTCAATAACGATAACTAATTCTATGAATAAAGTAAAGGTTTACCTATTAACTAAACCCTAATGGAGCTCCAATAATAAAGTAGACAATTAAATTTGTCAACAACAAGCTACCAGCATACCAGTAGAAAGGTATCAATTTTTGGAATCCAATAAAAGTGGATTCTCTCAAAAAAGGATTTGTAGTTATTTTCCTATGCTTTCTCTAGTGATGAAAACTACTGTTTCAGAGTTAATTCTACCAGAAAATCATAACAAGCCTAGAAAAATTTATCCTAGCGTCAGTAGCAAGCATCCATAGTACATGATCACCCAAAAATGGTTTCACCCAAAAATACTTCACAGAATAAGTTTTATAATTCCCTAAAGTTAGATCTGGTAGTATTTTGGAAAAACAACCATGCAATAAATATTAATTCATTTGCATGAGGGCTAATGGCATGTGAAATGTGCTTAACATAACTTTCCAACATGATTGGATTCATCCAAAAATACTTTATAGATCCCCTGATAAAGATATATGAGTGAGAATGAGACATTTTAATGGATTAATTATCATAAACGACCTAGAAACTATTTTGGTAAATTACTTGATCTAAATGGTAGAGATATTGATCAGGAACAAGTAGAAATTTTTATTTAATGATTTGGACCATCACAGAATATTTGGTGGATTTAAACCTAGAAAAATCTAGCAGGGTATTAATTATTAGAGAGATGGAAAAAAAAGGTCAAAACAGCCAGAATCTGGCCCGATTATTGCTAGGCCGGCCCAGTTGGGATGCCCAAGACATTGACTAAAAAAAGGGGGGCTTTAAAATTCGTGCTCCAGGAACTCCACCGCATGCACGATGCCTGGGAACATGTATTTCGATCGGAGAGGACGGGATCAGAGGAGGGCTCACCGTGAGAGGGTCTGGCATGAAAGGGGTGATGCGGGAGTGGTGCGGTGGAGCTCGAGGTGGCGCACCAGGTGCCTCATATGAGTTGGTAGGCTCCTGCTCCGCCGGCATGGTCGAGGTCACGCTCGATGTTGGAGACGTCTGGGACAGCACCCCATCGACGCTGGCCTCCCGGTGGGATACTGGACACATAAGAAGAATTCATTAGATTGAGGAGGAGGTGTAGAGGTGGGATAAACGGAGATCAAGGGAAGAGAAGGGCGGCGGCCTCATCTATGACAAGCGGTGGCCGGACGACGAGCTTCGGCCTCCAGCTCGGTTCTTCCTTGTTTGGAGTGGGGTATATATAGGGATACATCTGTGGAGTTTCTGTGAGGGAAAAGGGGAGTGCGAGAAAACTCGAGACTGCCTGGGACAGTTTATTTGGTCATGACCGAGGTGCACGGTCCATGGCTACGTCCTAGACTATGGGTGCCTCTTGTGCTCACATTGGTCCAAAATGCGGTGTGGGGGTGATGCGGTGTATGGAGGCGAGCGCAGGGAAATCAATGGCAACTAGGGCAGCGGTCCAAAACAGCGGTGAATGAAGGGTATCAAGGGCGGCAGCAGGTATTCGACGGAGGGTACAGGACAACGGAGTCGACCAGAGGGCTAGCTGGGGCACTTTCCTATCTAGGGTAATGTGCCTTATGGTTCTACGGTGTTTTATGAGGATGGAGAGGAGAGGATAGTCGGGAATGCATCGGCATGCCGCTCTCGTGGTGACCATAGGGCAGCGAGCTTGGTGTGGTTAGAAGGCAGCGATGCATGCCTCGGGAGCATGCGCATCGCAGGTAGATGGGACAGGGCAGCGTCCTGGCGCAGCCAATGGAGCAGGGGTGCTCAAACCAACACTGACCAAATACCGGTGTCCATCAGAGAGAGAAGAAGCAAGTGAGCTACAGGGTCCTCTACTCAGTGTCTCTGGTGCGAGGGGTGATTGTGGAATGGTCATGGTGCTCTGCCATGCTCGCATCCATCATAGAAATGCACAGGGAAGCAGCGTGGAGTGTGGGCGCGCTGGGCATCCAGGCCGACATGGCTGCCACCGATTTAGGGTAGTTCAGAGGTGCGGGTGCATGGAAGATTGCTAGTCCTCGCCTGGGGAAGGGGCAAGGTACAGTGAGGCAGTGGCGGGAGTGGCTTTTGGTCAAAGAGGCAGAGATGAGAGAGGGGGGTAGGATCTTGCCCTCGATTTGATGTGGTGCCCCTCTCCTCCCTTCAACCGATACAAGACAAAAAAAGGAAAGAATGGGGAGGGTTCTAGGATTCAGAGGGGTTGACGTGGGTGACAAGGTTGCTTGGTCTCTTAGGCTGTAGCTTGGCCAAAATTAGAGAGAGTAAGGAGAGGGAATAGGGAGAGGTCTCAGTTTGATTCAAATTTGTTTGAATTAATTCCAGAAACCTATGGAAAAAGTCAAAGTGCATGCATTGATGGTACGGATGTACCCTAATAGAGCAAATAAGGCAGTGCCAAGTTTGAGAGAGATTATAAATTAATTGAAATAGATAGGGATGGAAATGAGGATTAAAGCAAGTGATTATCACTTTTTGTATTAGAGAAAGATTCAAATAATCATAGGTGATGACAAGTGATGATGGATCAGAGAGATGGATGGGTGAATTTACAAATGGGTTTAGGTGATTAGAGATGGAAATAGAATTTGATGCATGCATTAATCAAGGTTGAATATGAGAGGTAGATTCAATTGTTTCCAAACATAGGCATGCAAGGATGGTTCAGAGAGAGTAGTGAGAAATTTGGAGATGACCTTGCCAAGTTTTGCAAAGTAAACTTGGTCACCCATATTTGTATTTTTGAAGGTTGGTCCTAATCATATTTTGAACAAAATTTTGGAAATGATAAATAGGCAAATGGTCAGTGATTTGATTAGCCTCAGAAACACGACTAAAACAATTAGAAGATGGCCTCAATTGGCCAAGTGGTAATGGAAGGAATGAAAGAACACATGCCAAAGATGAGTTATAGGAAGGTGCATTGTCATGGATAGAATGTATGAGCTTAATGCAAGTGTCTGAAAACTAAATCTATTAACAGAAGTGTAGATAGCGTACACACAAGGTGCTTGATGAAATGCCTGCAAGAAAATATTTTCCAAAAATTGAGAGGAACCTCTTAGGGTTGAATGGTGATGGTTCCTATAACCTCAGGGGTGTTCTATTGGGCTAAAATTGATTAGTTCCAAAGTCCTCAAGAAAGGCTCCTAATGTCTTATGGTAAGACATTAGAGTTAGGGCCTTAGGATTAAGGGGAAAACACCAGAATTGGTTTTATTTGAAAGATAGAGTGAAAATAACTCACATGGGACAAAATATTAATTGATAGGTTTTGAATAGGTTAGGCCACAAGCCTACCTAGGGATCATATCTACACACAAGCAACTCATCAAAGTCAACCAAAGTCATACAAAGTCAATTCACCACACAAGGTCAATCATTCGAAGCTAAACTGGCAACACTAGAAGTGATGGTTAAACAAGTGTTAAATAGTGATCAAGCCATGGGAAAGTTTGAAAGAGTTTCAAAGAAAGGAGTAAGTCTCTGGTAGATATTTTCAGAAACAAGTGGAGACATAATCATCTCCTTTATCAAGTTCTCTCAAAGATGTTTTGAAAGACCACACATCAAAGGTTTATAAAATAGTAGTTTTATAAAATAGTGGGATAACAACTCTATATCCCTATAGTTTTATATATACTAGTTTTGGTAGAGACCTTGTCTTGAAATGGGTCTTGGCTCCTATTTTTAGACCATAAAACATTTTGAAAATAAAGGAGGTGCCAAGATACTTTATTTTGAGAAAAAAAAGACTAGAGGTACGAGTGAGGGTGTGATCACAAGAACACAAGGGTTGTGTTGGTCCACCAACTTATTCGTCAATCCACACTCTTGCTAACAAGATTGTTCACAACAATCTAGGCAAACATACAGGAAACTCTATTTTATTCATCAGATTGCAAAAAAAAAGTTTTTGTTGGTCCTCATTTTTGCGTTACCAAACTCTGAGTAAACAGGGTTACAGAAATTGGGGTGTTACAGCTCTTCCCCCCTTAAACAGAATCTCGTCCTAAGATTCCTAAGCATATTGATAGAGAGGGGTGGAGACTAGGTTAGAGTTAGACTTTAACGGTTGCCCTTCAAACTCAGTGATGATACTTTGAGCTGCATTGAAGACTCGCTTTTGCCGAAGGTGTAGATCGTCTTCATTTGCTTAAGTTGATGGCTGAAGAGTTGATGTCATCGAAAGTATCTTGTCGAAACCTCATTGGGACACTTTTAAAGTAAGCAAGGTTAGGCTATCTAGTATGCCCGAAGAGAGTTAGAAGGTTTCCAGCTTGCAAATTGAGGTCTTGAAGATTCGAGGCTTCTCGGGTAGCTTTCATTGTCTTGGGGTTGTCGCTTCCTTCATGTATACTGATGGAGTTTTCAATTCTTGGTGTTGCATCTTGAAGCTTGATGTTAGCGTAGACCTTTAATTTTGAGCTTGCAGTCCTAAGGATAGTAGATAAGAGCATTTGTGCTTTAGTCTTGATAGGTATGCCAAATTTGTCAACTTAGTCTCCTACGCTTCCTAACTACTTAGGCGCAGGTTAGTCCTAATAGAAACCATTCTTTTTGGGTTGTCTTGAGCTTGTGCTGAAAACGCTTCAGGTGGCGGCGCACCACCAATGGTGTGTCTTCTAGTAGTTAATGATATGTTCCTTCTTGTCTTCGGGTTGGTGGAGACCATTGAAGATCTTCTTGTGTCTCCATCTTCTTGTAGCCTCGAGAATCTTGATCTATATTGGGATACCTTGAGTCGACTTCATCTTCCGAGAAATCTTCATGTGGATTTCAACTCGTGTCGTAAGTCAGCTTTGGTTGCAACCCGTCAAAATTTGAACGAGCGAGCGAGTTAGTTAGAAAAGTCTTCACTTCTTCTCATTGCTACCTCCATTGATATCTCCTAAATGCAGAGTCGACATTGATGGCTTGATTTTGGAGAGTCTTCATCCTTCTATTAGCTCAGTGGAGATCAAGCACGTGAGTCTTCGGCCTTCAAGTGATGATAACAGGTTGATCTTTGAAAGTTAGGCTTGGTTTTGATACTTCCATGCTCAATGTTAGTTGGCTTGTTAGAAGATTAGCAAGTGTTTGGGTGTTAAGAGAGTATCATCAATGTTAGTGAAACTCTAAAGTTAAGGTTAGGCGATCTGGGTTAGTGAAGTCTTTGTCTTCTAGAAGTCCCTTGTAGCCCAGGCGGGTCTATCCTCTGCTTCTTTGATGTTGTAGAGAGGTCTTGACAAAGCTTGAAGCACGTAGCAAAATTTGTCGCGTCGGATCTTGGGAAGGTGTTGTGAGGAGAGTTATAATTCACTCAAGGTTAGAGTTAGCATTTTATTTAGCTTATCTATGCTACTCGAGTTGACATAAATAGAGAGAATGAAAAATAGATTTTAGGGATGTTAGGCTGAAAGGCCAAAAACAAGCACATGCACATGGTAGCCGCACACACTCAAGGAGCACACAAGGCAACCTTGAAACAATTGCAGAAATCATATGAGGTACTTCAAGTACCAACGATGCCTAACGACGCGTGATATTTGGGGTTAGTCATATTCATCCTAGGGTCACGATTGGCCATAGTTGTTGTTGTCTTCATTCTCCTTGACTCTCGCTTCAGCAAAAGCTTGATGGCAGTTGGTGGGGAAGCTACAGTGTTGTTGAGCCATTGATGTTGACTTGGGAAGTGCAGTTTTGTAAGTCTTCTTGTATCACATCACAAGGTTGTGAGGCCTTCAGAGGGATTGCTGAAGTGCGCCATTCATGGTATACTTGCCTGACAAACCTAATACATACTAGTCAAGCAACTAAGTACTTGGTCCTTGGTGACTCCAAAAGTGTGAGTCCAGGGAGGAACAAGGTCAGCTTCTTGACAGAGCTGTTGCTGTCAACCAAATGCAAAATACTTGGCAAGAGCCTTCTTTCTTTGTAGTTGGGGAGTTTTGAAGATGTCAATCTGATGATTTGCTCCATCTTGTGTTGCTAATCTTTGGGTCTAGTTGGGGTACAATGTCCATTAATTAAATTTGAAGTGGAGGAGACAGCAGAGTAAAATATTCAAAATTATTTGGTAATCAGAGAGGTAAGACTAGAAGTTTTGAAGAGATAAGAGGAGTATAAGCCACTCTATTGGACGATTAGGAAAATAAACTTTGAAATTAGTTTTATCCTAGAAAGTACTTTCTATCTAATGCCCATGCTAACTAAGGTCTCCTACAGTCAGGATGGCTCTGATACCAACTCTGTGGGGACCCCGGTTTACCACCCGGGATTCCCGTTATGCATACAACTCACGATCCCATGATCAGTATATTGTCTGTCCACATAACTGAGCTGATATCAAAGTTACATCATCCATTACAGTACCGAATATAAAGTCTTACAATTGATCACATGACCAAGACTGATAATGCCATGCAGGGCAAGTTTACAAACTAAGCAGCGGATACCAAGCAGCGTTGATGACCCATGTCATGCCTACTACCCTACAGGCAACTGACTGGGAGACATTCCTAGTTCGCATCAGCGTCGTCGTTCCCTCCAACATCTTCCTCATAGCCTTCTTCATAGTCTGACCAAGTTAATAGCCAGGGACAAAGCCGTGAGTACATTTGAATTGTACTCGCAAACCATCTAAGGGAGAGAGTTTGATATGCAGTATGGCTGTAGCAAGGATAGGCTCTAGTCTAATTTGCTTTCTTCAAAAACATGGTTTTCTCGTGTCGATATGGCATGTCCAGAAACATGTTCTACGACATCTCTATATCCTTATAAAAAACATTTATAAAACAATTTTAGTAAAATCTCTAGGAAGGGGGAAACCCTTTTTATTTCCACACCCAGGTCAATCAAACATGACCATCTCCAATCATAAAACCAGGTCCATCATACATGACCAACCCCATTTCCTCGGTAGTACCCTAAAAGTACTCCAAACCATACCCACACCATGACAGTACCCTCCGAGTACTCCGTCCGGCACATCTCTCTATTTTTCTGAAAAACCACTTTTAAAACCAAAACCGGCACAGGTTAAGTATGGCCATTCCAACCGTCCATGACCGAGGACTCGGCTATTCGAATAGATTTACACTCTGCAGAGGTTGTACACTTCACCCACAACCATCCAGATGCTCATCGTGTGGGCATCTTCCCCACATAACATCATATGCCACGAAAAGCACCCGATCAAAGCCTTTCGATTATCTACCTTAGTATGGGAATCTACCCTATGGAGTATGTACCTTCCTGGCACACCATGGGATTCTACCTCCACGTTCGAGCATAACTCCAGTGCCACATCAGGAGACCCATAGTGTCTTCTGGGCGGGTAGCCTATTGGCGGGCCTGCTACACTGTTGCCCACCACTTGCGACAAGCCGGATTCCGAGGTACCGCGTACCCTTATATAGTTATGAGACTCCCATACTAAAATAAATAAACTATGAGCTAAGCCCCATCCTATACCAGGGTAATCATGGTTGCACGGGTTAATTGGTCTGGCAAACACTTATACACAATGCCCTCTTTCATAAATCCTCCTCCTCCTTTTCTCTATTTTCTAGAACACATTTTCCTGAAAACACTTCAGTACAATAGAGCACTATTCTAAGGTTTTTGAAATCATTTTTCAATGTCCCTTTTGAGTGTTCCCAACCTAGAGTTTTTGATCCACCACAAAGTTTTCCAAAGGCTATGATGCTAACCATCACACCACTAATTTTGGGGAATAAGTAGGTGTCAAGATAGGGGTCATCCATGAGGATGATATCATTTGACTTGCGGAGCCAAGTCGCAAACAATTGCTATTTAGGGCAACAGCAATATAAAACAATGCATTTTCATAAACTGTAATAAATCATGCAATAAGTAAATCTGGGATCAGATATGCAACAAGTTTAGATGGCTTGCCTTTCTCAGCTTGTCCCTGATCTTCTCCTTGATATCCAAATACCTTCCCTTCCTCGATACTCTCGGTGTCGTTCGAATCTAGCGTCGATAAATAATAGTGACATAAGTATGCAAGCACAAACAAGACATACACATCACCACAGCAAACAAATCACACCAATCAAGTATCAGAAACAAACAAACACTATACTGAACATTTTCAGGTATTTTCAATAACAATAACTAATTCTATGAATAAAGTAAAGGTTTACCTATTAACTAAACCCTAATGGAGCTCCAATAATAAAGCAGACAATTAAATTGGTTAACAACAAGCTACCAGCATACTAGTAGAAACGTATCAATTTTTGGAATCCAACAAAAGTGGATTCTCTCAAAAAGGATACGTAGTTATGTTCCTATGCTTTTTCTAGTGATGAAAACTACGGTTTTAGAGTTAATTCTACCAGAAAATCATACAAGCCTAGAAAAATTTATCCTAGAGTCAGTAGCAAGCATTCATAGTACATGATCACTCAAAAATGGTTTCACCCAAAAATACTTCACAGAATAAGTTTTATTATTCCCTAAAGTCAGATCTGGTAGTATTTTGGAAAAACAACCATGCAATAAATATTAATTCATTTGCATGAGGGCTAATGGCATGTGAAATGTCCTTAAGATAACTTTCCAACAGGATTGGATTCATCCAAAAATACTTTATAGATCCCCTGAGAAAGATTTATGAGTGAGAATGAGAAATTATAATGGATTAATTATCATAAACGACCTAGAAACTATTTTTGTAAAATACTTGATCTGAATGGTAGAGATATTGATCAGGAACAAGCAGAAATTTTTATCTAATGATTTGGACCATCACAGAATATTTGGTGGATTTAAACCTAGAAAGATCTAGCAGGGTATTAATTATTAGCGAGATGGAAAAAAGGTTGAAACAGCCAGAATCTGGCCCGAGTATTGCTAGGCCGGCCCAGTTGGGATGCCCAGGACATTGACTAAAAAGAAGGGGGGCTTTAAAATTCGTGCTCCAGGAACTCCACCGCATGCACGATGCCTTGGAACATGTATTTTGATCGGAGAGGACGAGATCTGTGGGGACCCCGGATTACCCATCCGGAATACCCGATATGCATACAATTCATGATCCCATGATCAGTGTGTCGTGAATCCACATATTCGAGTTGATAATAGAATTACATTATCCATTATAGTATTGAATAATAAACTTACAATTGGTCACATGACCAAGTATGATATTGCCACGCAGGGCAAGACTACAACTAAGCAGCGGATACCAAGCAGCGTTGAGGACCCACGTCATGCCTACTACCCGACAGGCAACTGACTGGGAGACGTTCCTAGTTCGTACCAATGTCATTGTTTCCATCATCACCTTCCGTGTAGTCTTCTTCATAGTCTGACCAAGTTAATAGCCAGGGACAAAGCCATGAGTACATTTTGAATTGTACTCGCAAATCATCTAAAAAGAGTGGACTGATATGCACTTTGGCTGTAGCAAGGAAAGGCTCTAGTCTAGTTTAATTTTCTTTGGAAACCTTCTTCTCGTGTTGATATAGCATGCCCAGAAATGTGTTCTATGACATCTCTATATCCTTACTAAAAATCTTTTGTAAAACAGTTTTAGTCAAAATCTCTAGGAAGGGGGTAACCCTTTTTTTATTTATAAAACCAGGTCAATCGCACATGACCATCTCCAATTATAAAACCCGTTCAATCACACATGACCATCTCAAATTTCCCCGGTAGTACCCTCCAAGTACTCCGAACCTTTCCTGTGCTCCGGCAGTACCCTCCGAGTACTCCGTCCGGCACTTTCCTCCATTTTTCCAAAAACTACTTTTTAAAAACCAAAACTGCATTGGGCAATGTAGTGATCTTTCCAACTATCCATGATCGAGGACTCGGCTATTCGAATAGGTTTACACTCTGCAGAGGTTGTACACTTTACCCACAATCATCCAGATACTCATCGTGTGGGCATCTTCCCCGCATAACATCATATACCACGACAAGCACCCGATCAAAGCCTTTCGCTTATCTACCTTAGTACGGGAATCTACTCTATGGAGTATGTACCTCCCCAGCAGATCCTGGCAGTCTACCTCCACGTTTGAGCGTAACCCCAGTGCCACATCAGGAGACCCATAGTGTCTTCCGGCCGGATAAATCCCTCATTGGATCCCGATTTACTATTGCCCATTTACTTGCGGCAATCCGGATTCCGGGGTACCGCATACCCTTATATAGTTATGAGACTCATGTACTAAAATAAACAACCTATGAGCTAAGCCCCGTCCCATACCAGGGTAATCGTGGTTGCACGGGTTAATTGTTCTGAATACTACAAAGAAACACCAATGTTTTTCTTATGAAACCAAACTTGTCTCCATCTTCGGGATGTTCATCCCCACCTTATTTTCAAAATCTCATTTTTGAATCCATCAATGGAATAGCTTCCTATTCTAAGGTTTTCAAAGTCATTTTCAAAACATCCCAATTGAGTGTCCCCAACCTAGAGTTTTGCTCCACTACAAGGTTTTCCAAAGGCCATGATGCTATTCATCAAGCTACTAACCTAGGGGATAAGTAGGTGTCGAGAGGGTGTCATCCATTAGGATGATAACAAATGACTTGTGGAGCCAAGTCACCAATAATTGCTATCTAGAAGTAATAGCAATATAAAATCATGCAATTTCATAAACATTTATAAAACATGCAATAAGTAAAACTAGGATCAGATATGAATCAAGTTTAGATGGCTTGCCTTTGTTGGCTTGTCCCTGGTTTTCTTCAAATTCTTCAAAGTCATCTTCTCCTTCGAGCTCGTCAACGTTTGAATTTACCGTTCACAAAATAAAGAAACACACAAAACAAATACAATCACCACCCAAACATTCACCATAACAACACAAGAAATACAACATCAACACAAGTTTAGAAATTTGGATTTTATTTCGAAAAGTTGCTGCAACTGATCTTATATCGATTGAATATTCTAAACTATAGTTATGAATTTTGGAATGCACACATGCATAGCACACAATTTAAAACGCACAATAAAGATCTGAACATACTAGTGCCTAAAAATCATACCATTGGATATACATGATAAATATTAATCCTCAGACTTGGGATTGTATTTTTATGATTTTTAGATATTTGGTTATCACTTTTATAGTGAAACGATGTCCCGTTTGGCACATAATTCACCAGATATTTTCTGTTATCCAAATAAATTGGGTAACAGAGTTTAAGCAAGATAAAGAAGTGGATGATCACTGGATGTTGGAATCAACTAAAAATTATTTCTAAATTTTGGTTTATAAATTGCCCAAACAGATCTGCATGTATTTTGTGAATTCAAACCTGAATTAATTAACAGATCAACCTGTACTCAAACCAGTGGCATAAGAAGGGTAATTTCACAAAGATTCCATGAAACTTGGTTTCATTCCGTTTGAATTTGTAGATCTTAAGTTATTAATTTTTGACTCAAAAGGGTACATTTAACTAGATTAAATACCAGAAAATATGCATGGCATATTTGTGAAAGAGGCTTGTTTCATGAGAATGATAACGTAAAATAGAGTCTACAGAAATTTGAATCAAGCCAATTGGATCTACAGGGATTTAATTTCGAATTTTAGAATTCAAATGAATCTGTCAAAAGATTAACAGGATAACTGAAAAAAAAAACACATGGGCTGAATCTACCGGGACAGGAACGGGCTGGCCAACTAAGCTATGTGCATTGATCGGACACTACTAAAAATAGCAGGAGACATGCTTTAAAATTCGTGCTGCAGGTTATTTAGACATGCACTATGCCTGGCTACCTGTATTCGACGGATACGACGGGATCAGAGGAAGAGCCCATCGTGGCGGCTGTGTGCGGCGACGGAGGCGACGCAGGAGAAGGCGCGGAGGCGACGCAGGGGAAGGTGCGGAGGCGACGCAGGGGTCCATCTCGGTCGACTGCGACGGGCAGACGAGCTCCAGATGCATGAGCACAATACGGGAAACTACGTCGTCGACGTCCGTGGCAGGCACGTACGCGATGACGGCGACGGCTACAGAGTTCCCTAAGATAAGAGCAAGGCATGGTCAGGCATATATTCAAGAGGCGAGCGCAAGGATACAGATAGGAAAGCGGATGGTCGACAAGGGCGACGACAACGTCTGCTTCTTGCTGTCGGAGCCGGGAGAGAAAGCTCCATCTCCTCGCCGAGACGGGGCGAGTTAGCTCCCTTTCGTTCTTCTTTGAGAGGTCAGAGAGATGATAAGGGAGGAAAGTGGGCACGGAATGGGGGCTTGGGAAGCACAGGAAGCTTTTATCCCATATGACGCGTCCACGGTAGACCGAGCGCGTGCAGGGAGAAAAGAGAGGAGTACGGCTGGGGATTGGCTGGAAGGGGTGGTGGTGGAGGGTCACTGCGCTCAGGAGCATGCTTTGGACGCAAGTTGGTGGACGGAAGTCGTTGTAGACACCGGGTTCAGAGATGGGTCATGTCGCCCGGAGGGTGCTCGAGGAAACGACAGAGAAACGGCCGCGTCCAGTGAGACTAGGAGAGGATGCGGGTCGGGCTGCACCAGCGCATGAAGGATGCTAGGTCTCTCCTCCGTCAATGCGCACGGTAGGAGTCGACCATAAGCGAGAGTGGGGTTCAGGGCAAAGACGTGTCCGGGGTGGCGTGCAGGGTGCCGATTGGGGGTCGTAGGGGTGGTGCAGTGGGAGGGAGTGTGAAAGGGAGTGTCCAGGAGAGGGAGGGAGGTGCAGAGCGACTGTTCTGGCCACTCTCTGGTCGCCTGGGACGGTGAGGTGTGAGAGGAAAGGGTGGCCCAAGATTGCCTCGGACGTCTTCCTCCCCTCTCTTCCAAGCACTATAGGACAGAGTGTGGCACTGTAGCAGTGCTAGGATTCCGCTGCTAGAAAGGTCAAAGAGGGGCTTAGTGATGATTAAATATGATTTAGAGAGGGAGGGGTAGAAATGGAGAGTAATACATGTTTTGATCAATGTCTTGCTTTGAGTTTGTTGAAATGATGTACACGCACTAGCAAGAGTGGATGGATCCGACAGGGTAGGAACGATGTGGGGTGTGCCCTTGCCAAGCACAAGAAGTTTTGGATTTATTTTGCTCCCTAAAAGTTGTATTTGAAGACCTTGCCAAAGTTAGGATACACACTAGATGTTGTATTATTATTTTTGGGAGTTACAAGGTAAGGGTTTGAGTTCAAAAATGGTTATACTAGCATAAGGTGGTACAATAGAATGTTTCCAAAATTATTTGATGGAGAAAGTGCAAAGAAGGGCATATATGCCATTCCCATGCATTTCAAAATTGATAACATAAAATAAGGGAAATATTTTTGATTCGTTAATGAGTGATATATTACATATATCACAAACCTAATTTTATTTAAATAAAGTTTCTGAATTTGTTTGCTAGAAATCTTGAGATAGATCTGTTGAAGAGATACAGAGGATGAGGTTCAGAGTTTTTGGGAATGATGGGAGAGAACTCCATTTTAATTTGAGTGGTGCTAATTGATCTTGGAAAGGTGGTACAAGTGGATAGCCAAGTATATGATGCTTAGAGACATCCTCATATTTATTTGATAACTTCTAGGTGATTTTGAGATGAGGTGTGGCGCATAGCCAAATAGGTGAGATCTTTACTTTAATTAACTTGTACTGGAAAATTGGTTATAGCCAGGTGGGTTTTTGAAAGAAAATAGTCTCAAACACTTTTATCAACCTTGGGTAATCCCCATAATTTTCACAAACAAGAATGATACCAAGGAGGTACCTTTCCTATCTCTACTATTTTTCTAAAAATAAGAAAAATACTTGTGGAAATACTTTTTATAAAAGATATTTTGAAATGAAATGAGCGCACATATAGAGTTGACCTTATTTCTGAATTTTGATAAACTTGTGTTTTGAAAATAAATACTCCTTTCATAAGAATTAGAATTTTAGGTTTTATAGAGAGGAAGACATCAAAATAGGTTTTATTTGAAATGTAGACTAAAAATAATTTATAAGAATATCCCCACTGGCCATTATATAATTTGATCTATTTTTAGATAGGTTAGGCAACATGCCTACATGTAGATCATAGCTACACACAAGCAACTTAATCATAGTCAAATAGGGTCACACAAGGTCAACTCAGTACACATAGTCAAACATTAGCAATTAATCAAGCACCACCAAAATCAATGGTTGAACAAGTGCTCAATGATGATCATGCCATGGTCAAGTTGCAAAGAGTTTCAAATAACGGAGTAAAGTTTTTATAAATTTTTCTGAAACTAGTGGAGACATAAACATCACCTTTATCAAGTTTTCTCAAAGGTGTTCTAAATCCTTTTATAAATGTCAACAAAATATAAGTTTGTAAAATAGTGGGATCACAACACTTTGTATGTCCTATAGTTTCATAAATACTTAGTTTTGGTAAAAGCTTTGTTTCAAAGATAAATCTTGGCTCTTATTTTGGACAAATAAAATAATTTTGAAAAGGAGAGGTTGCCAAGATAATGGTTTTGGAAAATAGCTAGAAGCATCAATAATGTCATGATCACAAGGGCAGAAGTATTATGTTGGTTCACAATCTTGTTCAACAAGAAACTCAAACAGACATCCTTAATACAACAACCAAGACAAACATGCAAGAAACAGTATTTCCAGAGGTTAGCACAAATTTTTTTTGTTGGCCCTCATTTTTTTTCTCACTAAACACTACTTAAACTTGGTTACAAAAATTGGGTTGTTACAGGATCGGAGGAGGGCTCACCGTGAGAGGGTCTGGCACAAAAGGGGCGATGCGGGAGTGGTGCGGTGGAGCTCGAGGCAGTGCACCTAGGTGCCTCATATGAGTTGGCAGGCTCCCGCTCCGCCGGAATGGTCGAGGTCACGCTCGATGTTGGAGACGTCCGAGACAGCACCCCGTCAACGCTGGCCTCCCGGTGGGATACTGGACACATAAAAAAATTTCATTAGATTGAGGAGGAGGTGCAGAGGTGGGATAAACAGAGATCAAGGGAAGAGAAGGGCGACGGCCTCGTCTACGACAAGCGGCGGCTGGACGACGAGCTTCGGCCTCCGGCTCGGTTCTTCCTTGTCTGGAGTGGGGTATGTGCAGGGATACGCCCATGGAGTTTCTGTGAGGGGAAAGGGGAGTGCGAGAAAACTCGAGACTGTCTGGGAGAGTTTATTTGGGCACGACCGAGGTGCATGGTCAATGGCTACGTCCTGGACTAAGGGTGCCTCTCGTGCTCGCATTGGTCCAAAATGCGGTGTGGGGGTGATGCAGTGTATGGAGGCGAGCGCAGGAAAATCAATGGTAACTAGGGCAGCAGTCCGAAACGGCGGTGAACGAAGGGTATCAAGGGCGGCTTCAGGTATTCGACGGAGGGTACAGGACAACGGAGTCGACCAGAGGGTGAGCTGGGGCACTTTCCTATCTAGGGTAACGTGCCTTATGATTCTACGGCATTTTATGAGGATGGAGAGGAGAGGGTAGTCGGGAACGCATCAGCATGCCACTCTCGTGGTGACCACAGGGCGGTGAGCTTGGTGTGGTTAGAAGGCAGCGGTGCACG
Source organism: Dactylis glomerata (assembly GCA_007115705.1). Taxonomy (NCBI): domain Eukaryota; kingdom Viridiplantae; phylum Streptophyta; class Magnoliopsida; order Poales; family Poaceae; genus Dactylis; species Dactylis glomerata. The sequence goes on along the minus strand of QXEO01000464.1, from coordinate 2,669,314 downwards.
CCTCAGGAGCATGTGCATCGCAGGTAGATGGGACAGGGCAGCGTCCTGGCACAGCCAATGGAGCAGGGGTGCTTGAACCAACGCTGACCAAATACCGGTGTCCATCGGAGAGAGTAGAAGCAATTGAGTTGTAGGGTCCTCTACTCGGTGTCTCTGGTGCGAGGGGTGATTGTGGAATGGTCGTGGTGCTCTGCCGTGCTCGCATCCATCGTAGAAACGCACAGGGAAGCAGCGTGGAGTGTGGGTGCACTGGGCGTCCAGGCCGACGTGGCTGCCACCTATTCGGGGTAGTTCGGAGGTGCGGGTGCATGGGAGATTGCTAGCCCTCGCCTGGGGAAGGGCGAGGTATAGTGAGGCAGTGGCGGGAGTGGCTTTTGGTCGAAGAGGCGGAGATGAGAGAGGGAGGGTAGGATCTTGCCCTCGATTTGATGTGGTGCCCCTCTCCTCCCTCCAACCGATACAAGACAAAAGGAAAGGATGGGGAGGGTTCTAGGATTCAGAGGGGTTGACATGGGTGACAAGGTTGCTTGGTCTCTTAGGCTGTAGCTTGGCCAAAATTAGAGAGAGTAAGGAGAGGGAATAGGGAGAGGTCTCAGTTTGATTCAAATTTGTTTGAATTAATTCCAGAAACTTGTGGAAAAAGTCAAAGTGCATGCGTTGATGGTACAGATGTACCCTAATAGAGCGAATAAGACAGTGCCAAGTTTGAGAGAGATTAGAAATTAATTGAAATAGATAGGGATGGAAATGTGGATTAAAGCAAGTGATTATCACTTTTTGTATTAGAGAAAGATTCAAATAATTATAGGTGATGACAAGTGATGATGGATCAGAGAGATCGATGGGTGAATTTACAAATGGTTTTAGGTGATTAGAGATGGAAATAGAATTTGATGCATGCATTAATGAAGGTTGAATATGAGAGGTAGATTCAATTGTTTCCAAACATGGGCATGCAAGGATGGTTCAGAGAGAGTAGTGAGAAAATTGGAGATGACCTTGCCAAGTTTTGCAAAGTAAACTTGGTCACCCATATTTGTATTTTTGAAGGTTGGTCCTAATCATATTTTGAACAAAATTTTGGAAATGATAAATAGGCAAATGGTCAGTGATTTGATTAGCCTTAGAAACATGACTGAAACAATTAGAAGATGGCCACAATTGACCAAGTGGTAATGGAAGGAATGAAAGAACACATGCCAAAGACGAGTTATAGGAAGGTGCATTGTCATGGATAGAATGTATGAGCTTAATGCTAGTGTCTAAAAACTGAATCTGTTAACAGAAGTGTAGATAGCTTGCACACAAGGTGCTTGATGAAATGCCTGCAAGAAAATATTTTCCAAAAATTGAGAGGAGCCTCTTAGGGTTGAATGGTGATGGTTCCTATAACCTCAGGGGTGTTCTATTGGGCTAAAATTGATTAGTTCCAAAGTCCTCAAGAAAGGCTCCTAATGTCTTATGGTAAGACATTAGAGTTAGGGTCTTAGGATTTAGGGGAAAACACCAGAATTGGTTTTATTTGAAAGATAGAGTGAAAATAACTCACATGGGACAAAATATTAATTGATAGGTTTTGAATAGGTTAGGCCACAAGCCTACCTAGGGATTATATCTACACATAAGCAACTCATCAAAGTCAACCAAAGTCATACAAAGTCAATTCACCACACAAGGTCAATCATTCGAAGCTAAACTGGCAACACTAGAAGTGATGGTTAAACAAGTGTTAAATAGTAATCAAGCCATGGGAAAGTTTGAAAGAGTTTCAAAGAAAGGAGTAAGTCTCTGGTAGATATTTTTAGAAACAAGTGGAGACATAATCATCTCCTTTATCAAGTTCTCTCAAAGATATTTTGAAAGACCACACATCAAAGGTTTATAAAATAGTAGTTTTATAAAATAGTGGGATCACAACTCTATATCCCTGTAGTTTTATATATACTAGTTTTGGTAGAGACCTTGTCTTGAAATGGGTCTTGGCTCCTATTTTTAGACCATAAAACATTTTGAAAATAAAGGAGGTGCCAAGATACTTTATTTTGAGAAAAAAAAGACTAGAGGTACGATTGAGGGTATGATCACAAGAACACAAGGGTTGTGTTGGTCCACCAACTTATTCATCAATCCACACTCTTGCAAACAAGATTGTTCACAACAATCTAGGCAAACATACAGGAAACTCTATTTTATTCATCAGGTTGCAATTTTTTTTTTGTTGGTCCTCATTTTTGCGTTACCAAACTCTGACTAAACAGGGTTACAGAAATTGGGGTGTTACAACATACATGAAGTGTTTTCCTCAGAGCCGGCCATAACTAGCCGTTCTGTTATCCTTTATTCATTGACAAGTTTTCGGGGTACAAGCTTTTGCCTTAGCAGAAGAAAGGTCTTAGGAGATTGACATTCCATGGACGCTCTGTCTCCTTATCAGAATTATCTGCCTTGTTCTTCCTGGGCTCTTGTGTGTCGATGAGGTAGTATGCCCCATTGCCTAGCACCCGGCTGACAATGTACGGTCACTCTCAGGGAGAAGACAGCTTGTGCATGCCTTTGGTGTTTTGGACAGACGGAGTACGAGATCTCCTTCATGAAACGCGAGTGGACGGATCTTCCGGCTGTGGTATCATCGCAACTGCTGCTGATAGAGTGCTGATCTGACCAAGGCCTACTCTCGTGCCTTCTCGAGGAGGTCGATGCCATCTTCATGAGCTTCTTTTGCTTGCTTCTCTGTGTACTGGATGACTCTGGGCGCATCGAATTTGATGTCGGTGGGCAACAATGCTTCTGCTCCATAGACCAGGAAGAAAGGAGTGAAGCCGATAGAGCGATTGGGAGTGGTGCGCAGGTTCTAGATGTAATATCCCAGGATTAGAGGTCATAAAATAGAGGCAACAGATGTGTGCATTGCAATTCATGCATAGAAAATCTGGGTAATTTTCACGCATTTAAATAAAACATGTCAAAGTGATTGGAGTTTCACTTAAGTTGATGGAATTGAAGTAGCTCATCAACTAGAGCGCGATAAACTTCAACATGACCTTTGCTAAAACCTTGTTTTGGGTAGTGATAGTCACCATAACTAAAAGAGTTAAGTGAGGTAAAACTAAAATGCTTGACACACCATTTTAGAACCTAATATCTATTCACACCAAGATCATCATGGTATTCTTTAAACTTACTTCTTTCATGCTACAGAAGTCAACACAAGTCTAATTCTTAAATCATGATCTATTCTACATTCTTCTGTCCTAATCTAGTGAGGCCAAATATGAGCAGTGGATAGGTTAACTCAATGCCAGTTTGATTATAACTTTTGCCTTAACTCTAGGTGAGATAACTTGAGAACATTAGAGTCAGTCCTATAAAGGCCAATTAGGAGACTTTAGACATTACTCAAATTCTAATTTTGTCAAGTCATTTGATATAGGGGAAGATCACATTATAAACCCTAATTCTGGTCTAGACTAGATCCATCTTTAGGAAGTAGCCAATACCTAGACTTATAGAGTTTTGAAGAAGAGCAGATCCTGTGTGAATAACACCAAGAGGGAGATTATATCTCTAATCTCAGAAGCTGGGAACAACTAAGAGATAATCCTTAGATAAAGGAGTAGGTTAAAGACAAGGATGAACTATAGTAGGAAAGTGGATTATGATTAGGGAAGTATCCTAAACTTAGAAGTTAACCTTTATGATAATGTTTTGGTTGGAACCATTATATATCAAGGAGGAGTATTGGTGGTAGTGTTGATCTTAAAACCTTGAGAAGGAGTTTATGAAGGAAGTGTAAATGCATAAACTATGGGAGTTGATGAAGGAAATAGTATGATCATGTCAAGTACATGATTATGCTTGCTGATGAAGCTAATTAGGTTACTCATGATACCTAATCTGATAAGCAGATATCATCCTAAAACCTAGGGTGGAGTAGGATCTCAACTGGAGTATGTCTCACTCATGAGATACCCATATCATAGAATACACATGGGAAACCTTGATCTATGTACAAGTTTCCATAGAGAGAATCATCTGAGTATTGGTTGAGCAGATCCTAAACCTTGACCTAGAAACTTAGTTAGTATATAGAACCTTTGTAGCATTAATCACATTTCAAAGGGAACATTAGTTTCTGGTTGAGTGTAATAGCATTCTAACTAATTCCATAACCTCTCATTCATTTACTTGGGGATTCATTCCAAGTATCACTCCAACTTATGCATCACCTTATGATCATAAGATCTATTTATTCCCATGCTTAACCTTGAATTTAAGAATTGTGTTCCATCCATAAATCCCATAAGATAAACAACCAAGTCTTTTAACCTTGAGATCAAATTCATACAAAGGTGTACTTTGATCTTGGTTTTAAGACATTAAAGTCTTTCCTATAGGATTCTATGATCAATCCTCAAATTATAAAGGTAAATAACTTAGAAACCAATAAAGTCTTGGCATGGTCCATGGGGCAATTTCATGCTATTAAGAAAGTTGGAGAGGCATGAAATCATGCTCTTATGCTCAAGACAAGAAATCCAATGGTAGAACTAACCATTAATAGTAAATTTATTTTCATTCAAATACCCATTACAATTGCTATATAATCACCTAGCAAATTATTCAAGGCTTAGTAGAATATTTTAAAAACAAAGAACATGACATTCAAAAATTACTTTTATTAAAATTCTTGTTCACACCCTATTGTTACTTAAAGTATTTTATGAGAATATGCACATAAAAGTTCTATTATTGCAGTACATGATGTTACTGAGTATTTAAACTTATTTCATAAGTAGCCAAAATCAAAATCCTGCAAATAAAATTGAATTCAAATGGATGAATTGAAATTAGGAAATAAAACAAAAAGAAAAGAAAACTTAAACAGGAAAAAAAATAGGGGAGAAGACTTACCTGGCCGTAGCCCAGTAACCACAGCCCACCGTACCACTCCACTAAGCCCAGTAGGGCATACCGATTCGGTATGCCACTGGCAGGTGGAACCCATCGGGAAGAGCATCGTCTTCCACCTCCCGATTGGGGAAGCTCCTCGGTGGCACTCTCCGGTGGCTTGGCCGTGCCAAGATGCGTGCCACCCCGCCCTCGCTGTCTATAAAGTCGACCACCGCCACCGTGGATAAGCTTAGAAGCCCAATCTTCTCTCTCTCTCACTCTCCTCTGTAAGTCCCTGCAAACCCTAGCTCCGGCCGAGATTTCTCACCGGCATTGGAGGCCACCCGAAGACCCACCGTGCTGCCTCAAAGCTCCACCTAGTCGCCTAGGATCTCCTGGAGGGTTGAATCAGGGATGGGAAGCCTCCATCGCCTGGAATCCGCCGTTCCCTTTCTTCTCTGGCCAGAGCTTGCCATCAAGCTTGCCGGCGATTCCAACCTTTCCCGACCTCTCCGAGCTGCTCAAGATGTTCCTGGTGAGCTAACCAAACTCCCAAGCCTCTCTTTTCTTCAATTCGTGTCCTGGTTCGTTGTAGCACCGATCACTGGCAAGCACTGCCGCTCGGACTCACCGCTGGCGATGCTCCGAGGGTCAAAACTCAGCAGGGCTAGTACCCTCTGGTTCGCCTTGATCCCCTGGTTTGATTCCACACCATCGCAGGACCTAATTCGCAATGAATCATCGAATTTGAAGATCATCTCTGAATTCTTGTTGTGATGATGTCATCTTTGACTAGGTCAAACTATTTGACTGGTCAGTGCCCATGTGGCATATGATGTGTCACCGGCCCCATCAGTCAGTCACCCTGGCTAGTACTAGTCTAGGTACAAAATGTCCTACGGGTTAATTAGAAATTCCAAAAAATCATAGGAACTTAGAAAATTCATATCTAATTCATTAAAAATCAAAAAAATGAAAATAATATACCAAAATGATCACAAAAACATAATCTATTTATTTAAGTTATAATATCATATAATTGTGTCAAATATTTTAAAATTAAATTTGAAAACTTTTTAAGTACTATTTGAGCTTTAAATTTAAATCTAACTAAAATGATTGAAAAAAATTCAATAGAAAATAAAATTTTGTTAACTTCTAGAATGTTGTTTTAATTAATATTTCATTATTCCAAAAATGTAAATTCTGAACTTTACTATTAGGATTTAAACCCCAAAAAAATATTTTTCCTAAACAAACTTAAATAGTAAAATTTGGGGAAATCATAAACTTGAATAAGAATTGTTTTCTAACTCTAATATTAATATTCCAACTATTGTTTCATTAAAAAGTAATTTGCAAACTTATAGGACAATTTTAATCATTTAAAATTTGACTTAACTCTTAAACACTACCTCTTTAATTTATAAGAAGATAGGATAACTCCTAAATAAGAATTAACTTGAGTTTAGACTTTATTTTCAACCATAATTCCCCAATGGAACATTGTTATCATAAGATTCAAATTCCATTATGAGTAGTACTTAATTTAAAGTAGTAACCATTGGAAGCTATGCTTCAAACCCTAGTATCTTAAATAAAGGGATTCATGTTTTATTAATCACTCAAGTACCCCTAGAATTATTAGGACCACTAAATGGAATTGTGTACCAATTGTCCATTAAGGGATATGTTCTTTAAAAGTTATTCCTTTAGGTTATATAACAAGTAGACAATACAATGCCTCTTGTAAGCTTTAAAAGTAAGTAATTAATTTTGAGTGTGCCCATGTTAAGCAATTATGTGCTACCACATTGTTATGCTTTACCATCCTAGATAAATAACATTTCCATGCTTCACTAAAACCCTCTTAACAGTGAATGAAACTTAGCTTGTTACCTTGGTATGCTCAACTATTATCTACTCTCTGGTTATGTTGGAATCATGCTAAACCCTAGAACACTAAACCTTAGGTGTAGTGTTTCTAATCATTAACAAACATGTTCTTCAAATGTTATTCTTTCAAAAGACATAGAAAGTAAGTAACCAACTATTCTATTAAGCTTGAACAAATATAACTCTATTTGTGTCTTAAGATTGCTGTCAACCTTTTGACTAACTGGGAATTCTTATCAAATAAGAATTACCTCAACTTGCATATCCATAACCAACTACTTGATTGCTAATAACAAGATACCACTTAAAAATGTTACTTTCAAGTTTTCACTTATTGCTATACTAATCTTTTACAATACCTCTTGTATTAAGCTTTATTCTTTTACTTTAAAAGTTTGTCAGTCAATCTAAAATCTTTAACAACCTTGTTGTGGAGTGAATCTAAAAGTGCAACTCTTATAAAGAAACCATCACAACCTTGTATAATAAACCATCGGGGTTAAGTTATGCTTAGAATGATGCATAGCATATATGATGCATATCATGCTGTAGTTATTTTAACATCATCTTTACTAGATGATCGAGCTATTTCAATATTTGGATTTCCTACGTATCGAAGACCTTGACTTGCATAATCTTGCAGTCAAAAAGGCAAGTTTATCTTGCTCATACCTCCTGGTTGCACTGATTTTGAAACTTCTTGCAAAGTGTTGACTGCAAACCGTAACATTTCAAAAAGGTTGAAAAACCTATTTTCATAAGTAATATGACTAGTGGTTATCGACCAGTGGTGATAACCTAGGAGGGCTGGCAGGTGAACCACGGTAAGATTGTGGTGGTGGAGGTTCCACTTGCACGGGAAAGTAAACCTAGGACTAATTACCAATGCCACAGTTAGTCCGGCACCGTAAAAACCGTGTCATCCAAGAGACTTGGAATGGGATGGGAAAGTCAGCTGTATCTTCTCTCGTTCGCATGTCAACGGGCAGCCAGTGGCCGGTCGCAGTAGGTCTTGCGGGACTACTTGCATATGGGTGGGACACCTAAGTTCTCACGGCACTAGTGTCTATGATGGTCTACAAGAGGCGCCTAGGTACTTCATCGGTGGGGGTGAATATCAGGGGCATAACCTGCTATGCGTGAATTGGGTGGGCATGCATTGTGCGGAGAAGGCAGTGATTGGCTTGGATCAATGACTGGGCCCCACACCAAGGAAGTGTGGACGGGAAAGATCGCCCGGTTGTGCAACAAGGCTTTGATCTCTTTTGGAAGGACACACCTCTGCAGAGTGTAAAAGGATGTGACATGTTACCCCTTGTTCTGGGAAGGAGCTGCGAATGCGGCAAGAAAGGTTGTCTCAAGGCACTACTACATGTGTTGGCTATTGGGCATAGTTTTCATAAGTAAAAGCAATCTTTCAAGAAACTTTGATAAAACCTTGCATTGGCCTACGACTCTTTTGGGTCCATGGTTTTAGTTAGTGCATATCACACAACTTCTTTCTAAAGAAACTTGCTGGGTAACGCTCGTTACTCACCCCAATCTCTTAAACCCTTGCTAGACTATGAAGAATTAGATGGAAGGCAACTCAGGGAGGCAACCTCAAGACATTAAAGTTGAAAATGAAGCATTCTACCAACATCATGATTATCAGCAGAGCCTACAATTGTGTGAAGCTTAGAGAAAAACTAGAATAGGGTTAGAAAGGAACCAGTTTCCTAATCCTAGAACCTAGTAGTTAGAGTATTCTGTAGTTGAGTAGTAAGCCAACTGCTTTAGTTGTAGTTTAGCTTAGTCTTCGTTGTTTCTTTCTCATTTGTAGTCACCAGGACTAAACCTCTACCTATTGAGGAGGTTTTGAAGATCTTCTGTATGCTAAAAATTGTAATCCTATAGACATACCATGGACCTGCGATGTTTCTGTTGTACCACTCTGATGGATGTAATACTAGTGAGATGGTGTTTCATTGGTGTTATGTCAATGACTTGCATACTACACATGCAGTGGTATGCTGGGTCACCACACCAGAGCACTGAGGGTAGCTCTTCAACCCAACAGCTGGCTGAGTGCTCGAGAGGGTCGACCAATCTTGGTTTGATGCCGATTAGGATCAGCCCATTTTCTTTCTCCACTTGCACATTAGACTGAGGATGCGCCACAGATGCCAAGTCCAGCCGGATGCCCTTCTGGCCGCAGTACTCTAGGAAGACCCTGTGGGGACCCCAGATTACCCATCCGGAATACTCGATATGCATACAATTCACGATCCCATGATCAGTGTGTCATGAATCCACATATCCGAGTTGATAATAGAATTACATCATCCATTACAGTATCGAATAATATACTTACAATTGGTCACATGACCAAGTATGATATTGCCACGCAGGGCAAGTCTACAACTAAGTAGCGAATACTAAGCAGCGTTGATGGCCTATGTCATGCCTACTACCCTATAGGCAACTGACTGGGAGACGTTCCTAGTTTGCACCGGTGTCGTCGAACTCCTCACCATCATCCTCATAACCTTCTTCATAATCTGACCAAGTTAATAGCCAGGGACAAAGCCGTGAGTACATTTTGGAATTGTACTCGCAAACCATCTAAGAAGAAGTGTTGTCATGCAGTTTGGCTGTAGCAAGGAGAAAGGCTCTAATATAGCTTTATCCTATCTAGTCAATTTCTCGTGTCGATATAGCATGTCTTACGACATTTCTATATTCTTATTAAAGAAAACATTTAGAAAACCTTTTTAGTAAAATCTATAGGAAAGGGGGAACTCATTTAGTTTTCAAGAGAGAGCCAGTGGTCAATCAAACATAACCACCTTCCTTTATAAAACCAGGTCAATCACACATGACCATCTCCATGCCCTCGGCAGTACCTACAAGTACTCCAAACCATACCACTGCCACGGCAGTACCCTCCGAGTACTCCGTCTGACACTTTCCTCCATTTTTCCGAAAACCACTTTTAAAACCAAAACTGACACAGGTTAAGTATGGCCATTCCAACCGTCCATGACCGTGGACTCGGCTATTCTAATAGTTTTACACTTTGCAGAGGTTGTACACTTTACCCACAATTATCCGGATACTCATCGTGTGGGCATCTTCCCCGCGTAACATCATATGCCACGACAAGCACCCGATCAAAGCCTTTCGCTTATCTACCTTAGTACGGGGATCTACCCTATGGAGTATGTACCTCCCCGGCACACCCTGGCAGTCTACCTCCATGTTCGAGCGTAACTCCAGTGCCACATCAGGAGACCCATAGTGTCTTCCAACAACTCGGGATATGCCGTGATATGTGTTTCCTCCTTCCTGAGAACAACCCAGATTCTGGGGTACCGCGTACCCTTATATAGTTATGAGACTCTCGTACTAAAATAAACAAACTGCGAGCTAAGCCCCATCCCATACCAGGGTAATCGTGGTTGCACGGGTTAACTGGTCTGGCGAACACTTATGCACAATGCCCTCTTCCATAAATCCTCCTCCTCCTTTTCTCCATTTTCCAGAACACATTTTCCTGAAAACACTTCAGTGGAATAGAGTACTATTCCAAGGTTTTCAAAATCATTTTTCAAAGTCTCATTTGAGTGTTCCCAACCTAGAGTTTTTGCTCCACCACAAGGTTTTCCAAAGGCTATGATGCTAACCATCACACCACTAATTTTGGGAAAGAAGTAGGTGTCAAGATAGGGGTCATCCATGAGGATGATATCATCTGACTTGCGGAGCCAAGTCGCCAACAATTGCTATTTGGGGCAATAGCAACCTAAAACAATGCATTTTCATAAACATCAATAAATCATGCAATAAGTAAAACTGGGATCAGATATGCAACAAGTTTAGATGGCTTGCCTTGGTTGGCTTGTCCCTGGTCTTCTTCTTCCTGATACTCAAAGACTTCCCCCCTCTTCGGTGCACTCGTTGTCATTTGAATCTATCGCCGGTAAATAAAAGCACATATAAACATGCAAGCATACAAGGATCACACACACCATAGCAGCAAACAAAACACACCAATAAAGTATACAAACAAAACAATAATCTGAACACTCCCAGGTGGTTTCACAATAATAACTATTTCTAGGAGTAATTGGGATAACTAATTAGCATGCAAACCCTAATAAGCTCTAAACAACAAGCATGCAGTAATAGTTATAAAAAAAAATCAGGCACACAACAAACCAATGGAAAGGTACCATTTTTTTCTGAATCAAACAAAAGTGGATTCTACTCATTTAGAGTTATAAAACTTCTTCTATGAATTTTCTAGTGAAAAAAATAGTGGCTGTTTTGGAAATTATAATCTCAGATATTCCCTATTTAACAAAAAAATCTGAAAATAGACTATTTGCAAGATAAACAAGTACATGATCACTGAAAATTGGAATCCATTTAATACCTATTATAAAACTTGAGTTATAAATTAATTAAGGCAGTTTAGAAATAGATTTGTTATTTTTACTGCACACAAATAGTAGGTGAAAATGGACTCAAACCAGTGAAGCATGAAAGATATTTTGACAATGTTTCTAGAGAATTTAGATTCATAATTTTAGGATTTCTGTAACTCCAGATTTGTATTTAAAGGTGGAAACTACACAGTTTCACAAGATTAAATCTAAGTAAATCTATGCAGATTGACAAGATTAGAGGTCCAGGTGATAGATAAGTTCATATGGAACCCACATAAATTTGAATCATGTCATTTGGATCTACAGAGATTTAATTATGAATTTTGGAACCTTTCAGATTTAGTGATTTGATTTAGCAGATTCCCGAAAAAAAAACTGTACGGGCCGAAACTGCTAACAGATCTGGGCTATCCTAGTGGGCTGAATTGGCCTGGCTTAGTGCTTTAATATCCGTACTCTAGGTTTTTAATGACCATGGACTGGTGGCGGACGTGTTCTGGACGCAGGGAGGTCGGGAGCTCACCGTGGGGCGGCCGTGGGCGACGGAGGCGATGTGGGAGCGGTGAGGCAGCTCGCAGAGACTCTTCTCGGTCGACTTGGATGTACACAAGGGCTCCAAGACGACGGAGATGGCGACGGCCGCTTCGCGTCGAGGAAGACGACCGGGACAGAAACGAGGCGACGGCGACCATGTAGTTACCTGAGCAAGAGGAGGGAGTGGGTTAGATATTGGAGGGGTTTTTGATACCAGGTATGCAGATCAAAAAGGGGGGGCAAGGATGGGCGGAAGCCTCGTCCACGAAGACTTGCGGAACGACGAGCTTGGCTCGGTTTCTTCCTCGGATAGAGAGAAGACGAAGCATGGCTTCGCTGGTGTTCCAGAGAGATAGAAGAGGGTGTGGAGAAGATGTGGGTGCGAGTGAGGGGGAAGCGGAGGCTTGGGTGTGGATTATCTAGGAGACGGTCGATGCACTGCCGAGACGTGGCGCTCGACGTCTGGCCGCGGCGTGCGGCGAGCACGGCGAGGAGGAAATAGACAAGGGGGCTAGCTGTTGCTACACCAGCGAGTCAAGGGGTGTGGGGCGAGGTCTGTGGCGAGGGTACAGGTTCGGGGGAGGCTCGGTCGGCTCGGGGAGAGGATGCCCGCCAGGTGTTCGACGAAAGGCGATTTAAACAAAATTAACTCAAACTTCAAACTATTTCAAATAATAAACCACTTTTGAAAATATTTTACAGGACTAACCCCTTTTGGCCGCGCCAGTCACGGTGGCGTGGCAGAAGACGTTGCGGCGCCACTGCCGGTGGCGTGGCAGGGCGTGCGGCGCCACTCTGAGTGGCGCGGCAGAGGTGCGTGCGGCGCCACTCTGAGTGGCGTTGCACATTAGGGTTAGAAGCACAGCCGGCCGGCCCACCTCTCCTCCCTCCCTCACTTCTTCCTCCCTCCCCACCTCTCTCTCCCTCACCTAGGGCGGCGCCGGCGGCTCCTCCTCTCTCTTCTTCCTTTCTCTAAATCTCCACCAAGAAGAAGACTCCCCTTGCTCAAGATCTTCATCAAGGTATTCTCCCTCCAATCCCCTTGCTCTTCTCCCTCATCCCCCTCTCTAATCCCCTAGATTGAGTGTTGATTCATGTATTGATATGGTTGATGCATGGATTGATAAGGTTGATTGAAATCAATGTTTTTGATGGATGGATTTGGGAACCCTAGTTAGTGATGGATGGATTTGATGGATGGATTTGGGAACCATAGTTAGTGATGGATGGATTTGTATTAATTTGTATGGTGGAGTTGTAATGTGCAATTTGTTTGAATATGGTAGAATTTGGAAACCCTAGTTGTAATGTATTAATTTATATGTTATGTAGCTTGTTATTTTACTAGCAAATCTAGATTATTTGTGATGTGCAAATGTAGACATGTAGAATATATGAATTTTTGTACATTAATTGTTTGATTGTGTGCATAGATGCTCACATATATGTTAATTAGATGAGTTGTAGATAAAATTTATAGTTGAAGTTAATTTTAGTTGAATTGTATAGTTTTAGATGAAATGTTGAAGATAAATTATTATAGAAGAATTTTATGAGTTATGTGCATATATGCTCACATTATAGTCGGATTATTTAGGATGGAGGAGTTAACCAATGAAAGCATTCTCGATGATGAAGTTGATGTTCGTCACCGTGCCTTTATGATGACGGAGAAGAAGAAGGTAATTTTAAAACCAATTACTCAATGTAATATAGGTATGGTTGATTTGATATGTGACAATGAAGCTCGTGTGTTTGCAGGTTCTTGGAACATTGCGAGTTAGGTACTCGCAGATGTCGTCAACGCCGATGAACTACGATGAGCGGTACACCCCCTACATCCGCAATCTAGGGCTTCTACCGTTCATCCATATGATCACCCGGACCACACTCAACGTGAATACTCCCGCGATCACCGCGCTTGTGGATCGGTGGAGGCCGGAGACCCACACCTTTCACCTCCGGACCGGCGAGATGACGGTCACGCTTGAGGACATGGCGATGATACTTGCGCTCCCCATCGAGGGGGCTCCTCTTTGTATCGATACAGCCTGTGATGATTGGCGCGGGAAGATGCTAGATCTTATTGGGGCGTGCCCCGGGGATACTTACAACGATAAAGGAGTAAAGTTGAGGGTCACCGCCGGGGCTACTTTCACATGGATCTCAGATAACTTCAATACGTGCCCTGAGGATGCCGATGAGGATATCGTGAAGATCTACGCCCGTGTGTACGTGTGGTATGTTATCACACGGACTCTGTTCAATGACGCTAGTGGGAAGACCGCGCACTGGCATTGGTTGAAGGCGCTCACCGTCATGGATAAGAAGTGGAGCTGGGGCACTGCTGCTTTGGCTTGGTTGTATCGTCAGGTAATGAGTTGTTTTCATACATTGGCTACATTCTTGTTATATGTGCATCTCAGATTCAGCTACTTCAGAAATTAGGTTGCTCTATAAATTCTAATGATGTTTGCTTTCATACCTTCTGCAGCTTGACGATGCTTGTTGTAGGACAGAGCCACGGGACTCTTGTATTGCTGGTTCCCTCCTCCTTCTTTCGGTGTGGAGTTGGGAACGCTTGCCTGTTGGACGGCCGAAATATGGCCCTCGTAGAGACTGGGCCGATGGTGACGACCGCCTCCGGTATCCCACGTTTGCGTACTTTTGGGACCAGCATTCAGAGTTCACTTCTGACCCAGAACAAGCATATCGACAATACACCAACGAGTTTGACAACCTAACCCCTGAGCAGGTAAAATAACTCTATTCCATCACTCTCTCGTCTCGGGTATTTAGGATCTTCATTATTGGGCATGTTGTAGGTGATATGGCAACCATATGGCAAAGGATATGCTTACGGGGGGCCTTCTTACGGTGACGCTGCCTGGGAGCTTAACCCTGCTTGCATAGCTGAAAGAGTTCTGTTTCATATGCGTTGCCCGTTGATATGCATGTGGGCTGTTGAGCATCACTTGACGCAGCGGGTTATGCGGCAGTTTGGGCTATATCAAGAGTGCCCGCCGATGTATGAGGACACGGATCGTATGCTTCACCGGTATGAAACCTTTTTCCGCCGTTCCGCCATTGTGTAATGTAATTCTTATTTGTTGACAGTGTGCTATCTTATTATGCAGCTATGACAGGATCAAATGTCGGAAGACAGATTGGCCCAATATTCACAAGATGCATATCAAGACGTTTCAACAACGTTTGACGGAGGCTAAGCGGGCAAAAGGAAGTAATGCAGCGGACCATGATGATGAGGGTTTCAACAACTATCTCCATTGGTTTCAACCTCGGACTCGTTTGCAGCTTCTTCCGGATGCCTACACGGATGCCAATTTGGAAGAACCTTTGCCGTTCGACCAGCTTGGCAATCTTGCTTACAATAAGCTTGTCAGAGAGGGGCGCCAAGTCCCTTTTGCTTCATCGATGAACTTTGTGGTAAGCTTGTTCTTCTTTTTGGAATCTCACTACTATCTCTACTTTCCACTTGTGTCTTTACATATTCATATACATGCTAGCGCTCGGAGATCCAGAAGCAAGCTGCTGAATTCGAGGAGGCTTTGGAAATTCCGGAGCACAAAGATGGCTATTCAAGATTGCGAGAATTTGTGAAGGTATGAATTTGCTGGATAATGCACTAGCCATTGCTAAATGCCTTGCTGTCGAGTTCTTATAAATTTGTGATAGCCATTGCTAGTTCCTTTTGAAACTTTAAGACCATTGCCTAGCCATTGCTAAATGCCTTGCTTTTTAGTTCTTATAAATTTGTGATAGCCATTGCTAGTTTTTTTTCAAACTTTAAGACCATGAGACCATTACAATGCATGTGACTACTTGCGGTGCTTTTCCTTTTTACCCTATTCCACTTTCATTGTTTTATACTTTTGACTACTGCACTCACAATTATTTTCTTCTTATAGCGTCAGGGCCAGAAGTTACGGAGACTAGGAAACCTTCTTGGTTGCCGTGATCCTGAGATTGCATCACCGCCGTCGCCGTCCCAGTCTCAGGCCATATCGTCCTCCGCGGACGAGGAATCCACGCCGGAACAAGAGGATGAAGAGGAACAAGAGGATCCCCTACCATCAAAGAGAAAGAACAAAGGTGTGCATAGGGACAAGTTTACACCACATGATTTCAAGGAGAAGAGAAAGAAGAAGGTGGTCACAGAAGAAGTCTCCGATTCCGACGATAATAATTTCGTGTTGGAGCCACGGAAGAAGATTGCTCCGCGTAGGGGAGGGAAACGTGGAAGAAAGTAGTGCTTGTGTTTTGGCGTGCTGCTTGTCTTGCCATGTCTAGTAATCTCGATTTGAACTTGCTTTATGCTATCTAGCTGTATGAAATTATGTTTGATGCTATCTACTTAGGTTGTGCCCGAATATATGATCTAGCTGTTTGATTGATATATGATCTCGTGTTCCAATATGATGCTTGGATATGATGTTTGTGATATATGTCAATTTTGGAGCATGACCTTTGTGGTATTTACTTGCTATTGAGATTGTATGCCGACAAATTTACGAATTTCATGTTGAGCTGGCATTATAGCTAGGGTTTCAGCATGATTTTCGAATGCCAGGCCTGCGGCGCCACTGCCAGTGGCGCGGCAGAGAAGGCAGCGGCGCCACTGCCAGTGGCGTGGCAAGGCTGCGGCGCCACTGCCAGTGGCGCGGCAGAGAAGGCAGCGGCGCCACTGGTAGTGGCGTGGCAAGGCTGCGGCGCCACTGCCAGTGGCGCGGCAGAGAAGGCAGAGGCGCCACTAGTAGTGGCGTGGCAAGCCTGGAGGTCGAAAAACATCTAAGACTTATGCTAAAAATTATGCTAAAGCTGGAAATCACTAATATATCAGAAAACAAGCTCAATTTCAAGTGATACACAAGGTTCACACATAGTTTCAAATAATAATATTCATACGTAGTTTCAAATAATAATGTTCACGCATAATTCGAAAATGACAAGGTTCAAAGATCATATATCAAAGATCATAGAAATTCAGCAACAACAACTAGTGCACAAGCATAACACATAGATCGAAATGAGAGAGATCACACAAGGTTCACACAATATTTTGAAATAGTTCTAAATGACATGGTTCACAAGGTTCACACGAATGCTCTACTCGCTCAAACATGGTCCCTTTGCCTTCGCCTTCGCCATGGCCTTCCTCTTCTTCTCTTCTTCTTCCTTCTCCTCCCTAATGGCCCGCGCCTCGGCAGCCACCCTCTCAAATAGTTCCTTCTTCTCCCTTTTCTTCTCTTCTTCTTCCTTCTCCCTCCTTGCTAGGTACGCCGCCCAAACAGCCTGGCGCTGCTTCAATTCACGCGCTTCTCGTTCTCTCTTCTCTTTAAGTGCTTTGGCGCGCTGCTTGTCCTCCCACATCATACGTTCCCACCGCATTCTCTTTTCATCCGCCCACCTCGCTTCCTCTTTCTCAGCTTCCTCTTTCAGCTTCCTCTTTCTTTCTTCCACTTTCTTGGCCGCATCTTGTTCCTTCACTCTCCTCAAAGCCTCATTTAGAACATCTTCGTCCTCCTTGTGACCTTGAGTTGAGCTATGTCCCGTCCCACTCACCTTTCTCTCCCTCTCCATCTCTACTTCCATGTTGCTTATCTTATCGAAGGCTCTCTTCATTATCTCGTCATACTCACGAATGCTCTTTATTACCCCCTCCGCAAGCTCCTTCTGACGTTGCTCTTCTCTTTCTCTCCTCATTCTTTCCTCACGAATCCTCAATTGTTGATCTTCTTCCATCCTCATTTGTGTTGCCTCTTTCTTCTTCCTCTCGGCCGCATCCATCTCCATCACCTTCCTCCATGACTCATTGAAGGTCTGATCCCCCTCCTTGTTGGCTTGACTCCCCGCCATATCTACAATAAGAGTGGAGATAAATGTTAGTAAACACAATATGTAAAATGTTATCTCAAATTTAAAAATTGTAGAGCACAAAATAAAAGTACATACGGAAATGGTCCGTGTAGATATCCTATCATACTAGTTCGATTTACACCACGGACTCCTCTAAGACCTAGTTGTCTTCCTCTTTGTTGCCTAGGATTACGATAGCTTGGACCACCTCCGGGGCTTCGACCACCTCGGTGACTATGACCACTTTGATGGCTTGGACCACTTTGTTGGGTACTCCGTTGTTGGCTTGGACCACTTTGTTGGGTACTCCGTTGTTGGCTTGGACCACTTTGTTGGGTACTCCTATGTTGGCTTGGGCTTGGAACATCTCGGTGGCTTGGACCACTTTGTTGGGTACTCCTTTGTTGGCTTGGACCACCTTGTTGGCTTGAATCACCTTGTTGACTACTCATGGGTTGGCTTGCGTTTGAGTCATTTCTCTTTGTTCTTTTCCTTTGGGTACATGTCCTAGCATTGTGTCCATGACCATTACACTTTCCACAACGAGCTCTATCACATGGCTCTTGAAATTGGTCATTTCCTGATTCTCTCGCACCACCACGACCCCATCCATCCATATCACCCCTAAAACGCTTTGTCTGACGTCTTCCACGTTTAACAACCTTCCATGACGGATGGGGCCAGAGTTGGATTCCATGATACTCGGGCCACTGTGATTGGTCTAGGTATGGGTTAAACCTAGGAGCCCATGTTTTCTTGGTCGCCGTGATGGAGAACTCTGACTCTCTCACGGTGAGAGGGTGATTGTAGTCCAAATGACGCACCCGAGCTGCCGTTAGCAAATGCGAGCAAGCGAGATGGACCAAAGATGGCCTCGCACATGTGCACTCGCAAGTCCTTAGTGAGACCTTGAAAGCTCGGCCTCCGTGTTGGACACCGTCGGCCGTGGTTCCTCCGGGCTCGTTCACTTGATAAATGAGCTCTTCGTTATCATAAACGGTGGCAACTTCAGAATCCGCCTTACGAGACTGAAATGTCCTCCACTCGTCAACTTTGGGTGGGTACTCGTATTTGTGGTTTTGCGTATTGTCTCCCGCAATCTGCCTTTCTGTTTCATCTGAGTACTTCAAAAAATACTCATTCAACTTGTCGAATGTGTATCGCACAATTGCCGTCACGGGCAATGCACGGACACCCTTCAGCACCTTGTTGAAGCACTCTGCCATATTGCTTGTCATTTGACCGTACCTCCGACCATTTTCATCGTAGGCTCTTGCCCACTTTGTTCTATCTTGGATGTGCCTAGTGAGAAATGCTTGACCCTTAGCATCGAGCTTTCTGTTTGAGGTCAATTTGATGTACAAGTTTGCGAAACGCCGGTCAGTGAAAGCGAGACAACAATCTTGAAGATCATCGGTCAACTCCTTGCTACCACATGCCCTATAGAAGTTTGAACAGAAATGCCTCATGCACCATCTATGGTGCAAAGGAGCATGTCCTGGTATTTCAATATTTACCGCTGCGAGAATTCCTTGATGCCGATCTGAGATGACACAAATTTCCCTTTGTGGCGGTAATACCTTGGTCCTCAAAAGGTGAAAAAACCACTGCCAGTTATTATTGTTCTCCGCCTCAACGAAAGCAAATGCCAAAGGAACCAAACGGTTGTTGGCATCATTTGCTATTGCAACCAAGAGAGTCCCCCTATATTGCCCGGTCAGAAATGTCCCATCAACGGAGATTACCGGTCTACAATGCTCAAAAGCTTTCATGCATTGCTGGAAAGCCCAAAATGCACGGCCAAATACTCGGACAGTTCTTTCATTGTAAATCCTTGTTTCCTGTCCATAAGGCTCTACCACATGAACCATGCCCGGGTTTGCATTGGCCATTGCTAACAACAACCGAGGAATTCGGTTGTATGCTTCTTCCCAATCACCATACAACATCCTGAATGCAGCTTGCTTCGCTTTCCATGCCTTGCCGTATTTCACATCGTAGTGAAAGAGAGCTTTCACAAGCTCCATAACTGTCTTGATGCTCATTGTTGGAAGTGACGAGATTTGGTTGGAAAGTCTATATGCGATGAACTCGGAGGTGAGTTGTCGGTGATCGTGCTTTACTGCTTTGCCATCCACCCTCTTTCCGCGACACATGTGAGTTGGCACACAACTTGTTATGCGCCAATCGGGTCCTCCCTTCCATGGTCTTGCACGCACAATCCAAGGACATCGATCCTCCTCGCACTTAACAGTGTAACGCTTCTTCACGTCTGAGTGAAGCACCGTATAGGGACGATGATACTTAACCGAGAAGTCTTTGATCCATTGTTTAAATTCCAGCAAGGTTTTGAACATCAAGCCTTTTGATATACCATAACTCTCATGACTGCCATCCCGGTAAGAAGTAGGCCTTGGTCCAAGCACTATACCCTCACCGCCATCAACCGTGGCTTCATCCGCGAGACTAAGATCACGGAACAATGGTATCCGATGATCTCGTCCCAATACCTTCTCGTGGACTTCGGCCTCCTTGGCCGTGAACCCTTCCTCATCAACTTCTTCTTCGGGACCATCGTCATCCGAGTCCGATGCATAGCATCGCGAGTACGGGATGTCATGGTCCATGTTTTCTTGCGTGTAGTACATATCCAAATCTCCAACATTGTGGTCATGAAGCTCAATATCATTGTCATCATCCCCCCACTCATCATCCTCCTCTTCCAACGATAGTGCCTCATTTGAAATTGGCCTTCCATCCGTCATTTCTTCTTCGTGGTTCGGTGGAGAATTCCTAGCATCAACCCGGGAGGCACTCCGGTTCAAGTCCACATGCAAAGTACCACCAACCTTTTTGGTGGCAAATAACTCAAGAGCCTTGTCGAGAGATTCGGCCACCACCTCCTTGTATGCACCCCAACGTTGCTCGGAGTTGATACGCATTATCTTCCAACGGAAGTGCATGCCAAATCCGGCGTTGTGCCTACCCTCCAACTCAACAACATCACTAGGGTCCATCCATTTCAACTCTATCCTAACTTGTTCCAAGACCTCGGCGTACGTAGGAGTACGCTCGAACACCAAGTCAAGCTCATCCGGGTCGGGCTCTATATTGCCTTTCAAATATGCTTCCTTGTCAACATGATGAACATGAACAATTCTCGCCATACCTATTTTTGGTATAACAACAATAAGGTAAAAAAATTAATAAGTACCTATGCAAATATTTACTAACACATCATACTTCATAACAAGAAAACCCTAACCCTAACCCTAACATAACAAGAAAACCCTAACCCTAACCCTAACCCTACCATAACAACAAATCCTAACCTCACAAACCCTTACCCTAACCTACCAATCTACACTCAACTACTTCATACACATCATACAAGCCAACATTGACCAAATTAACAAGATTCAATATTGCAATTTGGGTGAATCAATATTTCTAGGGTTTTCAAGATTTGGGGATTCAAAACCAAATATGCAAATTCCAATTGGTCAATTGAATGGGAAATGATGGAGACTACCTTAGGAGACTTCGGGAAGGAGAAATCCACGGAGAAAAGCTTCGATTTGGGTGGTTTTGGGGGGGAGGATTGAGAGGGGGAGAGAGAGCAGCCGCCTATGCTGTGAAGAGATGAGGAAGTGAGGGAAGAGCCCAGCTCAGGGCTGGGAGAAAACCCTAACCCTAAAGTGCGGCGTCACTGGTAGTGGCGCCGCAAGCACTTGTGTCACGCCACTGTGAGTGGCGCCGCAAGCTCTTGTGCCACGCCACTAAGAGTGGCGCCGCACTTGCAGAACGGGACCCACTTAGCTGACGTGTCAGCACCTGCCTCGCCACTGGGAGTGGCGTGGCAGAAACCTCTGTGGCGCCACCGTGACTGGCGCGGCCAAAAAGGGTTATTTTCGTGAAATATTTTCAAAAGTGGTTTATTATTTGAAATAGATTCATGTTTAGGTTAATTCTGTCTAAATCGCCTCGACGAAACGCTGTCTACCAGGGCGCGTTTGAGAGAGGCCGAGAGGAAAAGTACAAGGGAGATGGCTTGCTCGGGAATGATCAAGGGGTCACGGGAGATGCTGCTGGCGAGGTGGCTTGGACAGAGAGACTGATTGAGGGTCTGAAGAAATTGGCCCCCATACGTGCGTGTACTAGGAGTCAACATGTTTGGTGTGACATTTGCTTCAACAAACAAAAGATTACCCGCATGATTATGGAGCCACAGGATTAAAGCCATTCTCAAGACTAATTAAACATCTTGCTAAAAGTCCTGATATAGTCGCTTTGCTGCCCTACAACCACTGCTACGGAATTATTGAGTCAGCTCAGCCGCCTTCAATCTCAACACGAATTTTGCCGGACATCTAGCCTGGATGACAGGCCATTCTCTGATACACTTTCTGAATCCTTGCTACTCTCGAACAAACACCCCGGCAACACAAATGTTGTGATGTTGACCGTGAGACGCCCATGACGCCGGCATGGCTCCCGCCAAAGGCTCACACCAACAATTGACCAGGCACGCTCATGCAAAACCTGCATCTACCGATCTTGCATACTGGTTCGTGCTTATGCTATTGTTCGATGAATCCGACATGTTCCTAACTAACTGCTCGGAAAATGTGACCGCAGAGACTGCACGAAATGAGACTTTAGTGTGGTTAGCGGAGTCCCAATAAGTTTTTGGAAGAATTTATCAAGGCACAATTTCTCAACTGCCAGATTTGCTCAAGATAGGGTTTTCAGGAACGGTCAAGAAGGTGTGTGTGGAGTCGTGATACTCGTTCACGCAACGCTGGAGGGATTGGGAGGGCTGCAGCAACGTTTTCCAAGATTTGCACAAAACATGCATCGGCCCCTCCTTCTCTCTCTTTCTTTCCAATGACAGCCAGCCAAAAGTGGGACTGTAGTACACGTCCATTTTGTCCAGAGAGGGAAGGGTGCTAGAGGGGTTCATGCCATGGTTTGTTGATGTTTCAAAAAAAAAAGAATTGATTAAAGATAGATGATGGAAGAGGAGTTTAAAGTGTGTGTTTCTCAATTTCGAAATTGAGTTGGAAGCATACAGGTACCAAGAAATACCATGCGTGAGATTAGAGAGGTGGGATGCATATGGTGCTATGACGTTGGGTAAGGCCTTGCCAAGTTTGAGAATGTTTTTTTTTTCGATTTAGGTTCACCACAAAAAAAATTGCAATTTGAAGCTTTGGCCGAAAAAGATGTGCACTAGATTTTGAAATGCTTGGAAAATACCAAGGTAGGGTTTTGAGTCCAAAATCTCCTACTTGTATAAGATAGCATAGTAGGATTTTCTCAAAATTAAAAAGATGCATGAAAAACAAGAAATGGCATAGTTACCATTCATACGCATTTTAGGGAAAAGGAAAATAGAATAAAGATGATGATTTGATTCACATGATTATTGAAAGGGAATGTTACGATAAACCATATCAGTAACATTTCCTATTTTCATTTGAGAATTTTTTTTTGAAAATAGTTTGGCAAAACTAGAAGTATTTTGGAAGGCAAAAATAGGGAGACTTAGGGGTTTAGGTCTATTTGGAGGGAAAATCATATTTTTAAATTCTAAAAAATTGCCAAAGGTAATTTGAGTATAGTTTTTTGGAACTTGGTTTATTGAGATTACCAAGAGAATTATCAAAGTGGAGGCCGTTTAGAGCCTCACTTGGATTCATAAGAAAACACACATGTTGTTTGTCAAACCAAGTCGACTCGGATAAGGAACTAGATATAATTAAGAAAAGCGATCCAAAGATTAAAGGTGGATCTTGTGAAGATGATAGAAGTGATACAAGAGATGGATATTGGATACGGAAATTTAAGATAGATCTTGAGATTGAGATAATCACACATACACATATCCAGGTATTCCTTTCGGGTTGTTTGATGACAAAAATTTGTTCATAGCCAACTGGGGTTTATGAAAGAAAATTAGCCACAAATACTTTTATAAACTTTGGGAAGTATTCCCATAATTTTCAAAGAAAAGAATAATACCAAAGAGGTATTCTTCCCACTTCTGCTATTTCCAGAATAGAAAGAGTAGTTGAGACAATACTTTTATAAAATACATTTGTAACATGAAATGAGTTCTCATATAAGAGTGAACCTCATTTCTAATTTTTGTTAAGCTTGTGCTTCAAAAATAAATACTCCTTTCATAAGTAATAGACTTTTTTTTAGAGTTGACCAGGAAGGAAATATTAGAAAATGGTTTTACTTGGAAAATAAATTGAAAATATTTTGTAAGCATGTCCCCACTGGCCATTATAGAATTTAGATGTATTTTAGATAAGTTGGGCCACAAGCCTACTTGAAGATCAAACAGACATAAGAAGTCACACAAGTCAAGTTATCACGCATGGTTCAAGCAAAGTCAATGCAAACAACATTCTAGCATTTCTAGTGACATGATCTCAAGAGCACCATGATTGTGTTGGCCCACAATCTTATTCATCAAACAACACACTCACAAACATGATCTTCACAACAATGAAGGCAAACAAGAACAAAACATTATTTTATTTAGTTAATGTCAAAAAGTTTTTGTTGGCCCTCATTTTTGCCTCACTAAACTCTACCTAACCAAGTTCAAAATTTTTGGGGTGTTACATACTCCCTTTGCAATATTTTTCCCGTTGTCAGTGATGATATTGTGGGGGACTCCATATCTTGTGATGATCTCGTTGAAGAACTTGATGGTGGACGAGCCGTCAAGTTTTTTTGATTGGCTTAGCTTCGATCCACTTGGTGAACTTGTCCACTGCAACTAGCAGATGCGTCAAGCCCCCGGGCGCCGTCTTGAATGGTCCGACCATGTCCAAGCCCTAGACAGCAAATGGCCAGGTGAGCGGGATGGTCTTGAGGGCTGCCGCTGGAGTGTTCCGATGCTTGGAGAAATGCTGGCAGCCGTTGCAATGCATCACCAATTGGTATGCGTCCTTTTGGGCCGTCGGCCAATAGAAACCATGGCAGAAAGCTTTAGCCACCAAGGCCCTGGAAGATGCGTGATGCCCGCACTCCCCTTGATGTATCTCTCTCAGCAGCTCTAGCCCTTCTTCTGGCTCGATGCACTTCTGGAAGATTCCTGACACGCTGCACTTGTACAGCTCACTGTTGATGATGGTGTATGCTAGCGCACGACGTTGGAGTCGCCTAGCTTCCGCTTCGTCTTGTGGCAAGTCCCTAGTGATGAGGTAGTTAGAGAATGGCTCCGCCCATGATGGTATCTCCCGGATGTGGAAGACGCTGGCGACCAAGGGATCAGCAGCCCCCGGGTCCATCGCCGTGCCGGCTTCGTATGGTTTGCCGGCTGTAGGGGCCGGCCCGGAGACGGCAGCCCCCGAGTCCAGTGGTGGCATCTGATCCGGAGCAGGTTCTTCGGGCATGTAGATGGAGGTAGATTCCAGCGAGGGCTTGATGGATGACTTGCGGATGATCTCCAATGACACCCCAGTTGGGATATCCTGCTTGGTGGAGCCGATCTTGGATAGCCGGTCTGCCTCGACGTTGTTTGCTCTGGGGATGTGATGGAACTCGCAGCCCTTGAAGAATCCGTAGAGCTGCTACACATAGAAGTGAAAGGAGGCCATGTTGGCATCCTTGGTGTCCCATTCCCCCGAGACCTGGTGTACCACCAGGTCAGGGTTTCCGAAGCAAAGGATCCTCCGAATGCCAATCTCCTTGGCCAGCTTGAGCCTATGCACCAGGGCCTCGTATTCGGTGACGTTGTTTGACACACAGAAGTACATCTATAGCATGTACTGCAGCTTGTCTCCCTTAGGAGAAGTGAGGACGACGCCGGCTCCCAAGCCCCCGAGCATCTTGGAGCCATAAAAGTTCATGCGCCAGTATGTTGAGTCTGGATCCAGTGGCAGGTACTGGTGCTCTCCCCAGTCAGCGAAGAAATTCGCTATGATCTGAGACTTGATTGTCATCCTGGGCTTGTACTGAATGGTATGAGTAGGAAGCTCAATCACCCATTTAGCCACCCTGCTAGTTGCATCCTTACACCCTATGATCTCCGAGAGCAGAGTGGTGCTCACCACCATGATAGGATGCTCCTCGAACTAGTGCTTCAGCTTCCTAGCCACCATGTACACATCGTACGCGACCTTCTGGTAGTGCGGGTAGTTCTGCTTGGAGAGAGTGAGCACCTCACTTAGGTAGTACACTAGGCATTGAACCGGCAGCTCCTTGCCTTCCTCGGTACGCTCCACCACGATCACAATGCTGATGACTTGCAGAGTAGCTGCAATGTAGAGCAGCATTGGCTCCCGTGGAGCCGGCGCTGCCAAGATTGACACGGTAGACAAGGCTCGCTTGAGGTCATTGAAGGCATCATCAGCGCGCTGGGACCAAATGAAATGGTCCATCTTCTTCATCAGCTGGTACAGCAGCATGGCTTTCTCCTCAACCCGGCTGATGAACCGACTGAGTGAGGCCAAATATCCAGCAAACTTCTGCACATCTCTGAGCTGGGTGGGCGGCTCTAGGGCCTCGATGGCTTTTATCTTTGAGGGGTTAGCCTCGATCCCTCGCTGGGAAACGATATAACCTAGGAGCTATCCAGCCGGCACGCCGAAGGTGCACTTCTCGGGATTGAGCTTCATGCAATAGCGCCGCAGGTTGGTGAAGGTCTCCTTGAGATCATCCAGGAGCGTGCCACTCTGCTTGGTCTTCACCACCACATCGTCCACATAAGCGTGCACGTTTTGCCCAATCTGCCCTTGCAGACATCGCTGCATGGTTCACTGGTAAGTTGCTCCAGCGTTCTTCAAGCCAAAGGGCATGGTGACGTAGCAGTAGGCTCCATATGGGGTGATGAAGGACGTCTTGATCTGATCTGGCTGGTAGAGCAAGATCTGGTGATAGCCTGAATAGGTGTCCAGGAAAGATAGCAGGTCACAACCGGCTGTGGAGTCGATCACCTGGTTGATGTGCGGTAGCACGAAGGGGTCCTTGGGGCAAGCCTTGTTGAGGCTGGTGTAGTCGATACACATGCGCCAAGTATTGTTCTTCTTCAGGACCAAGACTGGGTTCACCAAACAGTCAAGGTAAAATACTTCCATGATGAAGCCGGCTGCAAGGAGCCGGGCAATCTCCTCACCAATGGCTTTCCTTTTCTCTTCTGCAAAGCACCATAGCGGTTGCTTGACCGGCTTGGCATCCGGCTAGAAGTTGAGTGAGTGCTTAGCCAGCTCCCTCATCACACCTGGCATGTCCTTTGGAGACCATGTGAAGATGTCCCAATTCTCACGGAGGAAGCTGGTAAGCTCGCTTTCCTATTTAGAAGAGAGGCCGGTGCGGATAATGATGAACTTGGTGGGGTCGCTCTCGTCTAACAAGATCTTCTTGGTGTCATCGACCGGCTTGAACTGCTCCACCGGTGACTGGCAAACTGACACATCTTGCTAGGCCAGCTCCACGCAATGGAGGAGTTGCCACTTCTCCTTGGCGATGACCAATGCCTCTGCCAGCTGTGAGCTCTCTTTGGCGCACGCCAATGACTTCTTGAAGCTTCCCGAGACTGTGATCACACCTCTGGGTCCTAGGAGCTTCATCTTGAGATAGGCATAGTGTGGCACCGCCATGAACTTGGCCAGGGCTAGACGGCCAAGCAGCGCATGGTAGGGACTGCTAATGTCCACTACCTCGAACCAGATGGGCTCGCAGTGGCTATTACCTTTCTTTCCGAAGAGAACCTCCAGCTGCACCCTGCCCATAGGGGTGCACGAATGCCCAGGCACGATGCCATGGAAGGTGAGCTGGCTCGGTTTCAGCTGAGCAAGCGAGATGCCCAGCTTCTCCATAGAGCTATGATAAAGAAGGTTGATGCTGCTGCCACCGTCCATGAGCACGCGGGAGAACCGGCATGTGTGCGTATCAAAGCACATGATAGGATCTAGGACTAGAGCATATTCTCCAGGGCTGGGCATCAGTCTCAGATGGTCCTCGCGCCCCCAGGTGATGGCCGCCTCAGACCAGTGCATGAACTAGGGCTCTGCAGGCATGACGGCACTCACCTCCGCCTCATACCAAAGGTTGTTCCTTTTGTCTTTCCCCGGGGTGATAAAGATATGGTACTGCTCGACATCCGCCGGAAAGTCATCGTCACCTTGGTCTGGCTTGTTGGCAGCCGGCTCATGCTGCTGGTCCTCCTGACCTTTAGCCAGCTGCACTTGCGAGGCTCCAGGGAGCTGCTGAGCCCTGCTCCAGCTCTCTCATGAACCGGCACTGATGCATGGAGTGGGTCGCTTCCCTGTCGGGGCTGCTGTGGAATTTGCATGGCTGGTCAAGCACATCATCGAGGGTGTACTTGCCCTCCTTGTGCCCCTAACTGCTACTGGTAGCCCCCGAGCCTCCTTGGTCAGACGCCACTCACTTTGAGCTAGCAGATCCCTTGGGGAGCATCTCCATGTGGTCAAGCCACAGATGGATGTGCAGAGCCAGCGGGCAGGCCTGAGACTCCAGCCCTGGCGCTGGCACCGAGACTTGGCACGGCCTGCCAGCCCTGCCAGCCTGCTAGGCATGGCGGCCTCGGGCGTTGCAGCTCGGAGCACAACCATCCTGTCCGTGCCCTCTGCAGCCCTGGCTTGCCGATGGTGACCGCTGGATCTGGCCAGGGCCCATCGCAGCGAGGCCATGGCCGCGCTTCGGGTCATGAGCAAGCTCAACCGGCATGCCTCCCTATGCATCATAGAACTCGCAGAGCATGGTGCTTGTTCAGCGTTGTGCGTCCTTGTCCTCGGCCACCTTGCTGAGGAGAACGAGGCACGTCTGCTCTAGGGCCTTGGCGACCCGGGTGGGGTCGATGACATGGTTGAGTGGTGTGTGTAGGTCCACCACAAAGATGTCTGAGGCATCCTGCTCTGGGAGTGGAGTGTTCTGCTCCTGTGGAAGAAGGCATTCGAGCAGTGGGCACGGTGAGTCGCCGCCCTTGTCATCTCCCAGGGCCATCACCTCAACCATGGTGCCAAGATTGCTGCTTTCACTGCAGCTCAAGCCTCCATCGCCGAGAGGGATGAGGATGTTGGTCACCTCCTCTGAGAAGGGCTTGGCAACATAGATGCAGTGGCTGCCGACATCGAGGAAGGAGCCGCTGTCGCCGAGGCCGTCCATGAAGTAGGCCAGATTGTTGCTGACATAGTCGAAGGTGTCAAACCTCTAGACAAGGCCGGAGGCAACCTTCTCGCTGAGAGTCAATGGGGATCCCAGCCGGAACTTGACTCCGGTCGCTGCCGCGTGTTGCCCGACGGTGGGCGCCAACTGTCGTGGGATTTTAGTGACAGTAGCCATGGGGATGGCTTAACGAAGGGGCTCGATGGTGTGCGGCGATGGGTCCAGCTCGAGATTGTGTAACTAGGACACTACTATTTACCTAGCTTCAGAGCCCTCCACGCTGGAGGTGACACCCCTACTTCCTGCCTTGTTTTGTATTATCTTCACAGTGGTTACAATGCTCCTCGAGCTGTTCGGTCTAGAGAAGGAAGAAGAAGATCGGATCTCCCTAGTCTAAGGGTCCAGACCCCCTTATATAGGTGGGGGTCTGGTTACAGGTTAGGTGGCTAGCTGCCCGGCTCCTCTGTGGCTGCGTCTTCGGTGTGATCCTCTGGCCCCTGACCTCTGGCCTGATGACAGCAACTTTATAAAGCGACTTTTCCCCCTTGGACCGGCATCTGGGAGGCATATGCCCTCCCTTTTGCCTCGAATCCTTTCGTGGGGAAGGCTCCTCCTCGCTGGTTGGTGGAACCTGGACGTGGCCTGCATCATGCCCATCCTTCTCCTCTGTCGATCTTGTCGGGGCCAGGCCTCTTTCGGCAAAGCAGCCATTGGAGGGATCTTGTCATCTTTGCCGGCCCTGGCGCTCCTTGGTGGAGTCGCTAGCCGGCTGCTGGCATAGCTGGCCCTTTGGACAGAGCCGGTCTTCCTGACTTAGCGCCGTGGAGATTCCTGGGACGTCAGCTGGCATAGTGCTGCCCTTGGCATACCCCAGAAGTCATCCCCACGACAATGAGGTAGTATGCCCCATTGCCTAGCACCCAGTTGACAATGAACGGTCCCTCCCAGGGAGAAGACAGCTTGTGCATGCCCTTGGTGTTTTGGACCAGATGGAGTATGAGATCTCCTTTGCAAAACACGAGTGGATGGATCTTCTGGCTGTGGTATCATTGTAGCTGCTACTGATAGAGTTCTGATCTAGCCAAGGCCAGCTCTCGTGCATCCTCGAGGAGGTCGATGCCATCTTCACGAGCTTATTTTGCTTGCTTCTCTGTGTACTAGACGACTCTAGGTGCATCGAATTCGATGTCGATGGGCAACACCGCTTCTGCTCCATAGACCAGGAAGAAAGGAGTGAAGCTGATAGAGCGATTGGGAGTGGTGCGTAGGCTCCAGAGCACTAAGGGTAGCTCTTTGACCCAGCAGCCGGCTAAGCGCTCGAGAGGCTTGACCAATCTTGGTTTGATGCTAGCTAGGATCAGCCCATTTGCTTTCTCTACTTGCCCATTAGACTGAGGATGCGCCACAGATGCCAAGTCCAGCCGGATGCCCTTCTGGCCGCAGTACTCTATGAAGATTCCCTTTGCAAAGTTTATCCCATTGTCAGTGATGATACTATGGGGGACTCCATATCTTGTGATGATCTCATTGAAGAACTTGATGGTGGACGAGCCATCAAGTTTTTTGATTGGATTAGCTTTGATCCACTTGGTGAACTTGTCCACTGCAACCAGTAGATGCGTCAAGCCCCCAGGCACCATCTTGAATGGTCCTACCATGTCGAGGACCCAGACAGCGAACGGCCAGGTAAGTGGGATGGTCTTGAGAGCTGCTGCTGGAGTGTTCCGATGCTTGGAGAAACATTGGCAGCCGTTGCAATGCTTTACCAATTGGTCTGCATCCTTCTGGGCCGTCGACCAATAGAAACCATGGCGGAAAGCTTTAGCCACCAAGGCCCTAGAAGATGCGTGATGCCCGCACTCCCCTTGATGTATCTCTCTCAACAGCTCTAGCCCTTCTTCTGGCTTGATGCACTTCTGGAAGATCCCTGACATGCTGCACTTGTACAGCTCGCTGTTGATGATGGTGTATGCTAGCACATGATGTTGGAGTCGCCTAGTGACAAGGGTATAGCTAATAGAGCCCGTTAGTTGAGTACCCCTGAGGCCCGTTAAGCTAGGCCCAATTGTAAATATAGTCGAGATACGAGTTCTTACCGTATGTCGATATTGTAATATGCATCGGACCCTACCGATCCTTGAGACCTGGCCACCTATATATAGGGTCCAGGAGGGGACAATGTAGGCTAGATTGAAAGCAAGCCAGGTTCAACACCCAAGTTTACTTTCGATATACACTTATTTCGACTAACCTCAACTTCGAGTTCATCCGATGCCCTGTCTTCCCGATCCTAAGTCCTTCATCTAGGACATTTGTCGAGTTTACCCTCATCAATTGGCGCCGACCATGGGGAGCCTGGGCATTGGAATCATGAATTCGACGGCTTTTTCGCTTTTAGCCAACAGCAATGCAGAATTCGACAAAAATCAAGAGATGGAGTTAACAATCGGAAGTTTAAACATCCTCATTGGGCCATCGGGTTCATCCCGCCTCTCAGATTCGATGAAACCAGATCCATCGGTGAGTAAGCCCAAAACAGAAGTAGTGTTGGAATCGTCGGAAGGCTCTTCCAGCGAGGTAAACTCACCGGTCAGCTTAGGAAAAGCACCAGTCGCAGAAGGCGACAAAATTTGGGAAAAATTTGACTTAGAAGAAAGAGCATGTAAAATGCACAACAGTGCAATGGACTTCGCCGCTGGAAGTAGTGGCATCTCCAAAAAGGTACACCAGCTATGCATCATTATCACTAAAGCAGAAGAAGAAAACAACAACGAAGGAAGCAAAGGGGTCGACAGGCAAGTCGACAAAATAAAAGAACACAACAAAAGAGAGAAGGAGAAAGTTCACATTTCAGCTGGAGAATGGAGGATCATCATGTCAGCTATCAATCATGGCACAGAAGTACCCAAAGGATCGAGAAGAGAAGTTCTAATGGGATATCAGTATGCACTATACCAACACAGGAAGAAACTAAGGGAGGAAAGAGACATGCTTTTTCAAGATAATAATAGTATGTCAAATGAAGAGTATTGGGATGATTATAGCGAAGATTTAGAATACAGCAGGGAAAGGCGCGGAGACCCGAAACACAATAGAAGGGCAGCCGCGCAGAGTAGGGAGGAAAGGTATTCAAGAAGTATTACTCCATAGCCAGAGGAAGAGGAAGAAGACTTTGTGCAAGAAACACCAGAAGTAGCGCTGATAGCAGCACAGGCATATTTACTAACCACGCAGCCAGAACTCGGAGATCCGCGGGAAGACATGCACCAAGCCGCAATACGAAGCCTCGGGATAGTGGAAGACAAGATCAGGGGAAAAGTTCCAGAGACAAACTTGACAAGCTACAAGGAAAAGCGAAGGGAGAAGTTCAAACATAATACCATACAAAATGAGTCTAGCGAGTCATCAGAAGAAGAAAGGCGACACAAGAGGAAAGAGGACACAAGAAATATAATAGCACAGGCTCGAGTAAATAAGTCACACCACGCCTGGAGGGAAGAAAACTATGAAGACAATGAAAAAGAGATGGGCGCATTATGCTTTACCCGCAGGGTTTGCAAAACACGAGTACCCAAAGGATTCAAGTTACCGCACGACCAGCAAAACTATGATGGGTCGTAGGAACCTACTCTATGGTTATCGGATTATTTGTAGGTAGTACAGATATTAGGGGGGACAAAAGCAACTGCAATGCAAAGTTTGCAACTACACCTCACCGGCGCAGCACGGTCCTGGTTGAATACCTTACCTAATGAGTCCATTGGAAGCTGGGGAGAACTCAAAAACCAATTTGCACGAAATTTCCGTTCGACATACAAGCGCCCAGCATCGGTGGAGGAATTCAAAGCGTGTGTGCAAAGGAAAGGCAAAACTCTACGCTCTTATATACAGCGATGGAGTGTAATCAAAAACGTAGCAGAGGACATGTCTGACGAATGATCAATAGATGCTTTTTTGGCCGGCCTTCGTCGCTCAGATCTCATAGAAGAGATAGGAAGAACAAGGCCAACGACAGTAGTAGAGTTAATGGAAGAAGCCAACAAATTTGCTGATGGAGAGGACATGTATAATAACAAAAGAGGCGTTCAGCAGAAGTCAACAGAACAAGTAGACAAAAGAGATGACACCGCAGCAGGGATAATCAAGGAAGTAGAAATCAGGTAGCCACGGGTTACGAAGCAAGGGAAGATGAAGGATATGAAAATAGAAGGTTTTAGGCAAAGGGAGTAGAAAAATCAAGATACTCTGGCCCATCGGCCAAAGACATGCTATACGGACCTTGTCGAATCCATTACGCATATCTTGATGGAAAAAGAGTCTCAAATCACCAGATGAAGGATTGTAGAACTTTCCTGAGACTACAAGGCGCCATGGGTTCAAGCCAAGGGGGACGGCAAGGAGAGAAACACACAAGTCAAGGATACCAATTACAAAGGCTAGCAAGGCACCTAGAATCAAAAGTATACATATCAGCAATGATTCAACCAGTGCCTAAATCAAAGAAAGAGCGAAAGAG
Source organism: Dactylis glomerata (assembly GCA_007115705.1). Classification (NCBI taxonomy): domain Eukaryota; kingdom Viridiplantae; phylum Streptophyta; class Magnoliopsida; order Poales; family Poaceae; genus Dactylis; species Dactylis glomerata. The sequence continues at coordinate 2,636,023 of QXEO01000464.1, read as the reverse complement.
CATATCTAGGCAAGTAAACCTAGCAATATCATCACCACCATCCACCACAGAATATTTGCGGTGGTCAGATCAACCAGTCAAGTTCAGCAGAACAGATCACCCAAGAAAAGTTCCTAGGCCGGGCCACTCGCTAATGGTATTAAAGGCGCAAATAGGAGGGTACGACATCGGGAGAGTGTTTATGGATGCAGGGAGTGGCATAAACTTAATATATGCTAGAACACTAAAGGTAATGTGTATCTCACTTTCAAGCCTGAAGCCAATAGATTGCTCCTTCCATGGAATAGTACCAGGAGCCACAAATTACCCTCTAGGAAAAATAGAACTCGACGTCTGCTTTGGCAGTAGCAGCAATTATCGCAGAGAGAAGTTGGAATTCAAAGTTATGGATTGGCCATCACAGTACCATGCAATCATAGGGTGCCTAGCATTTTCAAAGTTCATGGCAGTACCTCATTACGCATATCTTATGCTAAAAATCCTAGGACCCAAAGGAACAAATACAGTGCAGGGGAGCTTTGAAGTAGCCAACACATGCGACAGAGAATTCAATAGGATAGCGCAAACCTTCGGCATGATAGCAGAGTATGAGAGGCTAAAAGGAGAAACAGATCATAATGTGCTACCCAACGTTGGACGATCCCTACCAGATTAGGCTTTCGATACAACTCAGGACTCAAAGAAGATCTAGGTCCATCCTACAGACCCAAACAAGACGACATCGATTGCAGGAAACCTCGATCCTGCATAGGAAAGCATGCTCATTGAGTTCCTCCTTGAGCACTGGGAAATCTTCGCCTGGTGTCCTTCAGACATGCCAGGGGTTCCCAGGGAACTCATCGAGCATGCACTAAATGTAGATCCTAAAGCAAAGCCAGTCAAGCAACCATTGCGAAGATTTGATGAACCCAAAAGGAAGGTGATAGCATCAGAATTGCACAGGCTAGAAAATGCCGGATTTATCAGAAAAATAAAAACCTCGAGTTGGGTATCTAATCCAGTGATTGTACCCAAGAAAAACATAGATGTACAAAGAGTATGTGTCGACTACACATCTCTCAATAAGCATTGTCCAAAGGATCCCTTCCCTCTACCCCGCATCGATCAGATAATTGATTCGACAGTGGGCTGCGCAAGGCTTTCCTTTTTGGATGCATATTCTGGCTACAACCAGATCAAGTTGAAAAAAGAAGATGAAGAAAAGATAGCCTTCATCACACCTTATGGGGTGTTCTACTATCAAGTAATGCCATTCGGCCTAAAAATGCAGGAGCACCGTATCAACGGATGATGCAAAATTGCCTTGGGGGCCAAATAGGATGCAACATCCAAGTCTACATTGATGATGTAGTCATCACTACAAGAGAGGAGGAATCCCTTATCAGCGACTTGGCAGAAACCTTCGACAACCTGAGCAGGTACAAGCTCAAGCTTAACCTGACAAAATGTTCCTTTGGCATATCAGCAGGATAACTCTTAGGGTTCCTAGTGTTAGCATGGGGAATAGAGGCGAACCCAGAGAAGATACAAGCAATTTTAGCAATGGGGAAACCCATGAAATTACACAACATACAGAAACTCACTGGACGCGTTGTGGCACTAAGTCGATTTGTTGCTCGATTGGGAGAAAAGGCGCTCCCATTTTATGCACTTATGAAAAAGTCAGATGATAAGTTTGAATGGACAGCAGAAGCAGACACAGCTTTTGTGCAGTTGAAAAAAGTGCTCTCCACGCCACCAGTGTTGGTCGCACCAAAAGAAAAGGAGCCACTACTACTCTACATCGCTGCAACCCACTAAGTGGTGAGCACAGTACTAGTAGTCAAAAGAAGTGAAGAGGGGAAAGCCCACGGCATCCAGAGGCCGGTATATTTCATCAGTGAAGTACTATCTCCGACAAAATAGAGGTACCCACATTATCAAAAGCTTGCATATAGTGTTTTTACAATAGCACGAAAATTGTGACAATACTTTGCGGTGCACCCAATTATAGTGATCAATGAAGTGCCACTATCAAACATATTGAACAATCCTTCAGCAATAGGACATGTCTCTTTGTGGGGAATCAAATTACCTCCCATGGACATCACATATGAAAAGAGGAAGGCGATCAAGTCACAAATCTTGCCAGATTTCACAGCAAAATGGCTGGAGCTGCAGAGCACAGGACCACCAGATTTATCGAGTGTCTGGACAATGTACTTCAATGGTTCTAAGAGAGTCCAAGGCGTAGGAGCAGGAGTAATCTTGATATTGCCGCATGGCGACAAGCTGAAGTACATTTTAAGGATGAGTTTTCCGTAGGCTTCTAATAATGAGGTAGAGTACGAGGCTTTGTTGCATGGAATGAAGATGGCCAAAGCATGTGGAGCAACTCACCTAAAAATATTTGGAGATTCAAACCTTGTCATCCAGCAAGTTATGAACAGGTGTGACACAATCACTGACAACATGATGGCCTATGAGAATTTATATCACTATCTCAAAGGAACATTTGATGGATGCGAAATCTCGCACATCAGCAGAAATAGCAATGAAGAAGCCAACAATTTAGCAAATATCGGTTCACAATGTTTATCTGTACCATCTGGAGTCTTCTGGGAGGAAATAGTGGAAAGGTCGATAAAAAGTGTCAAAAGTTTGACTACTGCAGTAGGCTCGGGGGCTACGCCAGAACCCAAAGAAGTCATGATGATAGAAGAAACCTGGGTGCAGCCATATCTCACATACATGATAAATTAAACAATTACCAGAAGATGTAGTGGAAGCCAAGAGAATAACTCGATGATCGAAAGCATTTGTCGTGTTGCAGAGAAAATTATACAAGAGTATAACTGGCATTTTGCAGCATCGCATAACACCTCAAGAAGGACAAGTGATATTAAAAGATATACACGCCGGAGTATGTGGCCATCATGCTAGCAGCAGGGCAATAGTGGCAAAAGCATTTCGAGCAGGATTCTATTGGCTCACAGCCATTGAAGACGCAAAAGATATAGTTTAGAAGTGTGAAGCATGTCAAAGATTCACATCTCGACCACACGCGCCAGCAGCAGAGTTACAACCAATACCATTGTAATGGCCCTTTGCACAATGGGGCCTCGATATGGTGGGGAAATTGAACAAATCTTGGCCAGGAGGACATGTTTACATGCTTGTGGCAGTCGACAAATTTACCAAGTGGGTGGAAGCAGCCCTAGTAACAACTCAGGATTCGACAGCAGCAATCAATTTCATTAAGTCAATAGTATTCTGTTTCGGTGTGCCATATAGCATCATCACGGACAATAGGACAAACTTCACTTCAAAGGAATTTAAGAGTTATTGCGAAGGATTGGGAATCAAGCACAATTTTGCATCTGTAGCACACCTGAAGACAAATGGGCAAGTCGAAAAAGCCAATGGCCTAATATGTAATGGGATAAAAAAGAGGCTCTTAGCACCTCTCGAGAAAGCCAAGAGCGCTTGGGTAGAAGAATTGCCTCCGTTCTTTGGAGTTTAAGAACCACGCCTAACGCAGCAACTCAAGAAACTCCTTTCTTCCTAGTCCATGGCGTAGAAGCTATGCTTCCAATAGAAGTTACACACGAAGCTCCAAGAGTAATGACATATGATGAAGTAACATCAACAAAAGTGTTACAAGACGACGTCGATACACTAGATGAAGCAAGAGATAAAGCATTAGAAAGAGCCATGCAGTATCAACAGAGCCTACAGAACTACCATAGTAGTAGAGTTCATCCACGATCCTTTGTGGTGGGAGATCTAGTCTTACGACTCAGGCAAGACAGCCACAGTAAATTAGAGTCCCCTTGGGTGGGACCTTACATCATCACAGAAGTGATACCAGGAGGAGCTTATCGGCTACAAGACAAGAAGACAGGAAAAGACGAGAGCAACCCATGGAATGCAGAGTAGCTATGATGTTTTTATGCATAGAAGAAATCTAGTGGTATCAGTAAACTCGAGTTAACCCTCTGAACCCAGAACATGAGGCCATAGGTTGGGTTCCTTGGGTTGAACTCGACAAATTGTACAAATATGTTTACTTCTCCGCTAGGGGGCTTCAACCCTCGGGTCGTACGAAAGAAAATTTTATCACGATATGGAGATCTTTTTACATTACTAGGTTGTGCAGGCAACCCAATATTCTTCAAAGTAATTGGTTCACAAAGAACCTGATATATATAAAGCGTGCCTTGGAACAATGATTTGTTCTCATGGTCTATTAAAAAAAAGGCAAAATACGAATATTTATTACAAATAGCACGGTGGCAAGGCAACTAAAATAAGAGATTACATAAAGCAGATTCTAATGGAAGTGAACTTTAGCTTTGTACTCCTTCTGGCACTGGGTGCCATCGTAGATTTTCATGTCGAAATTTGACGTGCCGATGTGAAAGTCAAAAGTCATGAAGAAGCCTTGGTGGAGGTCATGGTCTTCTGCAAACTGCGACCAGCCACCCTTGAAGTATTACTCACTGTCATCGTCATACCAAACCTCCACTTTGTATGGAGTCCCTCCACCAGATTGTTCATGAAGAACCGCTTCTCGCAGTTCTTGCCCATCCATGAACTTGGCTGTGCATTGGTGATGTAGAAGAAAGAGAATATTCTGGGAGAAGCATAACGAGGGATAGGAGGTGGAGCGCTTGGACCTAGGGTGGCGCCAGTCACCTTTGGTTTATTTTTGCTACCAGGCGGGTGGCCGGGACGACGCTTCGCCAGAGCAGATGATGATGATCCTGCAAAAACTGGAGTTGTTTTGCTCTTACTTCTATGAGGGCAGCCATGACCCCGCGGCGCCATCGGGGAGCCAAGGTTTAGATGAGAACCATCTGCATCAGCCATGCAGAAAAGTGGGGAGAATAGAAACCCTACATGAAAAAAGAAGATGATGCGGCGGAGGAGGAATCTGTTTAGGGTTTTTACCCTCATCGAAGATGCTTTATTTATAAGCACATATTAGCAGGCCCCCGTGATAGCAAGGCCCATAAACATATTTTATCAAGGAGTTAAATTCTGCACATAGCAGATGATAGTAACAAGAAAGAAAAAAAGGAGAGAAAGTATGATCGAAAGATATAAAAAAAACCCTCGCCTTGGGCTCGGGGGCTTACAAATAGAAGAAACCAGAAGGAAGAAGAAGAAGTCAATTTGAGCCTATGATTGATTATAAGTATCCAACCATAGCCTCAGGGGCTACTCCCATCGGGAGCGCTGAGCGCGCACCCAATAGAAAATAAGACAATGAGCAATAAAGATGAAGAAATCTATCATGCAAACTTCGACTATGTAGTCGATAAAATGTAGAGCAACTACTCCCATCGGGAGATACTTGGGAGAAGTTAATATAATTCAAAATTCTTTGATTTTATTAGTCAAAAGAGACTGCGACATGAGATTCTCGAGTTGCGTTATTGCAACAAAACTCGAATGTCATGATTTATCACGAAGGTAAGACCCCAGGATCCGTCCTATGTGGCCTGGTATACGCACATGGATGCACTTTGCTGGTATGTATTCATGTCTACAACGCAAAGAAAATCCTGGTGGATGCACTGGGTACCCTGAGAATCACTGGGATTCATTCTTTGTAAGTCCTAAATGCAGCAAAAGAGTGGGTTTGACCAGTATCCTGAATTCAAATCTAAGGGGATTGAATTTGAAGTAGGTGGCAAGTATCTGTTCTGGCAGTTAACTGACCTCTTGATCCGTCAGAGTTGTCAGACTTGTTCATCAAAACCCCTTGTGAATATTATCATAAAATTATGTCCAAACACCAAGTCGAAGATTTGAAGATATAAAGAAGTCGAAGAATTGATCAAGTTGAAGATTTAAAGACTAGAGATTCAATCCAAATCTACAATTCTGATAGAATCTCAGGTGCTACTAACAAGGGTATAGCTAATAGAGCCCGTTAGTTGAGTACCCCTGAGGCCCGTTAAGCTAGGCCCAATTGTAAATATAGTAGAGATATGAGTTCTTACCGTATGTCGATATTGTAATCTGTATCGGACCCTACCCGATCCTCGAGACCTGGCTACCTATATATAGGGGCCAGGAGGGAACGGTGTAGGCCAGATTGAAAGCAAGCCAGGTTCAACACTCAAGTTTACTTTTGATATACACTTATTTTGACTAACATCACCTTCGAGTTCATCTGACGCCCTGTCTCTCCGATCCTAAGTCCTTCATCTAGGACATTTGTTGAGTTAACCCTCGTCACCTAGCTTCTGCTTTGTCTTGTTGCAAGTCCCTAGTGATGAGGAAGTTGGAGAATGGCTCTGCCTAGGATGGTATCTCCCAGATGTGGAAGACGCTGGTGACCAAGGGATCATCAGCCCCCGGGTCTATCGGCATGCCGGCTTCATCTAGTTGGACGGCTGTGGGGGCCGGCCCGAAGACAGCAGCCCCCGAGTCCTTCGTCGAGCCAGCCACACTGGGCTGGCCGACTGCTTCCTTCAGCCCCGAGGTGGCAGCCCCCAAGACCAGTGGCGGCATCTGAGCCAGAGCAGGGTCTTCAGGCACGTAGATGGAGGTAGATTCCGGTGAGGGCTTGATGGACGGCTTGCGGATGATCTCCAACGATACCCCAACTAGGATATCCTGCTTGGTGGAGCTGATCTTGGACAGCCGGTCCACCTCATTGTTGTTTGCTCTAGGACGTGATGGAACTCACAGCCCTCGAAGAATCTACAGAGCTGCTGCACGTAGAAGTGATAAGAGGCCATGTTGGCATCCCATTCCCCTGAGACCTGGTGTACCACCAGGTCGGAGTCTCCGAAGCAAAGGATCCTCCGAATGCCAATCTCCTTGGCTAGATTGAGCCCATGCACCAGGGCCTCGTATTTGGCGATGTTGTTTGACACGCAGAAGTGCATCTGCAGCACATACTACAGCTTGTCTCCCTTGGGAGAAGTGAGGACGATGCTGGCTCCCAAGCCCCCAAGCATCTTGGAGCCATCGAAGTTCATGCGCCGGTATGTTGAGTCTAGAGTCAGCGGCAGGTACTGGTGCTCTTCCCAGTCAGCAAAGAAATCCGCTATGATCTGAGACTTGATTGTCGTCCTGGGCTTGTACTGAATGGTATGAGCAGCAAGCTCAATCGCCCATTTAGCCACCGTGCTAGTTGCATCCTTACACCCTATGTTCTTCAAGAGTGGAGTGGTGCTCGCCACCGTGATAGGATGCTCCTCGAAGTAGTGCTTCAGCTTCCTAGCCGCCATGTACATGCCGTATGCGACCTTCTGGTAGTGCGGGTAGTTCTGCTTGGAGAGAGTGAACACCTCACTCATGTATTACAATGGGCATTTAACCGGCAGCTCCTTGCCTTCCTCGGTGAGCTCCACCATGATCACAATGCTGATGACTCACGGAGTAGCTGCAATGTAGAGCAGCATTGTCTCCCGCGGAGCCGGCGCTGCCAAGATTGGCGTGGTAGACAAGGCTCAGTTGAGGTCATTGAAGGCATCATCAGTGCGCTGGGACCAAACAAAATGTTCCATCTTCTTTATTAGCTGGTACAGCGGCATGGCTTTCTCCCCAAGCTGGCTGACGAACCGACTGAGCAAAGCCAAACATCTAGCAAACTTCTGCACATCTGTGAGCTAGGTGGGCAGCTCTATGGCCTCGATGGCTTTTATCTTTGAGGGGTTAGCCTTGATCCCTCGATGGGAAATGATATAACCTAGGAGTTGTCCAGCCGGCATGCTGAATGTGCACTTCTTGGGATTGAGCTTCATGCGATAGCGCCACAGGTTGGCGAAGGTCTCCTTGAGATTGTCCAGGAGCATACCACTCTGCTTGTTCTTCACCACCACATCATCCATGTAAGCGTGCACATTTTGCCCAATCTGCCCTTGCAGACATCGCTGCATGGTTCGCTGGTAAGTTGCTCCAGCGTTCTTCAAGCCAAAGGGCATGGTGACGTAGCAGTAGGCTCCATATGGGGTGATGAAGGATGTCTTGATCTGATCTGGCTGGTAGAGCGGGATCTGGTGATAGCCTGAATAGGCATCCAGGAAAGATAGCAGGTTACAACCAGCTGTGGAGTTGATCACCTAGTCGATGCGCGGTAGCGCAAAGGGGTCCTTGGGGCAAGCCCTGTTGAGGCTGGTGTAGTCGATACACATGCGCCAAGTGTTGTTCTTCTTCAGGACCAAGACTGGGTTCCCCAACCAGTCAGGGTAAAATACTTCCATGATGAAGCCGGCTGCGAGGAGCTGGGCAGTCTCCTCACCAATGGCTTTCCTTTTTCTCTTCTACAAAGCACCGCAGCGGTTGCTTGACCGGCTTGGCATCCGGCCAGACATTGAGTGAGTGCTCAGCCAGCTCCCTCAGCACACCTGGCATATTCTTTGGAGACCACATGAAGATGTCCCGATTCTCAAGGAGGAAGCTGGCGAGCTTGCTTTCCTATTTAGCAGAGAGGCCGGTGCCGATGATGACAAACTTGGTGGGGTCGCTCTTGTCCAACAAGATCTTCTTGGTGTCATCGGCCGGCTTGAAATACTCCACCGATGACTGGCGAACCAGCACATCTTGCTGGGCCAGCTCCACGCGATGGAGGAGGTGCCGCTTCTCCTCGGTGATGACCAACGCCTCTGCCAGCTGTGAGCTCCCTTTGGCGCACGCCAGCGACTTCATGAAGCTTCCCGAGACTGTGATCACACCTCTGGGTCCTGGGAGCTTCATCTTCAGATAGGCACAGTGTGGCACCGCCATGAACTTGGCCAGTGCTGGATGGCCAAGCAGCGCATGGTAGGGACTGCTGATGTCCACCACCTCGAACCAGATGGGCTCGCGGTGGTTGTTACCTTTCTTTCCGAAGAGAACCTCCAGCTGCACCCTGCCCATAGGGGTGCACGAATGCCCATGCATGATGCCATGGAAGGTGAGCTAGCTCGGTTTCAGCTGAGCAAGCGGGATTCCCAGCTTCTCCATAGAGCTCAGGTAAAGAAGGTTGATGTTGATGCCACCGTCGATGAGCACGCGGGAGAATCGACATGTGTGCGTACAGAGCACATGACAGGATCCAGGACTAGAGCGTATTCTCTAGGGCTGGGCATCAGTCGTGGATGGTCCTCGCGCCCCCAGGTGATGGCCGCCTCAGACCAGTGCATGAACTGGGGCTCTGTAGGCATGACGACGTTCACCTCCGCCTCGTACCAAAGGTCATTCCTTTTGTCTTTCCCCGGGGTGGTAAAGATATGGTACTGCTCGACATCCGCTAGGAAGTCGTCATCACCTTGGTCCATCTTGTCGGTAGCCGGCTCGTGCTCCTGGTCCTCCTGACCTCTAGCTGGCTGCAGTTGCGAGGCTCCAGGGAGCTGCTGAGTGCACTGCTCCAGCTCTCTCATGAACTGGCACTGACGCGTGGAGTGGGTCACTTCCCTGTTGGGGGTGCTGTGGAATTTGCACGGCTGGTCAAGTGCAGCATTGAGGGTGTACTTGCCCTCCTTGCACCCCTGACCACTGCCGGCAGCGCCCGGGCCTCCTTGGTCAAACGCCACTCGCTTTGATATAGCAGATCCCTTGGGGAGTGTCTCCATGTGGTCAAGCCATAGATGGATGTGCAGAGCTGGCAGGCGGGCCTGAGACTCCATCCCTGGTGCTAGCACCAGGACTTGGCATGGCCCGCCAGCCCCACCAGCCTGCTGGGCATGGCAGCCTCGGGTGTTGCAGCTCGGAGCATGACCGCCCTGTCCGCGCCCTCCGCGGCTCTGGCTTGCCGATGGCGACCGCTGGATCTGGCCAGGGCCCATCGCAGCAAGGCCATGGCCGTGCTGCGGGTCATGAGCAAGCTCAACTGGTGTGCCTCACTGTGCATTGTAGAACTCGCAGAGCATGGTGCTCATTCGGCGTCGTGCATCCTCATCCTCGGCCACCTTGCTGAGGAGAACGAGGCACGTCTGCTCAAGGGCCTCGGCAACCTAGGCGAGGTCGATGACGTGGTTGAGTGGTGTGCGCGGGTCCACCACAGAGACATCTGAGGCATCCTGCTCTAGGGTGGAGCATTCTGCTCCTGTGGAAGAAGGCGTTCGAGCGGCGGGCGCACGAGGCGTGGTGAGTCGCCGCCCTCCTCGTCTCCCAGGGCCATCACCTCAACCATGGTGCCAAGATTGCTGCTTTCACTGCAGCTCGAGCCTCCATTGCCGAGAGGGTCAAGGACATCGGTCACCTCCTCTGGGAAGGGCTTGGTGACATAGAAGCGGTGGCTACCGACATCGAGGAAGGAGCTGATGTCACCGAGGCCGTCCTTGAAGCAGGCCATATTGTCGCTGATGCAGTCAAAGGTGCCGAACCTCCAGACAAGTCGAGAGGTGACCTTCTCACCTAGAGTCGATGTGGATGCTGGACGGAACTTGACTCTGGTCACCGCCGCACATTGCCCCATGGTGGGCGCCAACTATCATGGGATTTTAGTGACAGTAGCCATGGGGATGGCTTAATGAAGGGGCTCAATGGTGTGCGATGATGGGTCCGGCTCGAGATTGTGTAACTAGGACACTACAGTTTACCCAGGTTCAGGGCCCTCCATGCCAGAGGTAACACCCCTACTTTCCGCCTTGTTTCGTATTATCTTCACAGTGGTTACAACGCTCCTCGAGCTGTTCGGTCTAGAGGAGGAAGAAAAAGATTGGATCTCTCTAGTCTAAGGGTCTAGACCCCTTATATAGGCAGGGGTCTGGTTACAAGTTAGGTGGCCGGCTGCCTAGCTATCGGCTCCTCCGTGGCTATGTCTTCGGTGTGATTCTTTTGCCCCTGACCCCTGGCCTTATGACAGTAACTTTATAAAGCGCCTTTCCTCCCTTGGACCGGCATCTGGGAGGCATATGACCTCCCTTTTGCCTCGGATCCTTTCGTGGGGAAGGCTCCTGCTCGCTGGTTGGTGGAGTCCGGGCGTGGCCTGCGTCATGACCATCCTTTGCATCTGTCGATCTTGTCAGGGTCAGGCCACTTTCGGTGAAGCAGCCATTGGAGGGATCTTGTCGTCTTCGTCGGCTCTAGCTCTCCTTGGTGGAGTCACTAGCCGGCTGCTGGCGTAGCCGGTCCTTTGGATGGAGCCGGTCTTCTTGTCTTAGTGTCATGGAGATTCCTGGGATGCCTGCCGGCTGATAGCGCTGCCCTTGGCATACCCTGGAATTCATCCCCACGACATTGTCCTACACTCAAAAATGAAGAATGTGCTTATATTGATGTTCCCTCATCATATACCCAAGTTCACATGTGCCTTATGGCAATCGGTTCAAAGGTACTACTTTAAATCCCGACACATCTCCTTATGATGAGAGTGATGATGATGATGATAATGAAGCTTTCTTGCATGAGATAGGAATTGTGTATGCCTCTCTTCATGGTAATAATGATGCTCGTGCTAAAGTTGAACACTTAATGGAAACCTTGTTTGAACACAAGGAGACCATTAAGGAATTGAACTCCCTCATTAATGAGAGCAAACAGAGATTAGATCTCCTCAAGCAAGAGCTATTCGAAGAGAAACATACTAATTCTTCCCTATCTCAATCTATTAAATCTTGTGATCTTGCTAATGCTAAATATATTAATAATGCTTGTGCTACTAACTCTACTTCTTGTGAAGCATCTATATTAAAGGATAATGTTGAGCTAAGGGATCAACTTGAGTTGCTAACAAGCAATTATAAGAAATTGGAGGAAAGCCATGAAAAGCTCTTAGGCTCTCATGGGGATCTCCAATCTCTTATAATGGGCTAAAGTTAGCTCATGAGGCAAGTATCACTAAGGAAACATCTTGTGAGCCTCATTTAGACATTAGCACAACTTCAACCCAAAATGCTATATTACCATGTGCTAGTCCTAGTAATTTGTCTAGGCATAATATTTCTACATCTTGTGATGAATTACTTGCTATGCCTTGTTGCTCTAACAATGAAGCTTCTACTTCCTCTAGTACTTGTATTACTACTAACTTTGTAGAGGAAGTCAAAGAGCTCAAGGCCCAAGTCACTAGTTTGGAGAATGACTTGGAGAAGCATCATGAAGGGAAATCCACACTGGATAATATTTTGAGTGTGCAAAAATCCCCTAATGACAAGAGTGGACTTAGATTCAACTCCAGTGACAAGAACAAGTCCAAGAGCAACAAGAAGAATAAGGGCCAAGACCAAGTCAAGAATTTGGCCAAGATTGTTTGCTTCAAGTGTAAGATTGAAGGGCATCATGTGAGATCTTGCCCATTGAAGAAGAAGCACTTGAGTGAGAAGCAACAAGGAAAGTGGCCACAAGGTCAAGATCAAGTGCGACCTCAAGTTGGAGATAGACCACTTCCCAATAAGAAACAAGATGAAACTTCCCAAATCAAGAAATCAATGAAGAAGAGAAAGGGAAGCACTTGTTGCTATATTTGCCATGAGAAGGGGCACCTTGCTTCTTCATGCTTAAGCGGTACCTTATCTAATCCTATCATGGTTGATGATGATTATTCCCTTAGGAAAGATAAGGATGGCAATGACTTTGCCAAGTTAGTTGGAACTCAAAGTGGTGCCAAGGAAAGGACCATTTGGGTTGCCAAGCCTATTGTGACTAACCTCTTAGGACCCAACTTGGTAGGGGACCAACAAGCTAAAATTTGATCAATAGGTGTTTGTGGAGGGCATTTGAGACTTTGCTACCTCATGAAGAAATAAGGGATCTTCATTAATTGTATTTCATCAAGCCAAGTCATTGACACTATCATTTTATATCCAATGTGCCTTGATATGTCTCAAACGTATCTATGATTTTTGATGCTCCATGCTTGTTTATACACCATTTGCCTTGTGTTTTGTTACACTTCATGGCATTTTTATGCATTTTCCGGAACTAACCTATTAATAAGATGCCACAGTGCCAGTTCCCTCTTTTCTGCTCTTTTGTGTTTCAGAAAAAATTACATAGGAAATATTCTCAGAATTGGATGAAACAAAAGCTGAACCTCCCAATATTTACCAAAGCTTCCGGAAGACCAAATAGGACACGGAGAGGGGCCAGGGGCCAGCCTCACCACCAGGGGGCACCGCCCAGCCCCTGGTTGCGCCACCCTATGGTGAGGGCCCCCTGGTCCACTTCTGATGATGCCCCTTCACCTATAAAGACCCCTCAACAGGAAAAACCTAAACACCTGATCACTTTTCCAGAAACACATCGCGATCAGCCACCGTCATCGACCCGAGATCAGGAGGGTCCAGAAACTCTTCCCGGCACCCTGCCGGAGTAGGGAATCACCACTGGATGTCTTCTTCATCACCATGCTTGCCTCCGGTGCGATGAGTGATTAGTCTACCTTGGACTATAGGTCCATAGTAGTAGCAAGATGGTTGTCTTCTCCACCATGTGCTTCATGTTTAGATCTCGTGAGCTTCCCTACATGATCGAGATCATCTTTATGTAATTCTATATGTTATGTTTGTTGGGATCCGATGAATATTGGTGCTATGATTAAGTTGATGTTCTGAAATTTATCTTATGTTATCTCTATGTTGTTTATAATCTTGCATGCTCTCCATTGTTAGTAGCTATCTTGGACAAGTAGATACTAGTGACTCCAAGAGGGGGTATTTATGCTCGATAGTTGGGTTCATGCCTCTATTTAATCTGGGGGAGTGAGAGAAACCTCTAAGGTTGTAGATGTGCTATTGCCACTAGGGAGAAAATAAAAATCTTGTGTCTAAGGATCTTTGCTTTGTTTACATTCCACACATTTCTTAATGCAATTATCTTTTGTTCGCAACATAATACTCTCGGGGTCCTCGGATGATTCCCCACGAGTGGATTATTAGTCATAGATGCAGTTGGATGGTGGTCTATGTATCTTGTTGTAATGCCCAGAGTAAATCTCATAGTGATCCTCGTAACATATGCACGTTATCTTTATTCTATCGATTGCCCAACTGTAATTTGTTTACCCAGTATGTCATTATTTATCTTATGGAGAGACACCACTAGTGAACTGTGGACCCCAGTCCAATTTCCTTTACACTGCTATTACCTATTTACTTTTACTCGCACTGTTTACTTTCTTGCATACTACTATTTCTTTCCAATCGATGAGCTCAATCCTTTGTTTACAGCAAATCGGTGAGATTGACAACCTTATCGTAAGTTGGGAGCAAAGTTCTTGGTTGTGTTGTGTGCAGGTTCTGTGTTGCTGCTGGGGGAAGACATGCCAACAAGCAGTTATCTAGCACCCTTATCTGAAGTGTCACAAAGCTAGCAAGCATCACCTTCTGAAGTTTTGCTTTCTCCTAATGGTTCGGTCAACCTCGGTTTCTTACTAAGGGAAGACTTGCTACTGTGCTCATCATACCTTCCTCTTGGGGTTCCCAACTGGGTGGTGATCTGCCTGCATCAAGCATTTTTTCTGGCACCGTTGCCGGGGAGAAAGAAGATTTCTGCAAGGGGAGTCTTGCACACATGATCTTTTACTTTGTTATTTGTTTTGCTTCACTTTATTTTTGCGTGCATTGTTTTATCAAAAACACAAAAAAATAGTTTCCTTATAGTTGTTATTTTTACTCGTCTGCTTTTTAGTTTTGCTAAAATGAGTAATCCTAAAGTTGAAGTTCGTACTTTTCAGCAACAAGGGAAGAGAGTTTAAAATATGCTTGGTACCGAATTAGTAATGCTCATCATAGGTGTACAAAGAAGCATTCTACCATGATCCTCCTTAGGATTTTATGTTGGTATAACTAGTTGGAATAGGTACATTCTTGATACTCTTGCAGGAGGTAATTTTTTGGGTACTCCCGCTCTAGAAGCATGCACTTTAATTGAAAGTTTAGTGGGAGTACCACCAATTCATGTTGTTAAAACTAAGATCACTGTCGATGGATTTCGTGTCACAAGAACACGGGGTACCATGCGACGGACCCAAAGATTCAAACGCAGGGGGCTGAACGAGGGAGATCTTGGATCGCAACGAAACACAGTGACGGAAGCCTCGAGTCATCGAACGCACAACACACTACAGAGAGGGACGCCGAGCTTTACCCAGGTTTAGGGCCCTCGTGGTGAGGTAAAACCCCTACTTCCTACCTTCTTGTATTACGATGCGATACCTCGCAAGGAGTACAAGGTCTTAGTTATAGAGCTCTAGCTGGCCGGAGGTAGAAGAACCAACTTAGCCTAGCTAGGAGCCCGGAGATGAAGATTCGATCCCCTCTTAGGGGTGGCCTTCCTTCCTTTTATAGCGGCCTGGACCTCCTTCCCCTCATCTTCTTGGGTAAGGGGTTGTCACACACGGCCAAGGAGGGAGGACAACTATAGACTTTATTCTTCCATGGATGTAGTCTTCGTAGAGTAGTGCCGCCGGTCCACCGGAGTGGGTGGAGGAAGCTGATATCCTCCTCTGGCGCCCTGCACCATCCATGCTATTTTTAGGGGGATGGCCAACAACCACCATGCAGCTTTATGCAGACATGGCAAAAGTTGGTCTCCTCCCTGTTGGGGGTAGCATGGGCAGTACGCGGTCTTCTGCCCTTCATCTTCTTGCTCTGCACGCAAACGTGCTGAGTCAACGTGGATGTGGTCCCTCCCCTCACCAGCGGAAGCTCGTGAGGAGGTCTTCTGGTCCTTAGTAGTTGTGCCATTGTTCTCCTCATGAGGCGCCTCCTCATGTGGGTCTTCTCCGCTGAGCCTTGGTCGTCGTTCCTCCCCTGGGCCAAAGTTCGGCTGTTGAAGGGGCCTAGGAGCAGATGGACTAGGATACCCTAGTATCCAGAACACCGACAGTAGCCCCTGGGAGCCTGGCCCATGAACGCGCCCTCCTGAGGGAGTGAAGGGCCAGGGGCCCCCAGAAGTTCCTGGGCCCTCCAATGGCATGCATCAACCATGTGGTCAGAGGACCATATGAAGGTGCAGAGGCAGCGGACGCGTGGCGTGACCGCAGCTGATGACACAAAACCGCAGGCGACACTGCAGTCCCCATGGCATCAACTGTCATGATGGCGCGTCGCTTCACTGCAGAGCGCTGCACCAACACTTCAGTTCCCGCACTAATTTGACGCAACGACGCTGGCCGCGCCCCTTAAATATGGTCTTCTCAAGACCTCTGGCACATCACCTTCTTCCTCCAGTGCCACTTCTTCCTCGATGACCCCCAAGCTGATGGATCCTTCCGCTTCCTCCGCTGCCACCAGAACGAGCTCGGGGGCTAAGCACCGCGGGCACCCCCCGGGCAGCAAGAATAAGGAGAAAGTCCCCGCCCGGTGGATGCCTGGCGCCGGCGATCCCCTGCGCCTTGGGGCGCCGATGCGGGGCATGGTGAATCATGCTGCCCCGGGGACCTCCAGCGCCCTGACCCTTCGGGGTCCAGCGCCCAGGGGCGCCCTGGATGCGCCATCGCCCCTGGCAGTGGCGCCTGCTCCCCACGCTCTGAGGAGCATCGATCGGGTGCTCAGGGAGGTGGAAGCCGCCCTGGGCCCCCTCCCCCCGCTCGCGGACGGCCCGGGACCATAGGAGGTGGCCCCGCTGGCGAATGGGGTGGTCGCCACTCCATGCCGCCTGGCGGCGGAGATGTTGGATCCCCTGGTTACCCCGGGGTCCCAGTTCTTGGAGCTCCTCATCGCCTTCGATGTGCTAAGCTTCGACTCCCTCCGGCTGCCCAACGCAGTCCGGAGGGCAATCTACGCCCCCGGCGCTTCCTCCGGAGAGGTTGTGCTGGTGGAGCAGAGCAGGCCAGACCTCCTCTGGCCTATGGACATCCTCCTCGGAGAGGGTGGCAACGCCGTTCTCTCCGATAGCTGGAGGGCCTTCACCCTCAGCCACCGCCTCTGCATCGGCGACCACCTTGTCTTTTGCTTCAAGCTGGGGACTTTGGAGGCCTCGGTGCGGATCTTCGCCGCTGCCGGCGTCTGCCGCACCTACCCCAGCCCGCAGCGGTGTGAAGGGGTGGTCTTGCCGCGGTAGTCTTCTAGGGAGGAAGCTAGTCTCCTCCCCTCTTTTGCTGAGTAGTTTGCGCCGGCGGGGCATGTCCCATCGTGCTTTTGTTTCTTCCCCTCCTGGGGCTTGTTAATGAAGCTCCCTTTGCTTTTCCGATCTTTGTCGCTTGCCATTCGTCCTAGTCGTCTGCGCGCTCGAGAGCCCTAGCAAGTTGTTAACGCCGATGGGAGGCCTCTCTACGCTTCAGAGCTCATGTTGGGGTCAGCGTCGGCGACAACACTGGACAATTCCTGAGACAAGGAGTTGAAGAAAGAGTCAGAAAACAAAAAACCCCAAATCCCCAAAAACAAAAAACAAATTGATAAAACAAATGAAAAAAGAAGGTGAATAAGATGCCCCTGTGACAGGCACAGGGACCTTCTCCATCATGGAGGAGGGTGGCACTATCTGTGCTAGTAGCTAAGAGAAAATTGCCGCGTGTGGTGATTCACGAGGCCTTCCTCGTCATTGAGGGAAGCTGGACCCTCACGGACGTGAAAACGTCAACGCTTAAGAGAGCCTAGAGACCGTCGACACCTCATTAAGGGTTGCTCACAAGGTGAAGAGCCTGGCGCAGACCTCTGGATCTGCATCTCCTTTGCAAGATGATCAGAGCGGCCTTGGTCTTCAATAATCCTGCCACATTTGGCCTTCCTCGAAAGAGGGGAATTTTCCCGCGGATGCTTTTTGCATCGACATGTCCTTGCACCCTTGCGAGGGTTGCTCACGAGGTGCTGGTCTTCAGCAGTCCTGCCGCATTCAACCTTCCTCAAAAGAGGGGGATCTTCCCACGGATGCTCTATGCATCGACGCGTCCTTGCACCCTCGCGAGGGTTGCTCACGAGGGGCTGGTCCTTTGCGGGTGCCTTGGGCACACCTTGGACTTTGCCCAAAGATTTCTTATTTTCCGGTGTACTTCGCGAGGAACTAAGCACCACGGGCACGAGAAGGTGATCAATAATGGGCCGTCGCCCCTGATCAGAGCTCAGTCCCTTTGGGTTTTTCGGGCTTGCTGTTTTCCGGGTGAAGGCCCCAGCATAGACACTGTGCCTAGCCCCCTTCCACGTGGAGTACAATGGAAAATAAATGAACTTCATGCCATTTTAATATCATGCCAAAGCAGAGGCGCTTCAGTGCACTTTAGCTTAATATCAGTGCTGGTGAGCAGTTTAAGCTGATACAAAGTGTCGTGAATATGGTCTTATCTCCTCGTGAGGAACCTACGGGTAGAACTTTCGCAGATGAGCTATGTTCCATGGGTTCCCCACCGGTTTGCCCTCCACGGTCTCCAGCTGTGCCGAGCCTAGCTTGGCGATGTGCGTCACCTTGAAGGGGCCTTCCCACATTGGAGACAGCTTGTGCAGGCCCTCGCAAGAGAGTATTCTCCTCAGCACCAGATCGCCGACCTCCAAGGTTCTTGCTCGAATATGGCAGCTATGGTAGCGGCGTAGTCCTTGCTGGTACCTTGCAGCATGAAGCACCGCTTGGCATCTGGCTTCTTCAAGCTAGAGGAGGCGATCCTTGATGAGGTCCTCTTGACACACCTCGTTGAAGGCAAGAACTCTTGGTGACCCAAACTTGATGTCGGTGGGAAGAATAGCCTCTGCCCCATAGACCAAGAAGAAAGGGGTTTCTCTAGTGGGTTTGGTGGACGTGGTCCGAATGGACCAGAAAGGGGTTTCTCCAGTGGGTTTGGTGGACGTGGTCCAAATGGACCAGAGGATGGATTGGAGGTTGTCTAACCATTTCTTGCCATAGGCTTCGAGTTTGGCATTTAAGCTCCTCGTTTTTAGCCCTTTGAGGACCTTGGCGTTGGCAGGATTGGCTTGGCTGTTGCTTCGAGGGTAGGCAACTGAGGCAAAGCAGATCTTGATGCCGACCGATGCACAGTACTCCCGGAACAGCCCGCTGGTGAACTGGCTGCTGTTATCGGTGATTATGCTGTTGGGCACACCAAAATGATAGACCAGTCCTCGGATGAACTTGACTGTGGACCTGGCCGGAATGGTGCACACCAATTCCACCTCCACCCACTTGGTGAACTTGTCGATGGCGACATAGAGGTAGCTGTAGCCCCCTTGTGCTCTAGGAAATTGCCCAAGGATGTCCAGTCCCTAGACGGCAAAGGGCCAAGTGAGTGGGATGGTTTGCAGCTCCTGCGCTAGCTGATGAATTTGCTTGGCATGGAATTGGCATGCCTTGCACCTCTTGACCATCTTAGCGGCGTCCTCACAAGCCGAGGGCCAGTAGAAGCCACTTCGATATGCCTTTGTTGTGAGAGTTGCGGCAGAAGTGTGATGCCCGCAATCGCCGGCATGAATATCCTGGAGGAGCTCTTGGCCCTGGTGAGTAGATATGCACTTCAGAGTGATGCTGTTTGGGCAACGCTGGTACAAGTCACCGTCCTTGAAGCAGTATCCCAAAGCTTGGCATACTATCCTCTCTACCTCTGATTTGTCTTCCGGGAGCCTGCTGCTAATGAGGAAGGCCTTGAGCTCAAGTATCCAGTCCACTCCCTCCTATCGCACCAGTGCCAAAAGGACACGGTCGCCCAAAGGAGGACCGCAATCCGGAGCCCCCTGCTCCGGTGGCAGTGGCAAGGCAGGCGGAGGGTCGGATTTTGCCGATGTCGGAGAAGCGGATGGCTTGAAGAGGTGCTCCTCAAAGACTCTGGCAAGTTGTGCCAGGCGATGAGAGGCGCACTTGGCAATTTCATCCGCTTCCATGTTCTCTCCTCTTGGAATATGCTTCAGCTCCAATCCCTAGAAGCATTTCTCCATCTTCCAAAGCTCCTCAAGATAGGCTGCCATGTGCTCATCTTTCGGAGTGTAGCTCTTGTTCAAGAATTTCACAATCAGTTGTGAATCCACCTTGACGATAAGATGCTTGATGCCCAAGGCGTTTGCTGCCCTTAGGCCAACGAGAAACCCTTCATATTCCATGATGTTGTTGTAGACCTTGTGCTCTGGTTTAAAGCAGAGCTGGACAGCATAGTAGAGCTTGTCCCCAGAGGGAGAGGTAAGAATGGCTCTAGCCCTCGCGCGCGGGAAGGTTGAAGGCACCATCGAAGTGCATGACCCAGAGGCCTGGGGCTTCTTCGCCTGGAAGTGCAGACTCTTCCTCTAGGGGCTCGTCGGCGAATGGGTTAGTCCACTCGGCTGTGAACTCAGCCAATGCTTTGCTCTCAATAACCTTGGTGGTCTTGAAGGAGATCTCAAAGGGTTGTAGCTCCATGGCCCATTCCGCCACCCGCCCAGTAATGTTTGGGTTGCAGAGAATGGTTTCCAGGGGTCGATCAGTGACCACCTTAATCGGGTGACCCTGGAAGTAATGTCATAGTTTCCTTGAAGCGATCAATAGGGTGTAAAGCAGCTTTTGTTGCATGGTGTAGCACTCCCGCGCATCACGTAGCACCGTGCTGACGAAGTACGTGGGCTTTTGCACCTTGGTGGTGCCCTCGGGAGTCTTCTCCTCGTGAGGAATTAGAGCATCGCTCTGTGAGAGCGGCTCGGTCAGTGAAGCTGCAGCAAGCAGTCCCTCTTGTGGAACAGGAGAGGCTACTGCTTCCTCCTCAGGAGGAGCCCCCGGGCAAGGAGGGTCGATTCCCTCTTTGGCGATTACCTTGGCGTCCTGTTTTCTGACAAGGACATCACTTGCCATTCTTGGAGTCGCTGCGATGTAGAGCAGCAAGGGCTCGTGGAACGTTGGGGCAACCATGATCGGTGGACTCGTGAGATACCTCTTTAGCTCGATGAAGGCCTTGTCAGCTTTCGGAGTCCACTCGAACTTCCCAGTGCACTTCATGAGCTTGAAGAAAGGTAAGGCTTTCTCCCCACTCCTTACGATGAAGCGCCCTAGGGCTGCCATACATCCCGCGAGGCGCTGCATTTCTTTAAGATTGCACGGAGGATGCATTTCTTTGATGGCCTTGACTTTGTTAGGGTTCGCCTCTATCCCGTGATGAGACACAAGGAACCCCAACAACTTTCTCGACGGTATGCCGAATGTCAGGGGGATGACCCCCGGTAGGGTCAAGAGACTAGAAAGATACAAGGACTATGATTGACTTTATGCCGGCTGACCAAGGAAGGGTCTGGCCGGGATATAAGGACATAGGCTAGGCCGGGTTATATGAGTATCCCGGCTGGTATGTGGATATGCCGGATTAACCGGGATACTAACTGAGGAGTGCCGGCATATATTTGGATATGCCGGCCTAACTTATATGTTGTATCGTGCAGGAAAAGGATAGGCCGGATTACCCGACCTTCATAGGTCGTTGGTCCGGCATATAGGTCCAAGATATGGCCAACGGTCATATCCGGGATACAGAAGTCAGCTAAGATGTCATGTCCCTACAATCAAGGAGAGGCTCTGCCAAGCATGGAGAGGGATCAGGATGACAGGGTGCACAGTGGTGGTCTACCTACCCACACTATGCACAAGTACAGCCCTTACCTCACCAAGGTAAGGTCACAGTGCAACAAGTACAAGGTACAGGGATATGGAGTCCCATCGAAAGCAATCAGGGAGAAAGTCAAGGGTCTCTGCCTTCGACAGCAAGTCCTGTTTGGAGTGTAGTCTGTGTCTTGTGGTCTCTTATGACCGTTGTAACCCTGGCTACCACTATATAAGGTGGCACAGGGAGCCCTAGCAAAGGGTTGGTTGGTTGGTCACTCTGTGTTCCTACACTTAGCAGTTCATCTTCCTTCTCTAGCAAAGAGCTTGGAAGCACCTTTGTTGAGTACTCCATCAATCCAAATATATAACCAGTAGAGCAGGAGTAGGGGTGTTATCTCCTTACGAGAGCCCCGAACCTGGGTAGATCTGTGTTCCTTTCTGTCGTGCTTTTTAGCTCGTTCCCCTCTCCCGAATCCTCCAGCATCTAGTTCGGCCCCCATTTAAGCCATCCTATGGCATATGTTGTTTCACCACGACGACATTTGGCGCCCACCGTGGGGCAGATCGATATGCTGGGCGGAGTGTTTATTCAGACGGGGTCTGTGATAGCAGCTTCGGGAGTGCATGTGGTCTCTGGCCTCGTCCAGAGGCTAGGCTCGCTCAGCTTCGTCAGTAACAATGTCGGATGTCTCGGCGGCCAGCCGTTCCCCAGGGATGGCCGGATCATGTCTTTTGGTTCCCACGAGGTGTACGTGGGGACTGAGAGAATTTGCAGGAAAAAGGTGCTGGTGGCGGCAGATCCTCCGTCACATCGGCTGGCTCACGCTGGGCGTAGCGCTCGCTCAGTAGAGTCGGCCGAGGTAATGATGGCCGGCACATCAGTGCCGCCGGCAGATGGTGCCGGCAAAGCAGCAGCAGCAGCAGGAGATACTCCCCCGGAGCCGCCGAAGGCCAAGAGGTCGGCATGTCCTCCGTTGGAGCGTGTCGAGAACTGGCCGGCACTTCCGTTGTGCCGGCAAAGGGTCAGGTGCTCCTTCCCATCATCGATCGGCTTCTTGAGCCGGTGCGATCCGGCGATGATCCAGAGCAGATAAGGGAGGTCCTGGAGGGATCTCGCCAGGCCCTCGTCGACGAGGCCCTGGCTATGCACCAGGAGTGCGAACGGTTTAACCGGCAACTCCGTGAGTATGAAGCAGCCCATGGTTTTACTCCTGTGGTAACCCGGCCTAGCCGGATAGATGAGGTTAGAACTAGAGGTAGAGATCTTAACACTGAGCTAGGCAAATATGCTAGAGCTAAGAGTCATACTGCAACTAGTACTGTGCCTAAGGTAATTTATAGCTCCCCAGTGAAGAACCTTAGAGCAGCAGTAGAGGTAGCTAAGGACTTATCTAATTTGTCCAGCGAAGCACTGCATGAGCAGCAAGCCCGGCTTAACCATCTTTTGTCTGAAGCTACTAAGCAGCAGGAGGCCTTTAAGAAGGCAAACCTAGGTGCCGGGGCATCCCAGTACATTGTGTCGGTAGGAGGTGCCGGCGCAAGGTCGAGGGGTGAAGCTTCGTCCCCGCATCCAAGTGCCCGGCGTGCCGGAAGTGTGACCTCTGGCCGCCGGGACAAGCAGATCCAAGTGTATAATCCGGCAATCGCCAGAAAGCAGGCAGTAGTTCAGAAGAGTGCCGGCCAAGCTGACAAGTATGTTGGCCGCAAGAGTGCTGGCCAAAATGTGCCAGCCGGGCAAGGAGCAGTTTCGGCCGGTGGTGGCCGAAGTAACAGTGCAGCCCGGCATCAGCAGTAGGGCGCCGGAGGTGCAGCACAGCGGCAAGGTGCAGGTCAACCGGGACATCGAGAGGATGATGGGAATTCCGCCCTTGTCAGGGCGGGATATCAGTAGCAGCATCAGCAAGCCCGGCAAAGTGAGCAGTATCAGCCAGAGCAGCAGCAGGAAAAAGTGATCGCGGGCCCAATTGCGTCCCGGCTTGGACCCCGGTCCCTGGCAGCAAGTGATGCGCGCCTCAAGTTGGACAGGATTCACCAATCGGAGTTGGTGGAGAGGCAAGGAGCTCTGGGTCCTATGTGCTTTGGACCCCGGATTATGGGTGAGCCGGTACCTTACTATTTCCAGCTCGCGCGTGGCGCGAGGACATACAACGGCAGTACAAAGCCGGAAGATTGGTTGGAGGATTACTCCACCGCAGTAAACATTGCCGGAGGAAACCTCAGATGGGCGGTACGATATGTACCGCAAATGCTAGAAGGACCAGCCAGGATATGGCTGAATAATCTGCCGGCCGGAAGTATCAACGGCTGGGTTGACTTCGAAGAGCAGTTTGTGTCAAACTTCACCAGTACATACAAGAGGCCTAACCGGCCATAGCAGCTGGCTAATTGCCGGCAAGGAGCAAACGAGACCGACTGAGACTATCTGACCAGGTGGTGCACCTTGCGCAATTCCTGCGAAGGAGTTGTAGAGCAGCAGGCCATCATGTGGTTCGCTCATGGGTGCCGGCACAGCACCATGTTGTGGCAAAAGCTGCAGAGGGACATGCCGGCCACGTTGGCCGAGACAATCAAGATTGCCAACAGTTATTCTCTGGGAGACCCTATGCAGCCCACCCTTGATTCACAAGGACAGGGGCAGACCCAGCGGAACAATAGCAACACCGGGAGACCAGGGCAGTTCTATCGCCCGGATAACCGGAACAAGAGGAGAGATGAGCGGCTGGATTTTCGGTATGGAGCGGCACAAGTAGCAGCTGTGGAGGAAGAGCAAGAGGGCGCAGGCAGTAGCCAACGCCCGAGGTATGAGGGCTATCAGCAGCCTCAGCAGCAACAGCCGCAACAGCCAGTGCAGCCCTTCCAGAAGAAGAATGTCTGGATCAACAAGAATGCCGGCGGAGCCGCCGGGCAGAAGAAGCAGTGGCCGAAGTATACAGTGGGTCTGGCCATGGACAAGCCTTGTGTGTTTCACACATTCCAGCCGGGTAAGCCGGCAAATCATTTGACGAGAAACTGTTCATGGTTGGACGACATATTAGCAGGTCGTGCAGGTCCCTGGGGACCGGCTAGACCATCTGTCCCGGTAGCTCCATCGCCGTTGACAGGTGCAAATACAGTTGCAGTCCCACCCAGGCCGGTTAATCCCGGGAATCAGAGCAACGCCGGAAGTGCCGGCGTAAATCAAATAGACCAGAGCTATAATCCAGAATACAATGCCGGAGGCCCAGGAGCGGGCCGAAATGAGTACAAAGAGCACGATCAGAGCTACATGGTCTTTGAGACCGAAAGAGCAGACAAGCAGAGCTTGTACCGCCGGTGTTTGGAGGTCAATGCTGTTATATCGGCAGTTCCGAAGCTGATGCATTGGTCTGACCTGGCCATTGGCTGGGATAGGGCAGATCATCCCAGGATCATGCCAAACCCCGGCGGGTATGCTCTGGTGATGGATCCGACATTTGTCGGGCCGGCTAATAACATGAGGTTCAGCAAGGTCCTCATTGACAATGGAAGCAACATCAACATCATGTATCGGGATACGATGCAGAAGCTGGGCATAAAGGAGAATATGCTGGAGCCAAGCAAGACCACATTCCACGGCATTGTGCCGGGACTTTCGTGTGCGCCGATGGGCAAGATCCGGATGGATGTCATGTTTGGCAGCCGGGATAACTGCAGGGTGGAAAATCTCATGTTCGAGGTGGTTGATCTGGAAAGCCCCTACCATGCTTTGCTGGGGAGGCCGGCATTGGCAAAGTTCATGGCCTCTACGCATGTTGCGTACCTAAAAATGAAGATGCCGGGGCCCAGAGGGGCGATTACCATCATTGGGGATTACAAGCGTTCGATGGCATGTGCAATAGCCAGGTCTAACCTGGCCGAGACTCTGATCATTGCAGAGGAAAGGAAGAGGCTCAAGCGAGCGGTGGAAATTGCTGAGACGGTCGTGGCCGGCAAATCTATGCCGGGCATGGCAAATCCCGGCGGCAGTGCTTCTTTTCAAGTAGGCAAGGAAGTAAAAAAGGTGCCTCTGGATGAAGTTTTCCCGGAGCGCCATGCCCTTGTCGGGGCAAGTTTGGATCCCAAATAGGAAAGCGAGCTCATCAGCTTCCTCCGTGAGAATCGGGATATCTTTGCATGGTCTACTTCAGACTTGCAGGGTGTGCCGAGGGAGCTGGCTGAGCACGCACTGCATGTAAGGCCGGACGCTAAGCCGGTGAAGCAGCTACTCCGGCGGAATGCAGGCGATAGAAGGAAAGCCATTTGGGACGAAGTGGCCAGGCTCTTGGCCTCCGGCTTTATCAAAGAAGTGCCTCATTCGGATTGGGTGTGTAATCCGGTTTTGGTGGAAAAGAAGAAGGATGAGCCCGCCATAGTGAAAGTATGGCGGATGTGTGTTGATTACACCAACTTGAACAAGGCATGCCCTAAAGATCCATTCCCGCTCCCTCGGATCGATCAAGTGATCGATTCCACAGCTGGATGTGAACTGTTATCATTTGTAGATGCCTATTCTGGTTTCCACCAGATCCCCTTGTAGGAGCCGGATCAAATAAAGACATCCTTTATTACCCCGTACGGGGCTTATTGCTATCTCACTATGCCGTTCGGTTTAAGAAATGCCGGCGCAGCTTACCAAAGGTGTATGCAAAAATGTTTGCACGATCAGATAGATAAAAATGTGCAGGTATATGTCGATGATATAGTCATAAAGACCAAGGAAAGCAAGACCCTCATAGATGATCTCCGGGAAACCTTTGGAAATCTGAGGAGATTCCGGATGAAGTTGAATCCGGCTAAGTGTACCTTCGGTGTGCCGGCGGGCAAGTTGCTCGGCTTCCTTGTTTCCAGCTGGGGTATTGAGGTGAATCCCAGCAAGATTCATGCCATAGAAAGGATGAAGCCGCCGACAGATTTGAGGGAAGTACAGAAGTTCACTGGGTGCCTCGCATCCCTGAGCCGCTTCATAAGCCGGCTGGGAGAGAAAGCTTTGCCATTATATCAGTTGATGAAGAAGTCCGACACATTTGTCTGGACAACGCAAGCAGATGCAGCCTTCAAGGAATTGAAACAGATGTTGTCAACAGCGCCGGTATTAGCATCTCTGATGCCCCGGGAGCCTATGTTGCTCTATATAGCGGCAACCAACAGGGTTGTCAGTGCAGTGGTAGTAGTGGAGCGAGAGGAGGGAGGCAAAACCGTGCAGCGGCCGGTATATTATCTGAGTGAAGTCCTCTCCACTTCAAAGCAAAACTACCCACACTATCAGAAGATGACTTATGGTGTCTATATGGCGGCCAAAAGGCTCAAGCATTACTTCCAAGAGCATCCAATCCGGGTAGTGGCCGAGGCCCCTATCTCGGAGATCATAGGCAACAAAGATGCTAGTGGCAGAATAGCCAAGTGGGCAATAGAGTTGTCACCGTATACACCACAGTATGACAAGAGAGATACAATCAAGTCCCAGGTGTTGGCTAATTTCTTTATTGACTGGGCCGAGATACAATATGAGCCACCATTGCCAGATGCAAATTATTGGAGGATGCATTTCAATGGGTCCAAGACAATCCATGGCCTGGGTGCCGGCATAGTTCTCAGTTCACCAAAGAATGACCAATTGAGATATGTCCTGCAGATTCATTTTGCAGCATCAAATAATGTGGCGGAATATGAGGCACTAGTGCACGGCCTGAAGGTGTCTAAGGACATAGGAGTTCACCGGATTATGTGTTTCGGTGATTCTGACTTAGTGATTCAGCAGTGTTCCGAAATATGGGATGTGCATGACGCTAACATGGCATCTTACCATTTCCTGGTGCAGCAGTTAAGTGGTTACTTTGAAGGTTGTGAGTTCCGGCATGTTCCCCGGGCTCAGAATGACGCAGCTGATGCATTGTCCAAGCTGGGATCTTCCAGAGATTCAATCCCGCCCGGCATTTCATTAGAGCATCTGAGGAAGCCGTCAATCAAGCCCTCGCCGGAGTCATCTTCCATTTATGTCCCGCCAAGTCCGGAGGAGGCAGTTCCAATGGAGTTAGATGCCGGAGCCAGGTCAGAAAACTCGGGGACTGTTTCCTCAGTCCCGGGGACTAGGCCGACATATGCTGTGAGTGCAGTATTCCGGAGCAAAGCTAAGGGCAAGGGTAAAATGTACCAAGAGGTTGTGCCGGTATACCCGGGGACTGCTCCGGCATACCCGGGGACTAATTCCTCAGTCCCGGGGACTTCGCAGCCCATGGAGATCGATTATGTGTCGGTCGAAATGATGGAGATAGATCAGGCAGTGTTCACTGTCAGGGAAGTGCCCTCATGGGCACGACCTATTATGAATTTCTTGGTGGATGGTCAAGTGCCGGCGGATGAAACCGAGGCACGCCGGATTGCAAGGAGATCCAAAGGATATACCATCATAAACAAAGAAATATACAAGAGAAGTGTCACCGGAGTATTGCAGAGATGTGTCGAATCTGCGGAAGGTCTGGAGATGCTCCGGGAAATTCATCAGGGGGAGTGTGGTCACCATGCTTCATCCAGAGCATTGGTGGCAAAGGTATTCCGGCATGGCTTCTATTGGCCGACGGCACTGCAAGAAGAAGAAGATTTGGTCCAGAAATGCAATGGGTGTCAAAGATATGCCCACCAGATTCATCAACCGGCATCTGCCCTGAAGACTATCCCGATAACCTGGCCCTTTGCTGTTAGGGGCCTGGATATGGTCGGGGCTTTTAAGCCGGCCAGAGGAAAGATGACCCATATCTTGGTCATGGTGGACAAGTTCACCAAGTGGATTGAAGTGAAGCCCATAAGCAAGTGTGATGGTCACACAGCAGTGAAATTCTTAAAAGATATCATCTTGAGATATGGTGTTCCCCATGGCATCATCACTGACAATGGGTCAAACTTTGCCCAGGGACCATTTGCTAGATTTTGTGAGGAGGTGGGAATCCGGCTGGACATTGCGTCGGTCGCTCACCCTTGTACCAATGGCCAAGTAGAGAGGTCAAATGGACTAGTACTGTCCAGCATAAAACCCCGACTGATAGAGCCACTGGATAAAACTCTGGGATGTTGGCTAGATGAGCTGCCAGCAGTGCTGTGGAGTTTAAGAACAACTCCGAATAGGTCAACAGGCTACACACCATTTTTCCTGGTGTATGGAGCAGAAGCTATGCTTCCAACAGATGTAATACATGATGCACCAAGAGTAGTGCTATATACTGAGGAAGAGGCTAAAGAAGCCAGGGAAAACGATGTTGATCTGCTAGAGGAAGCAAGGGAAATAACTCTATCAAGAATAGCAGTATATCAGCAGAACCTCAGACGCTATCATGCGCAGAAGGTAAATCCAAGAAGATTCCAAGAGGGAGATCTAGTACTCCGGCTAAGGCAAGGAACAGAGGGCCGGCATAAGTTAACTCCTCCATGGGAGGGGCCATTCATTGTGAGCAGAGCTCTGCACAATGATGCCTATTATCTTATAGATGCGCAGGACCCCAAGAAGGATAAGGCGGACAGGTCCGGAGAAGAAACCAAGAGACCATGGAACATAGCTCTACTCCGCCCCTTTTACTCCTGAGCAACACAATGTATGTATTTCCATATTTTGCTTTGTCTGCCGGCTCTTTATGCCGGCGCAAGACTAATGAATAAAATGTCGGCATCCCGAAGAGGTCGGGCACTGCCTCCGAGATACATCGCTCTTTATTTTCAGTTCTTGTTTGTATGCCGGCTGGCTTGATTTGAATATTTCCTATGTCGGCCTAGTAATGTGTCGGCACCAAAGGCCACTCTTCGACTCAGCTGATGTTCGAAACCCGGCTTCATGGCTAGCAAGAGTAGATGCCGGAGATTGTCTACACATGGAAAACGGCTAAGGAAATGTGTAGCAAGCGAACCGACATTTATGTTAGAGCTAAAGATAAAACTTGAAATGTCGGATGATTTGAAGTCTAAGTTTCAAAGTTAAAGTACTGTATGTTCAATGAAGCAACCTTGAGACTCATACGTCGAAAGCCAAATAAGGTAGACAAGTAGCCAAGGTTATGAAGTTGAGGAAACAGGAAAACAAACTCGGTGACTTAGCCAAAGATGATCCGGCATTGATAATAAGCAAACCGAGATAAAACTTGTTCAGGTAGCAAACCAAAGGAAATTAAACGTATATCTTACAACTGCACCCGGCATACTGGGGATCTAATAAAACTTAAAGTTTTTGTGCTGCAAAGTCAAGGAGCAGGGGCAGAAGCAGAGCCGCCGGCTGGTGGAGCTGTAGCAGTGGAAGTGTCGGCTTCAGGAGTGCCAGATCCAGCAGATGGAATGGAGGCATCACCTCCGCCCGGGACAGATGCCTATTCCGGAGCATCAGTGTCGGCCTCTTCAGTTTCCTCCTCGTCCTGGCTGGAATCGGAGCCCTCGGCATCAGCAGCATCCTTGGCATCGTCCGCTGTCTTCTCCGGCTCCCGGATGTCCCGGACAAAGGCATCGGTGTCGGCATAGTCCACATAACTGTGGGCCAGTTCCCGCCGACGCCGGATGTGTTCCAGATCCGTGGTCCAGATGGATCCTTCGCGCATAGTGCGCAAAGTCTCCAGATTAGCTTTTTCATACCAGGAGAGGAAGTAGCTGAGAGCTTCATCAGCTCCTACCCTCGCGCCGGAATCCCGCCATTCCCGGAGGCGAACCTTGGCAAGCTGCAGGTTGTTGCTGAGATCAACGGGGTCAGTGGGAGTCCTTTGCCCTGGCCAGAGGGCAGAATATGCCTCCTGGGCGCCATAGAAGAGCTCTTCTGTGTAGAGGGTCATGGCGTTCTTCCGGGATTGCAGAGCCAGTAGCTGCTCCGACATGTCCCAGTTGGCCGAGTCAACCGGAACACCGCGGTTTTCTCGATCCAACTGCAGAGCCCTCTCAACGTCTTCGACGGAAGCGGGAAGCATGTCTGAGAAAAATAGATAATATTAGCAAAAGGAGAATATATCGGCATAGATGGTATGCCGGAAAGGATCATGGTATGTCAGGCAGGATAAGGAGAAAAGGGATTTGAAGCTTACTGGCAAGGTCGGCATTAAGCTGGGCGACTGTAACCTCCCATTTGGTCGCCTGCTCCTTCAGGCTGGTCAGTTCGGCATGGGCAGTGGACGCATCAGTCTCAGAGGCAATGAGCAAGTCCTAGGACTTCTTCAGTTGGCCCTCCCTCTGCTCCTTCTCCTCCAGAAGCTCGGCAATCCAACCCTTCAGCTGCTCAACTTCAGCCTTATGAGCGGCATCCCGGTCGTCCAGTTGCTTGGCCACATCCACTGAGGACATACAGTCCTGGTGGCGTGCCTCCAGTCCAGCCTTCTCATCTGCAAAAAATTTGAAGTTAAAAGGAGTTGAAGATAGATAATAGTGACAAAGATTAAAGGATTTGAAGTGCAAAATGCTAGTTGAAGATTAGCAGAATTCGGCATACCTGTCAGCTCCTTCACCCTCTTGACAAGCTCGGTGACTTGGGCTTCGGCTCCAGCTGTGGAATGACGGGAAAAGGTTAGGTGTCAGCATAATAAGGTGTGCCGGCAAAAGGTCTATGAAGAACAAAGGAGGAAGGGTGTTCGGCATATAGCGGTATGTCAGCGAGGATTACCTTTCTTGGACAGCTCCAGCCGAAGCTTGCTATGCTCGTCGGATAACTTCCGATGCTCGCATACCAAGTCATGAAACATGTCGGCCCGAATGTTGTTCATGCGCTGCAAAAGTGTTGGGATTTGAAGTATCAGCAGAGAAATTTAGCATGTTAGTTAAGTTGAAGATTCTATCAAGTGATCATTCTTTTGAAGACCCGACACAGGTGCTGCGCACCTGTCCCGGCCCTCGGTGACTAGGATTTGAAGCTCGAATCGAGCTTAAATCTCGGTCAAAAGGATTTGAAAAATAATTAAGAGGTGAAATAGATAAAGACCCGGCACAGGTGCTGCGCACCTGTCCCGGCCCTCGGTGACTAGGATTTGAAGCTCGGGACGAGCTCCATATGTCGGCAAATAACTCGAGAACGGCTAAATTAAAAGAGTATTGGAAAATCCCGGATGTCCGTATCCCGGACAGCCGACTTTTTCGGGGACTGGGGATATGTGTATAGATAGAGAGGACTTACGTTGGTGGCATCGGCCAATTGGTGAAGTCTTTGCTGGAGGCTGAGGAGCTCGCAGGCAATCGGAATGGGCTTCGCGGCCAGGATGTCTGATGGTTTGCCAGTGGCCGAGGCTTCGGCCATCTTCTTGCTCCTGGAATCCACGGTGTCCATGTTGCCAGCGTCATTCCACCTGACGCAGTGCTCCTTGAGAGACCCAAGGCTCTGGTCACTTTTCGTCTCCAGGGGGACGTGGCCCTCAAGTTCCGGCATGTCGAAGAAGCTGGGCCGGTAGCCAGGCCGGGTTGCTGCCCTACCAAGATGCAGGGCCAGAGCAGAGCTGGTCTGGGACACTGCCTTAGAAGGAGCAGTGGCGGCAGATGGTGTGTCGGACTTGGTCGGCTGGATCTTCAGGGTGCCGGACTTGGCCGGGGCAGAGATCTTGACCGGGATGGAGGTCTTGGCCGGCGCAGCAGTCTTGGCTGGTGCTAGAGTCTTGTCAACAGTTGGAGTCTTGGGCGCAGGTTGTTCTGGTGCGGCCGGTGCATCTTGGCCAGCAGGGGCAGGTTTCGGAATAGTCCGGACTTCCGGCACTGCAGGGCCTTTGCCCTTGATGTCTGTGTCGGCGCTCTTGTTGCTTGCGCCGACATCTTCAGTTGTGTCGGCGTCGCTGGTGGGCGCGCCGGAGTCTGGGGCTTCTTGGTGGGCTCCTGTGTCCATGTGGACATCAGAAGCCGAAGGTTCCGGCGGAGGATCGTCCTTCGCCGGGGAGGTGGTCTTGTCAGGCACGGGCGAAGATGCCGGCGCCGGGGACCTCTGACCCCTCCCAGCCGAAGCGTCCTTGGTCCCGGGCCGAGTTATCTTCCTCTGAGGCCGAGGTACCGGTCATGCTTGAGGAGGCCATCGGGATGGCCGGAACAAGTCGTGAGAGCCGGAGTCCCGTGATGTTAATCCTATCAAGACCAGAGAAAAGAGGGAGGTTAGTCTCTCCGGCATACCGCTCTCACCAATGTTAGCAGAAATAAAAGATCTACCGAGGCAGTTAAAATCAGAGACAAACAATGGTAAAACTTCTGAGGAAGAACACCTACGAATTGCTACTGAACGTTGCTAGCAATGCTAGTCGATTCAAAGGGATAACAAGCAGAGGAACTGCAGCAGATCTATGCGAGTATGGTTACCAATGGGAAGCTATAGAGAAGCAGAAAAGATGAAGAGCATAGAAAGAGGAACTCACTGGAGCTTGGCCGGCGGCGGTGGAACAGCGGCGGCGAACGTGCAGGAGGAGGTCCAATCTCTCGGCAGTGTCGCTGCAGAAAGAGGCGGCGGCGGCGGCGTCGTCGACAAAGATGTCGGGCGTCGTCGAGCGTCTGCGTCGGCGTGGAGCAGATCGATGGTGGCGGCGATGCTGGTCCTCTGCTCTTCGGTCCGACGGTGAAGCGCAGGAGGCAGGGGGACAGGCGAGGAAGACGATGGTGTGGGGTAAAAAGATAAGTTTACCCCCGCCGCCCTATTTATATGCCTGCCAGGTAAGGGTCGTGGGGATGGTAGTGCTCCACTACCCCGACCGTTTCTGCGGTGAGCCGCCACGTGGTGGCATGGAGTGGTGCGGCGGCTATTGTAACCATGCCATTACGTAATGATGGCAAGGAGTAACTGCGCTGTGAACCGTCACATCGTGTGACCGTTCGAGGTGGCAGGGTAGTTGCAAGTTTCGATGCAAACTATCAGGCTTGGCTTCTCAAGGAAGCCTCGTCTGTATGTCGACATAGCTGCCCGGGAAATATGTTCCGTCCGGAATACCCTCGGGACTGGCCGGAATAACTTTTGGAAGATGAATAGTAGCTGGCATATGTGCGGATGTCCCGGCATATAATCCGATCGTCGGGATATAATGGAGAACCGGGGTATAATGAAAAGAAGATATATTGAACCTGTCAAGGCTCCATAGTTATGACTGGGGAACCTCGGCAGCTTCGGGGACTAGTGTCGGGGGGATGACCCCCGGTAGGGTCAAGAGACTAGAAAGATATAAGGACTATGATTGACTTTATGCCGGCTGACCAAGGAAGGGTCTGGCCGGGATATAAGGACATAGGCTAGGCCAGGTTATATGAGTATCCCGGCTGGTATGTGGATATGCCGGATTAACCGGGATACTAACTGAGGAGTGCCGGCATATATTTGGATATGCCGGCCTAACTTATATGTTGTATCGTGCAGGAACAGGATAGGCCGGATTACCCGACCTTCATAGGTCGTTGGTCCGGCATATAGGTCCAGGATATGGCCAACGGTCATATCCGGGATACAGAAGTCAGCTAAGATGTCATGTCCCTACAATCAAGGAGAGGCTCTGCCAAGCATGGAGAGGGATCAGGATGACAGGGTGCACAGTGGTGGTCTACCTACCCACACTGTGCACAAGTACAGCCCTTACCTCACCAAGGTAAGGTCACAGTGCAACAAGTACAAGGTACAGGGATATAGAGTCCCATTGAGAGCAATCAGGGAGAAAGTCAAGGGTCTCTGCCTTCGACAGCAAGTCCTATTTGGAGTGTAGTCTGTGTCTTGTGGTCTCTTATGACCGTTGTAACCCTGGCTACCACTATATAAGTGGCACAGGGAGCCCTAGCAAAGGGTTGGTTGGTTGGTCACTCTGTGTTCCTACACTTAGCCGTTCATCTTCCTTCTCTAGCAGAGAGCTTGGAAGCACCTTTGTTGAGTACTCCATCGATCCAAATATATAACCAGTAGAGCAGGAGTAGGGGTGTTATCTCCTTACGAGAGCCCCGAACCTGGGTAGATATGTGTTCCTTTCTGTCGTGCTTTTTAGCTCGTTCCCCTCTCCTAAATCCTCCAGCATCTAGTTCGGCCCCCATTTAAGCCATCCTATGGCATATGTTGTTTCACCACGACGACACCGAAGGTGCACTTGGTGGGGTTGAGCTTGATGTTTACCTTCCTCAGGTTGACGAAGGTTTCCTCCAAATCCTCGATGAAGGTGTGACTCTCACGAGTCTTGATGATGATGTCATCGATGTAGGCTTCCGCATTCCTTCCCATGAACCTCGCCAGAGCGGGATAGCCGAGGATGGCATTGTACGGCAGTGTGATGTAGGCAACGTCAAAGTCGAGTCTTTCTGTCCTGTAGTTGTCCCGAGTCCCAAAGGTAATGGGCAGGTGTACCTACCCGATTGGCATGGTAGAACCCTCTGTCACCCCGAAGAATGGCCGGGTGGACATGAGCTGATGGTATGGCACCTGCATCTTTTTGAACACTTCGACAGAGATGATGTTGAGCCCGGCCCCTCCATCAATGAGGGTACGGTTGACGGCGATGTTATTGATGGTAGGCGTGCACAAGAGGGGTATTGTGCCCATGCCCTTAGTGGAAGTCGGATGATCCTCCTCGTCGAAGCCGATCTTGCTAGTGGACCACTTCATCAAGTGATTGTTGGTGCTGGGCAGCGACGCGCGATCTCTCACGACAGCTGTTTGAAGTGGCGGTTAGACAAAGGAGCCTGGGCTCCACCCAGGAGGCAAGCAGCAAAGCCTCACGGCTCTTAGTAGCCCCCCCTGGTTCTCTTCCCAATGATCATTCGCTAGAGAAGGCAGAGGTAGTGGCTCGGGATCTGCGTGAGACAGACCATCGCGACAGCGACCCTCGTCCCGGTCATCATCGCGGCAATCGCCCCGGGATCCACCCTTGCCGTTGCTACGGCTACGTCCCCGACGCTTGGTGACACCATTTTCTTTGTGAAACTTTTGGAAAATCCAACAATCATCGGTATTGTGGGTGTCCTTCTTGTGGAGGATGCAGTAGCGATAATGCCAACCTTGATCGTGCTCGGAGCAGTCCCCGCGGCACTGCTTATGATCAGGCTCCACAACGAGGGCCGCAGCCTCCTTGTGCTTGGGGTCCTTAGACTTCGGCTTCAGGGGAAGCACCTCCGATAGGTTGTGCACGAAGAGCCTCCCCTCCTCAGCCTTGGCGCATCAGTCGGCGATCTCGAAGAGCCTAACGACGAAAGTCAGCTCATCATTCACGGACAGCTTCTCTCTCATCTTGATGTCGGAGACGCCCGTGGAGAACACGGAGATGACCTCCTCGTTGGAGATCCTAGGGATCTTGTTCCTCATCTGGCTGAAGCACTGGATGTATTGACGAAGCATCTCGCTCTTGTACTGACACACCACCTTAAGATCATTCTTGGTGGCGGGGCGCTCGTACATGGGCATGAAGTTGGTGATGAACTGAATGCACAGGTCCTTCCATGAAGTCATAAATTCATGAGGAAGATTCATGAGCCAAGTTTGCCGAGCGTCTTTGAGGGCCATGGGGAACCAATTGGCCATCGCACGCTGATCTCCATGCGCGGCCTAGACGGTGACGATGTAGAGCTAGAGGAACTCGACGGGGTTGGTGTAACGACCCAAAAAAATCCCCAATATTAGAATTTCTTGTTATTTTATTTTTCACATCATTGTGACATCATGCATCATCAAGCATTGTCACCTTGCATGTTTTCTTAAACCAAAATTATTTTTGTGGTACCATCTTATTTTCTATTTTGCTTGTGTAGTTTTATAGCAAACCCTCCTCTTCTTTTCTTATTTTAAATTAAACGCAATCTTTAATGTTTGCAAACTTTGGAATTGTTTTGTATCCAAATAAAGTTTTTGAAAAGTGTTTGCCAAGTTTTTTCTGCCTCCTTCTATCCATCTTTGCTCTCTTTCATTCTCTATAAAATACTTCCCTCTCTAATATTTTCTTTCCCTCTCTCTTCCATTGAAATTCTGGGAAAATGAGAAGATCTTGTTTTCGTATCAGGCCCTATCTTATCTTACTCTTCAAGACTGAATCTCTGTTTCTAGCCATCTTGGCTTTGAGCCCAACAAGAACCGGCAACCCATCATACCTGTTGGAGAGAGGGCTCCTTCTTCTTCCTTGTACGGCATTCATCCACAACTGCCACGTGCCCCGATTTGTCGATGGGAAGGCTCCCATGCATCCGGCCTCCTCCTTTTAAACCACTGCACCCTAGCCCTACGAACCCTAGCTCCTACTCCTCCAGTGCCGCCGCCAGCCTGTGTTTCTCATGTGTGTGTCCGCTCTCGAGCTCGCCCTCATCCAAGCCCGCGTCGCTAGCGCTCTGGGATGCTCGCGTCTACATCGCCATCGAACTCTTCAAGCCCGGTGCCCAGGCACTGACTTTGTCCCTCGTCTCCATCCACTCATCGTCGACCTCTGCAGCCTCGTTGGCCATTCTTGCATCTCAGCCCGCTACTTCGTCGTTCCCATGCAGAGCCACATCCTCCCAGCGTGTCTCCATCTTTCTAAGATCGCTATTTGAAGTTTCAGTTTCATCAGCAAGAATCCAGAGCCGAAGCCCCCTGCATCACCCAAGGTACCCTGCAAGTTTTCCATGCCTCCTTGAGCTCCCTCACCCGATTCGTCCTCACTTCTTCCCGCTCGCTGCATCACAGCAGGCCAACAGCCATGCGTCCCCAGCAGCGCTCGCATCATCGGCCATCGCTGGTTCTCTGGGACATCCGCGTCCTCGTTGCCAAGAACTCCAGAGCCCTCCCTAATGACCTCCCTGCAGGCTGCAGCCCAACCTCCGGTGCTTCCCTGCCTCAAGTTCATCGTCGCGAGCAACCGCCGGACCTGCTTTGTTCTTCGCCTCTGTAGCCCATCGCGACACTGCTGCTCTCTCCATCTGTGCCAACCAAACTCGACTCCGACCTCGTCTCTCTTGTCCTCGCACTGTCAAGCCCAGCCATGAAGACCCGCCCCCGTTTGTCAACCTTCAGTACATCACCAACGTTAGTAAGGTTACCCTTCCAGCTTAGCCTAGGCAGGGTTTGGACGCCATCGTTTATCTTCTGGCCTCTTAGGCCCATTTGTATTCTTGTCCGTACTCAGATGCTATTTGCTTTATGTATGATGTGGATCTTTGTATGTATATTTGGATTCTTTACTCATGGAGTCTTCTTGGTTATATTATATATTCTTTTGTGGGTTCCATCGTGAACTTGTGTAACTATTGCTACTCGATTCCACCCACATCACGTGCACGATGAGGTGCTTGGTGGTGCGTTTCCAAAGCGACATCATGTAGATTGTGGCTTTATCGCTATAATCTGCAAGGTGCCAGTTTTGGGGCGTCACAAGTGGTATTAGAGCCCAGGTTTTGTCGATA
Organism: Dactylis glomerata; assembly: GCA_007115705.1. Taxonomy (NCBI): domain Eukaryota; kingdom Viridiplantae; phylum Streptophyta; class Magnoliopsida; order Poales; family Poaceae; genus Dactylis; species Dactylis glomerata. The sequence goes on along the minus strand of QXEO01000464.1, from coordinate 2,598,379 downwards.
CCCATGGGTCTAGTCTGCCTATAGGATAACCTTGCCAACAGCCATTGTTGAGTCTAGTGTCCAAACTATTTTTGCTAAAAATGCGTTGGATAGTTCTAAGTAGGTCTGCAATTTTACTCCTTGCCTACGTGCTTCTCTCCTCTTACCTTTGTGAGTTTGGTGTTCTCTCTCTTATCTACTTCTTTGAGTTTTAGGTTCCTATGTGGGTGGACAATTTCTTGCCTTTATCCTAGTAGGTCCGTTCTTCGGGAGTTCATCTTCGTCAACGCGAGCAAGCATCACTTGTTGGTGGTGTCGAGAAGGAAACTCTTGTTAGTGGTGTCACGGAGTTCGACATGGTGCTTGAAGATCCGATAGTTTCACCAACTCTTTCCCCCTACACGAGCGTGGATCTCGGGGCAAGATCCTTTGTTAGTGGTGTCGATTGTAATGACCCAGAAAAATCCCCAATATTAGAATTTCTTGTTATTTTATTTTTCACATCATTGTGACATCATGCATCATCAAGCATTGTCACCTTGCATGTTTTCTTAAACCAAAATTATTTTTGTGGTACCATCTTATTTTCTATTTTGCTTGCGTAGTTTTATAACAAACCCTACTCTTCTTTTCTTATTTTAAATTAAATGCAATCTTTAATGTTTGCAAACTTTGGAGTTGTTTTGTATCCAAATAAAGTTTTTGAAAAATGTTTGCCAAGTTTTTTCTGCCTCCTCCTATCCATCTTTGTTCTCTTTCTTTCTCTATAAAATACTTCCCTCTCTAATATTTTCTTTCCCTCTCTCTTCCATTGAAATTCTGAGAAAATGAGAAGATCTTGTTTCCATATTAGGCCCTATCTTATCTTACTCTTCAAGACTAAATCTCTGTTTCTAGCCATCTTGGCTTTGAGCCCAACAAAAACCCACGACCCATCATACCTGTTGGAGAGAGGGCTCCTTCTTCTTCCTTGTACGAAATTCATCCACAACCTCCACGTACCCCTGTTTGTCGATGGGATGGCTCCCATGCATCCTGCCTCCTCCTTTTAAACTGCTGCACCCTAGCCCTGCAAACCCTAGCTCCTACTACCCCAGTGCCACCGCCAGCCCATGTTTCTCACGTGTGTGTCTGCTCTCGAGCTCGCCCTCGTCCAAGCCCGCATCGCCAGTGCTCTGGGATGCCTGCGTCTACATCGCCATCGAACTCTTCAAGCCCGGTGCCCAGGCACTGACTTCGTCCCTCATCTCCATCTGCTCATCGTCGACCTCTGCAACCTCATCGGCCATTCTTGCATCTCAGCCCGCTACTTCATCGTTCCCACGCAGAGCCGCGTCCTCCCAGCGTGTCTTCGTCTTTCCAAGATTGCTGCTTGAAGTTTCAGTTTCGTCAGTAAGAATCCGAAGCTGGAGCCCCCTACATCATCACCAAGATACCCTGCAAGTTTTCCACGCCTCCTCGAGCTCCCTCGCTCGATTCATCCTCACTTCTTCCCGCTCGCTGCATCATAGCAGGCCAGCAGCCGCGCGTCCCCAGCAGCGCTCACATCATCGGCCATCGCTGGTTCTCCAGGACATCCGCGTCCTCGTCGCCAAGAACTCCGGAGCCCTCCCTGATGACCTCCCTGCAGGCTGCAGCCCAACCTCCGGTGCTTCCCTGCCTCAAGTTCATCATCGTGAGCAACCACTGGACCTGCTTCATTCTTCGCCTCTGCAGCCCATCACGGCACTGCTGCTCTCTCCATCTGCGCCAACCGAACTCAACTCCGACCTCGTCTCTCTTGTCCTCGCACTGTCAAGCCCAGCCACGAAGACCCACCCCCATTCGTCAACCTTCAGTACATCACCGACGTTAGTAAGATTACCCTTCCGGCTTGGCCTGGGTAGGGTTTGGACGCTTTCATTTATCTTCTGGCCTCTTAGGCCCATTTGTATTCTTGTCTGTACTCGGATGCTATTTGCTTTATGTATGATTTGGATCTTTGTATGTATATTTGGATTCTTGACTCATGGAGTCTTCATCGTTATATTATATATTCTTTTGTGGGTTCCATCGTGAACTTGTGTAACTGTTGCTACTCGATTCCACCCGCATCACGTGCATGATGCAACGTGCACGAGGCGCTTGGTGGTGCATTTCCAAAGCGACATCATGTAGATTGTGGCTTGATCGCTATAATCTCCAAGGTGCCAGTTTTGGGGCGTTACAGTTGGTGGTCCCATCGTACCGCATGCCGATGTCCGGCTTGAACTTGTCAGGCCAGACCACATAGCATTGCTGGTGAATGAGAGCAAGGCACCCGGGGTTGTAGATTGGGTCCCTGGGGGTCTTGACATTCTTGCCAGCTTCACCGATGTCGTCGATGGCGTGGTCATGATTTTTACGGTGGCGCTTCAGGGAAACGCGTGCATCTTCCGGAGTGCGTTGGACGATTTGGCAGCTGGGCTCCCCGCGCAGCAAAGATGTGGCGCGGGAAGCCACCCTCTTGGCCTTGGCAGCCTTCCCATCTCCGGCGCCTAGGGCATGGCACCCCGTCGCCGGATCAGGTTCTCCCACGCCCGGGGCTCCTCCCTGGGCAGGGTCTTCATTGGCGATGGTGACGAGCTCGGCGATTTGAGCGCGCCACCCCTCATGCCTATCATTAGTGGGCTAATAGCGCAGCAGCTCCTGTGCCATGGCGAGAGCCTGTGCAGGAGACAGCTGACTCCCTGAATGAGCGCGAGAAGTGGTGGTGGCGGTGAAGGAGAGCAAAGGCTCTATACGCCCGGACAGGAGGTAGGAGGACTCTAGGTCTTCCTCTTCTTCCTCTCCGGCTGAGGCATCTCGATGACGGAAGATGGGCTCGGTCTGGCCCCGAACGGTGTTGCGGCCGTGGAGATGCTCGAGCCTTGTATTGGCATCGGCCATGTTGAAGCAGATCTAGAAGAAATCACACCACAGTCCCCTACATGGCATGCCAAATGTTGGTGGATTTCATGTTGCAAGAACACGGGGTACCACGCGACGGACCCAAAGATTCGAACGTAGGGGGCTGAACGTGGGAGATCTTGGATCGCAATGAAACATGGTGATAGAAGCCTTGAGTCATCGAACACACAACACACTGCAGAGAGGGACACCGAGCTTTACCTAGGTTCAGGGCCCTCGTGGTGAGGTAAAACCCCTACTTCCTGCCTTCTTGTATTACGATGCGATACCTCACGAGGAGTACAAGGTCTTGGTTATAGAGCTCTAGCCGGCCGGAGGTAGAAGAACCAACTTAGCCTAGCTAGGAGCCCAGAGATGAAGATTCGATCCCCTCTAAGGGGTGGCCTCCCTTCCTTTTATAGCGGCCTGGTCCTCCTTCCCCTCATCTTCTTGGGGAAGGGGTTGCCACACACGGCCAAGGAGGGAGGACAGCTATAGACTTTATTCTTCCGTGGACATAGTCTTCGTAGAGTAGTGGCGCCGGTCTACCGGAGTGGGTGGAGGAAGCTGACATCCTCCTCTGGCGCCCTGCACCATCCACGCTATTTTTAGGGGGATGGCCAACAACCATCATGCAGCTTTATGCAGACACGGCAAAAGTTGGTCTCCTCCCTGTCGGGGGTAGCGTGGGCGGTACGTGATCTTCTGTCCTTCATCTTCTTGCTCTGCACACAAACATGCTGAGTCAACATGGATGTGGTGCCTCCCCTCACCAGCGGAAGCTCGTGAGAAGGTCTTCTGGTCCTTAGTAGTTGTGTCGTCATTCTCCTCATGAGGCGCCTCCTCATGAGGGTCTTCTCCGCTGAGCCTTGGTCGTCGTTCCTCCCCTGGGCCAAAGTTAGGCCGTTGAAGGGGCCCAGGAGTAGGTGGACCGGGATACCCCGGTATCTAGAACACCGACAATCACTTTGGAGGAAGTTATAGAAAAACTAGGATATTTAGAAAAAAGTTTGCCAAATATCCTTGATAACACTAGACGGGTTAATGAATCGATAGAAAGTATCGGTAAGAGAATCACTATTTTAGAGGCTAGCACTACTCTTGATAGTCAAAACTTTAGGATTAGTAAACTAGAGGAGTCTATGGAAACTCTTAGTTCAATTTTCTCTTCTCTTAAATTTAAGAAGGAGAAAGCTTTTGTTGGAAAAGAGCCAAAATTTATGTATGTTCCTAAGGTGTATGTGCCTAAACCTTAACATGTTTTTAAGATTGGTAAGACTTTTAGTTCAACTAAGATTGACTTGCAGGTTGAATCATCTTCGGGAACTTCTAAAGTGCCTAGTGTGGTAAGTGATGCTCTTGAGGAAACAGTTGATCTTAATGCTTCATTTGAAAATACTTGATTTCCACTTTCGGCGCCTAGCTCAAAGGCGTTAAAGAAAAGCACTCTTGGGAGATAACCCGTTGTTTTACTTTTAGTTCTTTTTATTTTATTTGAGTCTTGGAAGTTATCACTACTGTAATGACCTCTCCTTATTATTTTTATTTTGTTTTTGTGCCAAGAGAAACCTCTAATTTGAGTGAGGTAAGATTTGGGGAAGTTGCTGTCCAGAAATAGATTTTGGTGTTACACCGTAAAACTTTGTGAAAATTCCCTGAATATCTTTTTGACATGCGATTTCTTTTGCATATGCCCTAGGTTATTTCCAAACTTTCATTAGTTTTACACTTTTTGATTTGAGCAACAAAAGACCCTCGAAAAATTGTCCTTTGTCAGCTGTTCTGTTTTGATAGATTTCTGCCACTATTTGTGTTTGCCTCTTGATCGCTTTCTTTTTGAGTTCTTTTGATCACAAAACTTTTGGGGAAGTTTCTACAGTAGTATATGCTTTACATGTGGTGGTTTTGAGTTGTCTTAACCAAAAAGGGTTAATTCATTATTATGCTTACACTAATGTTCCTAATAGAATTGTGTTGAGTTTTGTATGAAGGAAGTTTTCAAGTGTAGGGATTGGAGAATGATGAGATGAGGTGAAGAATGGATAAAAGCTCAAGCTTGGCGATGCCCATGCAACCCCCAAGAAATATCCAAGAAGTACAAGCATCAAAGTTGGGGATGCCCCCGAGGCACCCCTTCTTCATCGGCAAAAATCAGGTCACATTTCAAGACACTATATTTTTAGTACTTCATGCACTATGCATTTTCTTGGAGCGTCCTTACTTTAGCTTTCAGTTTTCTTTTGTTTTGTTTTCTACAATAAATGGTTGGACCCCAACAAATTTCTCTTGGAGAAGATTTACATCATTTTTCATTGCCAAGAACACTCCGTTTTCACTCTTATCGTTCAACGAGTGTTCTCTTTTTCTAGAACTGCATTTAGCTTTCATTTTGTACCTTATTTTTTGTTCAGATCTTACTTTATCTTTGCATAAAGGTGTATTTTGACCTCTGGTCCATGTTGGTTTTTATCAAAAGAGTTGAATTAAAAAGTTTTGAATGGTGCTGGAAAAGAGAAAAAAAATTATGCAAAAAAAAGTGGTACAAAAGGGAGCTTGTTTAGACTGCGGTCTAGACTTTTGTATGTCGTGCTTGATGTCATTTTGATAGTATGTGTAGTGATTTTTTTTTGTAGAATGACTTATCTCAAATCACTGAGATTGCTTAATGAGCCTTTGAAAAAATCATGCGTTGTTTTTATTATATGGGAGCATTATTATGATTTTCTCCTTTGATGCTTTAATTGGGTTGACTTGGCGCATGCTTACAACATGTTGACTACAAAATGAGTCACCTATAGCCTCTATGATCATTTGGTTTTTGACTTGTGATTCCACTTTATGCTTCGTTTAATGATGTTTTGTCGCTATGCATGATTATGGCCATTATTCTCTCTTAGTTGGTCGCTCCCAGTATTTGCTAGCCCTCTTTTTGTACTGAGTATGAGCTCTACTCATGCATCCAACTTCTAAAAACCAAGTTATGCCATTGTGTCCATCATACATACCTATTAGCAATTTGCTATTCCAAAGTACATTCGACTTGCTTTTATCTATCCTTCAAATTAAACTTTTTTTGTGTTATGTGAAAATTAGTCAGTAAAGCTCTCACGAACCTGATGGCACACTTTACTTTTCTCACTTTTAAAATTTTGACATTGTGGCTCTCTTATGTTGAGTTGTTATGCTTGCAAGTTGTAAGTTGGAAATTAGCCAAACCATGCCGTCATGGGGTAAGCTTTCAACATTGCACTTCTCTTATTTGAGTTGATATCGTGATCTTTTGTTTATGGATACTCGCAGTGTGAAATAAATTGGAATCTTGTGGAGTTCATGGAGTTTGTATATGTGTTACAGAAATGCCTGGGCCGCTAATCTAAACCATGCATCATTCATGGTGGAAATTTACAGCATGCCCATAGTGGAAATTTGACGACTCATCTCAAAATAAAAATCTATACAAATGGTAAATAAAAGAGATGTCGAGGTGTTCATTGTCTGTTTGTCTTGTCATTTTGATGTGGGCTTGTTCCATGTCATCAGACAAAGAGGTACCCTGTTGGCAGTTCTCGATGATACGTGTATACTTACAATGACAAGAACTTGCTTGGGACCTAAGCAAAGTAGCATGCGGTTTGGGTATTCGTACTTCACGGGACACGAGGTTTTCAACTTACGATTTGTCAAGCATATGCTTCATAATTGTATTCACATTAATCTTAACCATTCAAGATGCTTAAGACGGGGGCAATGAGAGCTCAACGCTAGTAAGTACCATAATTTTTGAAGGTTTATAAAACTTGCAATCACTGCTTCCCTCTGGAAGGGCCTTTCTTTTACTTTTATGTTGAGTCTCCACCTTCTACCTTTATGCACCATCTAAGAGAGCATAGTTGCCATTCTGAGTATAATGTGCATAGTCCCAAAGTTTATCATTGATTGATTCATGATTATGGTTTTGCTTGTTCTTAAATTATTTGTATGTAGTCACCCTTTTAAACTTGAAAGTGTCCTATGCATTTATGTTTTGCTATTCCATGAGGGACAAGCTGAAATCCACTTTGACATGTTTTTCCATATGGTTGAAACACACATGTGACTTTCATTGTTTCATTGTTCATGATCTTTCGTTTGTGTTCTTTTTCATGTTATAACATGGTTGCTAAGTTTCTTCTATTGAGATTATATCTTTCATGCCCATGTTTTAAGTACTTTGATCCCAACACTCAATGCTTTACCTAGATGATCAAGATTGTGATGGTGCATGTCACCTCAAAAATTATTCTTTTGTTATCACTTACCTTCTTGAGGATGAGCAGGAGTTAAGCTTGGGGATGCTTGATACGTCTCAAACGTATCTATAATTTTTGATGCTCCATGCTTGTTTATACACTATTTGCCTTGTGTTTTGTTACACTTTGTGGCATTTTTATGCGTTTTCTGGAACTAACCTATTAATGAGATGCCACAGTGCTAGTTCCCTGTTTTTTGCTATTTTTGTGTTTCAGAAAAGTTACATAAGAAATATTCTCAGAATTGGACGAAACAAAAGCCGAACCTCCCAATATTTAGCGAAGCTTCCAGAAGACCGAAGAGGACACAGAGAGGGGCCAGTCTCACCACCAGGGTGTGCGGCCTAGCCCCTAGCCATGCCACCCTATGGTGAGGGCCCCTAGTCCACTTCTGACAACGACCCTTCACCTATAAAGACCCCTCGATGGGAAAAACCTAAACACCCGTTCACTTTTTCAGAAACGCATCGCGATCCACCACCATCATCGACCCAAGATTGGGAGGGTCCAGAAGCTCTTCCTGGCACCCTGCCGGAGAGGGGAATCACCACCGGAGGTCTTCTTCATCGCCATGCTTGCCTTTGGCGCGATGAGTGAGTAGTCTACCTTGGACTATGGGTCCATAGCAGTAGCTAGATGGTTGTCTTCTCCACCATGTGCTTCATGTTTAGATCTCGTGAGCTGCCCTACGAGATCATCTTTATGTAATTCTACATGTTGTGTTTGTTGGGATCCGATGATTATTGGTGCTATGATTAAGTTTATGTTCTGAAATTTATCTTATGTTATCTCTATGTTATTTATAATCTTGCATGCTCTCCATTGTTAGTAGCTATCTTGGCCAAGTAGATACTAGTGACTCCAAGAGGGGGTATTTATGCTCGCTAGTTGGGTTCATACCTCTATTTAATCTGGAGGAGTGACAGAAACCTCTAAGGTTGTAGATGTGATGTTGCCACTAGGGAGAAAACAACAATCTTATGTCTAAGGATATTTGCTTTGTTTACATTACACACTTTGCTTAATGCAATTATCTGTTGTTCGCAACTTAATACTCTCGGGGTCCTTGAATGATTCCTCGTGAGTGGATTATTAGTCATAGATGTAGTTGGATGGCGGTCTATGTATCTTGTTGTAATGCCCAAAGTAAATCTCATAATTATCCTCGTAACATATGCACATTATCTTTATTCTATGAATTGCCCAACTATAATTTGTTTACCCAGCATGTCATTATTTATCTTATAGAGAGACACCACTAGTGAACTGTGGACCCTGGTCCAATTTTCTTTACATTGCTATTACATGTTTACTTTTACTCGCACTGTTTACTTTCTCGCATACTACTATTGCTTTCCACTCGATACACTCAATCCTTTGTTTACAGTAAACCGGGGAGATTGACAACCTCATTGTAAGTTGGGAGCAAAGTTCTTGGTTGTGTTGTGTGCAGGTTCCGCGCTGCTTCTGGGGGAAGGCATGCCAACAGGCAGTTATTTGGCGCCCTTGTCTGGAGTGTCATAAAGCTAGCAAGCATCACCTTCTGAAGTTTGGCTTTCTCGTACTGGTTCGATCAACCTTGGTTTCTTACTGAGGGAAGACTTGCTACTGTGCTCATCATACCTTCCTCTTTGGGTTCCCAACTGGGTGGTCATCTGCCCGCATCATGCCTATTTGTGGTAACTTGTACTTAACCTCTTGACATTGTAAGTTACTTGCCCCTTTGCATGTTTTGGTTTTTTACCAAGTATGTGTTTGTATATGTTGTTCCTTGTACCTACTTATCTTGTGTATTCAAGTAGGTATTGGTTGTTTGGCACATCATAAACTTATGTGTTTGATTTGAGCCTTTAATGCATCTTGAAGGTATCATATTTGGCTCTTATCGAGTGATTAATGGAACATCCCATTTTGGGGGAGTGATTTGCCATTGGCACCTCACAATCCTATAAATTTGTGCACATGAGTAATACCACTTAGTATTGATATTGCAAGATTATCTAGTCACTATGTGGTATTCCATGCTCATGAGAAATTCAAATTCTATATCTCCATTAATTATCTTTACTTGGAATTAGTTTGCCTTTTGTTGAAAAGAATTTAATATCATATTATGGGGGAGTAATATGCCTTGTTGATACGTCTCAAACGTATCTATAATTTTTGATGCTCCATGCTTGTCTATGCACCACTTTCTTTTTGTTTTGTTACACTTCGTGGCATTTTTATGCATTTTCCGGAGCTAACCTATTAACAAGATGCCACAGTGCCAGTTCCCTATTTTCTACTATTTTTGTGTTTCAGAAATGCTACACAGGAAATATTCTCAGAATTGGACGAAACAAAGCCCGACCTCCTATTTTTCCCGGACATGACACGAAGACCGAAGGAGAGCCAGAGGGGGCCAATGGACCAGCTACACCCTAGGGTGGTGCGCCCCCTGGCCCGTGCCACCACATGTTGTGGGGGCCCTGGTCCATCTCTAACATCGCCCCTCCGCCTATATAAAGTCACCGTCGCAAAAACCCTAAAACAATTGGTGTTTTTCTAGAAGAAGTTCCGCAGCGCACCGCCGCCATCATAGAGGAGATTTAGGGGATAGAAGTCTCTGTTCCGGCACCCTGCTGAAGTGCCCCCGGAGCCATCTCCATCAACTCCATCACCGTCACCGCCGTCTCCATCAACTTCACTGCCATCTCCATCGACGTTGTTGTCTCCCACACTAGTAGGAAAACCCTTATAGGTGGGATGTATTTTTGTGGCGCACTAGCCAGCAGTGCGCCACAGAAAATAATTCTGTGGCGCACCTGTCCTGGTGCGCCACAAAAATACAACATTTCTGTGGCGCACCAGAAGGACATGCGCCACAGAATTTTGGTGGGGCCCACTCCCTGCCAGCCCCAACCATTGGTTCCACTAATTCTGTGGCGCACCAGACCAGATGCGCCACAGAATTTGTACATTCTGTGGCGCATCTAGTCTGGTGCGCCACAGAATTAGCACATTCTGTGGCGCATCTGGTCTGGTGCGCCACAGAATTAGTGGAAAGGGGTCACCGCGAGGGTTGTCGTGGAATGGGGTCACCGCCAGCAGATGGCCACATTGTATGGCCTTACAACCTACCCCCGTGGCTGTGCACCTGTTGGTCTGCCCGTCAACAAGCACCTTGACAGGATCGATGGATGGGGTCACCGCGAGGGTCGTCGTGAAATGCATATCGACTTCACTGGTCGACGCGCCGACTTTGATAGAGCAAACCTAGTCGCGCTACAGCACATGCAACTGATCGACCCTTGGGTAGAAGAGCACAAAAGCTTTATTGCGAATAAATATAGTGACAGGGGCGAGCAGAGGACGAAAGGAGCAATAATCAATGAGCACAACTCCAATTTCACGCGTTGGTTCAAGGACAAGCTTCTAGCTAATCCCCCACCAATGCAATCTTCCGAGGAAGAAAAACTCATATTCGCCTTGTCACAGGGAGCTGAACACTGCCTAATGACCTATCAGGCATATGATATAAATGGCTACATATTTTACACTGAGGAAAAGGACAGTAATTGCGATTACCAGAACTCAGGGGTAACGATGGAAGCCTACACCGGTGATGTCAAGCAAAGATACTACGGAAGGATCGAGGAGATCTGGGAGCTGAGCTACGCTGGGGAGAAGGTGCCGATGTTTCGTGTTAGATGGGCCAAAAACGTCGTAAAAGAAGACCGGTATTTCACCACCATGGTTATACCCGAAGCCAAATCCAAGATTGCCGGCGCAAACATCACCGCTAAAAATGAGCCATGGGTACTGGCAAGCCAAGTGGACCAATGCTTCTTCATTACCGACCCGCCAAAGCCTACCCGGGTTGTCGTGAGAAGAGGCAAAAGGAACATCATCGAAATGGATGGAGTCGCCAACGAGCAATACTTTGACATGTATGTGTGTGGGCATATTATTACTATGTATCACTTATCCAACGGTAGCATATTATTACTATATTATTTGTGCTTATTTACTTTATAAAATATATTATAATGTATAAGAATGTAATAACATTCTAAAAAGTTAATTAAAAAATAAAATAAAAATGTATTTTTGGCATGATACAAAAATATTATTTGTGCTTATTTACTTTATAATATATATTATAATGTATAAGAATGTAATAACATTCTAAAAAGTTAATTAAAAAATAAAACAAAAATGTATTTTTGGCATGATACAAAAATATTATTTGTGCTTATTTACTTTATAATATATATTATAATATATCATAATGTAATAACATACTAAAAAGTTAATTTTAAAAATAAAATAAAAAGTTAATTAAAATATATCATAATGTAATAACATGCTAAAAAGTTAATTTTAAAAATAAAATAAAAAGTTAATTATAATATATATTATAATGTATAAGAATGTAATAACATTCTAAAAAGTTAATTTTAAAAATAAAATAAAAAATAAAACAAAAATGTATTTTTGGCATGATACAAAAATATTATTTGTGCTTATTTACTTTATAATATATATTATAATATATCATAATGTAATAACATGCTAAAAAGTTAATTTGAAAAATAAAATAAAAAGTTAATTAAAATATATCATAATGTAATAACATGCTAAAAAGTTAATTTTAAAAATAAAATAAAAAGTTAATTATAATATATATTATAATGTATAAGAATGTAATAACATTCTAAAAAGTTAATTTTAAAAATAAAATAAAAAATAAAACAAAAATGTATTTTTGGCATGATACAAAAATATTATTTGTGCTTATTTACTTTATAATATATATTATAATATATCATAATGTAATAACATGCTAAAAAGTTAATTTTAAAAATAAAATAAAAAAATTTGGGTCCCAGGACTCGAACCTGGAACCACAGGGGTTTGAATAGGTTGGCTAGCCGAAGCCACTAAGGTAGAGAGGTGCTTGTGTCTTACACAGGTTCGTTTGTTTTTAACTGTATCCGTGCGTGCGCTACGCGTAACCTCATTTAGGTTAAAGTGCGCCAGCCCCCTTCTTTTCCCCCCTACTCGATTCAGATCGCCATCGCAGAGGAGCCCCGGCCACCGCCGTCGCAGAGGAGCCCCGGCCGCCGCCATCCCCGAAGAGGCGCCCCACCATCGCCATCCCCGAAGAGGCGCCCCACCACCGCAGATCAAAGGAGCCCCGAGCGAGACCCCTCCTGCCGTCTCTGCCGCAGGTACGCTCCCGCGCCGCTCCCTGATTGGGGGAGCTGAGCTCTTCTCCTTTCCTCAGCTTGCTCTCCGTGCGATAGTAGCAGGAGAGGAGAGCTCGAATCGGTTCAGCTTGCTCTCTGTACTCCTCTCTATTACTCTACTGCAATAGCTAAGAGTTGGTGGCTATGTGCTTGTGTGTGGCTGCCTAGTTGCGGTGTTGATCTACTCCTGCTAAATAATCGTTTGATGAGATGGTTTGCATATTGAATAAGAACACATACATATACACTTGACCTTGATGTTTTAATTTGAAGGTTTGTTAGCTATTTGATTTAATGGTGAGCTGGTAGGCATGATAGTTATACTTTGGTGCAAGGCACAAAATTGTGTAGTGCGGGTCTGAGCATGTACATGATTCAGAGGTGATTTATAATTAAAAAGTTCAGAAATAAGACCCAACAGAACTTGCTTATGAACTGGGAATTATCTAGTGATGATTTAGATACTTTTCCCTTGGTTTAATGGGTACTAATGGTTGTGGCTTTCCTTGAATGTAAATATTGTGGAACCTCATTAGAGTGTGCAAACTAATAAGAACAGATGCTACTATTTGGTCTTTGGTTATTCACCATTTGCTGAGATTTGGATGAGAACAGATATATCCTTGTTTACTTACTTAACCAGTGATGCAAATGATTATGTTTAGTCTTTGGACAACTTTGTTGTGAGATATTTGATAAGAACAGATACTACTACTTTGATTTTCTGGTGATTCACCTTGTTGCTGGAATTTTTGGAAGAGTGAAGTTGATATCAGGCTTTGATCTGGTGCCCTTCTACTTCTTCTTGATCTTGTTCTTGTGGCAGCTCTGTTCTACTTGTTCTTGTTCTGCTGGTCACCTTGCTCCTATCTCCAGGCAGCCCTACTCCTCCACTTGGTCAGCTCTTGGCGCATGCCCTTCTTGGTTGATAGATCAGCTGCTATTGTGAATTTGCTATAGTGAGCAAGGTGTGGTGCGGCTAGCTGTTGTAGTGTTGCTTTTATACTACTGAACTATTCCTGTGCAAGTGACAACACATCCTTTGCATGTGATGTGTGTGCTGCTTGTGAGTACACTCCACTTACAGTGCAAGATGTCAAGTTGGTTTTCTTTGCCTCGTAGTGCAAGCCACGGTTGAACCTTGTACTTATCCTATTAATTCATTACTTTCCTCTGCCAAGTGTAATTTCTATTTGGCTAGAATTGGTGTGCTACCAAGTGGATTAAACCATGTTGGGCTCTGTTACTTGGCTGGGCTTTAATCTAGTGTGGGCTTCGCATGTGACTGTACATATTTAATTAAGCCTTGTTTAATTACATTGTGGCTTAGGATCATATTGTCCTCTCAATGTCAAACATGATCCAATAAAAATACTTTTGTGGGCCTTTTAAAGGACTCTAGCTAGATTAGAGGGAAATAACACTGTTGCCTTGTTGCCAAAAGATAAATAGGATCATTGCGGTTGCCTTGTCCCTCTTCTGATATGAATCAATCAGTGTTGCCTCTAGTCCCAAAATATGCTCAAGTGATCCTTATGTTGCCAAAATAAGATTTACTCCCTCTAATCACCATTGTGTGTTCTTCTGGATATATTATTATTCACATGCTCAATACTCTGGATGACCTGTGTGAAGATATATGCTTTGTTCCTAGTGTCTTCAGTTAGCTGTAGCTTTGCATGATACATGATATATGCTTTGTTCTTACCCTGCATAGAGTTGAATTTATTATTGAGAGTCTGACCTACTTTTTCTCTCTGCTTTTAGGTACGCCATGGTGCGCCGCAAGATCACCACCTACGCGATGATGAGCCGACGCCCACCACCACCCCCTCCCCCTCCGACGCCGCCTCCAACGCCGCCACCTCCAGCGTCCGACGGCGAGGAGGAGGAAGTCCCCGAGGTGGACTACCCGGAGGACGAGGAGGAGAACGACCGCCTGGAGGCAGAAGTCCAGGCGGAGATCGACGACATGGAGTGGGCCATCTCGGACCCCGAGAATGAAGAACAGGCGGCCATCCACGCCTCGTGGCGTTCTCTGCGGATGGAGAACAAGGAGTCGGCGCGCGACGACGAGGTTGACGGCCTGCTTCTTGAGTCGGGGCTCAAGGAGTCCCGCGACCGCCACGCGACGGAGGAGGGAGCGCGCAGCTTCATGGAGTTGGAGCGGCGGCGCCTCTTGGAGCTGCTCGCGGAGGACTCCGGTCGCCTCCACAAGATTGTGGAGGATGACTTCCTCCCCGCCCCCGCCCCCGCCCCCGCCCCCGCCCCCGCCGCCGCACGAGATGCTCGATCGGGCCTAGCGGCGACGAGGAAGCGCGTGAGGGCCAACGACGATGAGGCGGGACCCTCTAGGCGCTAGAACTTTTTTTTGTATTATGAACTGCTTATATATGATCATATGAACTGCTATGTTTTATTCTAGGCTTATGAATCCTTGCCATAGTATTTGTGATCATGCAAGCATGCTTTTGAACTTTGTCATTCCTTTCGTTGCATAACATATATACTCCATTCTAGGCTTATATATGATCGATCGTCATCCATGCTATGTTTTATTCTAGGCTTATGAATCCTTGCCATAGTATTTGTGATCATGCAAGCATGTTTTTGAACTTTGTCATTCCTTTCGTTGCATATATAACATATATACTCCATTCTAGGCTTATATATGATCGATCGTCATCCATGCTATGTTTTATTCTAGGCTTATGAATCCTTGCCATAGTATTTGTGATCATATGCAAACATGTTTTTTAACTTTATCATTCCTTTCGTTGCATAACATATATACTTCATGTCTATACAGAGATGTCTTGTGGTATGTGGTGTACAGTGGTCGGGTTCTAGGAGTCTACGAGGAGTGGGAGGACTGCCAGGCACAGGTGACCAACTTCAGCGGCAACTGCTACAAAGGGTACAAGACAAGAGAGCTCGCGGTCTCCAAGTGGAGGAGACACGTGTGGAAGAAGAATCGGATGAAGTTCTTGATCATGGTCTCGATCTTGCTCATCGTCGTCGCCGGTGTGATCTATTCGAACTTTTTTTTCGATGTTGGACTTGCTTATATATGATCGATCGTCATCCATGCTATGTTTTATTCTAGGCTTATGAATCCTTGCCATTGTATTTGTGATCATGCAAGCATGTTTTTGCACTTTGTCATTCCTTTCGTTGCATAACATATATACTACATGTCTATAGAGCTACAGGTAGAGCTACCTTTCTCTACATGTCTATAGAGAAAGGTGTTGTTATATGCCTTGTGTCCATAGAGATGACGTGGTACGTCGTGTTCGAGGGGCGGGTTCCAGGAGTCTATGAGGAGTGGACGGACTGCAAGGAACAGGTGCACAAGTTCTAGCGGCAACTGCTACAAAGGCTACCCGACTCAACAAGAGGCGGTTGCCAAGTGGACGAAGCACCCGTCGAACAAGAGCAAGATGAAGACCTTCATTGTGCTCTCTCGCTCTTGCTCACCATCGTCGGAGCGGTACTCTATTTCATCCTAGTGTAGGTGGCGGCCGGTGTCACTTCATTTGTATCTTGAGATGATGCACTTAATTTGCATGGATTATGAGCTGTATGGAGATCTATATATGTATGATGAGTTGTATATGCATGGAGCTATATGAAATCTGTTAATATTCTATATGAAATGAGTTTTATATGGAGATATATAATTGTGCTATATGAAATCTGTTGATATATCTGTATACTGCTATATTATATCTGTTAATACCTGTATATATACACCAGACAGAATAAGTTCTGTATAAAACCTGTAATATTTCTGTGGCGCACTAAAATGCAATTCTGTGGCGCACCTAGTTCCGTGGCGCACCAAACCATAATGCGCCACAGAATTAAAAAATTCTGTGGCGCATTATGGTTTGGTGCGCCACAGAATTCCTTATTTCTGTGGCGCATGTGCTGGTGCGCCACAGAATGCTTATTTTTATGGCGAAGATTCTGTGGAGCACCACCCATGCGTCACAGAATGCATATTTTGGTGCGCCACAGAAGAGGTTTTCCCTACTAGTGCCATGATGAGGAGGGAGTAGTTCTCCCCCGGGGCCGAGGGCTTTACCGTTAGCTATGTGGTTCACCTCTCTCTCCCATGATGTGATCTATATGTGATCATGAGATTTGTATCTAGTTGAATTGGTAGATGCTATTCTTCATATATTATGCTACTCCCGTGCTTTATTATTGTAATCTCCGGAGACACCTTGTACCATGATGTGAAGGTGACAGTGTGGGCATTATGTGTGTCTCTTTGGCTAGTGTCTCTATGAATTTTTGGTGTTTGTTGGAACCATGGGGCAATCTAGTTTGGGGATATGTGAACTTTAAGGAGTGCTTCATAGCTCTACACATGATTAGTGTTCGTTATCCATGGGAGAATAGTTTAGAGTAGTATAGTGAAGATATATATTTATGTGTTCAATTATGTTATCTTTGTTGAGAGTGTCCAGTAGTGAAAGTATGACCCTAGGCCTTGTTTCTAAGCATTGAAACACCGTTTACATTCAGTTCTGCTACATGTTTGCTTGCTGCCATTTTTATTTCAGATTGCATTTACTACTTATAATCATCCATATTACTTGTATTTCACTATCTCTTCACGGAACTAGTGCATCTATACATCTGACAAGTGTATTGGGTGTGTTGGGAACACAAGAGACTTCTTGTATCATCTGAGTTAGGATGTGAAGTGTTTAAAGAGAAAATTAAAAAATCTTTGGAGCTTTATTCGCATAGCAATGTTATTTGTATGAATTCTTTGAACACCGGTATTGCTAATGCTATAGAAAAGTCTAAGCTTGGAGAAGCTGGTTTTGGTAAGCATGATATTTTTAATTTCCCAGCTTTAGTGGAGAAAATTTGCTCTAATGATATTTTATCTCCCATATGTGATAATCTATTATATTATTAAAACAACTAACAATGAACGGCTTAGATTAATCTAGGATCTAGCAACATAAAAATAACGGCCTAGATTTAGACATAGCTATTCGGAAGTCCATGACTCGAACGCTACAAATAAAAGTCCATAATCGGCAACACCCTTAGTCACGTCTACCTGCCTAGACGGGATATTCAAAGAAAATTCCTAGAATCCTCCTAGGACACGTAATAGTGCAGATCAGAAACCCCCCAATACATATCACGATTTCACGAGGATGAATATACATGTTGAGTTCGTAACACCCATCTCTCAATATATAAGCACATGTACCTTAGCACGAGCTGGAAAGAACATACATGATGGTGCCATGGCTACATATGCATATGCGTCCACATAGAAGTTGCATAGGCAAATCGAAGGTACGACAGGAACACACTGCATGATAGATCAAAGGCACGTGGATAACGCTTGGTTGCGTCGCGGCAACTCGACGGCACAATGAATCAGAGGCTATTGCAGATCAACCACGCCTTACCATCCAGAGATCTCGGATGAGCTCGAGACGACAATTACGATCTAGCGCCGACGGATCTAGCGCCAAGGAACAGCAATCTCGACAAAGAAGATGATCAACGAATCCGAGTGGGCTATAGCGATACCAATCTAGCGAGAAGCGACTGAAGCGTGCTAACATGATGATTTTGGACCAAGTGTGCCACCGCAGTTTGCATCGATGAGCTTGGTTATTTCAATATAGCGAGAAGCGACGCTTTTTGAAGTCGCAGTTTGGATTGGTGGCGACTGAAGGGTGCTAACATGATGATTTGGACCAAGTGTGCCACCGCAGTTTGCATCGATGAGCTTAGTTATTTTCCTATATATATCACGCGCGTGGACTCCTGTATTGAATAAATTGGACGTACGCACTCAATCGCAGCGCAGGAGCACTCGCCTTAATTCTCACCGGAAAGAATATTTAACCATCACGCTGGACTCAAGGATGTAAAAGAAACCATCACAGAGGACGGCTCCTGTCTTCCCGAGTTTATGATTCAGGCGGCCTCCAATTCTCTTAGCCTTCACGCCCCGTACAGTAATATCAGAGTCAGGTACGGTTTATGGACACTCCTATCTATGCATCAAGTTTTGCACTAGGGTATTTTTTTCATCCATGTAGGATCAGGCGGTTGGATGCGTAAGCACGGATGACAGTCGGGATACAGTCGGGCCGACCCGTTCTGCAGCCATATGTAGGTGCTCTTGCCTTCCTCTTTTGGACTACACCTATTCATTTGATTGTTGATCTGTTCGACGTGCAATTCTTACTATAGAAAAGTGCAAAAAGTGTATGCACAAAGAGGTGAAAACATGTGATAGTACCTGATGTTTGTTTTCATGCAAAATTCTTATCTAATAGCCCATGCCATATGAATCTCATTAGGTTGACAAAGAAGAAAACTTTCGATATGCAAAGCAAAAATAATCTTACAAAACTGATTTCCATTGGAACTCTACAAAATCATCCATAGGTTGGCACATTCTCCTCAAAATTATATGAGTAATTTGTAGTTGGATTCACTATGAAAATAAAACTTTATACAAAGACAAACGAGCATCATCAGAATGGAAAGATATGGAGGGTGTGTGAGAGAGAATGTTTAAGAAAAATCATACTCCCTCGGTCACAAAACATAAGGCGTATGAGATTAGTCAAGTCAAACCCTATTAAGTTTGCCTAAATATATACGGAAAAATATCAGCATTTATAATACTGCATAGACATATGGAGAAAAGATACTTTATGGTGAATCTATTGGTACTAATTTTGTATAGTAGATGTTAATATTATTTGCATAAATTTCATCAAACTTAGAAGATATTAACTTTAGACTAAACTAATATGCCTTATACTTTGGGACAAAGTGAGTAATATACACAAATAGTTATGTTAACTTGGATGAGCGAGAAATAATTAGTCAAGGTTATTAGCTAATTAAGATGACTCATGCATGGATGCATACGTATGTTGGAATGATATATGGTATTAACCAACAAATGCAACTTAGAATCGACATGATAAATGAAGAACTACTTAGATCCATATTGGTGCTAGGATAAAAAAGATAAATGAAGATTTAACATGAAACTCTAGATATGGTTTTGCATCCGTCTTCCACTTTCACATATAAATGTATTAACAATCTAATGTACCTACTGATCCAGTCAAGGTTCCCCGAGACTTAGGGCTACAATGTAATTATATGAGAGTAATTAGTAATGAATTAAACTAAATTGTTGTTTAGTGCATTGAAATTTGTTAGCAAACAAAATATTTAAAAATATAACAATTCATGGAAACTAGCCGTGCAAATGCGCGGGCCACTCAGCTAGTTCTAATGATGTTTGTGATCCTCATCCTTTTAAAATACCTATGAAAATTGTTGAACGTGCTATGAGTAACTGCTATTTAGGGGATGAAACTGTCCGTCCTGGTGATCATTTGCTCTTTATACATGATTTATGCGAGTTGTTCAGATGTGCAGGCATTTCAACAAGCCAGGTTAAGCGGAAGCTATTCTATTTATCACTAAAGGGCAGAGCTGCGGAATGGTATAAAACGCTGAAGGATGGCCAATCTATTGGCTGGGAGGAAATTGTACCTCTCTTTTCTTCTAAATTCTATCCTTCTAATGAGATTCATAAAGATAGGAATCATATTTCTAATTTTCATCCTCATGATGGAGAAAGCATTGCCCAAGCGTGGGGAAGATTAAAGTCATTAATGCTCAAATGTCCCATTCATGAGCTTCCCCTTAATATTGTTATTAATAATTTTTATGCAAGGCTTTCAGGACATTACAAGGACTATCTAGATGCATGTTTTGAGGGATCTGATGCAGCACAATGTTGATGTAATTTCACCATCCAGTTGGGAACCCCAAGAGGAAGGTATGATGAGCACAGTAGCAAATTTTCCCTCAGTAAGAAACCAAGGTTTGTCAGTCTAGAAAAAAGCCAAACTCCAGAAGGTGATGCTTGCTAGCCTAGTGACACTCCAACAAGGGTGCCGTTAACAATAATGTGTTAGTGCGTCTTCAAATAGTAGCAACATGGAACCTGCACACAATACAACCAAATAATTTGCTCCCAACTTACGATGAGGTTGTCAATCTCACCTGTTTGCTGTAAACAAAGGAATGAGCGTATCGAGTGAAAAGCTATAGTAGTATGTGAGTAAAGTAAACAATGCGAGTAAAGTAAACATGTGATAGCAATATAAAGGAAATAGGACCAGGGTCCACAGTTCACTAGTGGTGTCTCTCCATAAGATAAATAACACATGCTAGGTAAACAAATTACATTTGGGCAATTGATAAAAAAAGACAACGTGATATGTCAAGAGGATCACTATGAGATTTACTCTGGGCATTACAACAAGATACATAAACCGCCATCCAACTGTATCTATGACTAATAATCCACTTGTGGCGAATCAATCCGAGAACTCTACAAGTATTAAGTTGCAAACAATAGATAACTGGATTAGGCAAAGTGTGTAATGTAAACAAAGCATATGCCCTTGCACATATGAATGTTGTTTTCTCCCTAGTGGCAACAGCACATCTACAACCTTAGAGGTTTCTGTCACTCCCCCAGATTAAATAGAGGCATGAACCCACTATCGAGCATAAATACCCCCTCTTGGAGTCACTAGTATCTACTCGGCCAAGATAGCTACTAACAATGGAGATCATGCAAGATCATAAACAACATAGAGATAACATAAGATAATATTCAGCACATCAACTCAATCATAACACCAATATTCATTGGATCCCAACAAACATAACATGTAGAATTACATAAAGGTAGTCTCGATCATGTAAAGCAGCTCACGAGATCTAAACATGAAGCACATGGTGGAGAAGACAACCATCTAGCTACTGCTATGTACCCATAGTCCAAGGTAGAATACTCACTCATCACGTCGGAGGCAAGCATGGTGATGAAGAAGACCTCTGGTGGTGATTCCCCTCTCCAGCAAGGTACCGGGAAGAGCTTCTGGACCCTCTCGATCTCGGGTCAATGACGGAGGCGGATCGCGATGTGTTTCTGGAAAAGTGATCGGGTCTTTAGGTTTTTTCTGTTGGGGGGTCTTTATAGGCGAAGGGGCATGGTTAGAAGTGGACCAAGGTAGCCTCACACATAGGGAGCGCGGCCAGGGCCTGGGCCGCGCCGCCCTGTTGTGTGGCTGGCCTATGGCCTTACTCCGTCTCCTCTTCGGTTCTCTAGAAGCTTCGGTGAATTTCTAGATGTTTGGCTTTTGTTTCGTCCAATTCTAAGAATATTTCCTGTGTAACTTTCTGAAACACAAAAATAGTAGAAAACAGAGAACTGGCACTATGGCATCTTGTTAATAGGTTAGTTCTGAAAAATGCATAAAAATGCCACGAAGTGTAACAAAACATTAAGCAAATGGTGTAAAAACAAGCATAGAGCATCAAAAATTATAGATATGTTTGAGATGTATCAGCATCCCCAAGCTTAACTCCTGCTCATCCTCGAGTAGGTAAGTGATAACAAAAGAAATAATTTTTGAGGTGACATACACCTACACAATCTTGACCATAAATGTAAGTGTTGTGTGCTGGGATCAAAGAACTTAAAACATGGGCATGAAAGATATAATCTTGATAGAAGAAACTTAGCAACCATGTTATAACATGAAAAAGAACACAAACGAAAGATCATGAAAATGAAACAATGAAAGTCAAACATGTGTTAAAATCATATGGAAAAACATACAAATTGTTTTCAGCTTGTCCTTCATGAGATTGCAAAACATAAATGCATAGGACACCTTCAAGTTTAAGAGGGCGACTAGATACAAATAATTTAAGAATAAGTGAAACCAACATCATGAATCAATCAATGAAAACTTTGGGACAATGCACATTATACTCAGAATGACAACTATGCTCTCTTAGATGGTGTATAAAGATAGAAGGTGGAGACTCAACATAAAAGTAAAAGAAAGGCCCTTCGCGGAGGGAAGCAGTGATTGTGAGTTTTATAAACCTTCAAAAATTATGGTACTTTCTAGCTTTGAGCTCTCATTGCCCCCATCATAAGCATCTTGAATGGTTAGAATTAATGCGAGTACAATTATGAAGCATATGCTTGACAAATCATAAGTTGAAAACCTCATGTCCCATGAAGTATGAATACCCAAACCTCATGCTACTCGACTTAGAGTCCCAAGCAGGCTCTTGTCATTGTAAATATATGTGTATCATCGAGAACCACCAATGGGGTACCTCCTGCCCGATGACATGGAACAAGCCCACATCAAAATGATAAGACAAACAGATAATGAACACCTCGACATCTCTTTTATTTACCATTGGTATAGCTTTTTATTTTGAGATGCATCATCGAATGTCCACTATGGGCATGCTGTAAATTTCCACCATGAATGATGCATGGCTTAGATTAGCGGCCCAGGCATTTCCCTAACACATATAAAAACTCCATGATCCCACAAGATTCCCAACTTATTTCACATCTTGACTATCCATAAACAAAAGATCACAATATCAACTCAAATGAAATATAGTGCAATGTTGAAAGCTTGCCCCATGACGGCATGGCTGGGCTAATTTCCAACTTACAACTTGCAAGCATAACAACTCAACATAAGAGAGCCACAATGTCAAAATTTTAAAACAAGAAAAGTGAAATGTGCCATCAGGTTCGTGAGAGCTTTACTGACCAATTTTCGCATAACACAAAAAAGAGTTTAATTTGAAGGATAGATAAAAGCAAGTCAAATGTATTTTGGAATAGCAAATTGCTAATAGGTATATATGGTGGACACTTTGGAACAACTTGTTTTTTAGGAGTTGGATGCACGAGTAGAGCTCATACTCAGTACAAAATGAGGTCTAGCAAAAGATTGGGAGCGACCAACTAAGAGAGCAATAATGGCCATAATCATGCAAAGTGACAAAGCGACATTAAAAGAAGCATAAGATGGCATCAAAAGTTAAAAACTAAATGATCATAGAGGCAATGGCGACTTTGTATGAGTCTAACATGTGTGAGCATGCGCCAACTCAACCCAAATAAAGCATCAAGGAGAAAACCAAAATAATGCTTCCAAATAATTAAAACAACGCATGATTTTTTCAAAGGCTCATTAAGCAATCTCAGTCATTTGAGACAAGTCATGCTATAGAAAAACCACTAAGCATACTATCAAAAAGACATCAACCATGACATGCAAAAGCCTAGGCCATAGTCTACACAAGCTCCTTCTTGTACCACTTTTTTGCATGAAACTTTTTCTCTTTTCCAACACCATTCGAACCTTTTTGAAACAACTCATTTGATGAAAACCAACATGGCCCAGAGGCAAAAATACACCTTGATGCAAAGATATAACAAGATCTGAACACAAATCAAGGCGAAAATCAAAAGCTAAACACAGTTCTAGAAAAAGAGAACACTCATTGAACGATAAGAGTGAAAAACAGAGTGTTCTTGGCAAATGAAAAGCAAGGCAACTTCTCCAAAAGAAATTTGTTGGGGTCCAACCATTTATTGCAGAAAACAAAACTAAACAAAACTGAAAACTAAAACAAATGATGCTCCATGAAAAACACATAGTGCATTGGGCAATAAAAATATAGTGTGTTGAAAGGTGACCTGATTTTTGCTGATGAAGAAGGGGTGCCTCGGGGGCATCCCCAAGCTTTGATGCTTTTACCTCTTGGATATTTCTTGGGGTGCATGGGTATCCCAAAGCTTGAGCTTTTGTCCATTCTTCAACTCATCTCATCATTCTCCAATCCCTAGATTTGAAAACTTCCTTCATACAAAACTCAACACAATTCTATTAGCAACATTAGTGTAAGCATAACAATGAATCAACCCTTTTTGCTTCAGGTTTCAACTCAAAACCACCACATATAAAGTATATACTACTTTAGCAACTTCCCCAAAAGTTCTGTGATCAAAATAACTCAAAAAGAAAGCGATCAAGCAGCAAACACAAATATTGGCAGAAATCTGTGAAAACAGAACAGCTGACAAAGGTCGAATTTTTAGAGGGCTTTCTGTTGCTGAAATCAAAAAGTGTTAAACTAATGAAAGTTTGGATATAAGCTGGGGCATATGCACAAGAAATCTCACGTCCAAAAGATATAAAGAGAATTTTCACGAATTTTTACGGTGCAGCACCAAAAACTATTTTAGGACAGCAACATCGCTAAATCTTACCTCACTCAAATTAGAGGCTTCTCTTGGCACAAAAATGAAATAAAAATAATAAGGAGCAGTCATTACAGTAGTAATAACTTCCAAGACTCAAATAAAAGAAAAAGAACTGAAAGTAAAAACATTGGGTTATCTCCCAAGAGTGCTTTTCTTTAACGCCTTTGAGCTAGGCGCAGAAAGTGCGAATCAAGTAATATCAAGTGATGAAGCATCAAGCTCATAATTTGCTCTAAGAATAGAGTCAAAAACTAATTTCTTCCTCTTTCTAGGTAAGTGTTCCATACCTTTCTTGAGTGGGAATTGATATTTGATGGTGCCTTCCCTCATATCAATGATGGCACCTATAGTTCAAAGAAAGGGTCTTCCCAAAATAATAGGACATGAAGCATTTTATTCAACATCCATAACAAAAAAATCAATGGGAACAAGGTTATTGTTAACCATAATAAGAACATCATTAATCCTTCCCAAAGTTTTCTTTTTAACAACATCAGCAATAGGAACATCATAATAACACTTTTCAAGCGGTGGTAAATCAAGCATATCATAAATCTTTCTAGGCATAGCAGAAATACTAGCACCTAGATCACATAAAGCATGGCAATCAAAACCATTAACATGCATATCAATAATGGGTTCCCAACCATCTTCTAACTTCTTGGGAATAGAAGCTTTTTTCTTCGACTTTTCATCCCTAATTTTCATGAGAGCATTTGTAATATGCTTAGTAAAAGCAACATTAAAGAACTAGCATTGGGAGTCAAAGCAAGCTTTTGCAAGAACAAAATAACTTCAGATATATTGCAACCATCAAAATCAATATCATTAAAGGAAATAGAGCTATCATCTCCTACACTCCAAAAAATTTCAGCACTCTTTTGAGAAAAAGTTTTGGCAGTTTTGGGCTTTTTAACACAAGGAGTGGGAGTTTTCTCTACACCAATCAAAGTAAGAGGATTGCTAGCATTTGGAAAAACATCGTTAGAGGTAGTAATGGTACATACCTTCATATTTCTAGCAATCTCATCTTCTCTTTCCCACCTGGCATGCAATTCTGCTAGCATCCTAATATTTTCATCGATTCTAACTTGGATAGCATTAGTAGTGGCAAAAGGATTGTTCTCTTTCACATCATTAGGAAACACTTTTAATTTCAGAAGTTCAACATCATGAGCAAGGCTATCAACTTTAGAAGCAAGAATATCAATTTTGCCTAACTTTTCCTCAACAAACCTGTTAAAAGCAGTTTGCTTACCGATGAAGTCCTTGAGCATTACCTCAAGATTGGAGGGCGCAACTCTAGTGTTGTTGGAGGAATTACCATAAGGGTTACCATAACCATTACCATTACTAGAAGGATACGGCCTATAATTGTTACTAGCAAAATTATTCCTATAAGCATTATTGTTAAAATTATTATTTCTAATGAAATTTACATCAACATGCTCTTCTTGAGCGACCAAAGAGGCTAAAGGAACATTATTAGGATCAACATGAGTTCTATCATTAGAAAGCATAAGCATTATAGCATTAATCTTATCACTCAAGGAAGAGGTTTCCTCAACAGAATTTACCTTCTTACCTTGTGGAGCTCTCTCTCGGTGTGCCATTCAGAGTAATTTACCATCATATTGTCGAGAAGCTTTGTTGCAGCGCCCAAGGTAAGGGACATAAAAGTGCCTCCAGTAGCTGAATCCAATAGGTTCCTTGAAGAAAAATTCAGTCCTACATAAAAAGTTTGGACAATCATCCAAGTAGTCAGTCCATGAGTGGGACAATTCTTTATCATAGATTTTATTCTTTCCCAAGCCTAGCAACATGTTCATTATCAAACTGACTAAACTTCATAATATTGCTACGCAAAGCTATAATCTTAGCAGGAGGATAGTATCTACCAATAAAAGCATCCTTACACTTAGCCCATGAATCAATACTATTTTTAGATAAAGACAACAACCAATCCTTAGCTTTTTTCTCTCAAAGAAAAAGGAAATAACTTAAGCTTAATAATATCACTCTCTACATCCTTATATTTCTGCATCTCACATAACTCAATGAAAATTTTGAGATGAGCTGCAGCATCATCAGTACTAGCAGCAAAAAAATGCTCTTTCATAATAAGGTTCAACAAAGCAGGCTTAATCTCATAAAAATT
Source organism: Dactylis glomerata (assembly GCA_007115705.1). NCBI lineage: Eukaryota > Viridiplantae > Streptophyta > Magnoliopsida > Poales > Poaceae > Dactylis > Dactylis glomerata. The sequence continues at coordinate 2,571,625 of QXEO01000464.1, read as the reverse complement.
TGCAGCAGGAGCAGGTGGCACAATAGGAGTGTAGATAAAATCACTATTATTAGTGCTAGTAAAATCACATAACTTGGTGTTTTTAGGAGTAGCCATTCTAGCAAAACTAAAAGCAGACAAGTAAAACAACTATAAAGGATACTAATTTTTTTGTGTTTTTGATAAAACAAAACAAGTAAAAATAAGGTAAAGCAAAACTTAAAACAAAGTAAAGGAAGTGCGTGTGAAACTCCCCTTGCAGAAGTCTTCTTTTTCCTCGGCAACGGTGCCAAAAAATTATTGCTTGCACGTAGTTGATGTGGGAAAATGTAGTTGACATGGGAGCTTCTTCTTCTTTAGTCCCCGGCAACGGCGCCAGAAAATTAGCTTTATGCTGCACGCTGTTGATGTAATTTCACCGTCTAGTTGGGAACCCCAAGAGAAAGGTATGATGAGCATAGTAGCAAATTTTCCCTCAGTAAGAAACCAAGGTTTGTCAGTCTTGGAAAAAGCCAAACTCCAGAAGGTGATGCTTGCTAGCCTAGTGACACTCCAACAAGAGCGCCGTTAACGATAACGTGTTAGCGCATCTTCAACTAGTAGCAATATGGAACCTGCACACAACACAACCAAATACTTTGCTCCCAACTTACGATGAGGTTGTCAATCTCACCGGTTTGCTGTAAATAAAGGACTGAGCGTATCGAGTGGAAATCAATAGTAGTATGCGAGTAAAGTAAACAATGCGAGTAAAGTAAACAGGTGATAGCAATATAAAGGAAATAGGACCAGGGTCCACAATTCACTAGTGGTGTCTCTCCATAAGATAAATAACACATGCTGGGTAAACAAATTATAGTTGGGCAATTGATAGAATAAAGACAACGTGATATGTCAAGAGGATCACTATGAGATTTACTCTGGGCATTACAACAAGATAGATAGACCACCATCCAACTGCATCTATGACTAATAATCCACTTGTGGTGAATCAATCCGAGAACTTCACAAGTATTAAGTTGTGAACAACAGATAACTGCATTAAGCAAAGTGTGTAATGTAAACAAAGCATATGCCCTTGGACATATGAATGTTGTTTTCTTCCTAGTGGCAATAGCACATCTACAACCTTAGAGGTTTCTGTCACTCCCCCAGACTAAATAGAGGCATGAGCCCACTATCGAGAATAAATACCCCCTCTAAGAGTCACTAGTATCTACTCGGCCAAGATAGCTACTAATAACGGAGAGCACGCAAGATCATAAATAACATAGAGATAACATAAGATAATATTCAGCACATCAACTCAATCATAATACCAATATTCATCGGATCCCAACAAACACAACATGTAGAATTACATAAAGGTAGTCTTGATCATGTAAGCAGCTCATGAGATCTAAACATGAAGCACATGGTGGAGAAGACAACCATCTAGCTACTGCTATGGACCCATAGTCCAAGGTAGACTACTCACTCATCGCGCCAGAGGCAAGCATGGCGATGAAGAAGACCTCCGGTGGTGATTCCCCTCTCTGGCAGGGTGCCGGGAAGAGCTTCTAGAACCTCCCGATCTCGGGTCGATGATGGCAGCGGATCGCGATGTGTTTCTAGAAAAGTGATCGGGTCTTTAGGTTTTTCTCATCGGAGGGTCTTTATAGGCGAAGGGGCATCATTAGAAGTGGACCGAGACAGCCTCACACATAGGGGGCATGGCCAGGGCCTGGGCCATGCCATCCTGTTGTGTGGCTGGCCTGTGGCCCCACTCCGTCTCTGCTTCGGTTCTCTAGAAGCTTCGGTGAATTTCTGGATGTTTGGCTTTTGTTTCGTCCAATTCCGAGAATATTTCCTATGTAACTTTCTAAAATACAAAAATAGCAGAAAATAGGGAATTGGCACTATGGCATCTTGTTAATAGGTTAGTTCCAGAAAATGCATAAAAATGCCACGAAGTGTAATGAAACACTAAGCAAATGGTGTAAAAACAAGCATGGAGCATCAAAAATTATAGATACGTTTGAGACGTATTAGGATCTTTCACAAGCAAAGAGGTTGAAGCAAAGTGGGATCTACTTGAAACAATTCAAAGCAACACCGAAGATTGGGATAGCGACAAAGGTAAAGGATTAGGTATAAATTATGAGTATGATTACATTAAGTCTTTCACTGAAACTGCTGATTTTCAAGAGCTTATTGCTAACTATGGTCTTGATCCTCAAACTATTGTTGATTACTATAGAGCCTTTGCTTCTCATATTAATGTTCCCAAAGGAAATTGGGATGTGTATCATGAACCTTTTAAAGACACTTGCATGGAAAGTGAAATTGTTTATTGATGATTGCAATGAACATGCTCAAACTTCTGAAAGTACTATTTCTTATAAGCATGTTAATTTTTGTGGAGCACTTAGACCTTGTGAAAAGAATCATATCAAAGAAGATTATTGTATCCACCATAGGAGTGAAGAAACTAGAATGTGGGACAAGGCTCTAAATGAGCTTGGTGGAAAGGTTTGTACCCTCTATCCTTTTATTTGTGAACTTTTCTATAAAGTGGGTCATTTCAATTTCCAATTTTCAAGCTATGATAGTAGCCTTTCTAATCCTATGAGTACTACAAGTTTGTATTGTGATGACATGATCACTCCCAATCAGCATGATGAGCTTACTTTATTTTTGGGGTGTGAAGAGTTATCAAGAAAAACTTCTTTGGTAGATATGAGTGCTTTTGATATTAATAGCATCCTGCATTGTTGTCATCTTTATTGCGTTAATGATTGCCACGCAAATACTTACATACAAAATGTTATAAAAGATGATGCTTTACCAAAAATATGACAGGACTAATATGTGTTTTGTTCTTATTAATGAGAAGGAGGAATCCCCCAAAGTTTCTTCTATCATTTCTATCAACATACCAGGTAATGTGGAGAAGCTTCCTTTCAAGCCTCTCCCTCCTAAAGAAGGGAAGAAGAAGAAGGGAAGGAGTAAAAGGAGAGAGGAAACTGTATCTTCCCCTAAGCATGTTGCTCCTATTATAGTTTTTGATGAGTCTAAACTCGATGATGTACCTATGCCTGTTACCTATAGTAGTGATCATGGTTGAGAAAAAAGCACACTACTTTTGATATTGAAAATCTTTTGGTACCAATTATGAAAATGATGATGTTTTATAATTGTTGTACTATTAGTGCTATCCATGTTTCTTCCAATTATGATATGTTTACAAATGAGCACACTTTGGAAGATAGCTACTCTATTGCTTATGATGATTATAATGATGAGTATGATATTTTTAGTCCACCTACTATCGAGGAGAAAATTAGTTATGATTACAATATGTCCCCTATTTTTGATGATTACGGTGATGAGAATAATATTGATAGCTATGTTGTTGAATTTGCTCCCACTACGATTAAGAAGAATGACTATGTTCATGTGGGAAGTATTAATTCTTTTATGCATATGGCTCATGATACTGAAAGTTATTATGAGAGAGGGAAACATGGTTTTATGCATCTCAATATTATTAAGTTTCCCCTTTTATGTTGGAATTCTTGAAGTTGCACTTTTTTGCCTTCCTATGCTTGTTGCTTTGTGTTTTCATGACTTGTCTCTTTACAAGACTCTTTTTAATAGGAAGTGGTTTAGATTTAAATTTGTTTTGTATTTGCTTTTTGATGTTTCTCTCTTGCTTCAAGTTCTTTTGTGGCGCCTTTGCCTTAAGCTCTTTTCTGGCGCCTACATGAGCATCTTTTCAAATTACTTTGCCTAGCTCAAAGGTGTTAAATAAAGCACTCTTGGGAGATAACCCAATGTTTTCTTTCAGTACTTTTTCTTTTATTGAGTCTTGGAAGTTATTACTACTATAATGACCTCTCCTTATCATTTTTATTTGGTTTTTGTGCCAAGAAGAACCTCTAATTGGAGGAAGGTACGATTTGGGGGAAGTTGCTGTCCTGAAACAGATTTCTGCACTGTACCGCAAAAATTTGTGAAAATTCTCAGAACATCTTTTGATATGCTATTTCTTGTGCACATGCCCCAGTTTGTTGCCTAACTTTCATTTGTTTTGCACTTTCCAATTTGAGCAACAGAAGATCCTCAGAAAAATCAATCTTTACCGGCTGTTCTATTTTGATAGATTTCTACCATTATTTGCATTTGCTTTTTGATCTCTTTCTTTTTTAGTTCTTCTGATCATGGAACTTTTTGAGGAAGTTGCTACAGTATCTTATGTGTTAATATGTGTTGTACTTGAGTTGAAACTGAACCAAAGTTGGATCTACTATCTTACATACATTAATGTTGCTAATAAGAATTGTGTGAAGTTTTGTATGAAGGAAGTTTTCAATTGTAGGGAAAGGAGAATGATGAGATGAGATGAAGTATGGACAAAAGCTCAAGCTTGGGGATGCCCATGTCACCCCAAGAAAGATCCAAGAAGTACAAGCGTCAAAGCTTGGGGATGCCCAATGCACCCCTTCTTAATCAACAAAAATATCAGGTCATCTTTCAAGACACTATATTTTTATTGCATCATATGCCATGTGTTGTTCTTGGAGCGTCTTTACTTTTGCTTTTAGTTTTATTTAGTTTTGTTTGATGTATATTATGGTTGGATCACATCATATTTGTTTTGGAGAGAGACACGCTCCGTTTCATTGCCAAGAACACTCTAGTTTTTACTCTTATCGTTCAATGAGTGTTCTCTTTTTCTAGTACTGCATTTAGCTTTCATTTTTCTCCTTGACTTTTGTTCAGAACTTGTTATTTCTTTGTATCAAGGTGTATTTGGACCTCTGGTCTATGATGGTTTTCATCTTTAAGAGGTTATTCAAAAAGGTTGAATGGTGTTGGAAAAGAGAGAAAAAAGGTTTCATGACTATAGTGGTACAAATGGGAGCTTGTTTAGACTGTGGCTTAGACTTTTGCATGTCATGCTTGATGTTATTTTGATAGTATGCTTAGTACTTTTTGCTGTAGCATGACTTGTCTCAAATGGCTGAGATTGCTTAATGTGCCTTTGAAAGAATCATGCATTGTTTTTATTATATGGAGCATAATATTGTGGTTTTCTCCTTTGATGCTTTATTTGGGTTGACTTCGCGCATGCTTACACCATGTTTGACTACAAATAAGTCGCCTCTAGACTCTATGATCATTTAGTTTTTGACTTGTGATACCACTTTATGCTTTGGTTAATAATGTTTTGTCACTATGCATGATTATGGCCGTTATTGCTCTCTTAGTTGGTCGCTCCTAGTCTTTTGCTAGCCTTCATCTGTACTAAGTATGAGCTCTACTCATGCATCCAACTCCTAAAAACCAAGTTTTCCAATGTGTCCACCATATCTACCTATTAGCAATTTGCTATTCCAAGTACATTCGACTTGCTTTTATCTATCCTTCAAATTAAACCTTTTGTGTTATGTGAAAATTAGTCAGTAAAGCTCTCACGAACCTGACGGCACACTTTACTTTTCTGTTCTATATAAATTTGACCATTGTGGCTCTCTTGTGTTGATTTTATGCTTGCAAGTCGGAAGTTAGCTCAGCCATGCTGTTATGGGGCACGCTTTCAACATTTCACTCACTCTCATTTAGTTGATATCGTGATCTTTTGTTTATGGATGCTTAAGTTGTGTGAAATGAATTGGAAACTTGTGGAGTTCATGGAGTTTGTATATGTGTTAGAGAAACGTCTAGGCCACTAATCTAAGCCATGCATCATTCATGGTGGAAATTTACAGCATGTCCATAGTGGACATTCGACGATGCATCTCAAAATAAAAAGCTATACCAACTGGTAAATAAAAGAGATGCTGAGGTGTCCATCGTCTATTTGTCTTGTCATTTTGATGTGGGCTTGTTCCATGTCATTGGGCAAGAGGTACCCCATTGGCATTCTCGATGATACATGTATGCTTACAATGACAAGAACTTGCTTAGGACCTAAGTCGATTAGCCTGGTTTGGGTACTCGTATTCACGGGATATGAGATTTCCAACTTATGACTTGTTAAGCATATGCTTCAGAATTGTACTCACATTAACTTTAACCATTCAAGATCCCTATGATTGGGGCAATGAGAGCTCAAAGCTAGTAAGTATTATAATTTTTGGAGGTTTATAAAACTTGCAATCACTGCTTCCATCTACGAAGGGCCTTTCTTTTACTTTTATGTTGAGTCTTCACCTTCTACCTTTATGCACCATCTAAGAGATCATAGTTGTCATTCTGAGTATTGATTCATGATTATGGTTTTACTTGTTCTTCAATTATTTGTATCTAGTCACCCTCTTAAACTTGAAGGTGTCCTATGCATTTATGTTTTGCTACTCCACGAAGGACAAGCTAAAAACCACTTTGCCATATTTTTCTATACGCTCGAAACACACACTTGACTTTCATTGCATTATTACTCATGATCTTTTGTTTGTGTTACTTTTCATGTTATAACATGGTTGCTAAGTTTTATTGTCAAGATTATGTCTTTTATGCCCATATTTAGAGTACTTTGATCTCAACACTCAATGCTTTGCATCATTTGATCAAGATTGTGTTGGTGCATGTTACCTAAAAAATTATTGTTTTATTATCACTTACCTACTCGAGGACAAGCAAGAGTTAAGCTTGGGGATGCTTGATACGTCTCAAATGTATCTATAATTTTGATGCTCCATGCTTGTTTATGCACCATTTTCATTGTGTTTACTTACATTTTGTGGTGTTTTATGCATTTTCTAGAACTAACCTATTAATGAGACGCCACAGTGCCAGTTCCCTATTTTCTGCTATTTTTGTGTTTCAGAAAAAATATTCTCGGAATGGGACGAAACGAAGCCCAGACCTCCTATTTTTTATAGACACGAGACGAAGACCAAAGGAGAGCCGGAGGGGGGCTAGGGACCAGCCACACCCTAGGGTGGCGCGCCCCCTGGCCCATGCCACCACATGGTGTGGGGGCCCTGGTCCACCTCTGACATCGCCCCTCTGCCTATATAAAGTCTCTGTCACGAAAACCCTAAAACAATTGGTGTTTTTCCAGAAGAAGTTTCACAGCGCCACCGCTGCCACAATAGAGATTCGAGGGACAAAAGTCTCTGTTCCGGCACCCTACGAGGACGGGGAAGTGCCTCGGGAGCCATCTCCATTGACTCCATCGCCGTCACCACCGTCTCCATTGACTTCACTGCCATCTCCATTGATGTTGTTGTCTCCCATGATGAGGAGGGAGTAGTTCTCCCCCGGGGCTGAGGGCTCTACCGGTAGCTATGTGGTTCACCTCTCTCTCCCATGATGTGATCTATATGTGATCATGAGCTTTGTATCTAGTTGAATTGGTAGATGCTATTCTTCATATATTAGCTACTCTTGTGCTTTATTATTGTAATCTCCGGAGACACCTTGTACCATGATGTGAAGGTGACAGTGTGCGCATTATGTGTGTCTCTTTGGCTAGTGTCTCTATGAATTGTTGGTGTTTGTTGGAACCATCTAGTGCACTCAAGGCGATAGTGTGGGGCAATCTAGTTTGGGGATATGCGAACTTTAAGGAGTGCTTCGTAGCCCTACACATGATTAGTGTTCGTTATCCATCAGAGAATAGTTTAGAGTAGCATAGTGAAGATAGATATTTATGTATTCAAATATGTTATCTTTGTTAAGAGTGTCCACTAGTGAAAGTATGATCTAGGCCTTGTTTCTAAGCATTGAAATACCATTTACATTCAGTTCTGCTACATGTTTGCTTGCTGCCATTTTTATTTCAGATTGCATTTACTACTTATAATCATCCATATTACTTGTATTTCAATATCTCTTCGCTGAACTAGTGCACCTATACATCTAACAAGTGTATTGGGTGTGTTGGGGACACAAGAGACTTCTTGTATCGTAATTGGAAGATTGCTTGAGATGGGTAGCTTTGATCTCTTCCTCCCTGAGTTTGATAAACCTTGGGTGATCTAATTAAGGGAAACTTGCTTCTGTTCTACAAGCCTCTGCACTTGGAGCCCCAACAGTGTATAGAAGAACAGACACGTGCGTAGACATCACTTGTGCATATCACAAGCCTAGGAAATGTGAACATTTGAGATATTACCACTTAGAGTTGACATTGTTAATTATCTTGTTCCTAGGTGGCATGTTTGCTCAAACAAACTCCATTCTTTCTTAAAAGATTTTATCACTAATTTATTTGGTCTTGGTTTGAGTAAGAATTCTTGGTGCGGTTTTTCTCAAATATATTTCTCTATATCATAAGTAGGAAACTATTTGCTTCAAGATACTTTAATCATTGCTTTGCATGATTGTTTGTTTATTATTGGAGCTACCAAGAATCCTTTTTCATGCATGGTGCTTAATTTGAATATTTAACCATATGCCTTTTATTGTGAAGTTGATCTTGAATGTATTTGCAATACACCACCACAAAATAATTCCAATTTGAACTTCTTGTCTTCAACAATTGGTATTCATATATATATGTGTGGTAATTATTCTAGATCATCTTCACCTTAGATTTTGCCTCTTATTGCCCTTATTTCTTGCCAAGAAATTGTTTTGACTCCCGTTGTCTTATTTCCCTGCTTGAGGATCTTCTTGCTTGACTTTGTCTCATCTTTTGATCCTTATCAAGTGTGTGTTGATATAAGACAAACTTTTTATTTTTTGGTACTTGTGCCATTGTGAAAAGTGTAGATGGTTTGGTTTATCTGTTGGAACCTTGCTCATTTGGGAGTTAGTTATCTCATTCATTCTTCTATAATTTATTTGCTTGAATGAGATGAATATTTGAGCATGTGTGTATTTTTTTATTCTTTCATGCTCAATAAGTTGTTAGGTTCATTTTTTGAATTTTGTTGAATAAATCAGTTTTTGATTTGTTCCTTTGATATCATTTGGACAACAAATTTGTTTTGACATACCTTTTATACCTACTTGTACTCTTGGTTTTTTTGTCTAAATTTTATTTATTTGGATCTTCAATGTTAGGTGCATGCATATTCTCTTTATGCTTATTTTTTTGTATCTTAGTTGCTTTATTTGATCCAATGTATATGTTATACTCCATAAAATCCTAAATGGCTAAGATGTGCATGAAATTCAAATTTCATCTCTAACTATGCACATATTTATATAGAGTCTATCATATCTATTGTGGTTAGTCTAACCACTTTGGACCCAATAAATTTGGGGACCAAGATGTACTTGAATGTTGTTTTAAGTACATTGGAGATGAAATGGATGCTTGTCTCATTTATAAGGAAGGTTTTGTCACCATATGATTATTGGAGGCAAGCTTGGATGATTGTCAAACTCTTATCTACTACATCATATCATTGCTATCTCGGTAACAAGTATAAATTTTATGCATACTTTTCTAGCATCCCAACTCTTGTAGGTTGGCTCTTGGCATGATAATATTTGTTTGCAAATGTTGCGGTTCTTGCAAAGTTCTTATAAATAAATCATGTTATTTCATATGTGAGCCTGTCAAGATGATTGCATATGATGGGGAGTATATAAAATCATGTTTATGATTCACTAATCCCAAATATGCATTTTAGCAATTTATTGCATATTAATTCCTAATTGCTCTCTCATGTGCAATATGGATAATGTTGCAAGTTGTACTCTTCTTTATTATGCTTTTTTCTTTTCAAAGCATCCCAACTATCTTTTGATCCCTTATTGCTAGTTGTGATGGCTTTGATAATTTTGTGTGGGGAGTTCATTAATATACCATAATAGAAAATGGAGCCTTGAGCTATATATGCTTGCTAGCAAAGTTATTTGGTATATTCTATGACTCTCTCTTGGATATCATGTCTCCCTTTAATTCAACTAACCTCTTATGTATACATGTTTCTTTGTGGATTGTTCATCATGATGTTTTGTCCACTTAGAAATGTATATGAATAGAAGTGTTAATCTCTTCCCTTGATATCCTCGTTCTTTGTCGACTATCTTTCTTATTTATTTTTTTGGCATTGGTAAGAACTTGATTTATGAGTGCTTGTTTATTGTTTATTGCTTCTTCTCGCACTCATATCTCGTGATTCTTTTTGGACTAAAGTTTACTTTGATAAGTGTATTGATTCTTTTGTATTCTCTCATGCTCATGGTGGTATTTTAAATGATATAGAGGGAGTGAGGATTCCATGTTTGTGCATATTGTATTCAAATGCAAAAAAAAATATTCAAATTTATGCACGAACCTTGGGGAGCTTCCTTATTTTATTTAAAGCACTTCTTGGCTCTTATCATCATATCTTCTTGTGTCCAATTGGTTCTTTGGGTCTCTTAATTGCTTGCTTGCTTCATTAGGTGAAGCTTCCGTCACCATGTCATCTTTTTGTAATCTTTGATCCTCAATATGGTTTGACTTCCTCTAAATACTGGTCATTGGATAAGTGTATATGATTTCACTCGTTTTATGAGAAATGCACATCTTGGGGAGGAACTCATACTATATTGTCCTTCTAAATTTCTTCATCTATTTTGGCAATCGTTGCCAATGGGGGAGAAGTTTAGAGGGTTTAAGGGAAATGGTTTTTATACTTAAGTTTGGTTTGTGCTTAAGTGTTTGCCTTTCATGCATATCTTCTTTGTTAGATGTTTTGCATGGTTGAATATATATTGTAAACTCCATCAAAGGTTTATCTTGACAATTTTATGCAATGAAATTCAAGTTCATCACACGTGCATATATTATGGGGGAGTTTGCTCTATATATTTTGGTTGTACTCACATCAATCATATTCATTATAGTTTAGGTGAATACAGTTGGTGTTTATATGCGGTAGTAGCTTTGTGTTACTTTACCATATCAATTACAACCTCTTATATGCAACTTATTCTTGGATAAGTTGCATATTAATTTATTAAAACAACTAACAATCAATGGTCTAGATTAGCTAGGAAAAATCACGGCAAAACAACGGCCAAGATTAACTTTTTTATGTCTGGCCGGTGCCGATCTCCATCTAGGCATATACAATGTTCTTCTCCCACACGTTCTACTATATGCCCTCCCACACGTTTAGGAAAATCTAGCTAACTACGTACACGAGTAGAAATCCATGTCCGGGGTGACTTCCCAAAAAAAGCTGACTGCGCTTATAATAATCTAAAAATCAACAAAGACAGGCATCTAACATCAAACTTCATTGCCGGCGAAAGCCCGAATACGGTCTCCGCAAAACAGCTCCATGAGCGACGGGAGATGCATCGACGTCTTCGACATCCGCCTCCAGCAGTACGACGGCTCGAAGTCTCTTACCCCTGGCAAATCTCTAAGCATATATAAAGCTAGGATGGCCAAAAATTCTTCGTTAGGTATCCATCTCAATTTGTGCAACAAAGGTAAGGCGGAAAAATCACTCCACAGAAACTCCATCTGATCGATCAAATACGACAAGGGTTGAGAGCTGAAACCTTATGTCAAACTCGCGCCAACACGACAAACTTTGATGTCGATATGGCGAGAAGCGACCACATGGGCTGATTGGATTCATTATCATCATCCACATCATGTACGGCAGAAAAAATCACTCCACGGCAAATCCGTCTGATCGATCAAATACGATGAGGGTTCAGAGCTAAGACCTTATGTCGAACTCCCGCCGACAGGACAAACTTTGATGTCGATATCGATGATATGGCGAGAAGCGACCACATCGGCTGATTGGATTCATTATCGTCATCCACATCATGCACTGCTCTTTTAGTCCTAAAGGCAGAGTATACAAAGGCTGAGCGTACTCCACAATCAAAGTATCTCAATTGTTTAGATTCATGAGCATCCACGGATCCAGCTGAGATGAATTGATTTATTGCAATTCATAGGGGAACATTTACAAAAGGTAGACATGGTTGTTTGCTTGGTTGATTTGCATGGTACCAATATGCATTGCAGCATGCCTGGCTCAAGAGTAACATGAGGATGCGGCATACCGCAGCGGCTGTTGACGGGCTTGTAGACGTCCATGCACTTGAGCTGCTGCTGCGGCACCATGCCGGTGTATTGGCCGGGGGCATCCATCCCGTGCTGGCCATAGATCATTCCTAGAGTTTGGTGTTGCCACATTGGCCGCCCCGGATGATAACAGTTTTCAGTTTTTGCTTGGTTATAGAATCCGGCTCGACGATTCAGATGCCATCAGCTGGTGTTTCAGCCATGAGATCTTGATCGTAGTCGTGATGGAGGCTTGCCATGGAGACATGGCTGGTTACAGATGTGGTGGAGCAGGGCCACCGGCCGCCCGGACTTACCTTTCTTGAAGCTAGCCATGCATACAGGGCTTAAAGCTATTGTCCAATCCGGCTCGTCGATTCAGATGCCATCCGCTGGTGTATCAGCTATGAGATCTTGATCGTAGTCGTGATGTAGGCTTACCATGGAGACATGGCTGGCGGAGTGAGGCCGCCAGCCGCCCGGACTTACCTTTCTTGAAGCTTGCTAGCAAGATTGCCCCGGATAGCATTGGCAAATCCTCCTGGCATGCGCTGCTTAGAATTGCTTTGATGAGAAACAAAAAGACCGCAAGCCTGCCACAGCTCGATTTGACTACGTTCGCTCCACCCTAGCCCCGTTGTCTTCCATCCGGGCAACTTCGTCTTCTGCCAGTCCGCCGCCGGCAAGAATTGGGCGAATTGACAATACACCAAGGGTGCGTTATCACAGTAAGGTAAAAGAAAAATTGGTACATGAAAAAAATTAATAGAAAAAATTTGACTAGAGACATTTGATGATCCCTAAAAGGATCAAAAGTACGTTCTGAACTGTAAATATCCGTGCAAATGTGCAAATGCACGAGTGACAAAATATTTTAAAATTATTAAGTTATATATAAATATCAGATAATGTCTGTCGAATGTTTTAAAATATTGAAACAAAATATAACATCCACATATTGCCAAGATACATCTTAAATGTGTTAGCGTTCTCTTCTGCATAATAGAACTACTAGAATTAAAACAGAAGATACTCAGGTTTTTAATTGTTAACATTTGCAAAAGTTTTATCACCTGGATTGAAAAGAGTAAGCCATAATTTAGAAAGTTATTATTATAAACTAAATTAATTTATTTCCAATTCTTATTCCACTTACAATGTTTTGAAAAATATTATCAACATCATCAGTAGATTAACCTTGCAGATATAAGCAATCTCATTGCTAGCCGCGCAATTTGCGCGGGCCACCCTGCTAGTTCATTATATAAACCCTCTTTTTGAGATTGTCACCAATTACCAAAATGGGGGAGATTGTGAGGGTACATTGCCCTATGTGTGGTTTTGGTAATTAATGACAATTCCTATGGACTAATGTCTTTATTGAGCTATTTATGAAGGAATTGTTCATAGGAATTACTTGAAGTCCATGTGACAAGGGTATAGATAATAGAGCCCGTCACTTGAGTACCCCTTAGGCCCGTTACGTTAGGCCCAATTGTAATCTTAGCCAAAATACGAGTTCATGTCGTATACCGGAGTTGTAATATGTATCGGACCCCTCCCGTTCCTTGAGACCTGGCCACCTATATATAGGGGCCAGGAGAGGACGGTCAGGGACAGATTGAAAGTAAGCCAAGTTCACCACCATGTTTACTTTCGATACAACCTTGTTTGACTGATTTACCTTCGAGTTCATCCGACGCCCTACTCCCCCAATCCTAAGTCCTTCATATTGGACATTTGTCGAGTTAACCCTCGTCAATTGGCGCTGACCGTGGGGAGCAGGGGTGTTGGAATCATGGACTCGACGGCTTTTTCGCTCCTAGCCAATAGTAGTGCAGAAGTCGACGAAAACCAGATATTCTTCGGAACCATCGATTTTCAACCTCATCAGCCAAGCTTCACTCCAATATTTGAGAGCATGGATCAAGATATGGACCTGATGATCGGAAGTCTAAACTTCCGCATCGGACCTCTAGGTTCGATTCGCCTTTCAAATCCGGCGAAATCGGATCCATCGGCAAGCGAAACCAAGATAGTAGCAATGGAAGAATCATCAACAGGCTCCTCTAGCGAGACAAACTCGCCGGTTAGCTTTGCTACAACAGAAACCACAGAAGGAAAAAGCGCAGAAGTCGACGAAAAAACAGAAAATTTCAAACTAGAAGATCAACTCGAAGACCTCACAATCTGCCATGATGGTACTTCGGATCAATCAACAGACACCTGGAAGACAGGATTAGAGCTTCATGAGGACGACAAATCAATCTTCTCAAACTTCAACAGCAAGTTCGACAACCAATATCAAGTACTTATGATTATAGGAGACAATTTAGAGGAATTCGACAAAAACAATAACTCAGTGCTTAACCCAACAAATCTAAACAGAGGAGCAAATCATAAGTTTGACTATTAGCTGAGGAGTGGAAGGTAATCAAAATAGCCGTAGAACACGTTGCACCAATTCCATCAGACGCAGGTAAAAACATTCTTTTAGGATATCACTATGCCTTGCAACAGCAATCCAAATAGCTAGCAAAAGAAAGGATCGAAATACAGAAGAGAAAAGACTCATCCATTGCAGCAAGCGAAGCCTATCACAAAGGGCACAGCAATGCATCTTACGCAAACAACAAAAGGCATCAGTGGCATGAATCAAGATTTGAAAACCTCGAGTACTCAGAAAGGCAAAGTATCTCCAAAAATCTCGACTCGTCTTTCCTGTCGATCGACTTGCAAGGGAACATTATACCAAAGACACCAGAAGCAGCACTTGTAGCAGCTCAAGTGTATCTACACACAACAAGGCCAAATCCAGGAGATCCAAGGGAACATATGCACTGAGCAGCACTAAAAGGACTAAAGATGGTAGGCAACAAGCTAACAAAAAAAGAAGAAGAGGCGCATTGAAATAAAGGAACTCATAAGCCGAGGTCACCACACCATCACAGCAGTCCTTGGCACAGAAGTGGTAGCCGACCATCTAGAACACCGTCACCAAGGCGACACAAAAGCCCGAAGCATGGAGGAACCTAAAGGTCCAGGATCCCTACTAAAACATATGACTACAAAGACGATGAAAAAGAGATGGGGGCATAATACTTTACCCACAGGGTTCGCACCACGCCAGTACCCAAAGGTTTCGAGCTACCTCATGATCAACAAAAGTACGATGGATCTCAGGAGCCCCAGTCATGGCTCTCGGACTATCTACATGCAGTCAAAATATTGGGAGGAAAAAGGAACCCGCAATGCAAAGTTTACAATTACACCTCACCGGCATAGCTAGGTCATGGTTGAGCAGACTAGAAAGAGAAATGATCGGAAGTTGGGAGGAACTCACAAAGCAATTTATGGGTAAATTCAAATCAACATACAAATGGCCAACATTAATAGAGGAAGTCTAAGCATGCGTACAACAATGCAGCGAATCCCTTAGATCATATATTCAAAGGTGGAGCATAATCAAGAACTCTGCAGTTGAAGTTTCAAATGAAAGAGCAATCGACGCCTTCACACATGGGTTACAACGAGGAGACCTAGTCGAAGAGATGGGCAGAATCAAGCCAAAGACAGTATCTGATTTAATGGACATAGCAAACAGATTTGCAGATGGCGAAGATGCATGCAACAACAAATGAACAAGGTCACCAGAAGACGACAGAGGAAACAAATACGGTAGCCAAAGGAGAAGATCTCGCAACTACGACAACTATGGCTATTATAGCCAAGTAGCCACGGGATACAAAGACAACAATTATCAAGAAAAAGACCGCAGAAATTTGGGATACCAAAGTTATGGAAGACAAGACTACGGAAGCAGCAAAAAATTCCAAGCATACGAATCTCGAGAGTACAACCCATCACTAGATGATATGCTCAATGGACCATGCCATATACACTCCGCATTTGTCGACGGAAAAAGAGTATCTAGACATGCAATGAAAGATTGCACAACATTCTTGAAACTCCAGGAAGCAGCAATGCACAAACAAGTCAAAGCAAAGAGATAAGGATACGAAGGGAACACAAATAATGCACCTACAACAACACAACAAGCAAACAATGGAGATCTTCAAGGCCAAAATCAGCCAAATCAAGGACATGACAATGACGACAGATATGTCCTGTCACATCCCAAAAATTTGAATGTGAAAATACATAGGAACCATGTATGTTAAATTGATTGAAATTCACAAGGAATTAAAACTTTTTCCTTTATTCAAAAACCTTATTAGAAAAAAACCAATTCAAACCTTCCATTATTCCTTGAAGAACTATTTTGAGAAAATAGAATTCTCAAAATATCAAATTTGCTTTTACCCAAACCTATGCAAACACTTTTGCAAACGAAATACTTACAAAAGGTTTTATAAGAAATAAAGTTCAATGCCAAAAGCATGTCTGAATTATTTCAAATACTATTTTAATAAAGCTTATGCCTTGATTTTTAAAGGATTATTTTCAAATCATTTTTCTATTATGCAAGAAAGCCCTTGGCCAACTTATAAGGTTTTATTTGTAAATTTGTTTTGATCATAAAACATGTTTATTACTGTGTTAAAATGTTGTTTGAATATTAGAAAAATTTACAAATTGATTTGAATCAATTTGGATTCAAAATGCAAACATTATGAATTAATAAGAAAATAGGAAAAAAGAAGAAAAGGAAGAAAAAAACATGAAAATGCCCCGGGGGAACCATCCAGCCCAGTTCCTAACTCGGCCCACGGCCCATTCGGAGACAGCCGATGCGGTACGCTATTTTCCCCCACCTCGCTGACATGATGGGCCCGCCCGTTAGAACCTCTCCTTCACTGACATGCCGGACCCACCGGTCAGCTTCCTCCTCTTCTTCTGGGCAGAGCCCTGCATGAGCACAACGCCTCCCTGGCCGTCCATCGCCCCGAACCCGAACCCTAGCCCCTCCCCTACGTCACACCCGCACCTATAAAAGCCCCAGGCGTCCTCCTTCTGCCCCTTTTCCTTTCTCCGCTCGAGACGCATCCAGGACGATGAGATTTCTCATCGGATCTCTGCGCGCCTGCGAGCGAATTTGCTCGATTTCATCACCGCCGGTGAGTGCCAGACCCTCCCTCTCCTCCTACCCCTTTCTACTTTTCCCCGCACACCTCCCTAATATCTTGGTTTGCTCCAGTGTGCCCCAGAGTGATGAGATTGTCCCTAACCCGAAGCTACCATCCACGCCTGCAACTCTAGCGAGCCATTGCCCAGCAGTCCGGGCACCTCGAGCCCTCCGATCTCGCTAACACGCCCGCCTCGACGAGCCCGATCTCCTGGTAAGAGTGTAGCTCATCATCTCCTCTATAGCGGACACGCCGGTTCACGCCCACGACCACACCGCCGTGGTGTCTAACTCCAGCCACTCCTCCCCTTTTCTATAGGATGATTTTAACATCATCGATCACGCCACCAGGCTCGCCACTTTGTGTCATGCCCCGTCGTCTGCTTCTTCACCTCGGAGAACCACCAGAGCTATGCTGGCGATCTCACCCGAGCCGCAGCCACCTCGCCGGTGGTTGAAACCCTAGGTCCCTAGGTGAGCCTTTCCTTTCTTTAGATCTCGCTGTCCGATCGTGATCCGATGGCCGGAATAATCCACTTAAGTGAACCGGTAGGGAGCCATCTGGTTCATCCAATAAACATAAGATCTAACGGCTCATATTCGTAATCCACCTGAATCGGTACTAGCCATTCATGAAGCGCCACATGTCAGCCCCTAACTTAACCCCGGATCTAAACTTGTTTTAAAAATAGGAAATAGTGCAAACTTTGAAAAATCATATCTTCTGTTCTGGTTATCCAAAAATTGGAAATAAAATTGTGTAGAACACTATTCCACAATAACATTTGACTTTTGAACTAGTTAAAAACATTCAAATTTAAATATGAGAGTTTGAGTGTTTTTAATATAGTTCAAATTCTATAAATCCTTTTCAGTTGATTCTTTTTGCAAATAGATCATATTGTTGTCCCCTATCCAGTAGAACTATTGCATAAATTACTTGGGAAAATTTTCTCAAGTATTCAAATTCAAATGAAAATTTGAGTATTTCCTCTCTAGATTTAATTCTAGAAATATTTTAGGCATATTTCTTTTTACAAAATTGATTATCTTGATAAAAGAAAACCACCAGAACACTTCACACACTTTTTACTTTTATTCAAAAGTCAGCTCCACTAGTTCACCCTATTACAAGAAATAGTTGTATTTCTAGGCACCTTGAAAATATCAAGTCTCAGTTCCTATCATGCACTTTGTGCTATTTGACTCTTGATCCACTTTACAAATAGTGTGAAATATCCTAAGTCCTAAATAACCATTCCACTCTACCATGACTTAGTAAAAATCTACTCTCTATTCTTTCCCAAGTGCAAAACTATCAATTCCCTCTTACCCAAAAATTCTTCTAAGTACTTTGACTACCCCTCCAACACTATGGCGTAGAAGTTTTCCCATATAGAGACCATGAAGAAGAAGTTGAAGAGAAGACATGAAGTTGAAGGCCAAACCAGAAGTTGAAGAGAAGACAAGGAGTTGAAGTCAAAGAAGAAGATCTAAGGGAAGAGAGCCTCGAGTTGAAGAAGATAATAGTTTTAGACCTCCTGACTTAGAATTTATTCATCCATCTTCTCCAACCAAGCCTAGGAATCTCCTTGAGGCTAATTTTTACTAAGTGTTGACACCTCTTAACAATCTAGAAAACCCCCATCAATCTTAAGTAGCCAAAGTTCTCCATTCCTAACACACCAACTCCATGTCCAATCTTTTGCCCAAATATCACTAAGACAATTCAAGACTAGACTAAAACCAATAAACACTTCCGTCTTGTTTGATTATGTTGCTTGGATGATGTGCTTATGTTGTGAATCTTTTCTAACTTATAGTTGTATGGAGAGCTACGTGTGTTGATTAAGAGAAGTACAATCTTCAGAAAATTACTAAGGCAAGTGCCATCATCTCCCTGTCCTACAAAAATATTAACACTTGTAGCTTTCTTGTAGAAGATGTATGTGTAGGTGTTTTTATAAGTTTACGTCTTAGCAGCTATGATTTTAAGCTAAGTCTTTTTGCCTAGCTTATGTCTAGTTTTTGCATCTCCTAATAGAACTACTGCTGCTATAGGTTGCCTTACACTTAATGTGGGAAGGGTTATCATATTGTTTTGACTAAGTGTTGAAAAACCTTGTTTTGCAAAACTAAGAAAAACAACTAAGTTAATGAACCACCTGGGTGGAAATGGTTGTTTGGTTTTATGTTGAGTGGTTCACCGGAGCCATCTCTATGGTGGTCGTGTGTATCTCACTTGTGGACAGCCACCCAGGAACAAAGAGATTGGAGACGTTCAAGTCGTGAAGCTTCCAGTGCAACCACGAGTCATATGGGCTCTGTCTTGACTAACTAAGTTGTGAGAACTCTGCCAGATAGACAGAGGGTGGTATTTAGGAGCGCATCTGGGTTGGTCTAAGGGATTGCCTCCAAAAGGTCTCGTCTTGGTCTTCACTTGGCCATTTGAGCAAAATGAGCATCATGGCAAAAGAGGTTGACTGAGTCTTGTGGGAAAAGTGCACAATCTTTGCAGAGTGTTAAAAAATAAGTACTTAGCCGTGTCTCTGGTTACGGACAATTTTGAGCAATATGATTTTGAAGCTGTTCAAGGATCTCATCATGCCAACTTCTTAAAATTTAAAACTTATGGGTTGAACTGGGAATATGGCAATTGGTGCAAGTATCTATTGGCTAGCAGTTCCCGTGCCATATCTGTCGGGGATATAACCCCAGGTATACCAAAGTACCCCTATATTATGACTAACATATACATTATATATCGGTTTGTATATGCAGGAATATTAAAAAGCAATTTAACAGCAAGCTTGGGCCGGAATATATCTTCCCAGGCCGGCATACTGCAGCATAGGCCGGATTAAACTCTTCCCGGGCCGGCATACTGCAGCATAGGCCGGATTAAACTCTTCCCGGGCCGGCATATTGAGCTCCAGGCCGGGTTACCCCTAACCAGGCCGGGATAAAGCTTGCAGGCCGGCTGGGCCAGCACTTCTAACCCGGCATGGGCCGGTCAACCTTGTAACCCGGCTGGGCCAGATCCTGTCTCCCCGGCTGGGCCTCCTGGCCAGTTCCCCGGCTGGGCCAAGCTACTTGCATCCCGGGCGGGCCGTCCTCCTCCCCCGGTAGGCTGCCCCGGCTGGGCCGTGGCCTGGCTCCCCGCCCCGGCTGGGCCGCCGTCTTGCCTGCCCCGGCTGGGCCCGTTCTCCTGTGCACCCGGCTGGGCCAGGGCGAGCGCCCATCCGGCTGGGCCGGACCTCCCTCCAGGCCGGGACGCCAGCGACGCCAAGCTCCCAGGCCGGGACGCCAGCGATGCCAGGCTCCCTGGCCGGTACTCCCTCGACGCCAGGCAGCCAGCCGGATCACTCCCAGGCCGAGACTTCAGCGCCTTCAGCCGAATCATCCCAGGTCGGATCAAGACGAGGTCCCTGGCGCAGGGATCGATCCAGGCGGGATCGTCCCTGGCCGGGACACCAAGCCGAGACACCCCCGCCAGCATCTCCAGCTTCCTCGGCATTTGCGTCAACCTGAGTCGTACCTCATCATCGTTTACCGATCTTGGGACGCCCCTAGCTCAAACCGGTATACCTTCCATTCAGTCTTATCCTCAGGAGGAGGATAAGACTGATGACCAGCAGATCCATGGACAGCAGCTAGAAGACAAAGGCCAAGTACTCCAAGTACAAGCACGATGGGACAAGCCCATGACCATGACACCAGCCACAGTACCAAGTACGGTACCAGGATGATGCAAGCCGCAGTATGACAAGACCCCAGTAGTCAAGCTCAGCTATAGTGCATGTATAGTGTATTGTGGGGCATCCCTTGTCCCCTGGGCTCCCTATATAAGGGGCACCAGGGGGATCGAGCAGCCCAGCCTCCGGAGGAGGCTCATTCTCTCTCGCTCCATGGGAGCTCTCTAGCACTAGCTGTTTAGCTCCTGCCCAGTGCAGCCTTAGATAGGCAGATGAACAGCTCAAGGAGCACCATTGTAGCTCTCATATGAAGCTCATATAGATCAGACATGCAGGAGTAGGGGTGTTACCTCCTCACGAGGGCCCCGAACCTGGGTAGCTCGATGTGTTAGCAGTGACTTCTGTGCTCGGTCTCTACCGAGCTTCCCCTCTCCCGGATCCGCTAGTGTACAGTCGGCCCCCATTTAAGCCATCCTATGGCATATGTTGTTTCACCACGACGACATTTGGCGCCCACCGTGGGGCAGATCAAGGCGCTGGTAGGAGTACATCCGGACGGGATCTTCTTCATCTGCTCAGGGGCTCGACATCAGCAACGCCTCCGAGCATAGCAGGTCTTCTTCAACTCCTGGGCTGACCTCAACTCGCCCGGGCCAGCATACGGCTGTCCCGGATCTACATCGGCATCTCCGGGCCAGCACTCGGCTTCCTCTGGCCAGCATATCCTGTGTCCCGGCCAGCATATCCTGAGTCCCGGCCAGCATATCCTGAGTCCCGGCCAGCATATCCTGTGTCCTGGCCAGCATATCCTGTGTCCCGGCCAGCATATCCTGAGTCCCGGCCAGCATATCCTGAGTCCCGGCCAGCATATCCTGTGTCCTGGCCAGCATATCCTGTGTCCCGGCCAGCATATCCTGTGTCCCGGCCAACATATTCTGTGTCCCGGCCAGCATATTCTGTGTCCCGGCCAGCATATTCTGTGTCCCGGCCAGCATATTCTGTGTCCCGGCCAGCATATCCCGTGTCCCGGCCAGCATATTCTGTGTCCCAGCCAGCATATCCTGAGTCCCGGCCAGCATATCCTGTGTCCTGACCAGCATATCCTGTGTCCCGGCCAGCATATTCTGTGTCCCGGCCAGCATATCCTGTGTCCCGGCCAGCATATTCTGTGTCCCGGCCAGCATATCCTGTGTCCCGGCCAGCATATCCTGTGTCCCGGCCAGCATATTCTGTGTCCCGGCTAGCATATCCTGAGTCCCGGCCAGCATATCCTGTGTCCTGACCAGCATATCCTGTGTCCCGGCCAGCATATCCTGTGTCCCGGCCAGCATATTCTGTGTCCCGGCCAGCATATCCTGTGTCCTGGCCAGCATATTCTGCGTTCTGGCCAGCATATCCTGTGTCCTGGCCAGCATATCTTATGTCCCGGCCGGCATATTCTATGTTTGTTGTACCAGGGACTGTTCCGCCTTCGCCTCGAGCATCTGCTGGTACTTCAAACTTCTTCAACGGTGCAAGTAAGTATTTATGCTGGTTTACTCCATATCCTGGTCAGCTTATCTGAAAATCAGTGTCTCCTTGATAGAAAAGATAGCTCGGGGGCTAGGCTAAAGCCTAGCAAGTTGCCTCTTGAATACTGTTTCAGTATATATTAGTTTGCATGCTAGCATATCAGCTTCTTAGTTTCCTCCTGTATGTCTGTTTATATGCCAAATCACTACATATGCCTGCTGCAAAGAATATCCTTAGTATCAGTTTGTATGTCAATAGTCTTATGCAAAGTTTCATCTGGGCATGTTATATGCCGGTTTTATATGCCAACAACAAGATGTTGTGTCAAGTTATATGTCTTTGCATATGCCAATTGGTATATCTGCTACAGTGCTATAGTCAGTATGCCAGTTAACATATCAAGTTCAATATCTACTTATATGCCAAATGCTTTATCTCATATGCTATGTGTTATATGCCGGCTGTCGTATGCCAAGGCTCGTATGCCAGTTTTTTATATGTTGAATGCCATGTGCTAGCTGTTACAAGTTTACAGTCAGATCAGTTATATGCCTATCTCAGTACCAGTTTATGCATGCTCTATCACAAATCTCACATGCCAGTTACAGTATACTTGCATTTATATGCCGGCACATGAGTGCCAAATATCTGTTGTGAGATGCCAAGTTTGCTTATATGCCAGTTACAGTATGTCTACATTTATATGCCGGCACATGAGTGCCTAGTTCTTCCTTGTGAAGTTGCCAAGTTAGCATATATGTCAAATTGCTATATCTCAGTCTGTATGTCAAGTGCTATGTACCGAATGATATGGGCTATATGCCAAACTCCATATGCTAGATTGCAATATGCCAAATACTATGACCATCGCTATGTCTTTTAGAATGACTACAAAACAGGTTGGATATTTCATCATATATACCGGCTATGACTCTCCATATTGCCATTACAAGAAGAAATTGCTGTTATACCACCAGAGCTCCAGTTTATATCTCAGTGTCTCAAGCATATCAGTATACCGGCATATGTTATATTTTGTATCCTGGCCGGCATATTTTATGTCCCAGCCAGCATATCTTTATATCCTCGCCAGCATATCTCAAAGTCTCAGGTCTCAGGTATTTCAGTTTGTTAGTACATCAGGTTATTAAGTGATATCTTGAGTCATATGTGTTTCAGTATGCCGGCATATCATGGCAAGAGTAAGATTTTTAGTATGCCGGCATATCAGGGCAAGAGTAAGATTTCAGTATGCCGGCATATCATGGCAAGAGTAAGATTTTTAGTATGCCGGCATATCAGGGCAAGAGTAAGATTTTCAGTATGCCGGCATATCATGGCAAGAGTAAGATTTCAGTATGCCGGCATATCATGGCAAAAGTAAGATTTCAGTATGCCGGCATATCATGGCAAAGAGCAAAATGCCAGTATGCCAGCATATCATGGCAAAGAGCAAAATGCCAGTATGCCAGCATATCATGGCAAAGAGCAAAATGCCAGTATGCCAGCATATCATGGCAAAGAGCAAGGTTTCAGTATGCCGGCATATCATGGCAAAAGTAAGATTTCAGTATGCCGGCATATCAATGCAAAAGTAAGATTTCAGTATGCTGGGATATCATGGCAAGAGCAAAATTTCAGTATGCCAGCATATCCTGGCATCGACCAAAATCCCCAATCACCGTTTATTTCGGTTCGCCAGCATATCAAGGCATCTATCAATAACTCATATCGCCGTTTATTTCGGTATGCCACCATATCACGGCATTCTGTAATCCTTTCAGTTATCGCCAATTCTGGCACAGTAATATATCGAGACATCGATCTCAAAGCTAACAAGCATCGTATCTCTTATCATATCCGGTTTCGCAGAGTATCCCGGTTTAGCATATTAACATGTCTTATCATTTTGCATACTAACAAGTGCCCAGCGATGGCACAGCCCAAGAGGCATATCAGTATACCGACATTGTCAGAGCAGACAATGTCGATGAGACATAGCCTGAGAGGCAAAGTGTCGATATAAAGCCCAAAGAGGCAAATAGCTCAAAAGGCAAAAGCAGCCTGAGAGGCATATCAGTATACCGGCATTGTCAAAGCAGACAATGTCGATGAGACATAGCCTGAGAGGCTAAGTGTCGATATAAAGCCCAAGAGGCAAAGTAGCCCAAGAGGCATATCAGTATACCGGCATTGTCAGAGCAGACAATGTCGATGAGACATAGCCTGAGAGGCAAAGTGTCGATATATAGCCCAAAGAGGCAAATAGCCCAAGAGGCAAAGTAGCCCAAGAGGCATATCAGTATACCGGCATTGTCAAAGCAGACAATGTCGATGAGACATAGCCTGAGAGGCAAAGTGTCGATATAAAGCCTGAGAGGCAAAAGTGGCCCAAGAGGCAAAGTAGCCCGAGAGGCAAAAGTAGCCCAAGAGGCAGAGTAGCCCAAGAGGCAAATAGCTCAAGAGGTAAAGTATCGATATGGCCAAAGAAGGCAAAGCAGTATTCCGGCATTGTCGAAGCAGACGATGTCGATGAGACATAGCCCAAGAGGCGAAATGTCGATATAGCCAAAGAAGGCACAATAGTATTCTGGGATAACCCATAAAAACCAGCGTATATGCCAAACAGGGCATTGCCTGTGATGGCATGAGATAGAATTTGGCCAGTGCAGGCCAGCATATCAGCTTCATAAGTGTGAGTTTGGGACTTTGGTATATTTTTTGTTAAAGCCTGTGCACGACTCTGCGAGTCCTCCACAGCCTCGGGGGCTAATGTCGGGGATATAACCCCAGGTATACCAAAGTACCCCTATATTATGACTAACATATACATTATATATCGGTTTGTATATGCAGGAATATTAAAAAGCAATTTAACAGCAAGCTTGGGCCGGAATATATCTTCCCAGGCCGGCATACTGCAGCATAGGCCGGATTAAACTCTTCCCGGGCCGGCATACTGCAGCATAGGCCGGATTAAACTCTTCCCGGGCCGG
Organism: Dactylis glomerata; assembly: GCA_007115705.1. Taxonomy (NCBI): domain Eukaryota; kingdom Viridiplantae; phylum Streptophyta; class Magnoliopsida; order Poales; family Poaceae; genus Dactylis; species Dactylis glomerata. The sequence continues at coordinate 2,546,392 of QXEO01000464.1, read as the reverse complement.
CATATTGAGCTCCAGGCCGGGTTACCCCTAACCAGGCCGGGATAAAGCTTGCAGGCCGGCTGGGCCAGCACTTCTAACCCGGCATGGGCCGGTCAACCTTGTAACCCGGCTGGGCCAGATCCTGTCTCCCCGGCTGGGCCTCCTGGCCAGTTCCCCGGCTGGGCCAAGCTACTTGCATCCCGGGCGGGCCGTCCTCCTCCCCCGGTAGGCTGCCCCGGCTGGGCCGTGGCCTGGCTCCCCGCCCCGGCTGGGCCGCCGTCTTGCCTGCCCCGGCTGGGCCCGTTCTCCTGTGCACCCGGCTGGGCCAGGGCGAGCGCCCATCCGGCTGGGCCGGACCTCCCTCCAGGCCGGGACGCCAGCGACGCCAAGCTCCCAGGCCGGGACGCCAGCGACGCCAGGCTCCCTGGCCGGTACTCCCTCGACGCCAGGCAGCCAGCCGGATCACTCCCAGGCCGAGACTTCAGCGCCTTCAGCCGAATCATCCCAGGTCAGATCAAGACGAGGTCCCTGGCGCAGGGATCGATCCAGGCGGGATCGTCCCTGGCCGGGACACCAAGCCGAGACACCCCCGCCAGCATCTCCAGCTTCCTCGGCATTTGCGTCAACCTGAGTCGTACCTCATCATCGTGTACCGATCTTGGGACGCCCCTAGCTCAAACCGGTATACCTTCCATTCAGTCTTATCCTCAGGAGGAGGATAAGACTGATGACCAGCAGATCCATGGACAGCAGCTAGAAGACAAAGGCCAAGTACTCCAAGTACAAGCACGATGGGACAAGCCCATGACCATGACACCAGCCACAGTACCAAGTACGGTACCAGGATGATGCAAGCCGCGGTATGACAAGACCCCAGTAGTCAAGCTCAGCTACAGTGCATGTATAGTGTATTGTGGGGCATCCCTTGTCCCCTGGGCTCCCTATATAAGGGGCACCAGGGGGATCGAGCAGCCCAGCCTCCGGAGGAGGCTCATTCTCTCTCGCTCCATGGGAGCTCTCTAGCACTAGCTGTTTAGCTCCTGCCCAGTGCAGCCTTAGATAGGCAGATGAACAGCTCAAGGAGCACCATTGTAGCTCTCATATGAAGCTCATATAGATCAGACATGCAGGAGTAGGGGTGTTACCTCCTCACGAGGGCCCCGAACCTGGGTAGCTCGATGTGTTAGCAGTGACTTCTGTGCTCGGTCTCTACCGAGCTTCCCCTCTCCCGGATCCGCCAGTGTACAGTCGGCCCCCATTTAAGCCATCCTATGGCATATGTTGTTTCACCACGACGACAATATCTATGTGCCAGAGTCTGCAGGAATGGTTCACCCAAACCAAGTTGTCCATATGTAGTAATTGAGGTTTTGACATTGATGTAAGTGTCTATCGACCAGTGTGTCCCGTATGATAACTACGGCCTGTGGCTATTGGGATAGATCACCCAAGTCAAGTTGTCCAGTTAAAAGTTTTTGCTTCAAGAAAATGATAGGATTAAAATTGCTTAGCGGAAATAGGACTGAAACTCCACCTAGCCAAATATTCATTTAACTGTTAGGTTCCATTGTGTCCACCAGACAATGACATCTTGCCAATACAATTTAAGTGTATTGACTCTTTGTGGCTGCAACGTTTCATGTTGCAGGTTTTGATGATAAGAAAGGTATGATAAGGTTACGAGTCTATCTGCAGCATGTTCGCGTGTGGCACATGAAGAAGGACTCCATGCTATTTATGTATTCATTGTAAACTCTGAAAGCTCTATGCTATGAGCATTGTAAAGTTTCTTTATGTAATTGTTGGATCATGCGATGTAATAAAGTGACCTTTGTTTCTTGATATTACATCTTAAACTATGTGTGCTAGCATTTGATCCAGGGACTAGCACCGAAAAGCACAGGGATCATCATCTTTAAAAGGTGAGGTCACTATAGATGGTATCAGAGCATTGTGTTGCCCTTAGGTTTGTGACCCTAGGATCGGACAAAAACCCTTAGAAATATAAGAGTTGCTTTTATTTCTAAGTTAAAAATTTACACTCATTACCTCATAAACTTTTCCCTTAGTCATTTTTGTCTCTACTTCTCCTCATTTCAACTCAAGGATGAAGAGCTTCAACTTCAACAACTCAAAGGACCTCAAGATCCACCCACCTCTATCATCAAAGGAAGCAAATTGAAGGAGTCTAGAAGAAGAAGTCTAAAGCATCAATAGTTCTAGGACTTAGAAATTCTGATGAAGGATCATGATAGCAATAGGATGAATGAACTACTTAGCAAATGATGAACTACCTGCCCAACTCAAGGAGATGACATTCTAGGAGCAAGAAGAAAAGTTCATCTTCAAGAGAAGCATAAGAAGATGAGAGAGATGAAAGACCCTAGGATGAAAAATCTAACTAATTTAGTTTTTATTAAAGGGGTGTTTGCAATTTTAACTTCTTCCATTTCCATCTACTTCATCTTCAAAAATATCCTCTTTTCTTTAGAGTTCATATCCCATGAAGACTATTAAGAAGAGATTGATACTTCGTATATTACTCCTCTACTTTGCAAGAAGCACTACATGGAAGCTATCGAAGAGCTTGGAGGAAGACTCAAGTGTAGACTGCACAACACCTAGAAGGACCCCAAAGATGAAAGGAGTAGACTACTACCTGGAAGACATCCAAGAAGCTTTAGTTGGACCCCCATTTAAGATCTATGTAAGAACGACATTGTAATACGTTATGATCATATCAAATTGAGATATGATCATATTAGTTTGTTTGCGGTTGAATGATGTTGTCTAATGTGACAAATGCTTGTTAGATCTTGATTGTAAGATGAATTACCTTGCTACAGTGTTTGGGTAGGGTTCCTCTTTAGACTCTTTCTATCTATTATCATCTTTATTCAAACCCAAACAAGTGTTTTCTTGACAAGCCTCCATGAAGACAACAACATTATCAGCTCCAGCTAAAGGTGCTCAGCATCAAGAAGAAGAAGCATAGAACAAGAGATGGAAAAACCGAAGGATCTGCAAGCTAAGGGATTTTGCCATAATGAGAGTTTACGCAAACCACTAGCTAAGGATAGATAGATTAGTTTTTCTAAAAATTCTTAATAGGAATTGAAATGTGGATTCAATATCCATAGAATCATTTGTCAAAACTAGTGAGGCTGACCAAGAGTTAGTGTACGAGATGTACCAAGCTAAAATACAAGGTAACGATTGGGTGCGTTATGGATTGGCTCCCATGATACTACTCAATTGTTTGCTCTTGATATGAGGAATGGTAAATCTAGAGAGATATACCTACAAGATATACGGCGTTAAACCTAAACCCTAGGAGGATAAAATATTATACCCTTATAATAGGCAAGTGTTGCCAAACGTAGGAATACGGTGAGGATGAACCACTAGCTTACCATTGAAGATGACTTGCAAGACTATGAAGATCAAACAAAGGATATGAAATGAGACTACAAGAACATCCCAACTTGGTCTTCTGATTGCCCCAAAGAGTGACTCTTCAGTGTCCAAAGTAGTTCAACAACTACCTAGATGAACAGAAGCTCTACAACGAAGGAAGCTATACTCAATGCCACCTTGAGGAAGATCTGATGCTATCGTATGAGAATAAGACACCCACTTATCAGAAATGAAGGTAGAAGCTACATATGGTACAAAAGATGACCCAGTGCCAAGTCATATTCAAGATGTGCCTACAATGAACCCCAAAACCTAGGATACCCACAAAAGTTACTTTTAAGGGTGGTAGCCCACCCAGTAGCCCAAACCCATCCTTCTTTCTAGCCTCTCCAAATCTCGGGACGAGATTTCTTTTAAGGGTGGTAGTCTGTCACATCCCAAAAATTGGAATGTCAAAATACATAGGAACCATATATGTTAAATTGATTGAAATTCACAAGGAATTAAAACTTTTTGCTTTATTCAAAAACCTTATTAGAAAAAAACCAATTCAAACCTTCCATTATTCCTTGAAGAACTATTTTGAGAAAATAGAATTCTCAAAATATCAAATTTGCTTTTACCCAAACCTATGCAAACACTTTTGCAAAGGAAATACTTACAAAAGGTTTTATACCAAATAAAGTTCAATGCCAAAAGCATGTCTAAATTATTTCAAATACTATTTTAATAAAGCTTATGCCTTGATTTTTAAAGGATTATTTTCAGATCATTTTTCTATTATGCAAGAAAGCGCTTGGCCAACTTATAAGGTTTTATTTGTAAATTTGTTTTGATCATAAAACATGTTTATTACTATGTTAAAATGTTGTTTGAATATTAGAAAATTTTACAAATTTATTTGAATCAATTCAGATTCAAAATGCAAAGTTTATGAATTAATAAGAAAATAGGAAAAAAGAAAAAAGAAGAAAAGGAAGAAAAAAAACATGAAAAAGCCCCAGGGGAACCATCCAGCCCAGTTCCTAACTTGGCCCACATTCAGAGACAGCTGAAGCGGTATGCTATTTTCCCCCACCTCGCTGACATGATGGGCCCGCCCGTCAGAACCTCTCCTTTGCTGAAACGTCGGACCCACTGGTCAGCTTCCTCCTCTTCCTCTGGGCAGAGCCCTGCACGAGCACGATGCCTCCCTGGCCGTCCATCGCCCCAAACCCGAACCCTAGCCCCTCCCCCACGTCACACCCGCACCTATAAAAGCCCCAGGTGTCCTCCTTCTGCCCCTTTTCCTTTCTCCGCTCGAGACGCATCCAGGACGACGACATTTCTCGTCAGATCTTCACACGCCTGCAAGCGAATTTGCTCGATTTCGTCACCGCCGGTGAGCGCCAGACCCTCCCTCTCCCCTACCCCTTTCTACTTTTCCCCGCGCGCCTCCCTAACATCTTGGTTTGCTCCAGTGTGCCCCAGAATGACAAGATCATCCCTAACCCAAAGCTACCATCCGTGCCTGGAACTCCAGCGAGCCATTGCACAGCAGTCTGGTCACCTCGAGCCCTCTGATCTCGCCAACACGCCCGCCTTGATGAGCCCGATCTCCTGGTAAGAGCGCAGCTCATCATCACCTCTATAGCGGACACGCCGGTTCACACCCACGACCACACCACCGTGGTGTCTAACTCCAGCCTCTCCTCCCCTTTTCTACAGGATGATTTTGACATCATCGATCACGCCACCAGGCTCGCCACTTCGTGTCGCGCCCTGTCATCTGCTTCTTCACCTCGAAGAACCACTGGAGATATGCCAGCAATCTCACCCAAGCTGCAGCCACCTTGTCGGCGGTCAAAACCCTAGGTCCCTAGGTGAGCCTTTCCTTTCTTTAGATCTCGCCGTCCGATCGTGATCCGATGGCCAGATTAATCCACTTAAGTGAACCGGTAGGGAGCCATCTAGTTCATCCAATAAACATAAGATCTAATGGCTTGTATTCGTAATCCACCCGAATCAGTACCAGCCATTCACGAAGTGCCACATGTCAGTCCCCAACTTAACCCCAGATCTAAGCTTGTTTTAAAAATAGGAAATAGTGCAAACTTTGAAAAATCATATCTTCTGTTCTGTTTAACGAAAAATTGCAAATAATATGTCTATGGATTCCTAAAATTGTGTAGAACACTATCCCATAATAAAATTTGACTTTTGAACTAGTTAAAAAATTTAAATTTAAATATGAGTGTTTGAGTGTTTTTAATATAGTTCAAATTCTATAAATCCTTTTTAGTTGATTCTTTTTGCAAATAGATCATATTGTTGTCCCCTATCCAGTAGAACTATTGCATAAATTACTTGGGCAAATTTTCTCAAGTATTCAAATTCAAATGAGAATTTGAGTATTTCCTCTCTAGATTTAATTCTAGAAATATTTTAGGCATATTTCTTTTTGCAAAATTGATTATCTTGATAAAATAAAACCACTAGAACACTTCACACACTTTTTACTTTTATTCAAAAGTCAGCTCCACTAGTTCACCCTATTATAAGAAATAGTTGTATTTCTAGGCACATTGAAAATATCAAGTCTCAATTCCTATCATTCACTTTGTGCTATTTGACTCTTGATCCACTTTACAAATAGTGTGAAATATCCTAAGTCCTAAATAACCATTCCACTCTACCATGACTTAGTAAAAATCTACTCTCTATTCTTTCCCAAGTGCAAAACTATCAATTCCCTCTTACCCAAAAATTCTTCTAAGTACTTTGACTACCCCTCCAACACTATGGCGTAGAAGTTTTCCCATATAGAGACCATGAAGAAGAAGTTGAAGAGAAGACATGAAGTTGAAGGCCAAACCAGAAGTTGAAGAGAAGACAAGGAGTTGAAGTCAAAGAAGAAGATCTGAGCGAAGAGTGCCTCGAGTCAAAGAAGATAATAGTGTTAGACCTCCTGACTTAGAATTTATTCATCCATCTTCTCCAACCAAGCCTAGGAATCTCCTTGAGGCTAATTTTTACTAAGTGTTGACACCTCTTAACAATCTAGAAAACCCCCATCAATCTTAAGTAGCCAAAGTTCTCCATCCCTAACACACCAACTCCATGTCCAATCTTTTGCCCAAATATCACTAAGACAATTCAAGACCAAACTAAAACCAATAAACACTTTTGTCTTGTTTGATTATGTTGCTCGGATGATGTGCTTATGTTGTGAATCATTTCTAACTTATAGTTGTATGGAGAGCTACGTGTGTTGATTAAGAGAAGTACTATCTTCAGAAAATTACTAAGGCAAGTGTCATCATCTCCCTATCCTACAAAAATGTTAACACTTGTAGCTTTCTTGTAGAAGATGCATGTGTAAGTGTTTTTATAAGTTTACATCTTAGCAGCTATGATTTTATGCTAAGTCTTTTTGCCTAGCTTATGTCTAGTTTTTGCATCTCCTAATAAAACTACTGCTGCTGTAGGTTGCCTTACACTTATTGTGGGAAGGGTTATCATATTGTTTTGACTAAGTGTTGAAAAATCTTGTTTTGCAAAACCAAGAAAAACAACTAAGTTAATGAACCACCTGGGTGGAAATGGTTGTTCGGTTTTATGTTGAGTGGTCCACCGGAGCCATCTTTATGGCGGTCATGTGTATCTCACTTGTGGACGGCCACCCAGGAACAAAGAGATTGGAGACGTTCAAGACGTGAAGCTTCCAGTGTAACCACGAGTCATATGGGCTATGTCCTGACTAACTAAGTTGCGAGAACTCAGCCAGACGGACAGAGGGTGGTATTTGGAAGCGCATCCGGGTTGGTCTGAGGGATTGCCTCCAAAAGGTCTCATAATGGTCTTCACTTGGCCATTTGAGCAAAACTAAGTACTTAGCCGTGTCCCCGGTTACGGACAATTTTGAGCGACATGATTTTGAAGCTGTTCAAGGATCTCATCATGCCAACTTCTTAAAATTTAAAACTTATGGGTTGAATTGGGAATATGGCAATTGGTGCAAGTGTCTATTGGCTAGCAGTTCCCGTGCCATATCTATGTGCCAGAGTCTGCAGGAATGGTTCACCCAAACCAAGTTGTCCATATGTAGTAATTGAGGTTTTGACATTGATGTAAGTGTCTATCGACCAGTGTGTCCCGTACGATAACTACGGCCTGTGGCTACAGGGATAGATCACCCAAGTCAAGTTGTCCAGTTAAAAGTTTTTGCTTTAATAAAATGATAGGATTAAAATTGCTTAGCGCAAATCGGCCTAAAACTCCACCTAGCCAAATATTTATTTAAGTGTTAGGTTCCATTGTGTCCACCAGACAATGACATCTTGCCAATACAATTCAAGTGAATTGACCCTTTGTGGCTGCAATGTTTCATGTTGTAGGTTTTGACGATAAGAAAGGTACGACAGGGTTATGAGTCTATCCGCAGCATGTTCACTTGTGGCACATGAAGAAGAAGGACTCCATGCTATTTATGTATTCATTGTAAACTCTGAAAGCTCTTTGCTATGAGCATTGTAAAGTTTCTTTATGTAATTGTTGGATCATGCGATGTAATAAAGTGACCTTTGTTTCTTGATATTACATCTTAAACTGTGTGTGCTAGCGTTTGATCCAGGGAATAGCACCAAAAAGCATAGGGATCATCATCTTTAAAAGGTGAGGTCACTACATGTCCCATGCAAAGGGCACATCTCAGCAATGATACAACCAGTGCCTAAGTCGAACAAGGACGAAAAGAGCATAACTCGCCAAGTCAACCTAGCAACAACATCACCTCTAGCAACAACATAATATCTGCATTGGTCAGAACAACCCATAGAATTCAGCAGAGATGACCACCCCATAACAGTACCTCGGCCAGGAAATGCGCCTCTGGTACTCAAAGCTCAAATTGGCACATACGACATCGACAGAGTATTCATGGACATAGGAAGTGGAGTAAATTTGATATATGCAAAGACACTATGAGCAATGCACATATCATTAGAGTTTCTGAAGCCAACAGACTGTTCCTTCCATGGGATCGTGCCAGGAAGCGCCAACTATCCTCTAGGTCGGATAGCACTGAACGTTTGCTTCGGCAACCACCAAAACTACAGAAGAGAAAAACTAGATTTCAAAGTCATGGACTGGCCATCTCAATATCACGCAATCCTCGGGTGACCCACATTTTCGCGATTCATGGCCGTCCCTCACTACAGGTACCTAGTACTTAAGACGCCAGGGCCAAAAGGAATTATCACAGTAAAAGGAAGCTTCAAGTTATCAGACCTATGTGACAAGGAGTTCCACAGGATGGCACAAAATTATGGCATCATAGCCAAATATGGAGAACCCAAAGAAAAAGCAAAAAGCGTGACTGCAGGAGCCGAAAAGCTACCCAAGGGACATCCAGTGGAGCTAGAGGTGAAGAAATTATGAATACAAACATCAGAATTAGACAAAGCTATAGGAGAAGAGGAGAAGACCTCGACAACATAAGCATCAAGCACGCAAGAGTAGAGTAGAAAATAAGGCTGTAAAAGCCACAAGCTATCCTAGGGCAATACCCTCTAGATCCAGAACACGGGGCACTGGCCGGATCTCTTGGGAAAACCCATGTATCTTACAGTATAAGCATAAATAAAGACAAGTTCCTCCTATTCGAGTTTACGTGTCTTCAATATCTCAAACAAAGTTGTGGCAAACGCACTAAACGCAAACATTCTGAGAACAAAAACTTCTGGCAAAAGACCCAGAAGTGAAAACTCTCATGTTTTACACAAGACGCATATATGCAATAAGAGCATTACAGCATTGGCTGATCCGAATCATCTACTCCAATAGGATTTAAGTAATGATGCTCACAGAAAAACCCAGCATCCTCTTGAAGCAACCTAGCTATGATCCTCCTCGCCGGTTGAAGCGTAGCATCCATATGAACCTGTAGCCTCATGCCCCCCAGAGGATAACTCAGTGACATGGAACTATAATTCAGCCTCGGATGCCACTTGCCTATCCATCCAAGAGCAAAATTGGCTCCGACCACAAAGTTAAGCTCTATTAGCCGATGAATCCGCTGGCTCGATCTGAAAGCATCAAGTAGCTGCTAAAAGCTTCCTGGTAAAGGATTGCGAGGAAGCATAACGGAGTACATGGTCATCAAGGCTCGTTGGCAAACATCAATAGCCTCCCCAATGTGCTAAGCGTGATCTTCCAGGAGAACAACAGCACTGTGGCACTGTGGGTCCGTCCACAAAGAAGAAGATCCCTCCGATACTTTTTCCAAAGCTATGATTCATTCGGCAACTCGACGATTCTCATCAGCAGGATGTAAGCAAGTACCTGGAAGGTGCAATTTCATCAGAACAAAAAAGGCAAAAGTAGCAGCAAGAACTTCGAGATGGCCTGTAGGAAACTTACATTTTCAGCTGTTCAGAAGCCGATTCGATGAAATTAACAAGAAAAGAATCACACTCCTCCAGATGCATAATTTGGGCAACCAAACCCAACACCTTGATACATCTCAAATGTATCTATAATTTTTGATGCTCCATGCTTGTTTTTACACCATTTGCTTTGTGTTTCTTTACACTTCATGGCATTTTTATGCGATTTCTGGAACTAACCTATTGACAAGATGCCATAGTGCCAGTTCTCTATTTTCTGCTGTTTTTGTGTTTCAGAAGTGATACACAAGAAATATTCTTAGAATTGGATGAAACAAAAGCCAGAAGTCTTATTTTTCCTGAGAGCATCCAGACATCCGAAGAGAGGAAGGAGAGGGGCCACAGGCCGCCCTCACACAGGGCTGGCGCAGCCCAGGCCCTGGCCGCACCACCCTGGTGTGAGGAGGCCTGGGGCCACCTCTGACATCACCCCTTCACCTATATAAAGCCTCGGGACGGAAAACCCTAAAAGAGTCGGCAATTTTCCAGAAACAGTTCTGCAGCTCCACCGCCGCTGTCGATGAATTTTAGGGGACAGAAGTCTCTGTTCCGGCACCCTGCCGGGCTGGGGAAGTGTCCCCAGAGCCATCTCCATCGGTCTCCATCGCCGTCTCCGCCGTCTCCATCGACCTCACCGCCATCTCCATCAACCTTGCTGTCTCCTATGATGAGGAGGGAGTAGTTCATCCCCGAGGCTGAGGGCTCTACCGGTAGCTATGTGGTTCACCTCTCTCTCCCAAGATGTGATCTTTATGTGATCGTGAGCTTTGTATCATGTTGAACAAGTAGATGTTATTATTCAGATATTATGTGTACTCTAGTGATGTTATTAAAGTAATCTATTTCTCCTGCCATGGTGTAACGGTGACAGTGCGTGCATCATGGTGGTACTTGGTTTAGGCTATGATTGTGATCTCTTATGGATTATGAGAATAATTATTGCTATGATAGTATTGAAGTGATCTTTTCCTCCTTTCATGGTGTAATGTTGATAGTGTGTGCACCGTGTTAGTACTTGGTCTATGTTGCAATAATATCTATCTTGAGTTGTGCTTTGATTTGGACATCTCTATGAGTGGTGTTTGTCAAGTACTTGATTAACTTTAAGGGGTGCTTCTGTAGCCACTACACAATGATTAGCGTTATTCAATAGGAGAGTAATTCAGAGTACCATAGTGGAGAGAAGTTATTTATTTGTTCATTCATGTTATATTGTTGGGAGTGTGTCCACTAGTGAAAGTATGATCCCTAGGCCTTATTTCCAAGCATTGCACACTGTTTACTTGCTATTTTGTTACATGTTTGCTTGCAGTGATATTTATTTCACATCACATTTGCTACTTATAATCATCCATACCACTTGTATTTTACTATCTCTTCGCTGAACTAGTGCACCTATACATCTGACAAGTGTATTGGGTGTGTTGGGGACACAAGAGACTTTCTGTATCGTAATTGTAGGGTTGCTTGAGAGGGATAGCTTTGACCTCTAACCTCCCTGAGTTCAATAAACCTTGGGTGATCCACTTAAGGGAAACTTGCTGCTGTTCTACAAACCTCTACACTTGGAGGCCGAACAAGTGTCTACAAGAATAGAAGTGCGTAGACATCAAGCTCTTTTCTGGCACCGTTGCCGGCGAGGTAAGGTAAAAGGTACTTGCATCCTCCTGTGTGAGTGCTCGAAGTTATTTCCTTTAGATTCTGCAATTACATCTTTTTGTTTCTTGTTTTTATTTTCACTAGTTAGGCTTAATGGAAAACAATGAGTTCTTTAGTCATTTTCCTGAGTTTAGATATGAAGTGTTTGAAGAAAATTGAAAAACCTTTGGAGCTTAATTTGCATGCTAATAGTGTTGTGAGTATGAATGCTTTGAACACCATTGTTGCTAATGCTATAGAAAAGTCTAAGCTTGGGGAAGCTAGTTTCGTTAAGCATGATATTTTTAGTTCCCCTGCTTTAGTGGAGAAAGTTTGCTATGATGATATGTTTGAAGAACATGCTTTGAGAAATAGCTGTTCTCTAGCTTGTGATGATACTGAACCTCTAGTCTATGATGGTTATGATGATGAGTATAATATTTTCAGTTCACCTACTTTTGAGGAGAAAATTAGTTATAATTACAATATGCCTCCTATTTATGATGATTATGGTGATGAGAATAATTATTCTATTGAATTTTCTCCTACTACAATTGTTCCTGTGGTGAGTATTAATTCTTTTATGCATGTGGCTCATGATAGGGATGTTTTATGTGATAGTTATATTGTTAGTTCTATTAATGATGCTACTAAAAGTTATTATGAGAGAGGGAAACATGGTTTGATGGATCTCAACAATATTAAGTTTCCCCTCTTTATGTTGCAAATCTTGAAGTTGCACTTGTTTTATCTATCCATGCTTGCTACTATGTGCCTCGTTGATTCATTTTCTTACAAGATTCCTATGCATAGGAAGTGGTTCAGATATAAATGTCTTTCACACTTGCTTTTTGATGCTCTTTATTGCTTTAAGTTCCTATATGGCGCCTTTGCCTCAAGCTCTTATATGGCGCCCATATGAGCATCTTTGCAAATTACTGCGCCTAGCTCAAATGCGTTAAAGAAAAGTACTCTTGGGAGATAACCTATTGTTTATTTTCAGTACTTTTCTTTTATTTGAGTCTTGTAAGTCATTACTACTGTAATGACCTCTCCTTATCCTTTTTATTTCATTGTTATGCCAAGAGAAGCCTCTAATTTGAGTGAGGTAAGATTTGGGGATGTTGCTGTCCTGAAACAGTTTTTGGTGCTGCACCGTAAAAATTCGTGAAAATTCTCTGTATATCTTTTGGACCTGCAATTTCTTGTGCATATGACCCAGGTTATATCAAAACTTTCATTAGTTGAACACTTTTTGATTTGAGCAACAGAAAACCCTTCATAAATTTGACCTTTGTCAGCTGTTCTGTTTTGACAGATTTCTGTCAATATTTGTGTTTGCCGCTTTATCGCTTTATTTTTGAGTTCTTTTGATCACGGAACTTTTGGGGAAGTTGCTACAGTAGTATGTGCTATATATGTGGTGGTTTTAGGTTGAAACCTAAAGCAAAAAGGGTTGATTCAATGTTATGCTTACACTAATGTTGCTAATAGATTTGTGTTTAGTTTTGTATGAAGGAAGTTTTCAAGTATAGGGATTGGAGAATGATGAGATGAGTTGAAGAATGGACAAAAGCTCAAGCTTGGGGATGCCCATGTCACCCCAAAAAATATCCAAGAAGTACAAGCATCAAATCTTGGGGATGCCCCGAGGCACCCCTTTCTTCATCGTCAAAAATCAGGTCACCTTTCAAGACACTATATTTTTATTGCTTGATGCACTATGCATTTTTCTTGGCGCGGCAGTTGTTTTAGTTTTCTTTATTAGTTTTGTTTTGTTTGCTGCAATAAACGGTTTGATCACATCATGTTTCTTTTGGAGGAGATGAACTCGCTTTTCATTTGCCAAGAACACTCTAGTTTTTCACTCTTATCATTTTAACGAGTGTTCTCTTTTTCTTCTACTACTTTTGGTTTTCATTTTTGCCTTGATTTGCATTTAGATCTTCTTATATTTGTTTATCAAGGTGTATTTTTTCCTCTGATCTTTATTGGTTTTCATCAAAAGAGGTGTCTCTAAAAATTTCAAATGGTGTTGGAAAAGACTAAAAGCTTTATGCAAAAAAGTGGTACAAGAAGGAGCTTGTGTAGACTGCGGCCTAGGCTTTTGCATGTCATGCTTGATGTCTTTTTGATAGTATGCTTAGTGGTTTTGCTGTGGCATGACTTGTCTCAAATAACTGAGATTGCTTAATGAGCCTTTAAAAAAATCATGCGTTGTTTTTTATCGTTTGGAAGTATTATTTTGGTTTTCTCCTTGATGCTTTATTTGGGTTGACTTGGCGCATGCTCACACATGTTAGACTCTTACAAAGTTGCCAATAGCCTTCATGATCATTTAGTTTTTGACTATTGATGCCACCTTATGCTTCTTTTAATGTTGCTTTGTCGCTTTGCATGATTATGGCCATTATTGCTCTCTTAGTTGGTCGCTCCTAGTCTTTTGCTAGCCCTCATTTTGTACTAAGTATGAGCTCTACTCGTGCATCCAACTCCTAAAAACCAAGTTAGCCATTGTGTCCACTATAAATTCCTATGCATGGTATTTGTAAGCCATTCCAAGTAAATTTTCATGTGCTACCTTTCAAAAAACCTTCAAAATACTTCTCATTTTGTGACACTGTTTTTAGCTCATGGGGACGTAGTGGTCGGATTTGCTATCTTCCATATTGCTTATTCCAAAAAGAAAAAAAAAGAGAAAAAAGAAAGAAAAAAGGCACTCCTCCATGGAATGTGAATGTTGGTGGGCACCCGATGGAATCGGTTAGCCATGGTTTGTGAAAGGAAAAAAGGTGGAGAGGAGTGCCAAGCTTTATAAGAAGAGCACAAAAGTGCCAATCTCTCTCTCAAAAACTTGCTTCATTTTTTTATGGAAGATAGTAAGAACCCCATTGCCAGTCGTTGACAAAGACAACACCTCTCAAAACATATTTTTATCTCTCTGTTTTACAAATGAAAAGCTCTAGCACATGTTTAATCACTGCTTCCCTCTGCGAAGGGCCTTTCTTTTACTTTTATGTTGAGTCTCCACCTTCTATCTTTATGCACCATTAAGAGAGCATAGTTGTCATTCTTAGTATAATGTGCATTGTCCCAAAGTTTTCATTGATTGATCCATGATTATGGTTTCACTTGTTCTTAAATTATTTGTATCTAGTTGCCCTCTTAAACTTGAAGGTGTCCTATGCATTTATGTTTTGCTCTCTTTGAAGGACAAGCTACAAACCATTTGTATGTTTTTCTTTATGATTTGAACACATGTTTGACTTTCATTGTTTCATTTCCATGATATTTGTTTGTGTTCATTTTCATGTTATAGCATGGTTGCTAAGTTCTTATTGTCAAGATTATGTCTTTCATGCCCATGTTTTATGTTCTTATGATCCCAGCTCACAATGCTTACATATATGATCAAGTTTGTGATGGTGCATGTCACCTCAAAAATTATTTCTTTTCTTATCACTTACCTACTTGAGGATGAGCAGGAGTCAAGCTTGGGGATGCTCATACGTCTCAAATGTATCTATAATTTTTGATGCTCCATGCTTATTTTTACACCATTTGCTTTGTGTTTTGTTACACTTTGTGGCATTTTTATGTGATTTCTAGAACTAACCTATTGACAAGATGCCACAGTGCCAGTTCTCTGTTTTCTACTGTTTTTGTGTTTTAGAAGTGATACACAGGAAATATTCTCAGAATTGGACGAAACAAAAGCCAGAAGTCTTATTTTTCCTGGGAGCATCCAGACATCCGAAGAGAGGAAAGAGAGGGGCCACAGGCTGCCCTCACATAGGGCTGGTGCGGCCTAGGCCCTAGCCGCACCACCCTGGTGTGAGGAAGCCTAGGGCCGCCTCTGACATCGCCCCTTCGCCTATATAAAGCCTCGGGATGGAAAACCCTAAAAGAGTCGGCAATTTTTCAGAAACAGTTCTGCAGCTCCGCCACCACCGTCAACAAATTTTGGGGGACAGAAGTCTCTGTTCTGGCACCCTGCCGGGATGGGGAAGTGCCCTCGGAGCCATCTCCAACGGTCTCCATCGCCATCTCTGCCATCTCCATCAACCTCACCGCCATCTCCATCAACCTTGCTGTCTCCTATGATGAGGAGGGAGTAGTTCATCCCCGGGGCTGAGGGCTCTACCGGTAGCTATGTGGTTCACCTCTCTCTCCCATGATGTGATCTTTATGTGATCATGAGCTTTGTATCATGTTGAACAAGTAGATGTTATTATTCAGATATTATGTGTACTCTAGTAATGTTATTAAAGTAATCTATTCCTCCTGCCATGGTGTAACAATGACAATGCGTGCATCATGGTGGTACTTGGTCTAGGCTATGATTGTGATCTCTTATGAATTATGAGAATAATTATTGCTATGATAGTATTGAAGTGATCTTTCCCTCCTTTCATGGTGTAATGTTGACAGTGTGTGCACCGTGTTAGTACTTGGTCTATGTTGCAATAATATCTATCTTGAGTTGTGCTTTGATTTGGATATCTCTATGAGTGGTGTTTGTCAAGTACTTGATGAACTTTAAGGGGTGCTTCTGTAGCCACTACACAATGATTAGCGTTATTGAATAGGAGAGTAATTTAGAGTACCATAGTGGAGAGAAGTTATTTATTTGTTCATTCATGTTATATTGTTGGGAGTGTGTCCACTAGTGAAAGTATGATCCCTAGGCCTTATTTCCAAGCATTGCACACCATTTACTTGCTATTTTGTTACATGTTTGCTCACAGCGATATTTATTTCACATCACATTTGCTACTTATAATCATCCATACCACTTGTATTTCACTATCTCTTCGCCGAACTAGTGCACCTATACATCTGACAAGTGTATTGGATGTGTTGGGGACACAAGAGACTTTCTGTATCGTAATTGCAGGGTTGATTGAGAGGGATTGCTTTGACCTCTAACCTCCCTGAGTTCGATAAACCTTGGGTGATCCACTTAAGGGAAACTTGCTGCTGTTCTACAAACCTCTGCACTTGGAGGCCCAACAAGTGTCTACAAGAATAGAAGTGCGTAGAAATCACACCTTATCCTCAAGAACAGATACCTGCTTCATCAGACCATAAGATTTACTGGCCTGGTCCATAGCAATCTTCGCCTGACGCTTCATTAAAGATAAACGACCTTCAAGGTCTGAAATCCTCGACAAGTACTCAGTGCAGCGGCAAGAGGAATGAGGAGTAGGAGGAATCATAGCATGAGATGCATCGATAGGAGGCAACCCACAACCAAGATCTGTTGATCCACCAAAACAATCAGGCTGGAAGCCAAAAGAAAGGAATAGGAAACAACTCAGAAACTCAATCAAGCATGACATCTCATAAAGGAAAAGTATTTACAAAGAGTACAAGTTCCTTGACTGGTTCTTGGGCAAGATATGAATAAGTTCACTACACCAAAAGGAAAGAAGACTACAAGAGAAGGCTAAATCTATGCCACCTCAGCAGCAGGCTCTGTGGCAGAAGTAGGTGCGGACGAGGTAGCACCAGTACCTGGCGGAGGCATTGACGCACTTGTTGCAGGAGTCGAAGAAGCTGGTGTGGAAGTTGAAGAAGCCACCGAAGGAGAAATGATCAACACGATGCTTGGCGCATACTTCTTCGCCTTCTCAAAGAAACCCAGCAGCTCCAAAAGAGGTTGACCATGAGAAGAACTAACCTTCTCCCAATCAACCTCCTCGCTGTGCGAATAGGCAAGTGCAATAGCTCCTTCAGCACCTCGTTTCACCGAGCAGCTTTTCATCGACAGGATGGGATCTTTGGTGGTGTCAAAGGTCGCGGCAAGCTCCTTGAGGTTATCAGTGATCATATCGGCCTTTTTCTTTGGCCACAACCCGACAAAAATCTACGTTAACACACGGCGAGTCAAAACGAGCTTCCAGGACAGATATCCATTTCAACTCAAGCAAATTCACTGCTGCCATGTGATATGTCTCCAACGTATCTATAATTTTTGATGCTCCATTCTTGTTTTTACACCATTTGCTTAGTGTTTTGTTACACTTTGTGGCATTTTTATGCATTTTCCAGAACTAACCTATTAACAAGATACCATAGTGCCAGTTCCCTATTTTCTGCTATTTTTGTGTTTTAGAAAAGTTACACTGGAAATATTCTTGGAATTGGACGAAACAAAAGCCAAACATCCAGAAATTTACCAAAGCTTCCAGAGAACCGAAGAGGAGATGGAGAGGGGCCATAGGCCGGCCACACAACAGGGTGGCGTAGCCCAGGCCCTGGTCGCACCCCCTATGTGTGAGGCTGCCTTGGTCCACTTCTGACGATGCCCCTTCGCCTATAAAGACCCCCCAATGGGAAAAACCTAAAGACCCAATCACTTTTCTAGAAACACATCACGATCCACCACCGTCATCGACCCAAGATTGGGAGGGTCCAGAAGCTCTTCCCGACACCCTGCCGGAGAGGGGAATCACCACTGGAGGCCTTTTTCATCGTCATGCTTGCCTCCGGCGCGATGAGTGAGTAGTCTACCTTGGACTATGGGTCCATAGTAGTAGCTATATGGTTGTCTTCTCCACCATGTGATTCATGTTTAGATCTTGTGAGCTACTTTACATGATCGAGACTACCTTTATGTAATTCTACATGTTGTGTTTGTTGGGATCCAATGAATATTGATGTTATGATTGAGTTGATGTGCTGAATATTATCTTATGTTATCTCTATGTTGTTTATGATCTTGCATTCTCTCCATTGTTAGTAGCTATCTTGGCCGAGTAGATACTAGTGACTCCAAGAGGGGGTATTTATGCTTAATAGTTGGGTTCATGCCTCTATTTAATTTGGGGGAGTGACAGAAACCTCTAAGATTGTAGATGTGATGTTGCCACTAGGGAG
Organism: Dactylis glomerata; assembly: GCA_007115705.1. NCBI lineage: Eukaryota > Viridiplantae > Streptophyta > Magnoliopsida > Poales > Poaceae > Dactylis > Dactylis glomerata. The sequence goes on along the minus strand of QXEO01000464.1, from coordinate 2,528,051 downwards.
AAAACAACATTCTTATATCCAAGGGCATATGCTTTGTTTACATTACACACTTTGCTTAATGCAGTTATCTGTTGTTTGCAACTTAATACTTGTGGAGTTCTCAGATTGATTCGCCACAAGTGGATTATTAGTCATAGATGCAGTTGGATGGCGGTCTATGTATCTTGTTGTAATGCCTAGAGTAAATCTCATAGTAATCCTCTCGACATATCACGTTATCTTTATTCTATCAATTGCCCAACTGTAATTTGTTTACCCAGCATGTGTTATTTTAACTTATGGAGAGATACAACTAGTGAACTGTGGACCCCGGTCCTACTTCCTTTACATTTCTAACACCTATTTACTTTACTCGCACTGTTTACTTTACTCACATATTACTATTGCTTTCCACTCGATACACTCATTCCTTTGTTTACAGCAAACCGGTGAGATTGACAACCTCATCGTAAGTTGGGAACAAAGTACTTGGTTGTGTTGTGTGCAGGTTCCATGATGCAACTAGTTGAAGACGCGCTAACAAGATATTGTTAACGGCGCCCTTGTTGGAGTGTCACTTGGCTAGCAAGCATCACCTTCTGGAGTATTGGCTTTTTCCTACTAGATTGATAACCTTGGTTTCTTACTAAGGGAAAACTTGCTGCTATATTCATCAAACCTTCTGTTGGGATTTCCAACTGGCCGATCATTTACATCATCAACTACAAACGCAATCAAGTTTTCTCGCACCATCAATACCGAGCCATCAACAAGTTTTCTAGTGCTGTTACCGGGGAAAAAGAAGACTTTACTTTGTTTTAAGTTTTGCTTTACTTTATTTTTACTTGCATCATTTTATTAAAAACATAAAAAAATTAGTTTCCTTTATAGTTGTTACTTTATTACTCTTAGTTCATTATGATATTCCCTAAGTACATTTTGGAGGACCTCTCAGTAGGTAGTGGTTCAATTATTGGGAAAAGTAACATTGAGGAGTTCTTTAATCATATTAGTATGCATAAAGATGTTGAGGAAAAATCTTTGGCTCAGCTTGCTCCTAGTTATGAAGTTGCTTTTGATTATTTAGTTCACATGGTGGAAGCTAGGTTTGTGAGCCTTAATGCTTTTATGCAACACATGTTTCTTAAGCTTCATGTATTGAAGACCCCAAAAATAAAGCTTTTATCTTGGAAACTTTGCGCACAGAATTTAGAGATGTGGCCATTGAAGCTAGGAAAGTTCTTAAGCGTTTTAATAAGCTTGGCTCACATATAAAGGTTGTTAGTACCAACAACAAAGGAACTGAAATGCCAATACCTAGCAAACTCTTAGGATTGTATGAAGCTTTTGAAAATAATTTTGATTGGATCTGTCCTGCAAATCTTTTTAATGAATTGAGTGAACCAAAGCGTGATCACAAGGGGTCTTCAAAAACTTATATGGATGAAATACAGTGCCTTATTGAAAAGATTTCTATAGTTTATATTAATGCTTCTTTTGAAAATACTTGATTCGCACTTTCTGCGCCTAGCTCAAAGGCGTTAAAGAAAAGCACTCTTGGGAGATAACCCAATGTTTTACTTTCTGTTCTTTTTCTTTTATTTGAGTCTTGGAAGTTATTACTATAGTAATAACCTCTCCTTATCATTTTATTTCATTTTTGTGCCAAGAGAAGCCTCTAATTTGAGTGAGGTAAGATTTGGGGATGTTGCTGTCCTAAAAAGGATTTCGATGCTGCACCGCAAAAATTTGTGAAAATTCTATGTATATATTTTGGACCTGCGATTTCTTATGAATATTCCCCAGGTTATTTCAAACTTTCATTAGTTTAACACTTTTTGATTTGAGCAACAGAAAACCCTCTAAAATCAACCTTTGTCAGCTGTTCTGTTTTGACAGATTTCTGCCACTATTTGTGTTTGCCTCTCGATTTGTGTTTGCCTCTCGATCACTTTCTTTTTGAGTTCTTTTGATCACGGAACTTTTGGGGAAGTTACTACAGTAGTATATACTTTATATGTGGTTGTTTTGAGTTGAAACCTAAAGCAAAAAGGGTTGATTAAATGTTATTCTTACACTAATGCTGCTAATAGAACTGTGTTGAGTTTTGTATGCAGGAAGTTTTCAAGTGTAGGGATTGGAGAATGATGAGATGAGTTGAAGAATGGACAAAAGTTCAAGCTTGGGGATGCCCATGTCACCCCAATAAATATCCAAGAGGTACAAGCATCAAAGCTTAGGGATGCCCCCAAGGCATCCCTTCTTCATCGGCAAAAATTAGGTCACCTTTCAACACACTATATTTTTATTGCTTCATGCACTATGCGTTTTTCTTGAAGCATCAGTTGTTTTAGTTTTAAGTTTAGTTTTGTTTTGTTTGCTATAATAAATGGTTGGACCCCAACAAATTCCTTTTGGAGAAGTCGCCTTGCTTTTCATTTGCCAAGAACACTCTATTTTTCACTCTTATCGTTCAACGAGTGTTCTCTTTTTCTGCTATTGTGTTTAGTTTTCAATTTTCACCTTGATTTGAGTTCAGATCTTGTTATATCTTTATATCAAGGTTTATTTTGACCTCTGGTCCATGTTGGTATTCATCAAAGGAGTTGTTTCAAAAAAGTTTGAATGGTGTTGGAGAAGAGAAAAAGCTTTATGCAAAAAAAAAGTGGTACAAAAAGGAGCTTGTGTAGACTGCGGCCTAGGCTTTTGCATGTTGTGCTTGATGTCTTTTTGATAGTATGCTTAGTGGTTTTGCTAGCATGACTTGTCTCAAATGACTAAGATTGCTTAATGAGCCTTTGAAAAAAATCATGCGTTGTTTTTATTATTTGGAAGCATTATTTTGGTTTTCTCCTTGATGCTTTATTTGGGTTGACTTGGCGCATGCTCACACATGTTAGACTCATACAAAGTTGCCATAAGCCTCTATGATCATTTAGTTTCTGACTTTTGATGCCATCTTATGCTTCTTTTAATGTTGCTTTGTCGCTTTGCATGATTATGGCCGTTATTGCTCTCTTCGTTGGTCGCTCTCAGTCTTTTGCTAGCCCTCATTCTATACTGAGTATGAGCTCTACTCGTGCATCCAACTCCTAAAAACCAAGTTGTTCCAATGTGTCCATCATACATACCTATTAGCAATTTGCTATTCCAAAGTACATTTGACTTGCTTTTATCTATCCTTCAAATTAAACTCTTTTTGGTGTTATGCAAAAATTAGTCAGTAAAGCTCTCACGAACCTGATGGCACACTTTACTTTTATTGCTTTAAAATTTGACATTGTGGCTCTCTTATGTTGAGTTGTTATGCTTTCAAGTTGTAAGTTGGAAATTAGCCTAGCCATGCCGTCATGGGACAAGCTTTCAACATTGCACTATCTTTCATTTGAGTTGATATCGTTATCTTTTGTTTATGGATACTCGCGATGTGAAATAAGTTGGGAATCTTGCGGGATCATGGAGTTTTTATATGTGTTAGGGAAATGCCTGGGCCACTAATCTAAGCCATGCATTGTTCATGGTAGAAATTTAGAGCATGCCCATATTGGACATTCAATGACGCATCTCAAAATAAAAAGCTATACCAATGGTAAATAAAAGAGATGTCGGGGTGTTCATTGTCTGTTTGCCTTGTCATTTTGATGTGGGCTTGTTCCATGTCATCGGGAAGGAGGTACCCCATTGGCGGTTCTCGATGATACACATATATTTACAATGACAATAGCTTGTTTGGGACTCTAAGTCGAGTAGCATGAGGTTTGGGTATTCGTACTTCATGGGACACGAGGTTTTCAACTTATGATTTGTCAAGCATATGCTTCATAATTGTACTTGCATCAACTCTAACCATTCAAGATGAATATGATGGGGGAAATGAGAGCTTAAAGCTAGTAAGTACCATAATTTTTGAAGGTTTATAAAACTTGCAATCACTACTTCCCTCCGCGAAGGGCCTTTCTTTTACTTTTATATTGAGTCACCACCTTCCACCTTTATGCACCGTCTAAGAGAGCATGGTTGTCATTCTTAGTATAATGTGCATTGTCCCAAAGTTTTCATTGATTGATTCATGATTTTGGTTTCACTTGTTCTTAAATTATTTGTATCTAGTCACCCTCTTAAACTTGAAGGTGTCCTTTGCATTTATGTTTTGCTCTCTCATGAAGGACAAGCTGAAAACCATTTATATTTTTTTCCTTATGATGTGAAGACATGTTTGACTTTCATTGTTTCATTTTCATGATCTTTCATTTGTGTTCTTTTTATGTTATAATATGGTTGCTAAGTTTCTTCTATCAAGATTATATCTTTCATGCCCATGTTTTAAGTTCTTTTGATCCCAGCACACAATGCTTACATATATGGTCAAGATTGTGTAGGTGCACGTCACCTCAAAAATTATTTCTTTTTTATCACTTACGTACTCAAGGACGAGCAGGAGTTAAGCTTGGGGATACTGATACGTCTCTAACATATCTATAATTTTTTATGCTCCATGCTTGTTTTACACCATTTGCTTAGTGTTTCATTACACTTCGTGGCGTTTTTATACATTTTCCGGAACTAACCTATTAACAAGATGCCACACTGCCAGTTCCCTGTTTTCTGCTATTTTTATGTTTTAGAAAAGTTACATAGGAAATATTCTCGGAATTGGATGAAACAAAATCCAAACATCCAGAAATTTACCGAAGCTTCCAGAGAACCACAGAGGAGATGGAGAAGGGCCACAGGGCGGCGTGACCTAGGCCCTGGCCACGCCCTCTATGTGTGAGGCCGCCTCGGTCCACTTCTGACGATGCCCCTTCGCCTATAAAGACCCTCGGATAGGAAAAACCTAAAGACCCGATCACTTTTCTAGAAACACATGGCGATCCACCGCCGTCGTCGACCCGAGATTGGGAGGGTCCAGAAGCTCTTCCCAGCACCCTGCCGGAGAGGGGAATCATCACCGGAGGTCTTCTTCATCGCTATGCTTGCCTCCAGCGCGATGAGTGAGTAGTCTACCTTGGACTATGGGTCCATAGTAGTAGCTAGATGGTTGTCTTCTCCACCATGTGCTTCATATTTAGATCTTGTGAGCTGCTTTACATGATTGAGACTACCTTTATGTAACTAGTAAGCTTGCACGTGCACGCACGTATTAACTTACGCATGTAATGGATCTTTGGCAATGGAATTATGAATTTAACATATGACTTGTTTTCGTAGTTTGACTGTAATTTAACAAACAGTTTGGATGTAACGTTTCTCATTCTAAATCAAAGTGCATCTCCGTTCTAAAGCTTTACTGGCTGATTTGCGACTATAAATTTGTAACGACCCAAGATTTTATCAAATTTTGGGGGAAATTTTTTGTTTTTGTTTTGCTTGAGATGATTGGAAATTCACAGGGATTTAAAACTTTTGAGTCTATTTGAAAGCTTTATTAGAAAACTATTTTAAACTTTCTATTATTTTCTTGAGGAACTTCCTTGAGAAGGATCAAGTATCAAAATACTATTTTGTATTTATTCAAACCTATGCAAGCTATCTTGCAAAGGGATATTTACAAAATGACTTATAAAGTTTTCAATGCCAAATGAATGTTTGTAAAATATATTTCAAAACTATTTTTGTAAAGATTATTCCCTGATTTTAAAAGGGGTTATTTTAAAATCCTAATTCTACTTTGATTTATGCAAGCAAAGCCATTGGGCTTAATTGAGACCTTTTATTTAAAACCTTGTTTTTAATTCTGAAAACATGTTTGATGTTGGTTTAAAACCTTTCTGTGAATTTTACAAAATTTATGAAATTGGTTTGGCTTGATTTGGATTCAATATGCAAAATCTAGAAAAGAAATAAGAAAATAGAAAAGGGAAAAAGAAGAAAGAAGAAAAATAAATAGAAAAGGGCCCAGGGCAACGATTCGGCCCAGCCCCACAATCAGCCCACGGCCCACCCCGGTTTCCTCCCGAACCGGTACCCTCTCTCCCTCACACCTCGCCGACACGTGGGCCCGAGTTGTCACGTTCTTCTTCCCTGGTCCGAAAAATCTGCCAGAGACCGAGCCTCCCCGCCATTACTCCCTCTTCAATTCCGATTAAATCCTTTTCCGTTTCTTCCCCGCACCGCGCATATAAGAAGCCCCACTCTTCCTCCCCATTTCCCCTCTGGATTTCCTCCTCCACGCCGCCAGGCTGCCTCAGGAAAGCTCACCGGAGTCCGCCATTGTTGCCGCTTCTTCCCGTCGATTCCGACGACTGTGAGGAACTCCGCCACCCCCCTCTGGACCCTAATCTTCTTCACATCCTCGGGCGCACACGCTGATGCCCTTCTTTTGATTTCTTTCATAGTGAAGCGATGCCCAGGTGCTCACCCAAATCACGTCGTCGCCCCGCGCCTCTCCAGCCGACGCCCTCCTCCTATCCCGCAAGCAATCGACGACGCCAGCCATGCAGGTGAACTCGCCCAGCCCTTCTACGCACCGTCCGCGATTCCTCCAGTGCCAGAGACCACCGAAGCTCATCGGAGATCAACCTCCAGTGCGCCACGCCGGTGACCTCGCCGGAAACCTAACACGTAACGGTGAGGTCCCCCTCATTTTATTTTCCCACCGTTGGATCTCGATCTGATGCACCCGATTAATTCACTTGAGTGAACAGGTATCAGCAGATCTGGATTGTCCACTCCCCTTTAGATCCAGTGGCTCACATCACGGATCCACCCGAACCGGTATGCTCCAGTAAGGACACGCCACGTGGCCAGCCTCGGATCAAAACAGAATTCAAATAGGTTTTTCAAATCAGATTTGATCCAAATCTTCAGAAAATCATAACTTTTGATCTGTAGATCCAAAAGTAGCAAATGATATCTTGTTGGAATCCTTAGGAACTGTACAATCTAGTAGTACAATAATATCTTATATTTTATGGGTTCAATTTGAAACTATTTTCAAATTGGATTCAAACCTTCTATTAGCTTGCTAAATTCATATCTTAAGTTCTGTTAATCCAAAAATTACAAATTTGTAGTCTCTGGAATCCTCTCAACTTGTAGAACATCATAGGATCAAGAAAATCCAAAGTTGATATGTGCACACACTTTGTGCATTCAAATTTGTCCAAATCACCATTTTGGTGATAATTCCAATTCTATAACTTATTTTTGAATGATTCCACTTGCAGTGACTTTGTATTACTGCAAGCTAACCAGTAGCATCACTCCCATATCTGATTGAAACACTTTACAATTATTCAAATTCTAATATGAGAATTTGAGTATTCCTATATAGATTAATTCTATTTCTAATTCAATCAATGATTCCTTCTACTTTAACAAATCCTATAACCATACCTAGTCATCAATGTTATCTGAATAACATCTTGATCAAGATCATATCTACCTAGACCTATCTTGTATAGTACCCACTTATTCAAATTACAGATGTGTCATTTGAGTAAAGTATGATACATATCAATCATAGATACTATTCTTACTATCTCTGGTGTTTATCTAATCAACATTATAGTACCTAACCGATACTCCTTGTACTCCATAGAAACCTTAAACCATAATCTCAAATGTTATCTACCCATACTCAATCTTCTGTCCACTTGATCCTAAATTCATGTGTAGAGCTATTCAATTAACAAATGAGTTAATTGAGTAACTCAATGCTTTATGAATCCTAGCCTAAGCTTAAGTGTAATGTATACTATTTAAGAATAATTGTTGTCACACTTATTCAATAGTATTGCTATTGCACTATCTTGTCTCTTATGTGATTTACCCACATGAGATATTCCAAGATTCAATATGCTTTGATAACGCATAGAGATCTCACTCATCATATTTTGTCTAATTCATATATGTACTCAAATTGCAATTACGCTACTTGAGTAAAATATGAATGCATCTCAAATCCTATTTTGTTAACGTGGTGTTATTGTAACTCGTACCATAGTATGTGTTATACACCATGTTGATCAATGAACTATTTGAACCATGTCCTCAAATATCAATCATACACACCCAATCCTATGTGTAACTTATACTATTATGAATAAGTGTTGTCATACTTTATTCAGTAGTGTTCTGTTGCACTATTCTATACCTATGTGAATATACTCACATGAGTTATTCTAAAACTCCATTCATGCCTATGCCAAGCCCAGGATTACAATCATTACATTATAATCTTGGAGGATCAATCTTTTCCAATCACTTGACCGTCACAATCCAATGCCTACTTAGTTTTATTCACATGTGTTGAACTATTCAACTTGCAAATGTGCTAATTGAGTAGTTCTAGCATTCTTAAAACCTAGCCTAGTTCCTAAGTGCAGTAGATACTATTTAAGAGTAATTGTTGTCACATTTACTCAATAGTGTTGTAGTTGCACAAATCGACTCTTGTGTAATTTATTACACATGAGCTATTCCTAAAACTCTTATATGCTTTGATAAAGCATAAAAACTTTATCAATTATATTATGCCTAATCCAATTCTCTCTCTCAAATCATATTGACCTTTCCCAACTAAGCTCTCTAATTCATATCTCCTTTACCAAATCTTTCTTGTCATAACATTTCGATAAATCTAAATTGTTAAACAAACACCTTCCAATTGTTTGATTTATTTGATTGTGGTTGTATGGATTGTTTATGGTATGCTATTTCTTGTGCTATAGTTTATGCGAAGAGCTACGCGCTTAGTTGAGAGAAGCGGAAGGATCATATTCTTCAAAAAGGCAAGTGACACACATGTTCCCTACCCATTTTACTTATGCATTAGTATATTCACCTCTTGTAGTATGCATGATAGGTGTTTTACTTAACTGTTTTATCAAATGCTTAGACCCTAGTAGTGTGTAGCTATCCCTCAAACCCCACCTGCTAGGATGCTAAATACTTTGTTAATTCTGATGCCATGCTAAGATCACTTGAAAAGTGTTTTGTGAAAAGTTAAGAACTTCAACTAAAATGAAACACCTGGGTGGAATGGTTTGATAAGATGAGGCGAGGTAGGTGGGTTCTGGGACGCATGCCTTGTAAGAGGATGTGGGAACAGAATACCGCTCGGGATGGCCACCCAGGAACAAAGAGATGGCTATGTCTTCCATGCTTAGTGTACTTCCAGTGCAGCCTTATGACATTATGGGCTCTGTCTTGACTGAATAGAATGTGGGAGTGCAACTTGTCGGCAAGAAGTGGTGGTAGTCAAATTATAGGTTGGGAGCGGTGCTTGCCAAGTTAGTTGTCCTCTCCTTCTAAAAGGTCTCGTTTCATTTTATGTATGGGCATAAAATGAATCGTAAGGTGAAAGTGCACAACCCTTGCAAGGTGTATAAAACTAATCGATTAGCCGTGTCCTCGGTTATGGACAATTGAGTCTCTAGACATGGAATGTATGGAAGAATCTCATCACCGATTCAGAATTATTAAAATTTGTCTAGAAACCCCTAGGCAGGAACTAAGGACCATACACTCCGAGGGGTGGTGGTGCCTGAGGTTCCAAACTTTGTTGAGTTTCGCCCAGAACTACATACCGGCCAGTATGTAATGTATGGGGGATGTCTTGACCCTTAAAAAATAAAATTTGTTGAATGAAAGTATTAAAATGGATTTATAGGATAAAATTAGCTTTATGCAATCAGCCTATGAGATCCACCAGCCAAATATCATGTAGTATAGTCTTTCCATAAAATGCCACCAAATATGTGTCATTTGCCAGTACATCATTGTACTGACCCCTCTGGGGCTGCATATTCAAGCGTGCAGGTTTTATTTCGAGTAAGGAACCAGAAGTAGGATCTCGAGCTTACATTCCAACACGTCTGCCTGTGGCACTTGATGAAGATGGAAGCTCACTGCAATCTATGCTATTTGCTGTGTACTCATAAGGTTGAATACCTATGTAACTGGATTTACGTTGTAATAATGATGCTATTGCAATGATTCCTCATTTTGTACTGTGGTGCTATCTACTGATCCAGGGAATGGCACAATACACAGGGGTTCTGCCTTTAGCAAAAGGCAGGGCGTTACAGAATGGTATCAGAGCATAGTGTTGCCTGTAGGATCGAGACCCTAGGTTTGGAATTAGAAATGGGAAGACCCTAGGGTAAAAATCTCTATCTCATCTCACTTCTATTTAAAAGAGAATGTTACATCTTGAAACTCCTTGTATTTCTCCCCTACTTCATTTTCAAATGATTCCCTTAGATGACCCAACTCTGGAAGCCATCAAGAAAGGACCAGTGATGATTATGACCCTGGAGTGTGAAACTGAGTTTCCCGAAGCCTTGAAGAACCTCATGTTAAGTATGGGAATGCAAGGAGAAGCTGTCTACAAAGGATTTCCCGTGATAGATGAAGATAAAGAATATTGGTGGGTGCAGCTTCACTTATACAAGAATAAAGAAGATGACCACAAGAAGATGGGACTTTGGATGTTCACCAACTCCGAGATGTATCCATCATTCCTTAACTCAGCAAGATGTGCTGCTTGGTCAGCAATAAAGGAACTTGGAGAAAGACTCAAGTGGAGACTTCATAATACTCAGCAAGACCTCAAAGAAGAAAAGGAAGACACTACTGCATTGAAGGAAACCATAAGTCAACTTCAAAGTAACATGGAAAAGTTGGTATCTCAACTTAGTGTTCAAGGAGACCTCATCGCCACCAAGGATGAACAGATTTCCAATCTACAGAAGCAGCTGGACCAGAACAATGGATCTGCTCAGGAGAACCAAGAAGCCTTAGTTGGACCACCATTTAGAAATTTTAAATAAGCAACCATGTGTAATAAACGTTATGGTCATACCGACTTGTGGATGATCGTACCTTCCCGTTTGTTTGAAAACTAGATTGCTTGTTATGATGAATGTTTGTTAGATGTTGATTGAAAGATGAATTGTTTTGATCTGTTTTGTTTTGGGTAAGATTTTTCTTCTTTAGATCTCTTCTATCTAATTCTCATCTATGCTAAGACCTAAACTTGTCCAAAAACCCAAACCAAAGTTTTCTCAATGACAGAACAACTGCAATGACCCTCATTTGGAGATAATGATACATAGTACAACAACAAGAGATAGTGTTTCAAGTGCAAGAGACTGGAACATACCCAAGAGGTTGCAAAATAGATGATACCCCAAACCCCAGTAAGCTAAGATGACTGAAGGATACCTCGCAAACAATAAGAAGACACCCCAAGGTGTAGGTAATGTAGAAGTAATAATATTCAACCACCCCATGCAAGAAAGGTGGAAAGGACAAACAGATCAATGGAAAGAGCAAACAGAGCAATGGAAAGGATTTTATCTCCTCTTAAATGGCAAACCAAAGGATCTACAACTTAAGGATTATTGCCATGAACTTTGTTGAAAACCTCTAGCTAGGAACGATAGACCTTGTTTTAAAAATTCAAAATAGTATTTGGAAACTTGGTTCCAATTTTAACAAAACTCTTGTTTAAAAGCTAGTGAGGTTGACCAAGAGTTAGAATGCGAGATGCACCAAACCAAATACAAGGTAATGATTGGGTGCGACATGGATTTGCGCCCCGTGACGACTACTCATATTGTTCGCTCTTGTATGAGGAATGGTGAATCTAGAGAGACATACCTACAGGTGAGACGATGTTGTTAACCCATAACCTTAGGAGGATAAATTATTACATTCCTTATAGTGAGCCAGTGTGGCCAAAACGTAGGAATGCGGTGAGAATTTGGTTTTTGAATGGCTACACGAATCAGAAACGTTTTGCTTAGTGGGTGTTGAAGACGGAGACTGTTCAGCTTTGGCTACTACCTATTCGACTACCTCCCTGAGCCTATAAAAGAGAAGTCACACCTCTCCAGAGAGTCACAACAGAGACAACCACCACTACCTATGAGATCGCCTCCTGATCCCAAAGCTTTATGACACCGAAGTCTACCCCATCCCGACCTGCGATGATATGAGACAACTCTCCGATTCTCGAAAACTACTTTCCTGCCCATGAGAGTTTCGTTAGAACCCTTTCTCTTGCAAAGGAGTTCACCTTCGAGATATGATCAAGTTGTTCAGCGTCTTCCAATGACTATGAAGATGGTTGTGAAAGGAATTCTTAAGGACCATCTGGTACCTATGGCAAGTAACACGACTTGCTCTGGTAACTTGAATGAGTTCAACAATGCTGGTTATAAGGCGACCTTCCGACCCTTAAAGGTGCAAGTACCTCTTACAGAGTCCACCTTGTTTACCCCTATGAAATGCTTGAGAAGACTGCAGAGAAATGCCATCCTGATTCATTGGGATATATGGTCTCATCATGTTCATGGGGCAAGCATGCAGTACTTGGCACTGAGTTATCTTTTGAGATTCTTGGAATGAAAATCAGCTAAAAAGCAATAAGAAGTATGGTGATAGCCTGTATACTATCTTGGCCTTGGTGAGGACCGACCAAGAAAAGGCTAGATACACATTCTTGGAAGATGTACAACAACCAGGAAGATTACCAGAACAGAATAGTATCATGGAAAATTGAAGATCAGAATAATATAAGGAAGCAACCATAAGATGAAGAACCCCTAAGGATGATGATAAGGAAGTTGAGATGATGAGAGGATACCCTCTCAGCTTGGTCTTCTGAATGACCCGAAGAGGAGACAACTCAGCTTGGTCCTCTGATTGAATCAAAGAGTGACTCCTCAGTGTCCAAAGTAGTTCAACAACTACCCTATTGGATAGAAAGCTCTACAATAGAGTAAGGTTACCTCAAGCAACCCCATAAGAAAGGTTGGTGCCGGATTTGTGAATAGACACCCACCTATTATAAATGACGATGTGGACTACCTTGTTGATGACAACGCAATGGATGATATCTGCTTATCACCAGAATTGGATGGAACCCTTGGTGTGCCCACTTTTGAACATAGTTGTGGATATTAAAACTTCTGAGAAGAACGATTCAAGGAAAATGGCACAACAGTGAATGCAAGCTCGGAACAAAATGCGAGTGCCTAAGGAAGCATCAAGATACCACCAAGAGGAATTTCTTTTAAGGGTGGTAGCCACCCAGATACCTAAACCCAGATAACCTAATACCTACTTTCTTTTTAGTCTTCTTCCAATCTCGAGGACGAGATTTCTTTTAAGGGTGGTAGTCTGTAACGACCCAAGATTTTATCAAATTTTGGGGGAAATTTTTTGTTTTTGTTTTGCTTGAGATGATTGGAAATTCACAGGGATTTAAAACTTTTGAGTCTATTTGAAAGCTTTATTAGAAAACTATTTTAAACTTTCTATTATTTTCTTGAGGAACTTCCTTGAGAAGGATCAAGTATCAAAATACTATTTTGAATTTATTCAAACCTATGCAAGCTATCTTGCAAAGGGATATTTACAAAATGACTTATAAAGTTTTCAATGCCAAATGAATGTTTGTAAAATATATTTCAAAACTATTTTTGTAAAGATTATTCCCTGATTTTAAAAGGGGTTATTTTAAAATCCTAATTCTACTTTGATTTATGCAAGCAAAGCCATTGGGCTTAATTGAGACCTTTTATTTAAAACCTTGTTTTTAATTCTGAAAACATGTTTGATGTTGGTTTAAAACCTTTCTGTGAATTTTACAAAATTTATGAAATTGGTTTGGCTTGATTTGGATTCAATATGCAAAATCTAGAAAAGAAATAAGAAAACAGAAAAGGGAAAAAGAAGAAAGAAGAAAAATAAATAGAAAAGGGCCCGGGGCAACGATTCGGCCCAGCCCCACAATCAGCCCACGGCCCACCCCGGTTTCCTCCCGAACCGGTACCCTCTCTCCCTCACACCTCGCCGACACATGGGCCCGAGTTGTCAGGTTCTTCTTCCCTGGTCCGAAAAATCTGCCAGAGACCGAGCCTCCCCGCCATTACTCCCTCTTCAATTCCGATTAAATCCTTTTCCGTTTCTTCCCCGCACCACGCATATAACAAGCCCCACTCTTCCTCCCCATTTCCCCTCTGGATTCCCTCCTCCATGCCGCCAGGCTGCCTCAGGAAAGCTCACCGGAGTCCGCCATTGTTGCCGCTTCTTCCCGTCGATTCTGACGACTGTGAGGAACTCCGCCACCCCGCTCTGGACCCTAATCTTCTTCACATCCTCGGGCGCACACGCTGATGCCCTTCTTTTGATTTCTTTCATAGTGAAGCGATGCCCAGGTGCTCACCCAAATCACGTCGTCGCCTCGCGCCTCTCCAGCCGACGCCCTCCTCCTATCCCGCAAGCAATCGACGACGCCAGCCATGCAGGTGAACTCGCCCAGCCCTTCTGCGCACCGTCCGCGATTCCTCCAGTGCCAGAGACCACCGAAGCTCGTCGGAGATCAACCTCCAGTGCGCCACGCCGGTGACCTCGCCGGAAACCTAACACGTAACGGTGAGGTCCCCCTCATTTTATTTTCCCACCGTTGGATCTCGATCTGATGCACCCGATTAATTCACTTCAGTGAACAGGTATCAGCAGATCTGGATCGTCCACTCCCCTTTAGATCCAGTGGCTCACATCGCGGATCCACCCGAACCGGTATGCTCCAATAAGGACACGCCACGTGGCCAGCCTCGGATCAAAACAGAATTCAAATAGGTTTTTCAAATCAGATTTGATCCAAATCTTCAGAAAATCATAACTTTTGATCTGTAGATCCAAAAGTAGCAAATGATATCTTGTTGGAATCCTTAGGAACTGTACAATCTAATAGTACAATAATATCTTATATTTTATGGGTTCAATTTGAAACTATTTTCAAATTGGATTCAAACCTTCTATTAGCTTGCTAAATTCATATCTTAAGTTCTGTTAATCCAAAAATTACAAATTTGTAGTCTCTGGAATCCTCTCAACTTGTAGAACATCATAGGATCAAGAAAATCCAAAGTTGATACGTGCACACACTTTGTGCATTCAAATTTGTCCAAATCACCATTTTGGTGATAATTCCAATTCTATAACTTATTTTTGAATGATTCCACTTGCAGTGACTTTGTATTACTGCAAGCTAACCAGTAGCATCACTCCCATATCTGATTGAAACACTTTACAATTATTCAAATTCTAATATGAGAATTTGAGTATTCCTATATAGATTAATTCTATTTCTAATTCAATCAATGATTCCTTCTACATTAACAAATCCTATAACCATACCTAGTCATCAATGTTATCTGAATAACATCTTGATCAAGATCATATCTACCTAGACCTATCTTGTATAGTACCCACTTATTCAAATTACAGATGTGTCATTTGAGTAAAGTATGATACATATCAATCATAGATACTATTCTTACTATCTCTAGTGTTTATCTAATCAACATTATAGTACCTAACCGATACTGCTTGTACTCCATAGAAACCTTAAACCATAATCTCAAATGTTATCTACCCATACTCAATCTTCTGTCCACTTGATCCTAAATTCATGTGTAGAGCTATTCAATTAACAAATGAGTTAATTGAGTAACTCAATGCTTTATGAATCCTAGCCTAAGCTTAAGTGTAATGTATACTATTTAAGAATAATTGTTGTCACACTTATTCAATAGTATTGCTATTGCACTATCTTGTCTCTTATGTGATTTACCCACATGAGATATTCCAAGATTCAATATGCTTTGATAACGCATAGAGATCTCACTCATCATATTTTGTCTAATTCATATATGTACTCAAATTGCAATTACGCTACTTGAGTAAAATATGAATGCATCTCAAATCCTATTTTGTTAACGTGGTGTTATTGTAACTCGTACCATAGTATGTGTTATACACCATGTTGATCAATGAACTATTTGAACCATGTCCTCAAATATCAATCATACACACCCAATCCTATGTGTAACTTATACTATTATGAATAAGTGTTGTCATACTTTATTCAGTAGTGTTCTGTTACACTATTCTATACCTATGTGAATATACTCACATGAGTTATTCTAAAACTCCATTCATGCCTATGCCAAGCCCAGGATTACTATCATTACATTATAATCTTGGAGGATCAATCTTTTCCAATCACTTGACCGTCACAATCCAATGCCTACTTAGTTTTATTCACATGTGTTGAACTATTCAACTTGCAAATGTGCTAATTGAGTAGTTCTAGCATTCTTAAAACCTAGCCTAGTTCCTAAGTGTAGTAGATACTATTTAAGAGTAATTGTTGTCACATTTACTCAATAGTGTTGTAGTTGCACAAATAGACTCTTGTGTAATTTATTACACATGAGCTATTCCTAAAACTCTTATATGCTTTGATAAAGCATAAAAACTTTATCAATTATATTATGCCTAATCCAATTCTCTCTCTCAAATCATATTGACCTTTCCCAACTAAGCTCTCTGATTCATATCTCCTTTACCAAATCTTTCTTGTCATAACATTTCGATAAATCTAAATTGTTAAACAAACACCTTCCAATTGTTTGATTTATTTGATTGTGGTTGTATGGATTGTTTATGGTATGCTATTTCTTGTGCTATAGTTTGTGCGAAGAGCTACGTGCTTAGTTGAGAGAAGCGGAAGGATCATATTCTTCAAAAAGGCAAGTGACACACATGTTCCCTACCCATTTTACTTATGCATTAGTATATTCACCTCTTGTAGTATGCATGATAGGTGTTTTACTTAACTATTTTATCAAATGCTTAGACCCTAGTAGTGTGTAGCTATCCCTCAAACCCCACCTGCTAGGATGCTAAATACTTTGTTAATTCTGATGCCATGCTAAGATCACTTGAAAAGTGTTTTGTGAAAAGTTAAGAACTTCAACTAAAATGAAACACCTGGGTGGAATGGTTTGATAAGATGAGGCGAGGTAGGTGGGTTCTGGGACGCATGCCTTGTAAGAGGATGTGGGAACAGAATACCGCTCGGGATGGCCACCCAGGAACAAAGAGATGGCTATGTCTTCCATGCTTAGTGTACTTCCAGTGCAGCCTTATGACATTATGGGCTCTGTCTTGACTGAATAGAATGTGGGAGTGTAACTTGTCGGCAAGAAGTGGTGGTAGTCAAATTATAGGTTGGGAGCGGTGCTTGCCAAGTTAGTTGTCCTCTCCTTCTAAAAGGTCTCGTTTCATTTTATGTATGGGCATAAAATGAATCGTAAGGTGAAAGTGCACAACCCTTGCAAGGTGTATAAAACTAATCGATTAGCCGTGTCCTCGGTTATGGACAATTGAGTCTCTAGACATGGAATGTACGGAAGAATCTCATCACCGATTCAGAATTATTAAAATTTGTCTAGAAACCCCTAGGCAGGAACTAAGGACCATACACTCCGAGGGGTGGTGGTGCCTGAGGTTCCAAACTTTGTTGAGTTTCGCCCAGAACTACATACCGGCCAGTATGTAATGTATGGGGGATGTCTTGACCCTTGAAAAATAAAATTTGTTGAATGAAAGTATTAAAATGGATTTATAGGATAAAATTAGCTTTATGCAATCAGCCTATGAGATCCACCTGCCAAATATCATGTAGTATAGTCTTTCCATAAAATGCCACCAAATATGTGTCATTTGCCAGTACATCATTGTACTGACCCCTCTGGGGCTGCATATTCAAACGTGCAGGTTTTATTTTGAGTAAGGAACCAGGAGTAGGATCTCGAGCTTACATTCCAACACATCTGCCTGTGGCACTTGATGAAGATGGAAGCTCACTGCAATCTATGCTATTTGCTGTGTACTCGTAAGGTTGAATACCTATGTAACTGGATTTACGTTGTAATAATGATGCTATTGCAATGATTCCTCATTTTGTACTGTGGTGCTATCTACCGATCCAGGGAATGGCACAATACACAGGGGTTCTGCCTTTAGCAAAAGGCAGGGCGTTACAGAATTTTATTCTCAATATAATGCCAAAATAAATATGACTTGTACAATAAATTGTTGCGACACATATTATATGAAAGTAATATACCTAACAATCATCTTACTCCGTATTTCTTTTCTACAATTAATGTGGCAAATAAAGATGCATAGAATAAATTGTATGATTTGGTTGAAATATTCACACTGCATAGACCTATGATCATGAATTTACCTTTTCGTTAAGATCACTTATATGAGCCTAGTTGAAAAATCCCCATCCAAGTACAATAATAGAACCTGCCAGGCAAAGATTCAAGAAACCCGAATGATCAAAAGGTACATGCTTGGGACCTTTCTCTGTCTATATTGGTTCTTCTTCTAAAGGGCTGCAACTAAAATTAGGGGATAGGTCAAGTAAAATTCTTCAAAATAGTTGTTTTGCAGGACACGTTGCTAAGTTTTGTATGGACGGTATGGACACTAATTCAATGCATGCCCATAATTTGTTCCTTGTCTCGATGCAGAAACCGTGAAGCCCGCATGTCTTTACTTAAATCACTAAGACTAAAACATGCACCTGAGTGGAGAGAAATCAGAGATCAAAATCTGTACCACATGAAGTGCGATTATGGAAGAGAGTAAAGAGGCATTTGCGGCTGGGTCTTACTCTCTTTACAACCATCGTTCGATTTTGGAGGAGGGTCGCCAAAATTGAGGAGGGAGGCCTCGATGCCCATGGGTGTATGTCAAGCATGGCGGCAATGGTTAGTGGACATCCTTGGCGAGTCAGCCCGCACTTCCCGCTGGCAGGATCATCGCGGGGAGATGCCTTCGAAGATAACTAAGGTGGCAGCACGAGCTGAGGAGGCAATGATGCACACGGGATGGAGCGCGGCGGCAATAGACGTGGTCTTCCTCCTTGGACATCATGTCGGCGGGCACATAGCCTCTAGGGCGTTGACAGGGCACGCGTTGAAGGAGATAACCAAGGGCGGTAGCGCAGGGCAAATTGAAGAGGAGACAAATTAGGGGGCTATTAATGAGCCATTCAGACAAAAATAATACCATTGAAGTAATACGGGATCTCTTAATTAATAGGGACGTGGAGGAATTTGAATTGTGTTGAGTTGTGCTCAACATTGGCCACACGTAGACCATCTGATGTGCTCCATTGGATGGCTCTGATGAATTGTATCAAAACATGTTAGTGCCTTTATAAGTAGTAGAGATTCTACATGTTGTGTTTGTTGGGATCTGATCAATATTGGTGTTATGATTGAGTTGATGTGCTGAATATTATCTTATGTTATCTCTATGTTGTTTATGATCTTGCATGCTCTCCGTTGTTAGTAGCTATCTTGGCCGAGTAGATACTAGTGACTCCAAGAGGGGGTATTTATGCTCGATAGTTGGGTTCATGCCTCTATTTAATCTAGGGGAGTGACAGAAACCTCTAAGGTTGTAGATGTGCTATTGCCACTAGAGAGAAAATAACATTCTTATGTCTAAGGGCATATGCTTTGTTTACATTACACACTTTGCTTAATGCAGTTATCTGTTGTTTGCAACTTAATACTTGTGGAGTTCTCAGATTGACTCACCACAAGTGGATTATTAGTCATAGATGCAATTGGATGGCGGTCTATGTATCTTGTCATAATGCCCAGAGTAAATCTCATAGTGATCCTCTCGACATATCACGTTATCTTTATTCTATCAATTGCCCAACTGTAATTTTTTTACCCAGCATGTGTTATTTTATCTTATGGAGAGACACCACTAGTGAACTGTGGGCCCCGGTCCTATTTCCTTAACATTGCTATCACCTGTTTACTTTACTCGCACATTACTATTGCTTTCCACTCGATATGCTCATTCCTTTGTTTACAGCAAACCGGTGAGATTGACAACCTCATTGTAAGTTGGGAATAAAGTACTTGGTTGTGTTATGTGCAGGTTCCGCTTTGCTACTAGTTGAAGACGCGCTAACAAGATATCGTTAACGGCACCCTTGTTGGAGTGTCACTAGGCTAGCAATCATCACCTTCTGGAGTATTGGCTTTTTCCTACTGGATTGATAACCTTTGTTTCTTACTGAGGGAAAACTTGCTGCTATATTCATCAAACCTTCTCTTGGGGATTCCAACTGGCTGGTCATTTACATCATCAACTACAAACACAATCAAGTTTTCTGGCACCATCAATACCATGCCATCACCATGAGAGGATCTTCATCATCCGGCTGCAGCGGCGCCAAAGGTACCCCAATTTTCTGCGGAAACATAAAAAGCAGAAACAAAGAATAACAAGTGAACATCAGCAAGTTGAAAAATGAGCAAGTAGACAAGGTAAGATCAGAAAGATATTTAACTCTAGCAAGAGCCAAAACTTGGTTGAGGAGCTTAGTTATGGCTTGCTCTCTCTGAATGCTCCCCTGATCAGCGTCAGCAAGTGCCTTTTCCGCTTTCTTCGACTTGGTCGCTGCTGCCTTAGCAGACTTCTCAGCAGTGGCCTTGGCAGCAATGGCAACATCCTAGGCTTTCTGGGAGGCCTCAAGTTTGTCTTCCAGGGATGCTATGCGAGCATTGGCTGCTGATAAAGCATCTACAATATGGAAAAGGGAAAAGAAAGTTGAATAAAGAAATGGAGAAAGACATACGAGAAAGGCAGAAGACACAACATAGGAAAGAAGCTTACCCTAAGAAGCTCAAGCAGCTTTCAAAAATTTGACACATTCAGTGCCCAAAGAGATGAATTTCTTCATCAAAATCTATTGAAAGGAAGACATGAGTAGGAAAGTTCAATCAATGAACAAAGCAGAGCACAAGGATTAGTACTTACATCATCAGAAGAGCACATGGGTCGATGGGCGTCGAGGGAAGCACCAGCATCTGTCACCTTCTTTAGATGC
This sequence comes from Dactylis glomerata, assembly GCA_007115705.1. Taxonomy (NCBI): domain Eukaryota; kingdom Viridiplantae; phylum Streptophyta; class Magnoliopsida; order Poales; family Poaceae; genus Dactylis; species Dactylis glomerata. Next base: position 2,507,332 of record QXEO01000464.1, on the reverse strand, counting down.
TTAGAACCACGAGAAGAGGAGACCCTCTTAGCAGGAGCTTCTGGAGACTTTACCACCGGAGCAGCCTCTTGGAAAGAAGGTTCATCGGCAGCAGTAGCCTCAATAGAAGGAATAGTGGCAGCATCCCTCTTCAGGTTCTCGTTGTCACTGCAAAGGAAACAAAAAGCAAACACTTTACATAAGTCAAAAGAAAGCAAGCACAAGACAAAATTTCAAAGTCAGTACAGACTCACGAGTCTAAGAGGTCAAAATTTTCAAGATCATCAGTGGGAGCAGAAGGTTCCCTAGCCGCAGCTTTGGCAGCAGAGGTACTCGAGGAGACAAATTCCTTGACATGCTTCATCCTCCTATTGAGACTAGGGTCTTCTGAATGAGCAGGAGGAGGCGACGTAGTCGAGCTAGTTTCTTCCAGTGAATCCCCTCCTGATGGGAGTAACTTCACTACACAAATTTTCTTTCACCTTCTTTATTTTTCTTGGAATATTAAATTTCATTGGGTGCGTGACCAGCACTCCTGATCGGAGTAGCCCCCGAGGCTATAGTCGAAAAATGTTTCGAGTATAGGCTCAAGTAAATTTTCCTTCTTTCATCTTTCATGTAGCTGCTTGTTTTTGCTTAGTAATATCGTCGGGTGCGCGGGCAGCGCTCCCGATGGTAGTAGCCCCCGAGGCTATAGTCGAATATTTTTGGGTATAGACTCAAAGATGAGTTTTCTTCACTGGTCCCTTGTATCTTGCATTGAATTTTTGTTAGGTACCCTGATCGGCACCAATTAGTAGAGTAACATTCGATGTTGTTGCTGAATTTCCTATGGGTAGCCATGATCATCGAGTTGTAACCTGATGTCTTATTTCTTAGCCACTTAATGCTTGTGACATCATTAATAGAATCACTCTATGCATGATTTGACTGGGTGCTGACCATTGCGCATGGGTAGCGCAGTAATTTTACAGCTTTTCCTGCCCGTTAGTGGGCTACTGCTTCCGCTTCTTGCGCCACGTCTCAGCCCGCCTTCCTTCCTCAGGAAGCTTTATAAGGGGGAGACTGGGGTTTTTACTGTTTACCAGTTTTTTGTTCTTCCGCCGCCACCATTGCTGCATTCCTCTCGCGCTCCTAAGCTTCTTTGCAACCCACAAGCGAAACTCCTCCTAATGCCCGTGAAGCAAGTCACGCACAAGGAACCAATGGCGAAGAAGAAGAAGAGCGGGAACCTGTTGACCAGTTAGGTCCCTTTGGAATTCGAAGAATCCGATCTGATTAAAGCTCAGAGGGAAGGATTTCTCGTCGGAGGGGAGTAGGTCATCTTCCCTTGCACCGAACGCATCCCCAAGCCCCCGAGTGGCTATCGGGTGATGTTCCTCGCCTTCCTTTTGCGTGGTCTCTCTTTCCCTGCCAACAAATTTCTTCGTGGGCTTCTCTTTGTTTACGGTGTGTAGCTTCACTAGCTCATGCCAAATTCTATCTTGCATATCGCCTGTTTTATTACTCTTTGCGAGTCTTTCATAGGGATCAAACCCCATTGGACTCTCTGGAAGTTTCTTTTCCACCTTCACCCTAGTGTCTCTTTATCGAAGAGCCCTGAGCTAGGCGGGGCTATGGTGTTTGTGCGTGCTAAGGCACACTATCTTGAATTTAACATGGCTGCCTCAGTGCAAGGTTGAAGGAAGAAATGGTACTACATCAAAGACCAGAAGACTTCTTCCTCTGACCACTACGGCATTGCTCCCTTTGATACCAACAAAGATCTGACAAAATTGTCATCGCGGGATTCTCCTCCCATGGAAGCTGAAACTAAAGATATCAAGCCCTTGCTGGCTCGCATCCAAAGTCTGAAGAGCACAACTAGAGGTGCATTGTCGGGGACGCAACTCATGGCGTTCTTTCTGCAGAGGCGCATTCAGCCTCTCCAACATCATATTTTCAAGATGTGGTCATATTCTGGCTTGGAGGATCCTTCTCGCGTGTCCAAAGAGGACCTAGATAAGAAGGATCTCGACAAACGAGTGAGAGCTTTGACCACTCTCACAAATGAGGATGAGATCCCAGCATTTGCAGCTGATTTCTTTGACTCCACTCATTTGTTGCCTATGGTATGTGCTTTGTAAATTGTCAACTTCTGATTTCTTTGACTTCTTGTATTTTGTTGCTGCTTAACTAACAGTTTTACCACTTACTGTTGTGTAGGGCCACCAATTTTTAGTTTCTCATCCTTGATGTCTACACACGCTTCTGTTCTTGTAGACAGTGTTGGGCCTCCAAGTGCAGAGGTTTGTAGAGCAGCAGCAAGTTTCCCTTAAGTGGATCACCCAAGGTTTATCAAACTTAGGGAGGAAGAGGTCAAAGCTATCTCTCTCAAACAACCCTGCAATTACAATATAGAAAGTCTCTTGTGTCTCCAACACACCCAATACACTTGTCAGATGTATAGGTGCACTAGTTCAGTGAAGAGATAGTGAAATACAAGTGGTATAGATGATTATAAGTAGTAAATGCAATCTGGAATAAAAATGCCAGTAAGCAAATAAGTAACAAAATAGCAAGTAAACGGTGTGCAAAGCTTGGAAACAAGGCCTAGGGATCATACTTTCACTAGTGGACACACTCCCAACAAATATAACATAATTGAACCAATAGATACTATCATCAATATGCAACTCAAAATAGTTCTCCAATGGAAAACGAACACTAATCATGTGTAGGGCTACGAAGCACTCCTCAAAGTCCGTATGTACCCAAACTAGATTGTCCCACACTATCACCGTGAATGCACTAGATGGTTCCAACAAACACCAACATTTCATAGAGACATTAACCAAAAAGATACACATGATGCACACACTAGTCACCTTTACACCATGATACGAGGTATCTCCAGAGAGTATAATAATAAAGCATAGGAGTAGCATAATATCTGAATAATAATATCTACCAATTCAACTAGATACAAAGCTCATTTTCACATAAAGATCACATCATAGGAGAGAGAGGTGAACCACATAGCTACCGGTAGAGCCCTCAGCCCCGGGGGAGAACTACTCCCTCCTCATCATAGGAGACAGCAAGGTTGATGGAGATGGCGGTGAGGTCGATGGATATAGTGGAGATGGCGATGGAGACTGATGGAGATGGCTCCGGGGCCACTTCCCCATCCCGGCAGGGTGCCGAAACAGAGACTTCTGTCCCTCGAAATTCATCGGTGGCAGCGGCGGAGCTACGGAACTCTTTCTGGAAATTTGCCGACTCCCCTAGGGTTTTCCGTCCCGAGGCTTTATATAGGCAAAGAGGCGTCATTAGGGGGCTGCCAGGGTGGCCTCACACATAGGGGGCATGGCCAGGGCCTGGGCCGTGCCGTCCTAGTGTGTGGGAAGCCCCTGGCCCCCCTCCGGCTCTCATTTGGTCCTCGTCCTTCGTCCGGGAAAAATAAAACTTCTAGAACTTGTTTCATCCAATTCCAAGAATATTTCCTGTGTAGCTTTTCTAAAACACAAAAATAGCAGAAAATAGGGAACTGGCACTGTGGCATCTTGTCAATAGGTTAGTTCCGGAAATCGCATAAAAATACCACGAAGTGTAACAAAACACAAGGCAAATGGTGTAAAAACAAGCATGGAGCATCAAAAATTATAGATATGTTTGAGATGTATCCGCATCCCCAAGCTTAACTCCTGCTCGTCCTCGAGTAGGTAAGTGATAACAAAAGAATAATTTTTGAGGTGACATGCACCTACACAATCTTGATCATATATGTAATCATTTGTGAGCTGGGATCAAAAGAACTTAAAACATGGGCATGAAAGATATAATCTTGACAATAAAAACTTAGCAACCATGTTATAACATGAAAATTAACACAAACAAAAGATCATGAAAATGAAACAATGAAAGTCAAATGTGTGTTCAAATCATAAGGAAAAACATACAAATGGTTTTCAGCTTGTCCTTTATAGAGAGCAAAACATAAAGGCATAGGACACCTTCAAGTTTAAGAGGGCGACTAGATACAAATAATTTAAGAACAAGTGAAACCAACAATATGAATCAATCAATGAAAACTTTGGGACAATGCACATTATAATAAAATGACAACTATGCTCTCTTAATGGTGCATAAAGGTAGAAGGTGGTGACTCAATATAAAAGTAAAAGAAAGGCCCTTCACGGAGGGAAGTAGTATTTGCAAGTTTTATAGACCTTCAAAAATTATGGTACTTACTGGCTTTGAGCTCTTATTGCCCCCATCATAAGCATCTTGAATGGTTAAAGTTAATACGAGAACAATTATACTGCATATGCTTGACAAATTATAAGTTGAAAACCTCGTGTCCCGTGACTACGAGTACCAAAACCTCATGCTACTTTACTTAGAGTCCCAAGCAGGGCTCTTATCATTGTAAGTATATACGTATCATCGAGAACTGCCAACGGGGTACCTCTGTGCCCGATGACATGGAACAAGCCCACATCAAAATGATAGAACAAGCAGACAATGAACATCTCGACATCTCTTTTATTTACCATTTGTTTAGCTTTTTATTTTGAGATGCGTCATCGAATGTCCACTATGGGCATGCTGCAAATTTCTACCATGAATTATGCATGGCTTAGATTGGCGGCCCAGGCATTTCCCTAACACATATACAAACTCCATGATCCCACAAGATTCCTAATTCATTTCACACCGTGGGCATCCATAAACAAAAGATCACAATATCAACTCACATAAGAAGTGCAATGTTGAAAGCTTGCCCCATGACAGCATGGTTGGGCTAGTCTCCAACTTACAACTTGCAAGCATAACAACTCAACATAAGAGACCACAATGTCAAATATTTAAGAACAAGAAAAAGTAAAGTGTGCCTTCCAGTTCGTGAGAGCTTTACTGACCAATTTTCGCATAACACTGGTAAGAGTTTAATTTGAAGAGTAAATAAAAGCTAGTCAAATTTACTTGGAATAGAAAATTGCTAATAGGTATGTATGGTAGACACTTTGGAAAACTTGGTTTTTAGGAGTTGGATGCACAAGTAGAGCTCATACTCAGTACAAGGCGAGGGCTAGCAAAAGACTGGGAGCGACCAACTAAGAGAGCAATAATGGCCATAATCATGCAAAGCGATAAAGCAACATTAAAAGAAACATAAGATGGCATCAAAAGTCACAAACTAAATGATCATAGAGGCTATTGGCGACTTTGTATGAGTCTAACATGTGTGAGCATGCGCCAAGTCAACCCAAATAAAGCATCAAGGAGAAAACCAAAATAATGCTTCCAAATAATTAAAACAATGCATGATTTTTTTCAAAGGCTCATTAAGAAATCTCAGTTATTTGAGACAAGTCATGCTACAATAAAACCACTAAGCATACTATCAAAAAGACATCAAGCACAACATGCAAAAGCCTAAGCCGCAGTCTACACAAGCTCCTTCTTGTACCACTTTTTTGCATAAAGCTTTTTCTCTTTTCCAACACCATTCAAACCTTTTTGAGGAAACTCTTTTGAGGAAAACCAACATATACCAGAGGTCCAAATACACCTTGATGCAAATATAAAACAAGATCTGAACAAAAACCAAGGCGAAAAATGAAAGCTAAATGCAGTAGCAGAAAAAGAGAACACTCATTTAACGATAAGAGTGAAAACTAGAGTATTCTTGGCAAATGAAAAGTGAGTTCATCTCCTCCAAAAGAAAAATGATGTGATCTAACCATTTATTACAGAAAACAAAACAAAACTAATAATGAAAACTAAAACAACTGACGCTCCAAGAAAAACACATAGTGCATGAAGCAATAAAAATATAGTGTCTTGAAAGGTGACCTAATTTTTGCCGATGAAGAAGGGGGTGCCTCGGGGGCATCCCCAAGCTTTGACGTTGTACTTCTTGGGTGTTTCTTGGGGTGACATCCCCAAGCTTCATCTTTTGTCCATTCTTCATCTCATTTCATCATTCTCCAATCCCTACACTTGAAAACTTCCTTCATACAAAACTAAACACAATTCTATTAGCAACATTAGTGTAAGCATAACATTGAATCAACCCTTTTTTTTAAGAATTCAACCTGGAACCACCACATATTAAGCATATACTACTGTAGAAACTTCCCTAAAAGTTCCGTGATCAAAAGAATACAAAAATAAAGCGATAAAGTGGCAAACACAAATATCGGCAGAAATCTGTCAAAACAGAACAGCTGACAAAGGTCGAATTTTTGAGGGGTTTTATTTTGCTCAAATCAAAAAGTTTTCAACTAATGAAAGTTTGGATATAACCTGGGGCATATGAACAAGAAATTTCAGGTCCAAAAGATATACAAAGAATTTTCACGAATTTTTACGGTGCAGCACCGAAAACAGTTTCAGGACAGCAACATCCCCAAATCTTACCTCACTCAAATTAGAGGCTTCTCTTGGCACAACAACGAAATAAAAAGGATAAGGAGAGGTCATTACAGTAGTAATAACTTCCAAGACCCAAATAAAAGAAAAATAACTGAAATTAAAAATATTGGGTTATCTTCCAAGAGTGCTTTTCTTTAACGCCTTTGAGCTAGGCGCAGTAATTTGCAAAGATGCTCATATGGGCGCCATATAAGAGCTTGAGGCAAAGGCGCCATATAGGAACTTAAAGCAATAGAGAGCATCAAAAAGCAAATATGAAAGACATTTAAATTTGAACCACTTCCTATGAAAAATAGTCTTATAAAGAGACAAGTCATGAAAGCGCAAAGCAAAAAGCATAGGAAGGCAAAACAAGTACAACTTCAAGAATTGCAACATAAAGAGGGGAAACTCAATATTGTTGAGATCCATCAAACCATGTTTCCCTCTCTCATAGTAACTTTTAGTAGCATCATGAATAGAATTAACAATATAATTATCACATAAAACATCCCTATCATGAGCCACATGCATAAAAGAATTAATACTCCCCACATGAACAATAGAAGTAGGAGCAGATTCAATAGAATAATTATTCTCATCACCATAATCATCAAAAATAGGAGGCATATTGTAATCATAACTATTTTTTCCTCAAAAGTAGGTGAACTGAAAATATTATACTCATCATTATAACCATCATAAACCAGAGGTTTAGTATCATCACAAGCTAGAGAACAACTATTTCGCAAGGCATACTCATCAAACATATCGTCATAAGAAGGAGCATGGATAGTACTAATGGTACAACAATTATTAACCTTCGAATTTGTACCAAAAAGATTTTCAATATCAAAAGAAGAGTGCTTTTCCCAATTGTGATCACTAACATAAGTAACAGGCATAGGAACATCATCCCAATCAGAATTATCATAATCTATAGCAGGATCATAACGCTTAGGGGAAGATACCGTGGCCTCTCGCCTCTTACTCCTCTTCTTTTTCTTCTTCATACTCTTCTTACTCTCTCCTTTAGGAGGGAGAGACTTGAAGGGCATCTTCTCCACATATTCTTTAGGAGGGAAAGGCATCTTCTCCACATAATCTGGTATGCTAACAGGAACAACAGAAGAAACTTTGGAGGATTCCTCCTCTCTATTAATAAGATCGAAACAACTATTAGCCCTGTCATAGCTTGGCAAAACATCATGTTTTATAAGATCTTGTAAGTAAGTATTTGCGAGGCAATCTTTAGCACAATAGAGATGACAACCACGAAGGATGCTATTAATATCAACATCTCTCATATCAACCAAAGAAATCTTTCTAGATATCTCTTCACAATTCAAAAACAAAGTAAGCTCATCATATTGATTGAGAGTAATCTTATCATCCCAATACAAATCTGCGGTACTCACTCGATTAATTGGGCATTGAAAATTAAAGTGACCCTTTTTACCGCAAAATTCACAAAGAAAAGGATAAAGTTCACAAACCTTTTCACCAAGCTCATCTAGATCCTTGAGACACATACTAGTTTCTTCATTTGCGTGGGTGATGCAATAATCTACCTTATTGTAACTCTGTTCACAAGGTCTATGTATTCCACAAAAATTAACATGCTTATAAGAAATAGGACTTTTAGAAGTTTGAGCATGTTTATTAGAATCATCAACAACAATATCATTTTCTATGCGAGTGTCCTTAAAAGGTTCATGATACATGTCCCCATTTCCTTTAGGAACATTCATATGGGAAGCAAAGGCTTTAAAGCAATCAATCATAATTTGAGGATCAAGACCATATTTAGCACTAAGCTCTTGAAAATTAGCAGTTTCAGTGAAAGACTTAATGCAATCAAACTCATAATTCATACCTGATCCTTTACCTTTGTCGCTATCCCAACCTTCAATATTGTTTTGAATTATTTCAAGCAGATCCCACTTGGTGTCGACATCCTTGCTTATGAAAGACCCATCAAAGCATGCATCTAGATAGTCCTTGTAATATCCTGAAAGCCTTGCATAAGAATTATTAATAACAATATTATAGGGAAGATCATGAATAGGACATTTATGCATTAGTAACTTCAATCTTCCACATGCTTGGGCAATGCTTTCTCCCTCATGAGGCAAAAAGTTATATATCCGGTTACGATCTTTATGAATTTCTGTAACGACCCAAGATTTTATCAAATTTTGGGGGAAAATTTTTGCTTTTGTTTTTGCTTGAGATGATTGGAAATTCACAGGGATTTAAAACTCTTGAGTCTATTTGAAAGTTTTATTAGAAAACTATTTTAAACTTTCTATTATTTTCTTGAAGAACTTCTTTGAGAAAGATCAAGTATCCAAATACTATTTCCTTTCTTTTATTCAAACCTTTGCAAGCTTGCTTGCAAAAGAAATGTCTTACAAAGTGATTTATAAAGCTTTCTATGCCAAAGAAATGTTTGAAAAATATATTTCAAAAACTATTTTGTAAAAGCTTTTCTCTGATTTTGAAAGGGATTATTTAAAACCCAAATTCTATTTGCATTATGCAAATAAAAGCCCTTGGCCAATTCATATAGTTTTTTATAGAAAGTTGTTTTAATTATGAAAACATGTTTGCTACTGTCCTGGATTGTTGTTTTGAATTTTAGAAACTTTACAAAGTTGGTTTGAATCAAATTGAATCAAATTTAAAAAGGATATGAAGAAATAAAGAAAACAGAAAAAGAAAAGGAGGAAAGAGGAAATAAAATAGAAATGGACCCAGGGAAACCTTTCGGCCCAGACAGGAAACCGGCCCGTGGCCCAGGAAACCTCCTCCCCGAACCGGTACGCTCTCCCGCCCCGCTGACAGACCGGACCCACCGGTCAGACCCATCTCCCTCCTCTGGCGCGAGATCCCCGCAGTGACCGTTTCCTCCCCGAGCAGTAACCCCCTCCTTCAATTCCCTTCACTGCCTGCTTAATTCGAACGCCCGCTGATCCTATAAGTAGCCCGCGAGCCCCTCTTGCTCCCCCTCTGCTTTCTCGTGAAATAGCGCCGCCAGGCCGGCAAAATCGCTCGCCGGAGCTCCGCAGACCTGCCGCTATTCGCCGTCGATTACGGCCAACCTGTGAGTCCCCGAGCCCTCTCTCTGTATCCTATCTTCTTAACATGCCCGTGCGCACCCCATCATGCCTTTCTTCGTCCAAAAACTCGCAGCAAATCGCCACAACCATCCTCGGCTGAAGGTCACCGTCGCCTGGAGCTCCTCCGGCCGCTCCTCGTCGCAGTTACAGGAAGGAATCGGAGTCGTCGATCAAGCACCCGAGCTCACCGTCTTCTCCCGCGCGTCGTCGTCAACTTCATCATCGTCGGAGGCCACTGGAACCTTGCCGGAGGTCAACCTCTGCACGCCCTCGCCGGCAATTTCTCGCCGGAACCCTAGCCGGGGTGAGACCTCCCTCCTCCTTCTTCTGTAGCCGTCGGATCTGGATCCTAAGGGTAGGATTAGATCACTTATTGAAACGATACCCCCCAGATCTGGTGCGTCCATCCTATTTTAATCCGATGGCCGAAATCCCTGATCCTCCCGAAGGGGTACGGGCCAATCAGAATAGACCACGTGGCCGCCCTCTGTTAAAACCAATTTCGAATTAGAATTTCAAACCAGATCTGAACCCAATCTTCAGAAAATCATATCTTTTGATCTGTAGGTCCAAAATTAGCAAATAATATACCGTTGGAATCCTTAGAACATCTAGAATCCAGTAATACAATAATAATTCATATTTTATGGGTTCAATTTGAAACTATTTTCAAATTGGAATCAAACCTTCTGTTAACTTAATCAATCCATATCTTTTGTTCTGATAATCCAAAAATTACAATTTTGTAGTCTCGGGATTCCTCAGAACATGTAGAACATCATAGGATCAATAAAATCCAAATTTGATACGTGCACACACTTTGTGCATTCAAATTTGTCCAAATCACTATTTTAGTGATAATTCAATTTCCATAACTTATTTTGGAGTAATTCCAATTGCAGTAGCTTTGTGTTACTGTCCTCCATCCAGTAGAACCACTCCCATATTTTATTGAATCACTTCACAATTATTCAAATTCTAATATGAGGATTTGAGTAATTTCCATTATAAGAATAAATCTATTTCTGTCCAGTAATGTTTCCTTCTACCATAGCAAGACTTATAATCATGCCTAGTAGACAATGTTGTCTAAACCATATCTTGATCAAGATCATATTCACTTAGACCTATCTTGTATAGTACCCACTTATTCAAATTACAAATGTGTCATTTGAGTAAAGTATGATACTTTCAATCTTAGTTTCTACCTTTGCTACTATGGTATTGATCAAATCAACATCATAGTACTTAACCCAATCCCATTTAATCATCAGGAACCTTAAGCCATGTTTTCAAACATCATCTATACATATCCATTACCTATAGCCACTTACTCATGTCTACTCAATCTTAGCCTTGCATTGAACTATTCAATTTGCATTTGAGTTAATTGAGTACTTCAATGTTATATGAATCCTAGCCTAAGCTTAAGTGTAATATATATACTATTTAAGAATAATTGTTGTTACACTTATTCAATAGTATTGCTATTGCATTATTTTGTCTCTTGTGTGATTTACCCACATGAGATATTCCAATATTCATTATGCTTTGATAAAGCATAAAGATCTCACTCATCATATTTTGTCTAATTCATATATATATATATTCGAAATGCAATTGTGCTACTTGAGTAGAATATGAATTCATCTCCAACCTAGATTTTGTTAATGTGGTGTTGCTATAACCCATACCGTAGTATGTGTTATACACCATGTTGATCAATGAACCAATTGAGCCATATCCTCGAATATCAATCATACACACCCAATCCTATGTGTAACTTATACTATTATGAATAAGTGTTGTCACACTTTATTCAGTAGTGTTCTGTTGCACTATTTTATACCTATGTGAATATATTCACATGAGTTATTCTAAACTCTATTCATGCCTATGCCAAGCCCAGGATTATTATCATTACATTGTAATCTTGGAGGATCAATCTTTTCCAATCACTTGACCGTCACAATCCAATGCCTACTTAGTTCTGTTCACATGTATTGAACTATTCAACTTGCAAATGTGCTAATTGAGTAGTTCAAGCATTCTTAAAAACCTAGCCTAGTGCCTAAGTGCGATAGATACTATTTAAGAGTAATTGTTGTCACATTTACTCAATAGTGTTGTAGTTGCACAAATCGGCTCTTGTGTAATTTATTACACATGAGCTATTCCTCAAACTCCTATATGCTTTGGTAAAGCATAAAAACTTCATCAGTTATATTTTGCCTAGTCCAATTCTCTCTCCAATCAAATTGATCTTTCCCCAGCTAAGCTCTCAAATCCATATCTCACAAATCATGATCCTTTACCATATCTTTCTTGTCATAACATCTCAATAAATCTGAATTGTTAAACAAACACTTTTCAATTGTTTGTTTGATTGTGTTTGTATGGATTGTTTATGGTATGCTATTTCTGTGCTATAGTTTGTGCGAAGAGCTACGTGCTTAGTTGAGAGAAGTGGAACGTCGTGATCTTCAAAAAGGCAAGTGACACACATGTCCCCTACCCATTTTTATTATGCATTAGTATGTTCACCACTTGTAGTATGCATGATAGTTGTTTTACTCAACTGTTTTATCAAAGGCTTAGACCCTAGTAGTGTGTAGCAAATCCCTCAAACCCCACCTGATAGGATGCTAAATACTTTGTTAATACTGATGCCATGCTAAGACCACTTGAAAAGTGTTTCGTGAAAAGTTAAGAACTTCAACTAAAAAGAAACACCTGGGTGGATTGGTTTGATAATGGAGGTGGTGTTGAGTGGCGACCTGGGGCTACACTTTGTGTAGTTGCTGCCTGGGCGTACACTTGTGGTCGGCCACCCAGGAATAAAGAGATGGCTATGTCTTCCATGCTTAGTGTACTTCCAGTGCAACCTTATGACATTATGGGCTCTGTCTTGACTGATTAGAATGTGGGAGTGCAACTTGTCGGCAAGAAGTGGTGGTAGTCAAATTATAGGTTGGGAGCGGTGCTTGCCAAGTTAGTTGCTCTCTCCTTCTAAAAGGTCTCGTTTCATTTTATGTATGGGCATAAAATGAATCGTAAGGTGAAAGTGCACAACCCCTGCAGGGTGTTTAAATCTAATCGATTAGCCGTGTCCTCGGTTATGGACAATTGAGTCTCTAGACATGGAATGTACGGAAGAATCTCATCACCGTTTCTAAATTATTAAAATTTGTCTAGAAACCCTTAGGTAGGAACTAAGGACCATACACTCCAAGAAGTGGTGGTGCCTGAGGTTCCAAACTTTGTTGAGTTGCGCCCAGAACTACATACCGGCCAGTATGTAGTGTATGGGGGTTGTCTTGACCCTTGAAAAATAAAATTTGTTGAAAGAAAGTATTAAAATGGATTATAGGATAAAATTGGCTTTATGCAAATCAGCCTTTGAGATCCACCAGCCAAATGTCATGTAGTATAGTCTTTCCACAAAATGCCACCATATATGTGTCATTTGCCAGTACATCATTGTACTGACCCCTTTGGGGTTGCATATTCAAACGTGCAGGTTTTATTTCGAGTAAGGAACCAGGAGTAGGATCTCGAGCTTACATTCCAACACGTCTGCCTGTGGCACTTGATGAAGATGGAAGCTCACTGCAACTATGCTTTATGCTGTGTACTCGTAAGGTTGAAGACCTATGTAATTAGATTTACGTTGTAATATTGATGCTATTGCAATGATTACCTATTTTGTACTGTGGTGCTATCTACTGATCCAGGGAATGGCACAGATACACAGGAGATTTGCCTTTAGTAAAAGGCGGGTCGTTACAAATGGTATCAGAGCATAGTGTTGCCTGTAGGATCGAGACCCTAGGTTTGGAATAGACTAGGAAGCCCTAGGATTCTTTTCTCACCTTCACAAGAAAATCAATTCAGTTTTCAAAATGAAATCAATCTATATACTTCTCAGTTTGAAATTTTCTTGTAAGAACTTACCCCACTCATTGTTTTACACTACTCTTCTTTCTAATTTAGATGACCCACCCCACTGGTCCTTTCTTGATGGATTCGATGTCAACTACTAAAAGCCCAGTGATGAACATGACCCTGAAGTGTGAGACTGAGTTTCCCAAAGCCTTGAAGAACCTCATGTTAAGCATGTGAATGCAAGGAGAAGCTGTTTACAAAGGATTTCCCGTGATTGATGACGGTGAAGAATATTGGTGGGTGCAGCTTCACTTATACAAGAATAAAGAAGATGACCACAAGAAGATGGGACTTTGGATGTTCACCAACTCCGAGATGTATCCATCATTCCTTGACTCAGCAAGATGTGCTGCTTGGTCAGCAATAAAAGAGCTTGGAGAAAGACTCAAGTGGAGACTTCATAATACTCAGCAAGACCTCCAAGAAGAAAAGGAAGACACTACTACATTGAAGGAAACCATAAACCAACTTCAAGGTGACATGGAAAGGTTGGTATCTGAACTTAGTGTTTAAAGAGACCTCATCAAAACCAAGGACGAGCAAGTTACCAATCTACTGAAGCAGCTGGACCCGAACAATGGATCTGCTTAGAAGAAAACCAAGAAGGCTTAGTTGGACCTCCATCTAGGAAATTTTAATAAGCAATGACGTGTAATAAACGTTATGGTCATACCGACTTGTGGATGATCGTACCTTCCCGTTTGTTTGAAAACTAGTTTGCTTGTTATGATGAATGTTCGTTAGATATTGCTTGTAGGATAAATTGTTTTGATTTATTATTTTGGGTAAGAATTTTTCTTCCTTAGATCTTTTCTATCTATTTCTCATCTATGCTAAGACCTAAACTTATCCCAAAACCCAAACCAAAGTTTTCTCAACGACAGAACAACTACAATGACCCTCAGTTGGAGATAAGGATACAGAGTACAACAACAAGAGGTAGTGTTTCGAGTACAAGAGACTGAAACATTACGCAAGAGGGTGCACAAAGGATGATACCCCAAGACTACAGTAAGCTAGGATAGCTAAAGGATACCTCGCAAACAATAAGAAGACACCTCAAGGTGTAGCTAATGTGGAAGTAATACTATTCAACCACCTTACGCAAGCAATGGAAAGAGCAAACAGAGCAATGGAAAGAACAAACAGAGCAATGGAAAGGATTTTATTTCCTCTTAAATGGCAAACCAAAGGATCTACAACTTAAGGATTATCGCCATGAGCTTTGTTGAAAACCTCTAGCTAGGAACGATAGATTTTGTTTTCAAGTTTCAAAATAGGATTTGGGAACTTGGTTCCAATTTCAACAAAACTTTTGTTTAAAATCTAGTGAGGTTGACCAAGAGTTAGAATACGAGATGCACCAAACCAAATACAAGGTAATGATTGGGTGCGACATGGATTGGCCCCCATGACGACTACTCTTATTGTTCGCTCTTGTATGAAGAATGGTGAATCTAGAGAGACATACCTATATGAGAGACGGCGTCATTAAACCATAACCTTAGGAGGATAATATGTTACATCCCTTATAGTGAGCCAGTGGCCAAAACGTAGGAATACGATGAGAACTTGGACTTTTGAATGGCTACACGAATCAGAAACGTTTTGCTCAGTGGACTTGAATACGAAGACTGTTCAGTATCGGCTGCTGCCTGTTCAGTTCACCTTCCCCGACTCTTCGTATCAACTCCCTACGTGACTTGTTCAGCTACCTTCCCGAGCCAATAAAAGAGAGATCACTCCTCTCCAGAAAGACACAACAGAGACAACCACCACTACCCATGAGATCGCCTCCGGATTCCAAAGCTTTACACCACCGAAGTCTACCCCATCCCGACCTGCGATGTTATGAAGCAAATCTCCAAATCCATGGAACTACTTCCTGCCCATGAGAACTTTGTTAGATCCCTTTTCCCCGAGAAGGAGTTCATCTTTGAGATATGATCAAGTTGTTCAGCGCCTTTCAACAACTATGAAGACGGTTGCTAAAGGAATTCTTAAGGACCATCTAGTACCTGTGGCAAGTAGCACGGCTTGCTCCGGTAACTTGAATGGGTTCAACAATGCTGGTTATAAGGCGACCTTCCGTCCCTTAAAGGTGCAAGTACCTCTTACAGCGACCACCTTGTTTACCCCTATGGAATGCATGAAAAGACTACAGAGTGATGCCATCCTAATCCATTGGGATGTGTGGTCTCATCATGTTCGTGGGGCAAGCATGCAGCACTTGGCACTGAGTCATCTTTTGAGATTCTGGAATGAAAATCAGCTAAAAAGCATCAAGGAATTTGACGATGATCTATGTGATTTCTTGGCCTTGGTGAGGACCGACCAAGAAAAGGCTAGATACACATTCTTGGACGATGTGGACTACCTTGTTGAAGACAACGCGATGGATGATATCTGCCTATCACCAGAATTGGATGGAACATTTGGAATGCCTACTTCTGAACATAGCGGCGAACATCGACACTTCTGAGAAGAGCGATTTCAGGAAAAATGGCGCAACGATGAATTCAAGCTGGGAACAAAATGCAAGCGCCTAAGGAAGCATCAAGATACCACCAAGCAAAATCTTCTTTAAGGGTGGTAGCACCCAACCCCATTAGGATCCCTAAACCTTGTAACCTTCCTTCAATCTCGAGGACGAGATTTCTTTAAGGGTGGTAGTCTGTAACGACCCAAGATTTTATCAAATTTTGGGGGAAAATTTTTGCTTTTGTTTTTGCTTGAGATGATTGGAAATTCACAGGGATTTAAAACTCTTGAGTCTATTTGAAAGTTTTATTAGAAAACTATTTTAATCTTTCTATTATTTTCTTGAAGAACTTCTTTGAGAAAGATCAAGTATCCAAATACTATTTCCTTTCTTTTATTCAAACCTTTGCAAGCTTGCTTGCAAAAGAAATGTCTTACAAAGTGATTTATAAAGCTTTCTATGCCAAAGAAATGTTTGAAAAATATATTTCAAAAACTATTTTGTAAAAGCTTTTCTCTGATTTTGAAAGGGATTATTTAAAACCCAAATTCTATTTGCATTATGCAAATAAAAGCCCTTGGCCAATTCATATAGTTTTTTATAGAAAGTTGTTTTAATTATGAAAACATGTTTGCTACTGTCCTGGATTGTTGTTTTGAATTTTAGAAACTTTACAAAGTTGGTTTGAATCAAATTGAATCAAATTTAAAAAGGATATGAAGAAATAAAGAAAACAGAAAAAGAAAAGGAGGAAAGAGGAAATAAAATAGAAATGGACCCAGGGAAACCTTTCGGCCCAGACAGGAAACCGGCCCGTGGCCCAGGAAACCTCCTCCCCGAACCGGTACGCTCTCCCGCCCCGCTGACAGACCGGACCCACCGGTCAGACCCATCTCCCTCCTCTGGCGCGAGATCCCCGCAGTGACCGTTTCCTCCCCGAGCAGTAACCCCCTCCTTCAATTCCCTTCACTGCCTGCTTAATTCGAACGCCCGCTGATCCTATAAGTAGCCCGCGAGCCCCTCTTGCTCCCCCTCTGCTTTCTCGTGAAATAGCGCCGCCAGGCCGGCAAAATCGCTCGCCGGAGCTCCGCAGACCTGCCGCTATTCGCCGTCGATTACGGCCAACCTGTGAGTCCCCGAGCCCTCTCTCTGTATCCTATCTTCTTAACATGCCCGTGCGCACCCCATCATGCCTTTCTTCGTCCAAAAACTCGCAGCAAATCGCCACAACCATCCTCGGCTGAAGGTCACCGTCGCCTGGAGCTCCTCCGGCCGCTCCTCGTCGCAGTTACAGGAAGGAATCGGAGTCGTCGATCAAGCACCCGAGCTCACCGTCTTCTCCCGCGCGTCGTCGTCAACTTCATCATCGTCGGAGGCCACCGGAACCTTGCCGGAGGTCAACCTCTGCACGCCCTCGCCGGCAATTTCTCGCCGGAACCCTAGCCGGGGTGAGACCTCCCTCCTCCTTCTTCTGTAGCCGTCGGATCTGGATCCTAAGGGTAGGATTAGATCACTTATTGAAACGATACCCCCCAGATCTGGTGCGTCCATCCTATTTTAATCCGATGGCCGAAATCCCTGATCCTCCCGAAGGGGTACGGGCCAATCAGAATAGACCACGTGGCCGCCCTCTGTTAAAACCAATTTCGAATTAGAATTTCAAACCAGATCTGAACCCAATCTTCAGAAAATCATATCTTTTGATCTGTAGGTCCAAAATTAGCAAATAATATACCGTTGGAATCCTTAGAACATCTAGAATCCAGTAATACAATAATAATTCATATTTTATGGGTTCAATTTGAAACTATTTTCAAATTGGAATCAAACCTTCTGTTAACTTAATCAATCCATATCTTTTGTTCTGATAATCCAAAAATTACAATTTTGTAGTCTCGGGATTCCTCAGAACATGTAGAACATCATAGGATCAATAAAATCCAAATTTGATACGTGCACACACTTTGTGCATTCAAATTTGTCCAAATCACTATTTTAGTGATAATTCAATTTCCATAACTTATTTTGGAGTAATTCCAATTGCAGTAGCTTTGTGTTACTGTCCTCCATCCAGTAGAACCACTCCCATATTTTATTGAATCACTTCACAATTATTCAAATTCTAATATGAGGATTTGAGTAATTTCCATCATAAGAATAAATCTATTTCTGTCCAGTAATGTTTCCTTCTACCATAGCAAGACTTATAATCATGCCTAGTAGACAATGTTGTCTAAACCATATCTTGATCAAGATCATATTCACTTAGACCTATCTTGTATAGTACCCACTTATTCAAATTACAAATGTGTCATTTGAGTAAAGTATGATACTTTCAATCTTAGTTTCTACCTTTGCTACTATGGTATTGATCAAATCAACATCATAGTACTTAACCCAATCCCATTTAATCATCAGGAACCTTAAGCCATGTTTTCAAACATCATCTATACATATCCATTACCTATAGCCACTTACTCATGTCTACTCAATCTTAGCCTTGCATTGAACTATTCAATTTGCATTTGAGTTAATTGAGTACTTCAATGTTATATGAATCCTAGCCTAAGCTTAAGTGTAATATATATACTATTTAAGAATAATTGTTGTTACACTTATTCAATAGTATTGCTATTGCATTATTTTGTCTCTTGTGTGATTTACCCACATGAGATATTCCAATATTCATTATGCTTTGATAAAGCATAAAGATCTCACTCATCATATTTTGTCTAATTCATATATATATATATTCGAAATGCAATTGTGCTACTTGAGTAGAATATGAATTCATCTCCAACCTAGATTTTGTTAATGTGGTGTTGCTATAACCCATACCGTAGTATGTGTTATACACCATGTTGATCAATGAACCAATTGAGCCATATCCTCGAATATCAATCATACACACCCAATCCTATGTGTAACTTATACTATTATGAATAAGTGTTGTCACACTTTATTCAGTAGTGTTCTGTTGCACTATTTTATACCTATGTGAATATATTCACATGAGTTATTCTAAACTCTATTCATGCCTATGCCAAGCCCAGGATTATTATCATTACATTGTAATCTTGGAGGATCAATCTTTTCCAATCACTTCACCGTCACAATCCAATGCCTACTTAGTTCTGTTCACATGTATTGAACTATTCAACTTGCAAATGTGCTAATTGAGTAGTTCAAGCATTCTTAAAAACCTAGCCTAGTGCCTAAGTGCGATAGATACTATTTAAGAGTAATTGTTGTCACATTTACTCAATAGTGTTGTAGTTGCACAAATCGGCTCTTGTGTAATTTATTACACATGAGCTATTCCTCAAACTCCTATATGCTTTGGTAAAGCATAAAAACTTCATCAGTTATATTTTGCCTAGTCCAATTCTCTCTCCAATCAAATTGATCTTTCCCCAGCTAAGCTCTCAAATCCATATCTCACAAATCATGATCCTTTACCATATCTTTCTTGTCATAACATCTCAATAAATCTGAATTGTTAAACAAACACTTTTCAATTGTTTGTTTGATTGTGTTTGTATGGATTGTTTATGGTATGCTATTTCTGTGCTATAGTTTGTGCGAAGAGCTACGTGCTTAGTTGAGAGAAGTGGAACGTCGTGATCTTCAAAAAGGCAAGTGACACACATGTCCCCTACCCATTTTTATTATGCATTAGTATGTTCACCACTTGTAGTATGCATGATAGTTGTTTTACTCAACTGTTTTATCAAAGGCTTAGACCCTAGTAGTGTGTAGCAAATCCCTCAAACCCCACCTGATAGGATGCTAAATACTTTGTTAATACTGATGCCATGCTAAGACCACTTGAAAAGTGTTTCGTGAAAAGTTAAGAACTTCAACTAAAAAGAAACACCTGGGTGGATTGGTTTGATAATGGAGGTGGTGTTGAGTGGCGACCTGGGGCTACACTTTGTGTAGTTGCTGCCTGGGCGTACACTTGTGGTCGGCCACCCAGGAATAAAGAGATGGCTATGTCTTCCATGCTTAGTGTACTTCCAGTGCAACCTTATGACATTATGGGCTCTGTCTTGACTGATTAGAATGTGGGAGTGCAACTTGTCGGCAAGAAGTGGTGGTAGTCAAATTATAGGTTGGGAGCGGTGCTTGCCAAGTTAGTTGCTCTCTCCTTCTAAAAGGTCTAGTTTCATTTTATGTACGGGCATAAAATGAATCGTAAGGTGAAAGTGCACAACCCCTGCAGGGTGTTTAAATCTAATCGATTAGCCGTGTCCTCGGTTATGGACAATTGAGTCTCTAGACATGGAATGTACGGAAGAATCTCATCACCGTTTCTAAATTATTAAAATTTGTCTAGAAACCCTTAGGTAGGAACTAAGGACCATACACTCCAAGAAGTGGTGGTGCCTGAGGTTCCAAACTTTGTTGAGTTGCGCCCAGAACTACATACCGGCCAGTATGTAGTGTATGGGGGTTGTCTTGACCCTTGAAAAATAAAATTTGTTGAAAGAAAGTATTAAAATGGATTATAGGATAAAATTGGCTTTATGCAAATCAGCCTTTGAGATCCACCAGCCAAATGTCATGTAGTATAGTCTTTCCACAAAATGCCACCATATATGTGTCATTTGCCAGTACATCATTGTACTGACCCCTTTGGGGCTGCATATTCAAACGTGCAGGTTTTATTTCGAGTAAGGAACCAGGAGTAGGATCTCGAGCTTACATTCCAACACGTCTGCCTGTGGCACTTGATGAAGATGGAAGCTCACTGCAACTATGCTTTATGCTGTGTACTCGTAAGGTTGAAGACCTATGTAATTAGATTTACGTTGTAATATTGATGCTATTGCAATGATTACCTATTTTGTACTGTGGTGCTATCTACTGATCCAGGGAATGGCACAGATACACATGAGATTTGCCTTTAGTAAAAGGCGGGTCGTTACAATTTCACTTGGAGGATAAAACTTGGAATAAAAGAGAGGTACAATTTCCTCCCATGCAATAGATGGACCATCTTTAAGCAGCTGATACCACTCCTCAGCTCTACCCTTTAGTGAATAAGAGAATAGCTTCCTCTTAACTTGGCTTGATGAAATACCTGCACACTTGAACAACTCGCATAATTCTTGTATAAAGAGTGAATGATCACCCGGAGGGACTGTTCCATCTCCTGAATAGCGGTTATTCATAACACGTTCAACAATTTTCATAGGTATTTTAAAAGGATGAGGAGCACAAGCATCATTAGAAACATCACATATGGGAGATAAAATATCATCAGAGCAAAATTTCTCCACTAAAGCTGGGGAACTAAAAATATCATACTTAACAAAACAAGCTTCCCCAAGCTTAGACTTTTCCATAGCATTAGCAATAACGGGATTCAAAGCATTCGTACTAATAACATTGCTATGTGAAATAGGCTCCAAAGGATTTTCAATTTTCTCATCAAATCTAAACTCAGAAAAAAGACTAAAGAACTCTTTATTTTCCTTTAAGCCTAACTAGTGAAAAATAAAAATAACAAACAAAAAGATATAATTGTAGAATCTAAAGGAAATAACTCCGAGCACTCACACAGGAGGATGCGAGTACCTTTTAACTTACCTCCCTGGCAACGGCCCCAAAAAAGAGCTTGATGTCTACACACGCTTCTGTTCTTGTAGACAGTGTTGGGCCTCCAAGTGCAGAGGTTTGTAGAGCAGTAGCAAGTTTCTCTTAAGTGGATCACCCAAGGTTTATCGAACTCAGGGAGGAAGAGGTCAAAGCTATCCCTCTCAAACAACCCTACAATTATGATACAGAAAGTCGCTTGTGTCCCCAATACACCCAATATACTTGTCAGATGTATAGGTGTACAAGTTTGGTGAAGAGATAGTGAAATACAAGTGGTATAGATGATTATAAGTAGTAAATGCAATCTGGAATAAAAATGGCAGCAAGCAAACAAGTAACAAAACAGCAAGTAAATGGTGTGCAAAGCTTGGAAACAAGGCCTAGGGATCATACTTTCACTAGTGGACACACTCCCAACAAATAAAACATAATTGAACCAATAGATACTATCATCAATATGCAACTCAAAATAGTTCTCCAATGGAAAATGAACACTAATCATGCATAGGGCTATGAAGCACTCCTCAAAGTCCGTATGTACCCAAACTAGATTGTCCCACACTATCACTGTGAACGCACTAGATGGTTCCAACAAACACCAACATTTCATAGAGACATTAACCAAAAAGATACACATGATGCACACACTAGTCACCTTTACACCATGATACGAGGTATCTCCAGAGAGTATAATAATAAAGCATAGGAGTAGCATAATATCTAAATAATAACATCTACCAATTTAACTAGATACAAAGCTCACGATCAGATAAAGATCACATCATGGGAGAGAGAGAGGTGGACCACATAGCTACCGGTAGAGCCCTCAGCCCCGGGGGAGAACTACTCCCTCCTCATCATAGGAGACAGCAAGGTTGATGGAGATGGCGGTGAGGTCGATGGAGACGGCAGAGACGGCGATGGAGACCAATGGAGATGGCTCTGGGGGCACTTCCCCATCCCGGTAGGGTGCCGGAACAGAGACTTCTGTCCCCTGAAATTCATCAGTGGCGGCCGCAGAGCTACAGAACTCTTTCTGGAAATTTGCTGACTCCCCTAGGGTTTTCTGTCCCGAGGCTTTATATAGGTAAAGGGGCATCGTCAGGGGGCTGCCAGGGTGGCCTCACACATAGGGGCCATGGCTTGGGCCTGGGCCACGCTGCCCTGGTCCCTGGCCCCCGTTTGGCTCTCATTTGGTCCTCGTCCTTCGTCCGGGAAAAATAAGACTTCTGGAACTTGTTTCATCCAATTCCGAGAATATTTCCTGTGTAGCTTTTTTGAAACACAAAAATAGTAGAAAATAGGGAATTGGCACTGTGGCATCTTGTCAATAGGTTAGTTCCAGAAATTGCATTAAAACGCTAAGAAGTGTAACAAAACACAAGGGAAATGGTGTGAAAACAAGCATGGAGCATCAAAAATTATAGATATGTTTGAGACGTATCAGTCCTCCTCTTCTAGAGGAGGGTCAATTTAGGCAAATCCTGCTTCTTCTGCTTCTAAAGCCCCCGAGGCTGACGAAGGCCAGGACAGAGATGATGCCAAAGTTTCTTGAGAGGAAAGCAGCTCCACTTTGTCGCCTCCCCCTGCAAATTCGCAAGAACCTAGCCTTGATAAGAAGAGGAAGCGTCTCGACGAGCTTCTTTCTTCGAGTACCTCTGCTCCAAGAACTACGCCAGGGGAGCTAACGAGGGTTAACTCGACAAATGTCTTAGATGAAGGACTTAGGATCGGGGAAATAGGGCATCGAATGAACTTGAAGGTAAAATCAGTCAAACAAGGTGTGTATCGAGGGTAAAGGTGGTGGTCGACTTGGCTAACTTTCAATATGTACCTGACCAGCCTCTCCTGGCCCCTATATATAGGTGGCCAGGTCTCAAGGAACCAGTCGGGTCTGATACATATTACAACATTAGTATACGACATGAACTCATATTTCGACTACGATTACACTTGGGCCTAGCTTAATGGGCCTTAGGGGTACTCAAGTAACGGGCTCTATTATTTATACCCTTGTTAGTAGCCCCCGAGATTCTACCAGAATGGTACATTCGGGTTGAATCTCAAATCTTCATATCTTTGACTTGATCGATCTTTCGACTTCTTCTTCTTCCTATATTCAAAAATAATCAACTTTCATTATATTATCTCGCAATGGGTTTTGGTGAACAAGCCTGACAGCTCTGACAGATCAAGAGGCCAGTTAACTGCCAGAGCAGATACTTGTCACCTACTTCAAACTCAATCGCCTTGGACTTGAATCTGGAAAACTGGTCAAACCCATTCTTTTGCCACATTTAGGACTCACAAAGAACGAGTTCTAGTGATTCTCAGGGTACCCAGTGCATCCACCATGATTTTCTTCACGTCGTAGACATGAAAAGTTACTAGCAGAGCGCATCCAGGTGTGTATACCAGGCCACATAGGACAGATCCTGGGATCTTACCTGTAGCACCCCACTTTTTGTAACCTTGTTTAAGTCGTGCTTAGTGAGCCAAAAATGAGGGCCAACAAAAACCTTTTGAGCAAACCTCTAGAAGTATTGTTTCTTGCTTGTTGACTTTGTTGTTATGTTAATGATGTCTGCTTGAGTTGCTCATTGAACACCTTTGTGAACCAACACAATCCTTGTGCCCTTGTGATCATGCCCTTATTTATGATTCTAGCTATTTTCCAAAACCATTATCTTGGCAAACTCTCATTTCTATTCAAATTATTTTATTTATCCAAATAAGCGCCAAGATTTATTTTCTTGAGACAAAGCTTTTATCAAAACTAAGTATTTACAAAATTATCTGGACCTACAAAGTGGAGTGGTCCCACTATTTTACAAACTTTTATTTTGTTGCTATTGATAAAAGGATTTCAAACACCTTTGAGAAGACTTTACAAAGGAGATGTTTATGTCTCTATTTGTTTCTAAAACTATCTACCAAAGCCTTACTCCTATATTTGAAACTCTTCTCTACTTGACCATGGCATGATCATTGAGCACTGGTTCAATCATTGTTTCTGGTGATGCTAGATTAGCTTCAAATGATTAACCTTGTGTGGTGAGTTGACTTTGTGTGAATGCTTGACTTTGATGAGTTGTTTGTGTGTAGATATAATCCTCCTATAGGCCTGTGGCCTAACCTTTTCAAAACTCATCAAATTTATATTTTGTCCCATGTAATTTATTTCCACTCTATCTTTCAAATCAAACCTCTCTTGTTATTTTCATCTCACTCCTAAATTCCTAGCTCTAATGTCTTAGTCTTATCATGAGACATTAGGAGCACCTTTTTGAGGGATCTTAAAGCTAATCAAAACTAGCCCAAGGAAAGCACCCCTGGTGTCATTATAATCATCTACATCCCATCTTAGAAGGCACCTCTCAGTTAACACAAAATATTTTCTTGTAGTCATTTTATCAAACACCTAGTGTGTAGACTATCTTCATGTCTGTTAACAGATTCAATTTTCTAACACCAATATTAAGCTCATATATTTTATCCATGGCAATGTACCTTCCTAGAACTCATATTTGGCATGTGATCTTCAATTCTTTCCATTGCCACCTAGCCATTTGAGGTCATCTAATACTTGCTCTAATCCTATTTCTGACCCTAATCAAATCACTGACCATTTGATTATTATCATATGCACTTTTGCTCACCCTTCTAGAATTCGAAATAAATTGTTCAGAGACCATTCTTTGACCCATTCCTCTTCCTTTTGATCTACTCTAACCATCTATCCACTTGCATGTGCATTTTGAAGCATGCCACCTATTTATGTGACTAGGTTTTGAACCCTAGTCAAAACTGTTTTCACTTTCTAGCTTTCCTTGATCTTCTTGAGAATTAGTCAACACTCTTCATAAAATCCCTCAATAAATTCATTTCCTTTCTACTAGCATTTGAAAATTTTATTCTTGCATAATATCACTTTTTCCTCCATCAAAATAACTATTTCTTTATCCTACCTTTCCTATTTGAACAATTGCATACCTTGCTATCTTATTCCTATAGGATCCCATGAACTCAAAACCTTACTTGCTTACTTTCAAAATTCTCCAAGATATTGTTTAATATTGTTTATTGGGAAACCTTCAAAATGCAAATGTTGTTGAGTATTTCTATTATGCTAATTTGTCCAATCCATACTCAACTTTCTCCCTACCTCTCTAATCCATCTATGCATGCATCTCACTAGAGGAGTTAATTTTTAACTCAAGGATCCAAATATTGAAACATGCATGCATTCATCACCATTATCCATCACAAACTTTCAAATTCTTTTGAAACCTAACCAAAACAACACCTTACTCTCTCCATCACCCACACCCCTCTCTCTGGTCCATTAGTGTTTGGAAGAGGAAGAGGAAGGATCTAGACAAAACTTGCATAAACTCTTATAAAACTTGCAGCAGCCCTCCCTCCTCTAGCAAGGCACCTTACCTATCTTCCTCTCACCCACTCCACCGCCCAAACCGACCAACCACAGCCCCTTCTTGAGCCCCACATTGCCCAAACCGACATACACCATCCTCCCTTTAGATATAAGGCCACAGCCCCTCCTTGCCTCCTCCTTGACCCTCATTCTATTCCTCAACATCCACCATACCCTCTCCGAGCACAGAAACCATCTCCTTGCTCTGTAGCCGAGGTGGAATGGAGAAAACCTAAATTTGATATGCAAGGAAGAGGAAGGCCTCGCCGTCGCTCTGGACCTTCTCTGCTCCCTTTCTCTGTAGGGATACACCTCTAGTATCCTCAGCAACCTAACCCCACCCTCGCTCTTGATCTAGGAACACCTGGGAGAGGACCTCGTCGAGCTCCCGAGCTACCCTCCATGGCCCGATGCGTGAACCGCATCTTGGAACCAAAGCCGACTGTGCCGCCCCTCGCTGAGGTTGCCGTCGACAGCCGCGTCGCCTTAGCACCTCTCCATCACCGGGGAGAGCCCCCAGGTGGGCCCCCGTGCCCCGCCTGCCTGCCCTAGGGTTTCTGCCCCTGTCCAGAAGCCAGAGGAAGAAGACGCGCCGGGACCGTCGATCCCGACTTGATCGGACGGCCCCGGGCGTTTCTTACCGTTTCGGCCACCAGGGCCGCTGACCACTGGGGCCCTCCTGTCAGCGCGTTTAACAGCCTGTCCCGCGCGCCTCAGGATGAAATGGGCCGGCCCGGTGAGGTTCAGCTCGGGTTCGGTCAGATCCGGCCCGATGATTTTTGTTATAGGAATTTTCGTTTTAAACCTTTTGATTGATCTGTTAACTTGCAAAATTCATAGAAAAATAATTATAAGTCCAAATTTGGTGATTCAAATTTCTACATGCTCCTAGTGTTAGTGGCTACCTGAATATGCTGCTGGTTTGATTTTTAGGGCAGTAGAAAGTACCTGTGCATTATATGTTGTAGATCTAGAATTTAATTTCCATAAATCCAAGTCTGAAGATTTATTTGATGAAAATGTTTTATTCCAATTTTCATGAATGCCCTACTGCTATATGAAATTGTAGAAAGTGGTTTTGCTATTTTAGGGATAATAGATCTCCTGCAGTAATTAGTTTATTGGTATTAGAAAAGTGTGTAGTTTTATTTATTGTGTGTAGTTGGATAGATAATTTCAGGTGATTCCACCTCTGGTGTGTTCTAGATTATTGTAGCTTTCTAAGACTGCCTCTGGTAGAATTTTAGTGGGTGTAGCACGTTTTATGGAAATAAAATGCTTTTCTAGTGAGATGTGAAACAAGGAAATTCATAGAAAATCCATATTTTACTCTTTTGACTTGATTCCAATTTTGCTGGCTCTGTATTATTGCTGGGTACTTGATTACATGTTGGTTGCCTTGTCTTGGTGCATATGGATGCCTGCAAGTTATTTGCTTGAGATTAGGGTTTGTTTGTTATTGGTAATTGCATTGTTTATGTTAGGAAATGATTTCCTTTGTAGGGCATGTTACTTGTTCAGATATCTGAATATGTTTGTTTCTGATACTCAATTTTGAGTAGTATGTTGCATGTTTGAGTGTGAACCTTGTATGCATGTGTGCTTACTATGTGTTGTTACCATTTTTTTCGGCGATAGATTCGAACGACGAGTGTGCGGAGGAAGGAGAGGTGTTTGAGTACCAAGAAGAAGGAGAACAGGGACAAGCTATTAAGGCAAGCCATCTATTTGATGCATATCTGAATCCTATTATTACTCTATGCATTGCTTACTCTTACTCTATTGTTGATGCATTATATTCTATATTGCTATTAATCTCTAAATAGCAATAGTTGGTGACTTAGCTCCACAAGTAAAGTTGATATCATCCTTTGAGATGACACCTATTGTGACCTATGCAACACCGCTTCTATTAGAGACTTGATGGCTAGCATCAATGTCCTTGGAAAACTTGTAGTGGAGCCAAAACTCTAGGAAATTGGGTTTACTTTTGGGAAACATTTCGAAAATGGCTTCGAAAACCTTGGAGTAGATGCTACTTCACTGAGATGTTTTAAAATGGTTTCATAAACAAGGAGTGGACAATGGGAGATGAAGGAGTTGGTGGATTTCTGAAAAAGGGCATTGTGTATAAGTGTTCGCCAAACCAATTACCCCCGTGCAACCACATTACCCTAGAATGGGACGGGGCTTAGTTTGAAGTTTATCCATTTTAGTGCGGGGAGCCTCATACTATATAAGGGTCTGTAGGACCCCGGAATCTGGATTGCCACCTGGCTATGGGCAATAGTAAATCGGGATCCATTGGGATTTATTCGGCCGAAAGACACTTGGGTTTCTCCCGCCGTGGCACTGGAACTACGCTCGACGGAGGTAGACGGCCAGGGTTTGCCAGGGATGTATACTCCACAGGATAGGCACCCATACTAAGGTGGATGGATGGAAGGCTATGATCGATTATCCGAACCCCGCATACTAGTGTATGACGGTCCGTGGAGGTACCCTGGCGGATTTATCGAATGGTGTGGGTAAAGTGCACAACCTCTGCAGAGTGTAATCTATTCGAATAGCCACGTCCTCGGTCATGGACAGTTGGAATGGCCATACTTAACCTGTGTCGAGTTTTTGGTTTTATAAAAATGTTTTTGAGAAAATGGAGAAGGGTGCCGGACGGAGTACTCGGAGGGTAATGCCGTGGCACAGTTATGGTTCAGAGTACTTGCAGGGTACTGCCGAAGGAATGGAAGTGGTCATGTGTGATTGACCAGAATTAATAAGGGTGGTGGTCATGTTTGATTGACCGCCGACTTTTCTCTTAAAAAGGAGTTTCCCCCTTTCCTAGAGCTTTTGCAAAGACTTCTCTTGTAAGTATCTCCGTTAATGAGGATATAGAGATGTCGTATGACATGCTATATCGACATGAA
Organism: Dactylis glomerata; assembly: GCA_007115705.1. Taxonomy (NCBI): domain Eukaryota; kingdom Viridiplantae; phylum Streptophyta; class Magnoliopsida; order Poales; family Poaceae; genus Dactylis; species Dactylis glomerata. The sequence continues at coordinate 2,478,439 of QXEO01000464.1, read as the reverse complement.
AAGCTTTCTACAAATCTTCTTTAATAAGGATATAGAAATGTCGTAGGACATGCTATATCGATAAGAGAAACATTCTAGTAGTAAGCTGCCTCAACCAAGCCAACCTTGCTACAGCCCAAAAAGGCATGTGTTTATCTTCTCCTAGATGGTTTGTGAGTACAATTCCAAAATATACTCACAGCTTTGTCCCTGGCTATTAACTTGGCCAGATTATGGAGAAGACTACTCTGAAGGTGGCGATGGCTACAATGACGCTGGTGCGAACTAGGAACGTCTCCCCGTCAGTTGCCTGTAGGGTAGTAGGCATGGCTTGGGCCATCAACGCTGCTTGGTATCTGCTGCTTAGTTGTAGACTTGCCCTAGGTGGCAATATCATGCTTGGTCATGTGACCAATTGTAAGCATTATTCGATACTGTAAAGGATGATGTAATTCTGTTATCAACTCAGATATGTGGATTCACGACACACTGATCATGGGATCGTGAATTGTATGCATATCGGGTATTCCGGATGGGTAATCTGGGGTCCCCACAGAGTTGGTATCAGAGCCATCCTGACTGTAGGAGACCTTAGTTAGCATGGGCGTTAGATAGGAAAGTAATATCTTGCTACAACTATTTACCAAGGTTATTTCTTCTAAGTAGCTAAAAGTTTATCTTATACCTTTCTCACCTCTTCAAAACTTATAATCTTATCTCCCTAGTTTTAAAAGGTTTTTGAAGTTTATTACTCCATCTATCTCATCTTCTTCAAAACTACCTGTTGGACGATATCCCCAAATAGACCTGGAGTTTAGCAACACAATATGGAGCAAATCGTCAGAAGGACATCTTCAAACCTCTCAAGTTGTTAAAGGAAGAAAAGTGTGGACAAATGTTTTGCCTTTGGTTCACACCATTAGCTCTATCAAGAAACTGACCTTGTTCCTCCCCGGACTCGCACTTTTGTAGTCGCCAAGGACCAAGTACTTAGTTGGTTGACTAGTATTTATTAGGTTTGCTGGGTGTGTATGCCACCAATGGCACACTGCGGCAGTCCCTCTGAAGACCTCACAACCATGTGATGTGATACAAGAAGACTTACAAAACTGCACTTCCCAACTCAACATCAACGACTCAACAACACTGCAGCTTCACCCCCAACTACCATCAAGTTTCTGCTAAAGCGAGAGTCAAGGAGTGAAGACATCAACAACTATGGCCAACCATGACCCTAGGATGAATAGGATTGACACCAAATACCACGCGTTAGGCATCGTTGGTACTTGAGGTACCCCGTGTGACTCTTGCAATGGTTTGTTGATTGCCTTGCGTGTTCTGAGTATTGTTTGCAGTTGCTTTGTGTGTTTCCTGAGTGTGTGTTATTGCCTTGTGCTTATGCTTATGCTTGTGCTTGTTTTTGGCATCTCGGCCTCAAAACCCATCTGGCAAATAAAACCCCGAGTAAGAAACCTCTCTAGGATGTGTTTTCCCTCGCACCTATTTATGACATCTCGAGTAGCATAGAGAAGTTAAAACTAAAGCATTAACTCTAACCTAGATAATAGTGGTTAATGACCCTTCTTGCAATGCATACCCAAGATCCAATGCAACAAATTTTGCTACGTGCTTAAATCTTCGCCAAGACCTCTCTCCTGCGACAAGGAAGCAGAAGCCAGACCCGCCTGGACTACAAAGGACTCCTAGAAGACAAAGACTTCACTACCCTAGGATCGCCTAACCTTAACTTTAGAGTTTCACAAACATTGTTGATACCCTCTTAACACCCCAAACACTTGCAAATCTTCTAACCAGCCAACTAACATTGAGCATAGTAGTGTCAAAGTCAAGCCTAACTTTCATAGATCAGCATGTCATCGTCACTTGAAGCCCAAAGACTCACGTGCTTGATCTCCACTGAGCTAATAGAAGGATGAAGACTCTCCAAAAATCAAGCCATTCATGTCGACTTTGCATTTAGGAGATATCAATGGAGGTAGCAACAAGAAGAAGGGAAGACTTTTCTAACTAACTCACTCGCTCATTCAAATTTTAGCGGGTTGCAACCAAAGCTGACTTGGGACGCGAGTAGAAAACCACATGAAGATTTCTTGGAAGATGAAGTCAACTCAAAGTATCCCAATATACCTCAGGATCCTCAAGGCTACAAGGAGATTGGAGAAGCAAGAAGATCTTCACTGGTCTCCACCAACCCAAAGACAAGAAGAAATAGATCATTGACTACTGGAAGACACACCGTTGGTGGTGCGCTGCCACCTGAAGAGATTTTAGCTCAAGGATAAGAAGGCCTAGAAAAAATGGTTTCCATTAGGACTAACCCATGCCTTGGTACCTAGGAAGCATAGAGGACTAAGATGACAGATTTGTCGTGTCTATCAAGACCGAAGCATAAATGTTCCTGTCTACCATCTACAAGCTTGAGATTAAAGGTCTACACCAACGTCAAGCTTCAAGACACAACACCAAGAATTGAAGACTACGTCAATATACATGAAGGAAGCAACAACCACAAGACAACAAAAGCTACCCGAGAAGCCTTGGCCCTTCAAGCCCTCAATTTGCGAGCCAGAAACCTTCTAATTCTCGAAGAATCTTTTCAGGCATACTAGATAGCCTAACCCTGCTAACCTTAAAAATGCTCTGATGAGGTTTCGATAGGATACTTTCAGCAACATCAACTCTTTAGCCATCAACTTCAGCAACTGAAGACAATCTACACCTTCGACAAAAGAAAGTCTTTGATGCAACTCAAAGTATCATCGGTGGATTGGAAGAGCAACCATGGAGGCCTAACTCTAACTTAGTCTCAGCACCTCCTACTACCATGCTTAGGAATCTTGGGACGAGATTCTATTTAAGGGGGGAAGAGCTGTAGCACCCCACTTTTTGTAACCTTGTTTAAGTCGTGTTTAGTGAGCCAAAAATGAGGGCCAACAAAAACTTTTTGAGCAAACCTCTAGAAGTATTGTTTCTTGCTTGTTGAGTTGGTTGTTATGTTAATGATGTCTGCTTGAGTTGCTTATTGAACACCTTTGTGACCCAACACAATCCTTGTGCCCTTGCGATCATGCCCATATTTATGATTCTAGCTATTTTCCAAAACCATTATCTTGGCAAACTCTCATTTCCATTCAAATTATTTTATTTATCCAAATAAGCGCCAAGATTTATTTTCTTGAGACAAAGCTTTTATCAAAACTAAGTATTTACAAAATTATCTGTACCTACAAAGTGGAGTGGTCCCACTATTTTACAAACTTTTATTTTCTTGCTATTGATAAAAGGATTTCAAACACCTTTGAGAAGACTTTACAAAGGAGATGTTTATGTCTCTATTTGTTTCTAAAACTATCTACCAAAGCCTTACTCCTATATTTGAAACTCTTCTCTACATGACCATGGCATGATCATTGAGCACTGGTTCAATCATTGTTTCTGGTGATGCTAGATTAGCTTCAAATGATTAACCTTGTGTGGTGAGTTGACTTTGTGTGAATGCTTGACTTTGATGAGTTGCTTGTGTGTAGATATAATCCTCCTATAGGCCTGTGGCCTAACCTTTTCAAAACTCATCAAATTTATATTTTGTCCCATGTAAGTTATTTCCACTCTATCTTTCAAATCAAACCTCTCTTGTTATTTTCATCTCACTCCTAAATTCCTAGCTCTAATGTCTTAGTCTTATCATGAGACATTAGGAGCACCTTTTTGAGGGATCTTAAAGCTAATCAAAACTAGCCCAAGGAAAGCACCCCTGGTGTCATTATAATCATCTACATCCCATCTTAGAAGGCACCTCTCAGTTAACACAAAATATTTTCTTGCAGTCATTTTATCAAACACCTAGTGTGTAGACTATCTTCATGTCTGTTAACAGATTCAATTTTCTAACACCAATATTAAGCTCATCTATTTTATCCATGGCAATGTACCTTCCTAGAACTCATATTTGGCATGTGATCTTCAATTCTTTCCATTGCCACCTAGCCATTTGAGGCCATCTGATACTTGCTCTAATCCTATTTCTGAACCTAATCAAATCACTGACCATTTGACTATTATCATATGCACTTTTGCTCACCCTTCTAGAATTCGAAATAAATTGTTCAGAGACCATTCTTTGACCCATTCCTCTTCCTTTTGATCTACTCTAACCATCTATCCACTTGCATGTGCATTTTGAAGCATGCCACCTATTTATGTGACTAGGTTTTGAACCCTAGTCAAAACTGTTTTCACTTTCTATCTTTCCTTGATCTTCTTCAGAATTAGTCAACACTCTTCATAAAATCCCTCAATAAATTCATTTCCTTCATACTAGCATTTGAAAATTTTATTCTTGCATAATATTACTTTTCCGCCATCAAAATAACTATTTCTTTATCCTACCTTTCCTATTTGAACAATTGCATATGAATGGTCACTTTGTTATTTCATGCCCCTTTCTTCTCATCAAATAAATTCTATACTCTCCTACCTTGCTATCTTATTCCTATAGGATCCCATGAACTCAAAACCTTACTTGCTTACTTTCAAAATTCTCCAAGATATTGTTTATTGGGCAAACCTTCAAAATGCAAATGTTGTCGAGTATTTCTATTATGCTAATTTGTCCAATCCATACTCAACTTTCTCCATACCTCTCTAATCCATCTATGCATGCATCTCACTAGAGGAGTTAATTTTTAACTCAAGGATCTAAATATTGAAACATGCATGCATTCATCACCATTATCCATCACAAACTTTCAAATTCTTTTGAAACCTAACCAAAACAACACCTTACTCTCTCCATCACCCACACCCCTCTCTCGGGTCCAATTTCCACTGTAGCAGCACCCACACTCTTTTGTCCATTAGTGTTTGGAAGAGGGAGAGGAAGGATCTAGACAAAACTTGCATAAACTCTTATAAAACTTGCAGCAGCCCTCCCTCCTCCAGCAAGGCACCTTACCTGTCTTCCTCTCACCCACTCCACCGCCCAAACCGACCAACCACAGCCCCTCCTTGAGCCCCACATTGCCCAAACTGACATACACCATCCTCCCTTTAGATATAAGGCCACAGCCCCTCCTTGCCTCCTCCTTGACCCTCATTCTATTCCTCAACATCCACCATACCCTCTCTGAGCACAGAAACCATCTCCTTGCTCTGTAGCCGAGGTGGAATGGAGAAAACCTAAATTTGTTATGCAAGGAAGAGGAAGGCCTCGCCGTCGCTCTGGACCTTCTCTGCTCCCTTTCTCTGTAGGGATACACCTCTAGTATCCTCAGCAACCTAACCCCGCCCTCGCTCTTGATCTAGGAACACCTGGGAGAGGACCTCGTCGAGCTCCCGAGCTACCCTCCATGGCCCGATGCGTGAACCGCATCCTGGAACCAAAGCCGACCGTGCCGCCCCTCGCCGAGGTCACCGTCGACAGCCGCGCCGCCTCAGCACCTCTCCGTCGCCGGGGAGAGCCCCCAGGTGTGCCCCCATGCCCCGCCTACCTACCCTAGGGTTTTTGGCCCCGTCCAGAAGCCAGAGGAAGAAGACACGCCGGGACCGTCGATCCCGACTTGATCGGACGGCCCCGGGCGTTTCTTACCGTTTCGGCCACCAGGGCCGCTGACCACCGGGGCCCTCCTGTCAGCGCGTTTAACAGCCCATCTCGTGCGCCTCGGGACAAAATGGGCCGGCCCGGTGAGGTTCAGCTCGGGTTCAGTCAGATCCGGCCCGATGATTTTTTTTATAGGAATTTTCGTTTTAAACCTTTTGATTGATCTGTTAAATTGCAAAATTCATAGAAAAATAATTATAAGTCCAAATTTGGTGATTCAAATTTCTACATGCTCCTAGTGTTAGTGGCTACCTGAATATGCTGCTGGTTTCATTTTTAGGGCAGTAGAAAGTACCTGTGCATTATATGTTGTAGATCTAGAATTTAATCTCCACAAATCCAAGTCTGAAGATTTATTTGATGAAAATGTTTTATTCCAATTTTCATGAATGCCCTGCTGCTATATGAAATTGTAGAAAGTGGTTTTCCTATTTTAGGGATAATAGATCTCCTGCAGTAATTAGTTTATTGGTATTAGAAAAGTGTGTAGTTTTATTTATTGTGTGCAGTAGGATAGATATTTTCAGGTGATTCCACCTCTGGTGTGTTCTAGATTATTGTAGCTTTCTAAGACTGCCTCTGGTAGAATTTTAGTGGGTGCAGAACGTTTTATGGAAATAAAATGCTTTTCTAGTGAGATGTGAAACAAGGAAATTCATAGAAAATCCATATTTTACTCTTTTGACTTGATTCCAATTTTGCTGGCTCTATATTATTGCTGGGTAGTTGATTACATGTTGGTTGCCTTGTCTTGGTGCATATGGATGCCTGCAAGTTATTTGCTTGAGATTAGGGTTTGTTTGTTATTGGTAATTGCATTGTTTATGTTAGGAAATGAAATCCTTTGTAGGGCATGTTACTTGTTCAGATATCTGAACATGTTTGTTTCTGACACTCAATTTTGAGTAGTATGTTGCATGTTTGAGTGTGAACCTTGTATGCATGTGTGCTTACTATGTGTTGTTACCATTTTTTCCGGCGATAGATTCGAACGACGAGTGTGCGGAGGAAGGAGAGGTGTTTGAGTACCAAGAAGAAGGAGACCAGGGACAAGCTATTAAGGCAAGCCATCTATTTGATGCATATCTGAATCCTATTATTACTCTATGCATTGCTTACTCTTACTCTATTGTTGATGCATTATATTCTATATTGCTATTAATCTCTAAATAGCAATAGTTGGTGACTTAGCTCCACAAGTCAAGTTGATATCATCCTTTGAGATGACACCTATTGTGACCTATCCAACACCTCTTCTATTAGAGACTTGATGGCTAGCATCAATGTCCTTGGAAAACTTGTAGTGGAGCCAAAACTCTAGGAAATTGGGTTTACTCTTGGGAAACATTTTGAAAATGGTTTTGAAAACCTTGGAGTAGATGCTACTTCATTGAGATGTTTTAAAATGGTTTCATAAACAAGGAGTGGACAATGGGAGATTAAGGAGTTGGTGGATTTCTAAAAAAGGGCATTGTGTATAAGTGTTCGCCAAACCAAATACCCCCGTGCAACCACATTACCCTGGAATGGGATGGGGCTTAGTTTGAAGTTTATCCATTTTAGTGCGGGGAGCCTCATACTATATAAGGGTCTGTAGGACATCGGAATCTGGATTGCCGCCTGGCTATGGGCAATAGTAAATCGGGATCCATTGGGATTTATCCGGCCGGAAGACACTTGGGTTTCTCCCGCCGTGGCACTGGAACTACGCTCGATGGAGGTAGACGGCTAGGGTTTGCCAGGGATGTATACTCCACAGGGTAGGCACCCGTACTAAGGTGGATAGATGGAAGGCTATGATCGATTATCCAAACCCCGCATACTGGTGTATGACGGTCTGTGGTGGTACCCCGGCGGATTTATCGAATGGTGTGGGTAAAGTGTACAACCTCTGCAGAGTGTAATCTATTCGAATAGCCGTGTCCTCGGTCATGGACGGTTGGAATGGCCATACTTAACCTGTGTCAAGTTTTTGGTTTTACAAAAATGTTTTTGAGAAAATGGAGAAGGGTGCCGGACGGAGTACTCGGAGGGTACTACCGTGGCACGGTTATGGTTCGGAGTACTTGCAGGGTACTGCCGAAGAAATGGAAGTGGTCATGTGTGATTGACCAGAATTAATAAGGGTGGTGGTCATGTTTGATTGACCGCCGGCTTTTCTCTTAAAAAGGAGTTTCCCCCTTTCCTAGAGCTTTTGCAGAGACTTCTCTTTTAAGTATCTTCTTTAATGAGGATAGAGATGTCGTATGACATGCTATATCGACATGAGAAGCTTTCTACAAATCTTCTTTAATAAGGATATAGAAATGTCGTAGGACATGCTATATCAACAAGAGAAACATTCTAGTAGTAAGCTGCCTCAACCAAGCCAACCTTGCTACAGCCCAAAAAGGCATGTGTTTATCTTCTCCTAGATGGTTTGCGAGTACAATTCCAAAATGTACTCATGGCTTTGTCCCTGGCTATTAACTTGGCCAGATTATGGAGAAGACTACTCTGAAGGTGGCGATGGCTACAACGACGCTGGTGCGAACTAGGAACGTCTCCCCGTCAGTTGCCTGTAGGGTAGTAGGCATGGCTTGGGCCATCAATGCTGCTTGGTATCTGCTGCTTAGTTGTAGACTTGCCCTGCGTGGCAATATCATGCTTGGTCATGTGACCAATTGTAAGCATTATTCGATACTGTAAAGGATGATGTAATTCTGTTATCAACTCGGATATGTGGATTCACGACACACTGATCATGGGATCGTGAATTGTATGCATATCAGGTATTTCGAATGGGTAATCCGGGGTCCCCACATTACCTTCATGATGTTTTATGACCATGACATTCAAGCTTTGTTGCGATGACTTAGCTCGAGAATTTTATTGACCTCCTTTGCAAGCCTTGTTTGGCTGTTGAGATGTGTAAAATATTCGAGTTGTTCTTCCTTCTAATAGTTGCGAATAACTCCCGATGGGAGTAATCGATGTCCTTTTGTTGACAATGAAGTTGAAGATTGTTGTCAACAAAAGGTAGTTGATTATGCTTCTGATCTTTCGTCAATGTTATCCATTATAATCGGGTGCACGATGAGTGCTCCCGATGGGAGTAGCCCCCAAGGCTATAGCCAAAATATTTTCGGGGATAAACTCAAAATATACATATTGTCTTCTCATCTTCCGCCTGCGGTACTCTTGGCATGATTATGCTTAGATGCTCGCCCAAATCTTTTCAATTGTATTAGCCCCTAAGTCCATGAAGGGGTGCATTGTGAACTTTCATATACTCCATTATTGTTCTGCCACATTTCTTTTTATCCTTGTAGCTTTGCATGTATCCTTTCTCTGTCCTTTGTATATGTTGTCGCTGCTTTATTTTCTACTCGGGGCAAAATGTAAGAGCCCGTTGATTTATTTGGACCTGTAACTTGCTAAGGCCCACGAAAGGTTACTTATAAATAAAGTACTCCTGCTAGGGAAAACCCTAATCCCTTCATTACCAACTTCCTCTGCCGCATCGTCTTCTTCCTCCACATCTCATCTAGGGTTTTCCTTCACCAAGCGCAACTTCTCAATGGCGGATGCTGGTGGTGCCAATCTGGACGCCGGTGTGCTGATGGAGAAGCGAGGTCGTGGCCGTCCCCGCGGCAGTAAGAATAAACCGAAGGACGCCTCTATGGTGGCCTTGTCGTCCGCATCCGTGAAGCGGCACCCACTACAAGAGAACCACCCATATAGCAACAAATAATTGGCAACGCTCTAAATATGTGCTGCAAAGAATTACCATAGATACGGATATATGTGTTACGTTTGGAGTCGTTGCAGAACCTTTCACCTAGGCTAAAAAAGGCTCCCTACGGTCCCATCTTCCTAAAATACTGCTCCCCCACGCATGATTAGATCTATGCAAACAGAATCGCGCTAGTCTTTTTTTTCCTAAGACAGACTTTTCACTTCTCAGATCTACGAGAAAAGAACCGCCGCCGCACTACAGGTTACGCGCGGTCGACCAGATCGTTCCTCACCACTAGTGTGCGAGCAGTTGGATGTCGATGCCGTTGCCGATCGCCCACGATTGGACACTACTGCGCCATGTCGATCTCGCCGGAGCCCGGAGGTCCAGCCACCCCCCATCGGCCATCATGTATGCAGCCATGCAGGTAGTCTAAATTCTCTCTTGCCCCTTCAATTCCTGCGCAGTTCTTCCCCCAAAATTTCCCATCAATCTCTCGTCAAAAAGAACTCTACGGATCTGCAGTTGATTCTTTTTATCTCCTTGTGTATGGTTGCTCATCAAGTGCGGCCTATCTCCTGGCATGGGTGGCGTGGGTGCCAGATGCCAACCACCTCCACTTATCCAAGTTCTTCACTGTCAAGCAGGTGACTAAATGTGTGTATCTCCATCCCTCTATTATACTCGTGATCGGACAATGCACTGCTAGATCAATTTCGTTATATTTTTTCTTATATATATATATATCTTGTGATCTAGACCTGTGATGTACTATGGGTATGTAATTATCGTAAATCTTGGTAGTAATTATCCAACAGACAATGCATTTCTTGTTGACTACACAAGTGCAAATAGGTGAAGAAATCGAATTAATTATTATCATAGTCATTTTACCATGACAGCTCGTTTTACCAATATCGATATGATACCTTCAATCTCCACAGTATTCTTCCATTAAAGAATGACTATATCGAGATGCAAGTTACATTTTTTAAAATGTTTTTTTTGGAAGTTTCAGCTGAAAGGTTAAAAGGCTGATTCTGGCTACCATCAAAAGAAGAGATGAATCAGGCGAATCATCCTGGCTATTTTCGGATGTAGGATGTGTTTTATGGATTACTAGATGGGTCATCTTTGGTCAGTGACTCAGATCAGGTACATTGCTATCCGCCAACCTGTTAGAGACCTGATTGGAGAATTGGACAAACTCTTCACCTTAAATTCAATTTGTAAATTGAGTCTCTAGATTTATATCAAACACTATTTGTGGTGCTTTATATCTGACACTATGTCTTGTGCCTTTTAAATTTGGACATCTTTTTTTACATGTCCTCAATTATTCAATAGCATAATATGATAAAATTTGTCAATGGGCTATTCTTGCAACAAACTGAGTAGTGTGTAAGGTTAGCTGAGCATCATGGCTGAAAGCATAGTAAAGTTTAAACTACGCCAGGAGGATTGGTAACCACTATGACTTGTACGTCTGACAAGATATTTCAAATGCACAGGATAGCAAAAACGTCTTGCATGCTGACTTGATTTGGAATGCCGCCTAGGTGAGTTCAATCGTTTTTAATCAAAAACATTGTACAATTTATGATATCACTGCCTTTGGACACTTTGATATTGAATAGAATTTTTTATTTTTGCAGGCACCAAAGATCAGCAAGACTTCCTATAAATAGATATCAGCTATGCACATGTTCGGAAAAATATTGCAAGGAATATATATAGCATTAGGTAGAATATTATATTTTTACACCAGATTGTAAAATGTCTACTCTTCAAACAATTTCCATGTTTGGGATGGTATTCAAATAATAAATATTGAATTCATTGTCACTGCATTTATATTCTGTTATATGATTTGTGTGTGATGTTGTATGGTTCTCTCACGGAGAAATATATGTACTTATTTTCCGGAGCGCTCAAACCATTCGATGTAGAAATAATATAGATATTTGAAATATTTGAAACAAATATTTCAATCCGTATAGGGTGTCTCTACCAACACATACAATTGTTGCTTGAAGTCTGTAGCTATGTTACAACACTTATTCTATTGGCTACCAACGCACGTATATGCGTTGCATTGTATGCTAGCAACGCCCAAAATCCGTTGGTAAAGTCTCTAGCAACGCCTATTTGGACATATAGATACATATATATACGTTACTGTAGTGGGGGTCCTCTTGTAGTGACCCTGGCCGCCCTGTGGGGAGTAAAAACAAGCCCAAAGTACTTGCTGCTGCTACTCCAGGTACCAGTGCTGCTCCCCGCAATGCCTCTCCTCCTGCTCATGTCAAGACTTTTTCTTTCTTCTACATTGTCGGTGCTCAATGCCGCGAGATACAGCGTGTTGCGCTGAAATTCACCAAGTTCATGGATGGGAGAGAGCTTCGTGAAGCATTTCTCCATGAGCAATCTAAGGGGGGGGGGACTCAATGTACTTTAGGGGCGGCTGGCCCTAGTTTGCAGAAGACCATGACCTTCACCAAGGGTTTTTAATGCTTTTTGACTACCATTGTGGTACGTCAAAGTTTGATGTGAAGATCTACGACTACACTCAGTGCCAGAAAGAGTACGAAGCAGAAGTGCACTTTTAGTAGATCCTCCATTGATGTAGTTCTCAAATTTGTTGCTCTTTAAGCTTGCTCTATGTAATAAGTATATGTAATGAACTTTGTTCTATGCCATCGTGTTGCTTAGTAATAGACCAGACGAACTACCAGTGTTCCGAGGTATGTTTAATTTACTTGCGTGTTACCTTGAACTATGCTTTGCTTTGTTTTGAATATCGGGTTGTAAACAACCTTGCAATAAATCTTGAAGACATATCAGTACAGGATCTCAATAATTTTCATATTCTTTCATACGATTCGAGGGTCGGAGCCCCTAAGTGGAAAATAGTGACATATTATACATATTGTCGAGTTGACCCAAAGAACCTGACCTATGGCCTCATGTTCTGGGTTTAGAGGGTCATGACTCAAAGTTTTCTATCATCATGCTCCTTCTACGGATAAAAGCGCCAGAGTTGTTCTGTGTTCCATGGATTGCTCTCATCTTTCCCTATCTTCTTGTCTTGTAGTTGATAAGCTCCTCCTGGAATTACTTCTGTAACGATGTAGGGTCCCACCCATGGGGACTCTAATTTGCCGTGGCCGTCCTGCTTGAGTCGTAAGACTAGATCCCCTACGACGAAAGATCGAGGACGAACTAGACTACTATGATAGTTTCGCAGACTTTGCTGGTACTGCATAGCTTCTGCTAGTGCTATGTCTCTTGCTTTGTTGAGTGCATCCACATCGTCTTTGAGTGCTTCTGTGGATGTTGTCTTGTCATAAGCCACAATTCTTGGGGCTTCATGGGTGATTTTGACTGGAAGCACGACTTCTGCGCCATGGACCAGGAAAAAGGGGGTTTCTTGGATAGTCGCATTTGGCATAGTTCTTAGGCTCCAAATCACAGAGGTCAACTCATCTACCCAAGTGTGTTTAGCTTTCACCAGGGGTGCAAATAGCCTTTTTTATTCCATTGCATATTAAGCCGTTGGCTTTCTCGACTTCTCCATTTATTTTTGGATGCACCACAGATGCGAACTTTAGTTTGATTTCCATACTCTCATAGTAGTTTTTGAACTCTTTTGATGTGAAATTTGTTCCATTGTCTGTGATGATGCTGTGTGGCACTCTGAAGCGAAATACTATCAACTTGATGAAATTGATTGCTGCCATGGAATCTTGAGTTGTTACTGGGGCTACTTCTACCAACTTGGTAAATTTATCCACTGCCACCAACATATAGACGTGCCCTCCTGGCCAAGATTTGTGTAGTTTCCCTACCATGTCCAGACCCCATTGTGCAAAGGGCCATGACAGTGGTATTGCCTGCAATTCTACTGCTGGTGCATGTGGCTAGGATGCGAATCGTTGAAAAGCCTCGCACCTTCGAACTATATGTTTTGCGCCTTCAATGGCCATTAACCAATAAAATCCTGCTCGAAAAGCTTTGGCTGCAATAGCCCTGCTGCTAGCATGATGCCCGCATACTCCTCCGTGGATGTCTTTCAATATCTCTTGTCCTTCTTGAGGGGTGACGCATCGCTGTAAGATGCCAGTTATACTTTTCTTGTACAACTTCCCTTGTAACACAATGAAAGCCTTGGATCGTCGTATTATCCTTCTTGCTTCAACTATATCTTTGGGTAGTGTTTTGTTTATTATATATGCTAAATATGGATGCATCCAGGTTTCTTTGATCATCATAACTTACTCTGGATCTACTGTGCTTCATGTGCCAGGCTTGCCAACCCTCGAGCCTGTTGTTGGGTGCTGGCTTGGTTCCCCTGTAGTCGAAGTCTTGCTATGTTTTATTGACCTCTCTATGATTTCTTCCCAAAAGACTCCGGGTGGTATAGGTAGGCATTGGGACCCGATATTTGCTAGATTTTCAGCTTGCTCATTGCTGGCCCTGCTGACATGTGAAACTTTGCATCCATCAAATGTTCCCTCTACATAGTAGTATAAGTTTATGTATGCATCATGTTGTCACTGATGGCATCGCACCGATTCATCACTTGCTAGACAATGAGATTCGAGTCCCCAAAAAAATTTAGTCAAGTTCCTCCACATGCTTTGGCCATTTTCATTCCATGGAGCAAAGCCTCGTATTCGGCTTCATTATTGGAAGCTTGCGGAAAGCTCATCCTTTACACATACTTCAATTTGTTGCCTTGCGATGATATCAAAACTACTCCTGCTCCTGCGCATTGGACTCTTTTTGATCCATTGAAGTACATTGTCCATACACTTGATAAATCTGGTGGTCCTGTGTTTTGTAGTTCTAGCCACTCTGCTGTGAAATACGGTAGTACTTGAGATTTGATTGCTTTTTGTTTCTCATATGTGATGTCTAGGGGTGATAGTTTGATTCCCCATAAAGAGAAATGTCTCATTGCTGCAGGGTTGTTCAATATATTGGATAGTGGGGCTTCGTTAACCAATATGACTGGATGCACTATGAAATATTGTCGCAGCTTTCGTGTTGTTGTGAATACGCTGTATGCAAGCTTTTGATAGTGTGGGTACCTCTGCTTTGTTGGAGATAATACTTCGCTAAGAAACTATACCGGCCTCTAGACTCCGTGCGCCTTTCCTTCTTTGCTTCTCTCAACTACTAATACCGTGCTTACCACTTGATGTGTGGCTGCGATATATAGTAGTAGTGGCTCTTTTTCCTTTGGTGCGACCAACACTGGTGGTGTGGAGTGCACTTTTTTCAGTTGCGCAAAAGCTGTATCTGCTTCTTCTATCCACTCGAACTTGTCATCTAATTTTTTCATGAGTGCGTAGAAGGGAAGAGCTTTTTCTCCTAATCATGTGAGAAATCGACTTAATGCCGTGACGCGTCCTTTGAGTTTCTGTATGTCGTGTAACTTTGCTGGTTTCCCCATTGTTAGTATTGCTTGGATTTTCTCTAGGTTTGCCTCTATGCCTCTTGCTGACACCAAGAATCCCAGAAGATGTCTGATGGTGCGGTGTTAAGGCACCCAGTTGGGAACCCCAAGAGGAAGGTATGAGGAGCACATCAACAAGTTTCCCTCAGTTGTGAAACCAAGGTTTATTGAACCAATAGGAGAAAGACGAACTTCAGAAGGTGATGCTTACTAGCTTCACAAGACTCCAAACAATGGCACCAGAAGAATACTGGTGCATAGTTGATATAGGAGCTTCTTCACCTAGCAGCAATATGGAACCTGCACACAACACAACCAAGAACTTTGCTCCCAACTTTTGATGAGGTTGTCAATCTCACCGGTTTGCTGTAAACAAAGGATTGAGCGTATCGAGTGGTAAAAGGTAATAGTATGCAAGAATGTAAATAGAGCGAGTAAAAGTAAATGATAATAGCAATGTAAAGGAAATTGGTCTGGGGTCCACAGTTCACTAGTGGTGTCTCTCCATAAGATAAATAACAATATGCTGGGTAGACAAATTACAGCTGGGCAATTGATAGAGTAAAGATAACATACATATGTGATGAGGATCACTATGAGATTCACTCTGGGCATTACGACAAAATACATAGACCACCATCCAACTGCATCTATGACTAAAAATCCACTCGTGGGGAGTCATCCGAGTACCCCTTGAGTATTAAGTTGTGAACAAAAGATAATTCAATTACGCAAAGTGCGTAATGTAAACAAAACAAATGTCCTTGGACACAAGAATGTTGTTTTCTCCCTAGTGGCAATAGCACATCTACAACCTTAGAGGTTTCTGTCACTGATAAGGGTTAACTCGACAAATGTCCTAGATAAAGGACTTAGGACCGGGGAGACAACGCGTCGGATGAACTCGAAGGTAAGGTTAGTCGAAATAAGTGTATATCGAAAGTAAACTTGGGTGTTGAATCTAGATTACTTTCAATCTGGCCTACACCATCCCCTCCTGGCCCCTATATATAGGTGGCCAGGTCTCGAGGATCGGGTAGGGTCCGATACAGATTACAATATCGACATACGGTAAGAACTCGTATCTCGACTATTATTATAATTGGGCCTAGCTTATCGGGCCTCAGGGGTACTCAACTAATGGGCTCTATCAACTATACCCTTGTCAGTAGCCCCTAAGATTCTACCAGAATTGTAGATTTAGGTTGAATCTCTAATCTTTAAATCTTCGACTTGATCAATTCTTTGACTTCTTCATATCTTCAAATCTTCAACTTGGTCTTTCAACTTATTTTCATAATAATATTTTGCAAGGGGTTTTGATGAACAAGCCTGACAACTATGATGGATCAAGAGGTCAGTTAACTGCCAGAACACATACTTGTTACCTACTTCAAATTCAATCCCCTTGGACTTGAATTCGGGATACCGGTCAAACCCATTCTTTTGTCGCATTTAGGACTTACAAAGAATGAATCCCAGTGATTCTCAGGGTACCCAGTGTGTCCACCAGGATTTTCTTCACGTCGTAGACACGGATACATACGAGCAGAGCGCATCCATGTGCATATACCAGGCCACACAGGATGGATCCCGGGGTCTTACCTTTGTGATAAATCGCATGGCATTCGAGTTTCGTTGCGATAACGCAACTCGAGAATCTCATATCGTATTCAAATTTTGACTGAAAATATTTGGGTTATACAACCATAAAAACTTGCTCCTGATGGGAGTAACAGTGTTCCACTGCATACTCCTTCATTTCACATGCTCTAGTGCTTTGTCAAGAAATATCGTTAGGTGCGCGCTCAGCGCTCCCGATGGGAGTAGCCCCTGAGGCTATAGTCAAAAAAATCTTTTTCGAGTATAGGCTTGAATATAGTGTAGTCCATCATCATACTTCAACTCAAAATAGTTTAATGATAACTTGTCGTCGAGCACGTGTTCAGCACTCCTGATGGATATTGCATTCAACACTTTTGAAAGTAGTAGCCCCCAAGGCTATAGTCGAATGTTCTTCGGGTATAGTCTCATCAATTGATTTTTGCATTGTCGGCGCCATCCTTATGGTTATTCATGATGTCAACTTTCATTTAGATATCAACATATATCAATACTCATCAAATATAAATACCTGTCGAATTTGATCTTTCTCATGTCGCCTTCTTCATGACGTCAGTGGGTAATTTTGAATATACGTCACTTTATGTGAGTGCGAACCATTTTATGGGTAACATTGTAATTTTGTAGTTTTTTGCTATTAGTGGGCTGCCGTTTCTGCTCTTTGCGCCACGTCTCAGCCCACGTTCCTTCCCCAAGAAGTTATATAAGGGGATAGTGGGGGATTTTTACTATTTACCAGCTCTTTCTCTCCGCCGCCACTATTGTCGATCTCTCCTTCCTTCTCTTTTCGTGCATAGGCCCCAAGCGTGGATTGATAGATGCGTGTGAAGCACTTGGCGACCAAGAACACCATGGCCAAGACAACTTCTGCAACCAGCTGGGTGCGCTCTGCCATCGCGCAGAGGGAGGTGGAGAAGGCCAGGATGGACGGCCTCTTCTCTAGTAGCAATTCAATTAAGTTCCCCAGCACTGAGCGGATCTCGCAGCCCCCAAGTGGTTATCAGGTAATATTCCTTGCCTTCCTCCTCCGCGGCCTTTCTCTTCCAGCCCACGAGTTTCTTCGTGGGCTTCTCTTTGTTTATGGTGTGCAGCTTCACCAGCTCACACCTAACTCCATCCTCCACATTGCTTGCTTTGTGTCTCTTTGTGAGTCATTCTTGGGCATTGAGCCCCACTTTCTTGTCTGGAGGTCAATCTTTCAGCTTTGCCCGAACGTTGCTTTGTCTAGAAAACCTGAACTGGGCGGAGCCGTTGTCTCTGTGTGCCCTGAGGCACAATATCTCAAATTTTCCTTTGCTGCATCTGTCCAGGGGTGGAGGACCAAATGGTTCTATATCAAAGGTTGCAAAGCCTCCCCCGAAGACGAATATGGCCTACCCCCTTTCGATGCCTCCAAGGAAGTGAAGAAATTGGCATCATGGGATTCGCTTCCCTCAGATGCGGAAAAATAACAGATTCTTCCTCTTCTATCTTGCATTTAAGCTCTGAAAGGAGGCAAAGGAGGGGCACTGTCAGGTATTCAACTCATGGCGTTCTTCATGCAACGTCAAGTTCAACCCCTGCAACATCGCCTTACCAAGCTTTGGAGCTACTCTGGCTTGGAAGATCCTGCTCGCATCTCTGAATATCTGATAGAGAAACAAGATGTCGACAAGCGAGTCAGGAGCCTCACCAAGCTCACCAAGGACTATGCAGTTGCTGACTTGACCACTGATTACTTCGACTCCGTGCACCCCCTACCCGAGGTATGTGTCTGTTTGTTTTTGTTCACTTGTTGTTGAATTTCATTTGTTTCGAGCTGTGTTTTTCTTTGACTTTGTTACTCTACTGATTTGTTCATGTGCAGGAGCACCAATTCCTCGTTTCGCACCCTCCTCTTCTAGAGGCAGGGCCTCTTCCAGCTGATCTGGCCTCTTCTGTATCTGAAGCCCCCGAGGCTGGAGAAAATCAGGACAGAGATGATGCCAAAGAATCAGAAGAAGACACTAGTTCGATGACATTGCCTCCTCCTGTGCTCTCTGAAGAAACTGGTGTGGACAAGAAGAGGAAGCATGTTGAAGAATTTGCTTCTTTGAGTTCCTCTCTGCAGAAAGCAGCGGCTGATAAAGCCTCTATTCTCGTAGGAGACATTGAATACTTCGACCTCCTGGCATCGTAAGTGTTTTCTTTGAGTTCTTCAATTGCACCATACTTGCCTTCTTTCTGTTGTGTTATACATAACTTGTTTTCTTCTTGTAGAGATGACGAGGAGCCGCCAAAAGATGCTACAGCTGCTCCTTTGACTTTGCCTGCTACTGCTGATGAGCCTACTGAGCAAGAAATTGCGCCGAGGGTTACCAGGGCTTCCGTCAAGAAGATTCCTGTGACTCGAAGCCTCAAATGCTCAAAGAAGGCCAAGGAAGCCGACGTTTCTCTTGAAGCCCATGCATCTACGGTTTCCCCTGATGATGTGAGTAACTTTCTTTGACTTCTTTTCCTTGCATATACTATTCTCTTACACGCCCTCTCTCCCAGGCATTGTTGAAGAGATTCGTTGCCTTGGGCACTAAATGTGCTGAGTACCTAAAGGTTGCGAAAGCTTCCAAAGGTACTCTCGACATCCTGCCATTACTTTTCCTCTATGCTTATCTTTTGTTGTTTATTTGACTTCCTTTCTTCTTCTGTTGTAGCTGCTCTAGCAACGGCCAATGCCCGAACTGCATCGCTGGAGGCCGAGCTTAGTGCTTCGCAGAAGGCCTACGATGTTGTGACCGCCGCCAAAGCAAGCGCTGAGAAGTCGCAGAAGGCAGCGCTTGGTAAGGTGAAGAAAGCTGAAAAAGCTTTGGCTGATGCCAACAAGGAACATTCTCAGTGAGAGCAAGCCATGACAGAGCGTCTTCGCATGATGTCTACTACTGCTGAAGGTAAATACTCGCCTTGTCTTCTATTTCGACTTCCGTTGCGTTGTTGTACTTGCTGATGCTTTTCTTTCCTTCTTTCCTTTGTCCTCTTTTTGTTGTGCAGGATTTACCAGGGTGTCTTCGTCGACTTTGCAACCCGGTGATGATTCTCTAATGATCGCGGTCAACCTACTTGAAGCAAACTGGATATCCATCCAGGAGATCTTTGAGTTGGTGAGCCACGTTCTGACGTGGCTGTTCGTCAGGTTGTGGCCGAAGAAGAAGGCTGAGGTTTCGAAGGATAACTTGGAGAAACTTGCCAAGGCCTTCGATACAACTGAAGACCCCACCCTCCAGCTGAAGGGGCTTTCTCTAAAGCGTGGTGCTGAGGGTGCTATTGCACTTTCTTATGCACATGGTGCGGACTTCGACTGGGAGAAGGTGAGCTCTCCCCATGGCCGCACTCGCGATGAATTGAAGGCTTTCTTCGAGAAGGCAAAGAAGTTGGCGCCCGCACTGGCGGCAATTATTTCTCCTTCGGCAGCCTCCGCGGCATCCACTGCGCCATCTCCAGCGGCGGAAGAACTGGCGCCTCTGTCGACTATTGACGATGAATTTGTCATGCCTTCTTCTGCCATGGAGCAAAATGCTGAGGTGGCGTAGACTTGGCTTCTCTGTAGATTTCAATTTATGCTTTTCATGTAAAAACCTTTAGCTGTGTGCAACCTGAGAACCTTAATCAAAGGGTTTGCACTAATGTAAATATGTTTCCTTTTTATGAAATGTTGTGCTATCTTTCTGAGATGCTTCTCCTTTCTTTTCCTTTGACTTCCAGTCAATGCACATCAATGATCCTTTGAGTCGCGGCCATGGTCCTTCCTCTGCCCGCACGTTCGGCTCTAAGATTTCATCGACTCCTCACCGATGCAGCCAATGCATAGAGTATTTTTAAAGGATTTCTGATCTTGAAGCTCGCTTGACTTTGGCCAAACGC
Organism: Dactylis glomerata; assembly: GCA_007115705.1. Lineage (NCBI taxonomy): Eukaryota > Viridiplantae > Streptophyta > Magnoliopsida > Poales > Poaceae > Dactylis > Dactylis glomerata. Next base: position 2,458,165 of record QXEO01000464.1, on the reverse strand, counting down.
CACGCACAAATGGCTATGGGCAAAGCTAGCAAAGCTTGTGGTTTGACAAAGCAGATATCTATTCTTGATGATAAGGTGTCAAGCTTGACAGCAAAGGTTTTGCGTCATGAAGAATGCAATTCTTTTGTCCTTGGCATTATCGAGTCAGCCTGCAAGATGTTGCGATGTAAGTTTTCTTTTGACTTATCTTCTTCCCTTTTGCTTCACTGCTATTTTTATGATATCCCTTGCCATCATAGGCACTTGCTTGGATTTTGCTGCTAAAGACTGTCGGGTTACCAAGCGAAATGTGGCTCTTGAAAAGATGTCAGCAGGTGTTGAGACCTTGTGGTCTGATCCTCGGCACCAGAGTGCTATTGTATTGCTTCAAGACCATGCCCAGCATATTGGCGAGTCATTTGATGGCTGTAGAAGAGCTCTCATAACTATGCACTCTGTTATGCTTCCTCGCAATCCTCTGCCTGCAACTTTCCCACTGCTACTTGATACTTTCAGATCCAGCTAGCGTATTCATAGATTGATAGAGCTGAACTTAGTGGCAGGTGCCAATTTTGCTCTCGGGTGGACACGCAAGTGGCACCCAAGACTTAATTATAGCTCTATGTCCCTGAGTTTGGCTCCTGGTGGAACTAGTCTACGAGTACATGTGGAGAATACTTTGCAGCCTGCTCTTAGGCTTGTAGCTAGGCTGCTGCAGGCAGATGCTGTGTTTTTCCGCGAGTATCACTATTTATATCCTTTAGGTGTAGATGACTCTGATAACCCGCTATTGTAATACTTGTGTATATATGGAACGCGAGAGTTTCTGATTTCTCGACTTTATGTCTGAAATTTGTTCTCAAAGCGCTTTTGTATGACTCATGTGTTTGCCGCATTTTTCTTTTGAAAGACTCATAGACTCAAATATGAGGAATATTTTGTTTTTATTATACTTGTAATGTAAGATACATGGGGTGACCCAAGAGATCTGGCCTATGACCTGTGTTCTGGATCTAGAGGGCACTGCCCCTGGTATAACTCGTGGCTTTTATAGCCTTATTCTTCTACTCTACTTTGTTGTTCTTGATGTTTATGCCGTCGTGGCCTTCTCTTCTTCTTCTGTAACTTTGTCTTCTCCCGATGCTTCTACTCATGGTTTCTTCATCTCTGGCTCCATGGCGCATCCTTCGAGTAGCTTGACGCCTTCCGTAGTCATGCTTTTCGCCTTCTCTGCATAGTTGGCTATCATGCCAAAGTTTTGCGCCATCTTGTGAAACTCTCTGTCATAGAGATCTGAGACTTTGAAGCTTCCCTTTACTATGACTATTCCCTTTGGTCTTGGCATTTTGAGTACCAGATACATATAGTGAGGCACTGCCATGAATCATGAAAATGCGCGTCATCCAAGGATCGCATGATACTGAGATGGCCAGTCCATGACCTCGAAGTCTAGCTTTTCTCTTCTGTAGTTTTGTCAGTTGCCAAAGCAAACATTTAGTGTTATCCGCCCTAGTAGATAATTGGCGCTTCCTGGTATGATTCCATGGAAGGAACAGTCTGTTGGCTTCAAGAACTCTAGTGATATATGCATTTCTCTGAGCATTTTTGCATATATCAAATTGATTCCACTTCCCGCGTCCATGAATATTCTATCGACATCATATGCGCTGATTTGAGCTTTGAGTACCAAAGGCGCATTTCCCGGCCGAAGCACTCTTATAGGGTGATCTTCCCTGTTGAACTTGATTGGTTGCTCTAACCAGTGTAGATACTCTGTTGCAGCTGGAGGTGAAATGACTGCTAGATTGACTTGTTGAGTAATACTCTTTTCTTCTTTGTTCGACTTTGGCATAGGTTGTATCATTGCTGTGATGTGTCCCTTAGATGGAACGTACCCTTCGTCGTCATCGTGTCCCTGGTTTGGCTGGTCTTATCCTTGAGGAGCTCCGTTGTTCTCTTGCTGATTTGAGGGAGGTTTGTTGCTTCCTTCGTATCCTTGTCGCCTTGCTTCGGTTTGCATGTTTAATGTTGCCTCTTGTAGCTTTAATGTAACAACTCAGAAATTGTAATCCACTTCTTAATAAATAAAGTGCCAAATTTTGGACCCAAATAAAACTTTTTATCTATTATTGTATGCATACATGCATTTTCTTTTATTTGTATTCTATGATTTTATGTGTGTTATTTTTGATTGAGCATTGGTTAGATAATTCTAAGTGAACCAACAAAATCAATTGAGAAGATTAGTATGAAGCAAAGAAACCAGAAATAAAATTAAGTAAGGAAGAGAGAAAGTTAATATGATCTAGGAATTGTTATTGACTACACCACTTTGAGCCTTTGGATTAAGAAATCTAGAACCCACCTTCAGGTTTGGCCAGCAAGTTGAGTTTAACCAAGTTGTAGACTAACTCAACCAACAAACATTCACCCAAATTTCAAACTGGAACATCACACAAACTTGAGCCAAAGTTTGAATCTGAAACAGGAACTATACCAAATTTGAAATACAAAATTCTGCAAAACTTCTTCTTTCTCCAGAACAAAAATATGACAGGATACCTTGGCCAATATGTTGAGCACCCAAAGTGGAATTTTTTAAAAATTCGAATTTTGAGTTCTTGCGGGCATTCCATCGAACACTGGCAGAAGAATCAAACCAAATCTGGAGTTACTGTGAAGATCACTGTTCGAGCTCGCCTAAGCACTGTTGCCATGCTGCTGGACGATGCCTCGGTCGAGCCCAGCTTCCCCAGCCCCGACCCAAGCCGTGAGAAGAGGAGGGAGGAGGAGAAACACGCCCAGGGCCCCCTCCTAGGTCTCTTCTTCCCTGCACGATGCCGACCACCTTGGAGGCGCCAGAGCAGACCCACAGCACCCCGCGGCCAAGCCATAACCCTTCCAGCACGTGAGCGTGGCCGCCGTGGCCGGAGAGACCGTCGAACGCAACCAGGACCCCCGAGCCGGCGAGCTTCTGGACGCCTCGCTCCCGGCCTCCTGAGACTATAAATACCCCCTCCGATCAAACGAAGCGACTCACCTCACTCCCCGCTACCTCCCAGACATAGTCGCTTAGCCCCGCTTGCCCTAGCTCGCCGTCGCTAGCCTCGCCGGAGTGGTACTGGACAAGCGGAGCGCCGCCGCGTTCGAGCACCTGGGGGCAAACTGCTGCAGGGAATCGGAAGAGGAGCCTCGCCACAGCCGATCCCGCACATCGCCGACGAGTTCTGCTTCCTCTACGCCCCTCCCTCGCCATCGAACGATCTTCACTACGCGCAGGTGAGCTCCCGCCCGTGCTAAGGAAGAAGATGACCCTGCGCCGTCCGATCGTGATCCAACGCTAGCATATCGATTCGGGTTTTGTAATTAGGTCTGGCGAGTAGGCCCCACCTGTCAGCTCCCGTTTTATTTTTCCCAGCCGAGCGAATCGTTTTCTGGGCTAGGCCCGTTCGGGTTCCAGCTAGAGTTGGCCCAGCTCGTTTCGAATTAGGTCCGTTTCGTTTTTATTATTGCTCCCGCCCGTTTGATTTAATTCAAATAAGTTTCAGATGCTATTTTCAAACTCTAATTCCTAGAGTTTTACAAATCCAAATCTAGCAAATAAATATGCGTTGGAAAGCTTATGAAGTACTCTACACAATAGAACTGGTTAGAACTCAAAATAAATTAGGAATAAAATTTGATATGAATAGTGTGACCATAGCTTGTTTAATCATGAAGGATTTCTAGAAAATTATTTAAGCTAGTAAAAATCATAAAAATTAAAATGTGAACTCACTAATAACCCCTCTTACTGTTAGTCAACCTTAGTCCACCCCAAACCCTATTAGTATGATCAATTAGACCCTAACCCCAATCCTATTTTGTAGCATAAAATGATAGATCCCTATTTGCACACTTAGAATTAAATTACCATCCCTACCAACTCACTTAGTTAATCCCTCCCACTTGAACTTGTCTTAGTAACCCTAAAACAATACCAATGCTGCACAAGTGAGCCACCTATGACACTTAGTAAAGAATCTAGCTTGCACACTTGAAGAAACACTTAGAAGAAAGACTTATCTACCAACACCATAAAATGCAACATGAATGCTATGGTTAGCAAACAAAGATGTGTGCTTGATGTGTTGTTAGCTTGGTGAAGTGATGGTGTGCTTTGTGTTTATTCGTTATTAGACGCTAGTGTTGCCGAGGAGGATATTGGAGGGGATTATTATCAAGAAGAAGAAGAATACCCCGGACACTTTGCCAACCAAGGCAAGCCATCTTTTGATTCATACTCCCCATGCCTATTTATACCATTGCATGCTACTTGTTTTAAGTAAATTGCATGATTGAATTGCTAGAGTAGAATGATAGAAGTAAAGTGATATCTTGTTTAGCAAGAGCATCAAGCTGAGTTTATCCAACTATAGCTTAGTAGTATCATCACTAAATGTAGTGCTTAGTCACTAATAAAAGTTGATGCTATCTTTGGAGGAACCCCATTTGAAGGGTGGTGATTTGAACTTGAAACTTGAAATGGGAGATTGCTCCTACATTATGGCTTTATGAAAGAAATTAATCTTGACTAAGAACTATGAAATATATTTCTCAAATGACAACGAGTGATGTACTATGGGAGCCAATTATACCGTACGACCACATTACCCCTATATGGGAAGGGGCTTAATCCATAGCTTGTTTATCTTAGTATGGGAGGCCTTGTATCAAAGCTTCATGGAAGGACACCGTGAGCGGTTACTTCTGGACCAGGTGGATTCCACTAACCCGGTACCCGGGATGGGCAGAACTAGAGGCGCCGGAGCGGGGATTCCGTACCCCGGGCTCTAGGGAAGGATCCTATACTAGGATGAGCAAGTGAAAGAGTTTGTTTGATTATCTGAACCTCGCATACTTGTGTATGTCGAACCGTGGATTTCTCCCGGCAGATTTATCGAATCTTTTGGGTAAAGTGTACCCCTCTGCAGAGGTTTTGAAACTATTCGAATAGCCGCGTCCGCGGTCATGGACGGTTGGCAAGCTGTACTTGACTTTTGTCAGGATTAAAAGTGACAATGGTGACTTGGTGAATGACTTGACTTGACCATGATGTTGACACACTTGAAGTTCCTTTAGATTGAATTTAGAGAACTAAACTTCTTTTCTACCAATGAACATTCTTGGGAAATAAAACTAGCTTTTGCAAAACACTTAGTGCTTAGTCCACCATATCAACCTTGCATTTCTACTTCATCATTTCATTTATAAGATGGTTTGCGAGTGCATCCAATGTACTCACGGCTGTGTCCCTGGCTATCAACTTGGCCAGACTGTGGGGAGGAATACCAGGAGGAAGGGTATGAAGCGGAGTACCAGAACTAAGCTCGTCTCCATGAGTCGCCATTGCCTGTAGGGTGAAGGCATGGACCCGAAGACGTTATTTCCGCTGCTATATTATGTTGTAATATAACTTGGTCTGTATGACCATTGTATTTGAATCATCGTATTGTAATGTCTATGGAACTGGTTACCAACTATGTTATGTATATCGCAACAATGGTTCTGGGATTGCGGTGGAATACATAACGGGCACTTCGAATTTGTTAACAAATTTGAGGTCGTCACAAGTTGGTATCAGAGCCTAGGCTGACCATAGGAGACCTTAGTTAGAATGGGCGTTAAACAAAACTTTGATAAAAGCAAAGATACAAGAACGGTTGCAAAAATTGCTTAGTCTTTCCTCTCTAGTTGCAAAGTTTTATACATACTTCAGTTTTTGCCTACTTAAAATATTGCACACTTGAGTTGATCACTAACTTGAACCCATCTAAAATTTTGTAGATGGCCCTGGAGTTCATTGAGCACTACCAATTGGGTCAGGGTGGCAGCCTTTGTTTTGAGCGCGACCTCACCACCTTGACCCTGTTTCTGGATCGTTTGTATCCGGAGTTCAAGGGAGCCGTGCTCAATGAGCACCCAGATGGAGAGCTACGGTGGCTGATCCGAGCTAGTTGCCGTGGCAAGAAGGGGAAATTGGGTTCTCCAAGGGTCAAGTTTGAGCTTGTGGAGAACACTTGGGCCGATGGTTTGGTCCGAGCGATGCAGGAGATGCACGCCCGCTTGTGCGGACTGCATGTTGAGGAGGTTCAGGGAGGACGCTTCAGGGACTTTGCTCGGCGTGATGCGGATGGACGTCCCGCAAACATGCCCGGGCAGAAGGAGCCTAGTACCTACATCGATCACATGGACTTCTTGCTGTACTCCACTCAGCAGGAGGCCGATCGTGCCCGTACCAAGGCCAACCTTGAGCACTTCGCCCTGGTGGAGGCGAGGAGCACTATCAGGATTCTTGCGAAGGAGCGCAAGAGTCTTCATCGCCAGCAAGATGAGAAGGAGCAAGATCTTGAGGAATTGAAGGCCAATGTGGCGGAGCTGACCGCGTACATTGAGAGTCTGGAGGAGCACCTTGGTGAGGAGGAAGGCATTGACCTCCGCAAGGAGGATAATGCCCTCATTAGTGATGAGGATGACTTCATGGAGGACCTCGATGATTCGGAGGATGGTGGGCACAATGGATTCATTGTGAGTGATGAGGAGGAAGACCCCGAGGAGCCCACTGTTTAGATTCGAGATCCACGTGTTATCTAGTTATGAGTTCCACCTTATGTTTCACTTCGTGTAGGTGTGAGTTGTATCCCCCTCTCTATTAGACGAGTCGCAATGGTTTGATGTAAACCATTTGTAATGTGTGAACTCGTATGTATGATATGTTTGATGAGTGTTGAATGAAATATGAATTTGGCCCTTAATGCCTTAGTAAGAAAAAATTGCATCATGTTACCTTTGAATCTTAGCAAATTAGCTTTTCCCTCTTGTCTTACACAAATTATCTTCAGATGCCGCGAGCACCCCCACCCCCGAACCCGGAAATGGCTGAACTGCTAAGGTTGATCATGGAAGACCGGGAAGCAGCCCGAGCTGAGCGCCAAGCTAACTTGGCCACTCTTCATCAACTAACCCAGATGGCAATGAACCACAACAATGGCAATGGCAATGGTGAAGGAGAAAACCATGGTAATGGAGAGCACCGATCCAAGTTAAGGAGTTTCCAGAACACCAACCCTCCTATATTCACTAAGTCTGAAGAGCCCTTAGATGCCGATGACTGGCTTCGCACTATGGAAAACAATTTGGCAGTCGCCGAAGTTGGTGAAAATGAGAAGGTTTTGTACACCACCCACTATCTTGCTGGAGCAGCAAGAGCTTGGTGGGATAGCACCCGTGCAATGCAAGCCCCAGGGTATGTGATGCCTTGGGAAGAGTTCAAGAGCAAGTTTAGCAAAGCCCATGTCCCTATGGGATTGGTTAAAAGGATGAGAGATGAGTTCAGAAGTCTGAAGCAAGGATCCATGTCTGTGGTGGATTACCGTGACAAGTTCCTTACCTTGTCTAGGTATGCCCCAGATGACACCAACACCACTGAGAAGAAGCAAGAAAGGTTTCTGGATGGACTTCATGATGAGATGCAATGTGTCTTGGTCAGGTTTCACTTTGCCGACCTGGAGTCATTGGTTGACTTTGCCATTCAGATGGAAGGCAAACTCAAGCAAGCTACCGAGAACCGCAAGCGCCGTATGATGTATCAAGGCAACTCGAGCAACTCGCAGAAGCCAAGGGGAAATGCACCTATGGGTTTCGCCCCTAGACCTATGAGGCCGTTTGCACCTGCTCCGCGTCCCAACTATCCCAGCCATCCATCAGGCAACAACTTCAACCGTGCAACTCCAAGACCCAGTGGCAACAACTTCAACACCAATACTCCAAGGCCGAATGGCGCCCCTGTGTTACCCAAGCCTGGTGACAAGTCTGGTGTTACCTGTTATGAGTGTGGACTTAAAGGGCACTACTCTAATGAGTGCCCCAAGAAGCTGAATGATGCATCCAAGACAGCTGCTCCTGTTCAGCAACAGCGCCGTGTAGGAAATGGCAAGAACTATCCCCCAAGGAACCAGCCTCGCTCTCAAGGCCGTCTGAATCACATGAATGTGGAAGAAGCTCAGGAAGCAACCGATGTTGTGCTTGGTATGTTCCCTGTTAACTCAGTTCTTGCAAGAGTTCTGTTTGATTCCGGAGCATCACACTCATTTGTTACCCAATTATTCATTGATAAAGTGGACTTCAAACTACACCCTTGAAAGATGTCATGTCTGTGCAAATTCCCGGGTCAGTAACCAAAGCCAGTTGTACCTGTTTGGCAGTACCCATAGAAATCCATGGGATCTCGTTCTTAGCCAGTTTGATTGTGTTAGGAACCAAAGGATTAGAAGTAGTCCTAGGTATGGATTGGATGTCCCAACACCAAGGAGTTATAGATTGTGCCAAAAAGACCATCACCATGAGGAGTAGCCATGGAGTTTTAGTAAAGCATGTGTCAGTCAAACCCATCCCAATCCCCAGATGTCATAAGAGTATCTCAGGACCGACTTTGGAGCAAGTTCCCATCTTCTGTGAATACCCAGATGTTTTTTCCGATGAGCTACCCGGAATGCCACCGGATCGGGATATTGAGTTTATCATTGAGCTTATCCCCGGAACTGGATCTATAGCCCAACGACCGTACCGTATGAACCCAGCAGAGTTAGTTGAGTTGAAGAAGCAATTGGATAACCTTTTGAGCAAAGGATTGATTCAACCAAGTTCTTCTGCTTGGAGATCACCCATTCTGTTTGTGGATAAAAGTGACGGTTCTAGCCGACTGTGCACTGATTACCGCAAGCTAAACGATGTGACCATCAAAAACAAGTATCCTCTCCCGAAGATAGAAGATTTGTTTGACCAACTGACTGGAGCCAGAGTCTTCTCGAAGATAGATCTTAGAACCGGATACCATCAACTGAAGATCCGTGCAACGGATATCCCCAAAATAGCCTTCACTACCCGATACGGATTGTATGAGTACACCGTAATGTCCTTTGGATTAACCAATGCCCCTGCTTATTTCATGAACCTCATGAATAAGGTTTTTATGGAGTTCTTGGATAAGTTTGTTGTTGTCTTCATTGATGACATTCTTATCTACTCCAAGTCCGAAGAAGAGCATGCCAACCATTTGAGATTAATCTTAGAAACCTTAAGAGAACATCAGTTGTATGCCAAGTTCAGTAAATGTGAGTTTTGGTTGAAGGAAGTTGGATTCTTAGGCTATGTACTATCAGCAGGAGGAATCTCCATAGATCCAAAGAAGATCAAATCAGTCATGGAATGGGAAGCCCCTACCACTCAGATGGAAGTTAGAGGTTTTCTCGGATTAGCGGGATATTACCGCAAGTTTGTTGAAGGATTTTCCAGTATTGCCCGACCAATGACCCAACTGTTGAAGAAGGACAAGAAGTTTGAATGGACCCCTAAGTGTGAAGAGAGTTTTCAAGAGCTCAAGAAGCGACTGGTGACCGCTCCCGTCCTAACCATGCCCGATATCACCAAAAACTTTGATGTCTATTGCGACGCTTCCAAGCTTGGACTCGGTTGTGTATTGATGCAAGAAGGCAAGGTCATAGCTTACCTCTCCCGGCAGCTTCGACCTCACGAAGAAAATTATCCAACCCATGATCTAGAGTTAGCAGCCGTGGTTCTAGCCTTGAAGACTTGGAGGCATTATCTGATGGGCAACCGTTGTGAGATCTACACTGATCACAAGCGTTTGAAGTATATTTTTACCCAGAAGGAGTTGAACATGAGGCAAAGGAGATGGATAGAGTTGATCAACGATTATGATCTGGAAATTCACTATCACCCCGGTAAGGCCAATGTAGTGGCCGATGCATTGAGTAGGAAGCCGTGTTCATTGAATATGAGGATCAAAGAAGAGCAACCCATGTTGCACCAAGAGTTTGAAAAGTTTGGATTGGAACTAGTCAGTCAAGGATTCCTAGCCAACCTTGAGTTTCAACCCACCTTGATGAGCCAAATCAAAGAAGCCCAGAAGGGAAATGAGAGTATTGAAGGAATCAAGCGCAGAATTGGTTCCGGCAAGGTGCCAGGATTTGAGGAGGATGACCAAGGAGTTCTTTGGTATAAAGGACGCATTTGTGTGCCTGCTGATTCAGAATTGAAGGAAGTGATTATGAAGGAAGCCCATGAGACGCCTTACTCCATCCACCCCGGTGGAACCAAGATGTACCAAGATTTGAAGGAACAATTTTGGTGGCATGGAATGAAGCGTGAGATTGCATCGTTCATCTCTAAGTGTGATATTTGTCAAAGAGTCAAGGCTGAACATCAACGTCCTGCTGGTTTGCTGCAACCTTTGCAAGTTCCGGAATGGAAGTGGGAATCTGTTGGAATGGATTTCATCACCGGATTTCCAAAGTCTAGCCGTGGGAATGACTCTATATGGGTCATTGTGGATAGACTAACCAAGGTAGCCCACTTTATTCCTATCAAGACCACTTACAACTCGGGACAACTAGCAGATCTATATTTATCCAGAATTGTCAGTTTGCATGGAGTCCCCAAAACCATAGTCTCCGATCGAGGAACCCAATTCACCTCGAGGTTTTGGAAAAGTTTGCATCAAGCCTTGGGAACCAAATTAGCTTTCAGCACCGCTTACCACCCTCAGACCGATGGACAGACTGAAAGAGTAAACCAAATACTTGAAGATATGTTGAGAGCCTGTGTTCTAGCCTATGGAGCTAAGTGGGAAGATTGTCTGCCTTTCGCGGAATTTTCCTACAACAACAGTTATCAAGCGAGTTTGCAAATGGCCCCATTTGAAGCTTTGTATGGAAGAAAGTGTCGTACCCCTTTGAATTGGTCAGAAACCGGAGATAGTCAGATATTTGGACCAGATATTCTGCAGGAAGCCGAGGAGAAGGTTCGCATGATTCGTGACTATCTCAAGGCAGCCCAGTCAAGACAAAAGAGTTATGCCGACAAGAGACGGAGAGAATTAACTTTCAAGAGTGGAGACTTTGTTTATCTTAGAGTATCACCCCTCAAGGGAATGCAAAGATTCCAAGTAAAAGGAAAGCTTGCCCCAAGATATATTGGACCCTTCAAGATACTAGACCACCGAGGAGAAGTGTCTTATCAGTTGGAAATGCCCCCTGAATTGTCTGAAGTACACAATGTCTTTCACGTGTCCTTACTTCGGAAATGTCTTGAAGTGCCGGAGAAGCTAGAAATTTTCAAGAATATTGATTACCGCTCTGTGGACATCAACAAGGATTTGACCTATCGTGAAGTACCTACCCGTATTCTCGAGGAAGCATATCGAACCACTCGAACCCGAAGCATCAAATTTCTGAAAGTTCAGTGGAGTAATCACACCGAATAGGAAGCTACTTGGGAACGCGAAGATTACCTTCAGAAAGAGTTTCCCAATCTTTTCAGTTCTTAACTAGTGAATCTTGGGGACGAGATTCTTTTTAAGGGGGGAAGATTGTAACAACTCAGAAATTGTAATCCACTTCTTAATAAATAAAGTGCCAAATTTTGGACCCAAATAAAACTTTTTATCTATTATTGTATGCATACATGCATTTTCTTTTATTTGTATTCTATGATTTTATGTGTGTTATTTTTGATTGAGCATTGGTTAGATAATTCTAAGTGAACCAACAGAATCAATTGAGAAGATTAGTATGAAGCAAAGAAACCAGAAATAAAATTAAGTAAGAAAGAGAGAAAGTTAATATGATCTAGGAATTGTTATTGACTACACCATTTTGAGCCTTTGGATTAAGAAATCTAGAACCCACCTTCAGGTTTGGCCAGCAAGTTGAGTTTAACCAAGTTGTAGACTAACTCAACCAACAAACATTCACCCAAACTTCAAACAGGAACATCACACAAACTTGAGCCAAAGTTTGAATCTGAAACAGGAACTATACCAAATTTGAAATACAAAATTCTGCAAAACTTCTTCTTTCTCCAGAACAAAAATATGACAGGATACCTTGGCCAATATGTTGAGCACCCAAAGTGGAAATTTTTGAAAATTCAAATTTTGAGTTCTTGCGGGCATTCCGTCGAACACTGGCAGAAGAATCAAACCAAATCTGGAGTTACTGTGAAGATCACTGTTCGAGCTCGCCTAAGCACTGTTGCCATGCTGCTGGACGATGCCTCGGTCGAGCCCAGCTTCCCCAGCCCCGACCCAAGCCGTGAGAAGAGGAGGGAGGAGGAGAAACGCGCCCAGGGCCCCCTCCCAGGTCTCTTCTTCCCTGCACAATGCCGACCACCTTGGAGGCGCCAGAGCAGACCCACAGCACCCCGCGGCCAAGCCATAACCCTTCCAGCACGCGAGCGTGGCCGCCGTGGCCGGAGAGACCGTCGAACGCAACCAGGACCCCCGAGCCGGCGAGCTTCTGGTCGCCTCGCTCCCGGCCTCCTGAGACTATAAATACCCCCTCCGATCAAACGAAGCGACTCACCTCACTCCCCGCTACCTCCCAGACATAGTCGCTTAGCCCCGCTTGCCCTAGCTCGCCGTCGCCAGCCTCGCCGGAGTGGTACTGGACAAGCGGAGCGCCGCCGCGTTCGAGCACCTGGGGGCAAATTGCTGCAGGGAATCGGAAGAGGAGCCTCGCCGCAGCCGATCCCGCACGTCGCCGACAAGTTCTGCTTCCTCTACGCCCCTCCCTCGCCGTCGAACGATCTTCACTGCACGCAGGTGAGCTCCCGCCCGTGCTGAGGAAGAAGATGACCCTGCGCCGTCCGATCGTGATCCAACGCTAGCATACCGATTCGGGTTTTGTAATTAGGTCTGACGAGTAGGCCCCACCTGTCAGCTCCCGTTTTATTTTTCCCAGCCGAGCGAATCGTTTTCTGGGCCAGGCCCATTCGGGTTCCAGCTAGAGTTGGCCCAGCTCGTTTCGAATTAGGTCCGTTTCGTTTTTATTATTGTTCCCGCCCGTTTGATTTAATTCAAATAAGTTTCAGATGCTATTTTCAAACTTTAATTCCTAGAGTTTTACAAATCCAAATCTAGCAAATAAATATGCGTTGGAAAGCTTATGAAGTACTCTACACAATAGAACTGGTTAGAACTCAAAATAAATTAGGAATAAAATTTGATATGAATAGTGTGACCATAGCTTGTTTAATCATGAAGGATTTCTAGAAAATTATTTAAGCTAGTAAAAATCATAAAAATTAAAATGTGAACTCACTAATGACCCCTCTTACTGTTAGTCAACCTTAGTCCACCCCAAACCCTATTAGTATGATCAATTAGACCCTAACCCCAATCCTATTTTGTAGCATAAAATGATAGATCCCTATTTGCACACTTAGAATTAAATTACCATCCCTACCAACTCACTTAGTTAATCCCTCCCACTTGAACTTGTCGTAGTAACCCTAAAACAATACCAATGCTGCACAAGTGAGCCACCTATGACACTTAGTAAAGAATCTAGCTTGCACACTTGAAGAAAAACTTAGAAGAAAGACTTATCTACCAACACCATAAAATGCAACATGAATGCTATGGTTAGCAAACAAAGATGTGTGCTTGATGTGTTGTTAGCTTGGTGAAGTGATGGTGTGCTTTGTGTTTATTTGTTATTAGACGCTAGTGTTGCCGAGGAGGATATTGGAGGGGATTATTATCAAGAAGAAGAAGAATACCCCGGACACTTTGCCAACCAAGGCAAGCCATCTTTTGATTCATACTCCCCATGCCTATTTTTACCATTGCATGCTACTTGTTTTAAGTAAATTGCATGATTGAATTGCTAGAGTAGAATGATAGAAGTAAAGTGATATCTTGTTTAGCAAGAGCATCAAGCTGAGTTTATCCAACTATAGCTTAGTAGTATCATCACTAAATGTAGTGCTTAGTCGCTAATAAAAGTTGATGCTATCTTTGGAGGAACCCCATTTGAAGGGTGGTGATTTGAACTTGAAACTTGAAATGGGAGATTGCTCCTACATTATGGCTTTATGAAAGAAATTAATCTTGACTAAGAACTATGAAATATATTTCTCAAATGACAACAAGTGATGTACTATGGGAGCCAATTATACCGTACGACCACATTACCCCTATATGGGAAGGGGCTTAATCCGTAGCTTGTTTATCTTAGTATGGGAGGCCTTGTATCAAAGCTTCATGGAAGGACACCGTGAGCGGTTACTTCTGGACCAGGTGGATTCCACTAACCCGGTACCCGGGATGGGCAGAACTAGAGGCGCCGGAGCGGGGATTCCGTACCCCGGGCTCTAGGGAAGGATCCTATACTAGGATGAGCAAGTGAAAGAGTTTGTTTGATTATCTGAACCTCGCATACTTGTGTATGTCGAACCGTGGATTTCTCCCGACAGATTTATCGAATCTTGTGGGTAAAGTGTACCCCTCTGCAGAGGTTTTGAAACTATTCGAATAGCCGCGTCCACGGTCATGGACGGTTGGCAAGCTGTACTTGACTTTTGTCAGGATTAAAAGTGACAAAGGTGACTTGGTGAATGACTTGACTTGACCATGATGTTGACACACTTGAAGTTCCTTTAGATTGAATTTAGAGAACTAAACTTCTTTTCTACCAATGAACATTCTTGGGAAATAAAACTAGCTTTTGCAAAACACTTAGTGCTTAGTCCACCATATCAACCTTGCATTTCTACTTCATCATTTCATTTATAAGATGGTTTGCGAGTGCATCCAATGTACTCACGGCTGTGTCCCTGGCTATCAACTTGGCCAGACTGTGGGGAGGAATACCAGGAGGAAGGGTATGAAGAGGAGCACCAGAACTAAGCTCGTCTCCATGAGTCGCCATTGCCTGTAGGGTGAAGGCATGGACCCGAAGACGTTATTTCCGCTGCTATATTGTGTTGTAATATGACTTGGTCTGTATGACCATTGTATTTGAATCATCGTATTGTATTGTCTATGGAACTGGTTACCAACTACGTTATGTATATCGCAACAATGGTTCTGGGATTGCGGTGGAATACATAACGGGCACTTCGAATTTGTTAACAAATTTGAGGTCGTCACATTTAAGAATATTGTGCAATCTTTCATTGCATGCCTGGATACTCGCTTTCCATCGACGATTGCTGAGTGTATATGACAAGGTCCATTGAGCATGTCTTCTGGCGACGGGTTATACTCTCTGGATTCTCTTGTGGGAAACTTTTTATAGTCTTTTTTTCCATAGCTTCGATATCCTGAGCTTCTGCGATCATTTCCTTCATAGCTGTTGTCCTTGTAACCTGCGGCTACTTAGCTATGAGAGCCATACTTTTCGTAGTTGCGAGACCGTCTTCTTTGACTTCCATATCTGTTTCTTCTATCGTCCTCTGGGGATCGCGTCTGCTTGTTGTTGCATGTGTCTTCTCCGTCTGCAAATCTGTTTGCTACGTCCATGTGGTCTGACACTGTTTTCAGCTTAACTAGCTGAGTGGCCCGCGCATTTGCACGGCTAGTTTCCATGAATTGTTATATTTTTAAATATTTTGTTTGCTAACAAATTTCAATGCACTAAACAACAATTTAGTTTAATTCATTACTAATTACTCTCATATAATTACATTGTAGCCCTAAGTCTCGGGGAACCTTGACTGGATCAATAGGTACATTAGATTGTTAATACATTTATATGTGAAAGTGGAAGACGGATGCAAAACCATATCTAGAGTTTCATGTCAAATCTTCATTTATCTTTTTTATCCTAGCACCAATATGGATCTAAGTAGTTCTTCATTTATCATGTCGATTCTAAGTTGCATTTGTTGGTTAATACCATATATCATTCCAACATACGTATGCATCCATGCATGAGAAATCTTAATTAGCTAATAACCTTGACTAATTATTTCTCGCTCATCCAAGTTAACATAACTATTTGTGTATATTACTCACTTTGTCCCAAAGTATAAGGCATATTAGTTTAGTCTAAAGTTAATATCTTCTAAGTTTGATGAAATTTATGCAAATAATATTAACATCTACTATACAAAATTAGTACCAATAGATTCACCATAAAGTATCTTTTCTCAATATGTCTATGCAGTATTATAAATGCTGATATTTTTCTGTATATATTTAGGCAAACTTAATAGGGTTTGACTTGACTAATCTCATACGCCTTATGTTTTGTGACCGAGGGAGTATGATTTTTCTTAAACATTCTCTCTCACACACCCTCCATATCTTTCCATTCTGATGATGCTCGTTTGTCTTTGTATAAAGTTTTATTTTCATAGTGAATCCAACTACAAATTACTCATATAATTTTGAGGAGAATGTGCCAACCTATGGATGATTTTGTAGAGTTCCAATGGAAATCAGTTTTGTAAGATTATTTTTGCTTTGCATATCGAAAGTTTTCTTCTTTGTCAACCTAATAAGATTCATATGGCATGGGCTATTAGATAAGAATTTTGCATGAAAACAAACATCAGGTACTATCACATGTTTTCACCTCTTTGTGCATACACTTTTTGCACTTTTCTATAGTAAGAATTGCACGTCGAACAGATCAACAATCAAATGAATAGGTGTAGTCCAAAAGAGGAAGGCAAGAGCACCTACATATGGCTGCAGAACGGGTCGGCCCGACTGTATCCCGACTGTCATCCGTGCTTACGCATCCAACCGCCTGATCCTACATGGATGAAAAAAATACCCTAGTGCAAAGCTTGATGCATAGATAGGAGTGTCCATAAACCGTACCTGACTCTGATATTACTGTACGGGGCGTGAAGGCTAAGAGAATTGGAGGCCACCTGAATCATAAACTCGGGAAGACAGGAGCCGTCCTCTGTGATGGTTTCTTTTACATCCTTGAGTCCAGCGTGATGGTTAAATATTCTTTCCGGTGAGAATTAAGGCGAGTGCTCCTGCGCTGCGATTGAGTGCGTACGTCCAATTTATTCAATACAGGAGTCCACGCGCGTGATATATATAGGAAAATAACTAAGCTCATCGATGCAAACTGCGGTGGCACACTTGGTCCAAATCATCATGTTAGCACCCTTCAGTCGCCACCAATCCAAACTGCGACTTCAAAAAGCGTCGCTTCTCGCTATATTGAAATAACCAAGCTCATCGATGCAAACTGCGGTGGCACACTTGGTCCAAAATCATCATGTTAGCACGCTTCAGTCGCTTCTCGCTAGATTGGTATCGCTATAGCCCACTCGGATTCGTTGATCATCTTCTTTGTCGAGATTGCTGTTCCTTGGCGCTAGATCCGTCGGCGCTAGATCGTAATTGTCGTCTCGAGCTCATCCGAGATCTCTGGATGGTAAGGCGTGGTTGATCTGCAATAGCCTCTGATTCATTGTGCCGTCGAGTTGCCGCGACGCAACCAAGCGTTATCCACGTGCCTTTGATCTATCGTGCAGTGTGTTCCTGTCGTACCTTCGATTTGCCTATGCAACTTCTATGTGGACGCATATGCATATGTAGCCATGGCACCGTCATGTATGTTCTTTCCAGCTCGTGCTAAGGTACATGTGCTTATATATTGAGAGATGGGTGTTACGAACTCAACAAGACGTGACTAAGGGTGTTGCCGATTATGGACTTTTATTTGTAGCGTTCGAGTCATGGACTTCCGAATAGCTATGTCTAAATCTAGGCCGTTATTTTTATGTTGCTAGATCCTAGATTAATCTAAGCCGTTCATTGTTAGTTGTTTTAATAATATAATAGATTTTTCCCATCTCTTCGATTAGGTCTCTTCGCCTTAATCCAATAATGAACGCATCTATTGCTTTTTTGTCTGAAACTTCGACTGCTGAGTTTTTGATAAGACTCCATCTTTGGATGTATGCCCATAATGTTTCGTCGCGTTGTTGCACACACGCTTTGACTTCTTCTATTGATGTTGGCTGCTTGTATGTCGACCTGAAGTTGCTTGTAAACTGCTTTGTGAGGTCTTCCCAACTTCCAATAGTTTCTTTCTCTATTTTGCTCAACCATGACCTTGCTGCGCCGGTGAGGTGTAGCTGCAAACTTTGCATTGCTGTTTCTTTAGTTCCTCCCAATATTTGTACTGCTTGCAGCTGAGAGCCATGATTGTGCTTCCTGTGATCTGTCATACTTTTGTTGATCGCGAGGTAATTTGAATCCCTTGGGTACTGGTGTGGTGCGAACCCTGCGGGTAAAGCACGATGCTCCCATCTCCTTTTCATCGTCTTCGTAGACGCGTTTTCCGTTTGGAGACCGAGATCTTCGGGTTCCTCCATGTTGTTTTGGTGATGGTGATCGAGATCGTTGATTACTACTTCTGTGTCGAGGACTATTGTGACGGCGAGGTGACCTTGGCTTGTGCGCTTCTTTGTGGTGATGTGCTTCCTCTCCTTTTGCTGATAGCTTGTGGCCCACCATATTTAGTCCGTTCAATGCTGCTCTATGCATATGTTCCCTGGGATCCCCTGGGCTTGGTCGGGTTGTAAGCAGATATGCCTATGCTGCCACTAGTGCTACTTCGGGGGTTTTTGGTACAATGTTTCCTTGCTCATAGACCGATAGGAAAGACGAGTTGAGGTTTCTGGAGATGCTTTGCCTTTCTGAGTACTCGAGGTTTTCGTACCTTGAACCGTGTCAACGATTTCTTCTTGTGTTAGTATGTGATGCATTGCTTCGTGCTCTGCGAGCGGCGTTGCTGGCTACGATGGCTGAGTCTTTCCTTTTCTGTATCTCTATTTTGTCTTTTGCTAGTTTCTTTGCTTGCTGCCTTAGGGCATAGTGATACCCCAGGAGCATGTCCTTGCTGGAATTGGATGGTACTGATGTGCCATTTTCCACAGCTTCCCTTATTATTCTCCATTCGTCGACTGATAGTCAAAATTTTTCCCTTGTTGCAAGGGATTATGTTGTTTGCCCTTCTGCTAGATGATTTGCTCCTCTGTCGATATTTGCTGGGTTTAGCACTGGATTGTTGTTTTTGTCGAATTCTTCTGAATTGTCTCCTATAATGGCGAGCACCTGGCATTGTTTGCCGATGTTGCTATTGAAGCTTGAGAAGATTGAGTTACTATCTTCAGAAAGCTCTAACCCTGTCTTCCACGTATCTGTTGACTTGTCTGAGACGTCGTCGAGGCATATCATGAGATCTTTGAGTTGGACCCCGACATCAAAATTTTCCATTGCTTTGTCATCTTCTATGTTCCTTTTTGTACTTCTCCTAAGCTAACCAGTGAGTTTACCTTGCTGGAAGAGCCTTCAGAATATTAAATTGTTACTACTATTTCAGGCTCGCTTGCTGATGGATCTTGTTTCGTCAGATCTGAAAGGCGAGATGAACCTGATGGCCCAATCAAGATGCTCAAACTTCCAATTGTTAACTCCGTCTCTTGATTTTCGTCGAATTCGGCACTGCTGTTGGCTAAAAGGAAAAAGCCATCGAATTTATGATTCCAATGCCCAGAGTCCCCACGGTCGGCGCCAATTGATAAGGGTTAACTCGAGAAATGTCCAAGATGAAGGACTTAGGATCGGGGAGACAGGGCGTCGGATGAACTCAAAGGTAAGGTTAGTCAAAATAAGTGTATATCAAAAGTAAACTTGGGTGTTGAACCTGGCTTGCTTTCAATCTGGCCTACACCGTCCCCTCCTGGCCCCTATATATAGGTGGCCAAGTCTCGAGGATCGGGTAGGGGCCGATACAGATTACAATATCGACATACGGTAAGAACTCATATCTTGACTATCATTATAATTGGGCCTAGCTTATCGGGCCTTAGGGGTACTCAACTAACGGGCTCTATCAACTATACCCTTGTCAGTCACTCCCCCAGATTACTAGAGGCATGAACCCAACTATCGAGCATAAATACTCCCTCTTGGAGTCACTAGCATCTACTCGACCAAGATATCTACTAGCAACAGAGAGCATGCAAGATCATAAACAACATAGTGATAACATAAGATATATAATTCAGCACATCAACTTAACATAGTACCAATACTCATCGGATCCCAACAAACACAACATGTAGAATTATATAAAGATGATCTTAATCATGTATGGCAGCTCACAAGATCTAAACATGAAGCACATGGAGGGGGAGACAACCATCTAGCTACTGCTATGAACCCGTAGTCCAAGGTAGACTAGTCACACATCACTCCGGAGGTGACCATGGTGGTGGATTCGGCCTCCGGCAGGGTCCCGATCTCACGATGATGACAGCGGCGGCTTGCAGTATGTTTTGAGGAAAAGCGATCTGTCCTTTAGGTTTTTCCTGTCGAGGGTAATATATAGGCGAAAGGGCAGTGTCAGGAGGTGGGCCAGGTGGCCTCACCCCCTGGTGGCACGGGCTAGGGGTAGGCCACGCCACCCTAGGGTGAGCCGAGCCCCTGGCTCCCCTCCGTCTCTTCTCTGGACTTTGTGAGGCCTCAGGAAAAATAGAAGGTTTGACTTTTGTTTCGTCCAATTCTGAGAATATTTCCTGTGTAGCTTTTCTGAAACACAAAAAATAGCGGAAAACAGGGAACTAGCACTGTGGCATCTCGTTAATAGGTTAGTTCTGGAAAATGCATAAAAACACCACGAAGTGTAACAAAACACAAAGCAAATGGTGTACAAACAAGCATGGAGCATGTTGGGGATATACCAAATGGGTATACCAGCGACGTAGTCCTAACCACCAAGCCAGGGTGACCCATCAAGGGTGGTATGGCAGATTGCCGACCGGGCGGCCTAGTTGCTAGAGATATCACAGCGGTACTGGACGCAAGCACTTATGGCGGATCCAGAGACAGGCCCATGGCGGGTTGCCTTGTAGTACACGCATAGGACTTAGTCTAGGACTCCAAGTTGTATCCGCTCCAGTACCAACATGTAGCCCATGCCAGACGCCCTTATAAGCCCGGCGTGGAGTAGCCCTTGAGGCAGAGAACACAATAGCTAGGTTTACGGCCAATCGCATAGCGAAACAGCCAACCACCTTATTGTAACCGAGCACTAGTTGCCATATAGTGAATTATAGCAGCACGTAGGGTCTCACCACCGTTGCGGGATCTGAAGCTGGGTAAACTCATTCTACCATTGTCCCGGATCGCTCCACCGTGTTCACCCCCTTCCACAAACTGCCATATCCCTACCTCTATGGCAGATCTGTTGACGAAACCACGACAGTTTGTACCCACCATGGGGCTAAGCGTGTCTGGAGCGCGAATCCAGGCTGGATCCACCTTCGAAGGCATCGGTGACACTATCGCCATTGGGTGCGTCCTCTATGATTCCGGCTTCCCCATCGTCCCAACAGATAACCTCTGGGTGCCGGCTAGAGAAGACCCCGCTAGATTTACCGTCGTTCCAACTGGAGATATCCATATCTTCATTGGAGAGACAAACCCTACCCCCACCACGGAACCAATTTTTGGCGGATTGGTATGGCTGAAATCCCCAAACGGACCGCTTTCGAGCTGGATATGGAGGAGGACTCATCTGATCTGGAACTTTCCAAGTTGCCTAGATTGGATCTGAAAAACAATCCCACCCAGCTCGCCCAAGTGGAAGAGGAAGTGGTGGTAGACTGTTGTGAATCCACCATGAGCAATCTGGCGTTAGAGACACCGCAGTATTGCCTTGTTGCATTCGCAGGTATCACTTCGGGATCTACCTCCAATGGAGAAGATAGCCCAGGTGAATCCATCCTAGAGGCACTTAATGAAAGTGGTGAATCGGATGACTGGGACAGCAAAGGCTATGATTCTGACCATTATGATGCCGCATGAGAAGAATCGAGGCAGAATTAGCGCAGCAGGCACTCAAAGAGCAGAAAGCAATGGCCAAGCAGGTGTTCGTAACCAACAAAGGAGATGATGCTAGGTAGACAACTGGTGATCCGCCATCTCAGGCAGTCCATGATGGAGATGCCAGCAAAGAGCAGGGTAACCCACCACCAGCCGCTGATCCTGCCATGGAACAACTTCCTGAGATCCACGGTGGACCGAGGCCTCTGCAACCCGCCATCCCCGAGGACCAGCACCCAGAAGACTTCATGATCCCACTAGATAAGGTCATCTATGGAAATCTGGCAGATCCAATCACCCCTAACTATGTCAGGGATGTGAATGATCTCAAGAAGAAAAGGCGAGCACTCCTCAAAGAAGCAAAGTGAGTCGAGAAGATGGGCCAACAGCTAGATGGCAACATTGCTAAAGCTCAAGACACGCTGAAGCGTGCAAGGAATATGGAGGAAAAGTATGTTACTCTCATCCAGAACCAGATGGCTGAGGGAGGCGACCTGCAGCTGGTGCAAAACCTTGAGTTCACCATACCAACAGCGGAAACTCTGGCCAAGATGTATATCAAGAATCCGCCATATGTGGATAAGAACCATGATGAAGTCAGGGCTACACCCATTGAGAATATTGTGGCTGCAAAGGAGCTATTGGAGCATAATAAGAGCCCAATAGCCCTAGAGACGGCGGTGAAACTGATGACCAAAGCATTAGTGCAGCAGGAGAAGGCTACGTCATCACGATGGCTCGAATCTGATCCCGCGCTATGCAGGTCTAGCACTGCCTCTAAAGCTCGGGGGGCTGGCAACTATGGTACGCGCCCTGATAATGAATCTCATACCGGATCCTTAGAAATCCAAAGAAGAGAAGCTCGCAACCGGGCGGATGCCATCCCAATATCCTCCGATGACAAACCAAATAGCAAAGGCCCACAGAGAAATCCATCGCCACCTCACAAGAACTACCCTGCTTACGGATACCAAAAAGACAACGCTGCTCCCCACCATAAGACCAACATGCCACCACCAAAGTATAAGACGTTCGAAGTCCCAAAGGGAGTAATCATCATACGCGACAATGATGGCAAGCGAGGGTGAAGCCATGATGCTGGACGCAGAGATGATCCGCCACGACGGGAAGCCAGCAGAGATGGTGGATCCAAGCGAAGGGAACGATCTCGCCATGACGACGATGTGCACCATGGCGGTGACAAGGATAAGCATCACTCCTCTCACCATCACGATGACAAAGGGCAAGGCTCCCGCCGCCATGATGATGATCCATCTCCACGAAGAGTAGAGGGAAGCTATCGTAGCAATAGAGATCAGTCGCTGGATGGTGAGAGTAAAAGATGATGTGATCCTTCGCCATCTCCACCAGGCAGCCCTCATGGCGGCGGCGGTGGTGGTGGCGGACCAGCAAGGTCACGAACTCTCACAAGGATCTGCTGGACCAGAAGCCCTACGACATGTGTACCCACCTAAATGAGATTGCCAAGTCTCAAACATCCTTCTTCCTCGGCCCAAAGTGCTTTGGACAACGGATTCGTGATGAACCCATCCCGCATGTGTTCAAGATCGAGAAAAATATCCACCAGTACAATGGAGTCGATAGGCCTTTAACTTGGCTACAAGACTACTTCAATGCAGTATAGTTCGCCGGGGGATCACCCAACATTGCTATCCACTATCTGCCCCTGATGCTATCTGGCACTGCACGGCAGTGGATCAACGACTTGGCAGAAAATTCCATCCAAACCTGGTTCGATATGCAAACTGCATTCACCAAAAACTTTGAGGGGACTTACAAGAGACCCCATAACATTGGTGACCTCCAACGGTGCTGATGGGCTGACAACGAGACCTCCCGAACTTTCCTCGAACGATGGCTAGATATGAAGAACTCCTATGAGGGGGTTACCAATGAATCCGCCATTCTCGCGTTTATTGACAGTTTGGAGAGAGGCCAACTGCTCCGCCATCGCCTGTTGTGGGAAAGGAATGAAGGGAAACTAACCCTAAATTCCATGATCACCATCGCAAGCAACTATGCGGCCACCGATGATGACGCCCGCGAATCTCTGAAGGCTTCCGTCATCCAGAATACTAGAAAGTGGAATAACATCAATAAATAGAAGAATCCGCCAGAAGAGCAGCAAGCTCCGGATATGGTGGCCACAACCTTCGCTGACAAGGGTCAAAGCAGCCAGCATGGCAGGGGACGCGGTACTAGCAGTGGCCAGCCACGGAGCTCTACAACTCCTGCTTTGGCGCCATCCGCCCCTGTGTCCTACGACGAATACCGCGATATGCCATGTTTCGCCCACCGCGACGCTTCAGGAAAGTGCAATAACACCAACCAGAACTGCAAATTTGTCAACAACCGCAAGGCAGATCAAGAAGCTGGCTTCAATCGTAGCCGGCGACAACGGCCTCATGGCAGAGGAAAAGCAGACAAAGACAAGGAATCTAAGGATGGCAGTGATATGGATGAAGACCCTGCACCCAAACCCGCCGAAAAGGCAGAGGGTGATGCTGGCAAGGGCAACCCAATCAAAAACAAAAAAGGAGCCTTTCACATGTTCCTTGGACCCCCCACGGCTAAGGCACAGAGAGCCGCTATGCGCTTCCTCAACGCCACCGTGCCAAAAATCTGCTAGTACGTCCGATGGTCCAAAGTACCGGTGCACTGGAGCCGCGATGATCATCCAGAGCATATCCCAGATGGATATTATGCCATGGTGATATGCCCTGTAATCCATGGCTACGAGTTCTCCAAATGCTTAATGGATGGCGGCAGCAGCCTGAACATCATGTACGTGGAAACTCTGACAAAACTTGGCCTTACCAAAACCCAACTCTGCCATAGTGCTGTCACCTTTTACGGAGTGGTTCCTGGTCGCCAAGCTAAGTCCCTCGGGTCCATCACACTCAAGGTTGCCTTTGGCAATGAAGAAAATTACCGTGAAGAGCCTATAACCTTTGAGGTAGTCCCGTTCAAAAGTACATAACACGTGATCTTCGGTCGCCCCGCCTTCCACAGCTTCCATGCCAGGCCCTATTACATCTACAACCAGCTAAAGATGCCAGGACCGGATGGCATAATCACCGTTTATGGCAGCTTCAGAAAGGCAAAGGAGTGCGAGGAAGGAGAAGCCACCTTCACGGAAGCAGTGTTCTTCAGTAAGGAGTTCAAAGAAATCCATGTCGCCACGGACCCCGCAGAGATGCTGGCAACCAAGCAGGAGATTTCTGCCTCCCCGCCCACCTTCAAGCGTACAGTTGATACCAAATAGGTGGAACTTGTCACTGGCGATGCTGCCAAGACCACCTCCATTGGGACAAATCTATCCCCCAAATAGGAAAGTGCGCTCATCGAGTTCCTCCATGAGAACCAGGATATCTTCGCATGGCAGCCATCTGACATGATAGGTGTACCTAGGGAACTTGCCGAGCACACCCTGCAGATAATCCCTGGCTCCAAGCCAGTAAGACAAGCCATGAGACGCTTCGGAGATGAAAAGCGCCGTGCCATAGCAAAAAAATCTCCAAACTGCTGAAAGCAGGCTTCATCAAAGAAGTGATCCATACTAAGTGGGTGACAAATCCTGTGCTAGTTCCTAAGAAAAACATAAAAGTTCTGCGCATGTGTATAGATTACACCGGCCTGAACAAAGCATGTCCAAAAGATCCTTTTGCCTTGCCTTGCATTGACCAAGTCATTGACTCAACGGCGGGATTGGAGCTATGTTTCTTAGATGCCTACTCAGGATACCACCAGATCAAGATGAAAAAGTCCAATCATCTCGCTACATCGTTTGTAATACCTTATGGCACATATTGCTATATTACAATACCATTTGGTCTGAAAAACGTAGGAGCAACATATCAGCGCACCATGCAAAAGTGCCTGGTGGAACAAATCGGATGAAACATCCACGCTTATGTGGACGACATCGCCGTTATGTCTAAGAAGCAAGATGGCCATATAGCGGATTTGCAAGAGAGCTTGGACAATCTAAGGAAGTACAACATGATGCTCAACCCCACAAAGTGTGTCTTCGGGGTGCCAGCCGGACAACTTCTGGGATTCATCGTCTCCCACCGCAGAATTGAGGTCAACCCAGAGAAGATCAAGGCAATCCTCGACATCTCTAGGCCCATAGATCTAAAAGATGTACAGCAACTCATAGGCTACGTGGCAGCAGTGAGCAGATTCATCAGTCGTCTTGGCGAGAAGGCTTTGCCACTCTACAAGCTGATGAAGAAATTAGACAAATTCATCTGGATCGATGAGGCAGACGCTGCGCTTAAGGATCTGAAGAGAGTGCTATCCACTTCACCATTCCTAGCGGCTCCCGAAGACCAGGAACCCATGTTATTATACATGGCGGCAACCAACAGGGTGGTCAACATCGTCATCATGGTAGAGCATAAGGAAGAAGCACAGGAGTACGGCATACAATGACCAGTCTACTATGTCAGCGAGGTCCTGATGGAATCCAAACAGTGCTACCCTCACTACCAAAAATTGGCATACGGAGTTTTCCTAGCTTCTCGTAAGTTGAGGCATTACTTCTATGACCATAAGATCACAGTGGTGAGCAAGGCCCACTGAAGGACATCATCAACAATAGTGATGCAACAGGATGAGTTGCAAAGTGGGGCATCGAATTGGCCTCTTTCGACATCGACTATAAGCCGCGCACCGCCATCAAGTCTCAGGCTTTGGCAGAATTTATGGTGGATTGGAAGGAAGCACAGGAGACTACGCCCATCCCAGAACCAGAGCATTGGGTGATGCACTTTGATGGTTCAAAGCTGCTACATGGCTCAGGGGCTAGAGTGACACTCAAATCTCCCAAGGGAGATGAGCTCAGCTATGTTCTCCAGATCCACTTCCCCACCACCAACAATATCGCGGAGTATGAAGTGCTACTGCACGGGCTACGTGTCGCAAAGGAGATCGGCGTACAACACATCATGTGTTGTGGAGACTCTGACCTTGTCGCTCAGCAGGTGGCTAGCATATACAAAGCTCGAAACAAAGTTATGGCGGCATACAGAGATGAAGTGGACGAGATGGCCAAAAGTTTCCTCGGCTATGATATAAAACACGTACGATGAGAAGATAACATGGCAGCCAACACCTTGTCCAAATTAGGATCTAGCCATAAGGCAGTTCCGCCAGGCGTTTTCCTCGAGCATCAGCATGTCCCATCAGTCAAAATGGTGGATCCAGAAAATCCGGAACTAGCGAGCTCCCCCGTTATGGCGGTTTTGCCTAGCAATCCGCCATGGGCAGAGCCCTACCTGGAATATCTGACAAACAAGAAGCTACCCGAAGACGAAGTCCAAAAGAGACAAATTGAGCATAGAGCCAAGGCGTATACCATCATAGATGGCTAGCTCTACAAGCGAAGCACCTCGGGAGTTTTCATGAAGTGCATATCCCAAGTGGACGGAATTGAAATACTAAGGGAAATCCACGAAGGCGAATGTGGGCATCACACCGCCGCCAGATCCCTAGTAGCTAAAGCATTCCGCCATGGATTCTACTAGCCAACAACCAAGGCAGATGTAGACCATATCATGGAGCTCTACTATGGTTGCCAGATATACTCCAAGCAAACCCATATGCCTGCCACAGCACTGCATACAATCCCTATAACCTGGCCTTTTGCAGTCTGGGGGCTAGACATGGTGGGTTCACTAAAAATAGTGCCTTTGGGATTTATGCATCTTCTGGTAGCGGTAGACAAATTCACTAAGTGGGTGGAAGCTAAGCCCATCAGGAAACTTGATGGCAAAACCGCCCTGAAGTTTGTCAAGGACATTGTGGTTAGATTCGGCATCCCACATAGCATCATCACTGACAATGGCACAAACTTATCTCAGGGAGAAGTTGAAGAGTACTGCCATCACAACAGAATCCGCCTCGACCTAGCATCTGTGCTACATCCACAGTCTAATGGCCAAGTTGAGCGGACCAATAGACTAATCATGTCAGGGATCAAGCCACGCCTAGAAGTACTGCTACATAGAGCAGCTGGAGCCTGGGCAGAAGAGTTGCCATCTGTGCTGTGGAGTTTATGGACCATGCCAAACAGATCAACTGGCCTTACCCCTTTCTTCTTAGTCTACAGAGCAGAGGCAATCTTGCCAAGTGATGTCTAGTATGATTCTCCAAGAGTCGAGGCCTATGAGGAGAAGGATGCAGAAGCATCCAGACAACTATCTGTGGACCTGCTGAAAGAAGAACGAGACCTAGCAGCCCAGAGATCCACCATCTACCAGCAGAATTTCCATAGCTATCACAGCCAGCGAGTTCGCCAACGCTCATTCAAAGAGGGTGACCTGGTGCTATGCCTCAAACAGCAGAAGTCCCACACACTATCCCCGCCTTGGGAAGGACCCTTCATCATCAGCAAAGCTCTACTGAATGGTTCCTACTACCTTGTTGATATTCGCGAGCTAGATAAATGACCCAGTAAGAAGCGCAAGCGAAGAGACCCTGACAATATCTACGACGAGACAGATCATCCATGGAACATTGCACAGCTACGTCCTTTCTACACTTAGCACTTACCTAGCTATGTAATAGGCACCTCTATATGATCAATGAAATAAAGCATTTGGTTCACTCTTGATTTTTTCTGAGTCTTTTACCTCCTTTTTTATTCATTTAGATCGTATGGAACCTGTTGCGCAATTGTGCTTTGCACTTGCATCTTTTTTAAATCTGCCATGATGGTCCGCGTAGCTTTTTTATGTTTTGATCTCCATTTGATGTTCTCTATGTGGATTCCCGAGTAGTGACTTTTTGATGATCTAAGCCACCATCTGCTAAGTGTTTTGGATGGTTGCTATTAAGTATCATCGCCGTAGTGGATTGTTCGTGTGGAGATTTTGCCATCTCACGAAAAGTCAAGCACAGAGAGCCGGACGGCGGATTGCATAATCCTACGCGTGAATTTTTTTTCAAAGTGTTGTTTTTTGAGCATGTCAAAAACTACAAGTTGCATAAAACTAGGCCTGGCAGTTTCTTTGCACAATTAAACTGCTTAATAAAACAAGCTGCAAAGTTCAAAAAGCATTCCACTGATCCGCCACAAGCAGATCAGTCATAGTGCAGAGCATGCACACACAGTTTAAGTTTATCTTACAGACCCACTCAGGGGCCAAATTGATGCAAGTGTTTCTTCCTGCTACATTGTAGGGTACAGCCTAAGAAGATGGCAGAACTTTGGAAGACACCTCTTCACCACCATCAGCACCTGCAGTGGCCACGGAGACTGATGCTGAAGCTTGGCTTGGGGATCCAGGCAGCTCGTATGCTTCATAGTATATGTTCAGCTGAGTGCCCAGGGCACATAGCTGATCATATCCAAGAGGCACTCAGCTGATCGTATCCAAGCACACTTTGCCTGATAGCAACCTCGTCCACCGGTGCTCCATCTTCGCCACTCTCCGGGATGCCGGAGGTGATCAAGTCTAGGTCCATCTCGGGGTAGTGGGCCTTTGCCAAAGTTAATGCAGTCCTGGCACCACCCCGAGCAGAAGACTATTTCCAGTCCGCCACTAGCCCTGGCACCAGCAGCAGCTTCTGAGTTAGCACAATGGCAGAGAGGCTAGAAGAACCTGCTATCTATAGGCTCCTGCACGCTTGGCGACCAGCATTGAGAAGGCCATCAAGCTCCTTCTTCGCTGCATCGGTGGCCATGTGCAAGCCCTCAGTGGTATCCACCTCGCCTTGCTCCAAGGTTGCTGCATAGTAGAAAAAGAAGGCATGTCATATACTGCATAGCAAAAATCACAAACTTTACAAGAAGGGAAAGTAATGGTACCTAGCAGGGTGTCCTGGAAGTGATTGAGGACCTCGTTAAAGCCAGCATGCCGCTTCTCAAATTCGGCGGCGGCTTTGTGGAGATCCTCTATCTCCTTGTCCTTTTTCAGGCCCTGGCATTCTTGGTCCTTCAGCTGCTCTTTGAGGAGGGTGTTTGCGGCCAGTGATTTCTGGAGCTGCTATTGCAGCCCATCTATCGCAATGGCGTGGCCCTTCTCAACCCCCTCAAGTGTGGACTTGAGCTTGGCAGCATCTGCATGGTGGAAATATTAGCGTGGCATTGATTGAAAAAACATAAAGGAACTCAAACTTGTTAAGGTAGATTACCGCTATTCTCAAGCTGCTGCTGCAAGTCCGCCACAAGAGCGCTTTTATTTGCCAGCTCCTTCTCTTGTGAGCTGACAACCTGGACCAGGTCCTCTACCACTTTCTTGTAGTTCTGGCAAAATAATTTGAAGTGTTGGTCACTCTTAGAGCTTTATGCCAGATAATAATCCACCATAACGCTCAGGGGCTACTCATAATGATTTTTTAGTCACTCTTAGAGCATTATGCCAGATAGGTATCCGCCATAATGCTCGAGGGTTACTTATGCTAATTTTTTGTCTTCTTAAGAGCTTTATGCCAGATAGTTATCCACCATAACGCTCGGGGGCTACTTAGTATGAAATTTACAAGTTCTCTATAGAGCACTATGTATATGACAGCGCTCGAGAGCTATGCTATTCAAAAGTTTACAGAAGTTTCTCTTGAAGCCTGATACGTCTCCAACGTATCTATAATTTTTGATGCTCCATGCTTGTTTTTACACCATTTCCCTATTGTTTCGTTACACTTAGTGGCACTTTTATGCATTTTCCAGAACTAACCTATTAACGAGTTGCCACAGTGCCAGTTCCCTGTTTTCTGCTGTTTTTGTGTTTCAGAGTGATACACAGGAAATATTCTCGGAATTGGATGAAACCACATCCTGACGTCTTATATCACGGGGAAGCTTCCAGACATCCGAAGAAGAGATGGAGGGGGGCCACGTGGGCCCCACACATAGGGGCGGCGTGGCCAGCCCCCTAGCCGCGCTGGGCCCGCGTGAGGGGGCCTGGCCCCTCCTCTGACATCGCCCCTTCGCCTATATATACCCCCTGACGAGAAAAACCTAAGTGCCCGATCAGTTTTCTAGAATACATCGCATCCGCCGCCGCCGTCGACCCGAAGATTGGGAGGGTCCAGAAGCTCTTCCCGGCACCCTGCCAGAGAGGGGAATGGCCACCGGAGGTCTTCTTCATCGCCATGCTTGCCTCCGGAGCAATGAGTGAGTAGTCTACCTTGGACTATGGGTCCATAGCAGTAGCTAGATGGTTGTCTTCTCCACCATGTGCTTCATGTTTAGATCTCATGAGCTGCCCTACATGATTGAGATCACCGTTATGTAATTCTACATGTTTGGTTTGTTGGGATCTGATGAATATTGGTGTTCTCCTCCTCTTTTTCATCCAATGAGCTTCCAGTTTCAGCAATTTCTTCTTCCAAAGGCTCATTTAAGGCATTAGTCTCTTCCGTTGGAGAACCTCTATTAACATATTTAAGAATATAGCCATTTTCTTCCTTGTAATTATCAAAGAAAAATTTAAGTATATCATAAACCTCATATTTATAAGGTGCATCATCAATATTTTCAAGCAAATAAGCAAGTTCGAATGCACCCTTCCAAGCAATAAATTCTTCAATTTGTTCCACATCATAAAAGTCATAATTTCCATTAACATAAGAAGATATGGTAACATCATCATTATACTCACATTGAAAAGGGATGTGCCTATACCTCCTACAGCAACAAGATTAATCAAAGCAATAAGTAACATTATAAGTAGAGCACATATCTCTAGCAATGATATATAATTTATCAATTTGTTCCCATAAGTGTTTCCCTTTTTGTGACAAGCGGTGTTCCTCATAATATTTTTGTTGCTCTTCCGTGAACCCACCTTGCCAAAAAGATTTAGTTTGAAAGAAACCAACCATTGATAGAAAGCATGATAAAGCAAGACAATAATAGACCAACAAAAATAACAACTATAGTAGGAATGTATTTTTGATAAAATGATGCAAGCAAAAATAAAGTAAAGCAAAACAATAACAAAGTAAAAGATTGAGCGTGAGAGACTCCCCTTGCAGAAATCTTCTTTCTCCCCGGCAACAGCGCTAGAAAAATCCTTGATGGTGCGGTGTTAAGGAACCCAGTTGGGAACCCCAAGATGAAGGTATGAGGAGCACATTAGCAAGTTTCCCTCAGTTGTGAAACCAAGGTTTATCGAAAAAGTAGGAAAAAGATGAACTTCATCAGGTGATGCTTGCTAGCTTCACGACACTGCGAACAATGGCGCTAGAAGAATACTGGTGCATAGTTGACTAATACGTCTCAAACGTATCCATAATTTTTGATGCTCCATGCTTGTTTTTACACCATTTGCCTATTGTTTCGTTACACTTAGTGGCACTTTTATGCATTTTCCGGAACTAACCTGTTAACAAGATGCCACAGTGCCAGTTCCCTGTTTTCTGCTGTTTTTGTGTTTCAGAGTGATACACAGGAAATATTCTCGGAATTGGACGAAACAAGTTCCTAAAGTCTTATTTTACCCGGGAGCATCCAGACATCCGAAAGAGAGCCGGAGAGGGGCCAGGGCCTGCCCTCACACTAGGGTGGCGCGGCCCAGGCCCTGGCTGCGCCACCCATGTGTGAGGAGCCCCTGGCTACCCTCTCGCGATGCCCTTTCGCCTATATAAAGCCTCGGGACGGAAAACCCTAGAGGATTCGGCAATTTTCCAGAAGCAGTTCCGCAGCTCCGCCGCCACCGTCGACGAATTTCGGGGGACAGAAGTCTCTATTTCGGCACCCTGCCGGGATGGGGAAGTGCCCCCGGAGCCATCTCCATCCATCTCCATCGCCGTCTTCACCGTCTCCATCGACCTCACCGCCATCTCCATCAACCTTGCTGTCTCCTATGATGAGGAGGGAGTAGTTCATCCCCGGGGCTGAGGGCTCTATCGGTAGCTATGTGGTTCACCTCTCTCTCCCATGATGTGATCTTTATGTGATCGTGAGCTTTGTATCATGTTGAACAAATAGATGTTATTATTCAGATGTTATGTGTACTCTAGTGGTGATTATTAAAGTAATCTATTCCTCCTGCTATGGTGTAACAGTGACAGTGCGTGCATCATGGTGGTACTTGGTTTAGGCTATGATTGTGATCTCTTGTGGATTATGAGAATAATTATTGCTATGATAGTATTGAGTGATCTATTCCTCCTTTCATGGTATAATATTGACAGTGTGTGCACCGTGTTAGTACTTGGTCTAAGTTGCAATGATTTCTATCTTGAATTGTGATCTGATTTGGATGTCTCTATGAGTGGTGTTTGTCAAGTACTTGATGAACTTTAAGGGGTGCTTCTGTAGCCACTACACAATGATTAGTGTTATTCAATAGGAGAGTAATTCAGAGTACTATAGTGGAGAGAAGTTGTTTATTTGTTCATTCATGTTATATTGTTGGGAGTGTGTCCACTAGTGAAAGTGTGATCCCTAGGCCTTGTTTCCAAAGCTTTGCACACCATTTACTTGCTATTTTGTTACTTGTTTGCTCGCAGCGATATTTATTTCACATCATGTTTGCTACTTATAATCATCTATACCACTTGTATTTCACTATCTCTTCACCGAACTAGTGCACATATACATCTGACAAGTGTATTGGGTGTGTTGGGGACACAAGAGACTTTCTGTATTGTAATTGTAGGGTTGCTTGAGAGGGATAGCTTTGACCTCTAACCTCCCTGAGTTCGATAAACCTTGGGTGATCCACTTAAGGGAAACTTGCTGCTCTTCTACAAACCTCTGCACTTGGAGGCCCAACAAGTGTCTACAAGAATAGAAGTGCGTAGACATCAAGCTCTTTTCTGGCGCCGTTGCCGGGGAGGTAAGGTAAAGGTACTCGCATCCTCCTGTGTGAGTGCTCGGAGTTATTTCCTTTAGATTCTGCAATTACATCTTTTTGTTTCTTGTTTTTATTTTCACTAGTTAGGCTTAATGGAAAATAAAGAGTTCTTTAGTCTTTTTCCTGAGTTTAGATATGAAGTGTTTGAAGAGAAAATTGAAAATCCTTTGGATCTTATTTCGCATAGCAATGTTATTAGTATGAATGCTTTGGATACCGTTAATGCTAATGCTATAGAAAAGTCTAAGCTTGGGGAAGCTGGTTTTGTTGAGTATGATATTTTTAATCCCCCAGCTTTAGTGGAGAAGGTCTGTTCTGATAATATTTTATCTCCCATATGTGATGTTTCTAATGATGCTTGTGCTCCTCATCCTTTTGAAATACCTATGGAAATTGTTGATCATATTAAGAATAATTGCTATTTAGGAGATGGAACTATCCATCCTGGTGATCATTTGCTTTTTATACATGAATTATGCGAGTTGTTCCAGTGTGCAGGTATTTCAATGAACCAAGTTAAGAAGAAGCTATTCTCTTTGTCACTGAAAGGCAGAGCGGAGGAATGGTATCGGCTGCTTGATGATGGTCCATCTATTGCATGGGAGGAAATTGTGTCTCTCTTTTATTCCAAGTTTTATCCTCCAAGTGAAATTCATAAAGATCGTAATCGGATATATAACTTTTGGCCTCATGAGGGAGAAAGCATTGCCCAAGCGTGGGGAAGATTGAAGTTACTAATGCGTAAATGTCCTATTCATGATCTTCCTCGTAATATTATTATTAATAATTTTTATGCAAGGCCTGCAGGACATTACAAGGACTATCTAGATGCATGCTTTGATTGGTCTTTCACTAGCAAGGATGTCGACACCAAGTGGGGTCTGCTTGAGACAATTCAAAACAATATTGAAGGTTGGGATAGCGACAAAGGTAAAGGATCAGGTATGAATTATGAGTTTGATTGCATTAAGTCTTTCGCTGAAACTGCTAATTTTCAAGAGCTTAGTGCTAAATATGGTCTTGATCCTCAAATTATGGTTGATTGCTTTAAAGCCTTTGCTTCCCATATGAATGTTCCTAAAGGAAATGGGGACGTGTATCATGAACCTTTTAAGGACACTCGCGTAGAAAATGCTGTTGTTGTTGATGATTCCAATAAACATGCCCAAACTTCTAAAAGTCCTATTTCTTATAAGCATGTTAATTTTTGTGGAGTACATAGACCTTGTGAACAGAGTTATAGCAAGGAAGATTATTGTGTCCATCATGCAAATGAAGAAACCCAAATGTGGTACAAGGATATAGGCGAGATCGGTAAGAAGGTTTGTGAGCTTTATCCTTTTCTTTGTAAACATTGCGATGACATAGGTCATTTTAATTTCCAATGCTCAAGCCCTAATAGTTACTCTTCTAGTACCTTAAGTTTATATTGTAATGACAAGATTACTCCCAATCAGCATGATGAGCTCACTTTGTTCTTGGCGTGTGACGAGATATCTAGAAAGATTACTTTGATAGATATGAATGATGTTGATATTAATAGCACCCTTCGTGGTTGTCGTCTCTATTGTGCTAAAGATTGCCTTGCAAATACTTACATACAAAATCTTATAAAACTTGATATTTTGCCAAGCTATGACAGGACTGATAGATGTTTTTATCTTATTAATAGAGAGGAGGAATCCTCCAAAGTTTCTTCTGTTGTTTCTGTCAGCAATCCAGATTTTGTGAAGAAGATGCCTTTCCCTCCTAAAGAATATGTGGAGAACATGCCCTTCAAGTCTCTCCCTCCTAAAGGAGAGAGTAAGAAGAAGAAGAAGAAGAGGAGTAAGAGGCGAGAAGACATGGTATCTTCCCTTAAGCTTTATGATTCTGCTATAGATTATGATAATTCTGATTGGGATGATGTTCCTATGCCTGTTACCTATGTTAGTGATCATGATTGGGAAAAGCACTCCACTTTTGATATTGAAAATCTTTTTGGTACCATTTCTAAAGTTAATAATTGTTGTACCATTAGTGCTATCCATGTTCCTTCTTATGATGATATGTTTGATGAATATGCTTTGCGACAAAGTAGTTCTCTATCCCTTGATGATACTAAGCCTCTAGTTTATGATGATGAGTATAATGTTTTCAATTCACCTACTTTTGAGGAGAAAAATAGTTATGATTACAATATGCCTCCTGTCTTTGATGATTATGGTGATGAGAATAATTATTTTGTTGAATCTGCTCCTACTACAATTGTTCATGTGGGGAGTATTAATCCTTCTATGCATGTGGCTCATGATAGGGATGCTTTATGTGATAGTTATATTGTTAGTTCTATTCATGATGCTACTGATAGTTATTATGAGAGAGGGAAACATGGTTTGATGGATCTCAATAATATTGAGTTTTCCCTCTTTATGTCGCAATTCTTGAAGTTGCACTTGTTTTGCCTTCCTATGCTTTTTGCTTTGCGCTTTTATGACTTGTCTCTTTACAAGACTATTTTTCATAGGAAGTGGTTTAGATTTAAATGTGTTCCATACTTATTTTTTGATGCTCTCTATTGCTTTAAGTTTCTATATGGCGCCTTTGCCTCAAGCTCTTATATGGCGTCCACATGAGCATCTTTGCAAATTACTGCGCCTAGCTCAAAGGCGTTAAAGAAAAGCACTCTTGGGAGATAACCCATTATTTATTATAAGTACTTTTTCTTTTATTTGAGTCTTGGAAGTCATTACCACTGTAATGACTGCTCCTTATCCTTTTTATTTCGTTTTTGTGCCAAGAGAAGCCTCTAATTTGAGTGAGGTAAGATTTGAGGATGTTGCTGTCCTGAAATAGTTTTCGGTGCTGCACCGTAAAAATTCGTGTAAATTATCTGTATATCTTTTGGACCTGCGATTTCTTGTGCATATGCCCCAGGTTATATCCAAACTTTTGTTAGTTGAACACTTTTTGATTTGAGCAACAAAAAATCCCTCAAATATTCGAACTTTGTCAGCTGTTCAGTTTTGACAGATTTCTGCTAATATTTGTGTTTGCCACTTTATCACTTTCTTTTGAGTTCTTTTTATCACGGAACTTTTGGGGAAGTTGCTACAGTAGTATATGCTATATATGTAGTGGTTTTGGGTTGAAACCTGAAGCAAAAAGAGGTTGATTATATGATATGCTTACACTAATGTTGCTAATAGATTTGTGTTTAGTTTTGTATGAAGGAAGTTTTCAAGTGTAGGGATTGGAGAATGATGAGATGAGTTGAAGAATGGACAAAAGCTCAAGCTTGGGGATGCCCCCGAGGCACCCCTTCTTCATCAACAAAAATCAGGTCACCTTTCAAGACACTATATTTTTATTGCTTCATGCATTATGTGTTTTTCTTGGAGCGTCAGTTGTTTTAGTTTTATTAGTTAGTTTAGTTTTGTTTGCTACAATAAATGGTTTGATCACATCATGTTGTTTTGGGAGGGAGATGAACTCCGTTTTTCATTTGCCAAGAACACTCTGTTTTTCACTCTTATCGTTTCAATGAGTGTTCTTTTTTTCTGCTACTGCTTTTGGTTTTCGTTTTTGCCTTGATTTGCATTCAGATCTTCTTATATTTATTTATCAAGGTATATTTTTGCCTCTGATCTTTATTGGTTTTCATCAAAAGAGGTGTCTTTAAAAATTTCAAATGGTGTTGGAAAAGAGAAAAAGCTTTGTGCAAAATAGTGGTACAAGAAGGAGCTTGTGTAGACTGCGGCTTAGGCTTTTTCATGTCATGCTTGATGTCTTTTTGATAGTATGCTTAGTGGTTTTGCTGTAGCATGACTTGTCTCAAATAACTGAGATTGCTTAATGAGCCTTTGAAAAAAATCATGCGTTGTTTTTATTGTATGGAAGCATTATTTTGGTTTTCTCCTTGATGCTTTATTTGGGTTGACTTGGCACATGCTCACACATGTTAGACTCTAACAAAGTCGCCAATAGCCTTCATGATCATTTAGTTTTTGACTTTTGATGCCATCTTATGCTTCTTTTGATGTCGCTTTGTCGCTTTGCATGATTATGGCCATTATTGCTCTCTTAGTTGGTCGCTCCCAGTCTTTTGCTAGCCCTCACCTTGTACTGAGTATGAGCTCTACTCGTGCATCCAACTCCTAAAAGCCAAAGTTTTCCAAAGTGTCCACCATACATACCTACTAGCAATTTGCTATTCCAAGTAAATTTGACTTGCTTTTATTTTCTCTTCAAATTAAACTCTTACCAGTGTTATGCGAAATTTGGTCAGTAAAGCTCTCACGAACCGGAAGGCACACTTTACTTTTTCCTGTTCTTAAAAATTTGACATTGTGGTCTCTTATGTTGAGTTGTTATGCTTGCAAGTTGTAAGTTGGATTCTAGCCCATCCATGCCGTCATGGGGCAAGCTTTCAACATTGCACTTCTTATTTGAGTTGATATCATGATCTTTTGTTTACGGATGCCCGCGGTATGAAATAAATTGGGAATCTTGTGGGGATCATGGAGTTTGTATATGTGTTAGGGAAACGCCGAGCCGCCAATCAAAGCCATGCATAATTCATGGTGGAAATTTGCAGCATACCCATGGTGAACATTCGACGACGCATCTCACAATAAAAAGCTAAACAAAAGGCAAATAAAAGAGATGTCGAGGTGTTCATTGTCTGCTTGTCCTGTCATTTTGGTGTGGGCTTGTTCCATGTCATCGGGCACGGAGGTACCCCATTGGCGGTTCTCAATGATATGCATATACTTACAATGACAAGAGCCTTGCTTGGGACTCTAAGTAAAGTAGCATGAGATTTGGGTACTCGAATTCACGGGACACGAGGTTTTCAACTTATGATTTGTCAAGCATATGCATCATAATTGTTCTCGCATTAACTTTAACCATTCAAGATGCTTATGATGGGGGCAATGAGAGCTCAAAGCCGGTAAGTACCATAATTTTTGAAGGTTATAAAACTTGCAATCACTGCTTCCCTCTGCGAAGGGCCTTTCTTTTACTTTTATGTTGAGTCACCACCTTCTTTCTTTATGCAACATTAAGAGAGCATAGTTGTCATTCTTAGTGTGATATGCATTGTCCCAAAGTTCATTGATTGATTCATGATCATGGTTTCACTTGTTCTTAAATTATTTGTATCTAGTCACCCTCTTAAACTTGAAGGTGTCCTATGCATTTATGTTTTGCTCTCCATGAAGGACAAGCTGAAAACCACTTGTATGTTTTTCCTTATGATTTGAACACACGTTTGACTTTCATTGTTTCATTTTCATGATCTTTTGTTTGTGTTCATTTGCATGTTTACAACATGGTTGCTAAGTTCTTATTGTCAAGATTATATCTTTCATGCCCATGTTTTAAGTTCTTATGATCCCAGCTCACAAATGCTTACATCTATGATCAAGATTGCGTAGGTGCATGTCACCTCAAAAATTATTTCTTTTGTTATCACTTACCTACTCGAGGACGAGCAGGAGTTAAGCTTGGGGATGCTGATACGTCTCAAATGTATCCATAATTTTTGATGCTCCCTGCTTGTTTTTACACCATTTGCCTATTGTTTCGTTACACTTAGTGGCACTTTTATGCATTTTCCGGAACTAACCTATTAACAAGATGCCACAGTGCCAGTTCCATGTTTTCTGCTGTTTTTGTGTTTCAGAGTGATACACAGGAAATATTCTCGGAATTGGACGAAACAAGTTCCTAAAGTCTTATTTTACCCGGGAGCATCCAGACATCCGAAAGAGAGCCAAAGAGGGGCCAGGGCCTGCCCTCACACTAGGGTGGCGCGGCCCAGGCCCTGGCCATGCCACCCATGTGTGAGGAGCCCCTGGCTACCCTCTCGCGACGCCCTTTCGCCTATATAAAGCCTCGGGACGGAAAACCCTAGAGGATTCGGCAATTTTCCAGAAGCAGTTCCGCAGCACCGTCGCCACCGTCGACAAATTTTGGGGGATAGAAGTCTCTATTCCGGCACCGTGCCGGGACGGGGAAGTGCCCCCGGAGCCATCTCCATCCGTCTCCATCGCCGTCTTCGCCGTCTCCATCGACCTCACCACCATCTCCATCAACCTTGCTGTCTCCTATGATGAGGAGGGAGTAGTTCATCCCCGGGGCTGAGGGCTCTACCGGTAGCTATGTGGTTCACCTCTCTCTCCCATGATGTGATCTTTATGTGATCATGAGCTTTGTATCATGTTGAACAAATAGATGTTATTATTCAGATGTTATGTGTACTCTAGTGGTGATTATTAAAGTAATCTATTCCTCCTGCTATGGTGTAACAGTGACAGTGCGTGCATCATGGTGGTACTTGGTTTAGGCTATGATTTTGATCTCTTGTGGATTATGAGAATAATTATTGCTATGATAGTATTGAGTGATCTATTCCTCCTTTCATGGTGTAATATTGACAGTGTGTGAACCGTGTTAGTACTTGGTCTAAGTTGCAATGATTTCTATCTTGAATTGTGATCTGATTTGGATGTCTCTATGAGTGGTGTTTGTCAAGTACTTGATGAACTTTAAGGGGTGCTACTGTGGCCACTACACAATGATTAGTGTTATTCAATAGGAGAGTAATTCAGAGTACTATAGTGGAGAGAAGTTGTTTATTTGTTCATTCATGTTATATTGTTGGGAGTGTGTCCACTAGTGAAAGTATGATCCCTAGGCCTTGTTTCCAAAGCTTTGCACACCATTTACTTGCTATTTTGTTACTTGTTTGCTCGCAGCGATATTTATTTCACATCACGTTTGCTACTTATAATCATCTATACCACTTGTATTTCACTATCTCTTCGCCGAACTAGTGCACATATACATCTGACAAGTGTATTGGGTGTGTTGGGGACACAAGAGACTTTCTGTATCGTAATTGCAGGGTTGCTTGAGAGGGATAGCTTTGACCTCTAACCTCCCTGAGTTCGATAAACCTTGGGTGATCCACTTAAGGGAAACTTGCTGCTGTTCTACAAACCTCTGCACTTGGAGGCCCAACAAGTGTCTACAAGAATAGAAGTGCATAGGCATCATTGACATAGGAGCTTCTTCACCTAGCAGCAACATGGAACCTGCACACAACACAACCAAGAACTTTGCTCCCAACTTACGATGAGGTTGTCAATCTCACCGGTTTGCTATAAACAAAGGATTGAGTGTATCAAGTGTTAAAAGGTAATAGTATGCAAGAATGTAAATAGAGCGAGTAAAAGTAAACGGTAATAGCAATGTAAAGGAAATTGGTCTGGGTCCACAGTTCACTAGCGGTGTCTCTCCATAAGATAAATAACAACATGCTGGGTAAACAAATTACAGCTGGGCAATTGATAGAATAAAGATAATGTACATATGTCATGAGGATCACTATGAGATTCACTCTCGGCATTATGACAAAATACATAGACCACCATCCAACTGCATCTATGACTAAAAATCCACTCGCGGGGAGTCATCCGAGTACCCTTTGAGTATTAAGTTGCGAACAACAGATAATTGCATTAAGTGAAGTGCGTAATGTAAACAAAGCAAATGTCCTTGGACACAAGAGTGTTGTTTTCTCCCTAGTGGCAACAGCACATCTACAACCTTAGAGGTTTCTGTCACTCCCCTAGATTACTAGAGGCATGAACCCAACTATCGAGCATAAATAATCCCTCTTGGAGTCACTAGCATCTACTCGGCCAAGATATCTACTAGCAACAGAGAGCATGCAAGATCATAAACAATATAGAGATAACATAAGATATACCAATACTCATCAGATATCAACAAATACAACATGTAGAATTTCATAAAGATGATCTTGATCATGTAGGGCAGCTCACAAGATCTAAACATGAAGCACATGGCAGAGGAGACAACCATCTAGCTACTGCTATGGACCCATAGTCCAAGGTAG
The DNA here is from genome assembly GCA_007115705.1 of Dactylis glomerata. Taxonomy (NCBI): domain Eukaryota; kingdom Viridiplantae; phylum Streptophyta; class Magnoliopsida; order Poales; family Poaceae; genus Dactylis; species Dactylis glomerata. The sequence goes on along the minus strand of QXEO01000464.1, from coordinate 2,416,734 downwards.
ACTACTCACACATCACTCCGGAGGTGACCATGGTGGTGGAGAAGGCCTCTGACAGGGATTCTCCTCTCTGGCAGGGTGCTGGGAAGAGCTCCTAGATCCTCCCGATCTCACGACGATGATGGTGGTGGCTTGCAGTATGTTTTGAGGAAAAGCGATCCGTCCTTTAGGTCTTTCCCATCGAGTGGAATATATAGGTGGAAGGACAGCGTCAGGAGGTGGGCCAGGTGGCCTCACCCCCTGGTGGTGCATGCCAGGGGTAGGCCGTGCCACCCTAGGGTGAGCCGAGCCCTTGGCTCCCCTCCGTCTCATCTCCAGACTTCGTGACACCTCGGGGAAAATAGAAGGTTTAACTTTTGTTTCGTCCTATTCCGAGAATATTTCATGTGTAGCTTTTCTGAAACACAAAAACAGCAGAAAATAGAGAACTAGCACTGTGGCATATCGTGAATAGGTTAGTTCCGGAAAATGCATAAAAACACCATGAAGTGTAACAAAACACAAAGCAAATGGTGTATAAACAAGCATGGAGCATCAAAAATTATAGATACGTTTGAGACATATCATTGCCCTGCGGATACGCCAAAAGAACATTTTATCGGGTTAAGCTTGAGCTTATACCTATTTAGGTTGTCGAAGGTTTCCGTCAAATCACTAATTAAGGACTCCTCCTTTCTTGTGGTGATGACCATGTCATCGATGTACACCTGGATGTTGCATCCTATTTGACTTTTAAGGCAGTTTTGCATCATCTGCTGGTAATTTGCTCCCACGTTTTTGAGGATGAAAGGCATGACTTGATAGCAGAACACGCCGTATGGTGTGATAAAAGCTATTTTTTCTTCGTCTGCCTTCTTCAACTTGATCTAGTTATAGCCAGAATATGCATCCAATAAGGAAAGCCTAATGCACCCCACCGTTGAGTCTATTCCCTGATCAATGCGAGGTAGCAAAAAGGGATCCTTGGGACAATGTTTGTTGAGAGATGTGTAGTCAACACATACTCTTTGTATGTCTGTATTTTTCTTGGGGATGATAACTGGGTTGGATACCCAAGTTGATCCTTTGATTTCTCTGATGAATCCTGTGTTTTCTAGCCTATGTAGTTTGGATGCTATTGCTTTTCTTTTGGGTTCATTGAACCATCACAGAGGTTGCTTGACTGGTTTTGCTTTTGGATCCACATTTAGTGCATGCTCGATGAGTTCCCTTGGCACCCCTAGAATGTCTGAAGGACACCAGGCAAAGATTTCCCAGCGCTCATGGAGGAACTCGATGAGCGCACTTTCCTATGCAGGTTCCAAGTTTACCGCTATAGAGGTAGTTTTGCTTGGGTCCGTAGGGTGGACCTGAATTTTCTTTGAGTCTTGGGTTCCATCGAAAGCCTAATCTGGCAGGGATCGACCGATGTCGGGTAGCACATTGTGATCAGTTTCACCCTTGATTCTTGCATATTCAGCTGTCATGCCGAAGGTTTGTGCCATCCTATTGAATTCTCTGTCACAAGTGTTGGATACATCAAAACTGCCTTGTACCATGATCGTCCCTTTAGGTCCTAGGATTTTTAGTGTTAAATATGCGTAATGAGGGACTGCCATGAATTTTGCAAATGCTGATCACCCCAGGATTGCATGATACTGCGAACACCAGTCCATTACTTTGAACTCTAACGTTTCTCTGCGTTAATTGCCACTATCGCTAAAACAAACATCGAGTTCTATTTCCCGAGGGGGTAGTTTGCATTCCCTGGTACTATTCCATGGAAGGAGCAATCCATCAGCTTCAGGCTTTCCAACGAGATGCTCATTGCTCTTAGAATTCTTGCGTATATTAAGTTTATGCCACTTCCTCCATCCATGAATACTTGCCCAATGTCGTATCCTCCTATTTGTGCCTTCAACACCATTGGCGCGTGCCCTGGTGCTACTCGTGTGATGATAACGTGGAGCAGATGTCCTTGTGCGTGGTGATGACCAGCCCGTTGGGAACCCCAAGAGGAAGGTATGATGAGTGTAGCGGCAAGTTTTCCCTCAGTTAAGAAACCAAGGTTTATCGTTCAGGAGAAGGGAGACGGTGACGACTGAAGGTGATGCAGACTGGCTTAATGACACTCCAACAAGGGCACCATTAACGATTCTTGTTGACTCGTCTTCCGCCAATAGCAACGCGGAACCTGCACACACACAAACAAATACTTTGTTCCCAACTTACGATGAGGTTGTCAATCTCACCGGTTTGCTTGAAACAAAGGTTATGGGCGTATCGAGTGGAAAATAGTAGAGTATATGCGAGTAAAGTAAACAGTGCGGGAAAAGTAAACAGGTGATTGCAATATGATTAAAATAGGACCGGGGTCCACAGTTCACTAGTGGTGTCTCTCCATAGATAAATAACATGCTGGGTAAACAAATTACAGTTGGGCAATTGATAGAATAGAGCTAACGTGATATGTCAAGAAGATCACTATGAGATTTACTCTGGGCATTACAACAAAATACATAGACCGTCATCCAACTGCATCTATGACTAATAATCCACCCCCGGGGATATCAATCCGAACACCCTAGAAGTATTAAGTTGCGAACAACAGATAATTGCATTAAGCAAAGTGTGTAATGTAAACAAAGCATATGCCCTTGAGCATATGAATGTTGTTTTCTCCCTAGTAGCAACAGCACATCTACCACCTTAGAGGTTTCTGTCACTCCCCTAGGTGAAATAGAGATATGAACCCACTATCGAGCATAAATACCCCCTCTTGGAGTCACTAGCACCTACTCGGCCAAGATAGCTACTAACAACGGAGAGCATGCAAGATCATAAACAACATAGAGATAACATAAGATATAATTCAGCGCAGCGACTTAATCATAAACACCAATATTCATCGGATCCCAACAAACCAACATCATAGAATTACATAACAGTGATCTCAATCATGTAGGGCAGCTCATGAGATCTAAACATGAAGCACATGGTGGAGAAGACAACCATCTAGGTACTGCTATGGACCCATAGTCCAAGGTAGACTACTCACTCATCGCTCCGGAGGAAATCATGGTGATGAAGGAGACCTCCGGTGGCGATTCCCCTCTCCGGCAGGGTGCCGGGAAGAGCTTCTGGACCCTCCTGATCTTCGGGTCGACGGCGGCGGTGGATCGCGATGTATTCTAGAAAACTGATCAGGCCCTTAGGTTTTTCTCGTCAGGGGGTATATGTAGGCAAAGGGGGGCTGTCAGAGGTGGAGCCACGGGCCCTCACATGGGGGTGGCGCGGCCAGGGGCCAGGCCGCGCTGCCCCTATGTGTGGGGGCCTCGTGGCCCCCCTCCGTTAGGTCTTCGGATGTTTGGGAGCTCCCCGGTGAAATATGACTTCGGATGTTTCATCCAATTCCGAGAATATTTCCTGTGTATCACTTCTGAAACACAAAAACAGCAGAAAACAGGAACTGGCACTGTGGCACTTCGTTAATAGGTTAGTTCCAGAAAATGCATAAAAATGCCACTAAGTGAAACGAAACAATGGGCAAATGGTGTAAAACAAAGCATGGAGCATCAAAAATTATAGATACGTTTGAGACGTATCAAGCATCCCCAAGCTTAACTCCTGCTCGTCCTCGAGTAGGTAAGTGATAACAAAAGAATAATTTTTGAGATGACATGCACCTACACAATCTTGATCATATATGTAAGCATTGATGAGCTGGGATCAATAGAACTTAAAACATGGGCATGAAGATATAATCATGACAATAAGAACTTAGCAACCATGTTGTAAACATGCAAATGAACACAAACAAAAGATCATGATAATGAAACAATGAAAGTCAAACGTGTGTTCAAATCATAAGGAAAACATAAAAGTGGTTTTCAGCTTGTCCTTCATGGAGAGCAAAACATAAATGCATAGGACACCTCAAAGTTTAAGAGGGCGACTAGATACAAATAATGTAAGAACAAGTGAAACCAATCATTATGAGTCAATCAATGAACCTTGGGACAATGCATATCACACTAAGAATGACAACTATGCTCTCCTAGTGGTGCATAAAGAAAGAAGGTGGTGACTCAACATAAAAGTAAAAGAAAGGCCCTTCGCAGAGGGAAGCAGTGATTGCAAGTTTTATAACCTTCAAAAATTATGGTACTTACCGGCTTTGAGCTCTCATTGCCCCCATCATAAGCATCTTGAATGGTTAAAGTTAATGCGAGAACAATTATGATGCATATGCTTAACAAATCATAAGTTGAAAACCTCGTGTCCCGTGAATACGAGTACCCAAACCTCATGCTACTTTACTTAGAGTCCCAAGCAAGGCTCTTGTCATTGTAAGTATATGCATATCATTGAGAACCGCCAATGGGGTACCTCCGTGCCTGATGACATGGAACAAGCCCACACCAAAATGACAGGACAAGCAGACAATGAACACCTCGACATCTCTTTTATTTACCATTTGTTTAGCTTTTTATTATGAGATGCGTCGTCGAATGTTCATTATGGGTATGCTGCAAATTTCCACCATGAATTATGCATGGCTTAGATTGGCGGCCCGGCGTTTCCCTAACACATATACAAACTCCATGATCCCCACAAGATTCCCAATTCATTTCACACCGCGGGCATCCATAAACAAAAGATCACGATATCAACTCAAATAAGAAGTGCAATGTTGAAAGCTTGCCCCATGACGGCATGGATGGGCTAGTCTCCAACTTACAACTTGCAAGCATAACAACTCAGCATAAAAGACCACAATGTCAAATTTTTAAGAACAGGAAAAAGTAAAGTGTGCCTTCCGGTTCGTGAGAGCTTTACTGACCGAATTTCGCATAACACTGGTAAGAGTTTAATTTGAAGAGAATATAAAAGCAAGTCAAATTTACTTGGAATAGCAAATTGCTAGTAGGTATGTATGGTGGACACTTTGGAAAACTTTGGCTTTTAGGAGTTAGATGCACGAGTAGAGCTCATACTCAGTACAAGGTGAGGGCTAGCAAAAGACTGGGAGCGACCAACTAAGAGAGCAATAATGGCCATAATCATGCAAAGCGACAAAGCGACATTAAAAGAAGCATAAGATGGCATCAAAAGTCAAAAACTAAATGATCATGAAGGCTATTGGCGACTTTGTGAGAGTCTAACATGTGTGAGCATGCGCCAAGTCAACCCAAATAAAGCATCAAGGAGAAAACCAAAATAATGCTTCCATATAATAAAAACAACGCATGATTTTTCAAAGGCTCATTAAGCAATCTCAGTTATTTGAGACAAGTCATGCTACAGCAAAACCACTAAGCATACTATCAAAAAGACATCTAGCATGGCATGAAAAAGCCTAAGCCGCAGTCTACACAAGCTCCTTCTTGTACCACTATTTTGCACAAAGCTTTTTCTCTTTTCCAACACCATTTGAAATTTTTAAAGACACCTCTTTTGATGAATACCAATAAAGTTCAGAGGCAAAAATACACCTTGATGAAAAGATATGACAAGATCTGAATGCAAATCAAGACGAAAACGAAAACCAAAAGCAGTAGCAGAAAAAGTAGAACGCTTGATTTTAAATAAGAGTGAAAACTAGAGCGTTCTTTGCAAATGAAAACGAGTACATCTCCTCCAAAGCAAATTTGTTGGGGTCCAACCATTTATTGCAGCAAACAAAGAAACTAAACAACCTAAGAAAACTAAAACAACTGACGCTCTAAGAAAAACACATAGTGCATGAAGCAATAAAAATATAGTGTTTTGAAAGGTGACCTAATTTTTGCCGATGAAGAAGGGGTGCCTCGGGGGCATCCCCAAGCTTTGACGCTTGTACTTCTTGGATATTTCTTGGGGTTCTGGGCATCCCCAAGCTTGAGCTTTTGTCCATTCTTCAACTCATCTCATCATTCTCCAATCCCTACACTTGAAAACTTCCTTCATACAAAACTAAACACAATTCTATTAGCAACATTAGTGTAAGCATAAAATATATTCAACCTCTTTTAACTTCAGGTTTCAACCCAAAACCACCACATATAAAGTATATACTACTGTAGCAACTTCCACAAGAGTTCCATGATAAAAAAGAACTCAAAAGAAAGCGATAAAGTGGCAAAAACGAATATTGGCAGAAATCTGTCAAAACTGAACAGCTGACAAAGGACGAATTTTTGAGGGATTTTATGTTGCTCAAATCAAAAAGTGTTCAACTAAGAAAAGTTTGGATATAACCTGGGGCATAAGCACAAGAAATTTCAGGTCCAAAAGATATACAGTGATTTTTCACGAATTTTTACGGTGCAGCACCGAAAACAGTTTCAGGACAGCAATTTCCCCAAATCTTTACCTCACTCAAATTAGAGGCTTCTCTTGGCACAAAACGAAATAAACAAGATAAGGAGCGGTCATTACAGTAGTAATGACTTCCAAGACTCAAATAAAAGAAAAAGTACTGAAAGTAAACATTGGGTTATCTCCCAAGAGTGCTTTTCTTTTACGCCTTTGAGCTAGGCGCAGAAAAGCGCGAATCAAGTAATATCGATAGATGAAGTGCTAGTTACCTCAGTAGGCTCTTTGTAGGTCCCCGAAGATGATTCAACCTGCAAGTCACCCTTAGTGGAACTAAGAGTCTTACCAATTTTAAGAACATATTGAGATTTAAGCGCAGAAACCTTAGGAACATACATGAATTTTTGCTCTTTTCCAACAAACACTTTCTCCTTCTTAAATTTAAGAGAAGAAAAGATCAAGCTAAGAGTCTCCATAGACTCCTCTAGTCTACCAATCCTCAAGTTTTGATTGTCATGAGTAGTGCTAGCCTCTAAAATGGTAATTCTCTTACCCATGTTTTCTATTAATTCACTAACGTGGCTAGCATTTTCTAGGATACTTGGCAAACTTTTCTCTAAAGAGCTGAGCTTTTCTACCACCTCCTCCAAGGTGGTTTCAGTTTTGGAAACATGAATAGGTGGTACTCCCACTAAACTTTCAATTATAGTGCATGCTTCTCCAGCGGGAGTACCCAGAAAATTACCTCCTGTAAGAGTATCAAGAACATACCTATTCCAGCTAGATATACCAACATAAAAATTTCTAAGGAGGATCGTGGTGGAGTGCTTTTTGGTACACCTATGATGAGCATTGTTAATACGGTACCAGGCATCTTGTAAACTTTCTCCCCCTTGTTGCTTGAAACTACGAACTTCTACTTCAGGATTACTCATTTTAACAAAACTAAAAGAAGATAAATAAAACAACTACCAAGGATTCTAATTTTTTTGGGTTTTTGATATAAAAGCAATGCAGGTAAATAAATAAAGTAAAGCAAAACAAATAACAAAGTAAAGAATGTGTGTGCGAAGAACTCCCCTCGCAGAAGTCTTCTCTCTTCCCCAGCAACGGCGCCAGAAAAGAACCTGCTAACTGTGGTGATGGCGCCAGAATAGAGCTGGTGGCGTGTTGATGATGTGGAGCAGATGTCCTTGTGCGTGGTGATGACCAGCCCGTTGGGAACCCCAAGAGGAAGGTATGATGAGTGTAGTGGCAAGTTTTCCCTCAGTTAAGAAACCAAGGTTTATCGTTCAGGAGAAGGGAGACGGTGACGACTGAAGGTGATGCAGACTGGCTTAATGACACTCCAACAAGGGCGCCGTTAACGATTCTTGTTGACTCGTCTTCCGCCAATAGCAACGCGGAACCTGCACACACACAAACAAATACTTTGTTCCCAACTTACGATGAGGTTGTCAATCTCACTGGTTTGCTTGAAACAAAGGTTATGGGCGTATCGAGTGGAAAATAGTAGAGTATATGCAAGTAAAGTAAACAGTGCGGGAAAAGTAAACAGGTGATTGCAATATGATTAAAATAGGACCGGGGTCCATAGTTCACTAGTGGTGTCTCTCCATAGATAAATAACATGCTGGGTAAACAAATTACAGTTGGGCAATTGATAGAATAGAGCTAACGTGATATGTCAAGAAGATCACTATGAGATTTACTCTGGGCATTACAACAAAATACATAGACCGTCATCCAACTGCATCTATGACTAATAATCCACCCCCGGGGATATCAATCCGAACACCCTAGAAGTATTAAGTTGCGAACAACAGATAATTGCATTAAGCAAAGTGTGTAATGTAAACAAAGCATATGCCCTTGAGCATATGAATGTTGTTTTCTCCCTAGTAGCAACAGCACATCTACCACCTTAGAGGTTTCTGTCACTCCCCCAAGTGAAATAGAGATATGAACCCACTATCGAGCATAAATACCCCCTCTTGGAGTCACTAGCAACTACTCGGCCAAGATAGCTACTAACAACGGAGAGCATGCAAGATCATAAACAACATAGAGATAACATAAGATATAATTCAGCGCAGCGACTTAATCATAAACACCAATATTCATCGGATCCCAACAAACCAACATCATAGAATTACATAACAGTGATCTCAATCATGTAGGGCAGCTCATGAGATCTAAACATGAAGCACATGGTGGAGAAGACAACCATCTAGCTACTGCTATGGACCCATAGTCTAAGGTAGACTACTCACACATCGCTCCGGAGGCAATCATGGCGATGAAGGAGACCTCCGGTGGCGATTCCCCTCTCCGGCAGGGTGCCGGGAAGAGCTTCTGGACCCTCCTGATCTTCGGGTCGATGGCGGCGGCGGATCGCGATGTATTCTGGAAAACTGATCGGGCCCTTAGGTTTTTCTCGTCAGGGGGTATATGTAGGCGAAGGGGGCTGTCAGAGGTGGAGCCACGGGCCCTCATACGGGGGTGGCGCGGCCAGGGGCCAGGCCACGCCGCCCCTGTGTGTGGGGGCCTCGTGGCCCCCCTCCGTCAGGTCTTCGGATGTTTGGGAGCTCCCCGGTGAAATATGACTCCAGGAACTTGTTTCGTCCAATTCCGAGAATATTTCCTGTGTATCACTTCTGAAACACAAAAACAACAGAAAACAGGAACTGGCACTGTGGCACTTCGTTAATAGGTTAGTTCCGGAAAATGCATAAAAATGCCACTAAGTGTAACAAAACAATGGGCAAATGGTGTAAAACAAAGCATGGAGCATCAAAAATTATAGATACGTTTGAGACGTATCACCTGGCCTGGGCACCTTCCTTGGATGATCTGCTTTGCTAAACTTGACTAGTTGGTCGGACCACCTCAAGTACTCTGTAGTGGTTGGTGGTGATGATATTGCTAGGTTTACTTGCCTTGATATACTCTTCTACTCTTTCTTGGATTTTGGCACTAGCTGGATCATTGCGGATATGTATACTTTTGATTCCAGATGTTTTGCAAGACATTGCATTTGATATCCTTGACTTGTACTCCTTCCTTCCTGACATGCTCCTTAGTTCGGATTCAGAGCGCCTTGCAATCTTAGGAATGTTCTACAGTCCTTCATCTGGTGATTAGAAACTCTCTTCCCATCCAAATACGCATATTGAATGCGACAGGGGCCATGGAGCATGTCTTCGGCCGACGGGCCGTAGTACTTTGGCTTTTCTTCTCCACGACTGCTTCTGCCTTGAAATCCCTGCTTTCGTAGCCTTCCTCGTCCCTTCTTTCGTATCCTGCGGCTACCTAATTTCACCTTGTGCACCTATCCTCATTGTGAGACCTTCGCCTTTGCCTGCTTGCTCTATCGACTTCTGGTGAATGTGCCCTTTTGTTGTTGTACACATCTTCTCCATCAGCGAATTTGTTTGCCAATTCCATTAATTCTGATACTGTCATGGCTTTGTTCTCCCTAACTCTTCCACGAGGTCCAAACGGTGAAGGCCGGCCAAAAAAGCATCTACTGCCCGCTCATCGGAGACGTCTTCCACATAGTTTTTGATTATACTCCACCATTGTATTTACGAATGCAGAGTTTCGTCCTTCCTCTGTATGCATGATTGACTTCTTCTAGCGGCGCTGGATGTTTGTATGTTGAATGAAAGCTTCTTATGAATTGACTCTCTAGTTCTCCCCAACTTCCAATGGAATCATTGGGTAGAGTGCTTAACCAAGACCGTGCTACGCCGATGAGGTGTAACTGCAAGGTTTGCATCGCATTGCGCTCATTCCTCTGAGTATTTGTACTACTTGTAGGTAGTATAATAACCATAGTCCAGGTTCTTGTGACCCATCATACTTTTGCTAATTGTGTGGTAGTTTGAATCCTTTGGGTACTCGCGTTCTGCTAACCCTTCGGATAAAGCATAGCGCGCCCATCTCTTTTTCATCGTCCTCACAATTTTCTTATTTCCACACGTAGCGCGCGTTGTTTACTCTTGCTTGAGCTATGATATTCCTTGCATCCTCCCTTCGTGCCTGCTAACTGTGGTGATGGCGCCAGAAAAGAACTGATGGCGTGTTGATGATGTGGAGCAGACGTCCTTGTGCGTGGTGATTGACCAGCCCGTTGGGAACCCCAAGAGGAAGGTATGATGAGTGTAGCGGCTAGTTTTCCCTCAGTTATGAAACCAAGGTTTATCGATCAGGAGAAGAGAGACGGTGACGACTGAAGGTGTTTGTGGAACCTGCACACACACAAACAAATACTTTGTTCCCAACTTGCGATGAGGTTGTCAATCTCACCGGTTTGCTTGAAACAAAGGTTATGAGCGTATCGAGTGGAAAACAGTAGATTATATGCAAGTAAATAAACAGTGCGGGAAAAGTAAACAGTTGATTGCAATATGATTAAAATAGGACCGGGATCCACAGTTCACTAGTGGTGTCTCTCCATAGATAAATAACATGCTGGGTAAACAAATTACAGTTGGGCAATTGATAGAATAGAGCTAACGTGATATGTCAAGAAGATCACTATGAGATTTACTCTGGGCATTACAACAAAATACATAGACCGTCATCCAACTGCATCTATGACTAATAATCCACCCCCGGGGATATCAATCCGAACACCCTAGAAGTATTAAGTTGCGAACAACAGATAATTGCATTAAGCAAAGTGTGTAATGTAAACAAAGCATATGCCCTTGAGCATATGAATGTTGTTTTCTCCCTAGTAGCAACAGCACATCTACCACCTTAGGGGTTGCTGTCACTCCCCTAGGTGAAATAGAGACATGAACCCACTATCGAGCATAAATACCCCCTCTTGGAGTCACTAGCAACTACTCGGCCAAGATAGCTACTAACAACGGAGAGCATGCAAGATCATAAACAACATAGAGATAATATAAGATATAATTCAGCGCAGCGACTTAATCATAAACACCAATATTCATCGGATCCCAACAAACCAACATCATACAATTACATAACGATGATCTCAATCATGTAGGGCAGCTCATGAGATCTAAACATGAAGCACATGGTGGAGAAGACAACCATCTAGCTACTGCTATGGACCCATAGTCCAAGGTAGACTACTCACTCATCGCTCCGGAGGCAATCATGGCGATGAAGGAGACCTCCGGTGGCGATTCCCCTCTCCGGCAGGGTGCCGGGAAGAACTTCTGGACCCTCCCGATCTTCGGGTCGACGGCGGCGGCGGATCGCGATGTATTCTAGAAAACTGATCGGGGCCTTAGGTTTTTCTCGTCAGGGGGTATATGTAGGCGAAGGGGCGATGTCAGAGGGGGTCCCACGGAGCCTCACACGTGGCTGGCGCGGCCAGGCCCCTGGCCGCGCCGCCTGTGTGTGTGGGGCCCACGTGGCCCTACTCCTTCTCTCCTTCGGATGTCTCGAAGCTTCCCCGTGAAATATGACTTCTGGAACTTGTTTCGTCCAATTCCAAGAATATTTCCTGTGTATCACTTCTGAAACACAAAAACAGCAGAAAACTGGAAACTGGCACTGTGGCACTTCGTTAATAGGTTAGTTCTGGAAAATGCATAAAAATGCCACTAAGTGTAACGAAACATTGGGCAAATGGTGTAAAACAAAGCATGGAGCATCAAAAATTATAGATACGTTTGAGACGTATCAAGCATCCCCAAGCTTAACTCCTGCTCATCCTCGAGTAGGTAAGTGATAACAAAGAATAATTTTTGAGGTGACATGCACCTACACAATCTTGATCATATATGTAAGCCTTGATGAGCTGGGATCAATAGAACTTAAAACATGGGCATGAAGATATAATCATGACAATAAGAACTTAGCAACCATGTTGTAAACATGCAAATGAACACAAACAAAAGATCATGGTAATGAAACAATGAAAGTCAAATGTGTGTTCAAATCATAAGGAAAAACATACAAGTGGTTTTCAGCTTGTCCTTCATGGAGAGCAAAACATAAATGCATAGGACACCTCAAAGTTTAAGAGGGCGACTAGATACAAATAATTTAAGAACAAGTGAAACCAAGCATTATGAGTCAATCAATGAACCTTGGGACAATGCATATCACACTAAGAATGACAACTATGCTCTCCTAGTGGTGCATAAAGAAAGAAGGTGGTGACTCAACATAAAAGTAAAAGAAAGGCCCTTCGCAGAGGGAAGCAGTGATTTAGCATGTGCTAGAGCTTTTCATTTTGTAAAACAGAGATAAAAACTTGATTTTGGGAGGTGGTTGTCTTTGTCAACGACTGGCAATGGGGTTCTTACTATCTTCCATACAAAAATAAAGCAAGTTTTTGAGAGAGAGATTGGCACTTTGGTGCTCTTTTTATAAAACTTGGCACTCCTCCCCACCTTTTCCTTTCACATACCATGGCTAACCGATTCCATCGGGTGCCCACCAACATTCACATTCTTGGAGGAGTGCCTTTTTTTCTTCTTTTTTTCTCTTTTTTTTCTTTTTGGAATAAGCAATATGGAAGATAGCAAATCCGACCACTACGTCCCCATGAGCTGAAAACAGTGTCACAAAACGAGAAGTATTTTGAAGGTTTTTGAAAGGTAGCACACGAAAATTTTACTTTGGAATGGCTTACAAATACCATGCATAGGAATTTATAGTGGACACAATGGCAAACTTTGGCTTTTAGGAGTTGGATGCACGAGTAGAGCTCATACTCAGTACAAGGCGAGGGCTAGCAAAAGATTGGGAGCGACCAACTAAGAGAGCAATAATGGCCATAATCATGCAAAGCGAGAAAGCGACATTAAAAGAAGCATAAGATGGCATCAAAAGTCAAAAACTAAATGATCATGAAGGCTATTGGCGACTTTGTGAGAGTCTAACATGTGTGAGCATGCGCCAAGTCAACCCAAATAAAGCATCAAGGAGAAAACCAAAATAATGCTTCCATATAATAAAAACAATGCATGATTTTTTCAAAGGCTCATTAAGCAATCTCAGTTATTTGAGACAAGTCATGCTACAGCAAAACCACTAAGCATACTATCAAAAAGACATCTAGCATGACATGAAAAAGCCTAAGCCGCAGTCTACACAAGCTCCTTCTTGTACCACTATTTTGCACAAAGCTTTTTCTCTTTTCCAACACCATTTGAAATTTTTATAAACACCTCTTTTGATGAAAACCAATAAAGTTCAGAGGCAAAAGTACACCTTGATGAAAAGATATGACAAGATCTGAATGCAAATCAAGGCGAAAACGAAAACCAAAAGCAGTAGCAGAAAAAGATGAACGCTCGATTTAAATAAGAGTGAAAACTAGAGCGTTCTTTGCAAATGAAAACGAGTACATCTCCTCCAAAGGGAATTTGTTGGGGTCCAACCATTTATTGCAGCAAACAAACAAACTAAACAAACAACCTAAGAAAACTAAAACAACTGACGCTCCAAGAAAAACACATAGTGCATGAAGCAATAAAAATATAGTGTTTTGAAAGGTGACCTGATTTTTGCCGATGAAGAATGGGTGCCTCGGGGGCATCCCCAAGCTTTGACGCTTGTACTTCTTGGATATTTCTTGGGGTGCTGGGCATCCCCAAGCTTGAGCTTTTGTCCATTCTTCAACTCATCTCATCATTCTCCAATCCCTACACTTGAAAACTTCCTTCATACAAAACTAAACACAATTCTATTAGCAACATTAGTGTAAGCATAAAATATATTCAACCTCTTTTAACTTCATGTTTCAACCCAAAACCACCACATATAAAGTATATACTACTGTAGCAACTTCCACAAGAGTTCCATGATCAAAGAGAACTCAAAAGAAAGCGATAAAGTGGCAAAAACAAATATTGGCAGAAATCTGTCAAAACTGAACAGCTGACAAAGGACGAATTTTTGAGAGATTTTCTGTTACTCAAATCAAAAAGTGTTCAACTAACGAAAGTTTGGATATAACCTGGGGCATAAGCACAAGAAATTTCAGGTCCAAAAGATATACAGTTATTTTATACGAATTTTTACGGTGCAGCACCGAAAACAGTTTCAGGACAGCAATTTCCCCAAATCTTTACCTCACTCAAATTAGAGGCTTCTCTTGGCACAAAAACGAAATAAACAAGATAAGGAGTGGTCATTACAGTAGTAATGACTTCCAAGACTCAAATAAAAGAAAAAGTACTGAAAGTAAACATTGGGTTATCTCCCAAGAGTGCTTTTCTTTAACGCCTTTGAGCTAGGCGCAGAAAAGTGCGAATCAAGTAATATCAGCAGAAGCATTAAGGTTAACAGCAGAGGTCTTATCAATAAAGCATTGTATTTCATCCACATAAGTTTGAGAAGACCCCCTGTGATCATGCTTGGGTAAACTATTTTCATCAAAAAGATTCTCAGGACAGATCCAAGCAAAATTATTTTCGAAAGCTTCACTCAATCCCAAAAGCTTGAAAGGTATAGGTATCTTGAGTTCCTCATCATTAGTATCAACAACCTTTATAGGCGAACCAAGTTTATTAAAACGTTTAAGAACCTTTCTAGCTTCAATAACGACATCCTTAAATTCTAAGCGCAAAGTTTCTAAGATAAAAGCTTTCTTTTCGGGATCCTCTATTTCATGAAGTTTAAGGAACATGTATTGCATAAAAGGATTAAGACTAGCAAACCTAGTTTCCAACATGTCAATCAAATAAACAGAAGCAACCTCAATACTAGGAGCAAGCTCAACCCAAGATTTTTCCTCGTCTTCCTCATGCATACTAATGTGACTAAAGAACTCCTCAATGTTACTTTTGCCAATAATAGAACCACTACCTACAGAGAGGTCCTCCAGAACGAACTTAGGGATAGACATGATAAACTAAAAGCAAAGAAATAACAACTACCAAGGATTCTAATTTTTTTGGGTTTTTGATATAAAAAGCAATGTAGGTAAATAAATGAAATAAAGAAAAACAAATAACAAAGTAAAGAATGTGTGTGCGAAGAACTCCCCTCACAGAAGTCTTCTCTCTTCCCCGGCAACGGCGCCAGAAAAGAAGCTGCTAACTGTGGTGATGGCGCCAGAAAAGAACTGATGGCGTGTTGATGATGTGGAGCAGACGTCCTTGTGTGTGGTGATTGACCAGCCCGTTGGGAACCCCAAGAGGAAGGTATGATGAGTGTAGCGGCTAGTTTTCCCTCAGTTATGAAACCAAGGTTTATCGATCAGGAGAAGAGAGACGGTGACGACTGAAGGTGTTTGTGGAACCTGCACACACACAAACAAATACTTTGTTCCCAACTTGCGATGAGGTTGTCAATCTCACTGGTTTGCTTGAAACAAAGGTTATGAGCGTATCGAGTGGAAAACAGTAGATTATATGCGAGTAAATAAACAGTGCGGGAAAAGTAAATAGTTGATTGCAATATGATTAAAATAGGACCGAGATCCACAGTTCACTAGTGGTGTCTCTCCATAGATAAATAACATGATGGGTAAACAAATTACAGTTGGGCAATTGATAGAATAGAGCTAACGTGATATGTCAAGAAGATCACTATGAGATTTACTCTAGGCATTACAACAAAATACATAGACCGTCATCCAACTGCATCTATGACTAATAATCCACCCCCGGGGATATCAATCCGAACACCCTAGAAGTATTAAGTTGCGAACAACAGATAATTGCATTAAGCAAAGTGTGTAATGTAAACAAAGCATATGCCCTTGAGCATATGAATGTTGTTTTCTCCCTAGTAGCAACAGCACATCTACCACCTTAGGGGTTGCTGTCACTCCCCTAGGTGAAATAGAGACATGAACCCACTATCGAGCATAAATACCCCCTCTTGGAGTCACTAGCAACTACTCGGCCAAGATAGCTACTAACAATGGAGAGCATGCAAGATCATAAACAACATAGAGATAATATAAGATATAATTCAGCGCAGCGACTTAATCATAAACACCAATATTCATCAGATCCCAACAAACCAACATCATACAATTACATAACGATGATCTCAATCATGTAGGGCAGCTCATGAGATCTAAACATGAAGCACATGGTGGAGAAGAAAACCATATGGACCCATAGTCCAAGGTAGACTACTCACTCATCGCTTCGGAGGCAATCATGGCGATGAAGGAGACCTCCGGTGGCGATTCCCCTCTCCGGCAGGGTGCCGGGAAGAGCTTCTGGACCCTCCCGATCTTCGGGTCGACGGCGGCGGTGGATCGCGATGTATTCTGGAAAACTGATCGGGGCCTTAGGTTTTTCTCGTCAGGGGGTATATGTAGGCGAAGGGGCGATGTTAGAGGGGGTCCCACGGAGCCTCACACGTGGCTGGCGCGGCCAGGCCCCTGGCCGCGCTGCCTGTGTGTGTGGGGCCCACGTGGCCCTACTCCTTCTCTCCTTCGGATGTCTGGAAGCTTCCCCGTGAAATATGACTTCTGGAACTTGTTTCGTCCAATTCCGAGAATATTTCCTGTGTATCACTTCTGAAACACAAAAACAGCAGAAAACAGGAAACTGACACTGTGGCACTTCGTTAATAGGTTAGTTCCAGAAAATGCATAAAAATGCCACTAAGTGTAACGAAACATTGGGCAAATGGTGTAAAACAAAGCATGGAGCATCAAAAATTATAGATACGTTTGAGACATATCAGTGCCTTGCTCTTTTCGTCGCCTAATGACTCACTTGTTTGGCTTTGTGAGGGATGGTGCTTAAAGTTTTCCTTTCCCTCATCCTTGTGATTTGTCACCTTTTCCCTGGAGAATGTTTCCTTAGCCTATCTTCTACCAACCTGAGGCTTCTTATTGTGGCTTGATGCATGTGCTCCCACAGATCTCCGGGTTCTGGTTATGTAGTTAGTAGATACGCCTGCGCTGCTACTAGTGCTGCCTCTGGTGTTTCCTACAAAAATCCTCCTCATCATCTGATAGATGTGCACTTATGCTCCTTACGTGGCTTTCTTTCCTTGCCCATGCTGTTGTCCTCCTATTGTGTTTTGGGT
Organism: Dactylis glomerata; assembly: GCA_007115705.1. NCBI lineage: Eukaryota > Viridiplantae > Streptophyta > Magnoliopsida > Poales > Poaceae > Dactylis > Dactylis glomerata. Next base: position 2,399,466 of record QXEO01000464.1, on the reverse strand, counting down.
GTTTGTGCCTTTCTCTGATGGACTCTGATGCTTCACTGTATTCATCCCAATGTGCTCCACTTGACACACTATTGTTTTCCTCACTTCTCCTGAGCGCGTCTTTTTCCTTCCTCAACTTCTTTTTGTGTTGATGCAGGGTGTACTGATACCCCATCAAAACTTCTCTTCTTGAATTGGCAGGTACTTCTATACCATGACTGATGGCTAACATGATGATTCTCCACTCCCCGGTGGAGACGTGAATTTTCTCCTTCTCCTTCTTACTATTGCTCCTTGATTTGTCGACTTCCGTGTCGATTTCTGTGTTGTCTGCATGATCGTTCTCTTCTGCCGCTTCAGTGATGATGATGCATAATTGATTTATGTTTCTGGAGACACCATCGCTTCGGGCGGCAAAGTCCCTTTGACTAATGTACAATTTGTCCATTGTTCCTCCTATGTCGAGTTCTTCCCGAGTTTTGTCGAGTTTTTTGATTTTTTTTTCCTGTATCTTCTGCTGTTGTGATACATCTCAAACATATCTATAATTTTTGATGCTCCATGCTTGTTTACACACCATTTGCTTTGAGTTTTCTTACACTTCATGGTGTTTTTATCCATTTTCCAGAACTAACCTATTAACAAGATGCCACCTTGCCAGTTCCCTGTTTTCTGCTATTTTTGTGTTTTAGAAAAGTTACACAGGAAATATTCTCGGAATTGGACAAAACAAAAGCCAAACCTCCTATTTTTACCGAAGCTTCGCAAAGACTAAAGATGAGATGGAGGGGGGCCAGGGGCCAGCCTCACCACCAGGGGGCGCGCCCAGCCCCTGGCCGCGCTCGCCTATGGTGAGACCGCCTGGTCCACCTCCTGATGCTACCCCATCACCTATAAAGTCCCCTTGATAGGAAAAACCTAAAGGACGGATCTCTTTTTCACGAAACATATTGCAAGCTGCTGCCATCGCGAGATCAGGAGGATCTAGGAGCTCTTCTCGGCACCCTGTCAGAGAGGGGAATCCCTGCCGGAGGCCTTCTACACCACCATGGTCACCTCCAGAGTGATGTGTGAGTATTCTACCTTGGACTATGGGTCCATAGAAGTAGCTAGATGGTTGTCTCCTCCACCATGTTCTTCATGTTTAGATCTTGTGAGCTACCCTACATGATCAAGATCATTTTTATGTAATCATAGATGTTATGTTTGTTGGGATCCGATGAGTATTGGTACTATGTGATGTTGATGTGCTGAATATTATATCTTATGTTATCTCTATGTTGTTTATGATCCTGCATGCTTTCCGTTGCTAGTAGCTATCTTGGCCGAGTAGATGCTAGTAACTCCAAGAGGGAGTATTTATGCTCGATAGTTGGGTTCATGCCTCTATTTAATCTGGGGGAGTGACATAAACCTCTAAGGTTGTAGATGTGTTGTTGCCACTAGGGAAAAAACAACATTCTTGTGTCTAAGGACATTTGCTTTGTTTACATTACGCACTTTGCTTAATGCGATTATCTATTGTTCGCAACTTAATACTCAAGGGGTCCTCGGATGATTCCCTGCGAGTGGATTTTTAGTCATAGATGAAGTTGGATTACGGTCTATGTATTTTGTCATAATGCCCAGAGTAAATCTCATAGTGATCCTCATGACATATGTACATTATCTTTCCTCTATCAATTGCCCAACTATAATTTGTTTACCCAGCATGTGTTATTTATCTTATGGAGAGACGCCACTAGTGAACTGTGGACCCTAGTCCAATTTCCTTTACATAGCTTTATCGTTTTACTATTACTCGCTTTGTTTACTTTCTTGCATACTATTATCCAATTACCACTTGATACGCTTAATCCTTTGTTTATAGCAAACCGGTGAGATTGACAACCTCATCGTAAGTTGGGAGCAAAGTTCTTGGTTGTGTTGTGTGCAGGTTTCATGTTGCTGCTAGGTGAAGATGCACCAGCAATATTTTAGGCGCAATTGCCTGGAGTGTCACAAAGCTAGCAAGCATCACCTTCTGAAGTTTAGCTTTCTCCTACTAGCTCTATTAAACCTTGGTTTCACAACTAAGGGAAGACTTGCTACTGTGCTCATCCACTACAAGAAATGTGTCAACTTGTGACCTTCTCATAGTGACCACGAATAAAATCGTCATAGAGTTATGACGATATTGCATCGGATGGTCGTAAGCCATTTGGGAGGGTCAAAACGCTGGAAAATTACGACGATTTAGTCCAAAAACGTCGTAATTTCAATATATAGAATCGTCATAACCTACTCAGTATAGCCTATGACCTTTCCGACAACAGCTTACGACCATTTTGAATCGTCATAATGCCTATGACGATTTATAAAACGTCGTAACTGTCGACGCTAGTAAGCCACATCATCAACTTTGCCAACATATGATATCTACGTGTCACATACAGGTTACACGTGGTCACTTTTAGAATTGGTTTGAACATACTGACATGTGGGCCCCATTGACAATGGACATATATTGACTTATAGATAAATCTGACATCTGGGACCCACGAATAAGAGACCACCCTTCTCTCTTTTTTTATAGCACACACCACTTGGGCTTTTTATCATACACCATTTGAGATGCCGGACTGAATTATCACTGAGTGTATGGGCCGAGATAAATTGTTGGCCTCGGGCTCGGCCCATAAGCTGGACTCGAACCCGCACACGCTGAGGGAAATCGGCAAAAAACTTGCGCGGACGGGGACTCGAACCCACGACCTAGCGCTTGATTATTCAGTGGAGAACCACTGAGCTAATGAACGGTTTCTGTTAGGTTACAGAGTAGAATACTAGATATCGTTACTATTTGGAATTATAGACATTTACAGACAGAGGCAGGCTCGCTCCGACAGAGCCAACACTTAGCAATTATTGAGCCACACGTACGGTAGGGCGGGGGTGGCGGTGCCCGGCGGAAGGAGCTGTGGCGGTGCCCGGCGGAAGGAGCTGTGGCGGCGGTGTCCAGTGGAGAGGGCTGGTGCGGTGGGGTCCTGCGGAGGGGGCTGGTGCGGCGGTGACCGGCGGAGAGGCCTGGGGCAGCGGTGACCTGCGAAGGAGGCAGGGGCGGCGGTGACCCGCGGAGGAGGCTCGGGCGGCGGTGACTGCAGAGGGGGCTTCGAGATCTCCGGCACCTCCAGGTCTGCACCCATCTGCTCTCTCCCCTCCCCCCTATCACCCTTCTCCTGCCGCCATGGTAGTGATAGCACTAGCTACAGATCAGAGCAAGTTAACTGAAGAAGAAAGCTAGGTACTGTCAGTGAATTCAGTAAAATTTCAGTGAATCTCCTGCTAGATTATGTTTAGATTCCATGAAGTTCAAATCTTTGAGGTTTAGGAGGACCTGGGATTGTGCTCTCTGTGTACTTTTGATCTAGCTAATTGAATCCATAAAGTTCAAATCTTTGAGGTTCAGTGAATCTCCTACAAGTTAATTGAATGTTCTCTGTGTACTTTTGGTCTAGCTAATTGAATTGGCAACCTTTTTTGTGTAATGCAGAAATGGATAGGACATGGATTAGAAAAGGAGTTAGAAGGCTTTCTTTTGAACATGTAAAGGGTGTTGAAGAGTTCATGCAGTTTGTTCGCCAAAGTGTTGCCAACGATGCTCGCGTTCTTTGCCCATGCCGGCAGTGTCTCAACCGTGAAACAGAACCTCTAGGAAAGGTAGAGGATCATCTTCTTCTTTATGGGATGGCAAGCACATATGATAGATGGATCCATCATGGAGAACCTTTGCGTGTTGAACATGGACCAGAGGCACACCATGCTGAACATGGACCAGAGGCACACCATGCTGAACATGTCGAAGACGTTCCGGAGGCGGATGCTGGTTTGGAGGAGGAGGATGGGTTTGAGGATGACCGAATCCCTGACCTATTTGAGGATTTGTACAGATCGGAACCACAAGATGGAATGAACTCAATATTTTCTCAGTTGATAGAGGAGATGAAGCGCGCAGCTGATGCAGGTGGTAAACTTTCAAGATTTTCCTTTACCGTGAAGCTACTCCACATCAAGTCTTTCTACCGGATCAGCAATGCGGCAATGAACGCCATACTCCGCCTGTGGAACTTGCAATACCCTGATAGTGATGTTCCAAAAACTTATGATGAAGCATTGGCTATAATTGGCAGGTTGGGTCTTGGGTATGATTCCATCCATGTGTGCCCAAATAATTGTGTGTTGTTTCGGAAGCAATATGCCAAGCATGACCACTGCCCAAAGTGCAATGCGTCGAGGTGGGTAGATGCAGATGGGAGGAAGAAGATACCGGAGAAGGTTTTGAGGCACTTCCCATTGATTCCAAGGCTGCAAAGAATGTTCATTTCAAAGAAACAATCAGAGGAGGTACAGTGGCACAAGCTCAAGCGGAAACCCGTGGAGAATGAACTCAGCCATCCAGCTGACGGGGAGGCATGGAAGGACTTCGACAAGAAACATAAAGATTTTGCTGCTGATGCAAGGAACATCAGACTCGGCATTGCCACGGACGGTTTTAATCCATTTGGAAAGCAGAACCAGTCCTATAGCATGTGGCCTGTATTTGTGGTGTCGTACAACCTTCCGCCATGGGCATGTATGGATCAGTCCAACTTCATGATGGCGTTGTTGATCCCGGGTCCACATTCTCCGGGAAAGGATTTTGACGTATTCATGGAGCCCCTCGTAGAAGAACTGCTGCTGCTCTGGGAGGGTGTATCTACGTTTGATGCCCTTAGTCCCGATAAGTTTGATCTACGTGCTGCAATCATATGGTGCATCCATGATTTCCCAGCACTGCACACTTTGTCGGGGAGGATCACAGCGGGTTATCAGGCGTGTGTGCGCTGTGACAAAGATCCTTGCTCGAAGAGAATAAGGAACAAGATCTGCTTTATTGGGCACCGTCGTTTTCTTCCTCGAAACCATCCTTGGCGGAAAAGCTTAGATTTTAATGGCGAGACTGAACCCCGTGACATGCCAGCAGAATTTACTAAACAAGAGCTGCAGCAGCAACTTGAGAAGGTCAGAGATGTGAGACCAGGAAAACTTCAAAGGAAAAGGAAGCGTGAGGATGGTCAATGTTGGAGCCGGAGGTCTATTTTGTGGGACCTGCCATATTGGTCAGATCTGAAGTTGAGGAATAATCTCGATGTAATGCACATCGAGAAGAACATATGTGACAATCTGCTTGGGACATTTCTGAATATTGAAGGGAAGACAAAGGACACAGTTAATTCTAGGCTTGATTTGGAAGATATGGGCATAAGGAAAGATTTGCATCTACGGCCTGTTGAAGATGAAGATTCATTTGAAATGCCAGAAGCATGGTATACAATGACCAAAGAAGAAAAGCGCAAATTCTGTGAATTCATAAGAGCAGTGAGGTTTCCAGATGGGTACGCTGCAAACTTAGCAAAATGTGTTTCTGCAGATGGATGCAAGCTTCAAGGGCTGAAAACCCATGATTGTCACATCCTGCTCCAAAGGATTTTACCGGCAGGCCTCCGAGGATTGATGCATAAGGACATATATGAGGCGGTTGCTGAACTAGGGAATTTCTTTAGAGAACTATGCTGCAAAACATTGAAGCTTGATGTTCTACAAAGACTTGAAAAAGAAATCCCAATTATTCTTTGCAAGCTTGAGAAGATTTTCCCTCCGGCTTTCTTCGACGTGATGGTTCATTTGGCCGTCCATTTACCAAAAGAAGCAAGGCTTAGAGGCCCTGTACAATATGGTTGGATGTTCCCGGTCGAAAGAAGGCTACTTACATGTAAGCGCTATGTGCGGAACACGGCCAGACCCGAGGGGTCGATTGCCGAAGCATATGTTGTTGATGAGTGCTTGACATTTTGCTCAAGGTACTTTGACGATTTGGAAACAAGATTTAATCGGCCAGGCAGAAATAGAGAACGGGATGATTCACACATTGGTGATATCTCTGTTTTCAATCATGGTGTGAATTTTCTTGGAGGGTCAGAATACTTGGCTGCTGGTGAAGACTATGAAAAGATGGTTTGGTATGTGCTTAGAAGTTGCCCGGAGGTTCTACCATATATCGAGTATGTCATCTCTTTTCCACACTTGTATTATTTTTCTTGGTTGGAAGGAAGCAACCATTTTATATGCCTGATGTCATTGCAGGCTATGCAAGGAAGAGTTGAAGCAGCAAGGTGGTCATCATATCAATGTTGATAAATGGCTTGCAAAGGGATTTGCCAAATGGTTTCAGGCTCATGTGAGATCTTTAGCTTTGGATCAAAAGCCACTTTATGTTTCAGGCTCATGTGAGATCCTAGTTTATGTGTGCAGATTGGAAAGCTGCATGAGGAAAAGAAAGTCAGTGCTGATCTCTTTGCTTTGGCATGCCAACCGGATAAAAGAGTTAGAGTGTACTCAGCTTGTGTTGTTGACGGGGTCCGGTACCACACTGTTGACCGCGAGATAAATAGGAAGACACAGAATAGTGGGATCGTGTCCGAGGGAGAACATAATGGTGAGTACATCGACTACTACGGACAGCTAAAAGGCATCATAAGGTTACAGTATAACTCTAGCGGAGGAGTTCATCGTTCGGTTGTACTATTTCGATGTGATTGGTTCGACCTTGGCGGCAAGAAGACCGGAGTTCAAGATGATGGACATTTCTTAAGTGTTAACACTGGAAAGTGTTGGTACAAGAATGACCCTTTTCTTTTAACAGCACAAGCGACAAAATGCTTCTATGTGCCGGATACAGATTTGGGTGGGAACTGGCGAGTTGTGCAAAAGTTTCAGCATAGACACCTGTGGTCTGTGGCGGAAACTGAACTGGAAAAGGGCCCCGGTGGTGGACTAACATACCAAGATGAAGATGCTACAGAAGTCCCGATGCAAAATAATGAAGCCAATGTGCAAACCAGATTGAGAAGGGACCGGCAACGTGTTTTAGTCGATGCTGCAGTTGTTGAAAGAATTAAGAAAAGGAGGAAGGAGGTAGTGCTTGGACATGACAGCGAGGATGGTGAGCATGATGATGCTACAATATTTCAGTATTTTAGTGACAATGAAGAAAATAGGACTGCTCATGATGATGAGTAGTTCGAAAGTGCAAGGTAAATTCTATTGGCTCTGCATACTTGTGTAGACTGGATACTATGTTTGTAAAAAGGCTTGTTTCTGTGAAAGCTATGTTTGTAAAAAGGACTTGCTTTTGCAGTGGTCTGGAGCTATGGAGTCCTGGTGGCTGTGGCTGACAGAGCACTCTGAATGTAATTGAACACCTGGAGCTATGGAGCTATGGAGCTATCTTTGGTATCTTGAGTGGAAGAACACTCTGAATGTAATTGAACACCTAGAGCTGAATGTAGTTTTTGGTAGCTTGTAGTTTTTGCTGTTGGAACTTCTTTGGTAGCTTGTAGTTTTTGCTGTTGGAACTTCTTCTCTGGAATGTAGCAGGGAGATCAGCAGGTCTATTCCTTTTATTATAAGTAGGATGAAATTTCTTCTTCTTTGGAGAATGTAGGATGAAGAATTCTAAGCTTCATACAAGATGCCTGAGTTTGACAGATAGAATCCATGGTGCTGCTGTATAGAGACATGTCAAGTACTGATTTTTCACTGGCAGAACTTCTGTTATTATCAACAAACCATAAAGTAAACAAGCAACAATAAGGAGTATCAATACCAAAAGCAACCAGTCGATTTTTCACTGATAGAACTTCTGATTTTTCACTGATAGAACTTCTGTTTACCCAGCATTAACAGTCTTACATACCAAAAGCAACCAGTCGATTTGCCCAGCATTAACAGAGTCTTACATACCAAAAGCAACCAGTCGATTTTTCACTGATAAAACTACCTAATTACTAGAGAAGTACTTGCATAATTATAGCAACCAGATTGGACAACTAGCTTCATGTCCCAAAAGCAACCACGTCGACTACCTAGTTACTGGACTCGTTCAACAATCATCATCAGGCCTGTTTTGGTGCGGCGGAACCAAAACATGAAGATCTGATCTTCCTTCATCGCCATCTTGGTCACCACCGTGCTCCAGCCCTTTGTCAAGGTTGCACGTTTGTCCTTCCCCTTGCACACCTTCATAAGGACCTCAGCAACACGTCGCCCGGTGGTCCCATTGTAGACTTCCACATACATCCCATTCCGCTTAAGATAGGGCCAGAGGTAGTTGTCGCTGTAGCTCTTGCTGAAGTACTGCAGATGCAAACATAGGTATCAGAGATGTGGAACATAAATAATAGAGAAAAGAAAACAAATAGACCAAGTTGGCATGATCACCATCTTAGATTTATTTATTTTTGTGAACTCAACATTCTTTGACTTAAACTTGCCAATGTTGGACTTGTTGATTTCGCAGACATAAAAAGGACGAGTTGGTTGCTATTGGTGAACTTTGTCATTCAGAAACTGAACTTGCGAACCAGACAGTGCAAGCTCATGGGGAAACACACAATGTGGGTCAAAGTCCTCATCTGCTTCAATGTTAGGACCTCTAAGGGTGAACCCACCAGCCACCCCAGCATCACTGGAGCTGGAACCTGAATCACTGGAATCACTGGAATCACTGGAACCACTGGATACTAGATCGATGACGACCTTCTTCTTGTGCGGGATCAAAAGTTCAACATCCATGGTCACCTAACAAAGAAAGAGGACAAAACAAAATAAGTAACAGTAGACAGAGAGGTCATGTAGTACATATATATCACACAGTCATAGTAAATACTATACTAAACGAAATTTCGATGAAGTATCAGCAAGCAAGAGGTTTGCCAGTTTATCAGCTAAGTATTTTGTATGTAGATGCCACTCTCTAGCGGTCTAGCCTCTCTCAGTTTCACTATCTTGGTCGCCTCTGCAGTGGAACCGATCGATCATTATGTTTTCTTTGAGCAAAAAAATTCAATCAAGCAAGCAATCCATCTAATCAGCGCATAGCTCTAACACTTATTATGGGAGCCACTGCAGTGTACAATATTATGAAAACATATCTTTATTCTTAGTTTAGATACAATTAAGAGCCAATGGAATATAAGTTACAGCCTGCTAACACTTATCAAAATTGATGTGGACTATGACAAACATCATTTAGTCAAATAGCTGTCTAAGGATAGGAAAGCATGTGAAAGGAAATACAATTATACATAAGTACAAGCTACTGGATAACAAACATTGTCAAAGCTCTATCTGATTTGCCACTATGCATGCTACCCTGACATTGAAACTAAGCTTAGTCTAGAACTACTCTTTCAAAGCTTGTGCCAAGAAATCTTTTGTTGCCAGCTAAACTAATCTTGGAGCTTAGTCTAGCACTAACAGTAGTATGATTTTTTCACTTAGATTTGCCTCCATGTTCTTAGCTAGCGAAAACAAACCCGACCCACTGCCAAAGACCCTTCCTTCCACGGGCTTTCAAACTTAGATAAGCAAAAAGAACAAGCAAAAAGAACTAAGCAAGAAACGCCGCTTGAACATCGCAGTCTTCATCCACTGAAGCGAAACACCAAGGAGGCTGGCAAAGAATGACACTTGAGGGATCAAATGGTCGTTGAGGAAGATCACAATAAAGTGTGCCTGGCTAAACCGTGTCAAGACCAACTCCGCCTCCACTGCCGAAGAGGACCCCTGTCCTCTCGCCCTGGCTCAAAGGACACCGCACCGTCGGCCAGCAAAGTGGCTCACTCTGAGCACTAACGGAGAGGACAACGCAGTAGCAAAGAGAAGAGCAACAACGGAAATAAACATGGTAATCCATCTGCTCAGAGGAAACAAACCTGACCCACCAAATCCCCTAAAGCACACGACCACGGAAAACATTCCCCCCGCAAAGTCTGCCGCTTGCATCCCTAGTGACGAGGCGGCGTTTGCATCCCGCAACCTCTGAATCGGACCCTAAAATCTAGTCCGCGCCGGCGCCGGGCTGACAGGGAACAGCCGGAGAGGAGGGATGGGATGGAGGAGGGGAGGAGGCGGCGGCGGAGTTACCTGCGGAGGGAGCAGCCCGCGCCGGCGTTCGGGCCGAGAGGGAGCAGCTGGAGAGGACGGAGCAGCCGGAGAGGACGAAGCAGCCGGAGAGGAAGGAGCAGCCGGAGCCGGAGAGGACGGAGCAGCCCGCGCCGTCGTTCGGGCCGAGAGGGAGGTGAATGGGGGATGGGATCTAGAGGGGGGTTAAAGAGGGGGGGTTAAACGGGGGATCTGGAACGGCACCTACCACGGTTTAATTACCGTGGCTGATTTCATTTATAAAAAATATAAAAGAAAGAGGTTTTTATTTTAAAACATCAATAGAGGTATATATACATTTTAAAAAATAAAAGAGATATATATTTCAGAAAAGAAAACAGTATCCACTTCACAAAAGAAACCCCATTTTTGACACTCGATCGGAAAATGGGAGAAGGCACTTCGGAGTAGGTCACATAAAATGACGCCACGCGCGCGAAGGTCCCGTATTCTTTCGATTTTTTTTCCGCAATTAGGTCACATAAAATGACGCCACGCGAAGGTCTCATATTTTTTCAATTTTTTTAAATTAGTTACGTCCGATTTGGGACCCGCATGAAATGACGGCGCGCGAAAACTCCCGCTCGCGGCTAGGCGGTTCAGAGTCCCGCTTTAATGGTCAAAGTTCCGTGAACAAATGTTGCATTGTGGATCCAAAAATGATTTTTTCAAAAAATCAGGAGCGCATCATATCGCCGCTAAAGAGCAAACACACCCCGTTTCCACCGGAATCGGCAGGAGCTTACACAAAATTTAGAATATACCTCAAAAGGTTTGCACGTCGAAACGAGAGCTGATATGCGCATCTCACGAGGTCTACTATTTATATGGGGTGTTGTGTCTAGCTTTTGATTAGCCGTTTCGGTAGCTGCCTCACATAAAATTCCGATTTCGGTACTTCAAAAATGGAAAACGCGCTTTCCGTGGGACAAAATAGAAAATAGCCTCAGTAGCGTTCCTCGCCATCCCAACGGACACGCGCGTGTCCAATATGGCCTCGTTCCAGCAAACTATGCCATGATTAGGACCCTGACCTAGCTCATTTGACCTAAAAACCATATAACCTTGAAGTTGTATGTCATTTTTGTGAAGGGGCTTTCTGGAAAACGGTCGTACCCTAGGTTTGAATTTTTTTCCCACAATTAGGTCACATAAAATGACGCCACGCGAAGGTCTCATATTTTTTCAATTTTTTTTGAATTAGTTACGCCCGATTTGGGACCCGCATGAAATGACGGCGTGCGGTACTCCCTCTTGCGGCTAGGCGGGTCGGAGTCCCGCTTTAACGGTCAAAGTTCCGTGAACAAATGTTGCATTGTGGATCCAAAAATGATTTTTACAAAAAATCAGGAGCGCATCATATCGCCGCTAAAGTGCAAACACGCCCCGTTTCCAGCGGAATCGGCAGGAGCTTACACAAAATTTAGAATATACCTCAAAAGGTTTGCACATCGAAATGAGAGCTGGTATGCGCATCTCACGAGGTCTACTATTTATATGGGGTGTTGTGCCTAGCTTTTGATCAGCCGTTTCAGTAGCCGCCTCACATAAAATTTCGATTTCGGTACTTCAAAAATGGAAAACACGCTTTCCGTGGGACAAAATAGAAAACAGCCTCAGTAGCGTTCCTCGCCATCCCAATGGACACGCGCGTGTCCAATATGGCCTCGTTCCAGCAAACTATGCCATGATTAGGACCCTGACCTAGCTCATTTGACCTAAAAACCATATAACCTTGAAGTGATATGTCATTTTTGTGAAGGGGCTTTCTAGAAAACGGTCGTACCCTAGGTTTGAATTTTTTTCCCGCAATTAGGTCACATAAAATGACGCCACGCGAAGGTCTCATATTTTTTCAATTTTTTTTGAATTAGTTACGCCCGATTTGGGACCCGCATGAAATGACGGCGCGCGAAAACTCCCGCTCGCGGCTAGGCGGTTCGGAGTCCCGCTTTAACGGTCAAAGTTCCGTGAACAAATGTTGCATTGTGGATCCAAAAATGATTTTTTCAAAAAATCAGGAGCGCGCATGGTCATATTGCCGCTAAAGTGCAAACACACCCCGTTTCCAGCGGAATCGGCATGCAGGAGCTTACACTAAATTTAGAATATACCTCAAAATTAAAGGTTTGCCCCTCCAAACTCCCGCTCGCGGCTAGGCGGTGCGGAGTCCACATGAAATGACGCGATGCAAAAACACCCGCTCGCTCATATTCTTTTTGAATTAGTTGTGCCCATATTAGGATCCACATGAAATAACACGACACAACACAACGCCCGCTCGCGACCAGGCGGTGGGGGGAGTCTAGCTAGGAGAACTGTAAAACTTACGTGATGAAATGACATATTGTAGAACCAAAAAATGAGTTTTGCGAAAATTTAAGAGCACATCTTGTAGTTTTGTGCCAAAAACCCTAGCCGATGAGAGACGTGCGGTCTACCCCTTTGCGATAAACCAATGGTCTTTTCTACTTGTTTTTGTTTGTTTTGGTCATAAGAGCATGAAAATAAAATGTTGACCCAAGTTCATAGAAGATTCGCTCTGGTGGAATCGAATTGGGGTTTCTCGGCCACATGCCCTATCTAAGTAGAGAACCACATATGTGTGGGTGGATCCGATCACACGCGTGGAACTTTGATATATTGGATCTTTCAATCTTGAAACACTATGTATATATTAGGGCCATATGAAAGTATTGGTGGGTCTCGATGCTGAAAGATGAATATTTGAAACATATTCTTCGTAGGTTCTTGAGAAAATTATTTTTGATCGACACATACCTATAATGTGAAAAATTAAAATTAATATTGTGCAACAAAAATGAAAACTCCATTTGCCAACATTATTTCCCATGCCAAAATGCACATGCATGCACAATTTATGGAGTTTCCTAACTTGGTTATTATAAAGGAAAAAAGTGGCACATCATTTTAATATATATTTCATAGTTCATAGAATAACCATTATACAATTACAATTTTTGGGTGTCAATTTATTAATTATTTGATTGTACCCTAAAGTATATTCTATTTCTAAACTAGTTTAACCTAAGAAAAACAATACAATGCATATATTTATACCCTTTAAATTGTATTTATTTTGCATAAAAAACCCTCAAAATATTCTCCTCCCAAAAACACCCGCCAAAGAAATCTCTCCCGCCCAAACTCTCCCGCCTCCTGCCCCAAATTCTGCCGCCACCTAGCTCCTAAAAATTTGAACATGAAATGACCGAAAGGCCCCTCACTCAGAAACACGTACAGCTGGAAAGTGAAGGGCATTTCAGACACATCAGTCTAACCGGACAAAACCCCACCCACCCCTCGTCTCCACTCCATCCCCACCCCACTTCTTCCCCCATTCCCCATCCACCGGCGGCGGGCACACACGGCGACCGACGCGCGGCGACCGACGCGCGGCGACGTCCCTCGACCCGCCGGCGGCCACACACGGCTTCTTCCTCGACCCGCCGGCGGCCACACACGGCGACCGACGCGCGGCGACGTCCACACCAGGGGAGGCGCTCCGACGACGGCCGCGCGCGGGTATACGCTCGCGACGACGGCCGCGCGCGGGTAGACGCTCCGACGACGGCGGCGCGTGGGAGGCGGTCCTCTCAGATCGGCAGGCGAGTCTCTCCCTTTATCCCCTTTGCTCCTCCTCTTCCATGTCGATCTGTTGTGAAGGCTAGGTCTTGATGGCTTGCGTGCCATGCCTAGGGTTAGGGCTTGCGGGCATGACTAGGGTTAGGGCTTGCGGGCCATGACTAGGGTTAGAGCTTGCGTTATGTTGCGTCTTGCTGCGTCTTGCTGCAGCGAGTAGCGGATCCAGTAGGGAATCCCCTAAAAATTCTGCCTTTTTTGTTTTTTCTTACTTATCTAGAGTATGGTGTTTCATATGTGCCAATGCCATGTTCCATTTGTGTGAGAATATTTATGTAGAGCTGGAGTTGTGCATAGTGTGTTCCTGGAATGCTTCCTAGGGTATGACCTTATTTACTTGTGTATCATTGCATAAGTTAGTACTTGTATTCCTGGATAGATGTTCTACTAGCTATAGATATTTGTATTGATGCTATTGATGTTCTGTAATGCCAAAATCTTTGAACCACTTTATGCAAATACATGGTGCTACTGTTTCATTGCTGTCCTGGCATTACTTGTGTAAATCATGCTGTTTTTCATCCAATACATGTCTATGTGAAGTTGAAATGTATTGCTATGATTTGCTTTGACAAGTTTTACTTGCTGGTTGTGTATAAACTGTTTGTGTGTATACAAATTGATGGCAGCACATGTTCTTGTTACTGCCTATTTTATTCCTGTGATATGCTTCCTTGTCAAGTAATTTGGTGTTTCTGGTGATCATATTGTCAGCAAGAATGTTTGTAATAGTTTCTTGAATCATGTATATTGTTTAGTAGATGATTTTGGTGTTTCTGATGTGCTTAAGTGATCTAGATAAGCTTTTTTGGAGTTATATTGTTGCTGTTGAGCAACTTCATTGGTGTTCCACCACACCCCTCTAACCGCATGATAATTCCAGGAAAGTGGCAAGGGATTTTGCAAGTTAAACGGAGAGAAACGGAGCTCAGCAGTGAAGAGGAAACAGTGAGATAAAAAGGTTGGTTTCTAAACTGATTTTCTGTTCATTCTGTTGTGAGAGGAAACAGTGAAGAGGAAACAATTTTGTGCATCTGCTCTATCTAATTCCTGTTCATTCTGTCTTGCAAGCTATTAAGACAACTGGACAGCATCAATACTAACCAGCAGAGATCCAACCCCTCAAGATCAACCATGACAAAGAAGGCTGGAAAGAACCAGCTGCAGCTGCAGCTGCCAGGTATGTTATTTGCTTTCATTCTGCTAGCTTGTCTATGGATGTGTCCTGTCTGCTATGTGAAATGATTATATTAATGCTTGCTGCAAGTTGAAATGTATTGTTTTCATCTGAATAATTAGGTACCTTAAATAATCTACTAGGATAAAATGAGACTAATAAAAATGATGGGATACCTTTAGTTGTTTGAGTTGTCTTGCTTCCTATGCATTTCAACCATTCACTAATGGTTACATTTTCTTGTTCATGTAAAGAATCGCCCCTCACGGAAATTGAGAAGATTAGGGCTAGAACAATGATGAGGAACAACCGTATCTTCCAGTCGCTGGGCATAGGCGCATTAGTATCAATGATTAGGAAGACAAATGGCTGTGAAGAAGGTAGCACAATTACTAGTGAAGAATCAGCATCTGCCATAACACAAGGCGAGAGCTCAGACTATGATCCTAGAGATGACAAAGTTATCGATGAAGAGGATGTTGACCAGAATGTAGTGGAGAAGAATGTTAAGGTGCATACACTTATCTTGTTTGGAGTGGTAGGACTTGTAGCTGTGTGTTTCCTTTGTTTTTTCTTTCATTATGTGGACATAATTTCCTAACTTGTGATCTAATGCCACACTCCTTGCTGTTTATACGAGGTCCTGAAGGTTTCTAGGAAGAAGAGGGGTTGTGTTAAGAAGAGAAACAAGAGGTGTGAGAGCTCAGAAACATCCACTCCAATGGCTCCAGGAAGGGTGATGGCTCTAACTCCTGTAGGTTCAAAGAGGATACTGGAAGGTCTGGATACTGAAGAGACTGCCCCCACTCGAATGACCAGGCAGAAAGCAAAGGAGACGCCTGCAGTCAATCCTGAAGAAAGCCCTCTGCGTGATGTCGAGTTACAGTCTAATGATGAAGGGAGTGCTGTGCGCATGGACATCAGCCCTGTTGCACCTTCTGTGGCCAGGTCTCAGCGGTTCGAATCTCATGACTTTCCCGAAGAAACTGAGCAGCCTATGAGTGATGAAGGCAAGTTCATCTAGTACTGCTCTCTTTTATTCTTGCGTTTTATCTAAGTGTAAGCAATGCATGTATCTGTGTCTGTATGTGAATATTTTGGTTAAATGGTGAGAAATTCATCACTAAGTTGATGTTTGTATGCATCTTATTTAGGTACAGGTATTGTGGTGAGCCGTACTAGGAAGGGTGTTGGTCTGGAAAGGATTACAAAAGGGTTGGGAAGCAAGGTGGCAATTGAAATCGGCGAAGGGATGAAGCGACCAGAGAAGCCTATGCAGGCTGCAAAGCTTGCATCAGAGGGTGGAATGATAGCAAGAAGCCACATGCCAATCCTTCCCCACTTCAAGTACTATAAAAAGAACAAAGCTCTTGTGCGCAACTACATTGGAAAAATAGCTGTAAGCTCCAGATTTCTTAGCTGATTGTATCTTTCTTCTTTGTTTTATCTGTCATTTGATCTGTAATCTGGTCCTTGCCTTGTTTGCTGCCTTTGTAGGCAAGTTTCCAGATGGACACTGATTCGACTGCCATTAAGGATGCATGCGCTGATATCCTGAAAAATGTGTCGAAGAACAGACGTCATTTCCTCAAAAAGGAATATTTCGACAAGCTACAAGCAAATGAAGTCAGCGTCAAGTCCCCGGTTACCTACCTCACGGATGAAGAATGGCAAGCATTGGTCAAGCTGTGGTCAAGCGCAAAACACAGGGTATGTTTCATAACCTTGAATTACTTGTGCTTTGCTGATCATGTATCTTGTCAATAAAAGATGAACCCTCACTTTCTGTGTTTGCATCATGCCATCATCATAAATTTTCTTCAATCAAAGGAATGCCTGTTTTGTCTGAATGTTAGTTTAGGAAATATTTGCTTTCAGATTTGGTGCTTCTTAATAGAATGTTAATCTTATAGTATGCAGATTGTTCTAAATATCTTATATAAATGTGACAATCTGTAGGAAACATGTGCGAAGAATAAGCTAAACCGAAAGAAAGTCAAATATCAACAAAAAACTGGTTCGCGGTGCTATATTGCTCATGTGGCAGCTACTGTAAGAACAATCTTTCATTTTCTTTTAGCCTTATTAATTAACTTCTGTCCATAAAAGCTTGTGGTCTGATTTTTGCTGGAAAACATTTCAGAGGGAGGATCGTAAGGGTGAAGAGCTTAATGCAATTGATATATTCAAGGCCACCCACAACAGCAGAAAAGATGGTTTCTCACCAGCAGTTAAAGATGCTATAGTAAGTCACCCACAAGTTTGTGGTTCATTTGTGCTTTTCTGTAATGCTTAGTTTGCTGTAATTTGCTTGTGTCAGCTGTTGTTGCAACTTGCCAGGTCAGTTTGTTCTTTTGGAAACCTAATCTTCCATTCTTTTGCTTTCAGGCTGAAATGGAAGCTGAGATGGCTTTGCCTGTACCAGAAGGTCAAGAGCCAACTTCTGCTATTGCAGTTGTTGCCAAAGTTCTGACCAAGGAATGCCCGTCAAACACGTTTCTGAAGAATGTTGGCCTGCAGGTAGGTTCCAAGAGCAACAAGTCGAATGCCGCTGTATCTGCCCAGGTGGTTGATCTTGAAGAGAGGCTGGGAAGGTCACAACAGCAAGCTGAAGAGATGCGAGAAGAACTGGCTGCCATGAAGAAGAAGACGGAGGAAGCTGAAGCCGCACAAGCTCAACGTGACAGAGAGTATCAACTGCTACTGAAGAGGACGGAAGATTATGATGCCAGGTTTGAACACATGATGTCTTTGCTTGGAGCTAAAGGTTCTGGGTAAGTTAGAGCTTGTGATGGATGCATGTGTGCTGCCAGCAAGTTGCAGGCATGCTGGTAGATGGGAACTAGATTGCACCCTTTTTTGTAGATGAAAACTTTGCTACATTGATGCTCCTGGCAGCTTGCAGGCATGTTGTTTGATGCCTAGATGGTACCTTTTTTGTAAACTTGTTTCATGTGGCCATTTTGGTACTTGCTGGATCTGGATGTGACCATATGATGTTGAAACTTTTGATGTAATGCTGAAATTGCTGGGAGTTTGAATATCTGATGTGCAAATTGTATGTTACCTATTGATTTTGAATATCTGCTGTGCAAATTGCTGGGAGTTTGAATATCTGCTGTGCAAATTGTAATTCAAAAGTTTTGAGCCTATTAGCTGGTGCTTTTGAATATGGGCTGATTGTAGGCCAGGGCCCAAAGTAACCTTGAAATTGAAGTAAAAAAGTTGCTAAAAAGGCCAAGTGTAATTCAAATTCAAAGTTTAAAACAGGCCGAAAGTTTGGTAGGACATAAAATCATTTGGGCTCCAAAAAAGGCTTTGGCCCAAAATAGAACTGAATCAACTCAATGTACATTTGAAAAAAACATGTAAATAAGAAGGCCGGAAATCGAAAACAATAGAAATTGAAAAAGGCCACGGCCCAAATTTACATTTGATTTCAAACAGGCCAAGACCCAGAAAATAGTGATAATAAAAAGGCTGCATTTAATGGGCTTGGCCCATATACTGGACAGGTATGGACCGGGCTGATTCTTGCTTACGACGATCTCAATATCGTCATAATTTCGCCACGTAGGCAAATCCGACGTGGCCACCTCTCAGAGCGCGTGACGATTTCATATCGTCATAAGGGTTATGACGATCCCAAACCGTCATAACCATTATGACGATTTCAACAAAAACGTCGTAAGTAGTCATTAGCGACGGCTATCTTTTGACCATCTCATTTTCGTCATATGATCGTCACAAACGGCCCACTGTGACGATTTAGTGACCAAATTAGAGGGTCGTAAGTTAGCATTTTTCTTGTAGTGATCATACCTTCCTCTTGGGGTTCCCAACGGGCTGTACTTACAAGCCATCAAGTAGTTTTCTAGCACACTTGCCGGGGAGGAAGCAGACTTCTGCAAGGGGAGTCTTCCACGCACATCTTTACTTTGTTTTTGTTTTGCTTTATTTTATTTTTGCTTGCATCGTTTTATCAAAAATACAAAAAAATAGTTTCCTTTGTAGTTGGTTTTTATGTCTAGTTTAGTTGCTACTACTATGTCACCCGAGGAAATAATCTTCACTTTCAAACAAAAGAGTGAGGAGAGTTTCAAAGAAGCTTGGTCTAGAATTTATGATTGGCATGGAAAAACTAAACTGAAAATGACTTTGAGTTTGCTTCTTAGTAGCTTTTACTTTGGTCTTGCTCTTCGTTATAGATATGCTTTGGATGGTACAGTAGGAGGAGATTTTCTTCATTGTGATGGAGATCAAGCTTTCAATAATATTAAAAAGTTGATTACAATTTATAGCATGCCAACTGATTTTGATTCCTCTCTTGTGAGCATTTTTGCTATACTTAATACTCTTGAGACTCACACTGCTTGTTTGGGTAATTGCTATAGTACTTTGCGCGAGCATTTTGATTATGTGCCAAAAAATTCTGAACCATCGAGTTGGTTCCCTACGGTGAAAATCACCATTAGTGGTGAAACTTATCATGCTCGTTGTGATATTATGTCTGAATTTTGTCTTATGCCAAAGGATGTTTATGAATCTTTGAGTCTTTGGAAACTTTCTGATGGGGGAGAAGAAATTTCTCTTACTAATAATGCCACTATATTTCCCATTGGAATAGCTGAAGGAGTATATACAAAAGTCCTAGGAAGAATGGTATCTACTGATTATCTTGTTATTGAATATGTAGGAAAAAGACAAATCACGCTTGGAAGGTCTTTACTTAAGCTCATGGGCGCCATTATAGATGTGGGAAAAGGCACTATAAGATTCATCTCTCCACCTTGCGATAGTCACGTCTTTCCTAGAATCAATAGCAAAGGTAAGAAAGGAAGATGTAAGGCATCCGTTGATCCTAATATTTCATCACTTGATATTACTTGATTTCCACCTTTCTGCGCCTAGCTCAAAGGCATTAAAGAAAATCACTCTTGGGTGATAACCCATTGTTTTATTTTTAGTACTTTTTATTTTATTTGAGTCTTGAAAGTTATTACTACTGTAATGACCTCTCCGTATCCTTTTTATTTCGTTGTTGTGCCAAGAAGAACCTCTAATTTGAGTGAGGTAAGATTTGGGGAAGTTGCTATCCTGAAACAGATTTCGGTGCTGAACTATAAAAATTTGTAAAAATTCTCAGAATATCTTTTTGACCTGCGATTTCTTGTGCATATTCCCGAGGTTATATCCAAACTTTCATTAGTTTTGCACTTTTCAATTTGAGCAACAGAAAGTCCTCGAAAAAATTGACCTTTGTTAGATGTTCTGTTTTGACAGATTTCTGCCACTATTTGTGTTTGCCTCTCGATCGCTTTCTTGTTGAGTTCTTTTGATCAAGAAACTTTTGGAGAAGTTTTTACAGTAGTATATGCTTTATATGTGGTGTTTTTTAGTTGAAACCTGAACCAAAAAGGATTGATCTATTATTATGCTTATGCTAACGTTGCTAATAGAATTGTGTTGAGTTTTGTATGAAGGAAGTTTTCAAGTGTAGGGATTGGAGAATGATGAGATGAGATGAAGAATGGAAAAAAGCTCAATCTTGGGGATGCCCATGCACCCCAAGAAATATCCAAGAGGTACAAGCATCAAAGCTTGGGGATGCCCCCGAGGCACCCCTTCTTCATCGGCAAATATCAGGTCACCTTTCCAAACACTATATTTTTATTGCTTCATGCACTATGCGTTTTTCTTGGGGCATCCTTATTTTAGTTTTCAGTTTTGTTTAGTTTTGTTTGCTGCAATAAATGGTTGGGCCCCAACAAATTTCTTTTGGAGGATATGTACTCGTTTTTCATTTGCCAAAAACACTCCATTTTTTACTCTTATCGTTCAACGAGTCTTCTCTTTTTCTAGAACTGTGTTTAACTTTTGTTTTTTGCCTTGATTTTTGTTTAGATATTGTTTTATCTTTGCATCAAGGTGTATTTGGACATCTGGTCTATGTTGGTGTTCATCAAAAAATTTGTTTCAAAAAGGTTCGAATGGTGTTGGAAAAGAGAAAAAGTTTCATGCAAAAAAGTGGTACAAAAAGGAGCTTGTTTAGACAGTGGCTTAAGACTTTTTCATGACATGCTTGATATCATTTTGATAGTATACTTAGTGATTTTTGCTATAGCATGACTTGTCTCAAATGACTGAGATTGCTTAATGAGCCTTTAAAAAAATCATGCGTTGTTCTTACTATGTGGAAGCATTTATTTGGTTTTCTCCTTTGATGCTTTATTTGGGTTGACTTGGTGCATACTTACAACATGTTTGACTCTTAACAAGTCACCATAAGCCTCTATGATCATTTAGTTTTTAACTTTTGATGCCATTTTATGCTTCTCTTAATGATGTTTGTCGCTATGCATGATTATGGCCATTTTTACTCTCTTAGTTGGTCGCTCCCAGTCTTTTGCTAGCCCTCATTTTTTACAGATTATGAGCTCTACTCGTGCATCCAACTCCCAAAAACCAAGTTTGTCATTGTGTCCACTATAAATTCCTATGCATGGTATTTGTAAGCCATTACAAGTAAATTTTCATGTGCTACCTTTCAAAAAACCTTCAAAACACTTCTTGTTTTGTGACCCTGTTTTCAGCTCATGGAGACGTAGTGGTCAGATTTGCTATCTTCCATATTGCTAAATTCCAAAAAAGAAAAAAAGAGAAAAATAAAGAAAAAAAGGCACTCCTCCATGGTATGTGAATGTTGGTGGGCACCCGAAGAAATCGGTTAGCCATGGTTTGTGAAAGGAAAAAAGGTGAGGAGGAGTGCCAAGCTTTATAAAAGAGCACAAAAGTGCCAATCTCTCTCTCAAAAACTTGCTCATTTTTGTATGGAAGATAATAAGAACCCCATTGCTAGTCGTTGACAAAAACAACCACCTCTCAAAACCTAATTTTTATCTCTCTGTTTTACAAATGAAAAGCTCTAGCACATGTTTAATCACTGCTTTCCTCTGCGAAGGGTCTTTCTTTATTTTTATGTTGAGTCTCCACCTTCTACCTTTATGCACCGTCTAAGAGAGCATAGTTGCCATTCTGAGTATAATGTGCATTGTCCTAAAGTTATCATTGATTGATTCATTATTATGGTTTCACTTGTTCTTTAATTATTTGTATCTAGTCGCCCTCTTAAACTTGAAGGTGTCCTATGCATTTATGTTTTGCTATTCCATGAAGGACAAGCTGAAAACCATTTGCTATGTTTTCCATATGATTTGAACACATGTTTGACTTTCATTGTTTCCTTATTCATGATCTTTTGTTTGTGTTCCTTTTCATGTTATAACATGGTTGCTAAGTTCTTATTGTCAAGATTATATATTTTATTCCTATATTTTAAGTTCTTTGATCCCAGCACTCAATGCTTACTTAGATGATCAAGATTGTGATGGTGCATGTCACCTCAAAAATTATTCTTTTGTTATCACTTACCTACTCGAGGATGAGCAGGAGTTAAGCTTGGGGATGATTGATATGTCTCAAACGTATCTATAATTTTTGATGCTCCATGCTTGTTTACACACCATTTGCTTTGAGTTTTGTTACACTTCATGGCATTTTTACGCATTTTCTGGAAGTAACCTATTAACAAGATGCCATAGTGCCAGTTCCCTATTTTCTGCTATTTTTGTGTTTTAGAAAGGTTACACAGGAAATATTCTCGGAATTGGACAAAACTAAAGCCGAACCTCCTATTTTTACCAAAGCTTTGCGAAGACTGAAGATGAGATGGAGGGGCGCCAAGGGCTAGCCTCGCCACCAGGGGGTGCAGCCCAGCCCCTGGCTGCGCCCGCCTGTGGTGAGACCTCCTGGTCCACCTCCTGATGCTGCCCCTTCACCCATAAAGTCCCCTCGATGGGAAAAACCTAAAGGATGGATCTCTTTTTCATGAAACATACTGCAAACCGCCGCCGTCGCTGTCGCGAGATTGGGAGGATCCAGGAGCTCTTCCTGGCACCCTGCTGGAGAGGGGAATCCCTGCCGAAGGCCTTCTACACCACCATGATCGCCTCCGAAGTGATGTGTGATTAGTCTACCTTGGACTATGGGTCCATAGAAGTAGCTAGATGGTTGTCTCCTCCACCATGTGCTTCATGTTTAGATCTTGTGACCTGCCCTACATGATCAAGATCATTTTTATGTAATCATACATGTTGTGTTTGTTGGGATCCGATGAGTATTGGTACTATGTGATGTTGATGTGCTAAATTATATATCTTATGTTATCTCAATGTTTTTTATGATCTTGCATGCTTTCCATTGCTAGTAGCTATCTTGGCCGAGTAGATGCTAGTAACTCCAAGAGGGAGTATTTATGCTCAATAGTTGGGTTCATGCCTCTATTTAATCTGGGGGAGTGACAGAAACCTCTAAGGTTGTAGATGTGTTGTTGCCACTAGGGAGAAAACAACATTCTTGTGTCTAAGGACATTTGCTTTGTACATTACACACTTTGCTTAATGCGATTATCTGTTGTTCGCAACTTAATACTCAAGGGGTCCTCAGACGATTCCCTGCGAGTGGATTTTTAGTCATAGATGCAATTGGATTACGGTCTATGTATTTTATCGTAATGCCCAGAGTAAATCTCATGGTGATCCTCATGACGTATGTACACTATCTTTGCTCTATCAATTGCCCAACTGTAATTTGCTTACTGAGCATGTGTTATTTATCTTATAGAGAGAAGCCACTAGTGAACTATGGACCCTGGTCCAATTTCGTTTACATAGCTTTACCATTTTACTATTACTTGCTCTATTTACTTTCTTGCATACTATTATCCAATTACCACTCGATACGCTCAATCCTTTGTTTATAGCAAACCGGTGAGATTGACAACCTCATCGTAAGTTGGGAGCAAAGTTCTTGGTTGTGTTGTGTGCAGGTTTCACGTTGCTGCTAGGAGAAGATGCACCAGCAATATTTCTGGCGCCATTGTCTGGAGTGTCACGAAGCTAGCAAGCATCACCTTCTGAAGTTTGGCTTTCTCCTACTGGTTCAATTAAACCTTGGTTTCACAACTGAGGGAAGACTTGCTACTGTGCTCATCATACCTTCCTCTTGGGGTTCCCATCGGGCTATACTTACAAGCCATCATGTTGTGAAGCTAACCAGCGAGTTTACCTTGCTGGAAGAGCCCACCGATGATCTAGACATTGTGGTTGTCTTAATTTTGCTCGCCGATGGATCCAGTTTCATCGGATCTGAAGGGCGAATCAAACCCAAAAGTCCAATGCAAAAGCTCAGGCTCCCGATCGTCAACTCCATCTTCTGGTTTTCATTGACTTTCGAACTATCGTTGGCTAAATTATAAAAAGCCATCAAATTCATGATTCCAACGCCCAGAGTCCCCACAGTCAGTGCCAATTGATGAGGGTTAACTTGACAAATGTCCTAGATGAAGCACTTAGGATCAGGGAAATAGGGCATCGGATGAACTCAAAGGTAAAATCAGTCAAATAAGGTGTGTATTGAGAGTAAACATGGTGGTCGACTTGGCTTACTTTCAATTTGTCCCTGACTGGCCTCTCATGGCCCCTATATATAGGTGGCCAGGTCTTAAGGAATCGTTCGGGTCCGATACATATTACAACATTAGTATACGACATGAACTCATATTTCGACTACGACACTTGGGTCTTGCTTAACGGGCCTCAGGGGTACTCAAGTAACAGGATCTATTATCTATACCCTTGTTAGGAGCCCTCTGCTCCCAACCCTTCTGAAGTTGAAATTTTCGATGCTTTTGACTCGTGAGTTTTGCTGACTCAAATCTTTATCTTTATTAGTTCTCTATCTATTGACTCATGCAAAGTTTTTGCTTTTTGTTCCCTTCTCAGTGACAATGATGATCCGAAGAGGGATGTTGCAACTGCTCCCCTCTTAGATACTTTGACTGTCACCACAATGCCCTCTCAAGAGGACGCTACGGTAGTTAAATCACCAGAAGCTCCTGCTAAGAAAGGTGCTCCTACTTGTGCTTCCAAGCATCTGAAGAAGGTGGCGGCGATGGGTACTTCCCTTGAAACCCACCAACCAGTGGTTCTTCTGATGATGTGAGAATTGCTTCTTCTAGTCGGCTCTTTTTATTGCTTGGATTTTTCCTCTCATGCCTTCGTTTGTCAGATTCTGATGAAAAAAATCTCTCCCTTGGCACTGAGTGTGTCGAGTTTCTAAAGACTGCTTGGGCCTCGCAGTGTATTCCTGTTTTTGTGTTATGTCTTGTACTTGTTCCCGTGTTTCCTATGGTTTCTTACTCCATTTGCTTTTCCTGCTTTGGCTTGTAGATGCTTTGACCACAGCCAATGCTCGTATAGCGGCTCTGGAAGCCGAACTTACTGCCTCTAGATTAGCTTGGGAAGGTGCCAATGCTGCCAAGGTTGCTGCTGAGAAGGCTACTAAGTCAGCGGAAGCCAAGGCTAAGAAAGCTGAGAAAGCACTTGTCACTGCTGACCAGAGGCGGGTCCAGAGGGAGTGAAAGATAGCCAAACATCTTGACAAGATTTCGGCTCTTGTTGGTGGTAAGTGTCGCGTTGTTATTTTTTGCTTGTTTGCTCATGCTTCTAGTTGCTAGTATTTGTTTGCTTTCTCTTGCTCTTCCCTTCTATGGTGTAGCAGAGAAAATTGGAGTATCTTTGCGACTTCAACAGCTGGATACCGAAGACCCTCTGCTAGCTGTGGTGGATTTGCTGGAGGCGAACTGGAAATTAGTCCAGGAAGTTCTTCAGCTAACTCACCGTATGCTAACACGGATGTTTGTCGGGTTGTGGCCGAAGAAGGGAGAGATGCCGGTCGACAAACTTAAGAAGCTTGCTGAGGCTTTTGACACCCTTGAAGATCCTGTTCTTGCGATGAAAGGCCGATCGGTGAAGCGAGGTATTGAAGGGGTGATTGCACTTGCTCAGTCACATGGTAAAGAAGTCGACTGGGAGAAGGTTAGCTCTTCTCGTGCTCGCCCTCTTTCAGAGCTGCTGGGGTTTTTTGAGAAGGCAAAGAAGTACGCGCCAGGTTTTGTGTCTATTATCATTTCTTCGTGGCTTCTTCAACTCCTACACCAGGCTCTTCAATTCCTATGGCAAGTGCTTCGATGCCACCAAATGCTGAAGCTGATTCTTCCGCGCCTTCTACCGCCATGGTGCCTGCTGCTCAGGTGGCCTAGAATTTAGCCTTCTTTTTTGTAACTTTTGCCTTTTGAGTTAATGTAGTAGAACTTCTATTCTTCGCCTGATAATCTAGCGGAGAACCCTATAACTATTTTTACTTTATGAAGCGTTATGCTTGGTCCTATGATATGTTTTTGAGTGGTTTCTTCTTTCATTCTTTTGGCTTCCAGCCTGTGTGTGCTGGTGGATTGTCAAATCATGATCGCGGCTCATCAGCCACCAATGTGTTCGACTCCGGGGTTCCTTCTCCTTCTTGTTCTTCTTGCCAATGCGCTGAGTATTTATCAAGGATTTCAGACCTTGAAGGTCACTTGTCATTGATGAAGCGTCAAGCAAAGTCTGCCTTGGACTAGGCTGGGAGGTCGTATGGTTTGATGAGAAAGATATTTGTGCTTGAAGATAAAGTGTCTGGCTTGGTGGCCCAGGTTATGCACCTGAAAGAATGTGACTCCTATCTCATTGAGATTATCGAGTCAGCTTGTGAGTAGATGAAGTGTCAGTTTTCTGCAGATGCTCTCAATTTTCCTGCTACTTCTCTTGGCTTTGTGCTTTGTTGAATTTGCTCCTTCTAGGTACTTGGTTGCATCCCACAAACGAGAATCATCAAGTTTCTGAGCGAATCGCAGCTCTGGAGAGGGTGTCAAAAGATACCAATACTTTATGGGATAATCCACGGCGTTGCAGCACCGTCGTTCTTCTATAGGATCGCACTCAACATATTGGGGAAGTGGTCGATGATTGTCAAAGATCATTGACAACCATGTACTCTATTATGCTTCCCCGCAATCCTCCACTGGAAAATTTTAAGCATCCGCTTGATGCTTTTAGATCTAGTCAATGAATTCATCGTTTGATAGGATTCAACTTAGTAGCTGGTGCTAATTTTGCTCTTGGATGGATACGCAAGTGGCATCCAAGGCTGAACTATAGTTCCATGTCTCTAAGTTTTCCTCCAAGGTGCATGAAGCTGCAAGTCCATATGGATGCCACGCTTCAACCGGCGAGAAGAATCATAGCTAGGTTGCTTCGAGAGGATGCTGGATTTTTTCGCGAGTATCATTATTTGAATCCCCTTGTGGTAGATGATTCAGATCACCAATGTTGTAATGCCCTATTGTATATACGTTTTTGTGTGTGAAATGCGGGAGTTTTTGTTTTCTAGGGCTTGTTTGCCAGAAATTTTTGTTCTCAAGGCGCTTTATGTTTATTGTGTTTGCCACAATTTCATTTGGGATTTGTAACACTTGCAAACTCGAAGAGGAGGAACTTTGTCTTTCTTATGCTTGAAAGTAAGATACATGGGATGTCCCAAGAGACCCGGCCAGTGACCTATGTTCTGGGTCTAGAGGGCATTGACCTAGGATAACTCATGGCTTAATAGCCTTATTTTGTCTACTCTACTATTGTATGCTTGATGTCTATGTTGCCGAGGTCTTTTCTTCTTCTCCTGTAGCTTCCTTTGGGTCCGGTGTATGTACCCATAGTTTCTTCGCTTCTGGCTCCTCTGGGTTTTCTTTGAGCTATTTTGTGACACCTGTAGTCGTGCTTGGCACCCTTCCCTTAGGTTCTCCATAGTTGGCTATGATGCCAAAGTTTTACGCCATTTTGTGAATTCTTTGTTGCATAGATCTGAGAGCTCGAAGCTTCCCTTTACTGTGATAATCCCTTTTGGTCCTGGCATCTTGAGTACCAGGTACGTATAGTGAAGTACGGCCATGAATCATGAAAACGCGGGTCGCCCGAGGATCGCATGATATTGAGATGGCCAGTCCATGACTTCAAAGTCGAACTTTTCTCTTCTGTAGTTTTGGCGATTACCGAAGCAAACATTGAGTGCTATTCGACCCAAAGGATAGTTAGCACTTCCTGGTATGATCCCATGGAAAGAACAATCTGTTGGTTTCAGAAACTCCAATGATATGTGCATTGCTCAGAGTGTCTTTGCATATATTAGATTTATTCCGCTCCCTGCATCCATGATTACTCTATCGACGTCATATGTCCCGATCTGAGCTTTGAGTACCAAAGGCGCTGATACGTCTCAAACGTATCTATAATTTTTTATGCTCCATGCTTGTTTACACCCCATTTGCTTTGTGTTTTGTTACACTTCGTGGCATTTTTATGCATTTTCTGGAACTAACCTATTAACAAGATGCCATAGTGCCAGTTCCCTGTTTTATGCTATTTTGTGTTTCAGAAAACTTACACAGGAAATATTCTCAGAATTGGACGAAACAAAAGCTGAACCTCCTATTTTTACCAAGCTTCACAAAGACCGAAGATGAGACGGAGGGGGGCCAGTGGCCAGCCTCACCACCAGGGGCGCGGCCCAGCCCCTCGCCGCGCCCACCTATGGTGAGACCACCTGGTCCCACCTCTGATGATGCCCTTTCGCCTATAAGTTCCCCTTGACGGGAAAAATATAACGGATGGATCTCTTTTCCATGAAACATACTACAAGTCGCCGCCGTCACTGTTGCGAGATCGGGAGGATCCAGGAGCTCTTCCCGGCACCCTGCCAGAGAGGGGAATCCCTGCCGGAGGCCTTCTACACCACCATGGTCGCCTCTGGTGTTATGTGTGAGTAGTCTACCTTGGACTTTGGGTCCATAGAAGTAGCTAGATGGTTGTCTCCTCCACCATGTGCTTCATGTTAGATCTTGTGAGCTGCCCTACATGATCAAGATCATCTTTATGTAATCCTACATGTTGTGTTTGTTGGGATCTGATGAGTATTGGTACTATGTGATGTTGATGTGCTGAATTATATATCTTATGTTATCTCTATGATGTTTATGATCTTGCATGCTTTCCATTGCTAGTAGCCATCTTGGCCGAGTAGATGCTAATAACTCCAAGAGGGAGTATTTATGCTCGATAGCTGGGTTCATGCCTCTATTTAATCTAGGGGAGTGATAGGAACCTCTAAGGTTCTAGATGTGTTGTTGCCACTAGGGAGAAAACAACATTCTTGTGTCCAAGGATATTTTCTTTGTTTATATTATGCACTTTGCTTAATACAATTATCTGTTGTTTGCAAATTAATACTCAAGGGGTCCTCGGATGATTCCCCGCGAGTGGATTTTTAGTCATAGATGCAGTTGGATTACGGTCTATGTATTTTGTCATAATGCCCAGAGTGAATCGCATAGTGATCCTCATGACGTATGTATGATATCTTTGCTCTATCAATTGCCCAACTGTAATTTGTTTACCCAGCATGTGTTGTTTATCTTATGGAGAGACGCCACTAGCTAACTGTGGACCATGGTCCAATTTCCTTTACATTCCTATACTGTTTTACTTTTACTCGCACTGTTTACTTTTTTGCATATTAATATCGTATTACCACTCGATATGCTCAATCCTTTGTTTACAGCAAACCGGTGTGATTGATAACCTCATCATAAGTTGGGAGCAAAGTTCTTGGTTGTGTTGTGTGCAGGTTTCGGGTTGCTGCTGGGTGAAGACACACCAACAAGCAGTTTATCTGGCGCCCTTGTCCGGAGTGTCACGAAGCTAGCAAGCATCACCTTCTGAAGTTTGGTTCTTTTTCCTACTGGTTCAAGTTACCTTGGTTTCATAACTAAGGGAAGACTTGTTGTTGTGCTCATCACACCTTCTCTTAGGGTTCCCAGCTGGTCGGTCATCTATATCAACACCGCACCATCAACAAGTTTTCTGGCGCTGTTGTCGGGGAGAAAGAATATTTCTGCAAGGGGAGTCTCGCACGCACAATCTTTTACTTTGTTTTTGTTTTGCTATATTTTATTTTTGCTTGCATCATTTTATCAAAAACACACAAAAAATAGTTTCCTTTATAGTTGTTACTTTACTACTCTTAGTTCATTATGTTGTTCCCTAAGTATGTTTTGGAGGACCTCTCGGTAGGTGGTTCTATTATTGGGAAAGGTAACATTGAGGAGTTCTTTAATCATATTAGTATGCATAAAGACATTGAGGATAGATCTTTGGCTAGGCTTGCTCCTAGTTATGAAGTTGCTGCTGCTTATTTAGTTTACATGCTGGAGGCTAGGTTTGTTAACCTTAATCCTTTTATGCAACAAATGATTCTTAAGCTTCATGATATTGAAAACTCCGAAAAGAAAGATTTTATTTTGGAGACCTTGCATAGAGAATTTAGAGATGTTGTTATTGAAGCTAGGAAAGTCTTTGAGCATTTTAATATGCTTGGCTTTCCTGTTAATGTTGTTGGTACAACCAAAGAAGATATCAAAGTACCAATACTTTGCAAACTTGTAGGATTGCATGAAGCTTTGGAAAAGAATTTTGATTGGATTTTTCCTGAAAACCCTTTTGATGAAAGTAGTGAACCAAAGAGTGTTCACAAGGGATCTTCAAAAACTCATTTGGACACAATTCAATTCATTGTTGAAAATACTTCTGCAATTGATCTTAATGCCTCATTTGATAATACTTGATTTCCACCTTTCTGCGCCTAGCTCAAAGGCGTTAAAGAAAGGCACTCTTGGAAGATAATCCATTATTTTATTTTCAGTACTTTTTCTTTTATTTGAGGCTTGGAAGTTATTACTACTGTAATAGCCACTCCTTATCCTTTTATTTCGTTGTTCTGCCAAGAAGAACCTCTAATTTGAGTGAGGTAAGATTTGGGGAAGTTGCTGTCCTGAAACAGATTTTGGTGCTCCACCCTAAAAATTCGTGAAAATTCTCGGAATATCTTTTTGACCTGCGATTTCTTGTGCATATGCCCCAGGTTATATTCAAACTTTCATTGGATTTACACTTTTCGATTTGAGCAACAGAAGGTCCTCAAAAAAATCGACCTTTGTCAGCTGTTCTGTTTTGATAGATTTCTGCCACTATTTGTGTTTGCCTCTTGATCACTTTCTTTTTGAGTTCTTTTGATCACGGAACTTTTAGGGTAGTTGCTACAGTAGTATATGCTTTATATGTGGTGTTTTTGAGTTGAAACCTGAACCAAAAAAGGTTGGTTTACTATTATGTTTATGCTAACATTCCGAATAGAATTGTGTTAAGTTTTGTATGAAGGAAGTTTTCAAGTGTAGGGATTGGAGAATGCTGAGATGAGATGAAGAATGGAAAAAAGCTCAAGCTTGGGGATGCCCATGTCACCCCAAGAAATATCCAAGAGGTACAAGCGTCAAAGCTTGGGGATTCCCCCGAGGCACCCCTTCTTCATCGGTAAAAATCAGGTCACCTTTCAAAACACTATATTTTTATTGCTTCATGCACTATGCATTTTTCTTGGAGCGTCTTTACTTTTGCTTTCTGACGAGGGTTAACTCGACAAATATCCTAGATGAAGGACTTAGGATCGGGGAGATAGGGCATTGGATGAACTCGAAGGTAGAATCAGTCAAACAAGGTGTGTATCAAAAGTAAACATGGGTGTAAACCTGGCTTGCTTTCAATCTGTCTCTCACCGTCCTCTCCTGGCCCCTATATATAGGTGGCTAGGTCTCAAGGATTGGGAGGGATTCGATACAGATTACAATATCAACATACGATATGAACTCGTATTTCGACTAGCGTTACAATTGGGCCTAGCTTAACGGGCCTCAGGGGTACTCAACTAATGGGCTCTATTATCTATACCCTTGTCAGTAGCCCCCGAGATTCTACCAAAATTGCAGATTCAGGTTGAATCTCAGATCTTCAAATATTCAACTTGATCAATACTTGACTTCTTTATATCTTCAAATCTTCAACTTGGTCTTTCAACACATCTTTTTATTATAATGTCTCGCAAGGGGTTTTGATGAACAAGCTTGACAACTCCGATGTATCAAGAGGCCAGTTAACTACCGGAATAGATACTTGTCACCTATGTCAAATTCAATCCCCTTGGACTTGAATTTGAGAAACTGGTCAAACCCATTCTTTTGCCGCATTTAGGACTTAGTGCATCCACCAGGATTTTCTTCATGTCGTAAACACGGATAAGTACCAGCACAGCGCATTCATGTGCGTATACCAGGCCATACAGGACAGATCCTGGGGTCTTACCTTCATGATATATTTTAACCACGGTATTCAAGTTTTATCGCGATGATGCAACTCGAGAATCATATGTCACAGCCTTGTTTGACTATTTCAGTTCTAAAAAAATATTTAGGTTATTCAACCTTGATTAATAAAACTCCCTCCCGATGGGAGTGATCGATCTTGATTTTGTCAACAATGTAGTCGAAGTTCATTGTTGACGAAATGTAGTTGATTGCGCCTAAACCACTTCTCGACCAATTGGTTCTTTACCATTGTCTTCAATCTCTCATCTTCCCTCTGTCAACTTTTTTCTATCGGGTGCGCGACAGCGCTCCCGATGGGAGTAGCCCCCGAGGCTATAGCCAAATTTTTTTGGGTATAGGCTCAAAAAATATAGGCATGCCTGTTCCACACACTATCTCTTGCGATATTTTTTGGTATGATTTTCATTTAATGAATCTTCTCTTCTTTTTCTTATGACATAAGCCCCCGAGTCCAAGACGAGGTACACTATGCTTCTTGATAGATACTTTCTCTTCTTCTTCTTTTTGTGCGCATCTTTTCTCTTGATACGTTGACGCTTCTTTATCGTCTGCTCTAGGTAGAATATAAAGGCCCGTAGATATACTTTGGACCTTGCCTCTGCAGAGGCCCATTAGTGTGTACTTATAAATAAAGCATGTTTGGCGAGGGTAAAAACCCTAATTCATTCATTAGTTTCTTTCTCCACCGCATCATCTTCCTCTTCCTCATCGCATCTAGGGTTTTTCCTTCCCAACATTTGTCTTCATGGCAGATGCAGGTGGATCATGTCTGAACATCGGCACCCCGGTGGAGAAATGAGGTCGCGGCTGCCCCCGCGGCAGTAAGAACAAGCCTACAATCCCATCTGTGGCACTCTCGTCGTCCGCTTTGACGAAACGGTGCCCCGGACGCCCGGTGGGAAGTAAGAATAAGCCCAAGATTTCATCTGCTATGCTAGGTCCGCGCGCTCCTCCTCATAACACTTCTCCTCCTCTGTCCAAAGTGTACTCCTTCTTTTGCATCGCTGGCGCTCAGTGCCACGAGATTCAGCGGGTGCCGCTGAAGTTCACTAAGTTTATGGATGGGCGAGAGCTGCGGGAAGCGGTTCTTCGTGAACACTATGGGGGAAGAACTCCCTATGAAGTGGAGGTCTGGTATGACGGAGCCGGCGAGATGTACTTCAAGGGCGGCTGGTCGCAGTTTGCAGAAGACCATGAACTCCACCAAGGTTTCTTCATGACTTTCGACTTCCACATCGGTACGTCAAAGTTTGACGTGAGGATCTACGACTGTACTCAGTGCCAGAAGGAGTACAAAGCTAAAGTGCACTTTCATTAGATTCTCTTTTTATGTAATGTCTTTTCCTAGTTATCCTTTCGTGAGTTATCTGTAATAAGTAGTCGTGGTAAATTATATCTTGTGCCAGCTTTATTAATAGACCATGGAAATGGATCATCGTTCTGAGGTATGCACATAGTGTTTTATCGGGTTCCTTTGAACCATGCGTATTTTTGCTGAATATCGGGTTGCGAACAACCTAGTAATTTGTCGCAAATAATCACAAATCTCAATAACTTGTTTATTTTATTTCGTACGACTCGAGTTTCTAAGCCCCCGAGTGGAAAGTAAAATACTTATACATATTTTTGATTTGACCCAAAGAACCTGACCTGTGGCCTCATGTTCAGGATTCAGAGGGTCATAAATCAAAAGTTCTTTGTCGCCTTATATCATCTATACGTAGAATCACCGCAATTGCTCTGCATTCCACGGGTTGCTCTCGTCTTTCCCTGTTTTCTTATCTTGTAGTCGATAAGCTCCTCCTGGTATTACCTCTGTCATGATGTAAGGTCCCACCCATGGGGACTCTAATTTGCCGTGACCATCCTGCTTGAGTCGTAAGACTAGATCTCCCACCATGAACGATCATGGATGAACTCGACTACTATGGTAGTTTCATAGATTTTGCTGATATTACATGGCTCTGGCGAGTGCTACGTCTCTTGCTTCTTCGAGTGCATCGACATCATCCTGAAGCGCTTCTGTGGAAGTTGTCTCATCATAGGCCGCGATTCTTGGAGCTTCATGGGTGACTCGACTGGAAGCACGGCTCCTGCATCGTGGACCAGAAAGAAAGGTGTTTCTTGAGTAGCTGCGTTAGGTGTAGTTCGTAGACTCCAGAGCACGGAGGGCAGCTCTTCTACCCAAGCATGTTTTTCTATCTCGAGGGGTGCTAACAACCTCTTCTTTATCCCGTTGCATATTAAGCCATTAGCTTTCTCGACTTGTCCATTTATTTTTGGATACGCTACAGATGTGAATTTCAATTTGATCCCCATACTTTTACATTAGCTCTTGAACTCCTTTGATGTGAAGTTTGTCCTGTTGTCTATGATGATGCTGTGTGGTACTCTGAAGTGAAAAACTATAGACTTGATGAAATTGATTGTGGTTGTAGAATCTTGGGTTGTTACGGGGGCTGCCTCTACCCACTTGGTAAATTTATCGACCGCCACCAACATGTACATGTGCCCTCCTGGCCAAGATTTGTGAAGTTTTCCTACCATGTCGAGACCCCATTGCGCGAAGGGCCGGGATAGTGGTATTGATTGCAATTCTGCTGCTGGCGCATGTGGTCGAGATGCGAAATGTTGACAAGCCTCGCACTTCCTCACTACATCTTTCGCGTCTTTGATTGTTGTTAGCCAGTAGAACCCTGCACGAAAAGCTTTGGCTGCAATGGCTCTGCTGCCAGCGTGATGTTTGCACACTTCTGTGTGGATGTCCTTCAAGATTGCTTGCCCTTCTTGAGGGGTGACGCATCATTGCAGGACACCCGTTATACTTCTCTTGTATAATTTTCCTTGTAACACGACGAAAGCCTTGGATCGTCGTATTATCCTTTTTGCTTCTACTGGGTCTTCGGGTAGTGCCTTGTTTATCATGTATGCCAAATATGGCTGCATCCAGGTTTCTTTGATCATCATAACCTCTTCTGGTTCTGTTGTGCTTGCTTTTCCAGCCCCCGAGCCTGTTGCTTGGTGCTGGCCTTGTTCCTCTATAGTCAAAGTTTTGTTGTTCTTTATTGATCTTTCTATGATTTCTTCCCAAAAGACTCCTTGTGGTATGGGTAAGCGCTGGGACCCGATGTTTGCTAGATTGTCAGCTTCCTCATTACTGGCTCTGCTGACGTGAGAAACTTCGCATCCATCGAATGTTCCCTCTAGATAATAGTACAAATTTCTGTATGCTGTCATATTATCACTAATGGCGTCATACTTATTCATCACTTGTTGGACGATGAGATTTGAGTCTCCAAATATTTTCAGTCGAGTTGCTCCGCATGCTTTGGCCATTTTCATTCCATGGAGCAGCGCCTCATATTTGGCTTCATTATTAGAAGCTTGGGGAAAACTCATCCTTAACACATACTTCAACTTGTCACCTTGTGGTGATATCAGTACCACTCCTGCTCCTACGCCTTGGATTCTTTTTGAACCGTCGAAGTACATTGTCCATACACTCAATAGATCTGGCGGTCCTGTGTTTTGTAACTCCAGCCACTCTGCTGTAAAGTCTGGCAAAACTTGTAATTTGATAGCCTTTCGCTTTTCATACGTGATGTCTAGGGGTGATAATTTAATTTCCTAGAAGGAGACACGTCCTATTGCTAAAGGGTTGTTCAATATATTGGATAGTGGTGCTTCGTTAACCACTATAATTGGGTGCACTGTGAAAGACTGTCGTAGTTTTCATGCTGTTGTGAATATACTATATGATAGATTTTGGTAGTGTGGGTACCTCTGTTTTGTAGGAGATAGTACTTCACTGATGAAATATACTAGCCTCTGGACACCATGAGCTTTTCCCTCTTCGCTTCTTTCGACTACCAATACTGTACTCACCACTTGATGTGTTGCAGCGATGTAAAGTAGTAGTGGCTCTTTTTCGTTTGGTGCGACCAGCACTGGTGGTGTGGAGAGCACTTTTTTCAACTGCGCAAAAGCTACATCTACCTCTTCTATCCATTTGAATTTGTCATCTGACTTTTTCATGAGTGCATAGAAAGGGAGTGCCTTTTCTCCCAATCGAGCAACACATCGACTTAGTGCCTCGATGCATCCTGCGAGCTTCTGTACGTCGTGCAGTTTTATTGGTTTCCCCATTGTCAGGATTGCTTGTATCTTTTCTGGGTTTGCTTCTATTCCTCTTACCAACACCAGGAACCCCAGGTGTTGTCCTGCTGATATGCCAAAAGAACATTTTGTTGGATTAAGCTTGAGCTTGTACCTGTTTAGATTGTCAAAAGTTTCTTATAAGTCGCTGATCAGGGACTCTTCTTTCCTTGTGGTGATGACCATGTCGTCGATGTAGACTTGAATGTTGCGTCCTATTTGGCTTCTGAGGCAGCTTTGCATCATCTGCTGGTAGGTTGCTCCTGCGTTTTTTAGGCTGAAAGGCATTACTTGATAACAGAACACACCATATGGTGTGATGAAAGCCATTTTTTCCTCGTCTTCTTTCTTCAGTTTTATCTAGTTGTAACCAGAATATGCATCTAGGAAGGAAAGCCTTGCACACCCCGCTACTGAGTCTATTATCTGATCAATGCGAGGTAGGGGGAAGGGATCCTTTGGACAGTGCTTATTGAGAGATGTGTAGTCAATGCACACTCTTTGTACGTCTGTGTTTTTATTGGGTACAATGACTGGATTAGATACCCAAGTCGATGTCTTGATTTCTCGAATGAATCCAGCATTTTCTAGCCTGTGTAGCCCAGATGCTATTGCTTTCCTTTTGGGTTTGTCAAATCATCGCAGTGGTTGACTGGCTTTGCTTTAGGATCCACATTTAGTGTGTGCTCGACGAGTTCCCTGGGAACCCCTGGCATGTCTGAAGGACACCAGCGAAGATTTCCCAGCGCTCACAGAGGAACTTGATGAGCACGTTTTCCTATGCGGGATCCAAGTTTACTGCTATGGAGGTGGTCTTGTTCGGGTCTGTGGGGTGGACCTGGATTTTCTTTGAGTCTTGAGTTGCATCGAAAGCCTGATCTGGCAGGGATCATCCGACATCGGGTAGCATGTTGTGGTCAGTTTCACCTTTAAGTCTTGTGTACTCTGCTGTCATGCCGAAAGTTTACACCAGCCTATTGAATTCTTTGTCACAAGTGTTGGATACTTCAAAGCTGCCTTGTATCGTGATTCTTCCTTTGGGTCCTGGGATTTTGACCATGAGATATGCGTAGCGAGGTACTGCCATGAGCTTTGCAAATGTTGGGTGCCCCAGGATTGCATGATACTGTGAAGGCTAGTCCATGACTTCAAACTCTAGCTTCTCTCTGCGATAATTGTTGCTATTGCCGAAGCAAACATCGAGTTCTATTTTTCTGAGAGGGTAATTTGCGCCTCCTGGTACTATTCTATGGAAAGAACAATTTGGTGGCTTTAGACTTTCCAGTGAGATGCACATTGCCCTCAGAATTCTTGCGTATCTTAGGTTTATGCCGCTTCCTACGTCCATGAATACTCTCCCGATATCGTATTGTAACAACCCAAATTTTTGGAAAATAGAAATAAAATGAAATTATTAAAATACCAAGTTTTGGAGCCAAGAAAAAACAACTTTTATTTTAAATACAAGATTAATTTCTTATCTTTTTAATACTTGTGAATTTGAGCAATTGCTCCCATGCTTCAAATAAAAAGCACATGAGAAAGGTTTTGAATCAAATCCTTTGATCCAAATTTTCAAAACCATTATTTGAAAATAAAGTAAAATCCTATTTCAATAAAACTAGCCTTGTTTAAAAATAGTGGATTTAAAAGGTCCTCTTTCTAAAAACTATTTTTGTTCCTCAAATGAATATTTCCAAAATGATTTGTGAACTATTACCTTATTTCAAACATCAATATTTTCAAAACCTATTTCTAAGAAAAACCATGGTAAAGATTTCTCTGGCCAAGTTATAGAACAAAACCAATCTTTGTTTATAAAATTATTTATTTAATAAAAATGGTTTTCCTACATATTTAAAATGTGCAAGAATGCATGCAATATATTTTGACAAACTCCTAAAGTAAGTAAAGTCAATAAATCACAATTAAACAAAATAAAATAGGAGGAAATGAACCAATCCCTAAAACCCCTACAATGAAAAGAATAGGAAAAAGTTCTAGAAAATATTATTGACTACAATACTTGGAGTATCTATATTAAGAAATAGTTGATCTAGACCATCATGGATCTCTCTACAGTACACAATAACAAGTTATAAAGATTCAAGAACTGCATAGTTTGAAGCCAGAAACTATGTTTAACCCTATTCAAATTTCTACCAAAGTTTGAATTCAAATAAGAGGTCATTCCCAACTCCATGTCATCTCCAAGCAAACCAACACCTTTGAACATAACAAAAATATTTCTGGAACCCATGTTTAATACCCTAACAGCCCAAAGTGGAATTTTTCAAAAATTAAAAATTCAAACCCTTGCGGTCATTGTGTCGAACACGTTGTGTGCAGAAATCAGGAAAGTCGAATCTACTGTAGCCGACTCCCTGCTCGTATGCCCTAGCTCCCGTAGCCATACCCGAAGACTCTCCCCTCTCTCTCCGCTGTCGACTCCCCATCTTCCCTGCCCAGACCCCTGCCATGAGACCTAGAAGAAAGGAGCAGAAAACAACCCGGACCCCCCCATCTCTCTGCCTCTCCTC
Source organism: Dactylis glomerata (assembly GCA_007115705.1). Taxonomy (NCBI): domain Eukaryota; kingdom Viridiplantae; phylum Streptophyta; class Magnoliopsida; order Poales; family Poaceae; genus Dactylis; species Dactylis glomerata. The sequence continues at coordinate 2,360,726 of QXEO01000464.1, read as the reverse complement.
TGCCCTGTCCAGCATGCCAGCATGCACGTGACCGCTCCACAGTGCACAGCCGTGCACGCCAGCACGCCTCCAAAGCCCACACGCCCGCCGGAGAACTGGCGGACGCCTGTCGGACCCCCACCTTTGGCCACCTCCTTGCCAGCCCTCTCCAACCTATAAAAGGACCCCTGTGAGCATCCCTGGACTCACACCATCCAGCACTCCCTCATAGACATCCTCTCTTGGTTTCCCGCTTCCTCGTTCGAGTTCACCAGCAATGCTCTCCCCGCACACCACGCTATTGGCCACCTGCCGCTCCTAACGATCCCGAGCTCATCCTGAAGCTCCGTTGTCCCAGGCGACCAAGGAGTGCCGCCATAGCCTCCTAGACAACCTCTCCGACTCTCTCCTTCCCTTGTTCGAGCTCGCCAGAGCTACCCCAAGCTCCAGGGCGCCTCTTCTTCCTGGCGAACCAGGCAGCCTGTCGCTTTGCTGACTGGACTAGGTGGATGAGGAGGCTACCCGCAGCCTTTCTGCTTCCTCTCCCTCAAGCCCTTCTTCCCCTGTGTTGATCCCCATTGCCGCCATCTTCTCTGCAGCAACACCGGTGAGTTTCGTCTCGAGGAGGAAGAGGACCATGTACGTACCATTTCGGTTAGTTTGGCCTGACAAGCCAGGCCCATTGTCAGGCCAGTGTTTTTTTGTTTTCCTTTTTCCTCTTGCCACCCGCCAGCATGAGCCTAGTGGGACAGCCCAGTAAAGTCTGTGTGTCCGGCCCGTGTCTAAAAAAAAGGTTTAATTGATTTTCGGTTTTAGAAAAACTAGTTCAGATGCTGTTTTAGATTTAATTTTCCCAGAGATCTATATATCCAAATTTAACACATGAATATGTTCTGGAAACCTTAGAATATGAACGATCCATTAGAAGTGGTTTTATCACAATTAGAGTTACATAGTGATTGCAGTAAAAATAACAATACAGGAGCTTTCTAGCCTTAGAAAAATTATATAAAATCCAATAAAATTCATAAAATATTGATTCCAACTCTCATAAAATCAAATACAATTAGTAGTATCTATCTATTTATAAGATTAGATAACCTATTTGAACCTTTTAAGTCAAATGCTAATTACTATTTGGAGTAAATAAGCATTCCGATCATAGAATTTGGTAAACTTATTTCATAATTGGAAAATCTTCTAAATCCATTTTGGATAAAACACATTTCTAATTATTAATCTATAACCCATAATTCGAGTCAACTAGGATCTATATCCCTACTTGTAGATTCAAACTTGATCATTAAATTTTTGCAAACTAGAAATGGCTTCAATAAAAGAAAAGTACTCCAAATCCTATGAAACCACTTTAGTTGAACCCTAATATTGAATATATACTTGTAGTATATGAACTTAGTCAATAAGGACTTTGAGGATATATTTCATGATTCAAAAATCAATGAACCCTACTTAAATATAAGAAACAAATAACCCTATCTACATAAACTCAATTATCATTGAAGCCACTATCCTTAGATTTCCACGATCAACATCCTTACCTTAGAATCTTGTTGTTGTAGGTATGTTGTTAGTGAATTGTGTGGTGACTGTATTCTTATATTCTTTCCGACGATTAGATGACAATGAGAGTAAGGAGAATGGATCCCGAAGTCCACCAAGAAATGGAGATGGAGATCAATAAACCCAAGATGAAGATGAAGACTATTTTGACATTGCCAAGCCAGGCAAGCCATCTTTTGAATCATACCCAAATGCCTAGTTTTCCTATTGCATATTCATTTACTTTTAAGTAAATTGCATGATTGAATTGCTAGTATAGAGTAATATTTGTGTAGTGATATCTTGCTTAGCAAGGGTATCAAACTGAGTTTATCCGACACTCCCTTAGTTGTAGCATCACTCATAGTAGTTGCTTAGTCGCTAATAAAATTGAAGTCATACATAGGGGAACCCTGCTTGAAAGTGGTGACTTGAACTTGAAAGCTTGAATTGGAGCCTATCCATATACGTTGGATTTCTAAAAGAAATAATTTTGACTAAGGACTATGGAATGCATTTTTGAAATGACAATGAGTGATGTACTATGTGAGCCAACCATATCGTACGACCACATTACCCCTAAATGGGAAGGGGCTTAATCAGTAGTTTGTCTGCTTTAGTATGGGAGACCTCATTGAACTTATAGGGGATTGATCCCGCGGGACACCTGTGGGGACCCCGGTTTACCACTCCGGGATTCCCGTTGTGCATACAACTCACGATCCCATGATTAGTATGTCGCGAGTCCACATAACCAAGCTGATATCAAAGTTACATCATCCATTACAGTATTAAATAGAAAGTCTTACAATTGGTCACATGACCAAGACTGATAATGCCATGCAGGGCAAGTTTACAACTAAACAGCAGATACCATGCAGCATTGATGACCCACATCATGCCTACTACCCTACAGGCAACTGACTGGGAGACGTTCCTAGTTCGCACTGGCATCATTGTAACCATTGTCACCTTCCTCGTAGCTTTCTTCAAAGTCTGACCAAGTTAATAGCCAGGAACAAAGCCATGAGTACATTTTGAATTGTACTCGCAAACCATCTAAGAGAAGAGTAATCACATGCTATTTGGCTGTAGCAAGGGTTGGCTTGGTTTGAGGTAGCTCTTCTCCTAGTAAGTTTCTCGTGTTGATATAGCATCTCATACGACATCTCTATATCATAGCTTCTTTTGTTGATATAGCAGGTCATACGACATCTCTATATCCTTATTAAAGAAAAGTTTTGTAAAACATTTGTAGGAAAGGGGGAAACTCATTTGATTTCCAAGAGAGAGTTGGTGGTCAATCAAACATGACCACCCTCCTTTATAAAACTAGGTCAATCACACATGACCATCTCAATTTCCTTGATAGTACCCTACAAGTACTCCAAACCATAACCGTGCCATTGCAGTACCCTCCGAGTACTCCATCCGGCAACTTTCTCCTTTTTTCCGAAATCCACTTTTAAAACCAAAACTGTATTGGGCAATGTAGTGATCTTACCAACCGTCCATGACCGAGGACTCGGCTAATCGAATAGATTTACACTCTGTAGAGGTTGTACACTTTGCCCACAATCATCCAGATACTCATCGTGTGGGCATCTTCCCCGCATAACATCATATGCCACGACAAGCACCCGATCAAAGCCTTTTGCTTATCTACCTTAGTACGGGAATCTACCCTATGGAGTATGTACCTCCCCGGCACATCCTGGCAGTCTACCTCCACGTTCGAGCGTAACTCTAGTGCCACGTCAGGAGACCCATAGTGTCTTTCGGCCGGCTAAATCCCTCACTGGATCCTAATTTACTATTGCCCACTTACTTGCAGCAATTCGGATTCTGGGGTACCGCATACCCTTATATAGTTATGAGACTCCCATACAAAAATAAACAAACTATGAGCTAAGCCCTGTCCCATACCAGGGTAATCGTGGTTGCATGGGTTAATTGTTCTGAGCGACTACAAAGAAACACCAATGCCTTTTTTGTAAAACCACCAACACCTTCCTTCATGTCCAACATCATTTGACCTAAATTCACTTTGAAAACATTACAGTGGAGTAGGTGCTACTCCAAGGTTTTTCGAAAACATTTCCGAAATCTTTCTGGTGAGTGTTCCCATCCTAGAGTTTTTGGCTCCACTACAAGTTTTCCAAAGACTTTGACGCTAATCATCAAGTCTCTAATATAGGGGTGTTGTATAGGTATCAAGGGTGTCATCTCTATAGATAATATCAAGTCGACTTGTGGAGCTAAGTCGCCAACTATTGCTATATAGGGAATAATAGCAATATAAAAAACAATGCATAATAAGAAAACAGTAGTAAAACAATGCAAGGTGAAATATTAGGATTCAGGTATGCAACAAGTAGATGGCTTGCCTTGAGTGGCTTGTCCCTAATTTTCTTCTTCTTGATATTCAAAGACTTCCCCCTCCTCCGCACACACCTCGTTCGATTCTATCGCCAAAAAAATAATAACATACAAATAAGCACACATGCATACATAGGCCACCTACCAACCATGCAATCTCACACTTCAATCAAAGAGTATCAGAAACAAACATATTCAGATCAAATATAAGAAAACATTTTACACAAGGATTATTACTCTAATAGTAGCAAAAATAATTTCTACTATCAAACAAGTCATATGCATGAAGCAAACACCTTGCAGGCATTGATAAGTGTCAAAGCATGGCAACCAGTATACCACCAGGTAGCTAACACAAATACAAACCCAACTCAATTGGAATCAAACTAAAAGTTGTTAGGGTTTATTTATAATGAATTTCCTAATTACACATATCACTAGAAAAGCAATTTAATTCTCTAAACTATTCAGTAGTTCCTAAAATTCTAACAGATACCAAGTTAGATATCTACAGTAATGCACAACACACCAGAGTTTGAATCATCCAAAAATAATATTCCTACTAGGCACAATAAATAAAACAATGTGAAAATTAAATAACACTAAAATAATTACTGCATGCAACTCAATGCTCCTAAAATAGCAAAACCAAGTCATCAAGCTTCACATTGCAACAAGGCACCTCCAAAAATTGGAATCATCCATTTTCATAAAACCAAACTCCCAATTTGGATTTAAGATTGAAAAGTGACTAATCTTGCCAAACAAAACACCATATTATCTACATTGATCTAATGAGCATGGGACCAGTGCCATCTGACAGGTATTGAGTCAAGTTACACTCAAAAATTTGAATCACACAAAATGGATGCCCAGATAAATTTTGGTGATTTTATTTCTAATAGCATGCTCATAGATCTAGAAAACAAATTCCTAATGAATATTTTTGAAAAAAACTCAAAGCAGGCTAGATCTAAACTGGGTCTGGGCCAATCTGGCACCGGCCCATCTGCTTCTGCTGCACATGAGCGAGGCGCTTAAACGGTCGCTTGGCTGGGCCCATTGGTCAGCGGTAGCGGCGGACCAAAAGTGTAAGGAGCGACCAAGGCCGTCCGATCAAGTCAGGATCAATGACCCATGGTCGTCTTCAACCTTTGGCTGTGGGACTTAGGGGCAAAAACCCTAGTATGCCCAGGGATGCATGGTGGCTTACTTAGAGCATCTGTGCGTCATTGGAGAGGGTTCTGGGCGGATGCGGAGGTCATGGCCATCCTGGAGAGGGTCATGGCGTGTCGTCTGGTGCTCGGGGCCATCGGCTTCGCCCGCGACGGAAATCCACAGGGAGAGGTGATGGTGGTAGCTCCAAGATCTCCTACACGAGTACAAGGGCATGGATAGTTAGATCTAGAGTAGGGTATTCCAATGAGATCAATAGGAGGAGCAGAGGGGGTTTAGATCGATGTCCATTGCCCTCAAAAGCTTGCAGCACCGGTTGTGGGAACCTAGCTTTTCTTGGCCATACAGAACAGGGTCTTGAGCCTGGGCTCCAGGAGTGGCAGAAGGATGGGAGAGGAGTATATTGAGCCAGACCAGGGATGCTGGGCGGTCAGTGCCCTTATAAACCGAGGAGTGGTGTGTATGATGGGCTAATTCGGTTTGGGGTATGTGGGGTATGGGAAGAGCTTCTAGTTGGGGGAGAGGGGTGGTGGAGAGGGTCCAGGGGGTCCATGGGGTGTCTTCCTCGTGAAGGATCAGAGGGAGAGAGAGAGAGGCTGCTGCAATAATATTTTAATGTTGAAATAGAAATCTTGCATGGATCTCCTTCCAAGCACTAAGGACAAATGGAGAGGGGCTGCTGCTACAATGCAATCCGACCAGAGAGGTGTGGAGGTGCTGGATGGAGCATTGTGATGATTTGAGGGTGTGTCTTTGAAATATTTTGGAGAGACAATGATTTTGTATGAAAAAGATGCATGCATGATGAGAGCTATATTTTGTGGAGTGGGTTTGTTTATCCCCAAGGATGCGCATGTGGTTAGGAGAGAGAGAGAGAGAGGGGTAGTGACAATATTAGATAAGGCATGGTCAAGTTTTGCCAAAATAGAGTTATCACCAAAATTTTGGATATTTGAAGGTTTGCCCGAAATACACTTTGGACAAGGTTTCGGAAGTGATAGATAGAAATAACTAGGGCTTTGGGGTTTATAGGAGAAGGCATGCATAAAATAGCATGGTGAAGTTCCATCGAATTCATTTGAGAAGAGTGCATGAAATAGCATGGTTACTATTCCTATGCAAGTGTTTAGATAAGAAAGTTTGAAATAGAAATAGTTATTTTTGATGGGGGAGGGTATGATATTGCAAGAATAACATTTACAAATGTTAGTAGAGAGGGAATGGCTTATGGGGATAATTTATGGTAAAAGCTAAAAAAAGTGATGCAAGATTTATGGAGAAAAATTAAAGGATGGAGGTAGTTTTGATTAGGGTTCAAAACCATCCCACATAAATGGGTGGCATACCTCAAAATGCACATGCTAGTGCATAGGTAGTTAGAGTAGGTCAAAAATAAGAGGGATTGGCCAAAGAATGGTCTCTGAACAATTTATTTCAAAATTTAAAAGTGGGAGCAAAAGTGCAACTGATAATAGTCAAATGGTCAGTAGTTTGATTAGGGTCAGAAACAAGACTGGAACAAGTAGCAGATGACCTCAAATGACTAAGGGGTAATGGAAAGAATGGAAGAATATATATCAAAGATGAGTTCTAGGAAGGTGCATTGCCATGGATAGGATAGGTGGGCTTAATATAAGTGTCAGAAAACTGAATCTGTTAACAGACACTAAGATAGTCTGCACACTAGGTGTTTGATAAAATGACTGTAAGAAAATATTTTGCAAAAACTGAGAGGAGCCTTCTAAGATGGGATGTAGATGATTCTAATAACACCATGGGTGCTTTCCTCGGGCTAGTTTGATTAGTTTTAAAATTCCTCAAAATGGGGCTCCTAATGCCTTAGGGTAAGACAAAGACATTAGAGTTGGAGATTTTAGGATTGAGAGGAAAACAACTTGTTTTGGTCAATTTACAAATAAGAGTTGATTTCTAGCCAAGTGGGATTTTTTTGAATATTAGAGAGAGATCTCAAAACATTTATAAACCCTTGGTGCTATTCCCATAATTTTCAAAGACGAGGATAATACCAGAGAGGTATTCTTCCCATTTCTCCTATCTTTGTAAAAAGGAAAAGTAGTTGGGAAAATACTTTTATAGAAGATATTGAAACATGAAATGAGGGCTCATAGAGAGGGAACCTCATTTCTAATTTTTTTTGATAAACTTGAGTTTTGAAAATATATACTCCTTCCATAAGGAATAGAGTTGTAGGGTTTTACAAAGAGGGAAACATCAAAAATAGGTTTTATAAAGAAAATATATTGAAAGTAGTTTACAAGAATATCCCACTGGCCATTTTATAAATTGCTGTGCTTTAAATAGGTTAGGCCATAGGCTACCTGTAGATCATAGCTACACAACAGGAACTCAATCAAAGTCAAACAAGTCATACAAAGTCAACTCATCACACAAAGTCAAACCATTGGAAATAGGAGGGGTTGGTACACAATCTTATACATCAAGCAACTTAAAAGCAACAATCACACATCACACAAGGAAAACATGCAAGATACTCCAGTAAATCTGATTAAGCACAAAAAGTTTTTGTTGGCTCTCATTTTTGCATTACTAAACTCTACCTAACTAAGGTTAGAAAAGATGGGGTGTTACAACACCCTCGAAGCCGGGACTTGCCATAGTTGTGATGGAGGATACCACAGACTATGGGAGTCCAAAATACAGCATTATGTAGCCGAAAAAACTATGAGTTCCATTCTGTATCTGGACTCGTAGAGAGGATCCTATACTAAAGTAGGCAAGTGAAAGATTTTGTTTGATCATCTGAAACCCGCATACTTGTGTATGACGATCCGTGGATTATTCCTGGCAGATGGATTGAATCTTGTGGGCAAAGTGTATGTGACGCCCCAAAACCGGCACCTTGCAGATTATAGTGATCACGCCACAATCTACATAATGTCGCTTTAGAAACACACCACCAAGCGAATCGTGCATGTGCAACATGTACGCGATGCGGGTGGAATCAAGGTAGCAACGGTTACACAAGTTCACAATGGAACCCACAAAAGAATATATAATAACCACGAAGACTCCACGAGTCAAGAATACCAAATATACATACAAAGATCCAAAACATACATAAAGCAAATAGCATTCGAGTATGGACAAGAATACAAATGGGCCTAAGAGGCCTAAAGATAAACGATGGCGTCCAAACCCTGCCTAGGCCAAGCCGGAAGGGTAACCTTGCTAACGTCATTGCTCCCATACCTGTCAAAAGCGTTGGGCCAATGGTTGCCGAACAAGGAGGGAGAAAGAGAAAAAGGAAAAAAATGAGGGTGAGTACCGAGGCACGTACTCGCGAGACTGGAATTCAGCTGTGCTCGCCTACAGGCTATAAGGTGGACTTAGTGGCAACAAAAGAACTAAACTATAGAGACACACTACAACTTTTGTCTAAGTAGAATCAGGTAAGAGAGCGCATAAATGTAAACAACTAGAAACTAACACCAAACATAACCCAACCGATGAATCACCTCCTCATGACCAAACGAAGAAGCAAGTATCAAAGGCACTCACATGGTTACCAAGTTTTATAGCAGGTTTATTGTTGTAGTTGTGCTAGCTTACTACACAAGTTTATTAATATTGAAATAGCAGGTGCAAGTTGTTCTATGATCGAGTAGTACAGCTCCAAGTCGTCCATAACCGCGGACATGGCTTTTTGAAAAGATTTAACCCTGCAGGGGTGCCCAAATGTACCCAAACGCACGATCACCCCTTAATGCCACATGATGAAGCACACTTCCGATGGTGTGCCAGCAGGAGGTCACGACTCACACTCTCCTTCACTACAAACAAGTCTATGAACCACCTAACTAAGTTGAACCTGTATCGAGAGTCCGGCCAAAGATCCGAACGGACTTAGCTGTTTGCGTCGGTGCTACATAATGGGCTAGAACCTCTCTCTGGGGAGGGTGCCCACCTGCAATCATCCTGCACCTACACGAGCATGTAGAAACAAGGGGTTACAAGGCTCACTGGGCTTCCCCCAAAGTAAAATCGGACCATAAGAAACAAGAGTTGCACGCTCGACAAGAACCAAATAGAAACACTGCGAACTAGTTGTGGCCACTGGACAAGTATGTAGATTCTGGCAGTGATCGAGGGGAGGCCCGTAAACGTACCCACGCCTGGTTAGAGTGCTCAGTCTCAGAATAGTTCATGCGATCTCGGGGTCCTAGGGGACACAAGTGAGCCGTCGGAGAACTGGCAAAATGACTCACCGATGCCTCTGCTTAATTCAATTTTAATATAACATTAAAGTAAGCTGTGAATGTCTCCAACAACACATATAGATAACACAAGTAAAGCATGTGATAACTTTCCCAACCCGATAAGATAACACCACTTGAAACAACCTAAATATGCCTACGACTCGCAAGGCCAACTCAACAACAAGCCACGGTTAATCGGATGAATGGAAGGTTCTAAGGTTTTGCTTTGGTTAAACAGGTGGATAGGCCACGTGACTCGAATAAAGCATCGTGACACAAGGCTAGAATATAGAGCTAGTGAGAGCAAAAGTATTAAATGGGTAGAGAGAAAAGGGCTCGCCTGAAAGGATGGTTGAAGAACACCCAAAGAACTTGTCATTGCTCACATCACCACGAAACGTCTTATCCGAGAAGAAGCAAATCGCTACAGCAAACAACGGATGCAAAACTTACTACTACGGTAAAAGAATCAGCATGATCATGTGAAGCATGTATGCATGACATGGCAAATATGATGCAATGCAACTTATCCAAGATTAAGCGAAATAGAAATTCCGGCACACACACATATATGGTTCAAGTTATTTTACTACATGGCAAAATTATATGTTGATTAACATGGCAAAGAAAAGCATGGGTGATCTACACAAAATTAAATGAAGTGGTGAAACCATAATTGGTATCTCACAATTACTTCATAGGTTACTTAATAGTTGTAATGCAAACTATCACGGCATGACATGATGCGATATGCAAACAAGCATATGGATGACAAATTCAGAATAGTCACATTTTTCTGATAAAGTTTCATATAAAATATGTTTTATTTAGAGTTACCATTTGAAAGATATTAGCTTTGCAAGTTTAACATACTTGCAGGAATTTTTCAGAAAACAGAGAAATAAGTGGTAAGGCTGAACTGGGCCGGACCTGAGACAAAAAGCAGCGGATAGTAACTGTCGCTTGCCGACGATGGACTGCTCTGGCTAGATCTGGGCCGAGGCCCAACAGGGGTGCCAGGTCTAAAAAGAAAAGAAAAAAGGTTGGATTAATCGTGAATACCAGCGATCGAACTTGAACCTGCAGATCGAAACAAAGAAACACACCGGACGGGCTAGAGAGCAGATCTTGTTTGATGATAGCTTCGGCGTCACTTGAAGCAGCTTTGACCACGAGATCTAAACAAAAACATAGTGAAAAAGACTGATTCATTCATCGAATCAAGAATCGATCTTGGAGACAAGACAGGAGGACGAACCACCAGGCTACCTTGTGGTTGTTGTCAAGATGTAGCACCCGGACGTTTTGAGCTGGACAAGGCCACAGCTTGGATTCAGAAAGCGCAGCACATGGGAACAGCAGTGAGGTGACATAGCAGATGCCAAGCACGAGCTGGGCAGGCGACGATGGTGATGCATGCACGCACTTGGCAGAGGCAGAGGCAGTCGCGCATGCGCTACTTGACGAGGATGACATGGCCGCATGGCTGCAGGAGCACAAGCTTGAGTTCAGTCGGAGGTCGACCATGGCCAGCAACGACATCAGTCAGAACATGCAGAGTCCAAAGCAAGCAACCAGGACAAGTAGATGGAGGAAAAGATTTGGATGCTCACCAGGAGGAAGTCCATCTGCTCGGGGAAGCCGGAAGAGGTCCGGACTGGCCGGATTTCGCTGGCGACCTGATGGGAAGAAGAGGGCCATGTCATCGATCTTGGGTGTCCCAGGACGATTCCTCTGGCTGGGACGTTCCTGACGGTGACGCGGAAGTTCTGGAGGATTCGGCTTGGCGTTCGGTTCACTGAAATGATGGTGCATCATCGACCATGGTGGCGGTGGTCTTTGGTTTCCTTTCTCGCTCAGATGCTTGCATATAAGAAGAAGCAGAAGATGGGAGAAGAGTGGTGGCGGCGCAGAGGGAGGACGGCTAGGGTTTGCAAGGCCTTTGGTTTGGAGGGGATTAAAGGGTAGAGGAGAGAGGTTGAAGCAGAGGGGAAAAGGAGGTGATGCGTGGTGCGTGCTCCCTCTGTGTGGAGAAGACGACAAGAATAAGGAGAGGGTACCGTTTCGCTTCGAAGGAGAGGAACGATGGACCCGAGTTTGACTGAACCAAGAACAGAAAAGGCCACCGTTACAACAACAAAGAATTAAAAGAGAGAGATAGAAAAAGAGAGACAAAGGATGGAAGAGAACTAGAGGGGAAACCTTTTTTTTATAGTTTGCAAATAATATGATTTGTACTTTTCAATTTCCAAATAAGAATAGGAAGGGAGGATTCTATATAAAACCACACGAGCAAAACAAAAATAATTTTTATGCCAAATAATTTTAGATTTCACAAAAACATGCAAAGTGAGATATGCATGATGATGCATGACACGAAAAAGAAAATAACAAGCAATTCTAATATTGGGAGATTTTCCTGGGTCGTTACAGTGTACCCCTCTGCAGAGGTTTCAAAACTATTCGAATAGCCGCGTCTGTGGTCATGGACAGTTGGCAAACTGTACTTGGCTTTTGTCAAGAATGATAACCAATTAAGGTGAACTTGGTGAATGAATTTGACTTGAACATTGAAGGTGACCAACACTTAAAGTTCCTCTTTAGTTCTAATTTAGAGAATTAAATTTTCTTCTCTTTTTAATGAACTTTCTTGGGAAATAAAGCTAGTATTTTGCAAATAAACTTAGAGCTTAGACCACTATATAAGCCTTGCATATCTCCTTTATTTTCGTTTATAAGATGATTTGTGAGTACATTCAATGTACTTATGGCTCTGTCCCTGGCTATTAACTTGGCCATACTTGAAGGAGCAAGATCAAGAAGGAAGGACTCATTGACGGCTTTGCGAATTAGGCTTGTTTCCTACTGTCCGCTTTGCATGTGCGGTTGAAGCTTGACAATATAGACCCAAAGTGTTATTCCGCTGCATGTTGATGTAATGTAAGGTTTGGTCTGTGCAACCACCTATGTAATCCCCTTTATTTACTATTAATGGCTATGACTACGATATCAACTATGTTATGTAAATCACAACAATGATTCTGGGATTGTGATGGATTACATAATGGGCACTTTGAATTTGTTATAAATTCGTGGGTGTTACAAGTTGGTATCAGAGCCTAGGCTGACTCTAGGAAACCCTAGCTAGCATGGTCGCTAGAAAATGATACCTTTGATATCACAAGTTCGGTAACAGGACTATCATGACCTTCAGAGACCTTAGTTAGAATGGTCGTTAGCTAAGAAAGTAATATTTTGTAAACACTTATTTATACAAAAGAAACTTATTTGCATTGGTATACAAAGCCAATCTTATACCCTCATCTTATTCACTTCAAATATCTTACACTCTCAACTTATACTCTCAAGAGATTTTGACAAAGAATTTATTTACCTCTTTAATTACAAAGTCTTTTCAAATATTTGTTTTACTCTATTCCTTATCTATTCAAAATTTATACTTTGGACGAGATACCACTATAAAGCCCCAAAAACGATGGATTAGAAGATTGTGGACTCGATCTTTTCCAAGACTTTAACCTTTGACATCAATTACGACTGCTACCATCAAAAAGAGAGATGAATCTTCACATTACCCAAAAATCTTCCGACAAGAGTCAACCCTGTGACATAAAGACTTCAAGAGCAAATAGAGAGTGATCAGAAATGATGAAGACCCAGCAACCTTTTGATTCATAGGATTTATAGGAAATGCTCAATTGATTTCGTTAAGCTGCCCTTACCTCACGATTATTAAGTGTGCTTAGTGCCTTGTATGTTTGAATGATTGATTTGTTTTGAGATGTGTTGCTCATATGCCATCCGGCAACATGTAGCAGCCATCCAAACAACTTTTTTTCAAAATGTTTTGGTCTTTCTAGCACAAAATAAACCCTAAAAAATATCAACCCCGCGTGAGAACATTTTTTTAAAAAAAAAAATTGCCCTCTCACCTGGTGCATGTTCCCAAAATCCTGTCATTCTTAAAGATAGTATCGAAGGACTCTGTAGCCTCAACAATCACAAGAGAAGGAAACAACCTATCCGGAATGCCATGAAGCAACACTTCCAACCCAAAGGCACAAAGAGAAGAAAAATCAACCGTCAGGAACTACCCAACAAGTACTCCGAAGTTGCACTTAGCTACCAAGTTAGTATGAACAAGTTGGATAAAGCTTTTGGAGCCACATAAAGAAGAAGCCTTTGATTATCCTAGTTTGGTACTAGTAGTTGTTTTTAGCCTTTTCTAAAAATAGAATGAGACTTATAGCCCATAGGACCCTTTTTAACGAAGGCCTATGTTTTAATACCCAAAAGATTTTGTTCTTTAAAGTGCGATTGTTTGATAGAAATTGCTATGTGGTTGATGAAGATGTGCTTTGACCCATATGGTCTTATCACATTTTGGGTGTGCCAAATCTTTCTATCTTGATAGCAATCAATATACACTCTATCTCTTATCAGGTAATCTGATTTCTCAATCTCTCTCAATTTGATCTTATGAATCTCGGGACGAGATTTTTTTTAAGGGGGGAAGATTGTAACAACCCAAATTTTTGGAAAATAGAAATAAATCAAAATTATTAAAATACCAAGTTTTCTAGCCAAGAAAAAACTTTTATTTTAAGTACAAGATTAATTTCTTGTCTTTTTAAAACTTGTGAATTTGAGCAATTGCTCCCATGCTTCAAATAAAAAGCACACGAGAAATGTTTTGAATCAAATCCTTTGATCCAAATTTTCAACAACATTATTTGAAAATAAAGTAAAATCATATTTCAATAAAACTAGCCTTGTTTAAAAATAGTGGATTTAAAAGGTCCTCTTTCTAAAAACTATTCACTAGTAGCATATGGGATGCGCCACCAATGCCACGCCACTAGTAACAGTTTATGCGTGGCGCATCTCAAAATGCGCCACGCATAATTTGCCTATGCGTGGCGCATATTGCTATGTGCGCCACTAGTAGCCTTTAAAAATTTAAAAAAATTCAAAAAAATTTAAAAATCGAAAAAAATCAATTTTTTTTTGAAAATCATAAAAGTCAAAATAATGTGAAAAAACTATTCACTAGTAGCATATGGGATGCGCCACCAATGCCACGCCACTAGTAACAGTTTATGCGTGGCGCATCTCAAAATGCGCCACGCATAATTTGCCTATGCGTGGCGCATATTGCTATGTGCGCCACTAGTAGCCTTTAAAAATTTAAAAAAATTCAAAAAAATTTAAAAATCGAAAAAAATCAATTTTTTTTTTTGAAAATCATAAAAGTCAAAATAATGTGAAAAAACTATTTTATATCAATTTTTGAGGATTTTATCACATGAGGCACATTTTTAAATCACACCGAATTTCTTGACTTCCCACTAGGTCACCCATCCTTAGACTACTCTGGGCTGAGCACGCTTAACTTCTCCATTCTATGTGCATGAGGTATCCCTAACCTACCCAAGTTCTTATTGATATTACTATCATATCAATCCTCTTAAGGCCTATGTGTGCTTGTGTTTATATGTGTATGTATGTGCATATATATGTGTATATGTATTATGTATATGTGTGTATATGTATGCATGTGTGCATATATATGTCCGTATATGTGCATATATGTACATATATATGTATATATGTATGCGTACATATGTGTATATGTGTGTATATATGTATATATGTCTATGTATATGTGCATATATGTGCGTATATGTGTATATATGTATATATATCCACGTATATGTGTGTATATGTGTGTGTATATATGCGTATATGTGTGTATTTATATGTATGTGTGTATATGTATGCATGTGTGCATATATATGTGCGTATATGTGTGTATATGTGCGTATATGTGTGTGTATGTGTGCGTATATGTGTGTATATGTGTGTATATGTATATATATGTCCACATATATGTGTGTATATGTGTATATATGTGTGTATGTGTGCGTATATGTGCATATATATGTGTATATATGTATGTATGTCTGCATATATGTGCATATATGTGTGTGTATATGTGCGTATATGTGCGTATATATGTGTATATGTGTGTATGTGTGTGTATATGTATGCATGTGTGCATATATATGTGCATATATGTGTGTGTATGTGTGCATATATATGCATATATGTGTGTATATGTATATATGTCTGCATATATGTGTGTGTATATGTGCATATATGTGTGTATATGTGTATATATGTGTGTATGTATGTGTATATATATGCATGTGTGCATATATATATATGCGTATATATGCATATATGTGTGTGTATATATGCGTATATATGTGTATATGTGTGCATATGTGTGTGTATGTGTGTATGTGTGTATATATGTATATATGTGCATATATGTGTGTATATATCTGCATGTGTGCTATATGTGTGTATATATAACTAATCCAAAAGTTTAATCCAATATAAATTTTGATCTAAAAATAAAAAAAATTGAAAATATAAAAGTGCAAAAAAGTCTATTTTCCCTTTTAAATTTTGAGATTCTAAAATTTGTCAAAACCACCATAGGTCGTTGAATTCGGATGTAACTTTTCGTGTAGATACTTTTCCATATAAAAAACTTTTTAATCCGACTTCGTACGCAAAAGTTATGGCCGTTTTACCGAGACATAAAGTTTCTTTGTAAAAAAATATCAAAATTCATTTTTATTATTTTTCTTACTTACTAGATCACATAACATAACTAAATCTGATTTTTTGAATTTTTTTCAAACCTTTTATTATTTTTTTATTTTTTAAAAGACTAAAAAGGCGACCCACGGGGGGGAGGGGTGAAAAAATTCCCGCCAGTTATGCGTTGTAACAACCCAAATTTTTGGGAAATAAAAATAAATGGATTTATTAAAATACCAAATTTTGGAGACAACAAAAACTTTTATTTTGAATACAAGATTAATTTCTCGTCTTTTAAAACTTGTGAATTTGAGCATTTGCTCCCATGCTTCCAATAAAAAGAGTATGAGAAGGGTTTAAAACAAATCCTTTGAGCTCAAATTTTTAAATAAAGATTTTTGTTAAATTGAAATAGTTTTCTAACTATTAAATTTTGTGCATGGTTACATGCTAAACCCATTTGGGTCAATGGCCAAACCAAAATTTAGTCAAGCAATCACAAACCAATAGAAAGGAATCAAATACAATAAAGTTTGAAACAAAAGTCAACTTGGAACCCTATTCAAATTTCTACCAAAGTTTGAATTCAAATAAGATGTCATTTCCCAACTCCCTCTCATCTCCAAGAAAACCAACACTTTTAGACCAATTAAAACCTTTGCACTTCATATTGCATGCATACATAGTATTGAAAATACATCTGGTTTTATGATTTCATATGTGTTTTAATTTGTTGGGCAATGTTTAGTTAATTCAAACTTAACCAATAGAAGCATTAGAGAAGAACCACAAAGATCAAAAGAACCAGAAGCAAGAGAAATAAAGAAAAAGAGAAGAAAAGATGATCTAGAAAAAGTTAACCACTACCCTACTTTGGACACTTACAATAAGAAATCTGTAACTCAAGCCAAGGTGTGGTCAGTTAGTTGAGCTTGACCATCTCACATACTAACTCAACCAAGAAGTTTCCAGCAAAAACTCAAACCCTAACCTCTTTCAAAATATGTCCAAAGTTTGAATCTGAAACAGAAACCATACTTCAAAATTGAAATAAGATTTTTGCAAAACAATATATTTCTTCATAACAAAAATATGTTTGGAGTCCTTATCCAATATAATGACCAACCCAATTTGAAAATTTCGAAAATTCGAATTTTTATTTCTTGCGGACATTTCGTCGAACACCCTGTGAGCAGAAATCCAGAAAATCCAACTCACTGTATATGACACTGTTTCCGTACTACCTAGCCGACCTAGCCGTACTGGAGGACATCCCCTCTCACCCCTTGGTCGATCCCAGTGCCCCCTGCCCCGACCCCAGGCCGTGAGACATGGAAGGCATGGAGGAAAACCACCGCCCGGACCCCTCACTTGCCCCCTCTGCACCAGACCACCCCGCAGCCCGCAAGTGCGCCAGAAGCACCCCACAGCACACCGCAGCCCTCCGCCGAAAGCACCGACCGCCGCGTTCCTCCGTTAGCCGACACCGGCCGCGCTCTCTCCTCAGATCCCCTCGCCCCGTGCTCCCTCTCCCGTCTATAAAAAGGCCACCTCTCTTCCCTGAAAAGATTCCCCTCGCCTCCCTCTACCTCCTAGACATCATCTCTTGGCTTGTTCCTCGCCGGTTCGAGCTCCCCGGAGTGGCCGTGCTCCCAGAGCGCCTCCCGTTCCCGGCGTTCCAGAGCCTCCCGCGAGCTGCCGCCTGGACGAGGTGGAGGAGGAGAAGCTCCGCAGCCGCCCTGCACCCTCGCCGTCGCTCCCCGTCGCCGCCGGTGAGCTCCCCTAGCGCCGCCCTCCTCCCAGTAGCTAGCTCGTTCTGTTCATGTCGGGCTGGAGAAGAAGCCTCCAGGATACCGATTCGGTCCTGACCGGCGGGCCCCTCCGGTCAGGCCACTTCTTTTTTTTTCCCTCCGCGCGCGCCCAGGACCCCCCGGTTGGGCCAGCCCAGTTCGGTCTGGTCTGCTCCCGGCCCAGTTCATCTGTGTGTCCGGCCCGAGTTAAAAAAAAAGGGGTTAAATCTATTTTTCGATTCTTGAAAAACCCATTCAGATGCTTTCGTAAATTTAATTTTCCCGGAGTTCTACCGACTCAAATTTAACAAATGAAAATGTTCTGAAAACCTTAGAACATAAGCTATCCATTAGAAGTGGTTTCAACCCAATTAGATTTACATAATGGTTGCAGTAAAAATAACAAAACAGGAGCTTTTTCACCTTAGAAAATTCATATCAAATCAAATAAAATTCCTAAAAATATAAATCCAACTTTAGAAATTCACAATTTGTGATGCCCATCTGCCTATGGAATTAGATCTCATTTTTGAACATTTTAAAGTAAATGCTATTTACCTATATGGTTAAATAGGCATTTGCCATATAGGATTTTATTAAACTCAAATCTATAATCGAAATTCTTATGGAACTCTTGTTGTTTAAACACATTTTCCAAATACCATCTGTAGGTATTGATCTTAGTCCATGTGTACTTGTAGAAGGTAATTGGGAAATTTAATCCTACATGGTAGTAACTAGAAACTCAAACTTGCACACCTATTTCAAAATAAATGGAAATGATATGAAACCAATTCAAATCAACCACATTTCTAAATATTGATCTATAACCTTTGATCCCATTCAACTAGGATCTATAGACTCTACTTGTGGATTCAAACTTGATTACTAAATAGTTGCAAACTAGAAATGGCTTCAATAAAAGAAAAATACTCCAAATCCTATGAAGCCTCTTTGGTTGAACCATAATCTTGAATATATACTAGTAGTATATGAACTTTGGCCAATAAGGACTTGCAAGAGATATTTCACAATTCAAAGTAAATTAAATCCTCACTTAAGTCAAGAAAGTGATAATCCCATCTGTATGAACTCAATTAAATCGAAACCACTCTCCATAGACTTCCTAGATCACTTCCCTTACCCAAGTATGTGTATTTGAGTAAATAGGTATTGTTTGTGAATGGTGTGGTGATTGTATGCTTATTTGATTTTCGACGATTAGACGACAACGAGAGTAAGGAGAATGGATCCCGAAGTCAACCAGGCAATGGTGATGGAGACTACACAACCCGAGATGAAGATGAAGAAGACTATTTTGACATTGCCAAGCGAGGCAAGCCATCTTTTGATTCATACTCCCAATGCCTAGTTTTAATATTGCATTCTACTTGTTTTAAGTAAATTGCATGATTGAATTGCTAGAGTAGAATGATAGGAGAATAGTGATATCTTGCTTAACAAGAGCATCAAGTTGAGTTTATCCAACTCTATTTAGTGGTCATCACTCAAAGTAGTGGCTTAGTCGCTAATAATATTGAGGCCGTCTATAAGGGGAACTCTAGTTGAAATTGGTGACTTGAACTTGAAACTTGAAATGGAGATTGTTCCTACATAATGGCTTTATGAAAGAAAATCAATCTTGACTAAGAACTATGAAATATATTTCTCAATGACAACGAGTGATGTACCATGGGAGCCAATTATACCGTACAACCACATTACCCCTGAATTGGAAGGGGCTTATTCCTAGCTTGTTTATTTTAGTATGGGAGGTCTTGTTTCATCCTTTATAGAAGCATTCCATGCATGGTTGCTTCCGAACCAAGTGGTTATTGGAAATTTTCCTTCCTGAAGATTTCCATCCGTCCGGCATCCCGGAGTGGGCAAAACTAGAGGCGCCGGAACGGGGAAATCCGTGTCTCGGGCCCTAGGGAAGGATCCCATACTAGAGTAGACAAGTGAAAGAGTCTGTTTGATTATCTGAACCCCGCATACTTTTGTATGACGGACCGTGGATTTCTCCTGGCAGATGTATCGAATCTTGTGGGTAAAGTGTACCCCTCTGTAGAGGTCTTCAAACTATTCGAATAGCCGCGTCCGCGGTCATGGACGGTTGGCAAGCTGTGCCTGGCTTTTGTCAATAATGAAAACAACTTATGGTGAACTTGGTGAATGACATGAATTGAATTGACTTGACTGGACCCTGATCTTGACACACTTGAATTTCCTCTTTAGATTGAACTTAGAGAACTAAACCTCTTTTCTACCAACGAACATTCTTGGTAAATAAAACTAGCTTTTGCAAATCAACTTAGTGCTTAGTCCACCATACCAACCATGCATATCTGTCTCATCACTTTGTTTATAAGATGGTTTGCGAGTGCATCCAATGTACTCATGGCTGTGTCCCTGGCTATTAACTTGGCCAGACTTGAAGGAGCAAGATCAAGAAGGAAAGACTCATTGACGGCTTTGCGAATTAGGCTCGTTTCCTACTGTCCGCTTTGCCTGTGCGGTTGAAGCTTGACAATATGGACCCAAAGTGTTATTCCGCTGCATGTTGATGTAATGTAAGGTTTGGTCTGTGCGACCACCCTTGTAATCCCCTTTATTTACTATTAATGTCTATGACTGTGATATCAACTACGTTATGTAAATCACAACATTGATTCTAGGATTGTGATGGATTACATAACGGGCACTTCGAATTTGTATCAAATTTGAGGTCGTCACAAGTTGGTATCAGAGCCTAGACTGACTCTAGGAAACCCTAGTTAGCATGGTCGTTAGAAAATGACATCTCTGATATCACAAGTTTGGTATCAGGATTATCATGACCTTAGGAGACCTTAGTTAGCATGGTCGTTAGCTAAGAAAGTGATATGTTGACAAAAACTTATGTCTACAAAAGAAATTTATTTGCTTTGGTACCCAAAGCCCAACTTATACTCCCATCTTATTCACTTCAAATATCTTACACTCTCAACTTATACTCTCAAGAGATTTTGACAAAGAATTTATTTACCTCTTGAATTACAAGGTCTTTTCCAATATTTGTTTTACTCTATTCCTCATCTCCTTCAAATTAATAATATGGACGATATACCAACCTAAGACCGAAGGACTTTTGGATCAAAAGAGTAGGGACTCAATATTTTTCAAGACTTCACCCTTGGATGTCAACTACGACCGCTACCATCGAAAGAGAGTCTCTTCACCTGATCCAGAAATCTTCCAACAAGAGTCAACCCTATGAGACAAAGACTTCAAGAGCAAAGAAAGAGTGATCAAAAATGATGAAGACCCAGCAAACCTTTTGACCCACAGGATTTATAGGAAATGCTCAGTTGATTTCATTGAGCTGCCCTTACCTCACGATTATTAAGTGTGCTTAGTGCCTTGTGTGTTTGAATGATTGATTTGTTTTGAGGTGTGTTGCTCATATGCCATCCGGCAACCTGTAGCAACCACTTTGAAAACTTGTTTGCTCAAAAATGTTTTTGGTCTTTCTGGCCCAACATAAACTCTGAAAAATACCAACCCCATGTGAGAAACATTTCAAAAACTTTCCCTGTCATCTACGACCCGTAATCGAAAACCCAGTACTATTGAAGATAACCTCAACATCTGCATGAGAAGGAAGAAACCTTTCCGGAATACCCCGAAGCAACTCTTACAACCTGAAGGCACGAAGAGAAGGAAATCAACCATCACGAACCAGTCGTGTACCCCCGAAGTTGCTCCTAGTTACAAAGTAGTATGAACAAGTTGGATCAAGATTTTGGAACACAAGTCATCAAGAAGCCGGAGCCACCTTAGTTTCATACTAGTAGTCTTGTTTTATCTCTTTGTGAAACCAGACCTATAATCCACAAGACCTTGTTTTATGAAGTTCTATGGTTTAAACCCAGAAGATTTTTTGTTTTTGAAAGTGTGATTGTTTGTTGAAATTGCTATGAGATTGATGAAGATGTGTTTTTTGGCCCATATGGCCTTATCACATTTCGGGTGTACCCAATCTTTCCATCTTGATATAAATTAATACACACACTATCTTTCATCTAGTAATCTCATTTCTCAATCCATCTCAATCTTAACTTGTGAATCTCGGGACGAGATTCTTTTTAAGGGGGGAAGATTGTAACAACCCAAATTTTTGGGAAATAAAAATAAATGGATTTATTAAAATACCAAATTTTGGAGACAACAAAAACTTTTATTTTGAATACAAGATTAATTTCTCGTCTTTTAAAACTTGTGAATTTGAGCATTTGCTCCCATGCTTCCAATAAAAAGAGTATGAGAAGGGTTTAAAACAAATCCTTTGAGCTCAAATTTTTAAATAAAGATTTTTGTTAAATTGAAATAGTTTTCTAACTATTAAATTTTGTGCATGGTTACATGCTAAACCCATTTGGGTCAATGGCCAAACCAAAATTTAGTCAAGCAATCACAAACCAATAGAAAGGAATCAAATACAATAAAGTTTGAAACAAAAGTCAACTTGGAACCCTATTCAAATTTCTACCAAAGTTTGAATTCAAATAAGATGTCATTTCCCAACTCCCTCTCATCTCCAAGAAAACCAACACTTTTAGACCAATTAAAACCTTTGCACTTCATATTGCATGCATACATAGTATTGAAAATACATGTGGTTTTATGATTTCATGTGTGTTTTAATTTGTTGGGCAATGTTTAGTTAATTCAAACTTAACCAATAGAAGCATTAGAGAAGAACCACAAAGATCAAAAGAACCAGAAGCAGGAGAAATAAAGAAAAAGAGAAGAAAAGATGATCTAGAAAAAGTTAACCACTACCCTACTTTGGACACTTAGAATAAGAAATCTGTAACTCAAGCCAAGGTGTGGTCAGTTAGTTGAGCTTGACCATCTCACATACTAACTCAACCAAGAAGTTTCCAGCAAAAACTCAAACCCTAACCTCTTTCAAAATCTGTCCAAAGTTTGAATCTGAAACAGAAACCATACTTCAAAATTGAAATAAGATTTTTGCAAAACAATATATTTCTTCATAACAAAAATATGTTTGGAGTCCTTATCCAATATAATGACCAACCCAATTTGAAAATTTCGAAAATTCGAATTTTTATTTCTTGCGGACATTTCGTCGAACACCCTGTGAGCAGAAATCCAGAAAATCCAACTCACTGTATATGACACTGTTTCCGTACTACCTAGCCGACCTAGCCATACTGGAGGACATCCCCTCTCACCCCTTGGTCGATCCCAGTGCCCCCTGCCCCGACCCCAGGCCGTGAGACATGGAAGGCATGGAGGAAAACCACCGCCCGGACCCCTCAATTGCCCCCTCTGCACCAGACCACCCCGCAGCCCGCAAGTGCGCCAGAAGCACCCCACAGCACACCGCAGCCCTCCGCCGAAAGCACCGACCGCCGCGTTCCTCCGTTAGCCGACACCGGCCGCGCTCTCTCCTCAGATCCCCTCGTCCCGTGCTCCCTCTCCCGTCTATAAAAAGGCCACCTCTCTTCCCTGAAAAGATTCCCCTCGCCTCCCTCTACCTCCTAGACATCATCTCTTGGCTTGTTCCTCGCCGGTTCGAGCTCCCCGGAGTGGCCGTGCTCCCAGAGTGCCTCCCGTTCCCGGCGTTCCAGAGCCTCCCGTGAGCTGCCGCCTGGACGAGGTGGAGGAGGAGAAGCTCCGCAGCCGCCCTGCACCCTCGCCGTCGCTCCCCGTCGCCGCCGGTGAGCTCCCCTAGCGCCGCCCTCCTCCCAGTAGCTAGCTCGTTCTGTTCATGTTGGGCTGGAGAAGAAGCCTCCAGGATACCGATTCGGTCTTGACCGGCGGGCCCCTCCGGTCAGGCCACTTCTTTTTTTTTTCCTCCGCGCGCGCCCAGGACCCCCCGGTTGGGCCAGCCCAGTTCGGTCTGGTCTGCTCCCGGCCCAGTTCATTTGTGTGTCCGGCCCGAGTTAAAAAAAAAGGGGTTAAATCTATTTTTCCGATTCTTGAAAAACCCATTCAGATGCTTTCGTAAATTTAATTTTCCCGGAGTTCTACCGACTCAAATTTAACAAATGAAAATGTTCTGAAAACCTTAGAACATAAGCTATCCATTAGAAGTGGTTTCAACCCAATTAGATTTACATAATGGTTGCAGTAAAAATAACAAAACAGGAGCTTTTTCACCTTAGAAAATTCATATCAAATCAAATAAAATTCCTAAAAATATAAATCCAACTTTAGAAATTCACAATTTGTGATGCCCATCTGCCTATGGCATTAGATCTCATTTTTGAAAATTTTAAAGTAAATGCTATTTACCTATATGGTTAAATAGGCATTTGCCATATAGGATTTTATTAAACTCAAATCTATAATCGAAATTCTTATGGAACTCTTGTTGTTTAAACACATTTTCCAAATACCATCTGTAGGTATTGATCTTAGTCCATGTGTACTTGTAGAAGGTAATTGGGAAATTTAATCCTACATGGTAGTAACTAGAAACTCAAACTTGCACACCTATTTCAAAATAAATGGAAATGATATGAAACCAATTCAAATCAACCACATTTCTAAATATTGATCTATAACCTTTGATCCCATTCAACTAGGATCTATAGACTCTACTTGTGGATTCAAACTTGATTACTAAATAGTTGCAAACTAGAAATGGCTTCAATAAAAGAAAAATACTCCAAATCCTATGAAGCCTCTTTGGTTGAACCATAATCTTGAATATATACTAGTAGTATATGAACTTTGGCCAATAATGACTTGCAAGAGATATTTCACAATTCAAAGTAAATTAAATCCTCACTTAAGTCAAGAAAGTGATAATCCCATCTGTATGAACTCAATTAAATCGAAACCACTCTCCATAGACTTCCTAGATCACTTCCCTTACCCAAGTATGTGTATTTGAGTAAATAGGTATTGTTTGTGAATGGTGTGGTGATTGTATGCTTATTTGATTTTCGACGATTAGACGACAACGAGAGTAAGGAGAATGGATCCCGAAGTCAACCAGGCAATGGTGATGGAGACTACACAACCCGAGATGAAGATGAAGAAGACTATTTTGACATTGCCAAGCGAGGCAAGCCATCTTTTGATTCATACTCCCAATGCCTAGTTTTAATATTGCATTCTACTTGTTTTAAGTAAATTGCATGATTGAATTGCTAGAGTAGAATGATAGGAGAATAGTGATATCTTGCTTAACAAGAGCATCAAGTTGAGTTTATCCAACTCTATTTAGTGGTCATCACTCAAAGTAGTGGCTTAGTCGCTAATAATATTGAGGCCGTCTATAAGGGGAACTCTAGTTGAAATTGGTGACTTGAACTTGAAACTTGAAATGGAGATTGTTCCTACATAATGGCTTTATGAAAGAAAATCAATCTTGACTAAGAACTATGAAATATATTTCTCAATGACAACGAGTGATGTACCATGGGAGCCAATTATACCGTACAACCACATTACCCCTGAATGGGAAGGGGCTTATTCCTAGCTTGTTTATTTTAGTATGGGAGGTCTTGTTTCATCCTTTATAGAAGCATTCCATGCATGGTTGCTTCCGAACCAAGTGGTTATTGGAAATTTTCCTTCCTGAAGATTTCCATCCGTCCGGCATCCCGGAGTGGGCAAAACTAGAGGCGCCGGAACGGGGAAATCCGTGTCTCGGGCCCTAGGGAAGGATCCCATACTAGATTAGACAAGTGAAAGAGTCTGTTTGATTATCTGAACCCCGCATACTTTTGTATGATGGACCGTGGATTTCTCCCGGCAGATGTATCGAATCTTGTGGGTAAAGTGTACCCTTCTGCAGAGGTCTTCAAACTATTCGAATAGCCGCGTCCGCGGTCATGGACGGTTGGCAAGCTGTGCCTGGCTTTTGTCAATAATGAAAACAACTTATGGTGAACTTGGTGAATGACATGAATTGAATTGACTTGACTGGACCCTGATCTTGACACACTTGAATTTCCTCTTTAGATTGAACTTAGAGAACTAAACCTCTTTTCTACCAACGAACATTCTTGGTAAATAAAACTAGCTTTTGCAAATCAACTTAGTGCTTAGTCCACCATACCAACCATGCATATCTGTCTCATCACTTTGTTTATAAGATGGTTTGCGAGTGCATCCAATGTACTCATGGCTGTGTCCCTGGCTATTAACTTGGCCAGACTTGAAGGAGCAAGATCAAGAAGGAAAGACTCATTGACGGCTTTGCGAATTAGGCTCGTTTCCTACTGTCCGCTTTGCCTGTGCGGTTGAAGCTTGACAATATGGACCCAAAGTGTTATTCTGCTGCATGTTGATGTAATGTAAGGTTTGGTCTGTGCGACCACCCTTGTAATCCCCTTTATTTACTATTAATGTCTATGACTGTGATATCAACTACGTTATGTAAATCACAACATTGATTCTGGGATTGTGATGGATTACATAACGGGCACTTCGAATTTGTATCAAATTTGAGGTCGTCACATGCGTGGCCCATATACAATTGATATTTCAGTTATCAGTGGCGCATATTTCTATATGCGCCACTAATAGGTCAAATATGCGTGGCGCATATAGCAAATGCACCATTGATAAGGCAAGATATTTTGTCGACGACCCTTCTGGTGGGTCCCATGTGAATATTGGTGGCGCATTTTGAGAAATATGCGCCACTAGTAAAAAAATATCAGTGGAGCATATTTGAAAATACGCCACTAGTAACTACTAGTGGAGCATATTGAATAATGTGCTCCACTAGTAAAACATCTATCTATAAGCATTTTCCCACTAGTGATTTTTGTTCCTCAAATGAATATTTCCAAAATGATTTGCGAACTATGACTTTATTTCAAACATCAATATTTTCAAAACCTATTTCTAAGAAAAACCCTGGTAAAGATTTCTCTGGCCAAGTTATAGAACAAAACCAATCTTTGTTTATAAAATGATTTATTTAATAAAAATGTTTTTCCTACATATTTAAAATGTGCAGGAATGCATGCAATATATTTTGACAAACTCCTAAAGTCAGTAAAGACAATAAATCACAATTAAACAAAATAAAATAGGAGGAAATGAACCAAACCCTAAAACCCCTACAAAGAAAAGAATAGGAAAAAGATCTAGAAAATATTATTGACTACAATACTTGGAGTATCTATATTAAGAAATAGTTGATCTAGACCATCATGGATCTCTCTACAGTACACAATAACAAGTTATAAAGATTCAAGAACCGCATAGTTTGAAGCCAGAAACTATGTTTAACCCTATTCAAATTTCTACCAAAGTTTGAATTCAAATAAGAGGTCATCCCCAACTCCATGTCATCTCCAAGCAAACCAACACCTTTGGACATAACAAAAATATTTCTGGAACCCATGTTTAATACCCTAACAGCCCAAAGTGGAATTTTTCAAAAATTTGAAATTCAAACTCTTGCTGGCATTGTGTCGAACACGTTCTGTGCAGAAATCAGGAAAGTCGAATCTACTGTAGCCGATGCCCTGCTCGTATGCCCTAACTCCCGTAGCTGTACCCGAAGACTCTCCCCTCTCTCTCCGCTGTCGACTCCCCATCTTCCCTGCCCAGACCCCTGCCACGAGACCTGGAAGAAAGGAGCAGAAAACAACCCGGACCCCCCATCTCTCTGCCTCTCCTCTGCCCTGTCCAGCATGCCAGCATGCGCGTCACTGCTCCACACTGCACATCCGCGCACGCCAGCACGCCTCCAAAGCCCCTGCGCCCGCCGGAGAACTGGCGCTCGCCTGCCGGACCCCCACATTCGGCCACGTCCTTGCCAGCCCTCTCCAACCTATAAAAGAACCCCTGTGAACATCCCTGGACTCACACCATCTAGCACTCCCTCCCAGACATCCTCTCTTGGTTTCCTGCTTCCTCGTTCGAGTTCACCGGCGACGCTCTCCCTGCACACCACCCTACTGGCCACCTGCCGTTCCCGATGATCCCGAGCTCATCCCGAAGCTCCGCTTGTCCCAGGCGATAGAGGAGTGCCACCATAGCCTCCCAGACAACCTCTCTGACTCTCTCCTTCCCTTGTTCGAGCTCGCTAGAGCTACCCCAAGCTCCAAGGCGCCTCTTCTTCCTGGCGAACCAGGCAGCCCGCCGCTTTGCTGACTGGACAACGCGGATGAGGAGGCTACCCATAGCCTTTCTGCTTCCTCTCCCTCGAGCCCTTCTTCCCCTGTGCTGACCCCCATCGCCTCCATCTTCTCTGCAGCAACGCCGGTGAGTTTCATCTCGAGGGGGAAGAGGACCACGTACGTACCATTTCGGATAGTTTGGCCTGACAAGCCGGGCCCATTGTCAGGCCCGTGTGTTTTTGTTTTCCTTTTTCCTCTTGCCACCTGCCAGCGTGAGCCTAGTGGGCCAGCCCAGTAAAGTCTGTGTGTCCGGCCTGTGTATAAAAAAAGGGTTTAATTGATTTTTGGTTTTAGAAAAACTAGTTTAGATGCTGTTTTAGATTTAATTTTCCTAGAGATCTATAGATCCAAATTTAACACATGAATATATTATGGAAACCTTAGAATATGAACTATCCATTAGAAGTGGTTTTATCACAATTAGAGTTACATAGTGATTGCAGTAAAAATAACAAAATAGGAGCTTTCTAGCCTTAGAAAATTATATAAAATCAAATAAAATTCATAAAAATATGATTCCAACTCTCAAAATCCTTAATTAGTAGTGTGTATCTGTTTATAAGATTAGATAACCTATTTGAACCTTTTAAGTCAAATGCTATTTACTATTTGGAGTAAATAAGCATTCCGATCAAAGAATTTGGTAAACTCATTTCGTAATTAGAAAATCTTCTAAATCCATTTAGGATAAAACACATTTCTAAGTATTAATCTATAACCCATAATCCAAGTCAACTAGGATCTATATCCCTACTTGTAGATTCAAACTTGATTATTAAATTTTTGCAAACTAGAAATGGCTTCAATAAAAGAAAAGTACTCCAAATCCTATGAAACCACTTTAGTTGAACCCTAATATTGAATATATACTTGTAGTATATGAACTTAGTCAATAAGGACTTTGAGAATATATTTCATGATTCAAAAATCAATGAACCCTACTTAAATACAAGAAACAAATAACCCTATCTACATAAACTCAATTATCGTTGAAGCCACTATCCTTAGATTTCCATGATCAACATCCTTACCTTAGTATCTTGTTGTTGTAGGTATGTTGTTAGTGAATTGTGTGGTGATTGTATTCTTATTTTCTTTCCGACGATTAGACGACAATGAGAGTAAGGAGAATGGATCCCAAAGTCCACCAAGAAATGGAGATGGAGATCAATAAACCCAAGATGAAGATGAAGACTATTTTGACATTGCCAAGCCAGCCAAGCCATCTTTTGAATCATACCCAAATGCCTAGTTTTCCTATTGCATATTCATTTACTTTTAAGTAAATTGCATGATTGAATTGCTAGTATAGAGTAATATTTGTGTAGTGATATCTTGCTTAGCAAGGGTATCAAACTGAGTTTATCCGACACTCCCTTAGTTGTAGCATCACTCATAGTAGTTGCTTAGTCACTAATAAAATTGAAGTCATACATAGGGGAACACTGCTTGAAAGTGGTGACTTGAACTTGAAAGCTTGAATTGGAGCCTATCCATATACGTTGGATTTCTAAAAGAAAATAATTTTGACTAAGGACTATGGAATGCATTTTTGAAATGACAATGAGTGATGTACTATATGAGCCAACCATACCGTACGACCACATTACCTCTAAATGGGAAGGGGCTTAGTCTGTAGTTTGTCTGCTTTAGTATGGGAGACCTCATTGAACTTATAGGGGATTGATCCCGCAGGATGCCCCCGAAGCCGGGACTTGCCATAGCTGTGATGGAGGATACCACAGACTATGGGAGTCCAAAATACAGCATCCTGTAGCCGAAAAAACTATGAGTTCCATTCCGTATCTGGACTCGTAGGGAGGATCCTATACTAAAGTAGGCAAGGGAAAGATTTTGTTTGATCATCTGAAACCCGCATACTTGTGTATGATGATCCGTGGATTATTCCCGGCAGATGGATTGAATCTTGTGGGTAAAGTGTACCCCTCTGCAGAGGTTTCAAAACTATTCGAATAGCCGTGTCCACGGTCATGGACAGTTGGCAAACTGTACTTGGCTTTTGTCAAGAATGATAACCAATTAAGGTGAACTTGGTGAATGAATTTGACTTGAACATTGAAGGTGACCAACACTTGAAGTTCCCCTTTAGTTGTAATTCAGAGAATTAAATTTTCTTCTCTTTTTAATGAACTTTCTTTGGAAATAAAGCTAGCATTTTGCAAATAAACTTAGAGCTTAGACCACTATATAAGCCTTGCATATCTCCTTTATTTTCATTTATAAGATGGTTTGTGAGTGCATTCAATGTACTCATGGCTCTGTCCCTGGCTATTAACTTGGCCAGACTTGAAGGAGCAAGATCAAGAAGGAAGGACTCATTGACGGCTTTATGAATGAGGCTCGTTTCCTACTGTCCGCTTTGCCTGTGCGGTTGAAGCTTGACAATATGGACCCAAAGTGTTATTCCACTGCATGTTGATGTAATTAAGGTTTGGTCTCTGCGACCACCTATGTAATCCCCTTTATTTACTATTAATGGCTATGACTACGATATCAACTATGTTATGTAAATCACAACAATGATTCTGGGATTGTGATAGATTACATAACAGGCACTTTGAATTTGTTATAAATTCGTGGGTGTTACAAGTTGGTATCAGAGCCTAGTCTGACTCTAGGAAACCCTAGCTAGCATGGTCATTAGAAAATGATACCTTTGATAACACAAGTTTGGTATCAGGACTATCATGACCTTCGGAGACCTTAGTTAGAATGGTCGTTAGCTAAGAAAGTAATATTTTGGCAAACACTTATTTCTACAAAAGAAACTTATTTGCATTGGTATACAAAGGTAGTCTTATACCCTCATCTTATTCACTTCAAATATCTTACAATCTCAACTTATACTCTCAAGAGATTGTGACAAAGAATTTATTTACCTCTTTAATTACAAAGTCTTTTCAAATATTTGTTTTACTCTATTCCTTATCTATTCAAAATTTATACTTTGGATGAGATACCACTATAAAGCCCCAAAAATGATTGATTAGAAGATTGTGGACTCGATCTTTTCCAAGACTTTAACCTTTGACATCAATTACGACTGCTACCATCAAAAAGAGAAATGAATCTTCACATTATCCAAAAGTCTTCTGACAAGAGTCATCCCTGCGACATAAAGACTTCAAGAGAAAATAGAGAGTGATCAGAAATGATGAAGACCCAGCAACCTTTTGATCCATAAGATTTATAGGAAATGCTCAATTGATTTCATTAAGCTACCCTTACCTCACGATTATTAAGTGTGCTTAGTGCCTTGTGTGTTTGAATAATTGATTTGTTTTGATATGTGTTGCTCATATGCCATCGGCAACATGTAGCAGCCATCCAAACAACTTTTTTTCAAAATGTTTTGGTCTTTCTAGCACAAAATAAACCCTGAAAAATATCAACCCCGTGTGAGAACATTTTTTTAAAAAAAATTGCCCTCTCACCTGGTGCATGTTCCCAAAACCCCATCATTCTTAAAGATAGTATCGAAGGACTCTACAGCCTCAAAAATCACAAGAGAAGGAAACAACATATCCGGAATGCCATGAAGCAACACTTCCAACCCAAAGGCACAAAGAGAAGAAAAATCAACCATCAAGAACTACCCAGCAAGTACCCCGAAGTTGCACTTAGCTACCAAGTTAGTATGAACAAGTTGGATCAAGATTTTGGAGCCACATAAAGAAGAAGCCTTTGATTATCCTAGTTTGGTACTAGTAGTTGTTTTTAGCCTTTTGTAAAAATAGAACGAGACTTATAGCCCATAGGACCCTTTTTAATGAAGGCCTATGGTTTAATACCCAAAAGATTTTGTTCTTTAAGTGTGATTGTTTGATGGAAAATGCTATGTGGTTGATGAAGATGTGCTTTGACCCGTATGGTCTTATCACATTTTGGGTGTGCCAAATCTTTCTATCTTGATAGCAATCAATATACACTCTATCTCTTATCCGGTAATCTGATTTCTCAATCTCTCTCAATTTGATCTTATGAATCTCGGGATGAGATTCTTTTTAAGGGGGGAAGATTGTAACAACCCAAATTTTTGGAAAATAGAAATAAATCAAAATTATTAAAATACCAAGTTTTGGAGCCAAGAAAAAAACTTTTATTTTAAGTACAAGATTAATTTCTTGTCTTTTTAAAACTTGTGAATTTGAGCAATTGCTCCCATGCTTCAAATAAAAAGCACATGAGAAAGGTTTTGAATCAAATCCTTTGATCCAAATTTTCAAAAACATTATTTGAAAATAAAGTAAAATCCTATTTCAATAAAACTAGCCTTGTTTAAAAATAGTGGATTTAAAAGGTCCTCTTTCTAAAAACTATTTTTGTTCCTCAAATGAATATTTCCAAAATGATTGGTGAACTATTACTTTATTTCAAACATCAATATTTTCAAAACCTATTTCTAAGAAAAACCCTGGTAAAGATTTCTCTGGCCAAGTTATAGAACAAAACCAATCTTTGTTTATAAAATGATTTATTTAATAAAAATGGTTTTCCTACATATTTAAAATGTGCAGGAATGCATGCAATATATTTTGACAAACTCCTAACGTAAGTAAAGACAATAAATCACAATTAAACAAAATAAAATAGGAGGAAATGAACCAAACCCTAAAACCCCTACAAAGAAAAGAATAGGAAAAAGATCTAGAAAATATTATTGACTACAATACTTGGAGTATCTATATTAAGAAATAGTTGATCTAGACCATCATGGATCTCTCTACAGTACACAATACCAAGTTATAAAGATTCAAGAACTGCATAGTTTGAAGCCAGAAAACTATGTTTAACCCTATTCAAATTTCTACCAAAGTTTGAATTCAAATAAGAGGTCATTCCCAACTCCATGTCATCTCCAAGCAAACCAACACCTTTGGACATAACAAAAAATTTCTGGAACCCATGTTTAATACCCTAACAGCCCAAAGTGGAATTTTTCAAAAATTCAAAATTCAAACTCTTACGGGCATTGTGTCGAACATGTTGTGTGTAGAAATCAGGAAAGTCGAATCTACTGTAACCGATGCCCTAGCTCCCGTACCCATACCCGAAGACTCTCCCCTCTCTCTCCGCTGTTGACTCCCCATCTTCCCTGCCCAGACCCCTGCTGTGAGACCTGGAAGAAAGGAGAAGAAACCAACCCGGACCCCCCATCTCTCTGCCTCTCCTTTGCCCTGTCCAGCACGCCAGCATGTGCGTGACTGCTCCACAGTGCACATCCCTGCATGCCAGCATGCCTCTAAAGCCCCCGCACCTGCCAGAGAACTGGCGCACGCCTGCCGGACCCCCACCTTCGGCCACCTCCTTGCCAGCCCTCTCCAACATATAAAAGGACCCATGTGAGCATCCCTGGACTCACACCATCCAGCACTCCCTCCCAGACATCCTCTCTTGGTTTCCCGCTTTCTCGTTCGAGTTCACCGGCGACGCTCTCCCCACACACCACCCTACTGGCCACCTACCGTTCCCGATGATCCCGAGCTCATCCCGAAGCTCCGCTTGTCCTAGGCGACCGAGGAGTGCTGCCATAGCCTCCCAGACAACCTCTCCGAGCCTCTCCTTCCCTTGTTCGAGCTCGCTGGAGCTACCCCAAGCTCTAGGGCGCCTCTTCTTCCTGGTGAACCAGGCAGCCCGCCGCTTTGCTGACTGGACCAGGTGGACGAGGAGGCTACCCGCGGCCTTTCTGCTTCCTCTCCCTCGATCCCTTCTTCCCCTGCACTGATCCCCATCACCGCCATCTTCTTTGCAGCAACGCCGGTGAGTTTCGTCTCGAGAAGGAAGAGGACCACGTACGTACCATTTCGGTTAGTTTGGCCTGACAAGCCGGGCCCATTGTCAGGCTGGTGTGTTTTTGTTTTCCTTTTTCCTCTTGCCACCCGCCAGCGTGAGCCTAGTGGGCTAGCCCAGTAAAGTCTGTGTGTCCGGCTCGTGTCTGAAAAAAGGGTTTAATTGATTTTCGGTATTAGAAAAACTAGTTTAGATGCTATTTTAGATTTAATTTTCCCAGAGATCTACAAATCCAAATTTAACACATGAATATGTTACGGAAACCTTAGAATATGAACTATCCATTAGAAGTGGTTTTATCACAATTAGAGTTACATAGTGATTGCAGTAAAAATAACAAAATAGGAGCTTTCTAGCCTTAGAAAATTATATAAAATCAAATAAAATTCATAAAAATATGATTCCAACTCTCAAAATCCTTAATTAGTAGTGTGTATCTGTTTATAAGTTTAGATAACCTATTTGAACCTTTTAAGTCAAATGCTATTTACTATTTGGAGTAAATAAGCATTCTGATCATAGAATTTGGTAAACTCATTTCATAATTGGAAAATCTTCTAAATCCATTTAGGATAAAACACATTTCTAAGTATTAATCTATAACCCATAATCTGAGTCAACTAGGATCTATATCCCTACTTGTAGATTCAAACTTGATCATTAAATTTTTGCAAACTAGAAATGGCTTCAATAAAAGAAAAGTACTCCAAATCCTATGAAACCACTTTAGTTGAACCCTATTATTGAATATATACTTGTAGTATATGAACTTAGTCAATAAGGACTTTGCGGATATATTTCATGATTCAAAAATCAATGAACCCTACTTAAATACAAGAAAACAAATAACCCTATCTACATAAACTCAATTATCGTTGAAGCCACTATCCTTAGATTTCCACGATCAACATCCTTACCTTAGTATCTTGTTGTTGTAGGTATGTTGTTAGGGAATTGTGTGGTGATTGTATTCTTATTTTCTTTCCGATGATTAGACGACGATGAGAGTAAGGAGAATGGATCCCGAAGTCCACCAAGAAATGGAGATGGAGATCAATAAACCCAAGATGAAGATGAAGACTATTTTGACATTGCCAAGCCAGACAAGCCATCTTTTGAATCATACCCAAATGCCTAGTTTTCCTATTGCATATTCATTTACTTTTAAGTAAATTACATGATTGAATTGCTAGTATAGAGTAATATTTGTGTATTGATATCTTGCTTAGCAAGGGTATCAAACTGAGTTTATCTGACACTCCCTTAGTTGTAGCATCACTCATAGTAGTTGCTTAGTTGCTAATAAAATTGAAGTCATACATAGGGGAAGCCTGCTTGAAAGTGGTGACTTGAACTTGAAAGCTTGAATTGGATCCTATCCATATATGTTGGATTTCTAAAAGAAAATAATTTTGACTAAGGACTATGGAATGCATTTTTGAAATGACAACGAGTGATGTACTATGTGAGCCAACCATACTATATGACCACATTACCCCTAAATGGGAAGGGGCTTAGTCCGTAGTTTGTCTGCTTTAGTATGGGAGACCTCATTGAACTTATAGGGGATTGATCCCGCGGGACGCCCCCAAAGCCGGGACTTGCCATAGCTGTGATGGAGGATACCACAGACTATGGGAGTCCAAAATACAGCATCATGTAGCCGGAAAAACTACGAGTTCCATTTTGTATCTGGACTCGTAGGGAGGATCCTATACTAAAGTAGGCAAGTGAAAGATTTTGTTTGATCATCTGAAACCCGCATACTTGTGTATGACAATCCATGGATTATTCTTGGTAGATGGATTGAATCTTGTGGGTAAAGTGTACCCCTCTATAGAGGTTTCAAAACTATTCGAATACCCGCATCCGCGGTCATGGACAGTTGGCAAACTGTACTTGGCTTTTGTCAAGAATGATAACCAATTAAGGTGAACTTGGTGAATGAATTTGACTTGAACATTGAAGGTGACCAACACTTGAAGTTCCTCTTTAGTTCTAATTTAGAGAATTAAATTTTCTTCTCTTTTTAATGAACTTTCTTGGGAAATAAAGCTAGCATTTTGCAAATAAACTTAGAGCTTAGACCACTATATAAGCCTTGCATATCTCCTTTATTTTTGTTTATAAGATGGTTTGCGAGTGCATTTAATGTACTCATGGCTCTGTCCCTAGCTATTAACTTGGCCAGACTTGAAGGAGCAAGATCAAGAAGGAAGAACTCATTGACGGCTTTGCGAATTAGGCTCGTTTCCTACTGTCCGCTTTGCCTGTGCGGTTGAAGCTTGAAAAAATAGACCCAAAGTGTTATTCCGCTGCATGTTGATGTAATGTAAGGTTTGGTCTGTGCGACCACCTATGTAATCCCCTTTATTTACTATTAATGGCTATGACTATGATATCAACTACGTTATGTAAATCACAACAATGATTTTGGGATTGTGATGGATTAAATAACGGGCACTTCAAATTTGTTATAAATTCATGGGTGTTACACGTATCCCCTTATTTGCGCCTTTAGCACCATTGGTAAGTGTCCCGGCCTGGGACTTTCCTCAGGTGATCTGCTCTGCTAAACCTGACTGGTTGATCGGACCACTGCAGGTACTCTGTAGTGGCTGGTGGTGATGATATAGCTAGTTCACTTGTCTGGATATGCTCTTTCGCTCTTTCTTGGATTTTGGCACCGGTTGGATCATTGCAGATATATATACTTTTGACTCCAGATGTTTCACTAGTCGCTGTACTTGGTATCCTTGACTCATAGTTTTCTTTCCCTGTCGTGCTCCTTGGCTCGAGTCCATGGCACTTTACAACCTCAATAATGTTCTGTAATCCTTCATCTGATGGTTAGAAACTCTCTTCCCATCTAGGTATGCATAGTGGATTTGACAAGGTCCATAGAGCATGTCCTCTGCCAATGGGCCTGAGTACTTTGGTTTTTCTACCTCATGATTACCTCTTTCCTGGAACTCCCTATTTTTCATAGCCTTCCTCATCCCTTCTTTCATACCCTATGGCTATCTGATTTTGCCTTGCGTGGCTATCTCTGTTGCGGTATCTTCACCTTTGCCTACTCGCTCTGTTGACTTCTGATGAATGTCCTCTTTTGTTGTTATATGCGTCCTCTCCATCAGCGAATCTATTGGCTACTTCTATTAATTCAGAGACTGTTCTTAGCTTTGTTCTCCCTATCTCTTCCATGAGGTCCAAACGACGAAGGCCAGCTGAAAAAGCATCTATTGCTCTCTCGTCAGAGACGTCTTTTGCTAAATTTTTTATTACACTCTAACATTGTATGTAAGAGCATAGGGTTTCATCTTTCTTTCACATGCACGACTTGATTTCTTCCAGAGACGTTGGGCGCTTATACGTTGAACAAAAATTTCTTGCGAATTGGCTCTCTAATTCTCCCCAACTCCCGATGGAATCATTGGGCAGGGTGTTCAATGAGGACCGTGCTACGCCGGTGAGGTGTAACTGCAAACTTTGCATGGTCATTGCTCTTGTTCCACTGAGTGTTTGTACTACTTGCAGGTAGTCTGATAACCATAGGGTGGGTTCTTGTGACCCATCATATTTTTGTTGATCGTGTGGCAACTTGAATCCTTTGGGAACTCGTGTTTTGTGAAACCTATGGGTAAAGCATAACGCGCCCATCTCTTTTTTATTGTCTTCGTAATTTTCTTATCTCCACGCATAGTATGAGTTGTTTACTCTTACTTGTGCTATTATATTCCTTGCATCCTCTTTCTATTTTTATCGCTTTTCATCACCTGATGACTCACTGGTTTTGTTTCACGAGGATTTGCACTTGAACTCTTCCTTTCGCCTTTCCTTATGATGTGTCACCTTTTTCTCTAGATGATTTCCCATTAGCCTGTCTTCTATCAACCCGAGGCTTCGTATGGCGGCTTGATGCATGTGCTCCCGCGGATCTCCAGGCTTTGGTTGTGTGTTTAGTAGGTACGCCTGTGCTGCTTCTGGTGTTTCTTGCACAAAGTCCTCTTCATCACCTGATGGGTGTGTGCTTAGACTTTTTGTATAGCTTTCTTCTCTTGTTCGTATTGTGGTCTGATACATCTCAAACATATCTATAATTTTTGATGCTCCATGCTTGTTTTTACACCATTTTCTTAGTGTTTCGTTACACTTCGTGGCATTTTTATGCATTTTCCAGAACTAACCTATTAATGAGATGCCACAGTGCCAGTTCCCTGTTTTTGTGTTTCAGAAAAGTTACACCAGAAATATTCTCGGAATTGGATGAAACAAAAGCCAAAAATCCAGATATTTAACGAAGCTTCCAGAAGACCGAAGAGGAGACAGAGATGAGCCAGAGGCTGGTCTCACCACCAGGGGGCGCGGCCCAGGGCCTGGCTGCGCCGCCCTATGGTGAGGGCCCCCTGGTCCACTTCTGATGCTGCCCCTTCGCATATAAAGACCCCCCGATGGGGTAAACCTAAATACCAATCACTTTTCTAGAAACACATCGTGATCCGCCGCCATCGTCAACCCAAGATCGGGAGGGTCCAGAAGCTCTTCCCGGCACCCTGTCGGAGAGGGGAATTACCACCAGAGGTCTTCTACATCGCCATGCTTGCCTCTGGCGCAATGAGTGAGTAGTATACCTTGGACTATGGGTCCATAGCAGTATCTAGTTGGTTGTCTTTTCCATCATGTGCTTCATGTTTAGATCTCGTGAGCTACCCTACATGATCGAGACTACCTTTATGTAATTCTACATGTTGTGTTTGTTGGGATCCGATGAATATTGGTGTTATGATTGAGTTGATATGCTGAATATTATCTTATGTTATCTCTATGTTGTTTATGATCTTGCATGCTCTCCGTTGTTAGTAGCTATCTTGGCCGAGTAGATACTAGTGACTCCAAGAGGGGGTATTTATGCTCGATAGTTGGGTTTATGCCTCTATTTAATCTGGGGGAGTGACAAAAACCTCTAAGGTTGTAGATGTGCTATTGCCACTAGGGAGAAAACAACATTCTTATGTCCAAGGGCATATGCTTTGTTTACATTACACACTTTGCTTAATGCAATTATCTGTTGTTCGCAACTTAATACTCAAGGAGTCCTCAGATGATTCCCCGTGAGTGGATTATTAGTCTTGGATGCAGTTGGATGGCGGTCTATGTATCTTGTTGTAATGCCCAGAGTAAATCTCATAGTGATCCTCTTGACATATGCACATTATCTTTATTCTATCAATTGCCCAACTGTAATTTGTTTACCCAGCATGTTGTTATTTATCTTATGGAGAGACACCACTAGTGAACTGTGGACCCTGGTCCAATTTCCTTTATATTGCTATCACCTGTTTACTTTACTTGCACTATTTACTTTCTTGCATACTACTATTGCTTTCCACTCGATATGCTCATTCCTTTGTTTATAGCAAACCGGTGAGATTGACAATCTCATCGTAAGTTGGGAGTAAAGTTATTGGTTGTGTTGCGTGCAGGTTCCGTGTTGCAGCTGGCAAAGCAAAGCACTGGACGAGGCACCTTATAAATTATCCAGAGCTATCACGAAGCTAGCAAGCATCACCTTCTGGAGTTTAGCTTTTTCCTGGACTGATAAACCTTTGTTTCTTATTGAGGCAAAAACTTGCTGCTGTCCTCATCAAACCTTACTCTTGGGGTTCCCAACTAGACGGTGATTTACGTCATCACCACCACACCAAGCAAAGATTTTTATGGCGCCGTTGCCGGGGAAAAATAAGACTTCTACAAGGGGAGTTTCAAACGCACATCCTTTACTTTGTTTTAAGTTTTGCGTTACTTTATTTTTACTTGCATCATTTTATCAAAAACACAAAAAAATTAGTTTCCTTTATAGTCACTTTTATTTACGTGCCTTTAGTCTTGTTAGAATGAGTAATCCTGAAGTTAAAGTTTGTACTTTTAAGCAACAAGGGGGTGAGAGTTTAAAAGATGCTTGGTACCATATTAGCAATTCTCATCATAAGTGTACTAAGAAGCATTCTACCATGATCCTCCTTAGAAATTTGTATGTTGGTATATCTAGTTGGAATAGGTATGTTCTTTATACTCTTGCAGGAGGTAATTCTCTGTGTACTCCCGCTCTTGAAGCCTGCACTTTAATTGAAAGTTTAGTAGGAGTACCACCTATTCATGTTGTTCAAACTGAGGTCACTTTGGAGGAAGTTTTAGAAAAGCTTAGCTCTTTAGAAAAAAGTTTGCCAAATATCCTTGATAATGCTAGCCGTGTTAATGAATTGATAGAAAGTATCGGTAAAAGAATCACCATTTTAGAGGCTAGCACTACTCTTGATAGTCAAAACCTTAGGATTGGGAAACTGGAGGAATCTATGGAAACTTTAAGTTCAATTTTCTCTTCTCTTAAGTTTAAGAAGGAGAAAGCTTTTGTTGGAAAAGAACAAAAATTTATGTATGTTCCCAAGGTATTTGTGCCTAAACTGCAGCATGTTTAAAAGATTGGTAGGACTTTTATTTCAACTAAGAGTGACTTGCAGGTTGAATCATCGGGAACCGCTAAAGTCCTAGTGCGGTAAGTGGTGACCTTGAGGAAACAGTTGATCTTAATGCTTCTTTTGAAAATACTTGATTCGCACTTTCTGCGCCTAGCTCAAAGACGTTAAAGAAAAGCACTCTTGGTAGATAACCCAATGTTTTACTTTCAGTTCTTTTTCTTTTATTTGAGTCTTGGAAGTTATTACTACTGTAATGACCTCTCCTTATCATTTTTATTTCATTGTTGTGCCAAGAGAAGCCTCTAATTTGAGTGAGGTAAGATTTGGGGATGTTGCTGTCCTGAAATAGATTTCGGTGCTGCACCATAAAAATTTGTGAAAATTCTCAGAATATCTTTTGGACCTGTGATTTCTTGTTCATATTTCCCAGGTTATATCCAAACTTTCATTAGTTTAACACTTTTTTATTTGAGCAACAGAAAACCCTCTAAAAATTCGACCTTTGTCAGCTATTCTGTTTTGACAGATTTCTGCCACTATTTGTGTTTGCCTCTCGATCACTTTTTTTTAGTTCTTTTGATCATGGAACTTTTGGGGAAGTTGCTACAGTAGTATATGCTTTACATGTGGTGGTTTTGAGTTGAAACCTGAAGCAAAAAGGGGTTGATTCATTATTATGCTTGCACTAATGTTGCTAATAGAATTGTGTTGAGTTTTGTATGAAGGAAGTTTTCAAGTGTAGGGATTGGAGAATGATGAGATGAGTTGAAGAATGGAAAAAAGCTCAAGCTTGGGGATGCCCGCATACCCTAAGAAATATCCAAGAGGTACATGTGTCAAAGCTTGGGGATGCCCCCGAGGCACCCCTTCTTCATCGGCAAAAATCAGGTCACCTTTAAACACACTATATTTTTATTGCTTCATGCACTATGCGTTTTTCTTGGAGCGTCAGTTGTTTTAGTTTACATTTTTTTAGTTTTATTTGCTGCAATAAATGGTTAGACCCCAACAAATTTCTTTTGGAGAAGTTGCCTTGCTTTTCATTTGCCAAGAACACTCTGTTTTCACTCTAATCGTTCAACGAGTGTTCTCTTTTTCTGCTACTACGTTTAGCTTTCATTTTTTGCCTTGATTTGTGTTCAGATCTTCTTATATCTTTGCATCAAGGTGTATTTTGACCTCTGGTCCATGTTGGTTTTCATCAAAAGAGTTGTTTTAAAAAGGTTCGAATGGTGTTGGAAAAGAGAAAAAGTTTCATGCAAAAAGTGGTACAAAAGGAGCTTGTGTAGACTGCGGCATAGGCTTTTGCATGTCATGCTTGATGTATTTTTAATAGTATGCTTAGTGATTTTGTTGTAGCATGACTTGTCTCAAATGACTGATATTGCTTAATGAGCCTTTGAAAAAATCATGCGTTGTTTTTAATTATTTGGAAGCATTAATTTGGTTTTCTCCTTGATGCTTTATTTGGGTTGACTTGGCGCATGC
Organism: Dactylis glomerata; assembly: GCA_007115705.1. NCBI lineage: Eukaryota > Viridiplantae > Streptophyta > Magnoliopsida > Poales > Poaceae > Dactylis > Dactylis glomerata. The sequence continues at coordinate 2,319,033 of QXEO01000464.1, read as the reverse complement.
TCACACATGTTAGACTCATACAAAGTCGCCATAAGCCTCTATGATCATTTAGTATTTGACTTTTGATGCCATCTTATGCTTCTTTTAATGTTGCTTTGTCGCTTGGCATGATTATGGCCGTCATTGCTCTCTTAGTTGGTCGCTCCTAGTCTTTTGCTAGCCCTCATTTTGTACTGAGCATGAGCTCTACTCGTGCATCCAACTCCTAAAAACCAAGTTGTTCCAATGTGTCCACTATACATACCTATTAGCAATTTGCTATTCCAAAGTATATTTGACTTGCTTTTATCTATCCTTCAAATTAAACTCTTTTTGGTGTTATGTGAAAATTGGTCAGTAAAGCTCTTATAAACCTGATGGCACACTTTACTTTTCTCATTCTTAAAATTTTGACATTGTGGCTCTCTTATGTTGAGTTGTTATGCTCGCAATTTGTAAGTTAGAAATTAGCCAAACTATGCCGTCATGGGGCAAGCTTTCAACATTGCACTTCTTATTTGAGTTGACATCGTGATTTTGTTTATGGATACTCGCGATATAAAATAAGTTGGGAATCTTGCAGGATCATAGAGTTTTTATATGTGTTAGGGAAGCGCCTGGGCCGCTAATCTAAGCCATGCATAATTTATGGTGGAAATTTATAGCATGCACATAGTGGATATTCGACGATGCATCTTAAAATAAAAAGCTATACCAATGGTAAATAAAAGAGATGTCGAGGTGTTCATTGTCTGTTTGTCTTGTTATTTTGATGTGGGCTTGTTCCATGTCATCGGACAGGAGGTACCCGTTGGCGGTTCTCGATGATACACATATATTTACAATGACAAGAGCCTGCTTGGGACTTTAAGTCGAGTAGCATGAGGTTTGGGTATTCGTACTTCATGGGACACGAGGTTTTCAACTTATGATTTATCAAGCATATGCTTCATAATTGTACTCGCATTAACTCTAACCATTCAAGATGCTTATAATGGGTGCAATGAGAGCTCAAAGCTAGTAAGTATCATAATTTTTGAAGGTTTATAAAACTTGCAATCACTGCTTCTCTCTGCGAAGGGCCTTTCTTCTATTTGTATGTTGAGTCACCACCTTCTATCTTTATGCACCGTCTAAGAGAGCATAGTTGTCATTCTTAGTTTAATGTGCACTAGTCATCAACCCGTGCACCTGCACGGTCTAGCTATTTAAAGGAACGTATGAATATATGTATATATGTTAAATAAAATTATTTATTTGCCTAAATGTCATTATTGTTGGAATATAGCAAACCTAATACCTAAAATTTTGGATTATTACTCGTATATAAACATGTATGAGTTGGCACCACAAGTAGTTTATGTGAGATGCATATATTTTTTCAGTTGGAGTTTGTAGTCCAATGGTAATATTATATTCTCTTCAATCGTCACAACTTTTTTTTTGATAATCTAGAGTTATCTACCAATATGGCAACTTCATTATTTTATCTTCCTTTGCAATGGTCATTCGTTTTCATGCTCCTGTATGAAAAAGAAAAGAGAAAATTCAGTAACAAAGACAAACTGACATTGCAAGACTAATGGTAAGCATTGAAAGAATTTTAAAATTATTATAGCGAAGATAGGAGTATACACATCACGTTCTCTGCAGTTACTTTTCACTTTCCGCTTAAGAGCTGCAAAAAATAGTTGAACTAATACTATTTTTGAAGGTAAGATAACTGAAAACACTTGTCGTAGGCATTAGCATCAAAATAAAGGTTCTTTACCAATCTAAAAGGACAATGAGGTGTTGACTGAATCTAAAAAAATTACCTTGTTACGACTTCGAGAAAATATAAAGCCATAAGCTGTACATCACACAATTTCAAATAAAGTGTATAAAATGGGAAGATGTAATAAGTAAATCTTAAACTGATAGATGAGAGAGTTACTTCCAGGAAAACATGTGTACGTAGCAACTATAGAAAATGGATTTGCTTAATCACGAGCAGTATAACTTAGTGAATTTAACATTGTTTTTTTAGAGCATCTTTTTCTTTTGATACCTTGCAAATCTAATCCCACAACTCTACATAGGACACTTAAATTGGCACATCAAATATCCAAAAGCGGAAAATACTGAAAAGCTAATATTTGTGTAACGTCCAAATCAGCTAATTTCTATCATGCGTGAATCCTCAACAATTACCTTTTGTATAGTGGATTCTTGCATGATCAAAGATCACCTGCCAAGAACAAAGATGGAAGGGAATAACAGAAACTGAGCCCATGTAAATCATAGTGATACAAAATCTGCAATGTTAATGAGGAAAAGCACAACAAATTGAAAGCTTCCCTGAAACAAAACAGATAAAACTTTAGCAGAGAACTACAATTGCAATCTTGCCCACTTCATGAAATAATTACAGTGCTAGCTTCCTTCTGGACTCCAAATCAGAACACTAAATAGCTGCAAAGCAGTATGGTATGATTCACTCATGTAAGATAGAATGACTGGCGTCATCATGATCGTGGCTGCCGTGACGAATTTCCAGGAAAGTTGGCTATGGTCCTTCCATTACCGAAACAGAGTATCCAAAAAAAAAATTTGTGCCGTCTATCTTGTACATGACGCCACTGGTACCATCAATGGCAACATGCCTGCAGGCCCCAACGTTTTTGACAGCAGCAGGAAGATGCGGAATCCGGCGATGTACCTTCCAGAGAGCACAGTCAAGATTGGCTGGAGTTGGGGAAATGACGGGGATGTGCGGCCGCGACAGAAAAGGAGGAACAACCCGTGTGGATCGTGCGAGGAGGAAGGGCGAATTTTTATTTGCACATCGGAGAAGTAGATGCATCGATTGATCCAGCAAAAGTATGGAGATCGGCGGCAATGTAGTCGTGGAAACAGACACGGCCGGTGGTTTCAGGCTACGATTTAGGATAGCGTCCACTTTTTAAATCATGCCAAGCTAATTATTAGAGGTGGATGCATATTCTAGGAGGAGAAGCATGTCTAGAGACATTGAGGACATGTTCGACTGCACGGAAACTCAGCGATCGGATCCAGAAGCCAACTACAAATCTAACGATTATAATTGTATTCTTAACACGATCGGATGGTTTACATTGTTCCTTTCTAGGATTAACGTGGAGGCTCGTACGGTGCCTTCAATTAGTAGATATATAAGATTGTCTCAAAGTTTATCATTGATTGATTCAAGATTTTGGTTTCACTTGTTCTTAAATTATTTGTATCTAGTCGCCCTCTTAAACTTGAAGGTGTTCTATGCATTTATGTTTTGCTATTCCATGAAGGACAAGCTGAAAACCATTTGTTATGTTTTTCCATATGATTTAAACACACGTTTGACTTCCATTGTTTCATTTTCATAATCTTTCATTTATGTTCCTTTTCATGTTATAACATGGTTGCTAAGTTTCTTCTATCCAGATTATATCTTTCATGCCCATGTTTTAAGTTCTTTTGATCCTAGCACACAATGCTTACATAGATAATCAAGATTGTGTAGGTGCATGTCACCTCAAAAATTATTCTTTGTTATCACTTACCTACTCGAGGACGAGCAGGAGTTAAGCTTGGGGATGCTTGATACGTCTCAAATGTATCTATAATTTTTGATGCTCCATGCTTGTTTTTACACCATTTGCTTAGTGTTTTGTTACACTTCGTGGCATTTTTATGCATTTTTCGAAACTAACTATTAACGAGATGCCACAGTGCCAATTTCCTATTTTCTGCTATTTTTGTGTTTTAGAAAAGTTACACATGAAATATTCTTGGAATTGGATGAAACAAAAGTCAAACATCCAGATATTTAATGAAGCTTCTAGAAGACTGAAGAGGAGACGGAGATGAGCCAGAGGCTGGTCTCTCCACCAGGGGGTGCGGCCCAGGGCCTGGCCGCGCCGCCCTATGGTGAGGGCCCCATGGTCCACTTCTGACGCTGCCCCTTGGCCTATAAAGACCCCCGACAGGAAAAATTTAAATACCCGATCACTTTTCCAGAAACACATCGCGATCCACCGGCGTCGTTGACCCGAGATCGGGAGGGTCTAGAAGCTCTTCTCGGCACCCTGTCGGAGAGGGGAATCACCACCGGAGGTCTTCTTCATCGCCATGCTTGCCTCCGGCGCGATGAGTGAGTAGTCTACCTTGGACTATGGGTCCATAGTAGTAGCTAGTTGGTTGTCTTCTCCACCATGTGCTTCATGTTTAGATCTTGTGTGCTGTCCTACATGATCGAGACTACCTTTATGTAATTCTACATGTTGTGTTTGTTGAGATTCGATGAATATTGGTGTTATGATTGAGTTGATATGTTGAATATTATCTTATGTTATCTCTATGTTGTTTATGATCTTGCATGCTCTCCATTGTTAGTAGCTATCTTGGCCGAGTAGATACTAGTGACTCCAAGAGGGGGTATTTATGCTCGATAGTTGGGTTCATGCCTCTATTTAATCTGGGGGAGTGACAGAAACCTCTAAGGTTGTAGATGTGTTGTTGCCACTAGGGAGAAAACAACATTCTTATGTCCAAGGGCATATGCTTTGTTTACATTACACACTTTGCTTAATGCAATTATCTGTTGTTCGCAACTTAATACTCAAGGGGTCCTCGGATGATTCCCCGTGAGTGGATTATTAGTCATGGATGCAGTTGGATGGCGGTCTATGTATCTTGTTGTAATGTCTAGAGTAAATCTTATAGTGATCCTCTTGACATATGCATGTTATCTTTATTCTATCAATTGTCCAACTGTAATTTCTTTACCCAACATGTTGTTATTTATCTTATGGAGGGACACCACTAGTGAACTGTGGACCCCGGTCCAATTTCCTTTATATTGCTATCACCTGTTTACTTTACTCGCACTGTTTACTTTCTTGCATACTACTATTGCTTTCCACTTGATATGCTCATTCCTTTGTTTACAGCAAACCGGTGAGATTGACAACCTCATCATAAGTTGGGAGCGAAGTTATTGGTTGTGTTGTGTGCAGGTTCCGCGTTGCAGCTGGTAAAGCAAAGCACTGGACAAGGTGCCTTATAAATTGTCCAGAGCTGTCGTGAAGCTAGCAAGCATCACCTTCTGGAGTTTGGCTTTTTCCTGGACTGATAAACCTTGGTTTCTTACTGAGGGAAAAACTTGCTACTGTGCTCATCAAACCTTCCTCTTGGGGTTCCCAACTAGACGGTGATTTACATCATCACCACCACAACAAGCATGGTCCTCCTATTGTGCTTTGAGTCTCTGTGCCTTTCCATGCTGGATTCTGATGCATCGCCGCACTCATCCCAATATCCTCCACTTGATGTGCTATTATTATCTCGGCTTCTCATAAACATGTCTCTTTCCTCCCTTAACTTCTTTCTGCGCTGGTGCAGCTCGTATTGATATCCCATCAGAACTTCTCTCCTTGAATCTGCGGGTAGTTCCGTGTCGTGATTGATGGCTGACATGATGATTCTTCACTCCCCGGTTGAGACATGAATTTTCTCCTTTTCCTTCTTGTTGTTACTCCTTGGTTTGTCGACTTGCATGTCGACCTCTTTGTTGCCTTCGTGATTATCCTCTTCTACTACTTTAGTGATAATGACGCATAACTGGTGTATGCTCCTGGAGATGCCACTGCTTCTAGTGGTGAGATCCATTGGACTATCATGTGGCTTGACCACTATTGTTTCCATGTCAGGCTTTCCCTGAGTTTCGTCAAATTCCTCGAGTCTTTTTTGTATATTTTCTATTGCTGTGAGACTGACCGGCGAGTTTACCTCACTGGAAAAGCCCATGAATGATCCAGAGATTGTGATTCTCTTAGCTTTGCTTGCCGACATACCCAATTTCATCGGATCCGAAAGGCGAGTTGGACCCGAAGGTCCAACGTAGAAGCTCAAGCTTTCGATCGTCAGCTCTATCTCTTGACTTTCGTCGACTTCTGGATTGCTATTGGCTAAAAGCGAAAAAGCCATTGAATTCATGATTTCAACGCCCAGAGTCCCCACGGTCGGTGCCAATTGATGAGGGTTAACTCGACAAATGTCCTAGATGAAGGACTTAGGATCGGGGAGATAGGGCGTCGGATGAACTCAAAGGTAGAATCAGTCAAACAAGGTGTGTATCAAAAGTAAACATGGGTGTAAAGCTGGCTTGCTTTCAATCTGTCCCTCACCATCCTCTCCTGGCCCCTATATATAGGTGGCCAGGTCTCAAGGATTGGAAGGGATCCGATACAGATTACAATATCGACATACAACATGAACTCGTATTTCGACTAGCGTTAAAGTTGGGCCTAGCTTAACGGGCCTCAGGGGTACTCAACTGATGGGCTCTATTATCTATACCCTTGTCACTTTTAGTTTTGTTTTGTTTGCTGCAATAAATGGTTGGACCCCAACAAATTTCTTTTGGAGGAGACGCACTCTGTTTTTAATTTGCCAAGAACACTCCTTTTTCACTCTTATCGTTCAACGAGTGTTCTCTTTTTATAACTATGTTTAGCTTTCATTTTTCGCCTTGATTTTTGTTCGGATCTTGTTATATCTTTGCATCAAGGTGTATTTGGATCTCTAGTCTATGTTGGTATTCATCAAAAAAGTTGTTTCAAAAAGGTTCGAATGGTGTTGGAAAAGAGAAAAAGTTTCATGCAAAAAAAAGTGGTACAAAAAGGAGCTTATTTAGACTATGGCTTAGACTTTTTTATGCAATGCTTGATGTCGTTTTGATCTTATGCTTAGTGATTTTGCTATAGCATGACTTGTCTCAAATGATTGAGATTGCTTAATGAGCCTTTGAAAAAATTATGCGTTGTTTTATTATGTGGAAGCATTTATTTGGTTTTCTCCTTTGATGCTTTATTTGGGTTGACTTGGCGCATGCTTACAACATGTTTGACTCTTAACAAGTCATCATAAGCCTCTATGATCATTTGGTTTTTGACTTGTGATGCCACTTTATGCTTCTTTTAATGATATTTTGTCGCTTTGCATGATTATGGCCGTTATTGCTCTCTTAGTTGGTCACTCCCAGTCTTTTGCCAGCCCTCATTTTGTACTGAGTATGAGCTCTACTTGTGCATCCAACTCCCAAAAACCAAGTTATGCTAATGTGTCCACCATACATACCTATTAGCAATTTGCTATTCCAAAGTACATTTGACTTGCTTTTATCTATCCTTCAAATTAAACTTTTTTGGTGTTATGTGAAAATTAGTGAGTAAAGTTCTCACGAACCTGATGGCACACTTTACTTTTCTCGCTTTTAAAATTTTGACATTGTGGCTCTCTTATGTTGATGTTATGCTTACAAGTTGTAAGTTGGGAATTAGCCAAACCATGCCATCATGGGGAAAGCTTTTGATACGTCTCAAACGTATCTATAATTTTTGATGCTCCATGCTTGTTTTTACACCATTTGCCTTGTGTTTCATTACACTTCGTGGCGTTTTTATGCAATTTTTGGAACTAACCTATTGACAAGATGCCACAGTGCCAGTTCCCTATTTTCTACAGTTTTTGTGTTTCAGAAAAGCTACACAGGAAATATTCCCATAATTGGACGAAACAAGTTCTAGAACTCTTATTTTCCCCGGAAGCTTCTAGAGAACCGAAGAGGAGGCGAAGTGGGGCCACGAGGGCCCCACACACTAGGGCGGTGTGGCCCAGGCCTTGGCCATGCCCCCTATGTGTGAGGAGGCCCTGGCAGCCCCCTGACGACGCCCCTTCACCTATATAAAGCCTCGGGATGGAAAACCCTAAAAGAGTCGGCAAATTTCCAAAAAGAGTTCCGCAGTTCCGCCGCTGCCATCGATAAATTTCAGAGGACAGAAGTCTCTGTTCTGATACCCTACCGGGACGGGAAAGTGCCCCTGGAGCCATCTCCATCGGTCTCCATTGCTGTCTCCACCATCTCCATCGACCTCACCGCCATCTCCATCAATCTTGCTGTCTCCTATGATGAGGAGGGAGTAGTTCTCCCCCGGGGCTGAGGGATCTACCAGTAGCTATGCGGTTCACCTCTCTCTCCCATGATGTGATCTTTATGTGATCGTGAGCTTTGTATCATATTGAATAAGTAGATGTTACTCTTCTTCATTATGTGTACTCTAGTGTGTTATTAAAGTAATCTATTCCTCCTGCCATGGTGTAACGGTGACAGTGTGTGCATCGTGGTGCTACTTGGTCTAGGGTATGATTGTGATCTCTTTTGGATTATGAGAATAATTATCACTATGATAGTATTAAAGTGATCTATTCCTCCTTTCATGGTGTAATGTTGACAGTGTGTGCACCATGTTAGTACTTGGTCTAAGTTGCAATATTATTTATCTTGAGTTGTGATTTGATTTGGATATCTCTATGAGTGGTGTTTGTCAAGTACTTGATGAACTTTAAGGGGTGCTTCTGTAGCCACTACGCAATGATTAGTGTTATTCAATAAGAGAGTAATTCAGAGTAGCATAGTGAAGAGAAGTTATTTATTTGTTCAATTATATTATATTTGTTGGGAGTGTGTCCACTAGTGAAAGTATGATCCCTAGGCCTTGTTTCCAAGCTTTGCACACTGTTTACTTGCTATTTTGTTACTTGTTTGCTTGCTGCCATTTTTATTCCAGATTGCATTTACTACTTATAATCATCTATACCACTTGTATTTCACTATCTCTTCACCGAACTAGTGCACCTATACATCTGACAAGTGTATTGGGTGTGCTGGGGACACAAGAGACTTTTTGTATCGTAATTGTAGGGTTGTTTAAGAGGGATAGCTTTGACCTCTTCCTCCCTGAGTTCGATAAACCTTGGGTGATCCACTTAAGGGAAACTTCCTACTGCTCTACAAACCTCTGCACTTGGAGGCCCAACACTGTCTACAAGAACAGAAGCATGTGTAGACATCAAGCTCTTTTCTGGCGCCGTTGATGTCTACGCACTTCTATTCTTGTAGACACTTGTTGGGCCTCTAAGTGCAGAGGTTTGTAGAATAGCAGCAAGTTTCCCTTAAGTGGATCACCCAAGGTTTATTGAACTCAGGGAGGTTAGAGGTCAAAGCTATCCCTCTCAAGCAACCCTGCAATTACGATACAGAAAGTCTCTTGTGTCCCCAACACACCCAATACAGTTGTCAGATGTATAGGTGCACTAGTTCGGCGAAGAGATAGTGAAATACAAGCGGTATAGATGATTATAAATAGCAAACATGATGTGAAATAAATATCACTGTGAGCAAGCAAGTAACAAAATAGCAAGTAAACGGTGTGCAAAGCTTGGAAACAAGGCCTAGGGATCATACTTTCACTAGTGGACACACTCCCAACAATATAACATGATTGAACAAATAACTTCTCTTTGCTAGGGCACTCTGAATTGCCCTCCTATTGAATAACACTAATCTTTGTGTAGTGGCTACAGAAGCACCCCTTAAAGTTCATCAAATACTTGACAAACACCACTCATAGAGATACCCAAATCAAAGCACAACTCAAGATAGATATCATTGCAACTTAGACCAAGTACTAACATGGTGCACACACTGTCACCATTACACCATGAAAGGAGGAATAGATCACTCAAACTATCATAGCAATAATTATTCTCATAATCCACAAGAGATCACAATCATAGCCTAAACCAAGTACCACAATGATGCACGCACTGTCACCGTTACACCATAGTAGGAGGAATAGATTACTTTAATAATCACCACTAGAGTACACATAATATCTGAATAATAATATCTACTTGTTCAACATGATACAAAGCTCACGATCACATGAAGATCACATCATGGGAGAGAGAGGTGAACCACATAGCTACCAGTAGAGCCCTCAGCCCCGAGGATGAACTACTCCCTCCTCATCATAGGAGACAGCAAGGTTGATGGAGATGGTGGTGAGGTCGATGGAGACGGCGGAGACGGCGATGGAGACCGATGGAGATGGCTCCGGGGGCACTTCCCCGTCCCGGCAGGGTGCCGGAACAGAGACTTCTGTCCCCCGAAATTCATCGACGGTGGCGGCAGAGCTGCGGAACTGCTTCTGGATAATTGCCGACTCCCCTAGGGTTTTCCGTCCTAAGGCTTCTTATAGGCGAAGGGGCGATGTCAGAGGGCTGCCAGGGCCCCCTCACACCAGGGTGGTGTGGCCAGGGCCTGGGCCGCGCTAGCCCTATGTGAGGGAGGCCTGTGGCCCCTCTCCTTCCTCTCTTTGGATGTTTGGATGCTCCCGGGAAAAATAAGACTTCTAGCTTTTGTTTCGTCCAATTCCGAGAATATTTCCTGTGTATCACTTCTGAAACACAAAACAGTAGAAAACAGGGAACTGGCACTGTGGCATCTTGTCAATAGGTTAGTTCCAGAAATCGCATAAAAGTGCCACGAAGTGTAACGAAACAATAGGCAAATGGTGTAAAAACAAGCATGGAGCATCAAAAATTATAGATACGTTGGAGACATATCAGCATCCCCAAGCTTAACTCCTGCTCGTCCTCGAGTAGGTAAGTGATAACAAAAGAATAATTTTTGAGTTGACATGCACCTACACAATCTTGATCATATATGTAAGCATTTGTGAGCTGGGATCATAAGAACTTAAAACATGGGCATGAAAGATATAATCTTGACAATAAGAACTTAGCAACCATGTTGTAAACATGAAAATGAACACAAACAAAAGATCATGATAATGAAACAATGAAAGTCAAACGTGTGTTCAAATCATAAGGAAAAACATACAAATGGTTTTCAGCTTGTCCTTCAAAGAGAGCAAAACATAAATGCATAGGACACCTTCAAGTTTAAGAGGGCGACTAGATACAAATAATTTAAGAACAAGTGAAACCAACAATATGAATCAATCAATGAACTTTGGGACAATGCATATAACAATAAGAATGACAACTATGCTCTCTTAATGGTGCATAAAGAAAGAAGGTGGTGACTCAATATAAAAGTAAAATAAAGGCCCTTCGCAGAGGGAAGCAGTGATTGCAAGTTTTATGACCTTCAAAAATTATGGTACTTACCGGCTTTGAGCTCTCATTGCCCCCATCATAAGCATCTTGAATGGTTAAAGTTAATGCGAGAACAATTATGATGCATATGCTTGACAAATCATAAGTTGAAAACCTCGTGTCCCGTGAATACGAGTACCCAAATCTCATGCTACTTTACTTAGAGTCCCAAGAAAGGCTCTTGTCATTGTAAGTATGTGCATATCATTGAGAACCGCCAATGGGGTACCTCCGTGCCTGATGACATGGAACAAGCCCACACCAACATGATAGGACAAGCAGACAATGAACACCTCAACATCTCTTTTATTTGCCTTTTGTTTAGCTTTTTATTGTGAGATGCGTCGTCGAATGTTCACCATGGGTATGCTGCAAATTTCCACCATGAATTATGCATGGCTTAGATTGGTGGCCCGGCGTTTCCCTAACACATATACAAACTCCATGATCCCCACAAGATTCCCAATTCATTTCGCACCGCGGGCATCCATAAACAAAAGATCACGATATCAACTCAAATAAGAAGTGCAATGTTGAAAGCTTGCCCCATGATAGCATGGATGGGCTAGAATCCAACTTACAACTTGCAAGCATAACAACTCAACATAAGAGACCACAATGTCAAATTTTTAAGAACAGGAAAAAGTAAAGTGTGCCTTCCGGTTCGTGAGAGCTTTACTGACCGAATTTCGCATAACACTGGTAAGAGTTTAATTTGAATAGAAAATAAAAGTAAGTCAAATTTACTTGGAATAGCAAATTGCTAGTAGGTATGTATGGTGAACACTTTGGAAAACTTTGGCTTTTAGGAGTTGGATGCACGAGTAGAGCTCATACTCAGTACAAGGCGAGGGCTAGCAAAAGACTGGGAGCGACCAACTAAGAGAGCAACAATGGCCAAAATCATGCAAAGCGACAAAGCGACATTAAAAGAAGCATAAGATGGCATCAAAAGTCAAAAAATAAATGATCATGAAGGCTATTGGCGACTTTGTAAGAGTCTAACATGTGTGAGCATGCGCCAAGTCAACCCAAATAAAGCATCAAGGAGAAAACCAAAATAATGCTTCCATACAATAAAAACAACGCATGATTTTTTCAAAGGCTCATTAAGCAATCTCAGTTATTTGAGACAAGTCATGCTACAGCAAAACCACTAAGCATACTATCAAAAAGACATCAAGCATGACATGAAAAAGCCTAAGCCGCAGTCTACACAAGCTCCTTCTTGTACCACTTTTTTGCATAAAGCTTTTTCTCTTTTCCAACACCATTTGAAATTTTTAGAGACACCTCTTTTGATGAAAACCAATAAAGATCAGAGGAAAAAATACACCTTGATGAAAAGATATAACAAGATCTGAATGCAAATCAAGGCGAAAATGAAAACCAAAAATAGTAGCAGAAAAAGAAGAACACTCGGTGAAATTGTAAGAATGAAAAATGGAGTGTTCTTGGCAAATGAAAACGAGTTCATCTCCTCCAAAAGAAACATGATGTGATCTAACCATTTATTGCAGCAAACAAAACTAAACTAACTAAGAAAACTAAAACAACTGACACTCCAAGAAAAACACATAGTGCATGAAGCAATAAAAATATAGTGTCTTGAAAGGTGACCTGATTTTTGCCGATGAAGAAGGGGTGCCTTGGGGGCATCCCCAAGCTTTGACGCTTGTACTTCTTGGATATTTCTTGGGGTTATGCATGGGCATCCCCAAGCTTGAGCTTTTGTCCATTCTTCAACTCATCTCATCATTCTCCAATCCCTACACTTGAAAACTTCCTTCATAAAAAACTAAACACAATTCTATTAGCAACATTAGTGCAAGCATAACATATAATCAATCCTCTATTTGCTTCAGATTTCAACTCAAAACCACCACATATATAGCATATAATACTGTAGCAACCTCCCCAAAAGTTCCATGATCAACAGAACTCAAAAGAAGGCGATAAAGTGGCAAACACAAATATTGGCAGAAATCTGTCAAAACTGAACAGCTGACAAAGGTCGAATTTTTGAGGAATTTTCTGTTGCTCAAATCAAAAAGTGTTCAACTAACAAAAGTTTTGATATAACCTAGGGCATATGCACAAGAAATCGCAGGTACAAAAGATATACAGAGAATTTTCACAAATTTTTACGGTGCAGCACTGAAAACTGTTTCAGGACAGCAACATCCCCAAATCTTACCTCCCTCAAATTAGAGGCTTCTCTTGGCACAAAAACGAAATAAAAAGGATAAGGAGCGATTATTATAGTAGTAATAACTTCCAAGACTCAAATAAAAGAAAAAATACTGAAAATAAACAATGGGTTATCTCCCAAGAGTGCTTTTCTTCAACGCCTTTGAGCTAGGCGCAGTAATTTGCAAAGATGCTCATGTGGGCGCCATATAAGAGCTTGAGGCAAAGGCACCATATAGGAACTTAAAGCAATAGAGAGCATCAAAAAGCAAGTATGGAACACATTTAAATCTAAACCACTTCCTATAAAAAATACTCTTGTAAAGAGACAAGTCATAAAAGCGCAAAGCAAAAAGCATAGGAAAGCAAAACAAGTACAACTTTAAGAATTGCAACATAAAGAGGGGAAACTCAATATTGTTGAGATCCATCAAACCATGTTTCCCTCTCTCATAATAACTTTCGGTAGCATCATGAATAGAACTAACAATATAACTATCACATAAAGCATCTCTATCATGAGCCACATGCATAAACGAATTAATACTCCCCACACGAACAATTGTAGTAGGAGCAGATTCAACAGAATAATTATTCTCATCACCATAATCATCAAAGACAGGAGGCATATTGTGATCATAACTATTTTTCTCCTGAAAAGTAGGTGAATTGAAAACATTATACTCATCATCATAAACTAGAGGCTTAGTATCATCAAGAGATAGAGAACTACTATGTCGCAAAGCATAATCATCAAACATATCATCATAAGAAGGAACATGGATAGCACTAATGGTACAACAATTATTAACCTTAGAATTGGTACCAAAAATATTTTCAATATCAAAAGTAGAGTGCTTTTCCCAATCATGATCACTAACATAGGTAATAGGCATAGGAACATCATCCCAATCAGAATTATCATAATCAATAGCAGGATCATAAAGCTTAGGGGAAGATACCATGTCCTCTCGCCTCTTACTCCTCTTCTTCTTCTTCTTCTTACTCTTCTTACTCTCTCCTTTAGGAGGGAGAGACTTGAAGGGCATCTTCTCCACATACTCTTTAGGAGGGAAAGGCATCTTCTCCACATAATCTGGTTTGCTGACAGAAACAACAGAAGAAACTTTGGAGGATTCCTCCTCTCTATTAATAAGATAAAAACATCTATTAGTCCTATCATAGCTTGGCAAAATATCAAGTTTTATAAGATTTTGAATGTAAGTATTTGCAAGGCAATCTTTAGCACAATAGAGATGGCAACCACGAAGGGTGCTATTAATATCAACATCATTCATATCTATCAAAGCAATCTTTCTAGATATCTCGTCACATGCCAAGAACAAAGTGAGCTCATCATGCTGATTGGGAGTAATCTTGTCATCACAATACAAACTTAGGGTACTAGAAGAGTAACTATTAGGGCTTGAGCATTGGAAATTAAAATGACCTATGTCATCGCAATGTTTACAAAGAAAAGGATAAAGCTCACAAACCTTCTTACCGATCTTGCCTATATCCTTGTACCACATTCGAGTTTCTTCATTTGCATGATGGACACAATAATCTTCCTTGTTGTAACTCTGTTCACAAGGTCTATGTACTCCACAAAAATTAACATGCTTATAAGAAATAGGACTTTTAGAAGTTTGAGCATGTTTATTGCAATCATCAACAATAATATCACTTTCTATGCAAGTATCCTTAAAAGGTTCATGATACACGTCCCCATTTCCTTTAGGAACATTCATATGGGAAGCAAAGGCTTTAAAGCAATCAACCATAATTTGAGGATCAAGACCATATTTAGCACTAAGCTCTTGAAAATTAGCAGTTTCAGCAAAAGACTTAATGCAATCAAACTCGTAATTCATACCTGATCCTTTACCTTTGTCGCTATCCCAACCTTCAATATTGTTTTGAATTGTCTCAAGCAGGCCCCACTTGGTGTCGATATCCTTTCTTGTGAAAGACCCATCAAAGCATGCATCTAGATAGTCCTTGTAATGTCATGAAAGCCTTGCATAAAAATTATTAATAACAATATTATGGGGAAGATCATGAATAGGATATTTATGCATTAGTAACTTCAATCTTCCCCATGCTTGGGCAATGCTTTCTCCCTCATGAGGCCAAAAGTTATATATCCGATTACGATCTTTATGAATTTCACTTGGAGGATAAAACTTGGAATAAAAGAGAGACACAATTTCCTCCCATGCAATAGATGGACCATCTTCAAGCAGCCGGTACCATTCCTCAGCTCTGCCTTTTAGTGATAAAGAGAATAGCTTCTTCTTAACTTGATTCATTGAAATACCTGCACACTGGAACAACTCGCATAATTCATGTATAAAAAGCAAATGGTCACCAGGATGGACAGTTCCATCTCCTAAATAGAAGTTATTCTTAACTTGATTAACAATTTTCATAGGTATTTTAAAAGGATGAGGAGCACAAGCATCATTAGAAACATCACATATGGGAGATAAAATATCATCAGAGCACACTTTCTCCACTAAAGCTGGGGGACTAAAAATATCATACTCAACAAAACCAGCTTCCCCAAGCTTAGACTTTTCTATAGCATTAGCATTAACGGTATTCAAAGCATTCATACTAATAACATTGCTATGCAAAATAAGCTCCAAAGGATTTTCAATTTTCTCTTTAAATCTAAAATCAGGAAAAAGACTAAAGAACTCTTTGTTTTCCATTAAGCCTAACTAGTGAAAATAAAAACAAGAAACAAAAAGATGTAATTGCAGAATCTAAAGGAAATGACTCCGAGCACTCACACAGGAGGATGCGAGTACCTTTTACCTTACCTCCCCGGCAACAGCGCTAGAAAATAGCTTGATGTCTATGCACTTCTATTCTTGTAGACACTTGTTGGGCCTCCAAGTGCAGAGGTTTGTAGAACAGCAGCAAGTTTTCCTTAAGTGGATCACCCAAGGTTTATTGAACTCAGGGAGGTTAGAGGTCAAAGCTATCCCTCTCAAGCAACCCAGCAATTAAGATACAGAAAGTCTCTTGTGTCCCCAACACACCCAATACACTTGTCAGATGTATAGGTGCACTAGTTCGGCGAAGAGATAGTGAAATATAAGCGGTATAGATGATTATAAATAGCAAACGTGATGTGAAATAAATATCGCTGCGAGCAAGCAAGTAACAAAATAGCAAGTAAACGGTGTCCAAAGCTTGGAAACAAGGCCTAGGGATCATACTTTCACTAGTGGACACACTCCCAACAATATAACATGATTGAACAAATAACTTCTCTTTGCTAGGGCACTCTGAATTGCCCTCCTATTGAATAACACTAATCATTGTGTAGTGGCTACAGAAGCACCCCTTAAAGTTCATCAAATACTTGACAAACACCACTCATAGAGATACCCAAATCAAAGCACAACTCAAGATAGATATCATTGCAACTTAGACCAAGTACTAACACGATGCACACACTGTCACCATTACACCATAAAAGGAGGAATAGATCACTCAAATTATCATAGAATAATTATTCTCATAATCCACAAGAGATCACAATCATAGCCTAAACCAAGTACCACCATGATGCACGCACTGTCACCGTTACACCATAGTAGGAGGAATAGATTACTTTAATAATCACCACTAGAGTACACATAATATCTGAATAATAATATCTACTTGTTCAACATGATACAAAGCTCACGATCACATAAAGATCACATCATGGGAGAGAGAGGTGAACCACATAGCTACCAGTAGAGCCCTCAGCCCCGAGGATGAACTACTCCCTCCTCATCATAGGAGACAGCAAGGTTGATGGAGATGGCGGTGAGGTCGATGGAGACGGCAGAGACGGCGATGGAGACCGATGGAGATGGCTCCGGGGGCACTTCCCCATCCTGGCAGGGTACCGGAACAAAGACTTCTGTCCCCCAAAATTCGTCAACGGTGGCGGTGGAGCTGCGGAACTGCTTCTGGAAAATTGCCGACTCCCCTAGGGTTTTCCATCCCGAGGCTTCTTATAGGCGAAGGGGCAATGTCAGAGGGCTGCCAGGGCCCCCTCACACCAGGGTGGCGCAACCAGGGCCTGGGCCATGCCAGCCCTGTGTGAGGGAGGCCTGTGGCCCCTCTCCTTCCTCTCTTTGGATGTCTGGATGCTCCCGGGAAAAATAAGACTTCTGGCTTTTGTTTCATCCAATTTCGAGAATATTTCCTATGTATCACTTCTGAAACACAAAATAGCAGAAAACAGGGAACTAGCACTGTGGCATCTTGTCAATAGGTTAGTTCCATAAATCGCATAAAAGTGTCACGAAGTGTAATGAAACAATAGGCAAATGGTGTAAAAACAAGCATGGAGCATCAAAAATTATAGATACGTTGGAGATGTATCAGCCGTTGCCGGGGAGGTAAGGTAAAAGGTACTCACATCCTTTGGCTACTAAGTCTTTTAGTTGCTGGTGAGTGCTCAGAGTTATTTCCTTTAGATTCTGCAATCACATCTTTTTGTTTCTTGTTTTTATTTTCACTAGTTAGGCTTAATGGAAAACAAAGAATTCTTTAGTCTTTTTCCTGAGTTTAGATATGAAGTGTTGGAAGAGAAAATTGAAAAACCTTTGGAGCTTAATTTGCATGCTAATAGTGTTGTTAGTATGAATGCTTTGAACACCGTTATTGCTAATGCTATAGAAAAGTCTAAGCTTGGGAAAGCTAGTTTTGTTAAGCATGATATTTTTAGTTCCCCAACTTTAGTGGAGAAGGTTTGCTCTGATGATATTTTATCTCCCCTATGTGATGTTCCTATGCCTGTTACCTATGTTAGTGATCATGATTAGGAAAAGCACTCTACTTTTGATATTGAAAATCTTTTTGGTACAAATTCTAAGATTAATAATTGCTGTACCATTAGTGCTATCCATGTTCCTTCTTATGATGATATGTTTGATGAATATGCTTTGTGACATAGTAGTTCTCTAGCTTGTGATGATACTAAACCTCTAGTTTATGATGGTTATGATGATGGGTATAATATTTTTAGTTCACCTACTTTTGAGGAGAAAATTAGTTATGATTACAATATGCCTCCTGTTTTTGATGATTATGGTGATGAGAATAATTATTCTGTTGAATCTGCTCCTACTACAATTGTTCATGTGGGGAGTATTAATTCTTTTATGCATGTGGCTCATGATAGGGATGTTTTATGTGATAGTTATATTATTAGTTCTATTCATGATGCTACTGAAAGCTATTATGAGAGAGGGAAACATGGTTTGATGGATCTCAACAATATTGAGTTTCCCCTCTTTATGTTGCAATTCTTGAAGTTGTACTTGTTTTGCCTTCCTGTGCTTTTTGCTTTGCGCTTTCATGACTTGTCTCTCTACAAGACAATTTTTCATAGGAAGTGGTTTAGATTTAAATGTGTTTCATACATGATTTTTGATGCTCTCTATTGCTTCAAGTTCTTATATGGCGCCTTTGCCTCAAGCTCTTATATGGCGCCCACATGAGCATCTTCGCAATTTTCTGCGCCTAGCTCAAAGGCGTTAAAGAAAAGCACTCTTGGGAGATAACCCATTGTTTATTTTCAGTACTTTTTCTTTTATTTGAGTCTTGGAAGTTATTACTATTGTAATGACCTCTCCTTATCCTTTTTATTTCGTTGTTGTGCCAAGAGAAGCCTCTAATTCGAGTGAGGTAAAGATTTGGGGATGTTGCTGTCCTGAAACTATTTTCGGTGCTGCACCATAAAAATTCATGAAAATTCTCTGTATATCTTTTGGACCTAAAATTTCTTGTTCATATGCCCCAGGTTATATCCAAACTTTTGTTAGTTGAACACTTTTTGATTTGAGCAACAGAAAACCCCTCAAAAAGTCAACCTTTATCAGTTGTTCTGTTTTGACAGATTTCTGCTACTATTCATTTTTGCCGCTTTATCGCTTTATTTTTTAGTTCTTTTGATCATAGAACTTTTGTGGAAGTTTCTGCAGTAGTATATGCTTTATATGTTGTGGTTTTGGGTTGAAACCTGAAGCAAAAAAGGGTTGATTCAATGTTATGCTTACACTAATGTTGCTAATAGAATTGTGTTTAGTTTTGTATGAAGTAAGTTTTCAAGTGTAGGGATTGGAGAATGATGAGATGAGATGAAGAATGGACAAAAGCTCAAGTTTGGGGATGTCACCCCAAGAAACACCCAATAAGTACAAGCATCAAAGCTTGGGGATGCCCCCGAGGCACCCCCTTCTTTATCGGCAAAAATCAGGTCACCTTTCAAAACACTATATTTTTATTGCTTCATGCACTATGCATTTTTCTTGGAGTGTTAGTTCTTTTTGTTTTCATTATTAGTTTAGTTTGCTGCAATAAATGGTTAGATCACATCATGTTTCTTTTGGAGGAGATGAACTCGCTTTTCATTTGCCAAGAACACTCTAGTTTTCACACTTATCATTCAATGAGTGTTCTCTTTTTCTGCTACCGCGTTTAGCTTGCATTTTTCACCTTGATTTTTGTTCAGATCTTGTTTTATCTTTGCATCAAGGTGTATTTTGACCTCTGGTCTATGTTGGTTTTCCTCAAAAGAGTTTCCTCAAAAAGGTTTGAATGGTGTTGGAAAAGAGAAAAAGCTTTATGCAAAAAAGTGGTACAAGAAGGAGCTTGTGTAGACTGCGGCCTAGGATTTTGCATGTCATGCTTGATATCTTTTTGATAGTATGCTTAGTGGTTTTGCTGTAGCATGACTTGTCTCAAATGACTGAGATTGCTTAATGAGTCTTTGAAAGAATCATGCATTGTTTTTATCGTTTGGAAGCATTATTTTGGTTTTCTTCTTGATGCTTTATTTGGGTTGACTTGGCGCATGCTCACACATGTTAGACTCTTACAAAGTCGCCAATAGCCTCTATGATCATTTAGTTTTTAACTTTTTGATGCCATCTTATACTTTTTTTTAATGTTGCTTTGTTACTTTGCATGATTATGGCCGTTATTGCTCTCTTAGTTGGGCGCTCCCAGTCTTTTGCTATCCCTCGCCTTGTACTAAGTATGAGCTCTACTTGTGCATCCAACTCCTAAAAACCAAGTTTGCCAAAGTGTCCACCATACATACCTATTAGCAATTTGCTATTCCAAGTAAATTTGACTTGCTTTTATCTACTCTTCAAATTAAACTCTTACCAGTGTTATGCAAAAATTGGTTAGTAAAGCTCTCACGAACCAAAAGGTACACTTTTCTTTTTCTTGTTCTTAAAAATTTGACATTTTGGTCTCTTATGTTGAGTTGTTATGCTTGCAAGCTGTAAGTTGGAGACTAGCCCAACCATGCTGTCATGGGGCAAGCTTTCAATATTGCACTTCTTATTTGAGTTGATATCGTGATCTTTTGTTTATGGATGCCCACGGTGTGAAATGAATTGGGAATCTTGTGGGGATCATGGAGTTTGTATATGTGTTAGGGAAACGCCTGGGCCACCAATCTAAGCCATGCATAATTCATGGTGGAAATTTGCAGCATACCCATGGTGGACATTCGATGATGCATCTCAAAATAAAAAGCTAAACAAATGGCAAATAAAAGAGATGTCGAGGTGTTCATTGTCTACTTGTCCTATCATTTTGATGTGGGCTTGTTCCATGTCATCGAGCACAGAGGTACCCCATTTGCGGTTCTCAATGATACATATATACTTACAATGACAAGAGCCTTGCTTGGGACTCTAAGTAAAGTAGCATGAGGTTTGGGTACTCATATTCACGGGGCACGAGGTTTTTGACTTATGATTTGTCAAGCATATGCATCATAATTATTCTCGCATTAACTTTAACCATTCAAGATGCTTATGATGGGGGCAATGAGAGCTCAAAGCCGGTAAGTACCATAATTTTTGAAGGTCTATAAAACTTGCAAACACTGCTTCCCTCTGTAAAGGGCCTTTCTTTTACTTTTATGTTCAGTCACCACCTTCTATCTTTATGCACCATTAAGGCAGCATAGTTGTCATTCTTAGTATAATGTGCATTGTCCCAAAGTTTTCATTGATTGATTCATATTGTTGGTTTCACTTGTTCTCAAATTACTTGTATCTAGTCGCCCTCTTAAACTTGAAGGTGTCCTATGCATTTATGTTTTGCTCTCCATGAAGGACAAGCTGAAAACCATTTGTATGTTTTTCCTTATGATTTGAACACATGTTTGACTTTCATTGTTTCATTTTCATGATCTTTTATTTGTTTTCATTTTCATGTTGTAACATGGTTGCTAAGTTTCTATTATCAAGATTATATCTTTCATGCCCATGTTTTCAGTTCTTTTGATTCCAGCTCACAATGCTTACATATATGATCAATATTGTGTAGGTGCATGTCACCTCAAAAATTATTTGTTTTGTTATCACTTACCTACTAGAGGATGAGCAGGAGTTAAGCTTGGGGATGCTGATACGTCTCAAACATATCTATAATTTTTGATGCTCCATGCTTGTTTTTACACCATTTGCCTTGTGTTTCGTTACACTTCATGGCATTTTTATGCAATTTCCAGAACTAACCTATTGATAAGATGCCACAGTGCCAGTTCCATGTTTTCTACTATTTTTGTGTTTTAGAAAAGCTACATAGGAAATATTCTCGAAATTGGACGAAACAAGTTCCAGAAGTCTTATTGTCCCTGGAAGCTTCCAGAGAACCGAAGAGGAGGCGGAGTGGGGCCACGAGGGCCCCACACACTAGGGCGGCATGGCCTAGGCCCTGGCCATGCCTCCTATGTGTGAGGAGGCCCTGGCAGCCCCTGACGACGCCCCTTCGCCTATATAAAGCCTCAGGACAGAAAACCCTAAAAGAGTCGGCAAATTTCTAGAAAGAGTTCCGCAGTTCTGCCACCACCATCGACAAATTTCAGGGGACAGAAGTCCCTGTTCCGGCACCCTGCCGGGATGGGGAAGTGCCCCCAGAGCCATCTCCATCGGTCTCCATCACTGTCTCCGCCGTCTCCATCGACCTCACCGCCATTTCCATCAACCTTGCTGTCTCCTATGATGAGGAGGGAGTATTTCTCCCCCGGGGCTGAGGGCTCTATCGGTAGCTATGTGGTTCACCTCTCTCTTCCATGATGTGATCTTTATGTGATTGTGAGCTTTGTATCATGTTGAATAAGTAGATGTTACTCTTCTTCATTATGTGTACTCTAGTGTGTTATTAAAGTAATCTATTCCTCCTGCCATGGTGTAATGGTGACAGTGTGTGCATCGTGGTGGTACTTGGTCTAGGGTACGATTGTGATCTCTTATAGATTATGAGAATAATTATCACTATGATAGTATTGAAGTGATCTATTCCTCATTTCATGGTGTAATGTTGACAGTGTGTGCACCGTGTTTGTACTTGGTCTAAGTTGCAATATTATTTATCTTGAGTTGTGATTTGATTTGGATATCTCTATGAGTGGTGTTTGTCAAGTACTTGATGAACTTTAAGGGGTGCTTCTGTAGCCACTACGCAATGATTAGTGTTATTCAATAGGAGAGTAATTCAGAGTAGCATAGTGAAGAGAAGTTATTTATTTATTCAATTATGTTATATTTGTTGGAAGTGTGTCCACTAGTGAAAGTATGATCCCTAGGCCTTGTTTCCAAGCTTTGCACACTGTTTACTTGCTGTTTTGTTACTTGTTTGTTTGCTGCCATTTTTATTCCATATTGCATTTACTACTTATAATCATCTATACCACTTGTATTTCACTATCTCTTCGCCGAGCTAGTGCACTTATACATCTAACAAGTGTATTGGGTGTGTTGGGGATACAAGAGACTTTCTGTATCATAATTGCAGGGTTGTTTGAGAGGAATAGCTTTGACCTCTTCCTCCCTGAGTTTGATAAACCTTGGGTGATCCACTTAAGGGAAACTTGCTGCTGCTCTACAAACCTCTACACTTGGAGGCCCAACACTGTCTACAAGAACAGAAGCGTGTGTAGACATCAGCTTTCAACATTGCACTTCTCTTATTTGAGTTGATATCATGATCGTTTGTTTATGGATACTCACGATATGAAATAAGTTAGGAATCTTGCAGGATCATGGAGTTTGTATATGTATTAGAGAAATGCTTGGGCCGCTAATCTAAGCCATGCATAATTCATGGTGGAATTTTATAGCATGCCCATAGTGGACATTTGACAATGCATCTCAAAATAAAAAGCTATACCAATGGTAAATAAAAGAGATGCTGAGGTGTTCATTATCTGTTTGTCTTGTCATTTTGATGTAGGCTTATTCCATGTCATCAGGCAGGAGGTACCCCATTGGTGGTTCTCAATGATACGTGTATACTCACAATGACAAGAGCTTGTTTGGGACTCTAAGTCGAGTAGCATGAGGTTTAGGCATTCGTACTTCATGGGACACAAGGTTTTCAACTTATGATTTATCAAGCATATGCTCATAATTGTTCTCACATTAACTTGAACCATTCAAGATGCCTATGATGGGGGCAATGATAGCTCAAACCTAGTAAGTACCATAATTTTTAAAGGTTTATAAAACTTATAATCACTGCTTCCCTCTGCGAAGGATCTTTCTTTTACTTTTATGTTGAGTCTCCACCTTCTACCTTTATGCACCGTCTAAGAGAGCATAGTTGCCATTCTGAGTTTAATGTGCATAGTCCCAAAGTTTGCCATTAATTGATTCATGATTATGGTTTAACTTATTCTTAAATTATTTGTATCTAGTCGCCCTCTTAAACTTGAAGGTGTCCTATACATTTATGTTTTGCTATTCCATGAAGGACAAGCTGAAAACCATTTGCTATGTTTTTCCATATGATTTGAACACACATTTGACTTTTATTGTTTCATTATTCATGATATTTCGTTTGTGTTTCTTTTCATGTTATGGCATGGTTGCTAAGTTCTTATTGTCAAGATTATATCTTTTATGCCCATGTTTTAAGATCTTTGATCCCACTCAATGCTTACATAGCTAATCAAGATTGTGATGGTGCATGTCACCTCAAAAATTATTCTTTTGTTATCACTTACCTACTCGAGGACGAGCAGGAGTTAAGCTTGGGGATGCTTGATATGTCTCAAATGTATCTATAATTTTTTATACTCCATGCTTGTTTACACACCATTTGCTTTGTGTTTTGTTACACTTCGTGGCATTTTTTTGCATTTTCCGAAACTAACCAATTGATGAGGATTAACTCCATAAATTTCCTAGATGAAGGACTTAGGATCTGGGGAATAGGGTGTCGGATGAACTCAAAGGTAAAGATCAGTCAAACAAGATGTGCTGAGAATAAACATAGTGGTCAACTTGGCTTACTCTCAATCTATCCCTGACCGGCCTCTCCTGGCCCCTATATATAGGTGACCAAGTCTCAAGAAACCGGTTGGGTCTGATATATATTACAATGTCTATTTTCGACATGGACTCATACTTTGACTACGATTACACTTGGACCTAGCTTAATGGGCCTTAGGGGTACACGAGTAACGGGCTCTATTAGCTATACCCTTGCCAGTCATGGATATGCATCACTAGTGATTTTACATACAGCCCATGAGAAGATGACATCAAGTGGTGGTTGTCATCAAGGTTGAGAAGTGCGAGTTTTAAGATAACCATCTCGAGAAGATCATATGCTTGAAGCTTGTCATCCATTTGGTGATAATGAAATTGTGAAGACATGCCTTAGTGAAGGTATCCCATTGTGAAGCATACTGGAAGTCTTCACAAAGCAACAATGATCAAGTGAAGCATTCCGGCTTGACGGAAGCATGAAGCATCATCATCAAGATCAAGTGGGGTGCACAAGGCAAAGGTTTGTCCTTGCTAGGTTTTCCTTTTACCAGTCTCAAGGTGTTTGTTGGGAGACCGGGTTATAGGATAGATAGCCGCACTATCAAGAGGGGCTTTCGGTTGGGTAACTTGATCACATCGTCTTAGGGAGCTCAATCTTTTGCATACTTTGCTTCTCCCTAATTTTTTGATTATTGGTGTTTCATTGTGTGAGGTTCTTGAGCTTGTTGTTAGCTTTCCAACAACTCCAAGTTCATTGAAAACGGATTTTGTATGCATCTCTTATTGCATTCTCGGGTTTGGAGGATTTATCGGTTCTTTCTTATTGGAGGTTCTCACCTCTCCTTATTTGGTATTTTACCTCTTACTAATTCTTGGGCTTTATGTGGTTCATTGGATAGTTCTTTCTCTTAGCTTTTCAAAAAGCCCAAGTTTGCTAAAAAAAACAGAGTCCGGATGCAAAAGTTATAACCGTTTTCATCTTCTGAGTTTTTCAGTTGGTGCAAATCCGGTGAGCACCAGGATTTTCACCGGGGAGGCCAGTTTCGGGCCGGCGGCGCCGGGCTGTACACCGGCCGATCCGGCGCTCGTACCGGGGCTGCACTAGGACCCCGTCCAGAACAGGATTCTGGCGCAGGCCTAGTGCTGCTGGGCTGTGCACCGGGCGG
This sequence comes from Dactylis glomerata, assembly GCA_007115705.1. NCBI lineage: Eukaryota > Viridiplantae > Streptophyta > Magnoliopsida > Poales > Poaceae > Dactylis > Dactylis glomerata. The sequence continues at coordinate 2,293,364 of QXEO01000464.1, read as the reverse complement.
TCCGGCGCTGGCGAGACCAACTTTTGATCAGTTTTTGCCCGAGATTTGCCTCCCAACAGCCCTATTTCGATTTTCTATAAAAGGGGCTTCTTCCCTCAACGGTTTTGGTGTGTTCTGGGGTGTTCTTGAGCATATTTTCCACCTCCATTGTTGCCTCTCTTGAGCTTGCTTCCTCTCCCTTCCCTCCTATGATTCTTGCATATTTTTGAGGGATTTGGAAGAGGAGATCTAGATCTACAATGCCCACCAATCAATTCCTCCTCTAAGTAAGGGGAACCCATTAGATCTAGATCTTGGAGTCATTGGTTGACCTCCACTATTGTTCTTCCTCTCTAACTCCTTCATAGCATTTGTTGCTTTGGTGAGTTTTGAGAGAGAAGGATTTGAGCACTTTCCCTTGTGTTCTTGCTTTGCATTCTTGCATAGTGTTGAGCTCTCCATTACAATTTGTTTGAGTGAGAGACCGTGAGCTTGTTACTCTTGGAGGGTGACCTCCTAGTTGGCTTGGCGGTTGGTGCCTCGGTGTAACACCCCAGCCACCCCGTGGCCTGGGCCTGTTACCCCTGGCAGCTCTCTAGGATTTCTAGACTGGCCCCACAGACCAACACTAGTCTTTTCTGCGCACTTTGTCCTCACTCATGCACACCCGGGATCAACTTTTCGGTCGGTCACCCATCGTCAAATCGCTCCAGGCCAAGCACGCTTAACCTGGAGTTCTTTTCAGATGAGCTTCTAGAAAAGAAGATATACCTTATTGATATGAGTATCCTATCAATCCTATTAAGCCCTGAGCCAGGATGTCACACACTCACCCCCTTAGAAGACCGATGTCCTCGTCGGTCTACCCCAGTCCAGGAACTTCCCCTACTGGACACGTCCATGCGTCTAGTGCCGACCCATGTGCCACGATGGGCCACATGTCCGCACACCTGACCCGCACACGCCCATGTTACCGCAAGGGTCGGCTCTGATACCAAATGTAACAACCCAGCCACCCTGTGGCCTGGGCCTGTTACCCCTGGCAGCTCTCTAGGATTTATAGACTAGCCCCACAGACCAACACTAGTCTTTTCTGCGCACTTTGTCCTCACTCATGCACACCCAGGATCAACTTCCTAGTCGGTCACCCATCGTCAAATCGCTCCAGGCCAAGCACACTTAACCTAGAGTTCTTTTCAGATGAGCTTCCAGAAAAGAAGATATACCTTATTGTTATGAGTATCCTATCAATCCTATTAAGCCCTGAGCCAGGATGTCACACTCGGCGACCTCTTCATGGAAGATTGTGAAGAGGCCCGGTCTTCCCCTTCGTGGGAGTTGTGAAGTGGTTGTGGAGCTTGTCATCTCCGGAGTGGAGGAAAAGCTAACCATAAGAAGGGGTCCCTAGCTTCATGGGGGACTCGGAGAAGAAGGTGAGCCTTCGTGGCATTTGGGGGCCTCCGTGGTTTCCCGCATCTCTCCAACAGTGATTAGCTTACTTTATGTAAGTGAACATCGGGATACATCTTCGTCTCCGTGTGCCTCGGTTATCTCTATACCCGAGTTTATTTCCTTGTGATAGCCTTCATGCTTGAAGTACTTATATCTTGTTTATCACTTGTGAAATATATCTTGTGCTATCTTGCTTATCTCTAGTTGTTGTTGTTGCACTTAGTTGAGCCTAGCATATTTAGGTTTTGTGCTTGAAGAAAATAAATGTTAGTTTAATTCTGCATTCCTTCAAGCCAATTCTGTAATTGCTTTTAAAACGCATATTCACCCCCCTCTAGGCGATATCTCATCCTTTCACATGGGAGTGCCTCTTATCGCTGCCCTTGCATTGTTCCAGGTTGCTTCAGAGACATTGGCGAGCATCCTGTTGTTTGCGTTCTCGGTCAAAGGGTTATCGGTTTTTCCAGCGTTTCCATTAATCGCTCAGAGTCCATCATTGACACCCATCATAGCGTCGATGATGGCGTAGTGGAAGCATATCGGGTACATGCTACTGGTGCAGCTCTTGTAGTTGAGGGATTCATACTTGTTATCCCGGATGATATCATCAGGACTTGTGACATGGTAGGCGTCATAGTCGATAGTAGGTTGATGTCAGAGTCAATTCCGGCTGGGTAGTGGAGCTGACAGAGGATGGCGAAGAAGGTTCCATGACAACCGATGGCCGTGTCGAGTCCATTGGAGTTGAGCGGATAAGATTTGGGAGGCAGATTGTGTCGAGGGCACTAACACGGAAGTGTAGCTCCCTGAGTGTCACCTCCATCCTCTCGTTGAGGGAACCGAAGGCCATAAGAGAGGACATCTAGTGTGGGGTGAAGTCGAGGGATCCAAAGTGGATCTACTCATCGGATGCAGAGAAATCATGGATCAACGAGGAAGAAGCCGCCGAGGTCATGGCTCCAACACGCAGTTGCCCCATGGTGGGCGCTAGTTGATGTGGGTTCACCATGGCAATGTCCATGAATGATGTCTAGGGTTAAGGGGGAAAACCATGCTAGTGAGATCATCGGCTGAGAACATAGAAGAAGGCACAATTTACCTAGGTCCGGTCCCATCGTAGGAGGTAAAAACCTACTCCTGCTTGTCTGATCGGATTGATGATGAAGATTACAGGTTGCCTTGATGGCTATGGTGATGTAGATGCAATCTAGCCTAGGGTCGATCGTATCAGGGTTGCGAGAGTCTTCCTGTTGGCCCCTCCTAGCCTTTATAGGAGGGTAGGTCTTGGGTACGATATCCGGGGAGATTATAGAGTACGCAAAGACCTAATCAAAGACTATTCTTGCATACCAAGTTATTTGGTCTTCGTGGGTCTGCCGCCATATCTTTCTTTGTGGGCTTCATGCTGGCGGCAACTTCTACATGGGCTCCCTTGTTGGGATGCATCCTATATGCCGATAGTAGGTACTCGACGGGTTGTATCCACAACACCCCTCCCCCCTTCCCCGGCATTTGGCTAACCAGTAGATCGGGTGCTCGCACGCTCAAATCTGTCGGCGATGTGTTGGGGTCGCCGGAGATGGCTAGAATCAAGTGCGGTGGTCGGTGAAATCGACAGGGTGGAAGGAAATGAAGATACGGTTTACCTCATCTCACCCCAAAACACATAGATATAGATATAGCGGTTCCGAAGGTCGATTTATGGTTAAAATATTTACAGTATGTTCAGTGCAATTTTTAGGCTAAGACCAAAAAATATGCAGGCCGGATCATTTTAGGGAGTCCGCTAAAGATACTCATAAACTGCGGGACTGTGAGGAATACTTGTGAGAGTTACTTGGTCTTAGAATATAATATTTAATAATAGATATTTTGGCACCTGAGAGCATATGTTTCTGGTTTTAAGTTTTCTTTCAAATATATCTTTGAAATGTTAAAAATAATAGATAATTTTTTAAATACATACATCTTGATATTCTATGTTTTCACAAAGTCATTTTATGGAAAATAAATATTTCTTATGCCATGTGTAAAAATTCAAATATTTGTATTAATAATGGTAATCTTTTTTACATATGTCACAGAAAGTATCGATTTCCAAAAATTGGGTGCGCATGGAGTGTTGGGATGCAAGTGCAACTTTTTGGTTCGGAAATTTTTGTTATTTTGAATTATTTTTTTATGAAAGAGCATATGCTTCCGTGTGCCTAATTGAAATTTAGTTAAAGATGCATCTATATTATAATATCTATACTTATTATAAAGCAAAATTCAACTAAAAGATTATTTAATTTGTCTATCTTAACGTGTAAGATAGCCACATCATCATTTAACCACAACCATCTAATTTTCATCTCCTATCATCCATTCTATTGTCTCATCACCAGGATCGATGTTAACGCAAACCAAACAATCGCTCCCATCAAGACGAAACGGCTCCTAGTCAATTTTGTTCTAACCCACCTTTCCGCTCATTCCTCTAATCCTCTTCCCATCGGCATTTCGTATCATTGCTTTAGCACCACATGATTGTAAGTGAGAAACTGTCCCGTCCATTGACTACTGAGAATAAATAATAGAACCGCCCTTTCCCCTGCTCCACCATGCTCTGCTAATCCCTTGCTCTTCGAATTCTTCTACTGCCCTCGGTCTCATCTATAAATATGAGTATACACTTCTTCTCAGTCTCCCTCCGCCAATCTGCTATCATAAAGTCATGACCCATTATGTGAATGCCTCTCTGAATAATTCTGTAGTCTCAGCAATTATTATTTGTTTAATATTAAACCTCTGTAGGGGTTTGTCAGTGGAGATTTGGCTCCCGGGTGTATCTGGACCTGATATCTGAGGCGTTGTGTGCTGCATCGAGATTGGCATGTCGGGCAAATACTCTGACAGAAGCGAAGCGAGGAAATTGTGGCTACGGGCATGTACCATGGTATGGTCGTATCCGCGGCCCACCACAACAGACAGAACTGACATGCAGTAATGGATGGACGTTCAGGAAAAGAACCAGGACCAGCGGAACAAGAAGAAGGTGTGCTACGTGTACCATGGAACAGGAAACCGACATACCGTCTTCCATGGATCTGACATACGAAAAATTAATGCCCCATCCTTCTCCCCACAGTCGAAGCCCATCACTGAAGCTATTCCGCCTTGTTCTCGTGCTTCAATCGCCAAGGACCGCCGCCGCACACCCTGACGCCGACGAGCTAGAAGCAGCATGGAGCAGGCAAGACATGGAGAAGCTACCCCGGCGGCGGGAATGGAATTCCCACTTGGACCAGTCAGTAGGTAAACTTAGCAGCTTCGATTTTCCCCACTTTTGTTTTTTCTAAGGCCATAGTCAGAAATTACTTTAACGGGATTCATGGCGAGGGTAGTCAGAGTGTAATTTGCGAGTACACTTTGCAGAGTGGCCATCTACGACAGCGCGGCAGCAGGATGCAGAGATAGTGCTGCGGTGCTGGATGAAGGTGCGTGCAGCCATGTCGCAGAAGCAGAGCAACAAGAACGGCCAGCACGAGCAGCGTGGCCATTGTGTTGATGACTGACACATGAAAGTTTGCCGTGCAAGATCTTGCTTGTCGTGAGCTAGAACTGGCCGCACGGCTGCTACCGGTGCGGCGCCAACTAGCGCTCCGCCTTGAGCGCCACCAGCCTGCAGCAGCACTACTTACCCCTCCCTCCACCTGAAGAAGGTGCAATGGCTGGACTGCGATTCAAGCAGAAGAGAAACAGGAGTGTGCTTTTCAGGCAACTGGAGAGGGTTTCAAAATCGTGCGCGATGAAAACTGCGAATGGGGTGTGGGAATTGGGGGGCTCACACTAAATAACCTGCACTCGTACTACCGAGTGGCTGGATATCACCCTGTCGCCGCACACTGGGCAAGAGATCAGAGGGAGGATGCAGTTGTCGTACGAGCTTGGGTAGGAAGAGGAGGAGGACGCCATAGATCTACCTGGTGTGTCGATTGGGGATGAACACTAGGGGTGTGTTTGGTAGCCTGTGTCAACTCAGAGTCCCTATCTTTCCTCGTATATGCTGCTCTCAGACAAGTTGACAAGTTGAGATCAGATTTTCTCACTTGTTTGGTAGCCTATTGAAACAAGCTGCACTGAGATGCTGTTTGGTAGCTTGTTCAAGTTAAGAATCGAAATATTTACATATAGGTCCTTAAACAAATAAAAAAGAGCAATCGGGTCCCTCAAAGGAAAGCTGAAAGCAATCGGGTCATGGTTCCTGCTGGTGGCTCGATGGCCGGCCGGCCGGCCCCGGCGAGCGGTGCAGCGCAACATAGTCTTCCCGGCGGGAAGCGCGGCGCCGTCGTCCTGGCAAGCAGCACGCCGCCGTCGCCCCGGCCAGCACGGTGTCCGTGCTCCGTGGTCTGCTCGTCCAACGTGCGGTGGCTTGCTCCTCCGGTCGGCGGTGTGCTCCTCCAGCGCGTAGTGGCCGAAGCCTGGAGCTCGAGCTCTGGCTCCGGTGGACAGGGAGACGCCAGGAGGCGGCACGGTGGTCGAAGCCGGGAGGCTGAGCTCTGGCTCCGGTGAACATGCTCCAGATCTGGCTCCGGACTTCCGGTGGACAGGGAGCTGGGAGGCGGTGTTTGGCGGCGCGCTACGACGGCGCGTCGAGGTGGCAACCTCTGCGTGGTGGGCGATGGGCTCTACGGCGGCGGGCGGCTGCCGGTGCGGTCTGGGGAAGATGGGGACGGGCAGTTGCGGGGAGAGAAGGAGATGACAGGAAGAGAGGAGAGGAAGGAGAATGAGAGGGAGAGACAGGTGCGGGTTGGGGTCTAGGGGAGCGTGGGGCGCGGTTGCGGGGCGAACCCGACTGGGTTGCCTGAGGAGCCTTTTTTCGGGTGTGTTGGGCACTGCCTAGGTCATACCAACCGACAAATATGAGAAAATAGGGGATAAGGTGAGAATCTCTTTGTTGACCTCGGCTACCAAACACGCCCTTCATGGCGCTCGGTTCTAACAAGAGAACACATTTACTAACAGGGGCGACAGCCGTGACACGTGGTGGACGCGTGTTCATTTCGCTGCAGGTTTCCGATGGTCCGGCAACGGTTACGCAGTCCAAGACAGGGTCATTTGCTCCAAGATAGTGGCTCACCATCTGTTCTGTCGTCGTTTTGGGGGAGCATGTAGGCCAGTTGACACTGTTCAATAATCTATATACTAGGCCCAATACAAGCATATATACAGCTCGGTCCATCCAGGTGCCTTTGCGCGATTGGTATAGCAGGCGAGTGTAGATGCTCATGGGAGCCAAAACGGATTTCCTCCTTTGTCAAAAATATTCTTTATATTCCGGCGTGCAGATCTAGAAGTTTTTATTAATTGGTAGTTACTTATGGTTTTTGCATGGCTACTCCTGCATCTTTCCTTATTTTTTTATTTTGCTGGAATCGGCCTTTTTAAAATTTGATTCACTTGCAGTGTAAGTCAAAGTAGACGTCAGAATTTTCTTTAAACTCGTCGACTAGGCATATGCTCGGTTCCATCGCAGAGTATAAATTCAGCATTCAGAAAGAAGCATACAATAGCAATAATGTATAACAGAATATCTATGCTTTGTGCAAAGGAGACGTGAATATCTATTATATTGCCGCTTTTGGTTTTCACATTTGTAATTTGAGTAGTTATTAGAAAAAATGTAATTGTACAAATCAAGGAGGATATTATTTTTTTCCCGCAACAACATGGGATACACAAAATTTTCTAAAAAATCCCGCTACAACGCGTAAGGTATCTTCTAGTTTTCTGAAATGGCCTGGCCATTACATTCTCATGATCGCATCAACAGAAAGCCAAAACATAAGAGTTTTTTTTTTGGTTTCGTAAGTCTGATTCGATCTATTTTTTAATCATTAGATCTGGGTAGATAGACGGCTATTAAAAATACCAACTATTGTAAAACTTGTATTAAAAAATATATAATTTAAAAAATTGGTAAAATTCTGAATGTTGTCAACAATTTATCCCACAAACGTGCAAATAAAATTAAAATATTTTATATTTTTGGCTACCCAAAAATGATAAAACATGTGGATCTAAGTATGTATATATATCTAAATTTTCAAATTTTATCAGTTTATAATATTTTTTGTGTAGCACATAATAAAAATCGCTTAAAAAATTTGCATGTTTGTAGATTACATCATTGGCTATACGTCTAGATTTGTGTTTAGGTTTTCTTAAAACTTATAAACATGATTTTTATATTTATTTTAAAAGAAAAAAATCAGTGGAGCCGGACCTATTGATTCATTCACCACTGCAAGAAATGTGCATACACCGGAAAGCTTATGAACATAGCTTTTCTTCGCTTCTCTCTTTTCCTAATTGCTCCCTCGCCAATATCAGTAATACTACATTTTAACTCTCTTCTACAGGAGATCCACTTCGGTGTTTTCTTCAGCCAACAAGAATCACATGGTGCTGCTGTCCCTGGCCAAGCACCCGGTGCAGTCTTGATGCGCTTCTTCTTTGCTCCTGTAGCAAGAAAGAGGGGATAGTATGAACAAGAAAAATGTTAGAACCAGTTCACTTGAACCTCCCCTGCAAACAGTTTGAAAATTCAGATGCCGCAACACACCTGGAGCAGCCGAGGCATGGAGAGAAGAGAATAGCTGCTTGCGCAGAGGAGTGTTGTTGCCTACCAATAGTTTGCCTTTGTAGCGGAGGACACCAGCCTGAATGCTGTAAGGGGAGTCAGCCGTGGGTGGGGAAACCAGGAATTGTTCCAGTAAACGTTGGACTGCAACATCACTTGCATAGCTGGCTAGAATATCCTTAATCCACATAGGTTTGGCCACAGAGATAGCCAAAAGTTTATTGAATTGGCGAGACAATGCATCTGCTACTAGGTTTTCCTTGCCCTTCTTGTACTCGATTGTAAAATCATACTCCAAGAGTTTTAACATCAACTTATGCTGAATTCCCTCGGCAACACGCTGCTCAGTAATGTACTTCAAACTTTGTTGGTCTGACTTGATAATCAGCCGGCTACCAAGGAAATAATGACGCCATCGTTTAAGAGCTTCAATGATTGCCAATGCTTCCTTCTCATATGCAGACATAGCCGCATTGCGTGGGCAAAGGGCGGCACTGAAATATGCAATTGGCCGGCCTTGTTGCATAATCACTGCACCGATGCCATTGCCGGAAGCGTCTGTTTCCAAGGTAAAAGGCTCAGTGAAGTTTGGTAATGCCAACACTGGAGCATTAGTGAGTGCCTGCTTGAGAGTGCTGAATGCAACATCATGAGGGGCTGTCCACTGGAAACTGCCCTTTTTAAGCAAATCATGTAGAGGTCGACAGATGACACCAAAGTTTCTGATAAAACGCCGGTAATACCCTGCCAGTCCCAAAAAGCTGCGTAACTGAGTAACAGATTGTGGAGTGTCCCATTCTGCAATTGCACTGATCTTGGAGGGGTCAGTTGAGACACCCTCAGAAGAGATGACATGGCCAAGGTACTCGACTTGACTCACCCCAAACACACACTTGCTCATCTTAGCTGACAGCCGGTTGACACGCAGGAGAGACAGTGCAATGTTGACATGTTGCAGATGATCCTCTCTGGTCTGACTATATATGAGGATATCGTCGAAGAAAACCAGAATAAACTTGCGGAGATAATCACCAAAAATCTCATTCATGAGAGCTTGAAATGTGGCTGGGGCATTCGAGAGACCAAAAGGCATAACAAGATATTCAAAGTGGCCAAAATAGGTTTTAAAAGCAGTTTTGTGAATGTCATCCTCGTGCATGCGAATCTGATGATACCCGGACCTCAAGTCGAGTTTTGAGAAGAATTTGGCCCCATATAATTCATCTAGGAGATCTTCAATCACCGGAACAGGAAACTTGTTCTTGACTGTCTGGGCATTAAGCTTGCGAAAATCGATGCACAGTCGCCAAGATATATCCTTCTTCTTGACTAATAGGACTGGAGAGGCGTATGGACTATGACTAGGACGAATCAGCTTGGATTGAAGGAGTTGTTTGATCTGTTTCTCAAGTTCATCCTTCTGCTTGTGAGGAATGCGGTATGGACGCATTTGAGGAGGAGTAGCGCCAGCAACCAAAGGAATGCGATGGTCGCACTCACGAGATGGAGGAAAGTCTGTTGGTTCAAGGAACACATCACCATATTGTTGTAGGAGGATGGTAATGTCGTCATTCAGCTCCTGGTTCTCGTTCTCAGGTAAATTCAGAGAATATAGCTGAATCACATAGCCATTAACACCTTTGTCTATCAGTTTACACATTTTATCAGCCTCGATAGTGACTGTCTCATCAGAGGGAGAGCAAGTAGGCAGAATCATCAGAGTGCCATCAGGGGCTGTCAGATGAAACTCTTGTTTGGCAAAGTGAAAGGACACTGGACTGTAGCATTTCATCCAGTCACAACCCAATACCACATCATGTCCAGGGAGTTGTAAGGCTCGGAAGGAATGAGAGAATTGATAACTTCCAATGGAGAATGCACAGTCTGGTACCTGAGAAGTAGAATTGAGACTGCCACCTCCTGCTACTTGTACTGCTGTGAAAGGCGCTGGTAGCAATGGGCAATTGGCTTTAATGGCGAATTGTTGATCAATGAAGGTTGATGTACTGCCAGAGTCCAATAAAGCTACTGTACGTTTGCCGCCAACAGTAATGAACACACAAGGTGTAGAAGATGGAATACTGGCATCTAAAGCTTGGCATGTGATAGACATCAGCTGATCAGGTTGGGATTCAGAAGCTTCAAACTGCTGCAGTTCTTCCGAGGTGAGATCACCTTCATTGTTATCCACAAGCTCTTCTTGCATAGCATGAACTGTTGGTACTTTGGTACACCTGTGACCTGGAACCCACTTATCTCCACATCTCCAACATTCTCCTAGCTTTCTTGCTCTAGGCTGTTGTGCATTAGCTTGTTGAGGGTACTCCAGTTTGGGAACCACTGGTGGAGCTGGTAATGCACGCACCTGGGGAGTAGCTGATGCTGTGTTAAAACGCTGGAATGGAGGAATATAAGCATTGTACACCTTCTTAGGTGGATGACTCTGTTCCATGTCTTTAGCTAGCCAAAATGCATCAGTCAGTGTGGTTGGGCGCAAAGGCCTGAGTTGAAACTTAATGCCATCACGCAGTCCATTCACAAAACAACGTACAAACCAGCCTTCCGAGAGCGCTGGGTTTTCTTCACTTACAGTGGCCATTAATTCCTCAAAAGCATCAGCATATTCAGTAACCGAGAGATTGTTTTGCTTCAGACTGTTGAAACTGTCAACTAGCTGATAAGAGCTCTGAGAGGAGAAGCGTTGCAGTAACATTTCACAAAATTTAGGCCAAGTTGGATTGTTTTTCAGGATTTTTGAACGCCTGAGCCAGACATCTGCTTTGCCAACGATATACATTTGTGCTAGTGAAAACTTATATTCCTCAGGAGTTGCGGACATCTGAAAGCATTTTTCACACTGACGAATCCACTCAACTGGCTTGTCACCATCAAACTTAGGAAAATCAAGCCGCGGGCCTTTGGCCATGTTTTTCAGAAACTGTGTCCTCATTTCCTGTTCATAATCCTTTGCGTACTTGTGCCAGGGATTCTTTGGTTGGTTGTCAGGAATGTACTGTCCTTCAAGATCATTGTCATCAGCTGCCGCATGCACTTGAGAGGAATTCGGCTGGCCATACCCAGGTGGAGCAGCAGGCCGAGTGCTCGGAAAATTCTGTTGGTATCGACGCGAAATCTCGGTTTCAACCATCAACTGACGACGAAGGGCCTCCACTTCCATGCGCTTCTGCATCAGAACAGATTGATCCAAGGACGCACGCGGAGACAGGGTTGTGCGATCGTCAAGAGCACGCTCAGGCTGTGGCGGATCAAGTTGCTTGGCTCCCGCAGGAAAACGCAGAGATTGTAAGGTTGCCGACATAGTCGTGATTTGAGAGCTCAAATCACTGACAGCAAGTTGCATACCATCCACAGCAGTATAAAATTGGTCTTGCTTCATACTTACAGCGCTGATTTCGGCCCGGATTGCCGAGATTTCGTTCTGATTCTCCTGAACGTCTTGCTTGAGCAACTGGAACTCCTGACGCTGGTCATCACCATCCACCGACGCCTTGGAGCGAGTCATGGTGAGCACAGATCGCCGGTCGCCAAGCGTCGAAGCCGTGATTCTACCGCCCCCAACGCCGCCCGCCTCCCAGTACACGGATCGAGACGAGATTCCGGGATTTTACTGCAGAGAAAATGTTTCCCCGAAACCGAATCCTGCCTCTCGATCTGTACTCGAGCAGTGCCGCCGCCGCCAAGCCGCCACCGGAAACGAGAAACACCCCGCCGCCGCGAGAGAAGAGGATCTGGAGGGATTTCACAGGAGATCCCAACCCCCAGAGCTCCACATCCCGATTCGCCTCCGAGGAAATCACTGGTCTCTGATACCACTTGTTAGGCCCCAGATGAGGATCCAACTGATTTGAACAAGGAATCACAGGGGAAACACAGTAATTCGAGGAATGGAGATGAATCTCGCTAAGGATCGAGATCCAGTATATTGTTCATTGTATGTGTGTTTACTTGCATAGCAATTCAGATTGGAGAGATAGGGACGAGAGGCTACAGCCCAGCCCTCTTATAAGCACGTGACCGCTCACACGGTAACACTCGTTTAGACAGTTAACAAGTAAATAGTAATAACGGCGACAACGTCCTGCGGTAGTTGTTGCCGATGGATCTTGACCGTTGATCTTGGGCAGGCGATAAGATGGGCCTGACAGTTTTCTTCAGCCAACAAGAATCACATGGTGCTGCTGTCCCTGGCCAAGCACCCGGTGCAGTCTTGATGCGCTTCTTCTTTGCTCCTGTAGCAAGAAAGAGGGGATAGTATGAACAAGAAAAATGTTAGAACCAGTTCACTTGAACCTCCCCTGCAAACAGTTTGAAAATTCAGATGCCGCAACACACCTGGAGCAGCTGCAGGCGGTACTGCATCTGCCCGTGCTGGACGGCGGAGATGAGCCGCATGACGACGTAGAACGGCAGCAAGATCCCACTAGCCCTGAGCAAGTATACCTTCAAAGCCAAGGAAACGCGTGTCAGCTTCTCAATCATGGATCGCCATTACTTTTGATCGGCTGATGAATCATCGACAGAACTCACCGTCAGCATGCTGAAAGACTGATCTGCGGCTCCGACGGTCTCCATGGCGACGAGATGCCTCAGCAGCAAGACGATAGTAAACTGCACGCATGGACATGAAGAATTCAGTGTGAGAAAGACCACTCTCATATCTGAACCTGTCAATGTGGTTCAAGTCTGGTTTCAGGGATGTTACCGTCACCGTCAACGACCGGCACCAGGAAGCGTTTCTGCCGGCGTCGCGAGCGCACTCGGCGTAGGCAGGGTCGCCGGCCACCGCGTCAGCTCCGATCAACAGCGCATCCTCTGCCTCTTGGTAGTCCGCCCTGGGGACCTCCAGGCTCCTTCTGCACCACAAGCAGCATCAGGCATACGGTTAGCAGTGACATCCTTCAAAATATAGCCGCATGATACCCCTGGCTCTCAGGCCATCTGAGGTCCCAGCCGTTGGATCAAGTTTTCAGTTGATCCTATCCGTCCCTTTCAACAATTGTTTGGCTCAAATAATCTACCCGCCCTAGGAACGAATCTAGCCACGGTCACTGATCTGCGGGGCCTGCTTCATCCGTGGCCCGCTCATCAGTGAGGCTGCCATCGTGGCTTGCTGTATGCGTCCAAACGAGAGGAGAGAGACGCGGTGGCTGTGCATGTGTTTTCGCTGAATGGCCGGGGGCAAAACCGTCTTTCCATGTCTCATTCTCCTCAGGCGACTGTGGAGAGGACGGCTGTGGCGAACTCCCCTTCGTCGCCGGGTACGGGGCACTCCGGTCCCTCGCTCCCGTCGCTATGCTATGGAGAGAGGGCAGGGTCGGCCCTTTCAGTCTTCCCCTCGGGCAGTCCCACTCCCAAGCCTCAAACCCTAGCCGCCGCCCACTAGAGGAAGCAAAGGGGCGGTCCAAGGACGACAGCGCCCTACCAGATCGGGGCGGCAGCGACCTCCTCTACCCTAGCCCCGACACCAACCGGCCTACCTCGAGCGCGGCGGCGGCCTCTCCCTCTACGCCGAATCTGAGCGCCCCAGCCTGAACACAGGCCACCAACCAGGAGTGCGGGTCGGCCTCCTCCTCTATCCCGACCCCATAAGCGCGGTGGCGGCGGATCTGCCCAGATCCGGGGCGTTTCTGCAGGGATCTTGGTCGCCTGCTTGATCTTCGAGCGTGCCAGCATGTTTCTCCTCTTCTTGTTGGGTATGTGATAGGCTCTGATCATAGATCTTCTCTACTTTTGTCCATTGATTAGTTGTTGTACAAGAATCTGCTTGAGAGAGAGATTTGCTTAGATCTCCTTGAGTTTCAAAATTATCTGTTCATGCTAGGAACTACTGTTATCATACCTACATGGGAATTTCAAATGTCTGCTTGAGGTACTGCTTCAGTTCTGTTTGAAACGTATGTTCAGGTCAGAGCAGTAGTGTTAAAAATCTTTTGTCCAAATTAAGTCATTTTATTGCATTACATGGGAATGTTGCATAGTTTTTTTTAATCATATTAGGAATTAATATTACCAGCTCCAAACCCTGCTGGTGGTCATGGCGCCACAATAATTTAGTTGTCAGCATACCACCAATTTTGAACTTGCCAATTTTCAACATACCTGATTTGTTATCATGTAGCTGTTAGGGGCTTATGATTGTTAAGCTGACAATATTTTTTATGGTTTTCATTATCAGGGGCAAGAAATTATCTATCTAGATTTGCATTCACTGTTTTTTCTTGCATTCTTTGTAGATTGACTGATGGCGGCAGCTTCCTTGTCAGCCAGCTTTGAGGATTCAGTGAGAGCACCAAATGCAATGCATCCACTCATTCCTTTTCAACGCCCTGGGGTATATAATATTATGGAATTGAGATTAAAACCAAATTACTGTACATGAAAAAAACCTTAATTGGTGGTATTCTATAATCTCAACCAAATCTGATGCCACTTGGGACCTTGACACCGCTGCAGGTATGTTTCCTATTTAATTCAGTTATATACACTATCCTTCATCTGATTTTGTTTGGCGTACGTTTGCTTGCTAATCTCTTGTTATGATCTGTAGTTTGCTCTACTGGCTTTCTCTTCCATTATGTCCATTGTCCTCTTCAAAGGGTCTGCCAGTTCTGCCAGTTCGTCCGGTATGCACCCTTCGTTTGTCCAGCTTCTCTTTAATTTATACCTACAAGGCGTTTGATGAAAAGGCAAGCTAGCTGCAGGGAAAAGGATCAATCTATGTACTGTTCACTGTGCTCAATAGCTTATTTTTTCTATCTAAAATGTAGCCTGCATCCAAAGATGCTTGCCTGTACATTATACTACCTCTGTTTAAATATAAGTTATGTTGTATAGTGCATCTATTTTTTGTTTTTGGCATTCTGAATGAGACGCAAAACATATATTAGTATAAATATATCTGACTTCCACAAAAATATTGTTATATTAATGCTTGGTCTAAGTAAGGTCACTGTTTGCTGCAATATATCTTGGTTATATGAGTTCCATGAGGCAAGATATTATTGCTAAATAGATGAGTGATTCGTCGGAACGGTATCAATTCTCAGATATTAGGCCCATGTCGGTGTCAATTTTGAACAGGATTAGGCTTTTGTATGATATCATTCCTAAAATCAACTTATAGATCATATTCTGACTACTGTTAGACCCATGCTTCTACGCAGGGGATGACTTTTTCAGTCGGGATCGCTTCGCTTGATGGTCAGTATAGATCATATTCTGACTATCGTTAGAACCATGTTTCTACTCAGGGGACGATTCTTTTTAGTTCGAGATCGCTTCATGCTCGTGCTTGATGGTCAATTGGTCACCTGGTCTATCTTCCTGCTCGGCTTCTTATTCATGTTTTGTCCAGGTTGAGTTCTGATCTATGCCCTATGGTTTGTGGCGTCCGGACATGATGAGTGTTTGTTGAATTTGGGAGCTCCCGACTGATTACTTTAGGGGCATGGATTTTATCTCTATAAGATAAAGTTAAGAGATGACAATATGTTGATTTATCCTTCGCCTCTATTTGATTGGGTTGCATTTGCAGGATAACTATCATTCAGATATAGATGCAGCACATTTTTTCAACTTGTGTTCTAACTTTCAGGTTGCATATGTGTGCAGCTGTGAATTTTGCATAGATCTAGAGTTTTATCTGGCATCTTCTCTGAAATGAAATCAACTAATATCTCTGTTTTTTCTTTCTTTTAAAATCATTTTTAAGTTTTAAGTTCAGTGTTATGAATTTTGTACAGAATTGTGAAGAGACTAGCGAGGATACCAAGCCGAGGATTAGCACCACCAATTTTCCATGCGATGAGGAGGCGCGGAAGGACACAGTGACATAAGAGATGGTGCCGTGACCACATGTGTTGCAGTAAGCCACGGTGAGCTCATTCCCGTCGGCTCCAGTTTATCTATACAGATTCTTCTATTACTAACATATTGTCTTCAGTTATTAGTAGTGTCTTGTGATATTACTGAAGCCTGGTTTTAGGCTTTTAGATTTGTATGTGAAGTGAATAATTTGCTATGATGAGATACTAGAAATAAACTTTAGCCTTCTCACCATAGTGACTAAAATGCCACTTTAGCTTGATGTTCTTTTCCTTCTGTTGCGGTAAAAATAATATAGTTAGGTATACCAATTGTGGAGCACTCATTTGCACTGAAGCTTTTGTAATTCTGATTTCAGAGATCAACTGAGATTACGTATATTTGGTAGCAGATTAAGGTTGTGCTTTGGTTTTGGCTGTCCTTTTAGAAAATATAGTATGTTTCAAGTTGTGCTTTAGTGCTTCGTCGTCTTTCTTCTCAGGCTCTAGCTCCTCGGCATGCGCAACAGGAGGAGCACGGTCGACATCGTACCGTACGAGAGGGACGTCTATTTGAGTGAGAAACCAGGAACAGTGACCGCTCAGGTTATCCTTCTCCTCACATCAGCTTGGGAGACCTGTGGGATCGCCGTCAAGGATTTAACATCATGCTACTTGGTTCTTGATTGTGCGTGTTCAATTTTTTCATTGAACTTTATAAATACCCCTTCCTTGGTTAAGTTGGCCACCCATTGGGATTTTAATTAGTAACCAGTGTCCATCTGCAGTCAATTTACTGGGTATTTTTAGCATATGAGGATGTGAGACGAGAGAATAGTTTCTCATGATATTATTTGTTTTTAGGTTTAAACGTTTGATTGCTAGAAAAGACCCCACTGTTCATTAGCAGGCGGGAACATGGATGAG
Source organism: Dactylis glomerata (assembly GCA_007115705.1). NCBI lineage: Eukaryota > Viridiplantae > Streptophyta > Magnoliopsida > Poales > Poaceae > Dactylis > Dactylis glomerata. Next base: position 2,276,558 of record QXEO01000464.1, on the reverse strand, counting down.
AAGATTGAGCTGAAAGCATGAGCTTATGGGGATGTTCCTTTTCTAAAGGTACACCAATAACCCTTCTAAAATAATTTTTCTATAAAACAAAAGCTGTTTTGTACAATATTTATGCATGTTTTTGTGTCATGAAAGAGTAGTGATATTGCGCGGTATATAGCATTACCAAGAGGTTGCTGGAACCAAAAGTGTGCCCTTACCTTTGGATGCTCATGATCATATCAATTTTACCTCAGTATTTTGCCAAGTTATTCTAAGCACACTTATCATTCTGCAAGTTAATTTTATTTTGTTCTAGAAGTATAAAAGTGAAATAACAAGATTTATATTTTCTTAGATGCCTATTTGTACACTTCCTATGTAGTTCTCCACACGTGGTAATGTGACCTCCGCCGATAATCGTGTGGTGTTTTTTTACAAGGATCACTTTGTTTATTAAATTTGGCATCAGCCTATAGGTTATCATTTTGTATGGTTTACTGTGAATATCACCATATAGCTTTGTAGATGGTTTATGTTTTTTTCCAGTTTACACTAAAGCTTAGGTATTGGGTATATCATTGATGTAGGTTTCTGGCTTCTCATCTGGTGTATTAATTGATTTGGTATGATGACAATTGTTATGGTGATAAATTTATTCTCTGTGATGCAATATCCGAAATAATCTTTCAACCAATTTGTTGTGTTCTATTATGTAGCTGCTGTAATAGACCAAACAGAAATTGCAAGATCATGCCCCTCAAACGCTATTCCCAGGGCATAATGGAACACATACAAACTGCAAGGTATGGCGAGTCATCCCTCTCTGTTTGCATATACAACAGACACACTATGTGTTCTCATAATTCTGTAGCCTGTGAACTGTCGTCTCAACCAAATAGGAACACTACTTCGCTAACAACTTATCTGTTGAGTATGTACTTTCCTTGCAAAGCTCTGAGATCCAAATATAATGGCTATTGAAACTAAAGATGGATCAGTTAAAGTATGTAGAGCCCCATTCAGAGAGGGTATATGCACCTGGCAGCTGAATTGAATTTATGGGTTGCCATACTTTTGTCTAATGAATTAGTTCTCATGTTTAATAAGCAAGGACCTTATAATTTCAGAAAGAGGTGTCTTGATATATATTTTGACCATGTGAACATTAATTCTTGGTTTCACCCATTTTGCTTCAGTATCAATATACCCTCTCTTATGTCATCGCAATTCTACACCGTGAAGATCGAAAAGTGCACAGTCCACTGTACAAAAACGTGTGCCCGCACACTTAAGGCCTTGTTCCCGAAGAATAAGAATGCTTGGGCATCATGAAAGTTTTATGCAGTTCACTTTTATTAAATCCATGTCATGTTTACTCGCTTAGATAGTATAATAATTCTATAAATATCCCCATCAAATTTTCATTATTGATTGTAGACTGTCACCACAAGCGCCAGTGACCACAGTTTCGTTGTCCTCTTTCCAATGCAGCCTGCATAGAAGACTAACATGCTCTCTAAAAAACATTGTATTAATCTTTTACCATTCCCACAGCTGATCCAGTGATCTGTAATATACTTGTAAGGCACTTTCATATTCTCAATGTACTGAACCTGGTAATGAAAGACATATATTCTGCAAGTCACTACTTATGAGATGTTGGCAATTTCTATTTCTTCGCAACTGATCATTTAAAAATATATATTTATTAATTACAATTTGATTGTTGTTTATTGGTTTTTGGTATCTGCTTGCCCGTACGGCGGGCAAGCGCGCGGCAAGCCGCGCCTTCCTACCTAGTAGGACACATTTGACCGTGACGCTCATTTCCGATAGCATGATTGAGGTTGTGCACTGCAATGTAGCAAGGACCATGACGCTGTATCGACTAATTTGCAGAAGCTCATGCAAGAATATGGTGGTGCATGAGTGCAGGACACGGCTGTATACAGATGTGCAATGCAAGGAGGCATCTTACCTGCCATATCATTCATGGAGAGAATAAACAGGACAAGGTAGTACTTGGTACTTGGCTTGGCTAACCAAACAGCTAGGCTTCTGAACCCACCTAACTGTCACCCATCCTATCCATGCATGAAACTTTTCTCTAGCGATGCTAAGAAACAGAATTCTTCAGAGAATGAGCCTGACAGCCGCTGCACGATGTATTGGTTTGTGTGCGCGCATTGCGGCGCTCAACATTCTAAATCCTGGAAACCAGGTCGGGATCCGAATGTCTGTTGGGTGTTCTGGATCGTGATGACAGTTCATGACACTAGACATGGATTACTCTATAGCCACCAATCCCATTTACCAATGAAAGAGAGAGATACAGGGGGAGGGGCGGCACCTGATGGTGACTGCGACATGAGCAGCTTGACGTTTCTTGGGAGGAACGGTGTAGCCAGGCTCGTAATTCTGAGAGAAAAAACATGCATGACGTTAAACAAAAGGCAGAAGTCCAAAATGCTTTCGATCGATCAACAACATAATCCTCTTCGTTTTGCCATATCCGAGTGAGAAAAAAAAAGGAAATTCTCATGGATAGAACAGTAGGAAACGGTGATCAAGCATGAGAAATTTTCAAGGAGATGTTGAGCAATCGAGGTAGCTCTGCTGCAAACCTGGAGGCAAATCTCGCAGAGGGTGCTCCCCTTCTCATCGCACCATCTCTGCACACATCCCCTGTGAGCATACTGCGCAAGAGAACGTCGACAAACAGCACCGATCAGGAGGAGGAGGAGGAGATGAGCAGAAGAGCAGCTAAGAACAAGAGCAAAATCGGTGTGTTCATACCTTGAGAGAGCCGGAGCATGCGCAGGGAGACTCCATGGTGGTGGGCACGAAGCCCTCCTGCTCCTCCTCGTGGCAAATCCTGCACTGCCGCAGCGAGCAAGAGCAACCCAGCTCGCCATCTTGCTCCATCCTCCTCCGATCTCTCGGTTTCCTCCGATCTCTCAGTCCGTTTATCTCTCTCCTTGGCTATTGGCTAGTGTGAGCTTCTCTCTGTTTCTCGCCCCCTGCTGTGAATGGCGATGTCTTTAAATAACTCCGAGGAGGAAGGAGGAGGAGGAGAAACCGAAAGGAGCCACGGTGCTGATCGGGGAGGAAATCCGAATGCGGCGACAGGACAGGTGGGGCCGAACCCTCCAGGAACGGCCACGACAGTTCCCAGTGACTTCTGGTCCTCCGCAACGAGCACTACGGGATGGGGATGGGGCTGCTGCCTGTGCCTGCTGGGTCGATCTAGCGTAGCGTTGTGCTTGTGCACCCACAAACAGATGGTGTTGTCATGCCGTCAGGGGCCTGCACTTTTCTGTGATGTCAGGCCATGTTCTTTCCGATTAAGCAAACTATAAAAACACCCAAAATGCTCCACGTCACTCCCCTGTGCGTCTCCTTATCCTTTTGGTAGGAGTAATCTGAATCCAAAAGGCTTTATTATGGGTACATTTAAATGTTCCCAAGTTATGCACCCTTACATAATTTGGTACTGAATTATTTACCCATACTTTGGTACTGAATGAATGATTTACCATTCCTTTCGTACTGAATGGTTCTTTTTTCAGCATTTAGTAGCATAATATGCGAGGAAGCAATTTAACTTGTACCAAGTATTATTTGGACATGAAGCTATATACAGTATTATATATACAACCTTTACTGGTTTACTAGCCGTTTGATCAACGCGGGAACAGGCCGTGCGAGTGTTTCATTTGGGATTTTCGCGAGTGGATGTTATTTTACAAAACGCTAGAATGAGCCTATGTAGAATTTTGGTCATGGGACCCACCACTTCGCTGTTCTCGCTTTACATTTTTTCTACATAGCGCATGTTTGGTCCACGTTCTGGCGGATAAGACGCCGTCGCCTCGATCAGTTTGGCTCTGCCAGACTGCCACCCACGAAGTCTGCTTTTCAGCACCGCACCCATGGGAAAGTATCCCATGGTACCAAGCTTCAAATGATACCATGAACCCAGATCTCAAAACTTAAATTTAGAAGTATCAAAATTTTTTGAAACAAATTTGTAGGTGTTCATAAGATGTGAGTTTATCTATCTTAGAATTTTCAGAACCAAATTTGAAATACACAAAAAGAAACGAAAAAGACAAATTCAACGCGAATAGTATGACAAAAAGACAAAAGCATAAACGACAGTAATCACATAACAATTTGTCTTTTTTGTTTCTCTTTGTGTATTTAGAATTTTGTTCTCAAACTTTTAGGGATCTCGAAACAGGCTTTCGCCCCGCTTTATAAATAAAGCAACAACATCCATACAACGAGTTTAAGAGCCAAGTATGAAAGACAAAGACCGTCTGCTGGGGCAACAGCACAAACATGCCCAAAAGATAAAAACAGATACAACTCTAGCAAGGAGCGCGAGAGCACATCAACGGCCGGACTGCAAAGATGTATGACGAGCCGCCATAAGAAGATCCTCCAGCATGCTGTCCAGCCGCTCCTTGTCCCGCTGCCTACAGAGCGGGTACCACTGCTGCATAAAAGCCAAAAATTTGAAGATAGAGTCAGAGGCCCGTCGCAGGAAGATACGCTCAATAACCATCTTATTACGAGTAGTCCATAAAGTCCAGGTCATTGATGCAAACACTAGCCAGAAGAGGCGCCTCCTCTTACCGGAACGGTTCGCATGCACTTCCAGGAACTCCCCAAGGTCTAAGGCCTGCCACTCAGGTCCTAGAGCCTCAGCAACAAAGCTCCAAAGGAAGCGGGCAGCGGAACAAGCAAACATAATATGGTGTGTCGTCTCGGGGACATCACACAGAGGGCAAAGGCCATTGCCTGGCCCATGACGCTTAAGAACCTCGACCCCCGACGGAAGGCAGTCCCGTAGAAGCTGCCACACAAATATCTTGGTTTTCAGGGGGATTGGGGCCTTCCACAGCGGGGACGTCCAGGGGAGAGAGGGGCCCCCACGTAGGGCCCGGTAGGCGGATCTAACAGAGAAAACTCCTGAGGAGCAGAGACGCCACGAGACACTATCTGGTGAGGTCGACAGGGAGCTAGGAAGGCGAGCCCGGAGGGCCTCCCAAGCAGCAATGTCTTCCGGACCAAAAGACCGACGAAACGTGATATCCCATAAACGATGACCCGCCGTAGCGACCAAAAGCATTGGGTCGGTACAGATGGCAAATAATTGGGGGGAAGTCCAACCTGAGGGGTCGATCCCCTAGCCAAGGGTCGAGCCAAAATAGGGTACCTGCTCCATCGCCTATGGAGTAGGTGATCCCTGCCCTGATCTCATGCTTGATATCCTGGATGGACCTCCAAAACTGAGATCCCTCCCGGCGTTGGCACGACATAAGGGGTCGGCCTCTCAAGTATTTGTCCTTAATCAATTGAAGCCAAAGACCACCATCCTCCTTGAGGATCCTCCAAACCCATCTAAGCATCAGAGCCACATTCATAGTCCTGGACGCCAAAATACCTATGCCCCCACACTCCTTGGGGGCGCAAATATCGGCCCATTTGACCATATGGTACTTCTGGCGGCCATTACGCTCCTGCCAAAAGAAGCGCGATAGCTCCTTATCAAAGTTGCTATGCACTCCCTCCGGTAGAAGGTATAGCCCCATAAAGTACAGGGGAAGACTCGACAGATAGGAGTTGATGAGGATAGTTTTACTCCCCTTGGAGGTGAACTTCCCTCGCCAAGGCTCCGCCTTCGATTTGACTCTCCCCACTAACGGGTCTAGATCCTTGATGAGGATCCGAGAGTCTCGAACAGGCATTCCCAAGTAGCTAACTGGAAAGGATGACAAGCTGCAATTGAGGTTGTCAGCGATCCGTTGTTGATCCTCAGGGCTGTACCCCATGACCACAACCTCGCTCTTATCAAAGTTGATTTTGAGACCCGACATTGTCTCAAAACATAAGAGGAGAAACTTGAGATTAACAATATCAAGCTCTGACCCTTCCACCATAATCATGGTGTCATCCGCATACTGAAGGTGTGTAACACCTCCTCCAGGGATAAGATGTCCCACCACGCCAGCAATGTGGCCGGAAATCTTAGCCTTCTCTAAGATTTCCGCTAAGACATCTACTGCAACATTAAAGAGGAGAGGGGATATGGGATCCCCCTGCCTCACGCCACAGGAGGGCCTAAAGTACGGCCCCACTTCCCCGTTAATATTAATGGCAGTATTGCCACTCATAACGATCTGCATGATCCAGCTAACCATCCTATCCTCGAAGCCTCTCCGCAGAAGGGCATGACGAAGAAAGGTCCAGTCCAGGCGGTCGTAAGCTTTCTTGAAATCTAGCTTTAGAAACACACCCCTCTGGTGTCGTACCTTAACCTCATGAATGATTTCATGAAGAGCCAGAATCCCATCATGAATATACCGGCCCTTTAAAAAGGCAAACTGGTAGGGATGAGTAAGGCGCTCCAATACTGGAGCCAGCCTTAAAGCACAAACCTTAGAGATGATCCGTTGGATGACATTAACCACCGTAATAGGCCTAAATTGGCGGATATCCGTGGCCCCCACCACCTTGGGGATCAGGGTTATCACGCCAAAATTTAGACGAGACATAACCAACGTCCCAATGAACAACTCCTGGAACATTGGCATGATCACCGCCTGAATTTTCTCCCAGAACTTCTGGAAGAAAACAACCGGAAGCCCATCTGGCCCCAAGGCAGAGTCCGCCTTCATTTCCATAATCGCCTTGCCCACCTCCTTCGGAGAGAATGGACGTGTTAGCTCCACGTTCTCATTACCAGAGACCATAGCCCCCGCTGGCCAGAAGTCCACTGACAACGAGATCCCTGATCGGGGACCTACCGTAAAGAGCTCCTTATAGAAGGAGTAAACATGATCGGAGATATCTCTAGCATCCTCTAGAAGATTATCTCGATCCCAAAGACAGGGGATTGAGCACTTCCGGCGTCGGCCGTTGGCAATCGCATGGAAGTAGGCCGTGTTCGCGTCGCCCCGTAGAAGCCAATTCTGGCGGCTCCATTGCCGCCAGAAAACCTCCTCGCCCCTGTAGATCTCTAAAAGGGAGTCCTCAAGGGCATATCGCCGAAGCCACTCCTCGGCGGATAGGCCCACAGAATCTGACCTACTGTCGAGATTCTTGATCTCCGTAGGGAGTAATCCTTTCTTCTGCCGAAGCTCCGCCTCGACATTAGCTCCCCAACCGCGCATGAATTGGCGAGCCGGCTTAGCACAATGGTGCCAAACGTCAACCGCATACACGCGGGGAGGAGATAACATCGTGGCTGCCCATTTAGCGCCAACAGCTTCCACAAAGCCCTCCTGGCCGAGCCAGAAGTTCTCGAAGTGGAAGCGGTTCAGCCTTGGGAGAGCCCCACCCCCCGACGAAAGGAGTAGGGGGGAATGGTCGGAGCCAATCCTAGTAACTGCACGAAGGGCACAGAGGGGGAAGGCCATCTCCCACTCCACCGACACAAAGACCCGGTCCAGCACACTCCGGATCGGGTCTACCCTGTTATTACTCCAGGTGTATCGGGCTCCCGCTCTTGGGATTTATCTAAGAGCGAGATCCGCTATACAGTCATTGAACATCCACATTCTCGGGAGATCCACATGTGCCGAGCTCTTATCCTCAGGGGAGCGGATCAAGTTGAAGTCACCAGCTATCAACACCGGAGTCGTGCACCGATCCACCTTCGATGTTAGCTCGGCCAGGAACGCCGGGGAGCGACGATGGTCCGTGGGGCCATAGACCACGATAACCTCCCAGCTGAGATTAGACCGTCTATGTGTGAGCGCCATGCTCACAAAGAACTCCCCGTGGTCCATATCTTTGACCTCAAAGGTGTCCTCCTTCACCCCTAGGAGGATGCCTCCCGAGTGGCCGACGGCAGGAACCCAGTGCCAAGCAAACTTGTGCCTACTCAGCCCCTCAAGCTCATGAAGGAGAAAGCTTTCTTTGATCGTCTCCTGCAGCCCGACGATATCTACATTCTCCTGTCGCATGTATTCCTTCAGCTGGCGTTGGCGCCCCGGGACGCCAAACCCCCTAAGGTTCCAAATCAATGAGTAGAAAGGCGTACTCATTGGGAACCACCATCCGGGGGGTCCCCCTATTGGGGACCGAGCGAGCCCTGCTCCTGGTCCAGGGCCGAGACGGAGGCTTGGGAGGCCGCCCCTGTATCCCCCCTGACTGGGGGATAGCGGGGGGCGATGCCTCCCTACCAGACGAAGGAGATGAGCCAATGCTGGACCCTGGTGCTAGCTGCACAGGTCCAGTAGGCTCCGGAACCGCCGACCTCTCATGCTCCGCCTGAGCACGAGAAGCAGCTAGGGCTCCCTCAAAAATCTCCTTAGCCTTGATCACAGCAATCTGCTCTAGTCTCGGGCCACGCTCCCCCCGAAAGACGATGCGACAGTCAGAAGCAACCTGATCTAGGTGGTCCAAAGGGACCGAATCGAGAACCGAGAACCTAGAACCTGTGGGAGGAGACACGAAAGAGGGGGAGAAGGGGGAAAAAGAAACGTGAGCGGTACCTGGGTCGAGGTTGCGGGCTGCCGCGCGCCGAGCGGTCTGCTCAGGAACAGTCGGCGCCAACCCCTCCGCCCCAACTCGAGCACGAGTAAGCCGGGAGCTGTGGCGAGACGGCTGAGCGGGCTGGCGGGGGCGACGAGGAGCCCGAGGCGTGGTGCCGGTCCCAGGAGTGTCGATGAGAACTGGACCTAGCACCACACCATCGAAGGCAGGGGTCGCAGGTCCCACAGGGGAGGACGGAGTGGACCCCGGAGTCCACGCGTAGCACACCACCCCTGGAGAGCGTGGGGAGGAGGGTGGCACCACCTCCAACCCCACACTCGACGAGTCCCCCCAGCCTCATCAGACGACTGGGGCTGCGACGAAAGCTGAAGAACAGAGATCCCGATGTTGGAGCCGTACTGCGAGAGGGGGAACTCGAAAGCCTCCACTGGGTCTGGGCGCATGCACCGGGGCACCTCCACCGTCACCAGCTTGGCCGGCGCACTCCGAGAGAGTGGGGCTGCCCAAGCGGACGGGGGAGCAGGCAACGGCGCCTGGAGTAGCACATCCACCTGGCCCCCCTGCCCAGACGGTAGACGAGCGGAGGGAAGAGCAGAGTCCCCTGTGGGTGGAACCTCGTCCCCTCCGCCTCCGTCCGAGAGGTCATCGTCATCCCCAGAGGAGTCGTCGTCACCCTCCCCAGCGTCCCTGTGGTGAGTCTGGTCAAGGTGGGGTGAAGGGGAAGGGGACCCACGCTGGTCCTCCTCCCTCTCAAGCTCCACAGAGAGAGACCTGCCCACCCTCCCAAAGAAAAACGGCGAGATCGTAGTGGTCAACTTGGACGGGTCCGGACAGAGGATCTGGAGGCGCAAAGGGCCCTGGCCCGCAAGAGAACGCCTGTCAACCTCCACGAGCTTCCCAATAGCCTGAGTGATCAGCTCAATGAAGGGGTCCTTTCTCGCTTCCTCTAGGACCCCGTGAACCCGGACCCAGACAGAAGAGAGTGACGCCACAGTCTCTGGATCTACACACGAGGGCCTGACTACCACCTTGATGTTGTGGAGCGGAAGTGTGGTCGTCTCACTCCAAGAGAGGGCCCGAAGCAGCTCCGCGGACGGGAAGGTAACAACAAACTCCGACGGAGCAACCTCCCGCACATTCCACACACAAGCCGACTCCAACTGAGACAGCTCGCTGCGGATAGTGTCAGCGGTGACCTCAATGGACAGAGGAGGATCCTGAGACGGGAGAACGGTGATCATTGCAATGTGCTGAGGGACAGAAATCTCCGCATCACCGATATCCATGTAGTAGAAGCCTCCATCAATGCCATGCCCAAGAAACTCGAGCGTCTCCCGCGCCTTACGCCGATAACGGGCAGTGCATGCCGCGGCGAGGTGGGACTCATCCCCACACAAAAGGCACTGCTCAGGTGCCGTGCACTCCGAGCGAAAGTGGCCGACCACCCCACAGTTGAAACAAATGTTCGACGTAGGGGACTTCTCCCGGGGCACGACCTGAACCTGGGGGTCGGACATCTCCGCCTGAGACCGTCCATGCCCGCCAAGAGGTCGCGCTCCGGACACCGGCACAGTCGGGATCCCACCCTGGACCCCTCCCGTGCCGCTGCCCGCCGACTTCTTCTTCTTCTTCTTCTTCTTTCTCTTCACGGGCTCCCCAACGGCTGCAGACTGGGACAGCTGAGCACCAGCAATGGACCTAGCGGCCTCCCGGTCCTGCCTCCACGACCCCTGCTGCACAGGCAAGCCCGACCCCCGCCCAACAGCAGCTACACGAGGGTGCTGCTCCAGAGAGGCCCGGAGCGCCTGCTCCATCCGGCGGCCCGCCGGCGAGGGCCCCCGGGGCTCCGGGGAACGGCCCCTGCGGCCTGGGGAGCGGCCACGAGGGGACCGCGGCGACCCTCGCCCCTGCTGAACTCGGCGGGAGGAAGAGCTCTGCACCCGACCAGCGCCCTCCCTGGGAGCGCGCGGCGGGCTGCGGCGACTGGGGCTGCGGCGAGAGGGACTCCAGCGGCCCGGGCTACGCCGGCCAGGGCTACGGCGAACCGGAGAACGCCTCACCGGCGGACGGTAGAGCTCGGGCGCGGGCGACGTCGCGCGGACGCGGCGATGGTGAGGCGGGGAAGCGCTAGGGGAGGGAGACCTGAGACGCTTCATGAGGGCGTCGAGGAAGCTCCGGCTCAACGGCGGTGGAGGAGGGTGGCGGACAACTCGTCTGGCTTCGCGAGCGTGGCAGTGAACCTGGGAGGCTGGCGCAGGAAACCCTAGATCGAGGGAAAAGGCCCCTCGCTAGAGCCAGAACCAGGCCGAGGCCGATGGGCCGGACCTAGCCCGGGCGTCCCGACTCTGCCACGGCAGGACCGGGCCCGCAGGCAACGTGGGCTGAGGCCCAACTTGGACAGAGCCCACGCTCGCAGGCCCGCCAGGGCACCGGGGCGACATGGGCGAGGGAGATCCCCGAGCGGCCGACGGTGGCCGAGCGACCATCACCGGCGCCGGAGAGGCCACCGCCGACGGACCCCCCCCCCACCACAGCGACCCCTTCCCCCACGTCACAGCGGCCCGCCGACGCCAACCGGCCGACGAAAGAGGCCTCCTTTGCGACCTGCGCGGAGGCGACCACCGGCCCCAAGCGCCGCGACGGCGACGAGCGGCACGCCGGCGGTGCCGAGCCCCGCCCGCCCCCCCCCCCACCGTTCCGCGGCCGCGATGCCCTCCTGGCTACGACCACGAAGTCAGCAAGGGTGGGCCGTGACGGCGGCGAGCACATCGCCTCCAGCGCCGCCATCTCGGCGTCGACCTCGTCGGCAACGTCCGCCCAGCGTCGGCCCCGGAGCGATTCCCCGTCCCCCACCTCCTGCGGGAGCCCAGGTGAACCCTCCATGGCCGCCGGCGACCCTCCGAGCGCCATCCTGCGCTGGGGTTCACCGATTGAAAACTTTTAGGGATTGCAAACACAAATCTTGTGAACACTCACAATTTTTATTCAACATTTTTAGAATCTTGTAATTTGAATTTTGAGCAATGGTATCATGGTAGCATCTAAAGATTGGAATCATGTGATATTTTCCCCCGCACCCATGTTTGCTCATGATTTTGATCGCTGATCAATGATCCAAGTCTAACTAACACAAACCAAAGAAACATATATACCGCGGCTTGAGATGCGTCGTCCGGTGACGCGATGCACACGCCATCTATCGCCTTCAGTGAGAAAAAGGGCTTTGTAAACCAGGTAATCTGGTCGGCCACGCTAGCTGACCTACTGATATCTGCATTTCAACGGACGCAGATCACGTCAAACAACACAGCTACTACTACTACATCTCGGACGAGCCCCCGCCGGCACGAACGGCTAGTGCCATCCACAACTGGACATATATGCTAGTGCCATCCAGCTTTAACCTTTGCCTTGGCTACGATTTTCCCGTTGCAATTTGTTAGAGTCTACACAGTTGGCAGCCCAAGCAAGGTAAGGTAGGGTTTTTATACAAAAAGGAGAACATGATTTAAGGGGGAAATGATTGTAAGAACGGCCTATACAGATAGGTGACTAGGACCAGGGCCTGAGGAGATGCATCCAGCTGTACGCCTGGATCATGTTGTGGGAATGTGCTGTCAGATTTAGTATTTCTTATCTTAATTCGTTGGTTAGTGCGTTACATGATCCAATTTTTTTGCTCGTTTAAGTTTAGTTCTTGGTTGGAATGCATGTTCGATTGCACCTAATGGTTACATTGTTTGGGACTCTCGCCGAGCAAATGCACACTGCAACATCCATATTATTCTTAGTTCTTCATGGCAAAGGTATTCATCCATACTAATACATATATTATGTGAATTGCAATTATGCTAGTACTAAAGAATCTTACATCATTAAATGCATGAGAATATCAAATGATAGCAACGAATCCGAGAATTGATTACTTTGTGTGATTTTTTTCTAGATAGAAGGCATTTTATTACAAAAAATATTGCATCACGGGGATACACTTCATAAGAGCTTATGTCCAGTCCCTATATATAGCTAAGATGCACACGGCCATAAAACCGAAAATACAAATTTACAAAGGCATGGTCAGAAAGCTTTTTTAACACAAGGTCAAAAAACTTGTGGAACTCCTATGTTGATGGAGGCTTGTCATCCACATGGCATAAAAATATCCCTCTCTTACTATATTCTCCAACCATATAGAAAACTCCATAAACAAATCGCGACTCTTCACACGTTGTAGAGACGATCACGAATAGAGCAAATGAGTATATTAATTGGTAGGTAACCTACATAAGAGATAACTTCATACCATTACAAACCCTGTCATTTTTTCACATAGACGTGGCGAGACCATATAACGAGAAGTGTATCCACCTTAATAAAAATTCTAAACTTATGATTTATACAATGTAAACATTATCTAAAAATATCCGTAACACTACATGGTGGATACAAGTTGGAAACTACTTGAATTGTTGACCATATAAAACAAGCAAACTTACAACAGAAAACAAATGCTTAATTATCTCATCATGATGACAAGAAACACATTGTACACCCATGCTAGTTACTTTTAAATGGCTATCCTTAGTAAGTATTACTCCTTTGCAAAGGAACCACGCAAAAATTATATTTTTAGTGGTATTTTCATTTTTTAAGGTTTTCTTATTATTATTGACTGGCACATTTGGATAAATAAGTGCTATGTACAAGGAATCAATTGAAAATTTATTGTTCTCATGTATCCCGACGAAATTCATATGTCCTTTGTGACAGTTGGACCAATGCCAACCGCCAGTGGCGGAGCTGGGATTGGCGTTGAGTGATGTCAAGAGTCCAATTTGAGTGATAAGTGAGGCTAGTGAGGTCAATCTCCAATATTATTTGGGTCAAAATGCATGTATCAATAGCTAATATAATGGTGCTAATCAAAATTTTGTGATGTCACTTGACATCACAAACAAAGAGCAGCTCCGCCACTGCCAACCGCCCTCACAGGGCATTCAATGTCGCAACAACTAAATCTTGGTGGAGAGGTCTCAAAAACCGTCAGCAATTGTGTTGCTCTTGCGATGGATTATATTATATAGAGCTGAATATTGTCCCCGGAGTGTGGTATTATCTAACCGCTTGTCCTTAAAATCTAATCTCTGAGCAACATTTAATAGAGGGTGATCCAAAGCAGAGAAATGTTTTTTCGTGGCTACTAGACCGGCCAAAACAGTGAGTCAAAAACCGGGGACAAACTTTTTGAGTCTATATTTTCCTTTTTTTTTGAGAGTTTGCTACTTAATACTTTGACCCTATGCATCGTTCGGTATGAGGACAATTCTAAAACCTAAAGGGCGCTAGCCTACCCGGCCTCTCACGCTATCTGCGTTCGCCGCGTGTTGCTGCACCGTTGGATTCATCTGCACAGTAAATTTTGCGTCCCACTTCTTACCCCAGCCGTTGGATGCGGTAGTTTCGTTTTGCACTTCTTGTTGAATGACTATGTCCATGACAATTGGGCCCGTCTATGTATGGGGCCGACAATTCAGAGAGCCACGCTTCCGCATCCGGAGTGACATATTCCTAGGCTTTTTGGTCAATGGTATATAAACAGCCAGTGGAAACCTAGATCGAAAATATCTACCCAGCCCTATTCTCTCCTCTCCCGCACGAGCCCCCTTGTGCTCCTCTCCGGCCGCCGCCAGCGTCTCCACGGCCGTCGCCGCCAGCGTCTCCACGGCCATCGCCGCCACCAGCTCCTCCTCCAAGGCCGCCGCTGCCACCAGCTCCTCCTCCATGGCCGCCGCCACCGCGCCTCCTCCAAAGCTGCCGATGCCACCAACCGCCACCGCCACCACCAACCGTCGCCGCCGCCACCAGCCGCCGCCACCAGCTGCCGCCAGATCCTCTCCTCCACGTCCGATGCTAGCCGCTCCAGCGCCTCCACATGATCGGCGCCGCCGCCAGCGCCTCCATGACCTTCGCTGCCAACGCCATGGAGGGCACATCGCCATGGATGCAACTCCTCCGGGTTTGGTTTCCCCTACCAGCGACACCTCCTTCTCCCTTATGGTTCTGATTTATTCCCCTTACATGAGATCCACCTTTTGATCAGCCCGTCCCTGATTTAATTTGTATTTTGCAGGTAGGGTTAGGATGTCAAGCATATTCTACTTGCTGCATATGCTGGTCAAGCATACCTACATGTGTTGATACCTTGTATTTTAAGGTCAGTTTCATTGCTGGTTCCCCATTGTTGCATCCATATATGTGCAAAATTTCAATGGCCAAGTAGCAGGTCCACTCCTTTCCAGATGTTAATTGGTGGCTGCAGAGAATAGTGATTAAAAAAATAAAGTATTAAGTTCAATATTATTTGCCGTATATCAAGGTACCTCATTTAAACGACCTTTTCTTGGCTGAATTCTTGGTGAAGTTACACTGGTGGGGCGGTTTGCTACTCCGGAGATGCTGCAGATGGTGTCCCTGTCTATATTGCAAGGGTCCTTCTCTATCTTGAACTTGCTCCTGTCAAAAGATGGACGCGTATTTTTTTCTATTTTCTGAATCTAACATGCTTTAACATGTTTGTTATAGGGTACAATGCTAGCAACTCAAACATGTCTGATTATGGATATTTCCAAGGTAATGAGAATTTGACCTTCCCGCTGTTATGGTGATTGTTCCCATATGCAGAAATAGATTGTATCTTGTTTTCTTATAGATTACCAAGAACTATATGGAGACCTTGACATTGCTATGTGCCTATACGCTCCAGTAATTTGCTGGGCATTAATCTCAGCTATTTATGTTGGTCTGCTTCCATTGCATGAAAGTTCTATTGCAGCAAAGCCACTGATTTTGACAATAAGACTGTTCTTATCGATTCATGATTTATGCTCAGTGGTGTGGTTTTCTTAATGTTATTGTTAAGATTGTTTTTTTAGGTCGGCCCATGTGCAAAATAATAGGTGCAAATTTTGGAATCAATGATGCATTGCTTGCTAAAAAGTAGTGCTGTAAATAATTATCTCTGATGATACGATGCGTTCTCTGTGAAATATTGTTCTTGTTGCTGAAACCTTTTTGGAAACTTTTGGGGCCAATAATTTTTTAGCCTGACATTGCTGCTTATTTTGTTATCACAGTGCATGTGGATTATCTAGATAGCTGGCGAGCATTGGAAAAGAATCAGTCATATAATCATGTAGGTAAGACCATTCTACACGAGAGACGTATTCCTGTGCACGAGAGAGCTTCATTCATTTCGTTTGTGCCTCATGTAGATGCATAAACTCTTTAGGCGGCTGTGGCGCGAGTGCTACAAACGTTTATGCCCGAAGGCGCTCCTCATCCCTCTGTTGCCCTCTCCCCCATCTCCTAGACAACCTTCGTTGGCTTCCTCATCACCTCTGGTATGAATTTTACATGTTTTATTTTCATGTATCCTACAAATCAGTGCTCCAGTACCTCCTTCTATTTCCTTCAATTTTCTTTCATTCTGCGATTATGTAGAACTTGTGTTTCTATATGTGCTATCTCTGGACTAAGCCTGAACTGCAGGTACCAATAAATTATTCAGTAGAGATGTCCCAGAGGAGGATGTTAACCAATAGGGTGATTATTAGTAAATCTTTTGTTTTTTGAGATATTGACCTTCTTGCAATCTCCAGTGGTTCAGTTTATCGTTGGGTATGTAGCTAGGTCCAAAAATGAGTACTGTTGTTCAGAATACACTTGCTACACCGGAATAGCTTACTTTTTGCCTCCTGATATTGACACAGTTGGGTATGTAGCTAGGTGCAACAATGAGTACTGTTGTTTTCTTTGTTAGAAAATACTAAAGCGCTCCTCTTCTTCTACTGAAGGTATGCTGGTAAAGTACAATGGTAAATATTTCAAAGGGAACCAGCTGGTGGTACTGATTCTGAAAATGGGAGTGTCCAGAATGAAGATTTCAATCAATTTAATGAAAGAATGCGTATCTTGAAGTGAGCACAACAGGTTGATGGTG
Source organism: Dactylis glomerata (assembly GCA_007115705.1). Lineage (NCBI taxonomy): Eukaryota > Viridiplantae > Streptophyta > Magnoliopsida > Poales > Poaceae > Dactylis > Dactylis glomerata. Next base: position 2,260,069 of record QXEO01000464.1, on the reverse strand, counting down.
AAGCAGGGAGTAGCCAACACTTCATTATGATTACTTTTTGACGATATAGCAGTAGAGTTGTTGATAATCTATTAATAATCAATAAGGTATATGGTATATTGCAAGCATACTTTGACTGTTCATCATATTTTGTCACACACACCTTGTTAGATTCTACTTTTATTCTTAGAGAAGAAGTTCACTGTCCAAAGAAAGAGTTTGGTTGTTATTATTCATAGTCCTGCAGATTAGTAAGCATATTGTAGTTGAGAAAATATTATAACTCGGAAGTGTTCTCTTTGTAAACCTACTCAAAAGATAGTATCTAGAGCGTACCCAAATTGTTTGTCTTCAGCAAACTGCCATTCTTGATTCTTCCATTTATCTCAGAATTCATATTATTTGTTGTTAATCTGATCTAATATAAAAATTTGTTTTTAACCCATGGGGAAATACATATATGTCATAAAATGGCCGAGTTCTTGAATTAAACCGTTGGCTGCAATTTTAGAGAAGGCATTTAAAATAAACTCTGCTTCACTCCGAAGTCAGTTTACACAATTTCTGATGCAATGCTTTAATTTGTTTTGATGCACCCATTCTCTCTGTTAATCTATGTATTTCATGGTTTTGAATGCAGAGGTTTATTTTAATTATATTAATTATCCTCTTATAATTTGTGATTGTTTGCACCTGTAATCGTCCTCAATCTGACTTACCTTTTACACATTAGTTTGTGATCAGTCAGATTGGATTGATTGTTATTTTAGTACAGTTTTTTGTTCACTGGACTTTTTGTATCATGCTATGATTCTTAGTTGGTTTTTTCTCGAGCTAGGAGCTCTTAATAATCCCTTTTCTTTGCAGCTACTACCATACTTCATGCTTGTGTGGGTAGATAGAATAATGTGGAGAGATTACATACTGGGTTATTTAGCAAACCGATGTGTGAAATTTGACATCAATGCTATGAACAAATAGCAGTTCAGATGTTCACATGTGTTACCCAGTACTGTGATGACATTTCTCTAATTCTTAGTAGATTTCCGTTGCAGCATGCAGAAGAAGGCCAAGTTCATCGGGCTGAAAAGCTGCTCTACACTCTGATACTGTGATGGCATCTGATTTTTGTTCTATTCCATGATCAATCCGTTTTAGCTGTACACTCTGAAGTTAACAGTAATAGTTGGTAAGTGGATGGATTGATATACAATTTTTTGTATGGTGTAGACACCCGATATTCTATATGACAGGTTATGGTCCTTTGTCATGTTGCATATGTCACTGGCGGTGATTTAAAACTTCTATGTTCATGTGTCTTGTTCTTGCTTATTATTTCTGACTACTAAGAAAGTTATTCAAGTAATTAAATATTCACTCAAACATGTAAGTGGTCTCATATTCTTTTGCCTCTGTCACTGTCAGGGTAGGTTTGCAGTTCTTATTTTTCTACATGCTTATTTGGTAAGAAAGCACCCCACCCTCTGATTCGTTCCTTTTCTTTCTCTTTCAGTAGCATCGGGTAGGTGCCATGGCGGGCAATGAGTAGGTATTTTTGAGGTAGCTGCTATGCCGTCCTCATTCAGAGGATGCATCACTTTATTTTGGACTGTGTATGCCTCTTCATCCCCATTAATAAACATGTAATTTCTTCCATAAATTCTGTCAAAGCTTGATTACTCTATATTTTGCATCAGCGTGCCATATTTGGCTTGGTGATATATTTATTATACATTCATGTCATATAATGAAAATAGGAATTGGAGTCGGTGGTTGAAGCCAAGCGAGCATCATTACCAAAGGAGGCACTGCCAAATGCTAAAGGAGCTGTCACAATTGTAATTCGCATGCCTGATTGGAAGTCACGAGGAAACACTGAAATCCGGCCAGCTTCAGTTAAGCTGATTTCAGTTGCAGGCCAGCTTCAGGTTAGCTGATTTCAGTTGCAAGTTCAGCAATTCTATAATGAAACCAAACCATACCTTATAAATTTATACCTGCTTCGAGATTTTTTCATATTGTTTTTAATTCAGACATCAGCAGGACATCCAAGCTAAGAACTTACAGACCAGTAATTTATGTTCCCAAGAGAGAGATCAGTGTAGTTACTACCAACCTGATATACCGGACCATATACTACAGCCACTTGGTTATCCACACTAGCTTTAATAGTTATATGCGACTGAACAATTGTTGAATTCCTATAGTTATCTGATCCATACTTGCATAATACTCTTATTTTAGTTTTGGTTGGATGTTGCCTCTTTCTAATATATACTCTGCACTCAGCACTTCTAAAATAATTTTTTTCTGTTTGTACTGTTATGGATTTTAGTTCATGGTTGTTTATGGATTTTACTGCATTTGCAGAGTTCAAATGCACTATTACGATGTTGGCTTTTCAGATAAGCCAGCACCATAAATGCATTGAGTTCTGGACCTTATGTAGAAAAAATGGTCTTCCTTTACTTCATGATCAGGTATTCTCATTCCCATGGATCAGAAATATCCTGGATTCTTCTCATGTGCACTCTAATTTTAATCTTATGCAGCTCTTTACTATGTTGTTGCGCCCTTTTGGTATGCAACTAAATTACTGAATATGTGCATGATATAATCGTGGTCAACTGCATGTGTTTGGAGTATTCATGTGCACCAGAGATCACAAGGAGTTGGGGAGGAACAAGTAGTCCACGGCCATCCACCAGCGGCGACAGGAAACACAGGGTCGAGTTGGAGGCAAGCCGCAAGAGGCCCACAAGAACGCGACCATCGCTCGAGCACACCAGTGCTCAGACCATCACCACAAGAACTTCCCTGTAGCAAACTGGGTACAAAATTCTCTGAATGTTTAGTGTTACCCTGCTTGTTTCTGTGTTATCTGATCTGTGAGTGAGAGAAAGAGAGCAGATTCTGGATGGGGAACCAAAATTATCAGTCCATGTTCTATTTTCATTGGGTATCCAAGGATCTGTTTTTTTCATTCTTTTCTCTGTTTTTCAAATATGGACTGTGTAATAGAACAAGTAATGCTGGATATGTATGGAGTCAACTTTCAGAGTTCCTATGTTATAACCGAGTCCTGTATATCAGTGCAAAAATAAGGGGAAAATGGACCCTAAGGCATGTGTTATCATTCATGTATAAACCATACTCAGATTCTCAATTACTTATTTAACGGCTAAACAAAAAACCGTTGGTAGAATTCTATTGGTAGAATTGAGGTGTTTGGACCTACATCCAAAAATTTGGATAGTATTAGGTTTTTTAAACTACTATTTTTATTTGAATTAGAATAATTTACTTTTTATGGTGCCAGTGCCGGTTCGGATTTGCCTTTGCGCCAGTGGCGCAACGGGTCATCTAGTGATCATAAAGACCCAAGGGAGCAACACAAATTTAGGAAGGGGAAGCGAAGTGTCAAGAAGAAGATGAGAAAGACAAATGCACAAAGCCGCATAGTCCGGCTAGAAGTAGCCAAGACTATCTGGACCTCATATAGAACCCTGGGCAACCCATGGGAAGACATGTGGACTGTCCAAACCGAATGGAAAGCCCCTACGCAGCGGGCCAAACAATTCAGCCTCCTGCAACATGTGACAAGTATTGGTGTCTAGATAGTTCGGGCCCTCCTAGCCCAAAATGTTATGCCGCATGCGTGTAGAAAATGGCAAATGTAGAAAATGGCAAATCCTATTTATCGCTCAGTGTGAGAGTGATTTGCTCATGCCTGAAACGGTTGGATGAGTGGAACGGCTCCTTAACTCGCGAGATATGACCGGGTTTTCATGAGTTTTTTTCGGTGTTTTGCTGGTTTTTGCATGGTTTTGCTTGTTTGCTCGGGTTTTGTTGTTTCCTTGTAGTTTTTTCGGCTTTCGCTAGTTCTTCTATTTTGTTGGTTTTCTTATTTCCTTTTTCTTTTGATTAATTTTTTTGAACATTTTTAAGTCGTGAACATTATTAAAACATGACATATCTTAAATTTGAACTTCTAATTTCATCATTTTCAAAATTTGAATTTTTCAAATCTAAATGTTTTTCAATCTGAAGCTTACAAACTGAAAGCTTTTCAAATCTGAAATTTATTCAAAAATAAAATAAATTATTTGAAAAATAAAAGACTACAAAGGAAGCGTTACCTGGGCTGGCCCAATAGTGGCGGGGACATGGGGGCGGAGCACCCTTCCGCCCCCCCCATGAATTGAGATATAGGAGCTCCCGTAGGAAATGGGCGCATCCTATGTATCTTTTGCCTTACGGCTTGGGCCTATCAATACCCTCCCCCTCCTCTCTTCTTGGGTTGGACATGAATTAGAACCACACTGGTTTGGTCCTCCTCCCTAGTGAAATCCAAGACCTCTCCCCTTGTTGTAGTGACTTCAAGGACAGTTTGTAACCATTCATTTCTCCAGGATTCAATTGGATCTCTGGACCTATACCCATAGGAGAAGAAGGTTTCATTAGGAGTAGTTGTGAGTTGTAAGCGGTCCCAATGCATGTACACTTTTTTGAGAATACATCCTGGAAAGTGTTTTAATCATATAGAAGAATCAACGTCGAAGAACGGCACAGTGCTATCAACAAGAGATGATAGCTCCTTGAACCTCATTACCTCAAGGAGTCTACTCTCCCACCTGCAACCAAATACCTGTACACTGGTGCTTTGTACTTGGTTGTTACCTTGTACCCTACTTGCTATTTATTCATGTATGTTTGTGATTTTCCGTGTGTCTTTTTGTTCTTTGTGGTGTTCTTGTGTTCATGGTCGAATCGCGAAGATTGGGCAACCCAACCCATATCACTTTCTTTGTCGAGCCCGAAGAAAGTCACCGTACAAGAGAAAGAAATTTTCATATAAATGCCGTCTTTGCTAAGCGCCCCATAGAGATACCATGTTCGAGTGTCAGTTGTTTCTTCCTTTCTGGTTAGCGGTAACCAAAAAAGACAAATGCGATCTGTGCAGGACCGAAGCTAGAATTGGACTGATTGGTAGTTATTGTAATCCCGCTGCTCACAATCTTGCGAGCTTTACTAGACAGTAGATCTCTGTGTAAAACACACTGGTACGAACCTCGCGAGTAATGGAATGAGTTTCTACCCCTCAACACAACGTCACCTTTTAATGTACCAAAGTGTGGAGGCTCGTCAGTAATCACGCAAGCTTGTTTGAACAAGAAATCAGTATCAGCATAGGCAGCCTTATGCAAACAATGATGGGAAAGAAAATTGCATTCAGCTTATTTATGTCACTAATAGCTTAGCACAAGGGTCCCGAATCATCCACTAGTAACACTAGAGAACAAACAATCCAGACGGAGCTGGAATCCAAAGCTCACACGACAAAACAACAGACAAGAAGCTCAACATTGAACACAGAACAAACAGAAGCTTAACACATTCACTATTTCTTTTCTACAGGTAAGAACCTAGGATTCTAGGCATAACCAAACCCCCCAAGCCCGCTTCGTCAGAATGAATCTTCGCCTCGTCTGGCTTCAAACCTACACATGATAAGAATTTGAGCATACGTGAACTAGATAAAGATAAAAAAAATTTAGCGAACTAGCCAAAATTATCTGGTACCTGAAAGTTGCTCATTCTGAAAGAGGCTTCCGGACCACGAAAAAGTACATCGGGGTGAAGATTTCCTTCCTGTTGATGGTACCCAAATTACAACTCACATATACAGCATTAAACAGGAAGGAACATAAAAAGAAAAGAAGGAAGGTCGTGAGGAGCTCCTAAAGTTGCATTATCATTCTCCACACAAAAATGTTGCATTATCAATCAAACTATGTCCAATTATACTTTCCATGGCAGAAACGTGGTTCAGAGATAAACTTACTTGCCACCTTCAACAAGACCATCCGCAGCCTTCTCTAAGAAATTAGAGACCCTCTGACTGCCTTCCGGAGCAAGACCAATGTATTCCAATGCCTTGACCTGAAACATATCACCAAGAGAATCTCAATCTCATGTTCATGACTTCACGTGGACCAAGCATGAAAAATTCACTTTGACTGGAATGGCTTGCTACGTTGGACAATAGAAATGGTCCAAAAAGCTTTAGTTATCCACAAGTTATTACCTTGATCTTTTAATGGATTAGGAGCTAAAGTTGATTGAATTCCCTAGTCAAGCAACAAAGTAAAACAGCAAATCCATCAACTCTGTCTGCAGTTTGATGTTTTCCTTAAATGACAGTCATTCAAATACTAGGCTACATATATCAATTTTATCGAATATCAAAATCTTGATGTGTCAAATGCCAACACTATAGCAAAATTAAATTAAATGAAACTAGAACTATATTTGAGTCCATGATACATTATATTATAGTCCAGAATCTAATTTTGCAGTAACTACAGGAGGTGAAACCGAGTGTTTTCTTATTTTTATTCATGATAAGAATTTAAAGCCATGTGAAAGAATTCTAATCACAAGGAGGTTTGTAAGTAGTCAAAAAGATGTCGAGAGATAGCCCATATTAGTGCTCCTTTAGAGAAAGAAATATTAATTTGATTTGATTGTGCAGAATCCAATGATAGCAAGAGGACAGATGAAGTATTTATTGCCTCACCATATTGCGAGTAACTAGTCGCCCCACGGTAGTTAAACGGAAACTGCTCAATGAAAATCGACTTGGATCCAAGGGCAAGTACCAAGGCAATGGAGAATCTTCAGCAAGATCCTTATCCCAAATAACCTTCATGAAGACAAAAAAATATTATATCCATTAGTGGTTCCATGAAGTTCATGCAGTTGAGAAGAAACAAAACTTGCTTTGCACTAGGTAAATCTTAGAAACACATGATTAAACAAAAAGAGGGGGAGTGGAATGTCTTACCTCAAACCCAGCATCTTTAACAGCTTGAAGACATTGTTTAGTGCTTCTGATATCTGGCAGACCATTACCAAGCTCAATTTCATCCTTAATCCTCTTATGGGTTGCATTGCTTGAATCATAGTGATTAGTAATGCACCACTCATATACAGCAAAACACTGCCCAGGCTTTAGTACACGGTAGATCTCCTTATAGCAGCCAACCTTGTGCAACAAAAAGGTCAATTCACTTTTGCGTTGCTAGAAGGTACTAAAAGATGGAAAATCCTATAACAGAAGAGAAAGAGGTCATACCGGATCAGGTGCATGGCATGTTGCCTCGATGGCATAAACAGCATCAAAAGTGTTATCAGAGAATGGCATATTCATGAAGTCTTCCTGTATTTTAGACAAATGTGTAAGAAAAAAGTACTGTCATTTAAATCTGTTGCATATCCGAAGAACTAAAACAGAAGCATCACTCTTATAACATTTGTTTTCACCCCTATAGATTAGTTCCTTAAAAGGGAGCATTGATCACATGTTTATATGGCAACACGACTGTTTTAAAAGGTGGACGTCGGGGCAACTAGGCGCCACCTCCCACCTAGCTCTTTTTGAAACTTTGGGCAAAGCAATTGCAAGGATTTGTATGTCTAGAGAAGGAGAGTTCCAGGATAGCAACACAGAAAAAACGCTTAAGAAGCCAACAATACCTTGACAAAGTCACACGTTCCACTAAGTCCTGCCAACCGATTGAGCTCCTAAAAATATATAATTAATAGAAGAGTTATGTGATAATGATAGTTAAATGTGCAAATTTAAATGAAGTCCGCAATCACAGTCATCAGAAGAGTGAAATATATCAAATACTTAAGTGCTGAACAACCTTTCCCCTAGTTATCTGATAGTCATTGTTGTTCAATCCAGTAACTGAGGTCGAGCTGCAGATAATGGTAGCTAGATTAGTTGTTTCTGGCTGCAGGTACAATGTAATGGTAATGGAAGATGACAGTAGTCACTTATCTAACTTACTGAGATAGTTATACATCTTGCTTCGACAAACAGAGAGTTATGTTGCTCCCTCTGATCGGAAATAAGTGTCAGATGTCGGTGATTTAGTACAAACTTTGTACTAAGTTGTACACTTGTACTAAATCATCCGACACTTACTTCCGATCGGAGGGAGTATTTATTACCTCCGTTCCATATTAAAAGACTTTATAAAGCATGAAGTCAAACTTCATCAACTTTTAACTATTGATATACAAAAGGATTACTGAGATTGGGCTAATGAAATCATGTCACTGGATTTGTCTGAAAAATATTCCAGAATTGTGTAAATTTTAGTAACTTCCTAACATTTCATATAAAATAACTCATATTTCAAAGTTGCATCACTGAGACTGTTCCCATGTCTGAAACATCATATATTTTGGAATAGAGATAGCATTCATATGGTCAAGTGGTTGCATGCCATGTTTTAACAGGATCAAGGCTGATAATAAAAACAATTAGTTGTCTGCATCTCATTTTCAGCATCACCAAGAGAAAGCACATTATAGTTGAAAGGGTAAATAGTAGATGAAGAATCCCTGGATAGCATCCCCAAAAACATGTCACCGCATGCTTACAAATTTCAGTTGTTAAAACATTGATCAATTCAGATGCATTAATCATGCATATGAAAAAGACCAAAACTAAGTGCATTACTAAAAATCTAAGATTAAGATTTGTTACTGTGTGACAAAAAGGTCCAAACGTTATTGTATAATAGTTCGTTTTTTCGCTATTTTGAGTGAAGAGAAATGAAACAGGAATTATACCTAAATCTGGCAATTTCTCTCAATGGTCCACCTATTCCACAGCCCACGTCCAAAACCTACAGCAAATAAGTGAAGGAAAAAATCAAAGTTAGTTATGTTTCATTATCACGTTCTGATGTGGCTAGAAAAGTGAAAAAGAAAAACCATTCTGCCATATATTATTTGATCTTCATATGAAAACTGACCTTCATTCCTGGTTTCAACTCAAGCTGAAGGGCCAGAAAGTGCTCGTGCCGTTTGATACTTTCCCTTAAAGATTCCCCGTTCCACCTAAAACATCAAAACACACCGGAATTAGGTTCAGTAATATACTAATACTTAAATTACTTCTTTTCAATTTTTTTCACAGCGTAAAAACAAAATGATCTACTGGAAAATGGAAGATAAATTAATTTGTTCTTTCGATAAGAGTCTTCACCTGTGAGCAAAGTGGAAGGATTCACCCCAACCATACTCATAGAAGCTAGTAGAAAGATCGTAGTACTTATTAACCTGATAAAGCATCAAAGTATCAGACCCTGAAATTCAAATCCTCGTTGGCCACTATCATGGCCTATGGGTGATTCAGCATAAAAAATATTCAGCATTCTCAATTTATAACAGGGAGATGTCAGTCCAAGCAGAAATAGGTAATGGCAGTGGATATAGGAGACCAGGGTAGTGACAATGCTCTCCCTTGACTCTTTGGCAAACTGCGGACTCGTGTAGAAAAGTTTCAACCTCCTTGTTCCAAAGAAACAAGAAAGTGGCACCAACCATTCAATAATATATGCTTAGGATATTTAAGAAATAAATTATATGCAGTGACAAAGAATGTAAACTGTAGAACCTAGAACCTGCATGTGCATTTGCTACTTGAACCATAATACCAATTTTTTGATTATATAAGAAACGTCTTAGAGATTCTAACTCATGTTTGGAAGAACATAGATCACTTAATTATATCAGGTAAAACAGAGTTGCAAGTTAACAATTTGTTTTATATATGGTGAAACTAACTACAGTGTTACATAACTTTATGGACGAAGAATCATCGCAGTCTCACAGACTAGTAATTTTGTTGGGAGGCATCAAATCGACAAAACTATTTTCCTCCAGAAAATACAAAAATGTTACAGTGTAGTACTGCCGCATAGGATAATTATTACCATATCAGTGTAGTTGAACTTCCTTGCTTCCTCCTTCCCTCCGTAGTATCCATGATATTTCTCATACCTTGTGAAAAAAAATTATTCCAAAATTACGATGGCAACAAGGAAAACAAAGGCAAGTGATACACACAAAATTTTAATAAAGAAGAGAACGAAGATAACTCTATCAGCAATAAAGACACCAGTAATAAAGACAGAATACACTCATCAGATTCCAGAGTGTCAGTGCACGAGCAAAACTGAACACTTTGATGGCCCCTTAATATTTTTTTCCGAAAGATCTCGTCTGCACATGTGGAAGTGGTTGCAAGGTACAGTAGTAGGTACGATCTTAAAAGGACTAGTTGGATGACTTGCAGTGACAGTCTAAGTGGGCAGATAGTGAGTGGTACGGGGGCATATAGCTTCAAGTGCACATTTAATCCACCTAAGTACTAAATCATTGGAATTTAAGCAAGGAACCGCAAACAAATCGAGAGTATGTTGAGAACTGTTAACTCAAAAAGACAGGGGCAAAGAATTATCCGTTTCTAGGTGCAGATCGCGATGGTAAACTAACAGTAGCCGTCATCTGGAAAGGACATGTCATGGAGAGCAAAGATGGAACAGAAACAAAGCGAAACAATTACGGGCAAAATAATTTTAGCTTTTCCTGGTACAGACCCACAACTGCAAAAAAGATTTGATGTGCCCAGAAGATGCTTGGAAATGGAAATCTGAAGGGCACAAGAGAGAAAAGACGGCGTGGGAGAAATCTCATCGGGTCAACTTCCCATGTCTTAATTTACTCCGAAACATAATCTGACGGCCGCTGCGTGATACATATAAAAAACATCTAATCTGCTGGATCACGCCAACGGCAGCAGGGTGTATACGTACTCATCGACCGCGGATTTGACTCCGTCCTTGTTGATCTTCCCGCCAAGGCCAGATGCGAGATCCAGGGCTCCCGTCTTTGACATGGTGGAGTCCGCCGCAACCTGGCGCGGGACGTGGAGGAGCAGTCAGTTGAGCCCCAAAATTAAATAAATAAATAAATAAAATCCAAGGTTCTCTGGAAACAAAACTCGCCGCTGTGGACGGGAAATAAATAGGATGGGATCAAGCGAGGTCCATTCTTGGGGAGAAGAAAGATCTGGGTTCGATCGTTCGCAAGCAAAGAAAAGTGCAGAGGGAAACGAACGCTCCGGCGAGGTAGGGATTCCTTACCGGTGGGAGGAGATCTCGGGTCAATGCGAGCCCAGTATGGGAATGAGGAGGAGAGGAGGGCGGAGCTCCGAGAGAGAGTGGGAAGAGGCGGAGCAGGAAGGCGGGGGCGGCGATTTAAGAGAGAGACAGACGCTGCGGGAGAAGATTTGTGTGGGGAGGATACGTCGGAGGAGCGATTCAGGCCAGGCTGTGCTCGGTTACTGACAGGTGGGCCCCCAACTGGAATGTGATGGAGAGCCGGCACTAGCAACCAAGCTGACAGAGAAGAAGACAAACAATGCTCCATTTGTATACCCTGTCATGCACCGGGATGCTCTTGATCCAACCGTGACCGCATGAATCAAACAAACGTGGTAGGTTGATCGGATCAGCCGAATCTCACCCTTCACCGTCAGGTTAAAAATGCTCACTATGTAAACGGCTGAAAACCCCAAGTTTGTGTGAAGGGTGAATTTTCATATACTACCTCACAACCTACACCAATGTAGATAACTAATCATCTAAATAGACACATACAGAATAAGAAGGATAAGCTATCGATTGGGATAAGGGTTTGATCGAGAGCTAGGAGCAGCAATAATGATTTCTTTTAATCGGGCATGCCCTTACTTTCGCGTAACACAATCCAGGCCGCATCGCCCACTGAACCTTTCATAAATTTCATGATAATTCAGACTCGATTTTCAAATCCTTATGTAAATATCTCTACAAAAAATTCCAATACGACTGGTAGGACGTGCGTCCATCGAGTACTTTTCGCTTTAGCCCTTTAGGAAATAGGAAATCAACCCGCAGGCCTTATTGAAGCTGCGGCCGCCCCGTTGCACTTTAGTCCCTGTCGTCTACCTCCAGATCTAAATCCCAACACAGCACCGTGTCGCCCACCTTGCCGATGGCGGCTTCCCGTGCATCCCACATCGGCAGAGCCCCGCCCTCCCCTGCATCTCGCAGCTCTATCGGAAAGTCAAGATCCACCTGCACCCGTGCGGTCCTGTTGCAGCTCACCTCTTCCTGCATCTAAGCGGGCACGGGGGCAGCGGCAGGAGCCGAGCGCGGGATTGGTCGCTATCCAGCGCCACCTGGTCCAGCGTAGATTGACATCCATCCGGCAAGATGCCGTCCCCTGCCTCCTCCCTGTCCACCATCACAGCCCGTGTAGGTTGAGGAGCTTCCTCCCCCGATATAACCGGCAACACTCCTGCTCCTGACGAAGGTGGAGAACCATACTCGTCCGCTTTCAGGGCTTCTTGCCCGCTGATATTGCCCCAGCCCGCCTCAGAACAATGGCTCATTTTCAGCAGCGCAGAGTTTTTTTTTCCCACAAAGTGGCTGCTGTTTGTGTTGCTGCCGCCGCGTGAAGTTCCACTTCTAGCTGCTCGCTGCCGTCCTGTTTGTGTAATTACTGCTCGCTGAAATCGTCAATCAAAGTTGTTACTCCTAGCTGACTCTAGATGCTACAAACTACAGAGTATGGGGTGTACAAGTGCTAATATGCAGGTCTGTTTGACACAGTTTCATTATTGCTATATTTCTAAGATAAATTGCATCAATGCTAAGCTCACGGAAACATCATTTGATTAGGACCAAAGAAAACAGAGCTCAACGGCGATAAAATCATGAGCCCAAGATATTTTGATAAGTGATTGGTGCTAAGAAACTTGAACGCAAAATGACACTACAAACATAAATCAAGAAGCTACTACAAATACAATACTTAAGATAATGAATCTAAAACAGACGGCAGAGCGGTCGCTTTGGACAAACGCGTAGCTACAACAACGACGGCATGTTTACGCCGTACACGATTCATACGTGTAGCAGCGTTCTATAAATCTGGCAATTACCAAATACACAAGCCAAGTTCGGGAGTCTCTATAGAGTTGAGAATATATTGTGATGGCATTGACTTTCACAAAGAACATCACCCAGGTTTTTCTCAAATATAGCTATATGATGTAATACATTGTACTCCCTCCGATCGGAAATAAGTATCGGCAATTTTGTATTAGCTTAGTATAAAATTTGTAATAAGTCTCCAACAGTTATTTCCGATCGGAGGGAGTAGGTATTTTGAGCAGATAGAAGTCCTAGGCTAAGATAACGCAATCATCAAGATTATCTACCTCCCTGTGGATGAACTGAGCTTGTCGGCCAGCACACCATATCTCATTATCTCTCGTGAGCATATATATTGGTATGAGATCGAATCCCTTCCTATTGCACACAAGTTCTTTGTCGATGATGGTATCTCCCAGTCTCCGTAGCAACGCACGGGTATTGTGCTAGTATCACAATAATCGATTCTTCAAGAAGGAGCTCTTAGTACGATGGATGCGTCGCATGCAAACTATAAGGAAGAATCAGTGAAAACCTTTGTCCTTGTCCGGCCGATGTTGTTCATCGAAAACCTGGACAATGAGGGGCAGCTCTGCTTTTATCCGTCCGCAACCCAACATTAGCCCCCCCCCCCCCCCCCACCCCAATTGTACGCTGACCCGAGTCTGGGCTCATTTTTTGTGAAGCCCGTGGTCAAATATCCAACACCACATTTGGTTTGGCTGGTATAAAAAAGTTCTTAGAAATCAACCATGCAACCATGCTTATTGAACAACTCGATCATGCACTATATTACTTGACCAAGTTTCACATATATGTGCGTAAACTATGAGCAGATGCTGAGCACTAGTGACCTCAATTTTTGAAAATTTAAATCAGTATTTCTATGTATCCAAAAAGTTAGCGGGAAAAATATACTAGTACATAAACAGATTCTCAGTGGATGCTGCAATTTTTGCAAAACCATACATTGTATTTTGGACTACGTAAAAAGACAAATTTCGTTAGAAATTAAGAGTTTTTATTCCTATATACAACCACGATAGCCCAAACTAGAACACATTTTTTCACTGAATCTTTGCAGAAATACATAACATATATGTACCGGCGGAATAAAATTTGTGATTTTTTTAAATTGAAATGTACAAATTTCGAATTTTCAAAATCCACTGGTGCCCGAGAGGCGAGAGCAATAAATCATGTCATATATGTGTTCCTATATTCATTCTCTCCCGATACTTTCTAAAACTTAGATTTTTTTTTTGTTAAGTTACAAATATCATTGTCATATATCACAGTCCATTTGGTTTTCTCCTTTCTTCTAGGCTGCGTGCATCACTAGCTCTTTGAGAATAAGAAAAATCCACTGGTCTGAATCTAGGCGGTCCCGAGTGCTAGTGACTAGTGCATGGCCTGCAACAGGTAGAAAGTTGGAGAAAGGGATAAAATTAGGCAGGCAAAGTCGCAAAAAATTGGAGAAAAATCATAGAATTCTGCTGTGAAAGTGATCGGTCGAGACAGTTCTCTGCGTGGCGGCATGAGAACAAGCACATGGATCGTTCCAGCACAGGACAGTCTGGTCTGCGTCATACAATCAGTAAGCAAAATGGGTACTACCTGTGCATCGAACGAGGACCCAGAACAGTTTGTCTATATATCCGAATGCAGCTGAAGTGTAATCCAATACAGTAGGGTCAAGGTCCACCTGCCACCTATTTTAGTTAAATGCAATAAATGACACAAGCTAATAATTAGTTACAAGGGCCCTCCCCCGTGGAATATCCTTCCGTGGGATGGAACAACTTGTTAAAAATACTTAGAAAATGTAGAACCAACCAATGCAATAAAAATATGCACGGAGCATATATAAAACAGTAGATATCAAGTATTTGCAATTTAGAAAACAAGTTAAAGCAACCTCGTACTTTAGTTATTGCATCCAACAGGTGGTTGCAACAAATTCATTACAGCGAGAGCAAATTCGGCTCAGATGTTCTCGTGAAAACAAACAAGGTTGATGCACACAGACTGATCAGAAGAGTGGTGCAACAAAGTCATAGGTGCAAATATTGCAGCACCATAGGTGCACTTGTGCAATAAATACTAAAATACTTAAGAGAAAATACTTTGCACTAAGATGTAATACAACTCGAAAAAAGGAAAACACTATTACATGGAAATAACCACAAAACAAAATCTCTATTTGTATGCAACATCATTTGCTTCCGACCACGACAATTTCCATCACAAGATGTCACATGGCCATGTAGACGAGTGCAAGCATCATGGTGATAACCATAGTTCATGTCTAGCATCAAAAGGGAACCAAAATATATGTCTATTGTCATCGTCGATTATATTCATTCGTTAGTACCGGGCATAAATATTTAAAACTATTTCCATTGATTGAGAAATACTCAAAGAAATATTTGAACAAACTATAAGTTTTCTAGCCATTTAGTAAAACAATCACCTTTAACAGCGGGCGGTGCTTAATGTCTGACAGTGAAAACTCTTTTTTACATTTATTTCAACCAACTTTTTGAGAATTTAACTACATTAGAGCTCTGCTCCATTGTTGATTGGTGTACCGACCTATGGCAAAAGGACTTTTGTCCTTCAACAAAGTTGAAGGTGGTTAATGTTAATGTTTGATACCCTAATGTTGATAACGGACATACATCGCCAAGTCTGCATATGTGGAGCACAAAAACTTAGAATTCTTTTTACAAATTTTGTAGAGGAAAATATTTTTAATACTAAGGAACTCGAGGAAATGTTTAAAATTCATTAGGTGTGAAGATTGCAAATAGCTACAAAATACTGAACAATCCAAAATTTTAAAAGTGGAGAAAATGAAAAGGCAATATTTTGAGAAAACTAGAGAATTCAGGAAATCACAAATATTGGTATTTTCATAAAAATATCATATTTTTCTTTTTCATGAATATTCCTACATTATCTATGACAGTTCTCATAGTTTTGGGTTTTCAAGATTTTTCATTTTAAATCCTAGATTTTTTAATAAACTTTCGTAAATGTTTTGTTGTACCTTTTAAATCCCTTGGTCTCTTCAAGTTTTTTTCCGTACTAGGCTGTCACACATTTAAAACTACCATCATGATGTCGCTCATCGACCACACCGACCTACTGACTAGAGGTTACTAAATCAGTTTGGCATTAAAGACCGAAGGTCAAACTTGTGCAAGTTTGAAATCTAGGACCAATGTTAGCTTATCTAATGATCAAGGGAACGGCTATGTGCATCGAAAAATAAGTGTCAGATGATTTAGTACAACTTAGCATAAAGTTTATACTAAGTCACCAACACTTATTTTTTATGAGAGGGAGTATTGCATTTCATTTTTTTAGTGGAAAGAGTGGAGTCTTGTGCGTCTTAAAACTTGCTGCCAAAGAGGTTCATGTTGCACGTGCAACAGCCGTTTTGCCGCTTAGCCTCTTGCAGCGTAGCAACTGATCAGACATCAGATGTTCCAATCTGGCCGCAGTAGGTGACCTCTGTCCGATCTGGTGACAAATGGACGACGTGTATGTGCTGGCAAGATTACAAGGTAGATCGGCATCTTTGCTTATATTAATACGTATATATAGCTGCTTAAACATATGTTAATATCCAGTTGTGACAAGCTACTAGTGCCCTTGCACGGCCACCCATACACATATTGACATGTAAAGCGGTGAGAGAAATCGAAAGAAATATGCTGTCACTTTCCTGCAATCCAAAATGGAGCACACAGCACATGCTTCCGGCAAAAAATACATTCAAATATAAATAAATATGTAGATTCTAATATACATGTACATGTTCATGTCCTATGTGCATACATATATTTTCAGGGGAAAAGGCATTGTGTGGTGTGTAAGAACTTGGTGCTCGAAAACCACTTTTACAATAGTAACATTTTAAAATACAATAGCAAGTTAGCAACAGTGTTGTTTGTTTTTCAACTAGGTCATCACACATGTCTTTTCCTTATAAAACTTTTGCAAACATGTAAAAGACATAAACATGAACAATGCCAAAAAGTTAAATTTTCTGAATTATTATAAAACCCATTTATGACTTTAAGATTCATCGTAGAAGCATATGCTCTCGGTAGCCAAAACACCACTCGCGTCACCTTCCTTCACATTTTCAACACCATTACCAGAAAGTTTTCCTTTGGTGGACTTCTCGATGCTTCTTTTCCATTGTTTCTTATCACATGGTAAATATTTCTTGACAAATCTCCTATCTCAAAACACAATCCTCTGTCCACCCATTTCAATCTAGATTCCACTTCCACCTGTTCCAACACCAACTTTTTGAATTTTTTTACTACATGAACTGCACATTCAGCTCAAATTCAACCAACTCACTTGGTTGGCAGAGGGACTCGTACAACACCATCAAACTCTCTTTCAAATAGTAAACCAACAAGTTAGAACTAACACCATGACAGTATTTACGAGAAGCCACATCATGTGAGTACCACAAGCCCACAGTTTTACACCTATCGCACCCTTGTATGTGTTGGATGGAGCACTTGCATATTTCTGCGATGGGCTGGATCGGAATCTGAGAGCATCTCACGTGCGTGCGTGCATAGGAGATGCCATCGATGATTGTCCCCAGCTAGGCGTCGATGGGCGATCGACGATCGTGCGCTGATCAAAGATTAGGACTGGTACTGTCTTACGCTGGCACGGAGACTAACAATCAACCAAAACAAGATCGGATGATTGAATATTGTTGTAGGACCTAGTTGTAAATAGGAAAAAATCCAGAGACTAAAATGTATAGACTGTGTATATATGTGAAGGGGAACGAAGTGGATAAGTGTAGAAGCTTCAGTTCCTTTCTAGCCTGTACGTTTTATCCTCAAGAAATAAAGAAACAGAGTATGATTATGCTTGCTTGATGCCTGATTTCTTCATGGTATCAGAGCATCCGATCCAAGGGTGTGTAGCTGACCTTGGTCTGGTTTAATTTGTGCTATCCTCGGTGGGATTTGGTGGTCGTTTACTCGTCGTGATCGTGGCCGCCTTTGTGCGCCGCCGCTGCCGTCTTCGTCAAGGGCGCCGTCGTCCTCGCGCTGCTCCGCCTTCCGCCTTCGTTGCCGTTACTGCCGTCGTCATCGTGTTTCTCCGCGTCGCCATCATCCTCGTGCTGCCCCGCGTCGCCGTCCTGTCAAGTCGCTACCGGCCTCGTGCGGTGCTACTGGTCTGAAGTCTGAACCCGTTCCGGTGCTGCAAGAATTGCAGCTGTTCAAATTCGATTGTGACCATCTCAGGTACAAATCTGCTCAGTCCAGGTCTTGTGGTGGATTCTATTTCTTGATCTGTGGTTACTCGGTGGCAAGGAGTTTGGATTGTGTGCTTTGCTGAATCTAGTGTGAACTAGCTAGTAGTTGTTTCAGTATTCAAGAACAAGTTTAGCTGTTCAGTTGTCATGGCAGATCCTAGTGAGGACTCTGGTATTGAGAAACTGTGTGAAAGTATGCAACGTATGCTTGCACAGCTGATGGAGCAGGCTCAAACAAAGACAAGTGTTACCTCTGAAGTTTTAAAGACCCTAGAACCGAATCCCGTCAAGTTAACTGGTCCGGGCGATTTTTTTAGTTGGTCTCGGAATGCCACGCTGATCCTAGAGTCGCACGGTCTTCATAAATTTTTGAACAAAGATGAGGAAAAGCCAGCAGATGTCACACAGGGGCAGTGGGACCAGAACCAAAAGCGAGTTATGGTGTGGCTGTTGGGGTCGATGGAGAAGTCCGTGAGAGAGCAAGTCGAAGGTTTTCAGTCTGCAGCCGAGGTTTGGACAAGCATTGAAAAACAATTCTCAGGGAAATCAAATAAAATGCAGGTCAGCAGGATACTCCATGAAATGAGACATATCAAGCAAGAGCAAAAGACAGTGACTGAATACGCGGGGGAGATCAAGAAACTCTATCGAGACTTGGAGTACTTCCGACCATTCAAGGCACATGACCCTAGGGATGTGCCACTTCTTCGAGAGTGGTTTGAACCATTGTTGGTTCAGGCGTTCCTTGAAGGATTGAGCTCAGAATTTAATTTCCGTTCTCAGCTGATATTATCTACACCTGAATGGCCTACATTAGATCAGACCATTGCTAGTATACTTGAGGAAGAAACACGGTTGGCCAATCAGATCTCAATTCCACATGCAAATGTTGATAGCCGAGCTGCACTATCTTCAGTAAACCAAGTTCAGTCTCTTGGTAATAACCAAGCAAATGCTAGTAGATTTGACTATACGAGGAAGACTAGGGTGATGTGTGACCATTGTAAAAGGGCAGGTCATTTGAAGAAAGATTGTTTTGATCTAGTTGGTTACCCTCCTGGATGGCAACGGAAACAGGTTGGCAGATTTACTGGTGGTAGTAGTAGTGGAAAAATGCCAAGTCGAAATCATCTCACATTATCAGGGAGGGAGCATATTGCTGTCACAGCCCAAGCACTTGAAGAATTTAAGTCCAAACTTATTGCGAATACTGCTGAAGGTTCTGCTGAAACTACCTCTGATGTTCATTCTGGGAAAGGTACAAGTGAACTTTTAACATCTTGGATAATTGATTCAGGGGCCACAAATCACATGACAGGCTCATCTAAAAACTTTTCATCATATGTCCCTCGTTCTGGAAGGGATAGGGTACGCATAGCTGATGGAACCTCAGCTCCAATAATGGGTTGCGGGGACATTAATTGCACTCCATCTCTATCTTTAAGCAGAGTCTTGCATGTTCCCAGTTTTCCAATAAATCTCTTATCACTCAGTTCTATTACAAAGGCATTAAATTGTGGAGCTTGGTTTGATCCAACGACCTGTGTATTTCAGGATCTGAAGTCGGGAAGCATACTTGGGACCGGGACTGAACGAGATGGTCTCTATTATCTTGATGGAACATCGACTCCACTTGCCCTTAGTACTCAATGTCGCTCATCCACAGATGATTTATTATTACTGCATTATAGACTAGGACATCTATCTTTCCGGTCTCTAGAACGTATGTTTCCCGCACTTTTAGCCTCTTGTTGCAAAGAGAAACTCGTATGTGACATTTGTGAACTAGCTAAACATACGAGGGCTAATTATCCTAGCAAAGGTGAGAGGAGCAGAGTACCTTTTGAAGTAGTTCACTCTGATGTTTGGGGTCCTTCATCTGTAACATCCCTGTTAGGAGAAAGGTGGTATGTGACGTTTATTGATGGTTTTAGTCGATGTACCTGGCTGTATTTGCTTAAGCAAAAATCTGATGTCATATGTGCATTTAAAATTTTCCACACTTTTGTGTCCAATCAGTACAATGCTAATGTGAAAATATTTCGTTCAGACAATGGAACTGAGTATGTTAATAGGGATTTTAGTAACTTCTTATCTTCACGTGGCATCATACATCAAACCACGTGTGTAAATACTGCTGAGCAAAATGGGGTTGCGGAACGAAAGAATAGACATTTGCTAGAAGTTGCTCGATCCCTAATGTTTATGATGAATGTACCAAAATTCCTTTGGGGTGAAGCCGTCAAGACTGCAGCATACTTAATAAACCGAATGCCATCAAGGGTTCTAAACTATAAGACTCCAATCGAATGTCTCGGTGGTACTAACTCCTTTATTGTACCTCCCAAAGTTTTTGGGTGCACTTGTTTTGTTCATGACTACAGGAATTCAGTCGGAAAGCTCGATCCACGAGCAATCAAGTGCATCTTCGTGGGATACTCGCCAACTCAAAAAGGATATCGGTGCTGGAGCCCAACTGAGAAAAGGTTCTTTGTAAGTATGGATGTAACATTTCATGAGAAGGAACCTTTTTATCCTTCAAGCATCAGCTCTACTCATAGTAATAAAAGTCAGGGGGAGATCTCTAATAGTGATTATGTGTCTGGCCGTTCAGTACTAATTCCTATGATTGATAAATCTCAGCCAACTGATGAAATAGAGGCGGAGGAAAACACAAGCAGTGGTGAAGAAAATAGAAGCCCGTCTGTTGAAGAGGTAAGTGATACTTCATTGCCTCAACAAATAACAATACCAGGAGTATCTAATGTACCTAGCGAACCTGTTCATGATGTAGCTGAAAGTGATGGTGATCAGATAGCTGGTTCGCAAAGCCCACATGTACCAAGGAAGTCTGCTCTTGATACTATAGGAGAAGGTACTCTAAATCCCGTAGTAACATCTACCACTCCAGTAGCCGAACATCCAATTGCCTTGAGAAAATCTGTTAGGCGTACAGATATCCCAGCACGTCTCAAAGACTGTGTGGGATATGAGCATGATGTTGCTAAGTTTGTTTCGTATGAAAGGTGTAGCCCCTCATATAAAGGATTCATTGCATCATTAGACTCCACCTCTATTCCTAAAAATTGGGAAGATGCGGTGAGGGATCCCAAGTGGAAGGCAGCCATGCTAGAGGAAATGAGTGCTCTAGAGAAAAACAAAACTTGGGAATTAGTTGAATTACCATCTGGCAAGGAGGCCGTAGGGTGCAAATGGGTATACACTGTTAAACATAATCTTGAGGGCAAGGTAGAACGATTTAAAGCTCGCTTAGTGGCAAAAGGATATTCACAGACTTATGGGATTGACTACGAAGAAACATTTGCACCAGTGGCCAAGATGAACACCATACGAACACTCATATCTTGTTCATCTAATCTGGGGTGGGATCTACATCAGCTAGACATAAAAAATGCCTTTCTTCATGGGAATCTTCATGAAGAAGTGTATATGCGTATACCTCCTGGTTTCAATACACCTCAGACTGATGGCAAGGTGCTAAGATTACATCGGTCATTGTATGGTTTAAAACAGTCTCCTCGTGCATGGTTTGACCGTTTCCGTAGAGCTATAATTCAGATGGGGTATAAGCAGAGTAATGCAGACCATACTCTGTTTTACAAACATAATGGCGACACGCTGACCATATTAATTGTCTATGTGGATGACATTATTATTACAGGAAGTGATGATCATGAAATTGGAAGATTGAAGGTGAATTTAGCAAAAGAGTTCGAAGTCAAGGACTTGGGGCAATTAAGATACTTTCTAGGAATTGAGGTGTCTAGGAGTGCAAAAGGTATCTATCTCTCTCAAAGAAAGTATATATTGGATTTATTATCAGAAACCGGGATGACAGGATGTCGTCCAGCATATACACCAATTGAACATAACCATCGTCTAGTTAAAGAAGGTGGATCACCGGTTGACAGAGAGCAATATCAAAGACTTGTTGGACGTTTGATTTATCTATCTCATACACGACCTGATATTGCGTTTGCTGTGAGTGTGGTTAGCCAGTTCATGCATGATCCTCGAAGTCATCATCTT
Source organism: Dactylis glomerata (assembly GCA_007115705.1). Taxonomy (NCBI): domain Eukaryota; kingdom Viridiplantae; phylum Streptophyta; class Magnoliopsida; order Poales; family Poaceae; genus Dactylis; species Dactylis glomerata. Next base: position 2,237,890 of record QXEO01000464.1, on the reverse strand, counting down.
AATGCAGTAATGAGAATAATTCGCTACCTCAAAGGGTGTCCTGGTAGGGGCTTATTATATGCTTCACATGGTAATTTGCAAGTCGAATGTTATACAGATGCAGACTGGGCAGGATCACTGGATGACAGAAGGTCTACTTCTGGATATTGTACATTCGTCGGAGGCAATCTCGTCACTTGGCGCAGCAAGAAACAAAATGTGGTGGCAAAATCTACTGCTGAAGCAGAGTTGAGAGCTATGGCACATGGGGTATGTGAAGTGCTCTGGTTGAAAATCCTATTAATGGAGTTAGGGTTATTTCAACATAAGCCATTACTATTATACTGTGATAATAAAGCTGCCCTTGATATTGCCCACAATCCAGTGCAGCATGGTCGAACGAAGCATATAGAGATCGACCGACATTTTATCAAGGAAAAGCTGGACCATGGAATTATCTGCATGCCATATGTGAGTTCTTCTGATCAACTAGCTGATATTTTAACCAAAGGTCTACCAGAAAAAGTGTTTTCAAGTCTATGTACCAAGATGGGGCTGTATGATGCATTCACCCCATCTTGAGGGGGGGTGTTGTAGGACCTAGTTGTAAATAGGAAAAAATCCAGAGACTAAAATGTATAGACTATGTATATATGTGAAGGGGAACGAAGTGGATAAGTGTAGAAGCTTCAGTTCCTTTCTAGCCTGTACGTTTTATCCTCAAGAAATAAAGAAACAGAGTATGATTATGCTTGCTTGATGCCTGATTTCTTCAAATATTCAATCCCTCTCTACAGAGTACAGACGGACATCATGGGCAGGGTGTCTTCTCAAGTCATCCAAGGTTTAGCGGCTCCACGGCAGTGTCTTCTCTAGCCATGGTCCGGTTCCATTTCCATTATTGCGTCAAACATCCGTGTCAAATGGAGCAGTAATTTGCAGCCCATGCTGGCTGCCCACACGAACTTCACATCACACTACAACAATCAGATGCCGATTTGCCTCACTGATACGGACATGCAACAAACTTTTATAGCTTCACCACTTCAAACAGTAGAATTGCATGGAAGGGAATGTTAGACCTATATGCGGGTTCAACTTGTCAAGACATCCGATTACATTTTTCCGAAGTCACACACTCACTGGTCCCAGCTGCATACATTATAATAACATTAACAAAAGGGGGAAAATCGTTGGATCACAAGTGGCGCTTTGTAGTTACAAGCAGATCAACTGTGACAATTCGTAAGTTAATTCCGCTCAAATTCACATCTCAGTAGCTACTGCTCTATTCCATACATGTTGAGACAGATCAAACTCCATGATGAGTTGCTATTGACTGCGTATTTGTAGTACATATGATATGAATGAAGGCGATTTGCAACAGCATGTACAAGATATGTTTAAAGCACGCTGGAAGTACAGATCATATATCTTCTTTTACAATAGAATAGAACAACTATATATATCTTCTTTTACAACAGAACAAACTATTTACAAACAAATACTTCGACCAGTTATTGACACAGTTCTGCGACTCAATAGTGGCCACACGTATGAATTATTCGACCATATTCCTACAAGAGCGACAAAGCTTCAATATTGGGCAGAAGGGTAGAGAAGTGGTACAGTATTCGCTGAATTTGCTCCCGAACCATCAGAGACAATGCTTTTAACTTAATAACAATCCTGACTTATGATACGCTGAGTGTCTGGACTGACATTCACCGAGCACGATATGAGGCCCTGTACAAATGGAACCATTAGAGGTTCAAACAAAGTATTTGTTGAAAGCAGATCGAGTGTGCAGCGCAATAAAAAATTCAATATCTCTCACTGGCGGAAACATTTTTAAATTAATATGCAAACATGTCACAAATATGATAAACCAGCTCAGACAACTGAGTCACAGTGAGATGTTTTACTACTGAATTAATATTCCAGCGCAAAACCACTTGAAAAAAAACAAAAAGTTTCCACTGAAAATTGGATAACTGGTTCTATAGTTCAGCTCCAGAATTCACGTTCACATCCCGGCTTCTCTATCCCGTTGAGAAATGGAACTGGCTCAAAGAGCTAAAGTACAGCAAATCCGCTAGCATTCCAGTGTTAAATTTAATATTTTCAGGAAAGAGAACATAAATTTCAGATATCCTTCTTTTTCAATTGTTAGTACAAACTCCTATAACATAAGGAAAAAATTTCAAGGAAACGCAAATGTGCACACCTCCCCCTTTAACTACTCTGCCACCTTCCACCTTTCCACTGTAGGGCCCTGTGGCTGTGGTGCTCATACAATTTCATGTGTGAAACAATGAAAACTCTTCCAATGCCCATTTAAATCCCGCCATCCCCTGAAGTTCATTGCTATCTAGTGTGCCCGTGCCAACAGCTGATGGCTATGCAAGTTATGCACCTCCAATTCAACCCTTTGGCGGCAGCTCTCATTATGTTTTAGATAAAAGAGGTCGCCCCCCTGGTTCCATTTCATCGATGCAACATACAGACCCTCATTTCCCCTCACTGTTGGCACACATTTGAAACTACATCACTTATGCACTCATCAACTACTTCCACCTTTTGCTTCCGGAACCCATTCCTTTTTAATCTATATTGCCCTTCTACTGCTAAATCACACCATGAACTTTTTCTGTAGTTAATTTCATGACACTATTGACCTTTCCATTTAATTTCACGATTTTACAAAAAATCAGATCGTGAGTTAATCAAACGTAACGAGTGTTTCCTCTTTTCCAAACATAAGCTGACAGTTTTGATCCAATTAGCTCCAAATCAGATTATAGTAATGCATTGGCACATACTTCCTGGCCCTTGGTAACTCACGTGATGAGATGGACTGATAACTGTCGAAGTTTATGGTTAACATTTCTTGATCAGCGGAGACTTTTGGGTGACCGAGAGGTCTTGAGTTCATACATTACTAACATAAAAAAATTGCACTGCAACAATACTAATTAAAATGTATGTGGCACAGTTTAAGCCACATCTTACTATCTTAGCCCCATGGAACACAATACACATAAGGGGAAGTGCTAAAGTATTAATGTCCACATTTTCTTAGTTATCTATGGTTTCCAACCACTATCTAATGGTCAAATTTTATTTATTACTGGTTTACATCCACGGTATGTAATGGTCAACTTTTGCTTGTTCCGGGTTTACAAACCACTATATGTTTACTTGATCTTATTCAGTTCTAGACCTGACCACGCGGAATATACAGATATCATATCACTAATCGTCACAATTCCTAACCAGCATAAATACCCACAATTCCAATTACAATTACACCAAATTCCCTTCACTAATTCGGAAATAGCTATGACCTCATGAGAACATGACAGTGGAAGCTAGCCCATGATAACCTAATTACAAGTTCTCTAGACCATTCCTTGCAAGTTGTAACCAATATCATCATATAGTTCGTAACAATCAGTCACAAAGGCATCCAGTCAAGATAAAATACAGAAATACATGCAATCAGTCAATTACCTTCACTGGAATGTCGAAACGGAACACCCTGATGGCGCCGACGACCTCGGTCACGATCTCCAGCGGCACAGACCCAGCTGCGACGTCCCCAATCAGCTCGATGACGTCATCCAGCACCCTCCCTGCGTCCACCCACACCTCAGAATAGGCATAGGTAACCCCTCTGGCCGCGAGCTCGCCGGATCCGGGGCGCGCAGTGGCGGAGCCGAGCAGATGGCCGCGGTACGAGACGGCGGCGGAGACGGCGCGGTATCGGAGAGGGAGGAGGAACCCGGGATTTCGGACGCGGAGGCTGAGCGCGAGGTTGAAATCTAGAGCTGGGAGAGGGGGCGGGTTGATGCGGAAGCGGTCGAGGCGGACGTCTGCGACGCGGGCTGCGGGGGCGGACGGGTAGAGGATGAACGCGAGGCCGGCGAGGAGCGCGAGGACGAGGAGGAGCGGGAGCGTGCGGGTGCAGAAGCGGCGTATGCATGGGATGCGTCGCGGGCGTAGGCGGCGGAGACGGACGAATACGGGTGACGAGGGGAGGAGGTAGAGCTCCGGGGGAGGCGGCGGCGGCGACGGAGCGTAGGCGTAGGAAGCGGCGGGGTAGGCGTAGTAGGGCTGCGGATGCTGGGATTGGCCGAGGAGAGGATGGGCGAGGTGGGCCGAGGACTTCTCGCCGTCTGACGACGCGGATGTCATCGCCGACGCCATGGTTGGGAGAAGATCGGTAGTGGTAACTTCCCCGCCGCTCACAGCCGTGCAGACTTGAGAGATGATGCCAGCTTGCCAGTCTCCAATGGAAAGCTGCCACGTCTGTGATGCCGGAGCGATAGGCCATGCTTATGGCCCATGAGACTATGGGCTGTACGGATGGGCTTCGCTCCGCTTAAATCACGGGAGCCCGCAGAGCTTGGTTTGGGCCACTTTAGGAATTTGGTTTGCAGATTCGTCCGCTTCAGGAGCCCATCAGTGAAGTGGAGCCCATCCAAACGGGCTCTTAGGTGGGCTATTCAGTTTGCGGTCACCAAGTTGTTTGGCACAGGCTCACAGGTGCCTTTCTTCACTGCAATCACATCGTGGTACCGCAAGTTCATGGGGTCAATTACTGAGAGGGTTATTTCTGGGTCAAATTCGAATAGCCCAAATAATACCGGTTGAAATCGTTTGAACACAAATATCTCCGTTACGGTAACGACTCAGCGCTCCACTTGGCAGGATACCCCGTTATTGCTTTGCCACCGTGGCTGCCAAGTGGCGTACCTCGTCCACGTAACCTTTCTCTTCTCCCCCCATTGTTCTTCAAGCTCCTGGTCCCGCTCGCCTACCGAGATCTTAGAGTACCACAGCGCTACTGGCGCCGCGCAGGGGACATGGCCTCGAGGTTGAAAGCGGGTTCTCCTCGCTGCGGATCTGGCAAGATCGGGATCGGGAACTGGGAAGATCTGGAGGAGGCTGTTCTCGTGCTGGAGAAGTTGGGGCGGAACCAATGATTATACGGAGGTTGTTCTCGTACTGGAGAAATGGAGGTTATTCTCAGCCTTCCATCAATTCCAGCAACTCTAAGAGAAATGGAGAAGTAACAGGTATGCAAAATCTGAATTCTCTGTGAATTTGAATATATACGATGAATACTCTCTGAATATGCACATATAACGCTGGATTCTATTATGTTGCTCTTGCTCTCTGGTGAATTGCAGATTATCATGTTCCAGGACAGCATCATCCTCTTGCTCTACTATGTCCTGAACTTAGTTATGATCATCAACCTTTCTGTCAACTGTAGCATTACAAATGTGATTATCTGCGGCATCTTTTTGCCAAGTATCCTCATCTGCTTCTCTTTCTTGACAAGTAGACTGTTCTGCTTCCGGTTGTGTTTCTTGTCCTGTTCTATGACTTGTATGAATATCTACTGGTGGTTGTGGTTCTTGAGTAGTTCCATGATTTCTGTGAAATATTACTGGACATCAATTCCTTGAACATTTCTCTCATTTCTCTGATGTGATCCAGTAGATATTATGTTGCCAAGTAGATGTTCAGTCTGACTGCTGGCTCATGTGCCCTTCCATGCTTGAGCAAATCACTTCTCAAACATTGCACAAAATTTGTGTGATCAACATATAGGTTCAGTACTGTCAACTATCAGTCGATGTCAACTATGTGTGTATCATTAACTAATTTACTATTTTCTGATGCTGAGTACTTAGATCATGTCAATTTAGCAAATCCACCAACTGAACATCAATGCTTTGCACGAAAACTAACACATAAAAATCAACAAAAATGGTGCATTTTCTGAATCTTGCAAATCCACCAACTAAACATCAATGCTTTGCACTTTCTGAATCTTGCAAGATCATGTCAATTTAGCAAATCCACCAACTGAACATCAATGCTTTGCACGAAAACTAACACATAAAAATCAACAAAAATTGTGCATTTTCTGAATCTTGCAAAGAACAGAGGGAACATGACAGCTTCCAGAGAAGGCTAGAGGGGGAATTGGCAGTACCTAGCTTTTAAGTAACAGCAAAATACAGATAATCATAACACAACAAAATATGTCAATTTAGCAAATCCAAACAACAGAAAATTATTCCATTGCTTGGTCATACAGATAAACGTAACACAACAAAATATGTCTGTTACAAACAGATAATCAATCATAGAGGCATTACACATCATCATACTAGTGTTCGTTAACTAAAGTTTAAAAGTAGAACACTTCAAGGTAACTAGTCTTCTGGCTATTCCCAACGATGAGTTGGGGGAGCCCCAGGCATTGTTGGGAAGATCCACATTGGCGCCTCCCACTCATTGTAATAAGTGGGTTCGTATATCAGTTGTGATCCTATTGCCGGAGCTCCTCTATTGATGTGTATACAGCTCCAATCTGGCACTGGCCTCTGGGTGTAGGGACGGGCTCGATGGTATGCAACAAACATACAGTCTTCTTGTAACAAGGACATGCCTTGTCCAGCAGATGGACCAGCTTTTGCAACATCATAACAGGGTTCTCGGTGGAAGATTGGGTTGTTGATTCCAAGAAATACTGAAAGCCCGTGCAGATGCTCCTGCCTGATCCACACTGGACCATCAACAGGATCTTCTATACTGGGCGAAGATTAAAGGGATGCCTTGCGAAAACATGGCACCGTAGACTAGGATAAGTGCTCAACCGTATCCCATCTTTAAACTATGCAGGAGCATTGTTGTGTCTATCACCATCTATCTGAATCCAAAGTAGATCAAAATTGCCATAATGGTAGGTATTGGATGCCAAGAACCAGGTAGTTTGTGAATTAACCACTACAACTTCTTCAACGTCTTCATCCGGATCGGCAGGAAATGCATCTCCTTCAGCCGCATCGCCAGCAACTGCAGCGGCTTGAGCCGCATCGCCAGCAACTGTAGCAGCTTGAGCCGCATCGCCAGCAACTGCAGCGCCTTCAGCCGCATCCCCTGCAAGTGGATCCTCGATGTTCGGGGCAAGTATTAGACGCGGGCCTTCATCTGTGTCTGCGTACGGAAGAAGATAAGCCACAATACAACAATGCAGTAAGCAGGTAGAACTACCTATAAATTCAGATAGGAAGAGGGCATAACTCACCCCAAGTATGTGGTTCCCAAACCAGAACATCTCCTCGTGGTTCTGTAACCGCGTATACGCGGAACAAATCTGTCCGATCACCGAATCGATGAATTGCACAGGCGTCGACATACCTGCGAGGTGCAAGGTGGTAATTTTTGAGGATGACCCAGCCGTTGTCTTGGTGACTGTCTACATAGGCGATCAGTTTGTCAATGATCACGATTGCTTCATAATGCCACTGATCACTGCATTTTTCCTTGTAAGGGGTCTTGGTAATCTGTATCTTCAGAAGCTGTAACTCACACTGCTTGTACGAAAACATGCATGTTCGAAACAAGGGGAAAACTCCAATATGAGCCAGTAATGGGAGAGGCAGAGTCACTTCTCTGTACATGTGGCGGATCTTCAGGAGGCCATTATTCATGAGTAATGCCATCCAGTCACCGTGACTTCCTACCCAATGCCCTCTTCCATCGGAGTCATTGCAATGCACGTGTGCTTTAAGCGTCTTCTTGCAATTGAATTTGTTTGGAAACTTTGTAAAAATTAAGGTGTTCCACAGAAGGAAAAGTTTGCTTGATTAGATGGAAAACTATATAGGTAAACCGTTACAAAAAGAGCAGTCGTGGGCAGAGTAACAGTTGTACAACATTATTCCAATTTTTGGTATTTAAAAAGTCATTGCATGGTATTCGACAGAATGCTCACTGGATTGCAAGAACATTGTTTGGTAAAAAAATGCCAAAAAATGATGTGCCTACTAGATGTTCGACAGAAGGATAACTATGCTTGAATATATCATAAACACATACAAGATGGAAAACTAAGTCCGTAAACCGAAACCCTAAAAGGCGTCATGGGCGGAGTAACTTCATTTTTCGGAAATATTGTATCTAAAAAGTCGATGCATGCAAGGTGTTCGACAGAGAGATCGGTGGATTGCAAGAACATAAACAGACAGGAGATCAATATATATATAACAGAATACTGAATCTAGTTACTCTTACTTGTGCATCGCTATCATATGGCCACGAGGATTTGTCGGTGTGGAGCAGGCCCGGCGCATCAAGCGGTAGATTTGGGGTCCCTCGAATGGCACGACGCATGCCAACCATGCCGACAGCAAGGCGAGCAGCGCTTAAGATGTCGACCCGCTCGACTATGTTCTCAACCGATGGGTAGTGGAGATTACCCCACCCCATGGATTCGTGGTAACGATCAGCAATGGGCTCTTTTGGAGTCGAACGCTGACGCTTCCCCCCGGGGGTTCGTTCCACCCAGACCCAGACATGACCTGTGCCAGCAAATGCGGGCGGCGGCGACGTGATGGAAAGAGAAGCGGCAATGTGATGGAATGGAAACGAGAGGGCGCAGTGGTGTTGTGAAGAAGATGGGGAATGAGGCGATGAACTGCCTTGTACAGGGTAATAAGTGGAAGTTGGCGTTGGGAAGGGGAGGGGGGTGGCGGCGGTTCACTGTACAAGGAGTGGAAATGATATTTTATCTCCGGCGTGGGCCCTCATTGCAGGAGGCTTCCTGCCCGCCAGTGCAACCCCATACAAGGCATGCGCACGCAGTTCAAAAATTAGTTTGATGTCCATCTCTATCCAACAAATTATGCCATGAAATTTGTATTTTAAAGTTTCAAAAAAATTCGAAACAAAATTCTTGTGATAGGCATTGTTGAATGCTATAAACCGGTACAAATCTCAATATGAAATACTTTATATTCTATTCTACACAAAAAAAGACAAAATCTGACATATTATATAGTGAATAGTACACGATTGAACACTATATAATTTTATTAGATTTTACCATTTTTATGTATCCTAGAATATAAAGAATTTCATATTAAAATTAGTACCGGTTTGTAGCATTCAACATTGCCTATCACAAAAAAAGACAAATTCCTAAGAAAAAGATGTACTTTCTTACTACTATTTTAATACTATTTACATTCACAAATTTATCTTCTTATATCTTCCAAAATACAACATATCTTTCTATGTATTTAACGCCAATTTTTTTGAATACATAGAAGTTTGAGAATTTGAACTTTTAAAAATTCTGAAAGTGTATGGAGCATCGGTGCCCATTTGCACCAAATCCCTTGTCGAATCCAATGATACAGCTTTTATGAACTTTTCAAAATTCTAAAAGTGTTGGGAGTATATTATTTTATAAGGTGCACACGACGGGCGCGTGCGGATTCTCTGACTTGCGAAGCGTGACTTGAGAGTCATTGACAGATGGGTCCCCCATGTGATGGGGCCCGCGTGCAGTGAGGACAAGTCAGAGATAAGTTAGAGTGGGCAAGTCAGGGCCTCGCTCTGGACATCAACGACACTCATGCGGCATGTCTGGGCATCTCCGGCAGGGCGCGCGCAGAGGAGCTCTGGACATCAACGGAAGGCATGGCCACGCTCTGGGCATCTCCGGCCCCTTATACAGATACAGTTCAGTACATAGGGAAAACACACTTACTAAATCATATATAAGGATGGTCCTCGGACACTTACATATATAGGTGGAACGAACAGTACATGAATCTAGTATGGCATTATGAGGTTCTCCCTCAATGGTGCCCGGTTTGGAGGGGAAGGAAGCATGCATCTTCTCATGATACTAATTCTACAATACACGTCGTAGCATACATACGCATCCTTTGCTGCATAGTGGATCTGCTTCGGCTAAAGTTCCCAAAGATGCCAGGTGTCGTGCAGATTCTTCTTGCGGAACTCCTCCTTGTAGTCTTTGAAGGTGCGGTCGATGATTAGAGACGCCATCTTGGCCGCGCCGGTCCGGGATTGGCCCAGGACGTTGAAGTGATCTTGTAAGTCCACGTGGTTTGGTATGCGGGCGCCTAGGGCTTCAAGCTTGCTGGTGTCTTGGCGCTTGTCCATAGATGCGAAGGAAATGTCGGGGCGGTTGAGGAACTGTATGAGCTGAGGACAGTTCCTTGTTGCCACGGATTTGTGCCAGAGTAGGCAGTGATCGCGCATGCACAATTGCAGGAGGGCAGCGCGGGCAGGCTTGGTGATGGTGTACTCGAGGTCGAGGCCGACGGTGGGCTGTTGGTCCTGCTCGTTGAGCCAACGCTCAAACATGGCGATGAACTTGGCCACCTCTCTCGGGTTGGTTGAGTGCATCACCGTGAGGACGGTGTCACCATGAGCAGGGACCTTGTGGTAGTCGGTGAAGACATTGCCGTAGATCTCCATGACGGCCGCGGCGCAAGGAGTGGGAGTGGAGGGGGGAGGGGTTATCTCTGGAGAAGAGGAAGTTGGGGATCCAATTGTTTTCTAGGCCACGAGATCGTGGGATAAATAGTGCGCGATGGGTCGCTGGCACGCCGCGTAAGTAAATGCAGTCTAGCGCTTTGGAAGTTGAACCCCCCACGCGAGCCCCCGTCGCTTCGTTTATGAGAGAAGAGGAAGTTGGGGATCCAATTGTTTTGCAGGCACGCCGCGGTAAATGCCAGTCTAGCGCTTTGGAAATTGAACCAGTCGCTTCGTTTCATTTCTGAGAGAGCGCCAGACCAACGTGTCACCGCGGGCCCCGATACTCTGGCCCACTTGTAAGTGAGAGGCTGCTATCGTGGGTAAGGATGTACGTACATTTACCGCCAGGCAGCAATTAAAGAGTCTCATTGTTGGGTTCCCTCGTTGTTTGACTACAGGCAGCAGAGCGACAGCCTGAAAAAGGAGATAGCGTGCAAGGGGGAATAAATCCGCTCTCGTCTGATACGCGGAAGGAATAGAGAACAAAATCTTACCATTGAAATGCTTCTCATCGAGGTCACCTGCTCCATGAGCCAAACGAGTGAGACAAACTAGTCCAGGTTTAGCATCTGAAGCGTGTGGGGACCCACTTGTCTGGGTAAGGTTTGGTCCGACGTGTGTCTAGGGCCCCACTTGTCAATAGTGTTCCGAGCCTTCGTGGGGCCACATGTCATTAGGGTTAGGATTCGTGGCCAGTGGAAAAACCCAAGCAACTGACGCGTGGTAGCAAGTTGTGCGTAGCAGCGGGATGAGAATTGACAGGGCAGCGAGATTTGACAGGGCAAGTAAATTGACGAGACACACCGCAGTCTGACAAGGCGTGCTCAAGAGATCTCAGTAGCATCATCATCGCTCACTCTACTCTGGGGACTAGTTCAGTAGATGGAGGAGTTCCCTTCCATGGGTAAACAAATGAATAAATGAAGGAAATTGCATAAACCACCAACTATTGCTGTCATCGTTGCATAAACTACTCACTTTACTTATTGTTTGCACAAACCACTAACTATTCGTCTAATAGCTTGCAACTAGGTCTAAATCACAACTTAAGCGGATCAACAACATATCTAACGCTAGGGGCCCACTAGTCAGTGCTGATGTGGCATTGCATGTACACATGACATCATTTAGCATGTCTCGATTTTTATGAAAAATTGAAAATTTCACACATTTTGACTGAATCTCACAGAAATTAATGAAACTTTCAAAGAGCTAGTCCAAACTATTTCAAATGTTTTCAGATTAGTTAGTTCATATTGCATCCAATTCCTGAATTTTTTCTAAGTTCAAAATTTCACCAACTTCTGCTAAATATCACATAAAGCGACAAAATTATCAAAACGCTAGCGCAAATTGCATCGAGCAAATAGCAGATAGCAAATAGTAAATAGTTCTAGCAAATAGTTTCGTGCTAATTGCATCGAGCAAATAGCAGATAACAAATAGTTCTAGCAAATAGTAATCTCGTGATACCTCTACTGATGATCAGTTCGTCTCAACATCTAACTCCTCATCTAACTCAGCATCATTTGGCGATTCTTCGAACAATGGCTCCTCGATGATTGCCTTGATCCTTTTCACCTTGTCATTTTGGGCGTTCCATCCCGCTCTGTTCAACATCCGTACAACATCATGTGCGCGCGTTAGCACCCGCTGCAACTTCCTTTTTTTCTCCAATTCATCCACATTTTTCTTCAGCATTTCCAAATTGTCCTTCAGCTGACCAGCTTCTTCCATCAGCACAGCCTTCTCGGCGCATAGAGCGGAATTCTTCTTCTCTAGCTCAGCTAGTTTAATTTTGTCAGCACTTCTTGCAGTATTGCTAGAATGGTACAATCCCCATAGTCGTGATAGTGCATTCTTTAATATGTCTGGCCACTCTTGATCTACCCAAGAAACAAACCCACAGTTGTTCTCTTCCTATAGAAAAAGAAATGAAAAATGCTCATGCCATTACGTAACATAAGATAGGACTCAATGCGGCGGGCATGGTGTTTTGGCTCATAGGAGCAAATGCACCTATTATGAAAATACATTTTAAATGTATTTCAAAAAAATTAAAAAAATAGAACAAAAAATTCTAGGTATGCATATGAACATTCTATGTCCATGCATCAAAGTTTTGGTGAGAAAGGACATTTTATGTGGCCTGTGTAAAAATGACAAAAAATAGTTACGTAAATAGCAATTTTGTAGCATAAAAATTTGTCTTTTTTACACAGGTCATAAAAATTATCTTTTCCTTACAAAACTTGGTGAGTGAACATAAAATGTCTAGATGCACGCTAAGAATTTTTGTTCAGAATTTTTAAACATTTTTAAAAATGATTTTAGACCAGCGGGTGCATATGCTCCTATGAGCCAAAGTGGATTGTGTGCAGCAATTTAGTCATACGCATTAATTATTTAATTACTTGCAGCAAGTTAGTCATGTGCATCCAATTGCTTTTTACTATACCAAATAATAAACTGAAGAATCGAAGGGAAAATTGTAGCTTTCACCCTGCCCCTACGTAACACAAGATAGTAATCAGTGAAGCAAGTAATTTATACACAAATACACATGAAAGATAGTACAAAGTGGATAGATAGTAATCTGTGAAGCAAGTAATTCGTAAGTAACCTACACACGAGTAGTAATAGAAGATGACAAAGATCGTACGAAGGGTAACTATAATATTATGTATAACTGAAAGAAACAATGGAATTACATGCCCACAAAATTGCAGTTAGAAGTTTGAAGATAAAATTTCAAGCACATAATCTTATCTGAACAAGGCAATAGATCAACTTAAACAAGGCAATATTATCTCCAACTTAACTAAACTTTGACGCTTTTCCACTGCTAACGTGCACATAGAAGGACTCACATTCTGCAGTGAGCACTTGTAGAATTTTCGCCCAGTATCAGTCCGCTCGAAGGCGACGCACTTGAGCGGCTCAAGTTTGTGGACGCGGCAAAGTTCTTCACAGGTCGACGCTAAACCGCGAAATATGGGGTCTTCGCAGGTTCGCGGGGCATGATCCGCTTCCCTGGGGTCCTACACGTCCACGAGTTCCAGAGAAAATCAACGTTAACTTACGCAAAGCGACCGAATCGGAAAGAAAATGGCCATTCACAGATCCGAAACCAAACACATAGCTTGAGGCAGTGCAGCTTACCCCGAGGGTCATGGCGACCACGGTGGTGGCTCGTACGAACGTCGGCGAGGGTGGCAGCAGCGGACCAGGAAGAGGGGTAGATCGAGATCCTCCTCAGTGGGGGTGGGGGCTGAGAAAGAGGGGAGAAGAGGACAGGGAAGGGAAGCGACTACAGTCAATGATACTTGTGCATTTTCCATTGTCTATAAGGGCATCCTGACAGCATCATGTGCATCTGTCACTAGCTTGGATGTGCACTGTTCGGCCTTCTGCCATATAATGAATATTTTTTGCCCTAAATCCATTTAAATCCAATTTTGCACTGGGGCTACAATTAGAGAGTGCTTACCTCGCTAAGCCAGGGAAATGTGGGCATCGGGTTCTGGATCGCCGCCACCATTTTTTGGGAGAGAGGCACACCCTGCAAAACCATCATGGCTCCGCCGGCTCTGGAACATTTTATTCCACGGTAATGAGTTATAGAGGAGGAAGAAGAAGAAGAACAAAAAGATGATGACGAAGAAGAAGAATTCGTCCCAGTACCCGGATGAGCCCTCGCCTGATTGAAGTTTGGGATTTCTATTTTCGTGCCCTCAGGTCCTTAGTTGTACCCAGTTTTCCCCAGCTCCTTAGTTTTTCCTCAGTTTTCCCCAAGCCCTTGTCTGAAACCCTCAGAAGGAGCTCGGGCGGGAGGATTCCCGTTTAGTCGACCGTTCCGTGCTGACATGTGGGGCCGCGTCGTATGGGGCCGCGTCGCGTGGGGCTGGTAGAAAGGGACCGCGTGGGACAGGACGTGACCGCGTCGCGTGGGGCTGGTAGAAAGGAACCACATGGGACAGGACGAGACCGCGTTTGGTTGTACGTGAGAGCTCGGTTCTGTCTCTCTCGGCCCAAATTGGCATTTTTAGAGCGCCTTTTTCCCCTCTCTCTCTGTAACAGTTCTCTCTCTTTTCACCAAATTAGTATCAAATCTAGAGAAGCTTCTATTTCTGTCTTTCTTCAATGATTGTTGCCTTTTCGCCCTCATTTTTTGCCCAATATGGTAACAAATCTAGTAGCAAATCTAAAAGCTAGTATAGGATAAATTCACAACAGCATAATAAATCCAGAAAACTAAGTATAATACATAAACTGCATACAACAGCCAAAAGCAGCCAATAACGATGTTAATGTTCACGACAAACTAAGCTGAAAATAATACAAGACACAATGTATGGACAACATGAAGATTAGGATACCCCAGGATAAATAAATATGTTCTTCATTCATCATATATTTCGTCGTCGCTACATTCCATGAGATGAAGGAAATATTCATTGAACTCCTTCCGTCTGCAGTGTGCAGCCAATACATCCTCCAAACGGTATGGCCTTTATTCATTTCTCAGACTGTAGTATCCTAATCTATCCACACGTCGTGGCCACTCATCCCAGACCTTTCTATCATCAAAGTACTCTCTGATATAACCCAAATCCACGTAGTAGATGCAGCCAGGTCGAAGTGTCGGGTGCACTCTGGTGTCGACGGAGATACACCGGATATAATTGACAAAGAAGGCACGACTGCCAATGTTACTGACGGCATGGAGAGAGCGGCTCTCAGTGTCCACAGGGTACACCAATGGTTGACCTTCCTCCAAATGCTTGTTGTCACTGCTGCCGCCCAACAACACAAGCAGCAGATCACCATCCGACTTCACAAGGTAGAACTTGGAATCATTTCCAAGTTCTGGAAATGAAAATAGTGTCTCCATGTTGACAGTGCTCGCGCGCTGCTCCAACTGGACATTGTTGGTGCACACTAATTTTCCGAACTCAAAATTGTTCACATCTATTGCATACAATTCACCATTGAACGGGGTAATGCAACGCAGAGAATGGTGCTCGATCAAAAATCTTCCTTCTCCCCAATCTTCATCTATACCCTTAGTTGGAGTGATCTCATCGACCCAAGCAATTTCCATGGGGTAACTTGTGGAAACGAAGACCATAGTCAGGGACTTCATTACAGCGTCTGACTCCACAATAACAGATGGCATCTGCGCCTCAAACATAGTGTTCAATGTCTTTGTGAGTGGGTTCAGAAGCCGTATCTTGGGCGGCTGGTTCTTCTGGGCAAGCACGATGACACCACGGCAAAAGCCGATGAAGTAGTATCTAAAATATATTGATGAAGATAACATTTAGCACTAAGATGTTTACGATTGAAAATAAAAATAGATTAACTCTATAGATATGGAGGAATTTGAACCTTGCATGAACTTCCGTTAGATCGATGGTGACGTAGCGGGATGTGCGGAGGTGGAGGAAGGAGAACTCAGCGGCGCATGGAAGGGCGTGTTCTACCATGACCCATTCGTGCAGGTGCACGTCGAGCTCAGGTAAATCTGAGCGCCAATTTCTACAAACTTACCTCAAAGCAGAGTAGGTGTCCACGTACTCCTCGTTCGCCAGTAAGCAGTCGCCGATCTTGTGAAGTGGTCCGTCACCCTTAAGAGAGGCCCAGTTCACGGAGGCGCCGCGCTTCGATGCGCCGCCCTCGGAGGCGACAGGCTCGGCGGCGACGACCTCGGATGCGACAGGCTCGGCGGCGACGGGCTCGGATGTGATGGGCTCGGAGGCGATGGCTCGGAGGCGATGGGCTTGGAGGCGACGGGCTCGGGGGCGATGGCCGCTGGTGCATTCTTCTTCTCCATCGCCGGCAGGGGAGCGTGCGTAGGGCGGTTGGGGGTTTTTTCCTTCGATTTGGAGAAGGTGATGGGACGTGAGAGGTGTGGTTGCGTGCGTGAGTGAGAATGAGACTGTGTGCAGAGGGAGGGAGAGAGGGGCTCTGTACAGGCAAAGTGACGGTTCGTCTCAGCAGTTTCTCAAAAAAACTAGACATTTGGTCTCAACACGCGTCCGTGGTACTTCACGTCTGCACCGTTACATGTACTCAGTTCTACCCTCGAGTCTTACACTGGAAAAATATCTGTACTCAGTTTTCCCCTCGAGTACTAATACTGGCTAGTGCAATATACTCAGTTTTACCCTCAAGTGGTTGGTCAACAGAGAGTCAACAAATGGGATTAAGCTATCTAATTGAGTCATTTCATGCGCAAAAAAATTCAATAAAATAAAATCATAGTGCCTCCTACTCATGGAGTCTTGTTACGCGACCTGCCACGTAGGAAATCATAACAATCATATATAAATCAAGTTTTAATACAAATGGCCACTTCTCAAATCACTAGTAGATATGAAGGTTCATGGCTTTCCACTCAAACCCCTTCTCAAAACATCTATACCCAAAACATAGTTTGTCTGAATGAGGCCATAATTTTCACACTCATGTATATTTGAATTACCAATACTTTGAGGTAGGCCAACCTGGGTTTCATTGTACAAAACATGTGTTTTTCTTTTTCTAAATCTCTTATTTGAATTCCTTAGCCTATTTACTATTTACTTGCCCTTGGATCCTTGATACTACTCAGTTTTACCCTCTCCCTTCTCACAGAAGCCCAAACTTGGCCTGATTGGTCGAGCTGTTGTCACACGGATCGTTCCCACCTACCGTCGATCCTATGATCCAACAGGCAGGATAACTCCTCTTTCTCTCTCATCATGGCCACCCTCTCTCTATCTATCGGTGGCAAACTACTACCCCTCTATGTATGCTAAATAACGAGTTTGCCACCGGATTCAACAAGTTTGGTAATCACGAATTTCTTGTAGGCATTACTTTTCACGGTAAAATGATAAACTATGACGAATTTCCATTTCTTTTAGGCATTACTTTTCACGGTAAAATGATAAACTATCACGAATTTCCATTTCTTATAGGCATTACTTTTCACGGTAAAATGATAAACTATCACGAATTTCCATTTCTTTTAGGCATTACTTTTCACGGTAAAATGATAAACTATCACGAATTTCTATTTCTTGTAGGCATTACTTTTCACGGTAAAGTGATAAACTATCACGAATTTCCATTTCTTGTAGGCATTACTTTTCACGGTAAAATGATAAACTATCACGAATTTCCATTTCTTTTAGGCATTACTTTTCACGGTAAAATGATAAACTATCACGAATTTCCATTTCTTTTAGGCATTACTTTTTTGTTGAGATATAAACCCCCACAACGGTCATCTCCTCCTTAATTTATTGTGTAAACCCCACAACGGTCATCTCTACCTTAATTTATGGTGTAAACCCCACAACGGTCATCTCTCCCTTATAAACCCCCACAACGGCCATCCCTCATGTCAATAGGTTCTGTCTCTCTCTTCTTCATTCACATACACTTGATCCATTGCCATGGCTTCCATGTCTCGAACGCCGAGGGGAAGGGGAAGGGGAAGGGGAAGGGGAAGGGGAAGGGGAAGGGGAAGGGGAAGGGGAAGGGGAAGGGGAAGGGAAGAGGAAGGGGAAGGGGAAGGGGAAGGGGAAGGGGAAGGGGAAGGGGCGGCCGGGGTGGTGGATCATCATCATTGCCACCACCACCGTCAACACTACCATCGATCATAGAGGAGTTCTTCATCGTCATCTATGAAGACCCTTTGGCCAAGAAGGTATGTACGCATTCCCACATATATGATGCATGTGATTAATTATGTGCATGTTCTAAAAAACCTTTAATTTCAAACAATCGGCGCTCGATCTCTTTGCAGGCACTCCCAAAAAAGTTTGCGGACTATCTTGATGGCCAGGAGCCCGCTAAGGTGTATCTGCGAGCAGCTGACTGCGGTCCTCGTCTCTGGACCATGGAGGTCCTATTTGATGGACAAGGCCGGATGTACCTCGACAAGGGCTGGGAGAATTTCACCATCGCGCACGGTGTGGATTTCGGCTGCTTCCTACACTTCAAATATGAAGGCGATGCTGTGCTCACAGTGAAGGTGTTCGACGGAACAATGTGCAGGAAGTACTACTACACGGACGACGAAGATACTGACGATGAAAGCGACAACGACGTGAAGCCATGCATCCATCCCCTTTAGAGATCTAGCTATTCCCTTTTCTAGCTATTATGCATGTAAAAATAATATCGCAATTTCCACCATGATTCGAGCACCACAGCCTCCAAACGACGCCGATGCCGATATCGGCATGGTCAGAACGGTTATGCTCGCCGCCACTGCTAGGTCACCGTCGGGATGCACTCTCAATCCCGTCCCCTCATTCAATCACTGACACACCAGAGATACCGCCGAGGCCAATGACGAACGTACATGCTGATGCCAATGCCGAACATGCACGCCGCTATGGGCACGGTCATACCGCCCCGCTATGCTGGATGCCACAGACCACCGTGAGGTCTTTCCCTTCGCCACCACACTCCCCTAGCACCCATCTATACACGCCAGAAAAGAGAGACACTAGTTTTCTCTACATTGCTCGCGTTCGTGTCCGACACCGTCAGTCAAAGTGTTGAGGTCGTCGTTGATGTCCTCGACCATTTCTTCTCTTCTTTGCATGGTTAAACGCGTCTAGTTCATATCTATCTAATGCGTCTGGTCTCGCCTCATGCAGTTCTTTGTGGATGTCGATCTCATCTCGGCACCCCGCAGGCCTCCTCCTCCATGCCATCGCTGTAGAGCTCCGTTTAAAAATCTAGTCCTACCCGTGTATTGCCCCTTGTATCAGCGTCATGGCCCCACTTGTCATTCGATATACCGAAG
This sequence comes from Dactylis glomerata, assembly GCA_007115705.1. Lineage (NCBI taxonomy): Eukaryota > Viridiplantae > Streptophyta > Magnoliopsida > Poales > Poaceae > Dactylis > Dactylis glomerata. Next base: position 2,218,728 of record QXEO01000464.1, on the reverse strand, counting down.
CCCCACTCGTCCGCGTTTTGGTCAGGGATACGGCGATGCTTACGGTCAAACAAAGATGGATGGTCTGACGTGTCTTTGCGGGCTCTATGTGGCCCCACTAGTCAGCAGATAACGGTCAAAGTTGTTGACCCATCGGGCAACCGGCCGTTCCAGCACTTGTGAGGGTTTCAGACAAGGGCTTGGACAAAACTGAGGAAAAACTAAGGAGCTGTGGAAAACTGAGTACAACTAAGGACCCGAGGGCACGAAAATAGAAATCCCTTGAAGTTTTCCCTTCTCCATCAGGGAGAGCAAAGATTGAGCCTCTATGTGAGGGCTTTCTCTAATGGATGGAGCAAGTTCCTTCCGGCGGCGAGCTCTCTCCATTCTCTCCGCTTCCTGAGTCGTCAGGAGGCGGTTTCTCTTTGGAGGCATGGCTAGACAGAGCGGATGGCCGGGCAGGAGGAAGGAGAAGGAAGTAGGTGAATGAATAATATGGCAAGATAGTCAAACAGCCCAGCCCGTGGTCCAACCACTGCTCTCTGTCTTCTAGCCTTCTCATGCTAGCTATATCCTCCATAACTGAAAAAATAGATCCCCCGCCCAGCACGTGGGTGGATACGTGGCGCCAATTAACTGATGCTCACTTCCATGTCCCATCGTGCCAGTGCCAGGGTCCTGGCTAGACCCTTCGACGAGAAGGAACCGATCCGCATACACGAGAAGGCATGCCAGGACACGCCGGAAGATAAAATGCATTATATTTTATATATTAACTAAAAATGGAAGGGTCAAATCTTAGGCAAGATAAATTGCATTGAACAGAAAATGCTAGCTAATATGAATGCCATTTGCATTTTCTTCATAGATTACTAACTTAACCACTAGCTAAACCCAGTACATGACGTCGTCGGAGTTGTCGGAGTCAACCTCCGTTGGGGCCTTGTCCTTGCCCTCTGCTTCATCCTCCATCGTGGTTGCCTTGCCCTTCCCCCTGCCCTGGGGTTCCAATGACCTGTTCATGGCCGTCTTCATGTATCGCGCAAACTTTGCGTCGGCGGATTTTGGCTGCTCAGAGTTGATGCCGCCGTCCTCATCGTCTGATTCAAGATTGATGAACGGTACGGGTTTGAGGGCGGTCTTGAACCGGCCTACACTGCGAGGCCTGCTGGAGCCACTGCCAGACCTGCTCGAGGTCGAAGAAGTAGGAGTTGGAGTAGATGCATTGCTGCTCGGTTCAAGCCACCATGGCCATCTGACGCGGCGGCGGCTTGACCTGCCGCGCTGTGCACGACTGGGCGTGGAGTTCCCGCTGTGGTAGTACGTACCGCCGCCGTGGCTGAGGCCTGGGGTGGCGTGGCTGAGGCCTGGGGTGGAGCTTCCGCGTCGTCGCGGGAGGTGTTGTAGCGGCCGGTGCGAGGCATCTGAACTACGGGGAGGGCTCGCTCGTGTGAAGAACAGGAGGCGGAGGCTAGTGATCGTGGTGTCTGCCCAGAGGGAAACAGATCTTTTTGATAGGGTAGCTCTCCATGGAAGCACATGGCCCCAGCGACTGTGCATTGCTTCCACGCTTGTAAACATTTTCTTTGTGTCCATGATGGCAATTTCATTGGTGGCATAGTTGCATTGCACGATCCCACCTGTCATACTCAAACGGTCATATTCTGGGGGGCGTGCTGGTATAACTGCCGGATGCAAGAGCGTCGTCACTCCGATTCTTCCTTCTTCCCCTCTCCCCCTTGCACCTATGATTCTTTTCCGGCTAGCTCACATCTGCTGTTCTAGTTCCCCACCAAGTTCCTCTGCTGTGCTCTCCCTTGGGTGCAAGGCAATAGTTCGCAGCTACTGCGGTTCTTTGCGGGCGGAATCAGGGTCGGCTCACCGATGCCCCCCTATCCCGTACCGGAGTAAGCCCTACGACTATTCGCCGGACAAAATCTGTGACTGTGGAGTAAAGATGCCGAGATGGATTGCGTGCATGGATGAAAATGCTAGGAGAAGATTCTACAACTGCGGCATCCGCGCGGTATTATTGTAAACTAATCAAGTTTGTTTAGCAGTTTAGTTATTTGAATTCTCACATCTTTCCTCTTCCTTTACTATGTTTTTGGCAGGAAGGCAAGGGCCGAGGCTGTGAGAAGTATGAGTGGATGGACGACCCGCTGCCAGTTTTCCAGAGAGAGCTTGTTCGTGATCTTCGTGATGATGTATGCGAGAAGATGGAGGAGAACCGTGCGCTGCTTGATGAAAACAAGGAGCTTCTGGACCAACTTCGGAAGCTCGAGCAGAGTGGTGGTGTGCATGCTCAGTTGCAGAAGCAAGCAGCTGAAATAGAGAAGAGCAAGGTTAGGGCAGATGGTGGAAACAATCTGCTTTTCATATGGATATGTTCCATGGCATTTGCAGTTTATGTTGGCATTATGATGTCTAGCACCTGAAAAGCAGAACTGTAAGGACCCAAATATTGTGTAATGTGAAATGTTATCCTGTGCCATTTATTCTGCCTTTTCTAACTATCCCTCTGAACATTATCACCGAATAAGAACATATGCATAATGTCAAACAAGGCTTATTAAAACTGAGTACATAGTTTATAAATTACAAATTCCATAACAAATACAGTTCTGACAAAATTTTGGGCAGTTTCAGGGCCCCTGTTTTACACTGCACACACACACACACATGTTCCAGAAAAATAGTTTTCACAATTTTGCTGTATTATAGAGACGGAGCACTCAAAAAAAAGACTGAATTAGTCTTACTCCCACCTAGCTGTCTTCTTCCTCTTTGGGGACAGTTTTCTCGCCTTCTTGTATGTTGGATCAGAAGGTTCTAGAATATCCGGCCAATCTGAATCAGATCCCGTGTCATCATCACTCCACTCAACTTCCTCGTGAAGCACATACACAGCATCAGCAGCCTTGCACCTTGTCTTGCGCTTCCTGACAAATGTTAGAAAGCAGGTAAGCCCCAGGTAAGCATAGATATTACCTAATTATAAATAAAGATCATACACGCAAACACTTCATACCTAGGCTTTGGTCCATTCAAAGGACACCCCGCTTCTCTATGACCAATACATTTGCATTGCTTACATCTGTTTTTGCCTTTCTTGCTACCACTAAAAGGCATGCCCTGCTTCTCCATGAAATTCTTGAACCTACTCATCTTAGGTCTTCCTTTGCCTCTTTTAACATTTGGCTGACACAGCTTGAAAGGTAGTTGAACCACGGGCCACTGTGACTGGTCTGTGCAAGGAGGGAAGGCACCAGCGTAGGTAGCTTGAATTTTAGCCAAAGAGAAGTACTCACTCACATATTGATCAAGGTGTGGCAGAGTTCTTTTGTGAACCAAGAAGATTAACGCGTGTGGGCATGGCTTCCCAGTATGCTGCCACTCTAAGCAGCTGCATTCTCTACTGTCAATCTTCACAACATGCCTCAGGCCATTCCGGCTCAAATCTCTCACCTCACAGCTGTGGTCGTTAGACTCTCCAACTCTAAGGTAACCAAGACCTCGACTTCTCTGGTTTATTTGCTGAATAACAGCGGGTAGAATGTGCCCTCTTTGTCTGTCCCCAATATCTCTTCTTACTTTTATCAGCCTCATCAACATACCTCGTATGGTGTCCATCAACATATGAACTGGAAGGTCTTTTGAGTCTTTGACCCAGTTATTTATGGTTTCAGCAAGGTTGTTGTTTATGTAATCACACTTTATTGCAGGATTAAAAGCACTCCTCATCCATAAAAGGCTATGATGTCTTTCTAAGTATACGGCAAAATCAGAGTTCTCAGTGTAGGCCCTAGCAGCAGTCCACATGTAGCAATATACAGTGCCTGAGTAGTGCCTGTACAGGTTCAGCATCAAATGAGCATGGCATTCTCTTTGTTCAGCATGTGGAAATACTGTCCGAACTGCATTTGCCAATCCTTTGCATGCATCAGTGCTTATGGCCAATGGTGAAACATCACCTATTGATCTATGCAGTTGCCTCATAAACCACTCCCATTTCTCCTCTGTTTCCGACTGAAATAGGCCGAATGCCACCGGGAACATCCAGTTGTGCCCATCTAGTGCTGTCGCTGATACTAGACAACCATTCCATCTGCTAGTGAGGACAGTGGAGTCTATACTCAAATATGGCCTACAACCCTCCTTGAATCCTTGAAAACAGGGCTCAAGGGCCATAAAAAGGGTTAAAATATATGTTTCCCTCCTCCTCTTTCGTGTCAATCTCGACAACACTACCTTGAGACCTAGATTGTATTTCAGCCTTGAAGCTGTACAACAGCCTGAAACTATTATCCCAGTCCCCGTATAGTATTTTCAAAGCTCTTTCTTTACCTTTCTAAACTATGTGATACGATAGCTCGACGTTGTAATCAGCCATAAGCTTTACCTGAATCGCCTTGGCAGTCTCATTTGGCGTTTTCTTAAGAATGGCCAAAGCATGCTTCTCAACCCATTCTTGAGTTGCACAAGAAGATCTTAGTTTGCAGCCTGTTGGACACCTGTGTGCAGGTCCCATCTTGTTCACCTGCATCGGAACATTCATTTTATACATTAGTTGCTTCATAATAATTCCTAAACTTGCTACACATATAAAAACCAGAACCCGTCAGTTAGAAATAGATATTTGTGTGACAAAAGCTTCTCAGTACCCTAACTGTTTCTCCACCAGGAAGTATCCTAACGGAGATCTTCCATGGGCATTGATCCTTCACCCTCTCCCCATTGTAGTAGTCTAATCTGCACCTCGCCTCGTACCGTTTTCTTGTGTTTCTAGTTCTGAAGACGTCGAACTCTCCGATGATAGAATATTGCGCAAATGCTTTCCTGAATTCTACCATGTTGGCAAAGTATGTGCCCACCATAATTACAGGTACCACTGGATCATATGTTATCGCTAACTCGCTAGTGACATCATCATCTAGCGGGATGGCAGCTTCCTCCATTAGTGATTCATCGATTACATCATCACCTGTTTCTTGTTCCACCACCTCTATTTCACTGTCCTCATCTTCCTCTATGTCCGAAACGGGAGGACCTTCATTTTCTTCCTCTACATCATCATCACTAGGTTCACTAGCGATGCCAAGTACATCACACATTGTTTTCTCTGCCATGGGTTCGTCGACGCCATCACCTCCCATGGGTTTGACATTGACAGTCTGCCAATCTACTTGCTGTGCTGAGAAATTTTCTCCCACATCTGTCTGTACTAGTGATGGTGGTTCTGCCCTTTGTTCCATAAAATCTTCATCCAATTGGCATTTCCATTGACAAGTATCATCGTTATCTGAGTCTGCTAACGTCCAGTCCTTCTTGGGGGTGGACTCCTTGTTAGTGTTTCCGGTGGGGGTGGACTCCTTGTTGGTATACTTCTTGGGGGTGATCTTCTTTGTGTTTGACTTCTTGGGGGTGTTCTACTCGGTGGTCTTCTTTGTGGTTGACTTCTTGGGGGTGTTCTCCTCGGTGGTCTTCTTTGTGGTTGACTTCTTGGGGGTCTTATCCTCGGTGGTCTTCTTTGTGGTTGACTTCTTGGGGGTGGTTTCCTCGGTGGTCTTCTTTGTGGTAGACTTCTTTGGGGTGTTCTCCTCGGTGGTCTTCTTTGTGGTAGACATCTTGGGGGTCTTATCCTCGGTGGTCTTCTTTGTGGTAGACATCTTGGGGGTCTTAACCTCGGTGGTCTTCTTTGTGGTTGACTTATTGGGGGTGGTTTCCTCGGTGGTCTTCTTTGTGGTTGACTTATTGGGGTGGTTTCCTCGGTGGTCTTCTTTGTGGTTAAGGGGGTGTTCTCCTCGGTGGTCTTTTTTGTGGTTGACTAGGTGTTCTTCTCGGTGGTCTTCTTTCTGGTTGACTTCTTGCGGGTATTCTCCCCCTCGGTGGTCATCGACCATTCTGCCATAGACTACGCGGAGGCGTTCTTTCTGGGACAGGTCCTCTTACATAGGAGCTTGCGGTTCCGCTTCAGACTATCTGTTAGAGTAACCTTTGTAGTATTCTTTGGACTAAAATTTCGAGTACCAACCTTACTAGGGCTGATCCAATCCCTCAGGGAACTAGGAATGTTCCCGTTACCTTCAGTTAAACCATCCCCCTCTGGATCAGCACGGGTGCTTACGCTACCGAGAAACAGTATATGGTTGCCCGTTCCATATTTCTCCAATGCCACATCTAAATTAGGTTGACTGTTAACGCCAATCTCAATGAAATCACGGATCCTTCTATTAAACCACATATATTTTATTTTTTGGTGAGATCCCATCAGCAAGTTCTCACTAAACTTTCCAATCAGTTCAGCTACTTGTATCCCCTTCTGGCTATTGACGTAGACATCAACATCGTGTTTTTCAATGAGAACATCTGAGCCATCATCTAGTTCTGCAGTGTAGGGGTCGAATGTGGCCACCATTTTCAAAAGAGGAGGAGGTTCAGCAGCAGCAGGTTTTTTAGCACCAGCAGCAGCAGGTTTTTCAACACCAGCAGGAGGTTCAACAGCTGGATGATGTTTACCAGGAGCAGGTTTACCAATAGCAGTAGATTTACTGCTAGGATGTGTAGCAGCTTGAGCACCAGCAGCAGATTTTCTTTGATTACCAGCATGACGAACAATATCAGCAGGAGATTTCTTGGATGCCCGGGCAACAACACCATCTCGTGTTCCACCAATAATTTTATCATGCAAAATGTGGCCAGGAGAGTCTGCAAACCTTTTCAACTGATCTTCAATCTTTTGCATGTCCACAAGTGTAACAACCCCCCGCGGTGATACCCATTTGAATTCTGCAGTTTGTGCGGAGCCCATTGGAACAATTCCACGAACAAGTTCAGCCATCCTAGATATAGACTTGAAGCTTCTTTCTGCAGCGAGCAAGGTTACCTTACAACCCTCCACAGCTACGGAGTGCCCATTGTCAAGCATACCAACGTACTGATGAATTTGTAGAGGGACGCTGTAATCTTTGCAAATCCTACTCGACAAAAGGTTGGGGAAATAAGAAATGCTTGTTAGTGTTCGACTAACAAACATCTCTCGCTAAAATATATCTTGATTTCCTACATCCAGCTAGCAGATACCGATGAAGAATGGTAAAATACATAAGAGAAGACAAGCTCACCTCCTCCGGCTGCTCAGGGTGAGACATGATTCCTGAGTTGCGGGCCCTTCCATCCTCTGTGCTGCTCAGCTCGTCTCCCGGAGATGGCGATCTATCTCCGCGCAACGGCTCACTCGACATTCGGCATCACCGCGGGCTGTCGGGCGCGGGCATGCGAGCTTTAAGCAGCGCTATCTGTCTGTGTCGCCGCCGCCGCCGTCCTAGGGTTCAGGCAAGGTTAAGGGTGGAGGAACGAACTAGATCTTGACCGTACACCGCTACGGAGTCACCCCATTACATCGAATTGCCACGCAGATTGACACGCTGGAACTAACATGAAACGGAGAAATACTGACATGCGGGACCGCAATGGGCCTAGAACGGGAGAAGTCACGGCAATATTTGGTTTGGCCTACATTCGTTCAAAATGGGCCCTCTGAGGAATTACCTATCCAACTTTTCAAATGGCGTCTATTACAAGCAACAAAGGTACCTGTGAGCCTGTGCCAAGGAACTCGGTGACCGCAAACAAAATCACCCTCGGATCCTCTTCGGTTCCTCGACATGGCTCCAGGAGCAAGAGGTGTTAGGGCTATTTTCACGAAGCGGGCCAAAACCAGCTTCACATGATTCGTAGAGTGGAGCAGAGGAGATAGATTCCGAACACGCCCTTAGTCTCCCTTATTAGGCCCAAATGCCCAATTGATGGTGCCCTTATAGGAGCTCCCTCTTTTATTCGTTTTTCGCCCTATCCTGGCGGGAGCTCCTATACCCCGCTTAAAACGGTGAATTCTATTTGACGCCTGTTGCGCTGGTTAGCGGCGCAACACGTACCTCTAGCGCGTTAGTTGGGCTGGCCCACACCTTCTCCAGAACAATGAGCGTTCCTTTCTTCTTTTCTCTCTCATTCGACAATGAGCTCGTTCCTCTTTCCTTTTTCCCTTTAGATCTTCTTCTAATGATGATTCTGATATGTCTATACCACTATATAGTACATGAGTTTTTAAATTTGGATTTACCACCAGTTTCACAACCTTCCCGCCAATAGACCTTTGGACTAATCCAAGCCGTTGATTTGCAGCTTGAAGCAGCTATGTGCAGCTCATCAGACCAGAACACATTCGGCTACAATCGCCTGGATTCGTCACCTCTCATTCCGCGTTTGCAGACCCGCGCCGAAGCTGCTGGACACTTCCGGATAGAGTCCACCGCGCCAGACAGAGGCCACCTTCTGTCAGTGGATAGTCTGCAGTTGAGGGCCCCATCTTGCATACGCACGTCCACTCAAAATGTTATCTGCACTATCGCTTCAGCCTTCATGACCTCAAAGCAAACGGGTGCTACTTTTAAATGTGTGCATTGTACCAACTCGATAGTTATAGCATACAATCCACCGATCCATCAATAATTCAAACTGTTCAATTCCTCCTACCTGGCAAATAATTCTTTTGGCACCAATTAGAGAACATTCATTTTGAAAGAGGGAGAGAACGGAAAATGACTGCATATAAAATGCTAACAGATACTTCCTCCGTCCACAAATAAATATACTTTTAGGTTTTGTTCTTTATGTTTGACCAACTTCATTAGCAAAATAGCTATATACAAATACCAAGTTAATATTAGTAGATGTATCTTTGAGTGTAGTTTCATATTATACTAATTTCATGTAATAAATTTTGCTATAATGTTCTATAAAGTTGGTCAAATTTAACAAAAAATATTTTAATTTTTTTTACAAAACCTAGAAACACACAGATTTTGTGGATGGAGTATGTAGTAATCCATCCGCTAGAGAAAGGACTTGTCTAAAATAAAAAATTCCAACATGTAACTAATTTTGGTTGTTAATTTTAGTCTGAATACTAATTTTTTTTGAAACTGTGATAATATAAAATCTGGATTCTTTAATGGAATGTAATTAATTTAGTTATTTTTCATGACAACATTGCAATTCTACAAGGTTTCCATATATATAAAAGTTGTATCACACCTTTCAAAGACATCGATGGTCTGCTTCCGGACGTAAGGTAATATCCGGAGAGAAAAAACATGTACCGGCGTGCAAAGCACGTGTAACTACTCCATAGTTCCTTATAGTTCTGCAATTAAATTATGGTAGTTATTTTCTTCTGCCTCCCGTCTATTCCTCCCATGCTGGCGTCTGTAGGTACGTGGACTCCGCCTCCCATCTATGGCATCGTCTTCATGGTCGCCGAGCATGAACCCTAATTTGCTTGTTCGCGTCGTATTGGCTTGTAGATTTTAGTAGTCGTTTTTCTGTGTTTTGGTGTTGCCATTTTTTTCACCAGACCCCGCTACTTTAGTGTGCTTCTAATCCTCAACTGTTTCTGTAGAGAGCTGCTTAAGCATGCTTTGGATCCTCAACTGTTTCTGTATAGAGCTGGTTAAGTATGCTTCAAATTTTCAATTGTTTCCGTAGAGAGCTAGTTAAGCATGCTTCCAAGATAGGGAAAGGCTCGAAGTACCACCTCCATTAAATTTAGTGTACTGCTCGGAGAGCTTATTTTTTTGATAAAGAGCGCTTTATTACTTAATAGTTATTAAGCATATACCTGGTCTTTGCATAACTAAGATGCACACAGCCAAAAACCAAGTCTCATATCAGAATAAAAAGGCAAAATTACATATCATGGTGAGCAATTGTAATCTCGCCTAACTAGAAGCATCAATCCGTAAGTTATGCGGCCATCCATGTTGGAAAAAAGTATCCGCCGCCGTAGCTTTCAGTCGTGCACAGACTTTCATATAAAGGTCGCGATCCTCCAGACGCTGCGGAGACGACCATAAATGGAGTGTACCAATAGCCCTGTAAATAACCTGCAAGATGAAAGAGTTTTTGTCGTAGCCCGAGAAGCTTATGGTTGCTGATTGGATGGAACTGTTGTTTGTCTTCTGAATTACTAGTACTAGTAAGATTGCATATGCACGCACATCACACTAATGCAAACTGTAATCATAAACATTAATATACAGTTGTAGATATGTGGCACATAAAGATATCCAATCGAGTATGCTTTCATTGGGCATCTGTAGGATGAAAGACAGGTTTATGCACCATTCAATCAGAAGAATTCAAATAAAATTTTGTTTTAAATTAGTAGTACATACATGAAGAGAATTTGAATAATTATGTTACCTACAGTTGATTAGGAGTTGCTGATGACATTTAAACAAAGCATGGATGGGTGCAGTCGTGACGATCAGACCCTTCTCATCCACTTACTGGGCATTTCTGAAAAAGTGTACTGCATAATTTTACTTAAACTTTACTACTTTAGAAACCTTAGATATTCCCATAAATATTATAAAAATCACCACTTGGCAATAAAAAAATCTGGATTAACAGGTAACAGATATTCTATATGAGATATGCAGAAATAAGCTAATAGCAAATACATGCTATACCATTACAGTATGATGTGAACACTTTTAGTGCTATAAATTTTACTGTCGCTTGTGCAAAGAATATGTATGCTTTCGTGAAAATGATTCTCTACTGCCACAAGGTGCAAAGGCCACAAACTTTTTGAACCAAAACAAGCGTAGACAGGCAGCTCATCTGCTCATTCACACACGCAAGTAGGAATCTAAGTGATCTAACATCGATAATCCAATGGAATTTGGGCAGTACAAGTACTAACGGAAAGAAATGATATATTTTTTAGAATACTACACAAAGAAATGATTTAGAGCTTATGAAAGGAAAGGCACTGACCAATTGCATATATAACCCATCAACGTTAGGCTATAATCATCATACTGTGCAAAATATACCCATCCAAAGTAGAAGCATCCAATTTTTACCTTAATTCAGACAAAGGGTTCTGGCTATAGGTAGTACGGGCGTGGATACAGTCATCCAGGACCCAAGGTAGGAGTGCTTCAGCCAATGACACCCTCTAATAGAGTTGCTCCGTAGAACAAGAATCTATAGTAGTACCTAAATAACAACATGATTGAAACCCCCTCTTTGGGTTGCCCGTTCGCTTAGTGGGTCTTGTTGCGGCGTGGTGCTCCAATTGTCCTCTAGTCATGATTTTTGTAGGTTGGTGGTGTTGTTAGTTTGGAGGTTGCGTGTTTTAGCTGTAGTTCTTGAGTTATTTTGTTATATCAGTTTTTGTGCCCGATTTCCCGTTAATTAACTGGACAATTCTTTTCTTCTTAATAAATTGATTGACGCAAAGCTTTTGCCCCCATTAAAAAAATCTGTTTCAAAAAAATAAATAACAGCATGCATATCTAATTAAATACCTTGTGATCCTCCCTTGACTCGAGTGGCAACCGCTATGGTGTCCAGCCTCGGTGCAGGAGGAGCAAGGAAAGGGTAGCGGTTTCTGCGCGCCGTCATGTCGTCCCCACGGTAGTGGAAGCCGTCGGTACGATAATGGAGTCGGAACCGCTTGACCCTTCGTGGTTGCTCCCACCGTCACGCCGCTGCTACCATCACCCCTTTGCCATGACCCCTCGTGGTAGGCCGCTAGGAGATTGGGGTTCGATTGACTGGGGCTTAATCACGGGGAGAAAGATCAGAGATCGAGCTGGGTTGGGTCATTACCATTAGCGCAGATTACGGAAGGAATTAATTGTATATTCCTAAACTAAACATCGGGAGCGAAGGATGCCATGCGAATTGGTACCCAGCCCGGTGGAGTTCCGGCAGAACATGGTCTGCCTGTTGAATCTGGGTCGTCCCTTCGTACATGTCGTGGTTAAACTTGTCTGTGTCATTCGATTCCACTTAATCAGGCTTGATCTGTGTACAATTATTTTGGTGGAGATAGGAAAGAATAAGTTTGCTCTTTTATAAATAGTGAAGATAAGTAGTGGAGACTAGTGACCGAGATGACTGAGGATTGTTTGGCTTTCCTCTTCAGTTATTGAACTTGTAAACCTGTAATTGTTGTATTTGTCTGATAGGAAAACATGTAATGATTGAGATTTGTCCTGTTTGGCATAAGAGCTCGCATATCAATTCTTTTGCATTCTTTCGTTTAATCTCTGTTCTGAGCTGTGGTAGAACTAAAAGTATATCAGTGCTTTCAAGATTACGTAGCTGATTGCAATGGAGTACTGTTTGTGAACTCCAATGCTCACTTAGAGAGGTCCGACTCTGCATACCGAATCCTATTCACACGATAGAATAGTTTCTCAAGGTTTTGGTCCTTGGTTAAGAAAATTTTATAGTGCCAAGAGCTTAAGAAAATTTTGGTTCTTGGTTCATTCAAATTTTGTTCACTTAATTATGGTTATTGGTCTTGTTTCTCGTTCATCTAAATTTCGTTCATCTTTTAGTTGTTTTAGTCTAACATTTTGAATTTTTTGGTATATTATTTTATAAGTTTTACGGTGATTGGCATTTTTATAAACCCTCCATCCACCCTGATCTGATGGTGGTAAAATAGACGGTACCAAACTGGTGGTACCAGATGGTACCATGGTACCATCATTATGTGGGACCGGTACCAAAATAGGTACCAAAATAATGTGGGACCGGTAACTCTAATTTATTAATGAAAGTTATAGAAAATGAACGATCTTTTAAGTGGTCGAACCGCTGGATAAGCATGCACGCATCTTAAAGTCACCCAACTCACTGGTAGTCAATCATTGTCGCTATCTCTCTCCAACTCATCCTCTCACCGGCGGTCTCTGTCTCCCGACGATCCCCATGTCTGCGCGAGCTACATCACGGGAGTTGGCCGCCGGCGCTAGGATAGAAAGGAGGATGGAAATCTGGGAATATGGGGTGGCGCCGCTCCTGCCGGCCGTGGCTCGCGGCGGCGACGATCCCCGACTCCCCGCATCCACCAGGCGGCCAATGACGGGTCGGACGGCACGGCGCGCTGGGACCTCCAGTGCGGCCTTGCGGGCCACCAAACCATCAAAAAGCGAGGACCAGCAGGGTCAGACGCGTCCTCTACGCTGCAGCTATTGACGCTGCGGAGGCGGGCGCCGGCGTGACGGCGACGAGTGGGGCGGGGAGCCCATACCAAATCTGACGCCTACCCCATTCCCGATCGGAATTGATGTGCTGCTTCCGGTAACCTCCTCCGCTCTCCCGTCAATCTCCTCCTACGGCGAGGCAAGGCTTGCCGCCCTCGACCTGAACTCTTCTCCGACCGGAGCTCTGTTGAGCACGCACCCATGGAGTACCCGATATGGATTGCCTTGCCTGTTCGGAAAGCTAATGGCGCGTGTAAAAAGGAGTCGAGCCCTTCGACCGAATCTCCAATTCAATTGCTGACATTGTTGCGCCTGGAACGTCCAACCTCGCCGTTCCACCTGTGCTCTGTTTCACATTCTGCCCATTTCAGACTCGCTTGGATTCTGAAGAGACTCCGTCAACCACCTAAGGAACTCAGACTCAGCTCGCGGGTACATCGCCTTCCTGCTCAGGTTGACTGGTTGGGCGTGCCACTGCTCGGTTGTGAGCACCGACGGAGAGGGGATGGCGGCCAAGACATGCCGGAGCGCCGTGGCTGTGAGCGCGCGGGGCAGGGCGTGCACATGAAGAGTTGAAGGAGGGAGCAAACGAGCGTGCGAAACAGTTGAATCCAAAAGAAGCAGCTAGGCCTCGAGGACGAGCTAGCTGCCTTGCGTCCATGGTGGCAGTACGCACGGACCGTGGCTGATATCTCCTTAGATCAGATTGTATAAATCTCCATAGGTACACAGATGTGCGTCGCTTCGGACGCGCGGTGATAAATCAAAGCATTGTACCAGTTAAAAAAAATTATTTACAGTTTTAATCAACGGTTATAAAAAATTAGACCTAACGGTACCGGACGGTACCACGGTTCTATGCCAATCATCGTAAAAGAGCTCATATTATTTAACTCATGCAAATTGCTTCCTCACTTAATTCCCAGTTACTTTATCTGGTTTCTAGTTCATTAAAATTTTGTTAATATTTCTGTTGTCAAATTTTGGTTCATTATTTAACTTATGAAAATATAAATATTTCTAATGTTTATTTCAGTCTTTTTGTCGACAAGGTTCTAATATTTTTGTCAATTACTTTCCTTATTGATCACCCCCAATAGGAAAATATTCATTGTTAAGTATTGGTTCATCAAATAAATTTTCTACGATTGGTTAACTGATTTTCTTTTTTGGTTCATTGAAATAATTTGTGTTCACCATTAACAATTTCTTCTTTTTATGAGACCGTTCACACATGAAATTATTATTGTTCAAATTTTTTTCTATTAAGAAAATTGTTCAAATTGTAATATTGTTCATGTAAGATATTTGTTCTTATTGGGAAACTGTTCCCACATGAAATTGTTCTTATTTAAAATTTGTTCAAGTAAGAAAATTGTTTAAATTGTAATGTTGTTCATGTAAGCTATTTGTTCTTACAGGGAATTTGTACTTATTGCGAAACTGTTCACACGGGAAATTGTTCTTATTTAAAATTTCTTCAAGTAAGAAAACTTTTCAAGTAAGAAATTTGTTCAAATTGTAATGTTGTTCATGTAAGATATTTGTTCTTATCGGGTAACTATTCACACGGGAAACTGTTCTTATTTAAAATTTGTTCAACTAAGCAAATTGTTCAAATTGTAATGTTGTTCATGTAAGATATTTGTTCGTAATGTTGTTCATTTAAGATATTTGTTCTTATAGGAAATTTGTTCTTATTGGGAAACTGTTCACATGAAAAATTGTTCTTATTTAATTTGTTCAAGTAAGAAAATTGTTCAAAATGTAATGTTGTTCATGTAAGATATTTGTTCTTATAGGGAATTTGTTCTTATTGGGGAACTGTTCACACATGAAACTGTTCTTATTTAAAATTTGTTCAAGTAATTTTTAAAAATTGTAATGTTGTTCATGTAAGGTATTTGTTCTTATTGGGTAACTGTTCACACGGGAAATTGTTCTCATTTAAAATTTGTTCAAGTAAAAAAGCTGTGCAAATAAGTTATTTGCTTGATTTGTATAATTGTTCAAACTGAAATATCGCTCAAATAAGACTATTTTCAAATAGTAAATTCTAGTTTTTACCCCCTAATTTCAATTTTTTGACACTAATTACCCCATTTAGCAAGTTTTCATCCAAATTATCCCATTTAGCAAAAGTTTTGCCAATTTTTACCCCCTCTAGAATTTTGTGAGTTTTTGACGGCAGGGTCCCGTAATCAGGTACACGTCTCATGCCACGTATAAGGCTTTGCTTGACGGATTTTTCCTTGGGTTTTCTCTAAGCGAATATTCATGGTTGAAATCCCTCTGAAATTGTGCAGGAGGATCGAGGCAGTGATGTCTACGCACACGTCTGTTCTTGTAGCCGGTGTTGGGCCTCCAAGTGCAGAGGTTTGTAGAACATCAGCAAGTTTCCCTTAGGTGGATCACCCAAGGTTTATCGAACTCAGGGAGGAAGAGGTCAAAGCTATCCCTCTCAAACAACCCTGCAATTATGATACAGAAAGTCTCTTGTGTCCCCAACACACCCAATACACTTGTCAGATGTATAGGTGCACTAGTTCGGCGAAGAGATAGTGAAATACAAGTAGTTGTGATGATTATAAGTAGCAAATGTATTCTGAAATAAATATCGCTGCGAGCAAACATGTAACAAAACAGAAAGTAAACGGTGTGCAATGCTTGGAAACAAGGCCCAGGGATCATACTTTCACTAGTGGACACACTCCCAACAAATATAACATAATTGAACAAATAAATAACTTCTCTTCACTATGGTACTCTGAATTACTCTCCTATTAAATAACACTAATCATTGCATAGGGCTACGAAGCACTCCTCAAAGTTCATCAAGTACTTGACAAACACCACTCATAGAGATATCCAAATCAAATCACAACTCAAGATAGATATTATTGCAACTTAGACCAAGTACTAACACGGTGCACACACTGTCAACATTACACCATGAAAGGAGGAATAGATCACTTCAATAATATCATAGTGATAATTATTCTCATAATCCATAAGAGATCACAATCGTAGTCTAGACCAAGTACCACCATGATGCATGCACTGTCACCATTACACCATGGCAGGAGGAATAGATTACTTTAATAACACACTAGAGTACACATAATGAAGAAGAGTAAGATCTACTTATTCAACATGATACAAAGCTCACGATCACATAAAGATCACATCATGGGAGAGAGAGAGGTGAACCACATAGCTACCGGTAGAGCCCTCAGCCCCGGGGAAGAACTACTCCCTCCTCATCATAGGAGACAGCAAAGTTGATAGAGATGGTGGTGAGGTCGATGGAGGCGGCGGAGACGGCGATGGAGACCGATGGAGATGGCTCCGGGGGCACTTCCCCGTCCCGGCAGGGTGCCGGAACAAAGACTTCTGTCCCCCAAAATTTTTCTTCGATGGTGGCGGCGCTGCGGAACTGTTCTGGAAATTTCGCCGACTCTCTTAGGGTTTTCCGTCCCGAGGCTTCTTATAGGCGAAGGGGCGTCGTCAGGAGTGGCCCCAGGCCTCCTCACACCTAGGCGGCGCGGCCAGGGCCTGGGCCGCACCGTCCTGGCGTGAGGGCCCCTCGTGGTCCCACTCCTACTCCTCTTCGGTTCTCTGGAAGCTTCCGGGAAAAATAAGACTTCTGGAACTTATTTCGTCCAATTCCGAGAATATTTCCTGTGTAGCTTTTCTGAAACACAAAAATAGCAGAAAATAGGGAACTGGCACCGTGGCATCTTGTCAATAGGTTAGTTCCGGAAATCGCATAAAAATGCCATGAAGTGTAACGAAACACAAGGCAAATGGTGTAAAAACAAGCATGGAGCATCAAAAATTATGGATACGTCGGAGACGTATCAGCATCCCCAAGCTTAACTCCTGCTCGTCCTCGAGTAGGTAAGTGATAACAAAAGAAATAATTTTTGAGGTGACATGCACCTACACAATCTTGATCATATATGTAAGCATTTGTAAGCTGGGATCATAAGAACTTAAAACATGGGCATGAAAGATATAATCTTGATAATAAGAAACTTAGCAACCATGTTATAACATGAAAAAGAACACAAACAAAAGATCATGAATAATGAAACAATGAAAGTCAAACGTGTGTTCAAATCATAAGGAAAAACATACAAATGGTTTTCAGCTTGTCCTTCATGGAGAGCAAAACATAAATGCATAGGACACCTTCAAGTTTAAGAGGGCGACTAGATACAAATAATTTAAGAACAAGTGAAACCAACAATATGAATCAATCAATGAAAACTTTGGGACAATGCACATTATACTAAGAATGACAACTATGCTCTCTTAATGGTGCATAAAGATAGAAGGTGGTGACTCAACATAAAAGTAAAAGAAAGGCCCTTCGCAGAGGGAAGCAGTGATTAAACATGTGCTAGAGCTTTTCATTTGTAAAACAGAGATAAAAGTTGGTTTTGAGATGTGGTTGTCTTTGTCAACGACTGGCAATGGGGTTCTTACTATCTTCCATACAAAAATGAACCAAGTTTTTGAGAGAGAGATTGGCACTTTTGTGCTCTTTTATAAAACTTGGCACTCCTCCCCACCTTTTTTCCTTTCTCAAACCATGGCTAACCGATTCTATCGGGTGCCCACCAACATTCACATGCCATGGAGGAGTGCCTTTTTTCTTTTTCCTTTCTCTTTTTTCTTTTCTTTTTGGAATAAGCAATATGGAAGATAGCAAATCCGATCACTACGTCCCCATGAGCTAAAAACACTGGCACAAAATGAGAAGTAGTTGAAAGTTTTGAAAGGTAGCACATAAAAATTTACTTTGGAATGGCTTACAAATACCATGCATAGGAGTTTATAGTGGACACAATGGCAAACTTGGTTTTTAGGAGTTAGATGCACGAGTAGAGCTCATACTCAGTACAAGGCGAGGGCTAGCAAAAGACTGGGAGCGACCAACTAAGAGAGCAATAATGGCCATAATCATGCAAAGCGACATTAAAAGAAGCATAAGATGGCATCAAAAGTCAAAAACTAAATGATCATAGAGGCTATTGGCGACTTTGTAAGAGTCTAACATGTGTGAGCATGCGCCAAGTCAACCCAAATAAAGCATCAAGGAGAAAACCAAAATAATGCTTCCAAATAATTAAAAACAACGCATGATTTTTTTCAAAGGCTCATTAAGCAATCTCAGTTATTTGAGACAAGTCATGCTACAACAAAACCACTAAGCATACTATCAAAAAGACATCAAGCATGACATGAAAAAGCCTAAGCCGCAGTCTACATAAGCTCCTTCTTGTACCACTTTTTTTTGCACAAAGCTTTTTCTCTTTTCCAACACCAATTGAAATTTTTATAAACACCTCTTTCGATGAAAACCAATAAAGATCAGAGGCAAAAATACACCTTGATGAATCAAGGTGAAAACGAAAACCAAAAGCAGTAGCAGAAAAAGAAGAACACTCGGTGAACGATAAGAGTGAAAACTAGAGTGTTCTTGGCAATGAAAAACGAGTTCATCTCCTCCAAAAGAAACATGATTTGATCTACCCATTTATTGCAGCAAACAAGCAAACTAATAAAGAAAACTAAAACAACTGACGTTCCAAGAAAAACGCATAGTGCATGAAGCAATAAAAATATAGTGTTTTGAAAGGTGACCTGATTTTTGCCGATGAAGAAGGGGTGCCTCGGGGGCATCCCCAAGCTTTGACGCTTGTACTTCTTGGATATTTCTTGGGGTGATGCATGGGCATCCCCAAGCTTGAGCTTTTGTCTATTCTTCATCTCATCTCATTATTCTCCAATCCCTACACTTGAAAACTTCCTTCATACAAAACTAAACACAATTCTATTAGCAACATTAGTGTAAGCATAACATATAATCAACCTGTTTTGCTTCAGGTTTCAACCCAAAACCACCACATATAAATATATAGTACTGTAGCAACTTCCCCAAAAGTTCCGTGATCAAAAGAACTCAAAAAGAAAGCGATAAAGTGGTAAACACAAATATTGGCAGAAATCTGTCAAAACAGAACAGCTGACAAAGGTCGAATTTTTAAGGGGTTTTCTGTTGCTCAAATAAAAAAGTGTTCAACTAATGAAAGTTTGGATATAACCTGGGGCATATTCACAAGAAATCGCAGGTCCAAAAGATATATAGAGAATTTTCATGAATTTTTACGGTGCAGCACCGAAAACAGTTTCAGGACAGCAACATCCCCAAATCTTACCTCACTCAAATTAGAGGCTTCTCTTGGCACAACAACGAAATAAAAAGGATAAGGAGCAGTTATTACCGTAGTAATAACTTCCAAGACTCAAATAAAAGAAAAAGTACTGAAAATAAACAATAGGTTATCTCCCAAGAGTGCTTTTCTTTAACGCCTTTGAGCTAGGCGCAGTAATTTGCAAAGATGCTCATGTGGGCGCCATATAAGAGCTTGAGGCAAAGGCGCCATATAGGAACTTAAAGCAATAGAGAGCATCAAAAAGCAAGTATGGAACACATTTAAATCTAAACCACTTCCTATGAAAAATAGTCTTGTAAAGAGACAAGTCATAAAAGCGCAAAGCAAAAAGCATAGGAAGACAAAACAAGTATAACTTCAAGAATTGCAACATAAAGAGGGGAAACTCAATATTGTTGAGATTCATCAAACCATGTTTCCCTCTCTCATAGTAACTTTCAGTAGCATCATGAATAGAACTAACAATATAACTATCACATAAAGCTTCTCTATCATGAGCCACATGCATAAAAGAATTAATACTCACCACAGGAACAATAGTAGTAGCAGCAAATTCAATAGAATAATTATTCTCATCACCATAATCATCATAAATAGGAGGCATATTGTAATCATAACTAATATTATCCTCAATAGTAGGTGAACTAAAAATATTATACCCATCATCATAACCATCATAAACTAGAGGTTTAGTATCATCACAAGCTAAAGAACAGCTATTTCGCAAAGCATATTCCTCAAACATATCATCATAAGAAGGAACATCACATATGGGAGATAAAATATTATCAGAACAAACTTTCTCCACTAAAGCCGGGGAACTAAAAATATCATGCTTAACAAAACCAGCTTCCCCAAGCTTAGACTTTTCTATAGCATTAGCATTAACAGTATTCAAAGCATTCGTACTAATAACATTGCTATGCTAAATAAGCTCCAAAGGATTTTCAATTTTCTCTTCAAACACTTCATATCTAAACTCAGGAAAAAGACTACAGAACTCTTTGTTTTCCATTAAGCCTAACTAGTAAAAATAAAAACAAGAAACAAAAAGATATAATTGCAGAATCTAAAGGAAATAACTCCGAGCACTCACACAGGAGGATGCGAGTACCTTTTACCTTACCTCCCCGGCAACGGCGCCAGAAAAGAAGCTTGATGTCTACGCACGTGTCTGTTCTTGTAGACAGTGTTGGGCCCCCAAGTGCAGAGGTTTGTAGAACAGCAGCAAGTTTCCCTTAAGTGAATCACCCAAGGTTTATCGAACTCAGGGAGGAAGAGGTCAAAGCTATCCCTCTCAAACAACCCTGCAATTACGATACAGAAAGTCTCTTGTGTCCCCAACACACCCAATACACTTGTCAGATGTATAGGTGCACTAGTTCGACGAAGAGATAGTGAAATACAAGTAGTTGTGATGATGATAAGTAGCAAATGTATTCTGAAATAAATATCACTGCGAGCAAACATGTAACAAAACAGGAAGTAAACGGTGTGCAATGCTTGGAAACAAGGCCTAGGGATCATACTTTCACTAGTGGACACACTCCCAACAAATATAACATAATTGAACAAATAAATAACTTCTCTTCACTATGGTAGTCTGAATTACTCTCCTATTGAATAACACTAATCATTGCGTAGGGCTACGAAGCACTCCTCAAAGTTCATCAAGTACTTGACAAACACCAGTCATAGAGATATCCAAATCAAATCACAACTCATGATAGATATTATTGCAACTTAGACCAAGTACTAACACGGTGCACACACTGTCAACATTACACCATGAAAGGAGGAATAGATCACTTCAATACTATCATAGTGATAATTATTCTCATAATCCATAAGAGATCACAATCGTAGCCTAGACCAAGTACCACCATGATGCACGCACTGTCACCGTTACACCATGGCAGGAGGAATAGATTACTTTAATAACACACTAGAGTACACATAATGAAGAAGAGTAACATCTACTTATTCAACATGATACAAAGCTCACGATCACATAAAGATCATATCATGGGAGAGAGAGGTGAACCACATAGCTACCGGTAGAGCCCTCAGCCCCGGGGAAGAACTACTCCCTCCTCATCATAGGAGACAACAAGGTTGATGGAGATGGCGGTGAGGTCGATGGAGGCGGCAGAGACGGCGATGGAGACCGATGGAGATGGCTCCGGGGGCACTTCCTCGTCCCGGCAGGGTGCCGGAACAGAGACTTCTGTCCCTCGAAATTTGTCTTCGACGGCGGCGGCACTGCGGAACTGTTCTGGAAATTTCGCCGACTCTCCTAGGGTTTTCCGTCTCAAGGATTCTTATAGGCGAAGGGGCGTCGTCAGGAGTGGCCCCAGGCCTCCTCACACCTAGGCGGCGCGGCCAGGGCCTGGGTCGCGCCGGCCTGGCGTGAGGGCCCCTCGTGGCCCCACTCCTACTCCTCTTCGGTTCTCTGGAAGCTTCCGGGAAAAATAAGACTTCTGGAACTTGTTTCGTCCAATTCCGAGAATATTTCCTGTGTAGCTTTTCTGAAACACAAAAACAGCAGAAAATAGGGAACTGGCACTGTGGCATCTTGTCAATAGGTTAGTTTCGGAAATCGCATAAAAATGCCATGAAGTGTAACAAAACACAAGGCAAATGGTGTAAAAACAAGCATGGAGCATCAAAAATTATGGATACGTCGGAGACGTATCAGGCAGCAGTTGACAACGGGAGGGACTCGGCGTGGGCGATCATCCAAGCTAGAGAGTGAACTGTACTACAACCTCGTCCTATCCCCATTCGTTCTCAATCTCTCATCTCTTCTCATCTGGTTCTATTTGCATAGAGGGTTAGGAGTACAGATCGATCTGAGGGTATTCCTGATCGTTTAAGGATTGCATGTGTCAACGAGAGTTTGGTCTCATATTTCTTAGCAATGCCACCACAATGTGCTTTATTTCAATGCACAACAGTCTATGAGACTAGACAGTGATTTTAGCCAAAATTACTAGCAAAAGTTATATGTACTGGATTACTGGAGGATCATGTTACGAAAGTATGGATAAAAACTTGATTGTGGGTACATGTTATACTTTCATCCTATGGTCCCATTAGTATTTCCATCAGACTCGTCAGTTTCTCTCTGTTTTTTATCGTATGAAAGTGCAAAAGCAGATTCAGACTAACCACCATGCACAGTTCAATAAAATAAAATCATGTTTCAACACTTCATTTGTTTGCATGGGTGTATTATCTCTGTGTTTTTAATATCTATGTTTCTATGCCTTTCCTCATCTTGTGGTAGTTTTGCTATATCTAAGTGCTAACAGAACTAAACCATGAATATTCTCTCGGGTTTCTGTTTATATGTACTTATAGGTTAATTGTGATTTCAACTACTAATCGCTAATTACACATTTTAGATGGCATTCGACATGTGGAGTGTTAGTTACATTTTTTATGACCGTTTATGTGGCAATCTAAAGACAGAGATGATTGACAAGGACTATATCAGTTTTTTAGAATATTCGTGGCATGGCACATGTACCTGACAACCATCGAACACAGCCGCATATGTGGCATGACACGTGTACAGGGACCTAGCCATTAAAAAGCTCACAAAATTCTAGAGGGGGTAAAAA
Source organism: Dactylis glomerata (assembly GCA_007115705.1). Classification (NCBI taxonomy): domain Eukaryota; kingdom Viridiplantae; phylum Streptophyta; class Magnoliopsida; order Poales; family Poaceae; genus Dactylis; species Dactylis glomerata. The sequence goes on along the minus strand of QXEO01000464.1, from coordinate 2,195,808 downwards.
TGGGCAAAACTTTTGCTAAATGGGGTAATTTGGATGAAGACTTGCTAAATGGGGTAATTAGCGTCAAAAAATTGAAAATAGGGGGTAAAAACTAGAATTTATTCATTTTCAAATATACTGAAGTTTAGTTCAAAAAATGGGTTTCATGCAGTTTTACCTCCATCTGGCTTCATTTTGTAGCCGCGTCTTTTATTCATGTTGCTCACAACCAAAAGTGTTTAACGTTTTTTCTACCTTTCTTATTATAGAAACAAACAGGCAACAAAAGTAGTTTCAATTTAGCTTTTGGACAAAGGTGCCAAAACTTCTGGTTATGATCAACCGTGACATCAGCCTTATTTTCTTGATGTGCTCTCATGACTTGTGATACATGCATTAATGCATAGACTTGTGATGAACCCCTCTGTCAAGTTGATCCATCTTTGTAGGGAAAATACAATACTGGTTGTACTTGTTTTCTAAATATATCTGTAATAAAAAAACCTAATACTGGCTGCTTCAAAGAGACACCTCATGGACTTAATGTGCATACTCATGAAAATTCAATGTTACGTTACATTCAAATGATGTGTTATGTAAATAGCGGTGCTTTGCCACATAGTCTTGCAACGTTTATGGGGATAAATTACATGTCAGTGGTTTATCGATTTTGTTGTACTGTTCTCTCGCTTGCAGTTTCTAAACTGATTTTACTAAGTGCAACTTCTTTTAAAAAAAAGGGAGCCCAAATTTTTCCAAAATGCAAAATAGGTCTTACAATGCAAAAATAAACATAGAAGACACAAATCTCAGCCGAAAGCAATATATAAATTCTAAAGTAAGCCTGTCGATAAACGATGCCGGTAAGGGCTTAAAGGGCCCACATAGTAGAGATCTATAGGCCCCCACTGACATTTTGTCCTTGGTCCGCCCTTGGCCCATGTTGTCGGCATGCGCTTATGTATCTGCGGTGGCTTTGGCATTCTCGTGAGCTGTTTTCAAGATTTGGTGGGCCATCATGGTCTTACGTAGATAGTTTATCCGTGTTTCGAGCAACTTTAATGGATAATGTATATTTTGGTGATGTTAAAAGGTAATATAAATATTATATCAATAAAACATGGGTTTTGCATCACCAACACAACTTATGCTTTACAAGATGATGTATAAATAGGGCATGAGTGATTTACTAGATGATGTATTTCAAAAACAAAACTATACACACCGTGGTAGCTACACACCCTTTTAAAAATCAACACGTGTCTAACGGTGTTAGTTACATAGAATCTTTTAAGCACTACCGTCCACGGGCCGAAGCCACTTAACCGCTCTCTATTATTTCTCTTCCTTCTCCCCCAACTTCATCCCCTCTCAGCCACTCTCCCCTTATCCTCTCATCTCTCTCGCTGGTGATATCTTGCCTGCTCGGGTGTGCTTGAAGGCGGCTCACGGTGGCGATTCTCGGCGTGGGGATTGGAGCGGCTCATCGGGTAGGAGGCCAGGAGGGCATCACCATTTGGCGACGGATAGGCGACGTTCTTGAGGCCGATTTGCTCATTCAGTTTTTCTTTTCTATCTGACTAGGTTGTTTCCCCTGACTCGATTTGCTTTATTGTTCTGCCGTGAGGCCACGAGCTTTGGGCAGCGATTTTGACGAGCACAAGAAGGCCAGGGAGCACCCTTCTCCAGCTGCGAGCGTCACTGCGGGATTGGGGCACGGGAGATGGCGCCGCCCTCACCTCGAGCTCCGCCTCTCCAACATCGCCCCACGGTGCCCACCTCCTCGCGGCCTGTGATATGTCTCCAACGTATCTATAATTTTTTATGCTCCATGCTTGTTTTTACACCATTTGCCTTGTGTTTCGTTACACTTCGTTGCACTTCTATGCGATTTCCGGAACTAACCTATTGACAAGATGCTGATACGTCTCAAACGTATCTATAATTTTTGATGCTCCATGCTTGTTTTTACACCATTTGCCTATTGTTTCGTTACACTTAGTGGCACTTTTATGCATTTTCCGGAACTAACCTATTAACAAGTGCCACAGTGCCAGTTTCCTGTTTTCTGCTGTTTTTGTGTTTCAGAAGTGATACACAGGAAATATTCTCGGAATTAGACGAAACAAGTTCCTGAAGTCTTATTTTACCCGGAAGCTTTCAGAGATCCGAAGAGGAGTAGGAGGTGGGCCACAGGGGCCCCACACACCATGGTGGCGCGGCCAGGCCCCTGGCCGCGCCAGCCATGTGTGAGGGCGCCTGGTCCCACCCCTGACGACGCCCCTTCACCTATATAAAGCCTCGGGACGGAAAACCCTAGGGGAGTCGGCAATTTTCCAGAAAGAGTTCCGCGGTTCCATCGCCATCGCCGACGAATTTCGGGGGACAGAAGTCTCTGTTCCGGCACCCTGCCGGGACGGGGAAGTGCCCCCGGAGCCATCTCCATCGGTCTCCATCGCTGTCTCCGCCGTCTCCATCGACCTCACCGCCATCTCCATCAACCTTGCTGTCTCCTATGATGAGGAGGGAGTAGTTCATCCCCGGGGCTGAGGGCTCTACCGGTAGCTATGTGGTTCACCTCTCTCTCCCATAATGTGATCTTTATGTGATCGTGAGCTTTGTATCATGTTGAACAAGTAGATGTTATTATTCAGATATTATGCTACTCCTATGCTTAATTATTATAGTGTACTCTAGTGATGTTATTAAAGTAATCTATTCCTCCTGCCATGGTGTAACGGTGATAGTGCGTGCATCGTGGTGGTACTTGGTTTAGGCTATGATCGTGATCTCTTGTGGATTATGAGAGTAATTATTACTATGATAGTATTGAGTGATCTATTCCTCCTTTCATGGTGTAATGTTGACAGTGTGTGCACCGTGTTAGTACTTGGTCTAAGTTGCAATGATTTCTTTCTTGAGTTGTGATCTGACTTGGATATCTCTATGAGTGGTGTTTGTCAAGTACTTGATGAACTTTAAGGGGTGCTTCTGTAGCCACTACACAATGATTAGTGTTATTCAATAGGAGAGTAATTCAGAGTACCATAGTGAAGAGAAGTTATTTATTTATTCAATCATGTTATATTGTTGGGAGTGTGTCCACTAGTGAAAGTATGATCCCTAGGCCTTGTTTCCAAGCATTGCACACCGTTTACTTGCTGTTTTGTTACTTGTTTGCTCGCAGCGATATTTATTTCACATCACGTTTGCTACTTATAATCATCACTACTACTTGTATTTCACTATCTCTTCGCCGAACTAGTGCACCTATACATCTGACAAGTGTATTGGGTGTGTTGGGGACACAAGAGACTTTCTGTATCGTAATTGCAGGGTTGCTTGAGAGGGATAGCTTTGACCTCTAACCTCCCTGAGTTCGATAAACCTTGGGTGATCCACTTAAGGGAAACTTGCTGCTGTTCTACAAACCTCTGCACTTGGAGGCCCAACAAGTGTCTACAAGAATAGAACTGCGTAGACATCAAGCTCTTTTCTGGCGCCGTTGCCGGGGAGGTAAGGTAAAAGGTACTCACATTCTTTGGTTACTAAGTCTTTTAGTGGCTAGTGAGTGCTCGGAGTTATTTCCTTTAGATTCTGCAATTACATCTTTTTGTTTCTTGTTTTTATTTTCACTAGTTAGGCTTAATGGAAAACAAAGAGTTCTGTAGTCTTTTTCCTGAGTTTAGATATGAAGTGTTTGAAGAGAAAATTGAAAATCCTTTGGAGCTTATTTCGCATAGGAATGTTATTAGTACGAATGCTTTGAATACCGTTAATGCTAATGCTATAGAAAAGTCTAAGCTTGGGGAAGCTGGTTTTGTTAAGTATGATATTTTTAGTCCCCCAGCTTTAGTGGAGAAAGTTTGCTCTGATGATATTTTATCTCCCATATGTGATGTTTCTAATGATGCTTGTGCTCCTCATCCTTTTAAAATACCTACGAAGATTGTTGAACGTATTAGGGATAACTGCTATCTAGGAGATGGAACTGTCCATCCTAGTGATCATTTGCTTTTTATACATGAATTATGCGAGTTGTCCCAGTGTGCAGGTATTTCAATGAACCAAGTTAAGAAGAAGCTATTCTCTTTATCATTGAAAGGCAGAGCTAAGGAGTGGTATCGGCTGCTTGAAGATGGTCCATCTATTGCATGGGAGGAAATTGTGCCTCTCTTTTATTCCAAGTTTTATCCTCCAAGTGAAATTCATAAAGATCGTAACCGGATATATAACTTTTGGCCTCATGAGGGAGTAAGCATTGCCCAAGCGTGGGGAAGATTGAAGTTACTAATGCATAAATGTCCTATTCATGATCTTCCCCGTAATATTGTTATTAATAATTTTTATGCAAGGCTTTCAGGATATTACAAGGACTATCTAGATGCATGCTTTGATGGGTCTTTCACAAGCAAGGATGTTGACACCAAGTGGGATCTGCTTGAAACAATTCAAAACAATATTGAAGGTTGGGATAGCGACAAAGGTAAAGGATCAGGTATGAATTACGAGTTTGATTGCATTAAGTCTTTCGCTGAAACTGCTAATTTTCAAGAGCTTAGTGCTAAGTATGGTCTTGATCCTCAAATTATGGTTGATTACTTTAAAGCCTTTGCTTCCCATATAAATGTTCCTAAAGGAAATGGGGACGTGTATCATGAACCTTTTAATGATACTTGCATAGAAAGTGATATTGTTATTGATAATTGCAATAAACATGCTCAAACTTCTAAAAGTACTATTTCTTATAAGCATGTTAATTTTTGTGGAATACATAGACCTTGTGAACAGAGTTACAACAAGGAAGATTATTGCATCACCCACGCAAATGAAGAAACCAGCATGTGGCTCAAGGATCTAGATGTGCTTGGTGAATGGGTTTGTGAGCTTTATCCTTTTCTTTGTGAATTTTGCGGTGAAAATGGGCACTTTAATTTTCAATGCCCAATTAATCGAACGAGTACCGCAGATTTGTATTGTGATGATAAGATTACTTTCAATCAATATGATGAGCTTACTTTGTTTTTGAATTGTGAAGAGATATCTAGAAAGATTGCTTTGGTAGACATGAATGATGTTGATCTTAATAGCACCCTTCGTGGTTGTCATCTCTATTGTGCTAAAGATTGCCTCGCAAATACTTACTTACAAGATCTTATTAAACATGATGTTTTGCCAAGCTATGATAGGACTAATAGATGCTTCGATCTTATTAATAGAGAGGAGGAATCCTCCAAAGTTTCTTCTGTTGTTCCTGTCAGCAAACCAGATTATGTGGAGAAGATGCCTTTTCCTCCTAGAGAATATGTGGAGAAGATGCCCTTCAAGTCTCTCCCTCCTAAAGGAGAGAGTAAGAAGAAGAAGAAGAAGAAGAGGAGTAAAAGGCGAGAGGACACGGTATCTTCCCCTAAGCGTTATGATCCTGCTATAGATTATGATAATTCTGATTGGGATGATGTTCCTATGCCTGTTACCTATGTTAGTGATCATGATTGGGAAAAGCACTCTACTTTTGATATTGAAAATCTTTTTGGTACCAATTCTAAGGTTAATAATTGTTGTACCATTAGTGCTATCCATGTTCCTTCTTATGATGATATGTTTGATGAGTATGCTTTGCGACATAGTAGTTCTCTAGCTTGTGATGATGGGTATAATATTTTCAGTTCACCTACTTTTGAGGAGAAAATTAGTTATGATTACAATATGCCTCCTGTTTTTGATGATTATGGTGATGAGAATATTTATTCTGTTGAATCTGCTCCTACTACTATTGTTCATGTAGGGAGTATTAATCTTTTTATGCATGTGGCTCATGATAGGGATGCTTTATGTGATAGTTATATTGTTAGTTCTATTCATGATGCTACTGAAAGTTACTATGAGAGAGGGAAACATGGTTTGATGGATCTCAACAATATTGATTTTCCCCTCTTTATGTTGCAATTCTTGAAGTTGTACTTGTTTTGCCTTCCTATGCTTTTTGCTTTGCGCTTTTATGTCTTGTCTCTTTACAAGACTATTTTTCATAGGAAGTGGTTTAGATTTAAATGTGTTCCATACTTGCTTTTTGATGCTCTCTATTGCTTTAAGTTCCTATATGGCGCATTTGCCTCAAGCTCTTATATGGCGCCCACATGAGCATCTTTGCAAATTACTGCGCCTAGCTCAAAGGCGTTAAAGAAAAGCACTCTTGGGAGATAACCCATTGTTTTATTTTCAGTACTTTTTCTTTTATTTGAGTCTTGGAAGTTATTACTACTGTAATGACTGCTCCTTATCCTTTTTATTTTGTTTTTGTGCCAAGAGAAGCCTCTAATTTGAGTGAGGTAAGATTTGGGGATGTTGCTGTCCTGAAACAGTTTTCGGTGCTGCACCGTAAAAATTCGTGAAAATTCTCTGTATATCTTTTGGACCTGCGATTTCTTGTGCATATGCCCCAGGTTATATCTAAACTTTTGTTAGTTGAACACTTTTTGATTTGAGCAACATAAAACCCCTTAAAAATTCGACCTTTGTCAGCTGTTCAGTTTTGACAGATTTCTGCCAATATTTGTGTTTGCCACTTTATCGCTTTCTTTTGAGTTCTTTTGATCATGGAACTTTTTGGGAAGTTGCTACAGTAGTATTTGATATATATGTGGTGGTTTTGAGTTGAAACCTGAAGCAAAAAGAGGTTGATTATATGTTATGCTTGCACTAATGTTGCTAATAGAATTGTGTTTAGTTTTGTATGAAGGAAGTTTTCAAGTGTAGGGATTGGAGAATGATGAGATGAGATGAAGAATGGACAAAAGCTCAAGCTTGGGGATGCCCATGCATCACCCCAAGAAATATCCAAGAAGTACAAGCGTCAAAGCTTGGGGATGCCCCCGAGGCACCCCTTCTTCATCGGCAAAAATCAGGTCACCTTTCAAGACACTATATTTTTATTGCTTCATGCACTATGTGTTTTTCTTGGAGCGTCAGTTGTTTTTGTTTTCAGTATTAGTTTAGTTTAGTTTGCTGCAATAAATGGTTTGATCACATCATGTTTCTTTTGGAGGAGATGAACTCGCTTTTCATTTGCCAAGAACACTCCATTTTTCACTCTTATCGTTTCAATGAGTGTTCTCTTTTTCTGCTACTGGGTTTAGTTTGCATTTTTCGCCTTGATTTGTGTTCAGATCTTGTTATATATTTTCATCAAGGTGTATTTTTGCCTCTGATCTTTATTGGTTTTCATCAAAAGAGGTGTTTATAAAAATTTCAAATGGTGTTGGAAAAGAGAAAAAGCTTTGTGCAAAATAGTGGTACAAGAAGGAGCTTGTGTAGACTGCGGCTTAGGCTTTTTCATGTCATGCTTGATGTCTTTTTGATAGTATGCTTAGTGGTTTTGCTGTAGCATGACTTGTCTCAAATAACTGAGATTGCTTAATGAGCATTTGAAAAAATCATGCGTTATTTTTATTGTATGGAAGCATTATTTTGGTTTTCTCCTTGATGCTTTATTTGGGTTGACTTGGCGCATGCTCACACATGTTAGACTCATACAAAGTCGCCAATAGCCTCTATGATCATTTAGTTTTTGACTTTTGATGCCATCTTATGCTTCTTTTAATGTTGCTTTGTCGCTTTGCATGATTATGGCCGTTATTGCTCTCTTAGTTGGTCGCTCCCAGTCTTTTGCTAGCCCTCACTTTGTACTGAGTATGAGCTCTACTCGTGCATCCAACTCCTAAAAACCAAGTTTGCCATTATGTCCACTATAAATTCCTATGCATGGTATTTGTAAGCCATTCCAAGTAAATTTTCATGTGCTACCTTTCAAAAAACCTTCAAAATACTTCTCATTTGTGACCTGTTTTCAGCTCATGGGGACGTAGTGGTCGGATTTGCTATCTTCCATATTGCTTATTCCAAAAAGAAAAAAAAAGAAAAAAAAAGAAAGAAAAAAGGCACTCCTCCATGGTATGTGAATGTTGGTGGGCACCCGATGGAATCGGTTAGCCATGGTTTGAGAAAGGAAAAAAGGTGGGGAGGAGTGCCAAGCTTTATAAAAGAGCACAAAAGTGTCAATCTCTCTCTCAAAAACTTGCTTCATTTTTGTATGGAAGATAGTAAGAACCCCATTGCCAATCGTTGACAAAGACAACCACCTCTCAAAACCAATTTTTATCTCTCTATTTTACAAATGAAAAGCTCTAGCACATGTTTAATCACTACTTCCCTCCGCGAAGGGCCTTTCTTTTACTTTTATGTTGAGTCACCACCTTCTACCTTTATGCACCATTAAGAGAGCATAGTTGTCATTCTTAGTATAATGTGCATTGTCCCAAAGTTTTCATTGATTGATTCATATTGTTGGTTTCACTTGTTCTTAAATTATTTGTATCTAGTCGCCCTCTTAAACTTGAAGGTGTCCTATGCATTTATGTTTTGCTCTCTTTGAAGGACAAGCTGAAAACCATTTGTATATTTTTCCTTATGATTTGAACACACGTTCGAGTTTCATTGTTTCATTTTCATGATCTTTTGTTTGTGTTCATTTGCATGTTTACAACATGGTTGCTAAGTTCTTATTGTCATGATTATATCTTCATGCCCATGTTTTAAGTTCTATTGATCCCAGCTCACAAATGCTTACTTATATGATCAAGATTGTGTAGGTGCATGTCACCTCAAAAATTATTCTTTTGTTATCACTTACCTACTCGAGGACGAGCAGGAGTTAAGCTTGGGGATGCTTGATATGTCTCAAACGTATCTATAATTTTTGATGCTCCATGCTTGTTTTTACACCATTTGCCTATTGTTTCGTTACACTTAGTGGCACTTTTATGCATTTTCCGGAACTAACCTATTAACAAGTGCCACAGTGCCAGTTTCCTGTTTTCTGCTGTTTTTGTGTTTCAGAAGTGATACACAGGAAATATTCTCGGAATTGGACGAAACAAGTTCCTGAAGTCTTATTTTACCCGGAAGCTTTCAGAGATCCGAAGAGGAGTAGGAGGTGGGCCACAGGGGCCCCACACACCATGGTGGCGCGGCAAGGCCCCTGGCCGCGCTAGCCATGTGTGAGGGCGCCTGGTCCCACCCCTGACGACGCCCCTTCGCCTATATAAAGCCTCGGGACGGAAAACCCTAGGGGAGTCGGCAATTTTCCAGAAAGAGTTCCGCAGTTCCGCCGCCATCGCCGACGAATTTCGGGGGACAGAAGTCTCTGTTCCGGCACCCTGCCGGGACGGGGAAGTGCCCCCGGAGCCATCTCCATCGGTCTCCATCGCCGTCTCCATCGACCTCACCGCCATCTCCATCAACCTTGCTGTCTCCTATGATGAGGAGGGAGTAGTTCATCCCCGGGGCTGAGGGCTCTACCGGTAGCTATGTGGTTCACCTCTCTCTCCCATGATGTGATCTTTATGTGATCGTGAGCTTTGTATCATGTTGAACAAGTAGATGTTATTATTCAGATATTATGCTACTCCTATGCTTAATTATTATAGTGTACTCTAGTGATGTTATTAAAGTAATCTATTCCTCCTGCCATGGTGTAACGGTGACAGTGCGTGCATCGTGGTGGTACTTGGTTTAGGCTATGATCGTGATCTCTTGTGGATTATGAGAGTAATTATTACTATGATAGTATTGAGTGATGTATTCCTCCTTTCATGGTGTAATGTTGACAGTGTGTGCACCGTGTTAGTACTTGGTCTAAGTTGCAATGATTTCTTTCTTGAGTTGTGATCTGACTTGGATATCTCTATGAGTGGTGTTTGTCAAGTACTTGATGAACTTTAAGGGGTGCTTCTGTAGCCACTACACAATGATTAGTGTTATTCAATAGGAGAGTAATTCAGAGTACCATAGTGGAGAGAAGTTATTTATTTGTTCAATCATGTTATATTGTTGGGAGTGTGTCCACTAGTGAAAGTATGATCCCTAGGCCTTGTTTCCAAGCATTGCACACCGTTTACTTGCTGTTTTGTTACTTGTTTGCTCTCAGCGATATTTATTTCACATCACGTTTGCTACTTATAATCATCACTACTACTTGTATTTCACTATCTCTTCGCCGAACTAGTGCACCTATACATCTGACAAGTGTATTGTGTGTGTTGGGGACACAAGAGACTTTCTGTATCGTAATTGCAGGGTTGCTTGAGAGGGATAGCTTTGACCTCTAACCTCCCTGAGTTCGATAAACCTTGGGTGATCCACTTAAGGGAAACTTGCTGCTGTTCTACAAATCTTTGCACTTGGAGGCCCAACAAGTGTCTACAAGAATAGAAGTGCGTAGACATCAGATGCCACAGTGCCAGTTCCCTGTTTTCTGCTATTTTTGTGTTTCAGAAAAGCTACACAGGAAATATTCTCGGAATTGGACGAAACAAGTTTCAGAAGTCCTATTTTTCCCGGTCGAAGGACGAGGACCAAACGAGAGCCGGAGGGGGGCTAGAGGCTGCCCTCACACGTAGGGGGCGCGGCCCAGCCCCTGGCCGCGCCCACCTGGTGTGAGGAGCCCCTGGCTGCCCCCTGACGACGCCCCTTCGCCTATATAAAGCCTCGGGACGGAAAACCCTAGGGGAGTCGGCAAAATTTCTAGAACAGTTCCGCAGCGCTGCCGCCATCGAAGCCAAATTTCGAGGGACAGAAGTCTTTGTTCCGGCACCCTGCCGGGACGGGGAAGTGCCCCTGGAGCCATCTCCATCGGTCTCCATCGCCGTCTCCGCCGTCTCCATCGACCTCACCGCCATCTCCATCAACCTTGCTGTCTCCTATGATGAGGAGGGAGTAGTTCATCCCCGGGGCTGAGGGCTCTACCGGTAGCTATGTGGTTCACCTCTCTCTCCCATGATGTGATCTTTATGTGATCGTGAGCTTTGTATCATGTTGAATAAGTAGATGTTACTCTTCTTCATTATGTGTACTCTAGTGTGTTATTAAAGTAATCTATTCCTCCTGCCATGGTGTAACGGTGACAGTGCGTGCATCATGGTGGTACTTGGTCTAGGCTACGATTGTGATCTTTTATGGATTATGAGAATAATTATCACTATGATAGTATTGAAGTGATCTATTCCTCCTTTCATGGTGGAATGTTGACAGTGTGTGCACCGTGTTAGTACTTGGTCTAAGTTGCAATAATATCTATCTTGAGTTGTGATTTGATTTGGATATCTCTATGAGTGGTGTTTGTTAAGTACTTGATGAACTTTGAGGAGTGCTTCGTAGCCCTACGCAATGATTAGTGTTATTCAATAGGAGAGTAATTCAGAGTACCATAGTGAAGAGAAGTTATTTATTTGTTCAATTATGTTATATTTGTTGGGAGTGTGTCCACTAGTGAAAGTATGATCCCTAGGCCTTGTTTCCAAGCATTGCACACCGTTTACTTGCTATTTTGTTACATGATTGCTCGCAGCGATACTTATTTCATATCACAGTTACTACTTATAATCATCACTACCACTTGTATTTCACTATCTCTTCGCCGAACTAGTGCACCTATACATCTGACAAGTGTATTGGGTGTGTTGGGGACACAAGAGACTTTCTGTATCGTAATTGCAGGGTTGCTTGAGAGGGATAGCTTTGACCTCTTCCTCCCTGAGTTTGATAAACCTTGGGTGATCCACTTAAGGGAAACTTGCTGCTGTTCTACAAACCTCTGCACTTGGAGGCCCAACACTGTCTACAAGAACAGACGCGTGTGTAGACATCAAGCTCTTTTCTGGCGCCGTTGCCGGGGAGGTAAGGTAAAAGGTACTCGCATCCTCCTGTGTGAGTGCTCGAAGTTATTTCATTTAGATTCTGCAATTACATCTTTTTGTTTCTTGTTTTTATTTTCACTAGTTAGGCTTAATAGAAAACAAAGAGTTCTGTAGTCTTTTTTCCTGAGTTTAGATATGAAGTGTTTGAAGAGAAAATTGAAAAACCTTTGGAGCTTAATTTGCATGCCAATAGTGTTGTTAGTATGAATGCTTTGAACACCGTTATTGCTAATGCTATAGAAAAGTCTAAGCGTGGGGAAGCTGGTTTTGTTAAGCATGATATTTTTAGTTCCCCAGCTTTAGTGGAGAAAGTTTGCTCTGATAATATTTTATCTCCCATATGTGATGTTCCTTCTTATGATGATATGTTTGAAGAATATGCTTTGCGAAATAGCTGTTCTTTAGCTTGTGATGATATTAAACCTCTAGTTTATGATGGTTATGATGATGGTTATAATATTTTTAGTTCACCTACTATTGAGGATAAAATTAGTTATGATTACAATATGCCTCCTATTTTTGATGATTATGGTGATGAGAATAATTATTCTGTTGAATCTGCTCCTACTACTATTGTTCATGTGGGCAGTATTAATTCTTTTATGCATGTGGCTCATGATAGTGATGTTTTATGTGATAGTTATATTGTTAGTTCTATGCATGATGCTACTGAAAGTTATTATGAGAGAGGGAAACATGGTTTGATGGATCTCAACAATATTAAGTTTCCCCTCTTTATGTTGCAAATCTTGAAGTGGCACTTGTTTTATCTATCCATGTTTGCTACTATGTGCCTCGTTGATTTATTTTCTTACAAGATTCCTATGCATAGGAAGTGGTTTAGATTTAAATGTCTTTCATATCTGCTTTTTGATGCTCTCTATTGCTTAATTTCCTATATGGCGCCTTTGCCTCAAGCTCTTATATGGCGCCCACATGAGCATCTTTGCAAATTACTGCGCCTAGCTCAAAGGCGTTAAAGAAAAGCACTCTTGGGAGATAACTCATTGTTTATTTTTAGTACTTTTTCTTTCATTTGAGTCTTGGAAGTTATTACTACTGTAATAACCGCTCCTTATCCTTTTTATTTCGTTGTTTTGCCAAGAGAAGCCTCTAATTTGAGTAAGGTAAGATTTGGGGATGTTGCTGTCCTGAAATAGTTTTCGGTGCTGTAACGTAAAAATTCGTGAAAATTCTCTGTAAATCTTTTGGACCTGCGATTTCTTGTGCATATGCCCCAGATTATATCCAAACTTTCATTAGTAGAACACTTTTTGATTTGAGCAACAGAAAACCCTCTAAAAATTCGACCTTTGTCAGCTGTTCTATTTTGACAGATTTCTGCCAATATTTGTGTTTGCCGCTTTATCGCTTTCTTTTTGAGTTCTTTTGATCTCGGAACTTTTGGGGAAGTTGCTACAGTAGTATATGCTTAATATGTGGTGGTTTTAGGTTTTAACCTGAAGCAAAAAGAGGTTGATTATATGTTATGCTTACACTAATGTTGCTAATAGATTTGTGTTTAGTTTTGTATGAAGGAAGTTTTCAAGTATAGGGATTGGAGAATGATGAGATGAGATGAAGAATGGATAAAAGCTCAAGCTTGGGAATGCCCATGTCACCCCAAGAAATATCCAAGAAGTACAAGCGTCAAAGCTTGGGGATGCCCCGAGGCACCCCTTCTTCATCGGCAAAAATCAGGTCACCTTTCAAGACACTATATTTTTATTGCTTCATGCACTATACGTTTTTCTTGGAGCGTCAGTTATTTTTGTTTTTTAGTTTTCTTTTGTTTAGTTTGCTGCAATAAATGGTTAGATCACATCATGTTTCTTTTGGAGGAGATGAACTCGCTTTTCATTTGCCAAGAACACTATAGTTTTCACTCTTATCGTTCAATGAGTGTTCTCTTTTTCTGCTACTGCGTTTAGCCTTTGTTTTTCGCCTTGATTTTTGTTCAGATCTTGTTATATCTTTTCATCAAGGTGTATTTTTGCCTCTGATCTTTATTGGTTTTCATCAAAAGAGGTGTTTATAAAAATTTCAAATGGTGTTGGAAAAGAGAAAAAGCTTTATGCAAAATAGTGGTACAAGAAGGAGCTTGTGTAGACTGCGGCTTAGGCTTTTTCATGTCATGTTTGATGTCTTTTTGATAGTATGCTTAGTGGTTTTGCTGTTGCATGACTTGTCTCAAATAACTGAGATTGCTTAATGAGCCTTTGAAAAAATCATGCGTTGTTTATATTATTTGGAAGCATTAATTTGGTTTTCTCCTTTGATGCTTTATTTGGGTTGACTTGGCGCATGCTTACACCATGTTGACTACAAAAATAAGTCGCCTATAGCCTCTATGATCATTTAGTTTTTGACTTTTGATGCCATCTTATGCTTCTTTTAATGTCGCTTTGTCGCTTTGCATGATTATGGCCATTATTGCTCTCTTAGTTGGTCGCTCCCAGTCTTCTGCTAGCCCTCGCCTTGTACTGAGTATGAGCTCTACTCGTGCATCCAACTCCCAAAACCAAGTTTGCCATTGTGTCCACTATAAACTCCTATGCATGGTATTTGTAAGTCATTCCAAAGTAAATTTTCATGTGCTACCTTTCAAAAAACCTTCAAAATACTTCTCATTTTGTGACACTGTTTTCAGCTCATGGGGACGTAGTGGTCGGATTTGCTATCTTCCATATTGCTTATTCCAAAAAGAAAAAAAAAGGAAAGAAAAAAGGCACTCCTCCATGGAATGTGAATGTTGGAGGGCACCCGATGGAATCGTTAGCCATGGTTTGTGAAAGGAAAAAAGGTGGGGAGGAGTGCCAAGCTTTATAAAAGAGCACAAAAGTGCCAATCTGTCTCTCAAAAACTTGCTTCATTTTTGTATGGAAGATAGTAAGAACCCCATTGCCAGTCGTTGACAAAGACAACCACCTCTCAAAACCAATTTTTATCTCTCTGTTTTACAAATGAAAAGCTCTAGCACATGTTTAATCACTGCTTCCCTCCGCGAAGGGCCTTTCTTTTACTTTTATGTTGAGTCACCACCTTTTATCTTTATGCACCATTAAGAGAGCATAGTTGTCATTCTTAGTATAATGTGCATTGTCCCAAAGTTTTCATTGATTGATTCATATTGTTGGTTTCACTTGTTCTCAAATTATTTGTATCTAGTCGCCCTCTTAAACTTGAAGGTGTCCTATGCATTTATGTTTTGCTCTCCATGAAGGACAAGCTGAAAACCATTTGTATGTTTTTTCTTATGATTTGAACACACGTTTGAGTTTCATTGTTTCATTTTCATGATCTTTTGTTTGTGTTCATTTTCATGTTATAACATGGTTGCTAAGTTTCTATTATCAAGATTATGTCTTGCATGCCCATGTTTTAAGTTCTTTGATCTCAGCACTCAATGCTTTACCTATATGATCAAGATTGTGATGGTGCATGTCACCTCAAAAATTATTTATTTTGTTATCACTTACCTACTCGAGGACGAGCAGGAGTTAAGCTTGGGGATGCTTGATACGTCTCCAACGTATCTATAATTTTTGATGCTCCATGCTTGTTTTTACACCATTTGCCTTGTGTTTCGTTACACTTCGTGGCACTTTTATGCGATTTCCGAAACTAACCTATTGACAAGATGCCACAGTGCCAGTTCCCTGTTTTCTGCTATTTTTGTGTTTCAGAAAAGCTACACAGGAAATATTCTCGGAATTGGGCGAAACAAGTTCCAGAAGTCCTATTTTTCCCGGACGAAGGACGAGGACCAAACGGGAGCAGGAGGGGGACCAGAGGCCGCCCTCACACGTAGGGGGCGCGGCCCAGCGCCTGGCCGCGCCCACCTGGTGTGAGGAGCCCCTGGCTGCCCCCTGACGACACCCCTTCGCCTATATAAAGCCTCGGGACGGAAAACCCTAGGGGAGTCCGCGAAATTTCCAGAACAGTTCCGCAGCGCCGCCGCCGTCGAAGCCAAATTTCGGGGGACAGAAGTCTCTATTCCGGCACCCTGCCAGGACGGGGAAGTGCCCCCGGAGCCATCTCCATCGGTCTCCATCGCCGTCTCCGCCGTCTCCATCGACCTCACCGCCATCTCCATCAACCTTGCTGTCTCCTATGATGAGGAGGGAGTAGTTTATCCCCGGGGCTGAGGGCTCTACCGGTAGCTATGTGATTCACCTCTCTCTCCCATGATGTGATCTTTATGTGATCGTGAGCTTTGTATCATGTTGAATAAGTAGATGTTACTCTTCTTCAATATGTGTACTCTAGTGTGTTATTAAAGTAATCTATTCCTCCTGCCATGGTGTAACGGTGACAGTGCGTGCATCATGGGTGGTACTTGGTCTAGGCAATGATTGTGATCTTTTATGGATTATGAGAATAATTATCACTATGATAGTATTGAAGTGATCTATTCCTCCTTTCATGGTGTAATGTTGACAGTGTGTGCACCGTGTTAGTACTTGGTCTAAGTTGCAATAATATCTATCTTGAGTTGTGATTTGATTTGGATATCTCTATGAGTGGTGTTTGTCAAGTACTTGATGAACTTTGAGGAGTGCTTCGTAGCCCTACGCAATGATTAGTGTTATTCAATAGGAGAGTAATTCAGAGTACCATAGTGAAGAGAAGTTATTTATTTGATCAATTATGTTATATTTGTTGGGAGTGTGTCCACTAGTGAAAGTATGATCCCTAGGCCTTGTTTCCAAGCATTGCACACCGTTTACTTGCTGTTTTGTTACATGATTGCTCGCAGCGATACTTATTTCATATCACAGTTACTACTTATAATCATCACTACCACTTGTATTTCACTATCTCTTCGCCGAACTAGTGCACCTATACATCTGACAAGTGTATTGGGTGTGTTGGGGACACAAGAGACTTTCTGTATCGTAATTGCAGGGTTGCTTGAGAGGGATAGCATTGACCTCTTCCTCCCTGAGTTCGATAAACCTTGGGTGATCCACTTAAGGAAAACTTGCTGCTGTTCTACAAACCTCTGCACTTGGAGGCCCAACACTGTCTACAAGAACAGACGCGTGTGTAGACATCAGCTTGGAGGCCAAACGGGCCGGCCGCCGTCCCGCCCACCGCCAGAATCCCAGGAGCTGCCGCTGTCCTCGTCCTCCTGGCAGGGTCTGGTTGCTCGAGAATTTCCAAGATGCAGGAGACGGCGCTCCTTGCGGCCGTGGTGGAGGTGGGTGGCGCGATTTACAGGTGCGGCGGCACACGAAGGAGCTGCGCCCGTTCCTCAGCAACTCGCAGGTCACCATGACCAGACCACCATGGCCGACCACCCCCGCAAGCCATCACGACCGGCCACCCCCGCAAGCTGCTCTGGTAGCCACGCTATCGGGCAGCAAGGAGGAAAGAAATCGGCTTGGTCTGCATGTGTGAAGACAAGTAATACTTGATCTGATTCTGTTGTTGATTCATTTGATCGGGCAGCCAGTGCGTTCTAGTGTGGTTCATCTTTGTTCCTGTAAATATTGCGATCCGAACTGTTGTTTTCAGTCAGAAAATGAGGAGCTCAGGTGGCCTGCGGTTGACTCGTGGAGGAGCTGCTGCGGGGCGACGCGAGCACGCGGCGGGGCAGGAGCACGTGAGGCGCAGCGACCGGAGCTCGGGACACGAGCACGCGTCGGAGTTCGCGGGAGCGGAGCGGCCTTTACCGACCTCGTCGCCAGCATGCCGTCCTCAACCTCGCGGTGCAAGTTCACGGCTGCCTCCCTCTGCTTCTTCCCGCGCATGCCCGCTGCCCTGCATGGAGAAGGCTCACGTCGGAGGGGACGTGGTCCATGGCGGGTCAAGGACGACGACGCGGAGGCTGGGCGCGTGGCTGGGATGCGAGCATCTCCGCCCTGCTCCTGCCCTGGACGTGGCTGCTGCGTGCTCGCGCTCGAGCCGTCCAGCCGACCACCGGCCGCCGGCCTTACCAGGAGCCCGCCGGGGACTAGGGTAGCGCCAGAGTCCATGCCTCCATGGTCGCGGCTGGGAGGCTCTAGCACGCGCGGCGGTCGACTTGTTTGCAGGGATTCGTAGCTTTTTTTTTCTTGGTTGGGCTTCGTTTTGCTAGTGTTCTTGGATGCACATCTCGTCCCCTTTGTTCTGTTGATTTCCGCAAAAGGAGTGACCGGAGTTCATCTAGCTCCGATCTTCCCAGACGTGTGCAGATGCAGTGCCCAGTGAGATACCTGTTTTGATTCGTGAGCTGATTTTAGTGGTTTCGGTTTGGAGCATTTAACATAGTTTATTTCTTTGATTATCCAATGTTCATCAATGGCTAACAAGAGATGATTTCGTGGTTAATTAGCTAGAGCGAAGTTGATTGGAGCATTTAACATAGCTCTCTGATTATCCGGCTAGTATGGAGCACTTAGTTAATTAGCTAGAGCGTAGTTGATTGGAGAGAGAGAAAGAAAAAACTAAGCCTGACTTCAACAATAAACGACAAGAGATAGAGAATCTGTTCCTTTTTTATTCACTCTCCATCAAACATCGTGTGTAGTAGCCGTTAGTCACAAGAAGAATCCAATGGTGATGTGCAAGATCCAACGGTGATTAAGTGGTGAGTAGGTACCCAGGTGAGTAGCAAATCCACTCTCTGATGTATTTTAGGACACGATCAATCATTTAACATTTCAAATTCGGCATTTTGAACTATAAATTTGAAATTTTGACATCAATATAACATTTTAAATGTCGATTAAACACTTGCCACAACAATTAGACATTACCAAACATTGATTTTAACATTACTAGACTCGATTAAACATTAATACTCGAGTTCAATCCCGATTGACTGTCGACACTAGGTACTCAACATTTCGATCCCGATACTTGGATACTAGATACTAGACACCATATAATCGACACTAGCTACACTTGGACGTTGCGGTGTCATCGTCGATGCGGTTCTAGTAATCGGAATCCAAGGACGAAGAACCCAAGTCGCCCAAGTCCACAAAGGAGGAGGACCCTGACAAGATGACGACGACCGAGGGGCTAGCCTCCACTCCCAAGCCACCGGCGGCGGCTCGCTTCTTCTTCGTGCAAGATCCACACACACACAAGATCTGGATGCTCCCTTCGAGGCGCGCCATCACCTTGTCATCGACCCCCTGCACTAGAAGCTATCAGCGCGCCCGCCGGTCCTCCTTATCCCGCGTGAGGAACTCCGCCTTGGCGCGACTCTCAACTTCGGGAAGTTGAGCTCGGACCGCGGGCGGTCGTGCCTCCACGCGAACGTGTTGTACGCACGCGCGGCGAGCTCTGCCTTCTCGGGGGTCCCCATTCGGAAGCGATGTCCATCGACGATGAGCCCGGCGGTGTACCATACAGATGTCAAAGAAGTCGGTCGAGCTCTTCGAGAGCGCGGCGGCATGCCAAATCAGCTCAAATAAACAAGGGAACGGCAGAGTGGGCCTCGACGGCGGATCTGGCGAGTATTTGAATGGGCGGCGGCGGAGCATGGCGTATTTGCAAGCGGTCTAGCGGCTGCAAGAAGAATAAGCGTGGGGGTATTTCAGTTGGCGGTTACGGCTCGCGTGGAGGGAGGTGGGGGGGAGGATAAAGGGTAGCGTCCCTGCCTCCCAGGTGATGTAGATTTGCATCACCTGGCACAAAAATAGAGGCTACCCAAAAAAGTTTACATCACCAAAATTCTGTCAGAGATCGAATTTTGGCGAGGTTATGTAAAAAAAAAAACAGTTTTTTAGTCACCTACTCATATATACGTCATCTATTGAAAATGCTCTTAGCAATGCATGTTGAAAACCAAGCATGCAGCGCTAGCACCGGCGATGTGATTTATATTTGCTTAAGTTGACAATTTAAGTCCATAATTCTCTTCTTTTCAGATATCACAAGGAGCAAAGTACTTATTAGTATGGCTTAAATTTTGGAAGGGAGACGTGCTAGCTATTGATAGGTAACAACCCACTATTGCCGATTAATACCAAAGAGCAAAGGCGTTATAAAGTAAACAGAGAAAAATCTGTAAAAGCGTCTTGGCCAAACGCGGCAGTTTTAGTTGGATGTAATTACACCGGAGGTCCTACAACTTGCACACGGTGTGAAGGTTTAGTTCTAAAATCCAAAGTACATGGTATAATAGTCTTACAACTTGGATATATGTGAAGATTTAGTCCTCAATCAACTAGAAGATGACATGTGGTGTTATAACTTTTGCAAAAATACCCCTCATATTTTTTATCAGGCATATTTCACCTTACATGTGGGTCCTACTTGTCAGTCGCGGACGAAACAAATAAAATTTAATTTACTGGGACAAGGATTTGAACTAGCGATCAACTAATGACCATGGCACGCCTTAGGCACTAGACCATGCTAGGCCTACAGCTTTATATTAGGACGGTATACTATTTTACCTATACCGTAGGTTTGATCTCGCGATCAAAAGAAGATAGTGGCGGGCTGTAGCCACCAGCCCATGCAACCACAAATGACAAATTTGAGGATGACACTTAGCAGTGAGATGGTAATATATGTATTTATTACTTCACACTCAGTGTAGGCGCTTATATATTTTGTACTGAATTTTATTGCCAGAGTAAAATATGTTGTTGCTAATGTATGTAATTTTTACTTAAATGATGTAGTTGGTTTGAATGTAAATATAATTTATTCCCGCATCAATAATCAATATGTGTATGTTAACGACCATAATCTTGAAAAAACTATCGTCAATAGGAAATTTGATTCGGGATATGGAAGCATATGCTCCCACTACCGGATAAAACATTTTCAAAACGTAAAAGAATTCCTTAAATTTTTATTACACGTACATCTCGACATTCTATGTGCACAAGCCAAGTTTCACCGAAAACCGACATTTTTATGTCTTGTGAAAAAGAAAAAAAATGTCTCATGCAACACGTATTTTAGCATCTAATTTTATCTTTTTATATACAACACAAAAATGATTTTTTCTCGTGAAACAACTTTATGAGAACATAGAATGTCGAGAACTATGCGCGGAATTTTCTTTGGATTTTTAAACATATCAAACTTTGTTTAAAACAGATTTTGAAAACCGGGAGCACATGCTCCTGGGTGCCAAAACGCCATCCCCTTGTCAATATATGTATGTTAAATTTAGTAACATCTCAATTTTAAAATGTTCAACTCTTTTGTTCTACTAACTCGGTATGAAAGATAAGTCTTGTATTTTGTTGAAGATGAGTCTTTTCAATACTGATTTGTCCATACAAATCATTTTGTTTGAAGTTCTTATTCAGAATTTGTAGTTATGAGGATTCTCATACTAAGGAAATGTTATATGAAGGCTAGCTTCATGTGCCACATTTACATTTTTTCATACCAAGTTCTATTATATGTCTTCCTATGTCTTTTGTACCCTTCTATTTCTTATTAAAATTTGGAACTTCTAATTTAAAGGATGCCGACTAGAAGTGTTGCATGTTTGCTAACTCGTGGCAGTGGTGACGTAAAAAAAATTGTTTTGTCTTTTTTCTCTTTTCTACAGGATCAGCTAAAATAATCAAACATCCACAAATATAACACTAGTCTTGTATATTCTGGTAGATTCACGCTACGGCAGGCCAACTTTTTATTGTAAGTTCGATTCTTGTGCCCAGGAATTAAATTTTATTTATTTCATCAGTTACTGACAGGTAGGACCTGCGTGTAAGGCTACATTAAGGTTTAATATGTGAGATAAAAATTATTAGGGGTATTTCTGCAAAAGTTATAACGCCATATGTCACCTTCTAGTTGATTGAGGACTAAATCTTCATATATATGCAAGTTATATGACTACTATATCATGTACTTTGGATTTTAGGACTAAATCTTTACATTGTGTGCAAATTGTAGGACCTCCAGTGTAATTAGCTATTTTAGTTGCTAATGGTATGTTCTTTGATTACATTTTGTACTGTCACCTTGCTTTAATCTGACACATAAGTAGTAGTATTACTTGCTTAAAAAGCGGCTTTAGCCAGCCTTGAGTACATTTGTACGTGCTGGCGTCTCATCCGGCATTTGTAAATGTGACTTGTACGAATGATTCTTTTCATGGTGTAACTGTTGCATGCGCTTTTGTTATTTTGAAAATAGGCGATTTCATTACTCAAAATAAAATACGCTTTTGTTGAATCGAACCTTATATGTTCTAAACATCTAAACTTGAGTCGTGAAGGGAATTGGGATGGAGGAGTGTCGGGTAAATGAAGTGGTTCCACCCAATCCCGGTGGAATAATTCTTAGCAAAACAAGGCCTTCATGGAAATAGCTTACACAGCGTGAAACTTTTGCATTTAGGCTTATGTTTCAGCTCATTTTCCAAACTTTTTTTCGAAAATGTCCAGACTTTTTTTTAAAGATACATTTTAAACTTTCGCACTCCATCACGCTTGTGTTTGTGGTGTCGGCCCACACTACAGCTTTGGAACTCTGACTGTGCTTCGACTTGTTTGGGAACGAATTTTCACGTTTTAAGGCAAACATGTATGGATTTTCCAGATTATCATGGTCTCGTGTTAATAAAAATACAAATAATGGATTTCCGTTGCCGAATCGACGCACACATTGGAAGCGAGCGATACCAAGATGTCGCGGAGGGAGCGCTGGATCGCCTCCTCCATCGCCGCCTCCTCGGCGCGCCTCGCCTCCGCCTCGGCGAGCTCGGACGCGGCCTTGTGGGCGACGTCCTTCTTCGTCGCCTTGCGACGGTGCGGCGGCGACGCGGTGCGCGCCCCTCCCTTGCGGATGACGAGGGCGCCGCTATTGCGGCGAGGCGCGGTCGCCGGCTCCCTCTTCACTGTCCTCGGCGTCGATGCCGAGGACAGTGAGCCGGACCTAGTCACCGACCCGGACGACGCCGTCCCAGACGAGCCGGACGCTGCCATCCGGCGTGGCATCCAGCTGCTCCCGCGGCGGCGGGAGAGAGTCGGCCGCGGCGCCGGCGGCATCTCGAGGACGGGGTCGTTGCCCTCCTCGATGTGCTGGAGGACGAACTCCAGCGTCCTCCCCGGCGCGCTCCACCATCGGCGGCGCCCGGCGGCGTTGTTGCGCGCCGGAGGAGGGGGCGGCCCATCGTAGGCCGCCAGTTCCCGCTCGTATCGCCGGCGGAAGAACGCCGTCCATGCCTCCCGGTTGTCCGGGTAGAAGCGCGGATCGGCGCGCTGCTCGTCGCTCATCGTCTCGAGCACTTCGTCGATGGCGGCGTCGAGCGCCGCTCCCGTCGGCGGCGGCGGGATGGGGATGCCGCCGGCGCTCAGGCGCCAACCTCCGGGCTCCCGGAAGTCGGGCGACGCCATGTAGCCAGCGGCGTGGAGGAGGCGGCCCTCCCATTGGTGGAGGGAGCGGCGGCCGAAGCCGTTGTTCGCCGCGCCGTCGTCGTCGGAGTGGTTCGCCATTGCTCTCGAGCTCGAGGATCGTCAGAGTGGGCGAGTGGGCGAGGTGCTCTGGTCGAATGGGCAAGATGGCTGGCGAATGTGGCCGGCCAGACGCGGTAGGCCGCGTTATATAGCCGCGCTGGCATTAACTCGCCTCGCCGCGTGGCTGGCCGGCCATCGGCGGCAGCCTTTACAGCGCGCGGAAGATGATGCGTGCGGGGAAGACGATGCGCGGAAGACGAGACGATGACGACGACGACGACCGCCCAGTCTCGCCGACAGGTCGGGGCCACACGACCCGTGGGAACGCGCGTGAATTTTCCCCGCCTTTTCGCGCCAGTTTGTTTCGTCCGGAGTATCCGAGCGCGCCCCGGAAGGCCGGGGATGGCCTGGGCTCGCCGGATGGATGAAGGCCCAGATCCGAGCGAAATCGAGGATCCGGGGGCGCGACTGGGCCGATTTACGCCGTCCGGATGATAAAAACGCCTGCCGGGGGCCTCATCGGGCGTGTGAGGGGAGATGCTCTTACACGGAGGGACGGCGCACGGCCTTCCTGATCTCCCGACGCAGGCCTCCTCTGCCTCCGCCCGGACCAGATCCGGAGTCCCCTCGGCATCCTCTCTCCGCCCCTGACTCCCCTCGGCGTCCTCTCTTCGCCCCTGACCGGCAGCCATCACCGGCGTTGCGGCTACGAGTCATGTGACGGGCTTGGGCTCCTCCCCGCCGCCGCAGTTCGCGCCGGCCATCGCGCGTTGCCTGCGCAGAGAGCCCGTTGTTCTGCGTCAAGGAGCTGGCCCGCCAGCGTCAAGAGCTCTGTCGTGCCTCCTCCATGTGCGGTCCTGGGTAAGCTCGCACCGTCGTCCTCTCCACTCCGCGTCTCCGGTCGCGCTTCGGTTCCTGGCCGGCATGCTGCCGCCGCCTCCATCCGCCCCGTCCGCCGGGCTGCCCGCTGGCGGCATGCACGGGACCTCGGCTCCGGTGGCCCGTTCCGGATTGTCGCGGCTGCCCCCGGCAGGAAGATACAGGAAGGAGAATGTGGGCGCGTTTGCAGCGCCCATGGCCTCCTCCAAGCCTGTGAGAGCTCCCCCGACACTCAGCGTCCCTGCAGTGCTAGAGGGGGCAGATTACGACCTGCAGCAGCCGTTGGCAGCGGTTCCACCAGGGCCTCCCACTGCTTCTCGCCTTTCGGACGGACTTCTGTGCGACACCGCCGTGATTGTTAGGGGCTTGTGTCCTTGTCGTTGCCGCCGGCTGCCTCGGGAGGCCTTGACTCCGAGTTGACCTTTCCTGCTGATGCGCCTCCGGCTTTGAGCTTGCTTTGGGCTAGTTCTTTAAGCTCCGACGAGGATGAGGTGTTGGCTCCGCAGACGCCTTTGGCCTCCGCCAAAGATGCTGTTTCTGGCTCGGTGCTCGGCACCGTTGATGTGCACCTTACCGAGAAGGCGCATGCGGAGCCCTGTGGTGGCCTCTTTGTTGATAGTGCTGCTCTTGGAGGCAAGGAAGGCTTGGTGCAGGTGGGTCGTGGCAGCCGCCCTGGCCGCACGCCGCCTTCTTTGCTTCAGAAGGAAGGCGCTGAGCGTAGTCTTGCCTTCAAGCGTTTGGCTCGAGGGAGATGCTTTCGGTGCCTCGAGCGTGGCCACCAGGTCAGCACATGCCGTGGTCCCTTCAGATGCATCCGTTGTCGTCGCCCTGGCCATCGGGAGCAATTCTGCCTTGCCGCTCGGTCTCGCTCTCCGGACACCTGTACTCGTACTCGTTCTTCAGACGCTTGTGCTCCTAGCCAGTGGAACCGCTCTCCGTCTGCTCAGCCTTGTCCCCTGTCGTCTCGGAGTTGGGCTGAGGTTGTGTGCCACTCCTCGTTGCGTGCAGCGGTGCCACCAAGGCCCTCTCCTAGGTGTTGCGAGGATGCTAGCTCAGACTCTGTCTTTCTGTCTCAGTTTGCTTTGATGCGCATGGAGCTCCTTTAGTTGGTGGATGTCCGTGTTGAGGAGGCGTCTCGCCCCCTTCGTGAAGAGGTGGCAAATCTCAAGTTTTTGTTGGCGCGCATTGGTGATTCTTTGGCGTTGTTGGAGGCATGTACTCGTGGTGGTTTGGGAATCGTTTCCACGCAGGCTTCACTTCCGTTTGACTCCACCGACCCGATGTCTCCTGTGGTTGTGGAAGAATAGCTCTATGGTTGTTTCTCTCCCTGTGCTAGTCCCTACCTGTCGCCGTGGCCTTTTGTTTCGATTGCCTCCGTGGATGAGGGCATGGATGGGATCTTGGCTTCGATGTTGCAGATCGCACCAGAGCCACATGAGTGCTCTGAGGAATCTTCTGTTGTGCTTCCGTTAGAGCCGGGCTCATCTGAGGTCTTGGAAGTGGCCACGACACTAGAGCATCCTGTGTTGTGTGGGGAATCTTTTGTGGTGCTTCCGTTGAAGCTTGGCTCATTCGCGGCCTTGACGGTGGCCTCAACGCCCATCGCCACATCAGTCGCTCGACTCTATGATCACTAGAGATGTGCCGACATATAATGTTGATGCTCTTTTTGCTACAGAGCTTTGCGGCTTGCTCGCTAGTTTAGAGGCAGTTAGCCCTGGATATGGCAGGGACATTGCCTGCGTCTTGGTGGATAAGGCTTTGGAGGACTTGATTAGGAAGGTGGAGAAATCTCTCAGAAAGGTGATTATCAGGGGCAGAAGTAGGAAGAGGGGTGTAGCAAGGAAAACTTTGAGAGCTACTTGAGTGTTGGATCCCTCTTTGGTAGTCTGGTTTGTGGTCCTTTGTTTCATGGTGCTCCAAGTGTCGTGAGTTCGTACAAGTGTTGTGACTTCACGGTTGTAGGTTGTGGGTGCTTGTTGGTTTAGAGGTTGCATGTTTTAGATGTTGTTTCTCTCGTTGTTTTGTTGTAATGGTTTTCGCCCGGTTTTCTGTTAATTAACGGGGCAATTCTCTTCTTCTTAATTAATAGATTGGGGCAAATATTTTGCCCCTGTTTCAAAAAAATAAATACAAATAATGCTTCTTTAAGTTTAGGAGAACAAGAATGTTGACTTCTCTGTAAAATGGAACCTCTTTATGCGTAAGAAATTCTTAATAAAATGTGACAATGAGATGAGAATGCCTAGTTTCTTAATGACATGACATGCAATTCTTGCATGTTCTTGAAAAAAGATGAGAATGCCTAGTATGTGCTGAAGGAGGAGTAATCGAGGATCGATTGTTCATGGCACTACAGGAATCCGGCAGTATGCCGACGGCCTCCAGCCCTCGGCGTCTAGCAGTATGCCGTCAGCGTATTATACGCCGAGGGCAGCCGTCGGCGTATTGCCTTGGTGTAGACCTCCCTTGGCGGAGGCCCTGTGACCGTCGGCGTATAGATGACCCTCGGCGTATAGCTGAAATGCCGACGGCAAAATGTTGGCCCTCGGCGTAGAGACCGTCGGCGTAGCTCTGTGGACGGACGGCAAGAGCAAACGGCGTCGTCACTACGCCGACGGCAAAACCCTCGGTGTATAGGGACACATGGCGGCTTCATAGGGCGTTCCTCGCCATCAGTACGCCGATGGCAATGCCCTCGGCGTAGAGGGCACATACGCCGACGGCAATGCCCTCGGCAAAGCTCTTACACGGGCCATATGGCAACCTCTACGCCGATGGCAATGCCCTCGGCGTATGGTGGCCCAGATTTTTTGTTTGTTTGCATTTTGCTATTTTGACAGCTGCAAATACACAGAAATACATATAAATTCATACATGCCATACACATAAATTCATTGCAAGTGCCATACACAAATATATATAAATTCATAGATGCCATACATAAATGCCATACATAGATGATTAAGTCGCGACACACAAGTGAAACACACAAGTAGCAACACGCAAGTATCGACATGCAAGTAGCAACACACATAGTATCTCGAGGCGAAAAGCCCTACAACTCTGGAGATGGGGTCGGGGTCGGGGTCCCGAGATCTCCCCTGGTAAAAACAGGCGACGGATGATTTCCGAAATGCCCAGTAGAAGCTGCAGAAGAACCGCCAGGGGAAGTTCCAGAAGTACCGCGAGAGGCACCGCGAGAACGGCCAGGAGAAGGACCACCGGGATGGACCGCAGTGGTTTATCAGTAGCAACAGTTTTATAGTGGTGATAGTAGTAAAACAGTAACAGCAGTAGTAAAATAACAGCGGTAATAGTAGCAATAGTAAACAATAGGAACAAATACTGTAGGCATAAGAATGGATGTACGGGCGTTGCATGGATAAGATAATTCATGAAATCAATGAGACATGGGCAATTGCAGATAAATAATGATAAAGCATCCTAGTACTAAACAATCATAGAAGGCCTTCACAGTTGGCTCTGGTTCCTCCGGTTCTGGCGGTTCCTCCGGTTCTGGCGCTTCCTCCCATGAAGGTGGCAAATCCGGCATGTCGCCATGGATGAGATCATCTAGAAGGTCTCTGACCCCATTGTACTCATTGCCATTGAGCCGCTGCCGCATGACGTCCCCTCTGTCACGCTCATGCTCATCAAAGTCGATATGCGTGACGTAGTGAGACATATACCCATATTGCAGAAGGTGTTTATACATGTCATCTTTTCCTTGACGGTGATGCTTCAAGCAACGACTGCAAGGGAAAATTATTGATAGTAATAAATAAATAACTACAAATATAATGCATATAGTAATTTTAAATTTGATGGAGGCTATACGCCGACAGCCAGGGTACGCCGACGGCCACCCTCGGCGTAGGCTCCACATACGCCGACGGCCAGGGTATGCCGACGGCCACCCTCAGCGGATATGTGACTGCGCCGGTATGCACGTAACCTTCAGGGCCACGTGCCCCCCTGATACGCCGACGACCGAGATACGCCGAGGGTGGCCGTCGGCGTATCATGGTCTACGCCGAGGGTTTCAGTACGCCGACGGCCTTCTTCGTTGGTTGGCCTGGAGCCCCCCTACGCCAACGGCACCGACCTTTGGCCGTCGGCGTAGGTGCAGGCCGTCGGCAACTTTGTTGATTCCTGTAGTGTGGCAACTGTTTCTCTTAACAAGGTACTAATATAGATTGAAATGTATTTATATTTGTACTAACATTAAAACAATTAACCAAGAGAGAACTAAATGAGTTGGCTTGTCGAATTTTAAATGGTTAGAATGAAGTTGGCCCAAACTTAAAGTTTACATCGGATGCTCTTGACGCACAACATTTGAGGTCGATCGTCACCATATATAAGATGTTTCGCGCAAGAAAGAACATGTCTTACAACTTATCTCAGATAAATATTTCCACCAACCCCGCCTTAATTGTCTAGATAAAGTATATATTTGGACGTGTATATGTTTTTCATACAGAAACACGATCATCCATCGAGTGTGTTCTCCTTGTGCTTCACCGGTTCAGATTCAATACCTGACAAATATCCTGGAGACCAGCTAGTTGTTACTTGGTAGCATCCGCAATGTTAAAAATCGTGAAGAAGAGAGAGGCTAACTTGGGAACAGGAAACACCGGGAACAGTACACTTCGCATGACAAAGGGTCTTCGTACTTCTTGGTGTCTTCATTCGGCGCAATAGCATTCTATGCCAGCGATGGACAAGTTGATCTCCATGTGGAGACCTCTTCAACTCGACATACTCCCCTCCGTACTCTTCATAGCAGTAGCCAGTAGGTTAGCTTGTTCTTGACCCTGCGTAGTCAGTTTGGCGAACTGTGGCTGTCCAAAAGTGTATTGTTCTTGTGGCTTACTTTTGTGTGTAAGCTGGTATCCCGAGCATGACGGTCTGTTCCTGAGTGCACTAATCACTTTATTAATTTAAAGTTGGATAGAGATGGCTTTTATCTAAAAAATACAACACGATTATGTTCTCCTGAATTTGTGTAGGTATGCAGCAGCCACAACGTCTATGCAGAAAAGTATACAACTTCACCTTTCCCACATTTATTTAGCGTTGACTTTTCTTACGAATTTCAATTTCAAAATACATGTTGGATCTTTTTGCCCATCCGGCCCATTGTTTTGTCACCTGAATTATCTCGGGAAATCATAACAAAAATAGTTGGGACATATGAGCACGGGGCTTCACAAGACTGACGGTCTCAGGACCTGTTCGGAAGTGGTCTACTCCGCTCCACTCCGTGGAGGATGGAGAGCTGGGTTTCGGCCAATCCGACAAATAAGCCTGCAGCTCCGGCCGCTCCGGCGGAGCAGTTTATAGCCGGAGTGGATTCGAACGGGTCCTCAGTCTCTCCCAAGTTTTTTTCTCACTGGAATTTTCTCTCGGTATTCAACGTGGAAATGCATGCCAAACACTTTGTGTCATATTTGCTGGTCATGTGGGTAAGCCTCGGAAGTAAACAAAATGTTGGCGAGGTAACTTTTGTGTAGCTGGTGGGATCGACTAGAGCAGTCTTGCAACCAGATGCTGAACATAGATAGTCTCGGGGGGTCATCACAAGTCGGTGGGATGCTGCGCTGGGTGGCGGCGCTTCATCACCATCTCCTACAGCCTCTGACCAACATTCTCTTTCCCAGGGTCGTTGCCGTATGCTCCAAATTGTCTTGCACGCTCGCCGCCTTCACAACAATGTTCTTCTTGGTGTTAGTGGCACATACCGTTCTCGTGAAGGGTTACCGCATTGTATGTCACTGCCGTAGATTTTGCCGATGGGTGTAGTTTGTTCTACACTACTGCATGTCAAGGACCGTGTCACATGGCCATTCAACTACAGGAGGAAGGTGGAGAGCGGTCCTTCTCCATCACGCTTGTGTCCATGGTGCCGGCCTACTTGGAAGGCTAGGCGCTTGGAATTGGACTGGATGTGCCTCATTTTACGGTCTGTGGCGGGCTTCCATCTGTTCAAGAATAATTTTTCAACTTCTGATGCACAAATGCAAAAGATTTTTTAGACCATCATCCCCGTCTGGCCGTCTCATATTAGTTATGATTGATTCTTCTCAAAATATGGTTTTTGGATGTCCAAGTTGTGGCCGAGATTGGAATGATGCTAACGATCGATATCTATAGGGCCAACAATGGCATGCTTCACTGATATAAATGTTGCAGAACAAATAATACAAGGAGTACTTGTCTTTGTTTATGACAGACCTTTCTATTTAGCACTGCAGCAGTTTACTTTGCATTGTCTAAACAAAAATTATAAATAGACAATCTAATGAGTTGGTATGCCAAATTTGAAATGAAATAGGACAGGTCAGAACTAAAACTCTGTAAAGATAGCACATGCCTTTTGTTGCATAGTATTGAAGACAGTCAATATTTATCAAGTACTTTCTGTGTAAATATTTACATGGTAATTCATTGGGATAAATGCTCTCAACTACCTTTAATGGTTGACATATTATATATGCCACCGGCGATCATATGTGCTCTCTTCATATTTTGAGAGTCGGGCCAGCATTTCTCCTATATACCAACTACTAGCAAATAAATTGCAAGCAGAACGAGAGAAATGTTTGCTTTAGAATGGGAGACATCCGGACAAGAATGCTTAGATTCAGAAAAATGGTGACTAACATACATTTTGATGTTCTTTGCTCGCATAGAGCAGCGATCAATCTTGTGCAACGTAGGCGACACACCAACATTCAGATGTACGCACCTTGGCCGTACACTTGCTAGCTTGAGAAGGTATCTAGTGCTAAGTGCCTATGTGCGTGCTCTAAGGACAAGATTGAATATGAATAATAGACCTTCACCCACCATGGTACATTTACACACTAGACTCTGCATTACTTCGTATTGTGACACAAAATTCCTCTCTCTCTCTGTTTCTCTCTCTCTCCCTACGGGATTCAATCCACTGCCCTCGTGTTCCACCGGCGAAGATGGAATTTTTCAGATCGATGTAGCAGCCGCGGTTGTTTGTACAACCCCACTGTCCGTCGAGTACGGACACTGAATTACTGGAGATTTGTTACTCTGATTCATTCTTCAGCCATGAATGGCGTTGCCCAACTCTGCATGCTCACGTCCATGCTGCCGGCATGAGCTCACGTAGGGGAACTCTAGGACCGATGAGCATTGTCTAAACAGAAATTATTAAGAGATAATCTAATAAATAGGTATGCCAAATTTGAAACGAATAGAACAGGTCTGAACTAAATTTTTGTTGCATAATATTGAAGACAGTCATTATATATCAAGTACTTTCAATGTTAATATTTAGATGATAATTTATTGGGATGAATGCTCTCAACTGCCTTTCATGGTTATCATATCATATATGCCACCGGGGATCAAATGTGAACTCTTCACAATTTGAGAATCGGGTCAGCATTTCTCCTTTTTTGATTTTTTTCTTTGATAATGGGCGCTTTATTACTTAGTCAAGCAAATACACCCGGCCTCTGCATACAAGATGCACACAGCCATCCAGTAACCAAATCCGAAACAAAAAAGGGAAGGCAAAATACATATCGTAACGAGCAATTGTAAATCGC
Source organism: Dactylis glomerata (assembly GCA_007115705.1). Taxonomy (NCBI): domain Eukaryota; kingdom Viridiplantae; phylum Streptophyta; class Magnoliopsida; order Poales; family Poaceae; genus Dactylis; species Dactylis glomerata. The sequence continues at coordinate 2,164,230 of QXEO01000464.1, read as the reverse complement.
CTAAGGTGATGGTGGTGGCTCTATCCTGAGATTATGCTGCCATCCATGTGGGAAAAAAATATCCCTCGCCGTAGCCTCCAATCGTGTACAGACCTCCGTAAATAGATCTCGGTTCTCCATACGCTGAAGAGGCGACCACAAACGGAGCGTACCGGTACATCTGTAGATTACCTGCAAGAGAGAACAATTTTTATCATTAAAAACTTTGTCATTTCTACATAGCCATAGCGACCAAATAACGGCTAACGCTCCCATCCTAATAAGCGTTCTAAACCTGAGATCGATGCCATGAAGCCAATTTCCAAATATATTGGCAACACTAGTCGGTGGGTACAGGTTGGAGGCTGTTTGGATGATTGACCATATAGATCTGGCAAAGCGGCATTGGAAGAATAGGTGTTTAATAGTCTCGTCCTGATGACAGAACACACACCTCGTACTTCCATGCCAGTTGCGCCTAACAAGATTGTCTTTGGTTAGGATCACTCCCCGATGAAGATACCAGCCAAATATTTTGGTTTTTAATGGTATTTTCATCTTCCAAATCTTCTTGTTGTTATCGACTGGAATATCGGATTGCATGAGCGCATTGTATAAGGAATCTACGGAGAAGGCACCATTAGCTTGTAGGTTCCAATGGAATTCATCTGGACCAGAAGATAACTGAACAGTTTCCAAACGTTGCAGTAAGGCATTCCATGCAGTTAATCTGGGTCCCAATAAATCACGTCTGAATGTTACATCCGGAGGTGAGGTAGCCATTACCTTAGCAATGGTTTCACTTTTGTAACGAACTATACTATACAAGGCAGGATACTGATCTCGGAGCGGAACATTATCTAACCAAATATCCTCCCAAAACCGTATTTGCGATCCGTCATTAATAGAGAAAGTGCCATGAGGAAAGAAGAATTTCTTCGAAGCCATGAATGAGAGTCCCCAGGTTTCCAAAGAACTTGGGACAGCGCCTTCGAGCCAATATACTTTCTCTTAAGGAGGGTCTGCCAAACACCATCTTCAGTAAGTAGCTTAAAAAGCCATTTACCTAGCAAGGCTAAGTTTTTGACCTCAAGGTCATGAACTCCAAGCCAGCCCGCCTTGGTCTTTGGGTCTACAGACCACACTCCATTTTACCAGTCGATACTTCTTTTTTTCACTGTCCCCTTGCCAAAAAAATCTAGATCGATAGTAATCCAGTTTATGCAAGACTCCTTTAGGTAGTAGGAAGAAAGATATCATATACAATACCATATTAGTGAGTACTGAATTAATGAGTACCAATCTTCCTCCTAGGGATAGCAATTTACCTTTTCAACTACTAAGACGCTTCTGAAGCCTCTCCTCAACTGCTTTCCACTCGGTGATTGTCAATCTCCGATAATGAATCAGGATTCCCAAATACCGAATAGGGAATGGGCCTTGCCCACAGCCAAACAGCTCTGCATAACTAGTAGCTGTCTCCTAGGCGTCACCAAAACAAAACAACTCACTCTTATGGAAATTTATCTTTAGACCAGAGAGCTGTTCAAAAGCCGCCAAAATTAATTTGAGGTTCCGAGCTTTCTCAAGGTCATGTTCCATAAAGAGGATTGTATCGTCAGCATATTGAAGGATCGATAACCCACCATCAACAAGATGAGGGATCACACCTTCAATTTGACCATCAACCTTAGCTCGATCAATCAATATAGCAAGCATATCCGCCACAATATTAAATAATATGGGTGATAATGGATCGCCGTGCCGAAGACCTTTTCTAGTCTGAAAGTATCGGCCAGTATCGTCGTTGACTCTAATGGCTACACTACCTCCAGACACGAAATCATTGATCAAAGCTTGCCACTCAGGAGAAAAATCTTTCATCCTAAGTGTTTGTTGGAGGAAAGACCACTTCACCTTGTCATAAGCTTTTTCAAAATCTAATTTCAGAATTACCCCATTCATCTTTTTGGTATGGAGTTCGTGAACCGCTTCATGCAGGATGACAACCCCATCAAGGATATTTCTTTCTTGCATGAAGGCAGTTTGCAAAGGGCGAACCACATATCAGCCACCGTATTCAGTCTAATGGTGGCCACTTTTGTGAAAATCTTGAAACTTACGTTTAAAAGGCAGATATGTATATATTGTTGAATCCTTTCTGCCTCATTAACCTTAGGTAACAAGATAACCTCACCAAAATTAAGACGAAATAATTCTAGTTGTCCCGCATGAAGGTCGCCAAACAAATTTAGAAGGTCTGACTTAATGGTATCCCAAAAAGTTTGATAAAACTATGCAGGAAAACCATCTAGACCCGGTGCTTTGTTATGTTCCATTATAAAAATATCTTTCATAACCTCGTCCTCAGAATAAGGTGCGGTTAGTAAACCATTCTCTTCCATAGATACTTGGGGAATATCATCCGTTTGGGTCTCATCTAAGGAAAAAGAATTATCCTCCGGAACCCCAAACAGATTTTTGTAATAATTTGTAATGTAAACTTGAGTTGCTCATGGCCTTCAATTCGTCCTTCATCCTGAACTAGAGAGTGAATACGTTTCTTCCGATGTCTACCATTTGCAACACCATGGAAGTATCTCGTATTTGAATCTCCTTCCAAGATAAATTGTGCTTTGGACCTTTGATACCACTTGAGCTCCTCTTCACGAAGAAGACCAGCTATCTGTGCATTCGATTGACTTTTTAGTTCAATCTCTTGTGTTGATAAAGGTCTCACTTCAGCTAAAGCCTCGAGATCATCAATGATAGATGACAATTGTAGCTTCTCTTTTTTAAGAGTACCGGAAATATGGTGAGCCCAGCCAGAAAGATGTTTGCGCATTGCACGCATCTTATTATTCCACCTTACTATAGGCGAGCTGCCTGAAACCGGTCTTTCCCAAACCTTTTTGACCATATCATGAAAACCTTCTCGCTGCAGACACCCAAGTTCAAACTTGAATGGACGTTTATGCAGCGGTCTCGGTGATCCAGTAGTCAAAAGAATGGGAGCATGGTCTGACAATTTCTCAATACGTTCAAGTGCGCGTACGGTTACCATAGGAAATTTATCTTCCCAATCAGTATCCATTAACACGCGGTCAAGCTTTTCGTATGTAGGGTTTGGTAGGTTGTTTGCCCACGTGAATTGTCGACCCAACATCGCAACCTATCTCAAGTCTAAGCTGTCAATGACCGCGTTAAACAAGAAAGGCCAATGCTCATCGAAATGACCTTTACTTTTCTCATGACGGAATCTTAGCAAATTAAAATCCCCATCGATAATAATCGGGTGTGGATTATCCTTCACCAGATTAACCAATTCACGTAAAAAGTCGGCCTTAAAAGCATCCTAGGCAGCTCCGTAAACCGCAACCAGACTCCAAGTGAAGTCATCAGCCTTGTTGCGGATTGTGAGATTAATATGATACTCACCATCCGAACTGGCTAAAACCTCCATGGTGTCAGAACGGACGCCAACAAGCATGCCACCAGACCTACCGCGGGGTGGACGAGAGAACCACTGAAAGTCAATTCCACCAGATAACCGATTAAGAAGAATTTGAGAGTAATTCCGTCTCCCCGTTTCAGAGATAGCTACAAAATCAAGATTATAATCTTTAAAACAATCGGCAATGTGAGAATGCTTAGCCAAGTCCCCAAGACCTCTGCTATTCCTAAACATGCCATTCATTGTGAAACTTTTCTTAATTCTGAAGCTTTACTACACCTACGATTTTTCTTTTCGGCTAAAGATTTAGAATTACGTCGAGATGCTTTGAGATCATAAAATGAACTTAGCCCCGACTGTTCTAAATCAACCTCCGAAATTCTCCCTACAAGGGCTGAAAGGAGATGAACATTTGTCCCATCCTCCTCCTCCTCCTCCTCTAAGGAAGTAGTCTCAGGCCCAGTCGAAACTTTTGGACTGACCGTTAAACGGTCATGTTCCAAATGTCTCAAGAAATTAGCCGAAATAGAAATATCATCACGGTTATGACCCAAAGAAATACCTACACTACTCAAATTTGAAGAAATACGGGAATTAGAAAAAGCAGCAAATGATATAGACTTTTTATTACCAGAAGTGTCGAGATTCTTCTCCGCCTTACGACGCATGGCTTTCTGCATCGTATCCTCGTCCGTGATTCCAGACCCATCTTCCTCCTATGCATGCCTCCCGCTCCGTCTAACCACCCGCGGAGGGTTCGGTGGGGGGCAATCAACTTTTGTCGACTTGTGCGGAACCACCTTTGAAGACCCTAAGCACGACGGGGACGAGAGTACAAAGAGGGAACAGGTCGGGGTCGACCTCTCCGTACCCTGCGCGTCATGCTGAGACGGCGCCTGGAGATCTTGAGCCTGCATAGTCGGCGACTGCAAAGACGCGGCAGTCCGCTCCTCAGGTGTCCCGCCCGTGGAGCTGAGTGATACGTCTCCAACGTATCCATAATTTTTGATGCCTCATGCTTGTTTTTACACCATTTGCCTAATATTTCGTTACACTTTGTGGAACTTTTATGCATTTTCCGGAACTAACCTATTAACAAGTCGCCACAGTGCCAGTTCCCTGTTTTCTACTATTTTTGTGTTTCAGAAAAGTTACACAGGAAATATTCTCGGAATTGGACGAAACCAAAGCCAGTCGCCCAGAAATTTACCGGAGCTTCCAGAGAACCGAAGAGGAGTTGGAGTGGGGCCACGAGGGGCCGTCACACCAGGGCGGCGCGGCCAGGGGCTGGGCCGCGCCTCCTATGTGTGAGACCACCTCGGTCCACTTTTGACGATGCCTCTTCGCCTATAAAGACCCCCCGACGAGAAAAACCTAAGTACCCGATCAGTTTTCCAGAACACATCGCGATCTGCCACCGCCGTCGACCCGAAGATCGGGAGGGTCCAGAAGCTCTTCCTGGCACCCTGCCGAAGAGGGGAATCGCCACCGGAGGTCTTTTTCATCGCCATGCTTGCCTCCGGAGCGATGAGTGAGTAGTCTACCTTGGACTATGGGCCCATAGCAGTAGCTAGATGGTTGTCTTCTCCACCATGTGCTTCATTTTTAGATCTCATGAGCTGCCCTACATGATTGAGATCACCGTTATGTAATTCTACATGTTTGGTTTGTTGGGATCCGATGAATATTGGTGTTATGCTTGAGTTGAAGTACTGAAATTTATCTTTTGTTATCTCTATGTTGTTTATGATCTTGCATGCTCTCCGTTGTTAGTAGCTATCTTGGCCGAGTAGTTGCTAGTGACTCCAAGAGGGGGTATTTATGCTCGATAGTGGGTTCATGCCTCTATTTAATCTGGGGGAGTGACAGAAACCTCTAAGGTTGTAGATGTGCTGTTGCTACTAGGGGGAAAACAACATTCATATGCTCGAGGGCATATGCTTTGTTTACATTATACACTTTGCTTAATGCAGTTATCTGTTGTTCGCAACTTAATACTCATGGGGTGTTCGGATGATATCCCCGTGAGTGGATTATTAGTCATAGATGCAGTTGGATGGCGGTCTATGTATTTTGTTGTAATGCCCAGAGTAAATCTCATAGTGATCCTCTCATCATATGCACGTTATCTTTATTCTATCAATTGCCCAACTGTAATTTGTTTACCCAGCTTGTATTATTTTATCTTATGGAGAGACACCGCTAGTGAACTGTGGACCCCGGTCCTATTTCCTTTATATTGCAATCACCTGTTTACTTTACTCGCACTGTTTACTTTACTCGCATACTATTATCACTTTCCACTCGATACGCTCATACCCTTTGTTTCAAGCAAACCGGTGAGATTGACAACCTCATCATAAGTTGGGAACAAAGTATTTGGTTGTGTTGTGTGCAGGTTCCGCGTTGCAGCTAGCAAAGCAAAGCTTGGACGAGGTGCCCTATAAATTGTCCTGGGCTATCGCAAACTAGCAAGCATCACCTTCAGTCGTTTGTTTGCTCCTCTCCTGAACGATAAACCTTGGTTTCTTAACTGAGGGAAAAACCTTGCTGCTATACTCATCATACCTTCCTCTTGGGGTTCCCAACTGGACGGTGAAAAGATAACACCACCGTACCGCATCAAGCTCTTTTTATGGCGCCGTTGCCGGGGAGGAAGTAGAAGATTTCTACGAGGGGAGTTTTCGCACGCACATCCTTTACTTTGTTTTAAGTTTTGCTTTACTTTATTTATTTTACTTGCATCGTTTTATCAAAAACCCAAAAAAATTAGAATCTTTGATAGTTGTTTTTACTTGTCTGCTTTTAGTTTTGTTAGTATAAGTAATCCTAAAGTTGAAGTTCGTACCTTTAAGCAACAAGGGGGAGAGAGCTTGAAAGATGCTTGGTACCGTATTAGCAATTCTCATCATAGGTGTACAGAGAAGCATTCTACCATAATTCTCCTTAGAAATTTTTATGTTGGTATAACTAGTTGGTATAGGTACGTTCTTGATAATCTCGCAGGAGGTAATTTTCTGGGTACTCCCGCTCTTGAAGCATGCACTTTAATTGAAAGTTTAGTGGGAGTACCACCTATTCATGTTGTTAAAACTGAGGTCACTTTGGAGGAAGTTTTAGAAAAGCTTAGCTCTTTAGAAAAAAGTTTGCCAAATATCCATGATAATGCTAGCCGTGTTAATGAATTGATAGAGAGTATCGGTAAGAGAATCGCCGCTTTAGAGGCTAGCACTACTCTTGATAGTCAAAACCTTAGGATTGGGAAACTTGAGGAATCCATGGAAACTTTAAGTTCAATTTTCTCTTCTCTTAAGTTTAAGAAGGAGAAAGCTTTTGTTGGAAAAGAGCAAAAATTCATGTATGTTCCCAAGGTGTCTGTGCCTAAACCGCAACATGTTTTTAAGATTGGTAAGACTTTTAGTTCAACTAAGAGTGACTTGCAGGTTGAATCATCTTCGGGAACCTCTAAAGTGCCTAGTGTGGTAAGTGGTGAGCTTGAGGAAACAGTTGATTCACTTGATATTACTTGATTCGCAATTTTCTGCGCCTAGCTGAAAGGCGTTAAAGAAAAGCACTCTTGGGAGATAACCCAACATTTTTACATTCAGTTCTTTTTTTTATTTGAGTCTTGGAAGTTATTGTAATAACCTCTCCTTATCCTTTTTATTTCTTTTTTGTGCCAAGAGAAGCCTCTAATTTGAGTGAGGTAAGATTTGGGGATGTTGCTGTCCTGAAACTGTTTTCGGTGCTGCACCATAAAAATTCGTGAAAATTCTCTATATATCTTTTGGACCTGCGATTTCTTGTGCATATGCCCCAGGTTATATCCAAACTTTCATTAGTTGAATACTTTTTGATTTGAGCAACAGAAAACATATTAAAAATTCTACCTTATGCAGCTGTTCTGTTTTGACAGATTTCTGCCAATATTTGTGTTTGCCGATTTATCGCTTTCTTTTTGAGTTATTTTGATCACGGAACTTTTGGGCAAGTTGCTAAAGTAGTATATGCTTAATATGTGGTGGTTTTAGGTTGAAACCTGAAGCAAAAAGAGGTTGATTATATGTTATGCTTACACTAATGTTGCTAATGGATTTGTGTTTAGTTTTGTATGAAGAAAGTTTTCAAGTGTAGGGATCGGAGAGTGATGAGATGAGTTGAAGAATGGACAAAAGCTCAAGCTTGGGGATGCCCATGCATCACCCCAAGAAATATCCAAGAAGTACAAGCGTCAAAGCTTGGGGATGCCCCCGAGGCACCCCTTCTTCATCGGCAAAAATCAGGTCATCTTTCAAGACACTATATTTTTATTGCTTCATGCATTATGCGTTTTTCTTGGAGCGTCAGTTGTTTTTAGTTTTCAGTTTAGTTTAGTTTTTTTTGCTGCAATAAATGGTTGGACCCCAACAAATTCTTTTGGAGAAGTTGCCTTGCTTTTCATTTGCCAAGAACACTCCGTTTTTCATTCTATTCGTTTCAACGAGTGTTCTCTTTTTCTAGAACTGCGTTTAGCTTTTGATTTTCGCCTTGATTTGCGTTCAGATCTTGTTATATCTTTTCATCAAGGTGTATTTTTGCCTCTGATATTTATTGGTTTTCATCAAAAGAGGTGTTTATAAAAAGATTGAATGGTGTTGGAAAAGAGAAAAAGCTTTATGCAAAAAAAAAGTGGTACAAGAAGGAGCTTGTGTAGACTGCGGCTTAGGCTTTTGCATGTAGTGCTTGATGTCTTTTTGATAGTATGCTTAGTGGTTTTGCTGTAGCATCACTTGTCTCAAATAACTGAGATTGTTTAATGAGCCTTTGAAAAAATTATGCGTTGTTTTAATTATTTGGAAGCATTATTTTGGTTTTCTCCTTGATGCTTTATTTGGGTTGACTTGGCGCATGCTCACACATGTTAGACTCTTACAAAGTTGCCAATAGCCTCTATGATCATTTAGTTTTTGACTTTTGATGCCATCTTATGCTTCTTTTAATGTCGCTTTGTCGCTTTGCATGATTATGGCCATTATTACTCTCTTAGTTGGTCGCTCCCAGTCTTTTGCTAGCCCTCGCCTTGTACTGAGTATGAGCTCTACTCGTGCATCCAACTCCTAAAAACCAAGTTTGCCATTGTGTCCACCATACATACCTATTAGCAATTTGCTATTCCAAGTAAATTTGACTTGCTTTTATCTACTCTTCAAATTAAACTCTTACCAGTGTTATGCGAAAATTGGTCAGTAAAGCTCTCACGAACCGAAAGGCACACTTTACTTTTTCTTGTTCTTAAAAATTTGACATTGTGGTCTCTTATGTTGAGTTGTTATGCTTGCAAGTTGTAAGTTGGAGACTAGCCCAGCCATGCTGTCATGGGGCAAGCTTTCAACATTGCACTTCTTATTTGAGTTGATATCGTGATCTTTTGTTTATGGATGCCCGCGGTGTGAAATGAATTGGGAATCTTGCGGGGATCATGGAGTTTGTATATATGTTAGGGAAACTCCTGGGCCGCCAATCTAAGCCATGCATAATTCATGGTGGAAATTTGCAGCATACCCATAGTGGACATTCGACGACGCATCTCAAAATAAAAAGCTAAACAAATGGTAAATAAAAGAGATGTCGAGGTGTTCATTGTCTGCTTGTCCTGTCATTTTGATGTGGGCTTGTTCCATGTCATCGGGCACAGAGGTACCCCGTTGGCGGTTCTCGATGATACATATATACTTACAATGACAAGAGCCTTGCTTGGGACTCTAAGTAAAGTAGCATGAGGTTTGGGTACTCATATTCACGGGACACGAGGTTTTCAACTTATGATTTGTCAAGCATATGCATCATAATTGTTCTCGCATTAAATTTAACCATTCAAGATGCTTATGATGGGGGCAATGAGAGCTCAAAGCCGATAAGTACCATAATTTTTGAAGGTCTATAAAACTTGCAATCACTGCTTCCCTCCGCGAAGGGCCTTTCATTTACTTTTATGTTGAGTCACCACCTTCTATCTTTATGCACCATTAAGAAAGCATAGTTGTCATTCTTAGTATAATGTGCATTGTCCCAAAGTTTTCATTGATTGATTCATATTGTTGGTTTCACTTGTTCTTAAATTATTTGTATCTAGTCGCCCTCTTAAACTTGAAGGTGTCCTATGCATTTATGTTTTGCTCTCCATGAAGGACAAGCTGAAAACCATTTGTATGTTTTTCCTTATGATTTGAACACACGTTTGACTTTCATTGCTTCATTTTCATGATCTTTTGTTTGTGTTCATTTGCATGTTATAACATGGTTGCTAAGTTTCTTCTATCAAGATTATGTCTTTCATGCCCATGTTTTAAGTTCTTTTGATCCCAGCTCACAACGCTTACATATATGATCAAGATTGTGTAGGTGCATGTCACCTCAAAAATTATTTCTTTTGTTATCACTTACCTACTCGAGGACCAGCATGAGTTAAGCTTGGGGATGCTGATACGTCTCCAACGTATCCATAATTTTTGATGCTCCATGCTTGTTTTTACACCATTTGCCTAATGTTTTGTTACACTTTGTGGCACTTTTATGCATTTTCCGGAACTAACCTATTAACAAGTCGCCACAGTGCTAGTTCCCTATTTTCTACTATTTTTGTGTTTTAGAAAAGTTACACAGAAAATATTCTCGGAATTGGACGAAACCAAAGCCAGTCGCCCAGAAATTTACCGGAGCTTCCACAGAGGAGTTGGAGTGGGGCCACGAGGGGCCCTCACACCAGGGCGGCGCGGCCAGGGGCTGGGCCGCGCCCCCTATGTGTGAGACCACCTCGGTCCACTTCTGACGATGCCCCTTCGCCTATAAAGACCCCCCGACGAGAAAAACCTAAGTACCCGATCAGTTTTCCAGAACACATCGCGATCCGCCTTCGCCGTCGACCCGAAGATCGGGAGGGTCCAGAAGCTCTTCCCGGCACCCTGCCGGAGAGGGGAATCGCCACCGGAGGTCTTCTTCATCGCCATGCTTGCCTCCGGAGCGATGAGTGAGTAGTCTACCTTAGACTATGGGTCCATAGCAGTAGCTAGATGGTTGTCTTCTCCACCATGTGCTTCATGTTTAGATCTCATGAGCTGCCCTACATGATTGAGATCACCGTTATGTAATTCTACATGTTTGGTTTGTTGGGATCCCTTGAATATTGGTGTTATGCTTGAGTTGAAGTACTTAAATTTATCTTTTGTTATCTCTATGTTGTTTATGATCTTGCATGCTCTCCGTTGTTAGTAGCACTAGTGGAAAAAAGCCTATTGGTGGCGCACCATTTTGGCATATGCGTGGCGCATATGGGATGCGCTACCAATGCCACGCCACTAATAACAGTTTATTGGTGGCGCATCTCAATATGCGCCACGCATATGTTGAATATTAGTGGCGCATACAGCATATGCGTCATTAGTGTCTTATGCGTGGCGCATATTGCTATATGCGCCACCAATACATAATGCGCCACTAAACACCTACAATATGCACCACTAATATTTCGTACAGGTAAAAAAAACTGATATTTTCTGGTATTTATACACAGCAATGCACAAGAATATATATAGGTATACAATATAATTGCAGAATACACAGCATGCAGTACAAAACAAATATATCATCATCACAAACAATTAGATCCATAATAGTGACAAAGTTCCCGAATATTAGAAGTGTTAGAGCATATATAGCCCAAGTCCATGCATTACACACATTACACATTACACACACTACACATCTCACCAAAAGACCGAGTAGACTACACCCGCAATGGTGAGCAAGACCGGGAGCACGATCATCAAGGTCTTCATCCGGTTGTTGTTTATCCGCTCTCCTAGGAGGTGGATCCTCCACCTAGCTTCCGCTAGCTCTCTCGTCGGATACCCCTTGTAGGAGTTGCCGCTGAACTTCTTCACTTGATTCTGGCAATCCTCCCATTCATCGTAGACTCCTGGTACCCATCCTTTGTACACCACGTAGCATCTCGGCATCTCTGTAGACAAAGCCATATATATAGTATTCAAGCTATAAGAAAAGAGTTACATATGTCGACAAAGCCATATATCATATGCAACCGAAAGAATGAAAGGATTCACATGCATGTCGACAAAGGAAAGTACTCGAGCTAAGAAAAGAGTTATATATAAGTATCCCGCATACAAAAGTAAATAAGTCCAACAACGATGCTTTCGACTAAGGCAAGTTATAAGTTTACACCTCACACACATACACACACCGGAATGAGTTGCAGACGGTAAAGTTTATGACTCAAGCACACACGATTGACATACACGCGAAAACGACTAGGAAGAATCATGAAGACTTTGGTTGACATGGCTCCGGGAACGGTTTGTAGCAATCTTTCGTTGTCCATGTCCTAGTGTCACGCTGTTTCCGGAGCCGGTCTTCGATCTCGCGCTTAGCCAACGGTCTGGCGTAGGACAAGGTTCCGCCCCTTGTGATGACATCTTCTTGCAAGATAGTCGTAATCTGATTCTGGATGCGGAAGAAGTCGTCCCTAAGTTCAACGTCCTCGATCCTTGCATGCTCTTCGGCCCATCCTCGGACACTAGCTGGCGTCGTAAGCCTGTGTTCGTTCTGGATGATCGCTCGCATGTGATGGAGGGCGTAGAAGGCCTCCTTGATACTGTTAGGCGGCTGCTTGACGCAGGGGAACTTGATTACGTGCTTGAACATGTGTCTGCCGTCCTTGACATTTTCCGCCCCCTTCCTGAAGTCGCCTCCCTTCCTGGCGTATCCCTCGAGAGCATCATCTAGAACACCCTTGATGTAGGCGTAGTTTTTTGTCTTTGCCTCACTCCCCGAGTCTAAGTAGATGGCTACCGAGTACCTCGGGGCAACGAGGATCAATGTGTAGTATATGTCTCTACGCAAAACAGTTGAAACGAAAGAATGTTGGAAAAGGAGCTAAGAAATGACAAGTTATTACGGCGGCCGAGTGAGTGTGCACTTACTCGGGAAAGTAAGGAAGAAGAATGTCTTTTGTACTCTTGTTGTCCAGCAGGAACTTTTGGAGGTACTCCTTTGCTCTGGAACGGTTCACTGGATTCATCAACATGACTTCACGCATGTAGTAGGGGTCCGCTATCGCGACACCAAGGTTCTCCTCTCTGTTGACCTTCATCGCCCGCTGGAGCGTGTATAGGCGGACCAAGTTATAGTCCAGCCGTTTGGCGTTGAAAAGCTTGAAGACGTCCTCGTACGATATGAAGAAGATATCCGCGGGGTGATCATCGACGAAGCCCACATCCGCTGGAACCTTCACCGTGAAAACGGGGTACGATGGATTTGTTTCCTTAAGAAGGCCCTCCTCCAAAAACAGAATACCGTGCATAAGGCTCACCATCGCTCCACTCGCGTGGGCGACCTGCTCCTCAGTCATAATCGGTTTTCCAGCTTCATGAATTATGCCCTGCAAGGTGCCCTTAGCGGGTTGTGACATCGGGTCGTCGTGAACCCTGGGCCTCTTCGGACCGATCGGCTGCTGGCTCGCAGACGGCTTATCCTTCTTGGTCCTCTTCCGGTGGTGCTTCTTCTGGATGGGACCACCGGTTTCCAACTGCTCACCACAGTCGGTTGCCAACTGATCACCGCCGCTCACCACCTTATGGAGTGTGTTGGGGCTAAAAATATTTCCCGTATTGACTTTAGGATCAGCGGCGCCAGCATCCGGAGGCGTCTCCTCTAGGGCACCATGGAAGTCCAAACGCGTGCATGCTTTGGTGCGAGCATTTTGATCTTCACGGACACGGTAGGGTTCTTCCATGTTTGGCATGAACAAAGAGTCGGTGGCGCCGGTGTTGAGCCAGTCATCTGGGTTGTCATCATCATCATCGTTGATGTCCTCAACCAGTACTGGGTATGATGCAGCGACGGCCTTGCCATGTGGTGCTGGTGGTGGCTGCGGTAAAGCGGCGGCCAACAACTTCTGGTGACGGGAGGTGTTGGCGGAGACAACTTGTTGTGGCCGCCGAGGCGGTGGCGCCATACGTGGCGGCGCCGGCTCAGTAACTGGTGCCAAACATGGCAGCGGCTCAGTAACTTTTTTCATGCGTGGCGGCGACTGAGTAACTTGTTGTTCCTTCACAAGCCGAATCTGGGTCTTCGGCCATGTCAAGACCCAGCCGAAGCAACCCGCAAGGGTCTTATGTTCATCGGCGCCTTGAGGTTGGGTTGGGGGGTCAATGTCTTCGCATCCCGGCAACACCCGAGCCAGCCGGACCTTGAACACCGCAGAGACCATCTCCTTGTGATGCATGACTGTGCTATTTGGCTGAATGATTGTGCCCTTGGCAACATCCTTCAGCTCGCCGTCCACGAAATGCAAAAGTGTGCAAGGTGTGTCCTGTGGGAAAACAAGTTTGCATGCATATCGTGAGATGTCGCTGGCTAGCTATAGTCATCAAAGGCAAAGGAAATGAAATGTGCTGGCCGGAGTCATTACCTTGGAGATGGCATTGAGCTCGGCTAATGTCGAGACACTGGTATCATTCTCCCGCCGAGATGCCTTACGACGAAGCACCGTCGGTTGCGCCTTAGCTGTGGCGGGAGGAGGCACTGGTGCGATCGGCTGCTCGGTGTTGGCATCGGCGGGAGGTGGTGTCACCAGAGCGACCTCCGGGTGCGCGTTCGTGTTGGCGGCGGCGAGAGGGGCACCGGAGCGGCCGCCGGCTGCGCCTCCTCGACGTTGGCGGTATCGGGAGTCACCACATCCGGCGACACGTGCTGGATAGAGTTGCTGCCGGAGATGCTGGGCACCACTAGCGCCCCTCGTCGACCTGCCGCATTCCAAGCAGCAAGCCCCTCCCACAGCTCATCGGGAATGATCTCGCGGAGCTTCTGTTGCACTTGCTGGGCGATCAGGTCCGGCATCTGCTCCCGGAGCTTTTCAACTTCGCGACTTTCATTTGCGGCGGCGGCCGCCGCCGCCACCGCTGCCGCGGCCTTCCTCTGTTTCTTCGCCTCGGGGTCCTCTTTCTTGAAGTCGCCAACCTTGTCGTACGTACCATAGCCGGCCACGCGGCCAGCTGAAGTCGGCGGCAAGGACTTGGCTCTCCCCTTGATCACGTTTATCGCCCTGTTGAAGGGCGTGTCCCACCGAGGGTCCGCTGTCGACCCCTGGGACGAGCTCGCACTTGAAGCACAAGATCTTTCTTCGATTCTCTGCAGAGAAGGAAAGAGATGGCCATTTAGAAATTTAGAACGCATATCGACTCGATCGAGATGCGCGGTAAATTCCTTACCAGCTTTTTCTGGAACTTCCTCACATCATCGTCGTCGGTAACAAATTCCTTGAGTTCGGGGTGGAGATAGTAGCGGGCACGGACAAACTGCATCACCTGCTCGTCCGTGAATTTGTGCCACAGGTTCTCTTTCCCTAGACGGGCATACTCGGCGTCCTCCTTTGCCCAAATGGCCTTCTTTCCTTGGTAACCGCCGCCTCCGCAGCGTTGGTTACCTATGTTGAGGTCCCGCATACGCCTCCCCCACTCGGTCCATTCGATACCTTCCGGAGTGAGGCACGCATCCTTGAACTTGATGAACTCATCTTCGTCGAGCATCGGCTCGGCCTTCTTTATATCCTCCCAACTTTTGCCGGCGAGAATCCTCTTCTTCACTCGGCTTTTCCAGCTGCTCAAGGCTGTGCTCATCCTCGTGAGGGCTAACTTGTTGACCTTGTTCCCTTTGAGCTTCTTGTTATTGAACGGCTCTGGGAACTGGTACCGGTTGTGAAGCTTCTCAATGAGTAGCTCGCGCAACCGTGTATTGCCCTTAGCTCTTATGTTCTTCTGGTTGATGCTCATGCTCTCCCGCACGGTGCACCCGAGCTGTATGCCGTACCTAGCGGCAAGCTTCGCAGGCTCCACGGGTTGGCCACTCGGTTTCACATACGTGAACTCTTCGAGCTTGGTGCCGAGTACCGGCGGCGTCCGATCCTGCCTTTCCTTCTTCTTCTTCCTCTTAGCGGCGGTGTCCGATCCACCGACGTCCATGCGGTCACCGCCACCACGACTACTTAAGTCATCCTCCTCGTCGACATTGCTGCTTCCGGCGTCGTCGCCATCTTCGGCCTCTTCGGCCTCGAAGTCATATTCGGACTCCGAGTCAACTTCATCGGCCGCACCTTCTTCGGCCTCCTCGCCATCTTCATCGGCCGCAGCTTCTTCGGCCTCCTCATCGGACCCGCTCAAGTCATCGCCAAGCCGCCAAAACTTTAGGTTGGCTTTTCTTGCTTCTTCTTCGACGCTCATGGGCAGAGAAGGGCCAGCCCCGACGTCTTTGTCTCCGCTCGACATGTCGGCACTTCATACAAAATATGTAATAATTTAATTAGTACAATAATTAATTAAGCTAGAGTCGACCGAAAAATTCGGCATGACCTTTGCTGTTTTTTTTACCTAGGAGTGCCCATTTCTCAACCGAAACGGAAGTAAATCGACATTTCGGGAGAAATGGGCAACTCATTTAGAAATAACCTACAGCAATTCACATATATACATATTCCAGGAATTCACAAAGCCGCAGCAAAGCAGTAGCAACAGCAAAGCAGTAGCAGCAACAAAGCAGCAAAGCAGTAAAGCAGTAGCACCAGCATCAGCAAAGCAGCAAAGCAGTAGCACCAGCATTAGCAAAGCCACAGCAAAGCAGTAGCAGTAGCAAAGCAGCATCAGCAGTGCATATATAAGCAGCAGCAAGAAGCATCAGCAGAACATCTCAGCAGAACATCAGCAGTGCACATATAAGCAAATTCTACTATAACTGCATGCAGGAGAACTGCTGTTGCTCAGATAACAAATAACCTTCAAGATAGACAATGCTGAGACCTTCCAGATATTAAACAGTAGCATGAACAAAGTTTCTAAAGCTCAACTTTTACTAATAAACAGAGACAATGTGAAGTCATCATCATCCCATTTCTGCACATACATAACAGCTAAATAGATTTATGCAGTGCACATATAAGCACTAGCACTGATTCTAGAACTAATATGTGTTAAGTACTGGAAGCATTCACTAGCCATTGTTATTTAAGAAATTTATGCCTGGCTATTAAGTGCATGAGCAAGCAACCAGTGTGTCATAGAATAGCAGACTTGATCATGCAACTGACAATGCATGCACAAGTACATGTAGATATATTAGACACAGTTAAAGCACACTTAATTAAATTATACCAACACATAAACATGCATATAATCTGTGAGCTATGGAGGCTTAGCATATTCATAAACCACAGCTACACATCTAAGTAACAAACATACTCTAGAATTAACAGTTAACTAAAGAACAACAGTTAACTGAAGACTGACAGAGACAGTTAACTGAAGAATTGACAGTATAAGTAGATTCAGAGTTCATGAACAAGTAATCATGATATTGAGTACCAGTAACCATAAGAACACCCTAGAACATACTAGAACCTACTAGAAGCCAGTAAATCAAGATAAACATGCATTACTGTTAACTGACGAAACTGAAGATTTACCAAAACTTCAGAACTAATCAAACAACATGCATTCAAGATACTAGTCATAGGAATAGCTATTGGAAGCATGCTAAACACTTAATTAGAACCTAATCGAGCTTAGATATGTCGAAACCCTAAGAATGGAGATTAGACAGAGAGGAACCCTAGATAAAATGATCCAACAGTAGAAATTGTGGTAGGAGGAGTAGAAGTAGAGGTAATCTAAGTAATAGCAGACTTGATCATGCAACAAGTGTGGGTAAGATACAAACTTTTAGGACTTGGGTAATCTAAGTGAACCAACATCACCTTATATTTCTATCCACTTTGTTTGCCTAGGAGTTTTGTCTGCTGTTATTTTTCCTTTTCCCCACTGTATTTCTGTGCATGTTTTATTCCTATTTGTACTCTAACCTTAACTTACATACTCTCTTATTTCTCTTTCCAGGACTTAACATACGTATTGGAACTGTTCTTGTTCAACAAAAGGACCACCAGTGGACTAATATCATCACTTACTAAAGTACCAGACAATCAATAGCAATGGCAGCACGATTTGTTCTGAACCAAATATTCTTATTTGTTGGTGGATTAGAGTAATTCTGTCCCTCAATTTTGCATAGAACCCAGCTCTCAAGTCAGTTTGCAGAATGAGTTGTATATAATTATGTATGTACACCATTAGGGTTCTAGCTAGAGATCATAATAATCCTAATAAGATCCTGGCTGTCTATATATGTGCTATCATAGTACATGAATAAGTTCCTTTCTGCTAGTTAAAAGAGATGTGTTTTCTCTATGTTTAAAATGAAGGTTTGTTCATGGCCTAATATATATGTTGGAGAGATTCATTTTGTGCTTCCCTCAGCAATTGCATAAGCTAACAATGAGAAATGTTTGCTTTTCCATGGAGCATGAATCTACAGCTAGAGCGCAGCGGCAGCCACTAGCCACAGATGATTCGGAGGCTCACCTGACGTCGACGCCGAGGAGCTTGGGCGCGATGATCTCGTTGATGTTGCGGATGGCGCGGAGCACGCCCTTCCTGCCGTAGACGGCCCTGTCCCCGTCGCGGAGCTCGAGCGCCTCGTAGATCCCCGTGGCCGGCCGGCGGTGCTTGCTCCTCCTCGGCCGGTGGCGCTTGCTCCTCCTCGGCTGGCGGCTTCGAGCGGCGACGGCGGCTTCGACCGGGGGCTTCGAGCGGGGGCTTCGAGCGGCGGCGGCAGCTTTGACCGGCGGCGGCTAGGGTTAGCAACGTCGCGAGATCGGGCTAGGGTTAGCAGCGGCAGAGAGCTCGGTCGGGGGGGGGGGAATGGGAAAGAAAAGAGAACTCTCGGCCGGCGAAGCGTTATTTGACTAAGTGTCAAATATGCGTGGCGCATTTTGTGCAATATGCGCCACGCATATTTGACACTTAGTCAAATAGCGCGAGCACATGGCATTTGACAACATTCGGTCACTAGCTCACTGGTAGCGTTCTCTGTAGCCAGAGGGGGGATCCAGGGTTCGAACCCTGCTGGTTGCCCTCACACCTTTTTTTTAAATTGTTTTTTCACAATTTCTAACAAATACAAGTTACTTTAAAATAATAGTTTTAAATAGTTTTAAATTATTTTTTCACAATTTCTAACAAATACAAGTTACTTCAAAATAATAGTTTGTAATAGTAAAAAAACACAAACATCGTCATGTCACATCTTTTTCTCACTTCATTTGCGAGTATCATAATAGTTAGTTTATTCAAAAAACCACGAATATATATCGTCGTGTCACACGAATATCGATATCCATACACACACGTACGAATATTATGATAGTCTATATAGTTTCGAGTAAACGCATGCATACACAAAAAATGTCATGATCTCGATTCCGCGCTAGCTAGCTAGAGCTAGCGTCGCTTTGCAATCTTCTTGCCCTTCTTCCTCGCGTTTGTTGAATACTTTAGGCCGGGAATGTTGAGGTTTCTTCTCGTGAACGGACAACCTTTAGTAGGTAGGGTGGTCTTCCTTCTTCCTGCGGCGGTCGGCTTGTCGAAGTACTTGTCGAATTCCTCTTCGATCTTTGGATCGCCGTTCTTTTCTAAGTCTTGGTCGTTGGCGGGTCCTTCCATTCCGATGATGCTCCTCTTGCCCCTTCTCACGACAACATGGCTTGGCTTTGATGGGTCGGTGATGAAGAAGCATTGGTCAACTTGGCTCGCGAGTACCCATGGCTCATTTTTTGCGGAGGCATTCTTCGCGGAGGCATCGGGTATAACCATGGTGGTGAAATACCGACCCTCTTTCTGGATGCTCTTGGCCCATCTGACACGGAACATCGGCACCTTCTCTCCGGCGTAGTCGAGCTCCCAGATCTCCTCGATCCTTCTGAAGAATCTTTCCTTGACGGTGGCTTCGTCATCGGCATAGGATAGCATCGTTACTCCTGAGTTCTGATATTCGCTACTCCTGTCCCTTTCCTTGGTGTAGAATCTGTATCCGTTGATGTCGTAGGCCTGATATGTCCTCATGTTGTGCCCGGGGCCCTGTGATAATGCAAAAATGAGTTTTTCATCCTCCGTAGAAGGCGTCGACTGCAGGCCGTGAAGCTTTTCCTTGAACCAAGCCGTGAAGCTGGAGTTGTGCTCTCTTGTTATGTCTCCCTTCTTCATCGGCCGACCTAGGTCAATGAACTTCGGCTCTACAAAGCTTTTGTGCTCCTCCACCCAAGGGTCAACCAATTCGATGTGCTGTAGCACGACGAGGTGTGCCCGGACAAAGTCGGGGCGTCGACCCTTCGCGCCGACATGCAAGGCGCGAAAACCCTCGCGGTGACCATATCCGGCAAGCCTACCGAGGTGCGTCCTTTTGGGCAGACCAACAGGGTCATCCGTGTCGTCCTCCTTGGTGCGTAGATAATTCTGGGAAAATAAGACGCACTCGTAGGTCAGAAAGCCCTTGGCGATGCTTCCATCTGGACGGGACCTGTTGCGGACGAATCCTTTGATAACACCATTCAGCCTTTCGAATGGCATCATGTTGTGCAGGAATGTCGGACCGAGATGAATGATGTCATCCACGAGATGGACGAGCAGATGCACCATGATATCAAAGAACGCGGGCGGGAAGTAAATCTCGAGCTCACACAGTATCACGACGATCTCTTCTTGCAGCGCGTCGAGCTGCTTCAAGCCGATAGATTTCCTTGAGATGACGTCGAAGAAGTTGCAGAGGCCAAACAACGTCTCACGGACGTGCTCGTCCATTATCCCTCGGATCGCAACGAGAAGTATCTGTGTCATCAACACGTGACAGTCGTGAGACTTCATCCTGCTGAACCTCTTCTTCGCTTCATCCAGATATCTGCCTATGTTCCCAGAGTAACCGTGAGAAACTTTAACTCCTAGGAGGCACTTAAAAAACTGCTCGAGCTCCTTCTCACTTAGAGTGAAGCAGGCAGCGGGAAACACCACATCCCTCCTCTTAGCCCTCTTGCGGGGACCCTGAGTATCTTCGTCCATCGTCTCATCATCATCATCATCGTTATCGGGCGGACCATGAAGTTCTTTCTTGATGCCAAGGAATTCTAGGTCGTGTCTTGCCTTCGGCCCGTCCTTGGTCCTATCCGGCATGTTGACGATAGTGGCCAGCAGACTCTCACATACGTTCTTCGTGACGTGCATGACATCAAGGCTATGGGGCGTGTGGAGGTATTTCCAGTACGGTAGGTCCCAGAAAACAGACCTCGCTTTCCACACACCATGCAGCGGCTTTGTCCTCGGACGCTTCTTTCCCGGCAAAGGGCACTCTTCCCAGTTTTCTAGCATGTCATCGATTACTTCACCGCTCCTCGGACGTGGGGCTTTTTCAAGCTCTTCTTTACCGTTGAACAGGTCTCCGCGCTTTCTCCACGGGTGATCCATTCGAAGCCACATCTGAGTCTGTTGGAACACGGTCTTCGAGGAACCGGGATCCCTTGGTAGCTGGAGATGCGCTTATCCATGCACCTGACACATGCGTTGTGTCCGTGGTTCACCTGGCCGGAGACGTAACTGTAACCTGGATAGTCCTGCACCGTCGTGAACAACGCGACTCTCAAAGGGAAATAATCTTCTGAGTATTGATACGTCCAATTTGCATCACTATTTTGTATCATAATTTACTGTTATTCATTGATATATTTCATATTTAGATAAGTTACTTATGTTATTTCCTTTGTTTTCACATGTTTGATGATCATCGGAGGAGTTGCTGCCGGAGTCAGGATTCTGCTGGAAAAAGGACCATCAAGAGACCATATTTTGAAGATCAGGAAAATTCCAGGAAAATACCCAGAAATTATATTTTCCCAGAAGACTCAGGAAGCCAGAAGGGGGAGTTGAGAGGAGCCAGGGGGCTCCACACGCCAGGGCGGCGCGGGCCCACCCCTGGCCGCACCAGCCCTGCGTGGGGCCGCCCTGGCCCACCTCTGGTCTCGCCCCTCCGCGTACATCATCGTCCCCGAAAACCTAAGTCAAGGGGGGCTCAGAGTTAGACACAGCCGCCTCTGCGGGGCGGAGAACACCAGAGAGAGAAAGCTCTCCGGCAGGGAGAAATCTGCCGGGGAAATTCCTTCCCGGAGAGGGGAGATCGTCGCCATCGTCATCACCATCGCACTGGACTTCATCGGGATCATCATCATCATCACCTCCATCACCAGCACCTTCATCTTCACCATCACCACGCCATCCCGCTGTAACATCTTGAGTTGGATCTTGTTATATTCATAGGGGAAACTTTCCCGGTGTTGATTACTCTTGTAGTTGATGCTATTGAGTGAAACCGTTGAGTTAAGGTTTATGTTCAGATGGTTATTTACCATTATTTCATCTCTGATCATGATCCATATGATGTCTTGTGAGTAGTTCGTTTAGTTCTTGAGGACATGGGAGAAGTCAAGATGTTAGTAGTGAATTATTGTTGAGAAATATGTAATGGTTTGATATTGTTGTGGTGCTATTTCACTAGTGGTGTCATGTGAACGTCGACTACATGATACTTCACCATTTATGGGCCTAGTGAGATGCATTGTGTATTTGGCTACCGATTGTGGGGTTGCTGGAGTGACAGAAACCTAAACCTCCGTTGGGAAACCATTGCACCAGGGAGCGTAGGATCTTAGAGTTTAAGGCTGTGGTTAGATTTATCTTAATTACTTTCTTGTATTTGCGGATGCTTGCAAGGGGTATAATCACAAGTGTGTATTTATCCTAGTAAGGGTAGTGCGCTAGGACAGGTTCACCCCCATAACACCTATCAAACCAATGAATACTATTGGCTCTATGAAGTGAAAGCTCTTGACAGAAACTCCCGTGTGTCCTCGAGAACGTTTGGTTATTATAAGTACACAACCGGCTTGTCCTTTGCTGAATAAAGGATTGGGCCACTTGCTGCAATTGTTACTACTGTCTTTTATTTACTCGCACTTTATTTACTCGTATTACCAAATACCCCTGAAAACCTGTTTGCTAGTATTTACAGTGATTCCTTGATCAAAACTGCTCATCAACACCTTCTGCTCCTCGTTGGGTTCGACACTCTTATTTATCGAAAGTACTACGATACACCCCCTATACTTGTAGGTCATCAAGACTATTTTCTGGCGCCGTTGCCGGGGAGTGTAGCGCTATTGAAGAGTGGAATTGGTAAAGGTAACCGTCGCTGTGAGTATTATTTTTATTTTGTCTTTTATTTTACTCTGCTATGGAGAACTCTCCATTTGGTTTCCTATTTGGAAACACATCTACTACTACTCCTGCTGCTGCACATGCGGAGGAACCACCACCGCCACCGCCTGCTGAAATTGATCCTTTTAAAATACCTATGAAAATTGTTGGGCGTATTATGGATAACTGCTATTCGGGAGATGGAACTGTCCATCCGGGTGATCATTTATTATTTATACATGAATTATGCGAGTTGTTCAGATGTGCAGGTATTTCACCAAGCCAGGTTAAGAAGAAATTATTCTCATTATCATTGAAAGGCAGAGCTGAGGAGTGGTATCGACTACTCCAAGATGGTCCATCTATGGCATGGGAGGATATTGTGCCTCTCTTTTATTCCAAGTTTTATCCTCCAAGTGAAATTCATAAAGACCGTAATCGGATATATAATTTTTGGCCTCATGATGGAGAGAGTATTGCCCAAGCGTGGGGGAGATTGAAGTTACTAATGCTCAAATGCCCCATTCATGAGCTCCCCAATAATATTGTTATTAATAATTTTTATGCACGGCTTACTCTTCCTGATAAGGATTATTTGGATGCTTCTTGCTTTGGATCATTTACTCATATGAAAGAAGATGCTAAGTGGAAACTTCTTGACCGTATACAAGAGAATGCTGAAGGTTGGGAAAACGACAAAGGTAGGAAGTCAGGTATAAACTATGATTATGAATGCATTAAATCTTTTATGGGAACCGATGACTTTCATAGTGTTAGCGCTGCTTATGGTCTTGATTCACAAATACTTGCTAATTGTCTTAAGGCTTTTGCCTCTTATATTGATGTTCCAAAGAAAGATTGGAACAAATATCATGCGCCTTACAAAGATTCTATTAGTCATATTCCTGCTGCAGCTACTGAAGTTTGTACTATTGATAGCATTGTGCCTGAACCTTATTTTGAGAAGACACCTTTCCCTGCTAAGGTAAAAAAGTATTCTACTCTGGTAAGTGTGTTTAATAAAAGTACTAAGAAAGCTTCAGAGCCTGATGAGCAAATTACTATCAAGTCTCCTGTAGCTATATTGAAGGATCTTGTTACTAAAGATGTAGGGGATGAATATATTCTTTTTTGTGAAGATGCTTCTAACATTCTTTCACATCCAAAAAAGCACAGGAAAGCAAGTGTTCCTGTTATTTCTGTCAGGATTGGAGATCATTGCTATTATGGTTTATGTGATATTGGTGCTAGTGCAAGTGATATTCCCTTAGAGCTTCACAAAGAAATCATGCACGAGATTGGCGCTTGTGAACTTGAAGATATTGATGTGGTTGTTCAGCTTGCTAACAGAGAGACAGTTTGGCTTCTTGGTATTGTTCGAGATGTGGAAGTTCTTTGCGGTAAGACTAAATACCCTACTGATTTTCTAGTACTTGGTAAGGAAGCTAGTAAAACTTGTCCTATTATTTTTGGTAGACCATTTTTGAACACTTGTGGCGCCGTGATAGATTGTAAGAAGGAGAAATTTTTTACTAAGTTTAATGGAGAGTCTTATGAGTTTAATTTTTCCAAGTTTGCTAAGACTTCTTATGAAAATGACACGCCTAATGAAAATTTTCGAGTTGAACAGCTTGCTTCTATTGCTCTTGCTCCTAATAATGCCTTGCAGCAATTCATGGAAGATCACGAAAGTGATGTTTTTAGCAAGGAAAGAGAAGAGACTGACGATATTCTCCTTCGTCAACCACCATTACTCAAGCATAATCTACCTGTGGAGGATCTTGGTACCACTTTGCCGCCCAAAGAAGATCCTGTGTTTGAACTAAAGCCTTTGCCTGATGACCTCAAATATCCTTATATTGATGATAAGAAAATATATCCTGTTATTATTAGTTCTAAACTTTCAGGAAAGGAAGAAGAAAGATTATTGGAGATATTGAGGAAACACCGAGGAGCTATGGGATATACTCTGGATGATTTAAAAGGGATTTCTCCCACTTTATGTCAGCATGCCATCAATATGGAGAAAGACGCAAAGCCAGTCGTGGAGCATCAACGCCGCCTAATTCCCAAGATGAAGGATGTGGTAAGAAATGAGGTATTAAAGCTCCTTGATGCTGGTATTATTTATCCTATTGCTGATAGTAGATGGGTTAGTCCTATTCATTGTGTTCCTAAGAAAGGAGGTATGACTGTTGTGCCTAATGAGAATAATGAGCTTATTCCTCAAAGGGTAGTTGTAGGTTATAGAATGTGCATTGATTATAGGAAGGTAAACAAGGTTACTAAGAAAGATCATTACCCTTTACCGTTTATAGATCAAATGCTAGAAAGGTTGTCTAAGAAGACTCATTTTTGTTTCCTTGATGGTTATTCTGGTTTTTCTCAAATTGCTGTTAAGAAGGATGATCAAGAGAAAACCACTTTTACTTGCCCTTATGGAACTTATGCTTATAGACGTATGCCGTTTGGTTTATGCAATGCTCCTGCTACTTTTCAAAGATGTATGTCTGCTATTTTTCATGGTTTTTGTGAAGAAATTGTGGAGGTCTTCATGGACGATTTCTCCGTCTATGGAACTTCTTTTGATAATTGTTTGCACAACCTTGATAAAGTTTTGCAGAGGTGCGAAGAAACTAACCTTGTTCTTAATTGGGAGAAATGCCACTTTATGGTAAATGAAGGAATTGTCCTTGGACATAAAATTTCTGAAAGAGGTATTGAAGTTGACAGGGCAAAAGTGGAGGCAATTGAGAAAATGCCTTGTCCAAGAGATGTTAAAGGTATTCGTAGTATTCTTGGTCATGCTGGTTTCTATAGGAGGTTTATTAAAAATTTCTCTAAGATTTCAAAGCCTCTTACCAATCTTCTTCAAAAGGATGTACCATTTGTCTTTGATGATGATTGTAAGGAAGCTTTTGAAACTCTTAAGAAGGCCTTAACTACTGCTCCTATTGTTCAACCACCTGATTGGAATTTACCTTTTGAAATTATGTGTGATGCTAGTGATTTTGCTGTTGGTGCTGTTCTTGGACAGCGCATTGATAATAAGTTGAATGTTATTCATTATGCTAGTAAGACTCTTGATGTTGCTTAGAAGAATTATGCTACTACTGAGAAAGAGTTTCTTGCTGTTGTTTTTGCTTGTGATAAGTTTAGATCTTACATTGTTGATTCTAAAGTTACTATTCATACTGATCACGCTGCTATTAGATATCTTATGACTAAGAAGGATGCTAAGCCTAGGCTTATTAGATGGGTGTTGCTTTTACAAGAGTTTGATTTGCATATGTAGATAGGAAAGGTGCTGAAAATCCTGTGGCTGACAACTTGTCTAGATTGGAAAACATTTCTTTTGATCCTATTCCTGTTAATGATAGTTTTCCAAATGAACAGCTGGCTGCAATTAATGTAACTTCACGAGACCTTCCTTGGTATGCTGATTATGCTAACTTTATTGTTTCCAAGTATTTGCCTCCAACCTTTACAGCTCAGCAAAGAAGAAAATTCTTTTATGATTTGAGGCATTATTTTTGGGATGACCCACATTTATATAAAGAAGGAGTTGATGGTATTATGAGAAGATGCGTACCAGAATATGAGCAACAAGAGATATTAAGAAAATGCCATAGTAGTGCCTATGGAGGGCATCATGCTGGAGATAGAACCGCGCAGAAGGTTCTACAATCAGGTTTTTATTGGCCAACCCTCTTTAAGGATGCCACAAGGTATGTTTTATGTTGTGATGAATGTCAAAGAGTTGGTAATATTTCTAGACGCAATGAGATGCCTATGAATTACACTCTTGTTATTGAACCATTTGATTGTTGGGGATTTGACTTTATGGGTCCTTTTCCTCCTTCAAAAGGCTATACCCATATACTGGTTGCTGTTGATTATGTTACTAAATGGGTAGAAGCCATACCTACAAAGAGTGCCGATGGTGAGACTTCATTAAAAATGCTTAAGGATGTTATTTTTCCTAGGTTCGGAGTGCCTAGATATCTTATGACTGACGGAGGTTCTCATTTTATTCACGGTAGTTTTAGAAAAACTCTTGCTAAGTATGATGTCAATCATAGAATTGCTTCTGCTTATCATCCCCAAACTAGTGGGCAGGTAGAGCTTTCAAATAGGGAGATCAAGTCTATCTTGCAGAAGACTGTCAATAGATCTAGGAAAAACTGGGCTAGTAAGTTAAACGATGCTTTATGGGCTTATAGAACTGCTTATAAGAATCCCATGGGTATGTCTCCTTATAAGATGGTTTACGGAAAAGCGTGTCACTTGCCCTTAAAATTAGAGCACAAAGCTTTTTGGGCAGTGAGAGAGCTTAACAGAGATTTTAAACTAGCCGGTAAGAAAAGGTTGTTAGATTTGAGTTCTCTAGATGAGTGGAGAAACGAAGCGTATGAGAATGCCAGACTTTTCAAAGAGAAAGTCAAGCAATGGCATGATAAGAGAATTCTTAAGAGAGAGTTTCATGTTGGTGAGAAAGTTCTTTTGTATAGGTCTCGTCTCAGATTTTTTGCAGGAAAATTACTCTCTAAATGGGAAGGACCATATGTTATTGTGGAAGTGTACCG
The DNA here is from genome assembly GCA_007115705.1 of Dactylis glomerata. Taxonomy (NCBI): domain Eukaryota; kingdom Viridiplantae; phylum Streptophyta; class Magnoliopsida; order Poales; family Poaceae; genus Dactylis; species Dactylis glomerata. The sequence goes on along the minus strand of QXEO01000464.1, from coordinate 2,137,033 downwards.
CTCAGGTGCTATTAAGATTGCTTCATTGAAAGATGATTCTACACAAGTGGTGAATGGGCAAAGACTCAAACATTATATTTCTGGAGATTCTTATAATGAAGATGTTGATGTTATTGAAACAGTTTCTCCGGAAGATTACATCCAAGACAAATTGCAGGAACCTGCAGAGTTCGCTTTCGAATAGGTAACAGTTCTAGTCAGAAAAGTTTCGCGAAAAGTTCTCCTTTTAATATTTTTGCTATTTTTACTAAATATGAAAAATCACGAGACGAAAAAGGGCAGGAAAAAGAGTCCGTGTGTGTCTCACACACGGGTGGCGCGGGCCCACCCCTGGCCGCGCCACCCCTGTGTGAGAACACACCGGAACGCGTTTCCGTCCCGGTTTCCTCCTGTGACTTCGTTTCGATGTATAATTTTCGCCTATTTAACCCCCTGGAGTCCCCGAGGTCTGTATATCGTTTTCTCGTCGTGTTTTGTTTCGAGCTGTTTCTGCCAGGAGTTGATCTTAAGCTTGGGGGAGTCATGGCCTCTTCAAGCGACGACAAGGGCAAAAGGCCCTATGTAGATGATCACCAGCGCCAGAAGTGGAAGGAGGCGCTAGGTTCTGGAAGAGCAAGGCCGACAAACCCTGCTTTTGAAGGACCAACGAAAGCTAGACGTATCTTTTCTCATGATTTGCAGGGACCAACATATCATGTTTTGGATCTTGACTCCATGCCCGTGATAGAACACGGCATGCTAGTCACTTTTGAGTTTTGCACTCAATATCAAGCTTTGAAGAGGGAGGTAAAGATGCTTCAAGAAGAGAATCTCAGGCTTCGCTTGATGCAGGAATATTTCATTAATCCAAGGCTGCTTCCAATACCACCAAAGGAGTAATTTGTCATCGGTTTAGGCATCCCCTTGGCTTGTTCCAAGCTTGGGGGGAGTGCCGCGGTATCACATCATTACCTTTTGCTCATTTACCTTTCAAGTAGAGTCATATCATGAATAGAGAAGTTATCATATAGAATATTTTGCAGTTGGAAGTATCCTTCTTAGTCAGTTATCTATGTATCCCTTGGTGTGAGTTGCGGTAATGAAATATTAATGAGAAGTTTTATCGTTTACTTTTTGCACACTTTATGTTAGTCTGCAATCTCTTTTATGTGACTAGTCTTGTTGATTGGTATTGGTATCACATTGGGAGCTTGAGTAGATTTAGTTGGTTTTGGCAAACCCAGCTTGGTCAGTAGCAACTTTACCTTGAAGTTTGAGTAGAAAAGAATAAAGAAGTGCTTGCAGTTTCACCACTTCAGTTTTCCCTTATGTTTGGCTTATAAGCATTGTTATTCTTAAAGTTAAAATCATTGCACTTTCAAGGGAGTTTGCATGATTGTTCTTATTATATGTATGTTTGTTTGTTTCATGCAACTCTTATGCTTGCTACCCAGCCTTGCTAGCCAAAAACCTGTACTGAGAGGAAATACTTCTCGTGCATCCAATCCCCAAAAGCCAAGTCACTTCCAAAGAGCCCACTACAAATTCCTATGCATGGTATTTCAAGCCATTCCAAGTAAATTTTCATGTGCTACCTTTCAAAAACCTTCAAACACTTCTCATTTTGTGCCACTATTTTTAGCTCATGAGGACGTAGTGGATGGGTTTGTTATCTTCCATACTAAATTAAGTACCCCTCGACTAGGCAGCTTCATCTGCTCGTCATTAATTTTGCAAGGGAGCTGGTCAGACCATTATAATCTCAAAAGAAAAGAAAGAAAAAAGGCGCTCCTCCATTGGGATGTGAAAGTTGGTCGGCACCCGATGGAATCGGTTAGCCATGGTTTGAGAAAGGAAAAAGGTGGGGAGGAGTGCAAAGCTATAAAAGAGCACCAAAGTGCCAATTAATCAAACATCTCGGAACCGCTCTCACTTGTTTAGTATGGAAGATATCAAGAACTCCGTTGCTAGTCGTTGACAAAAGCAACCACCTCTCAAAACAATTTTTACCTCTGCTTTACAAATGAAAAGCTCTAGCACATGTTTTATCCCTGCTTCCCTCTGCGAAGGGCCTATCTTTTACTTTTATGTTGAGTCAACCTATTTCCCTCTGTCTCAAGCAAGCATTTGAGTTGTTATGTTTCACTCATCCATATGTTGATCCGTTTAATCATGTTTATTATCTTCCTTGTTTTGTATAATGCTTTTGTCTGAAGGAATATATCTTTGAAAGCTTTCTTTGAATGCAAAAGTTTACTTTGTTGAGCATATAGTCTTTGTTATATTTGCTCTGTTTTAAAAGGCTCCGTTTAAAAGAGAGAATAGTTTGTTCTCCACCCTTCGACCAAGAACTAAGGTTTGCCATTGCCAATTATAATTTACCTTGTGCATCTTTACATGTGATTCCCTTTTACCTATTGCAAGTCTACATCTTATAAAGGGAAGTTGCTGTCTATTATAATTTGTGCCTTAGTGAATGTGATGCTTCTTGTCCGTATTTTGATTATCGACACTTCACTCCATAAACCTGTGGTCATGTTTACCGAGTTTAGTTTTCGCTTGGGGACAAGCGAGGTCTAAGCTTGGGGGGGTTGATACGTCCAATTTGCATCACTATTTTGTATCATAATTTACTGTTATTCATTGATATATTTCATATTTAGATAAGTTACTTATGTTATTTCCTTTGTTTTCACATGTTTTATGATCATCGGAGGAGTTGCTGCCGGAGTCAGGATTCTGCTGGAAAAAGGACCATCAAGAGACCATATTTTGCAGATCAGGAAAATTCCAGGAAAATACCCAGAAATTATATTTTCCCAGAAGACTCAGGAAGCCAGAAGGGGGAGTCGAGAGGAGCCAGGGGGGCTCCACACGCCAGGGCGGCGCGGGCCCACCCCTGGCCGCGCCAGCCCTGCGTGGGGCCGCCCTGGCCCACCTCTGGTCTCGCCCCTCCGCGTACATCATCGTCCCCGAAAACCTAAGTCAAGGGGGGGGCTCAGAGTTAGACACAGCCGCCTCTGCGGGGCGGAGAACACCAGAGAGAGAAAGCTCTCCGGCAGGGAGAAATCTGCCGGGGAAATTCCTTCCCGGAGAGGGGAGATCGTCGCCATCGTCATCACCATCGCACTGGACTTCATCGGGATCATCATCATCATCACCTCCATCACCAGCACCTTCATCTTCACCATCACCACGCCATCCCGCTGTAACATCTTGAGTTGGATCTTGTTATATTCATAGGGAAAACTTTCCCGGTGTTGATTACTCTTGTAGTTGATGCTATTGAGTGAAACCGTTGAGTTAAGGTTTATGTTCAGATTGTTATTTACCATTATTTCATCTCTGATCATGATCCATATGATGTCTTGTGAGTAGTTCGTTTAGTTCTTGAGGACATGGGAGAAGTCAAGATGTTAGTAGTGAATTATTGTTGAGAAGTATTTAATGGTTTGATATTGTTGTGGTGCTATTTCACTAGTGGTGTCATGTGAACGTCGACTACATGATACTTCACCATTTATGGGCCTAGTGAGATGCATTGTGTATTTGGCTACCGATTGTGGGGTTGCTGGAGTGACAGAAACCTAAACCTCCGTTGGGAAACCATTGCACCAGGGAGCGTAGGATCTCAGAGTTTAAGGCTGTGGTTAGATTTATCTTAATTACTTTCTTGTATTTGCGGATGCTTGCAAGGGGTATAATCACAAGTGTGTATTTATCCTAGTAAGGGTAGTGCGCTAGCACAGGTTCACCCCCATAACACCTATCAAACCAATGAATACTATTGGCTCTATGAAGCGAAAGCTCTTGACAGAAACTCCCGTGTGTCCTCGAGAACGTTTGGTTATTATAAGTACACAACCGGCTTGTCCTTTGCTGAATAAAGGATTGGGCCACTTGCTGCAATTGTTACTACTGTCTTTTATTTACTCGGACTTTATTTACTCGTATTACCAAATACCCCTGAAAACCTGTTTGCTAGTATTTACAGTGATTCCTTGATCAAAACTGCTCATCAACACCTTCTGCTCCTCGTTGATTTCCCCCCTCGCGCAGGCCCAGTGAAAACGCTCGAATCGGTGGTTTCCCCAGGGCCAGGCTCGCGAGAGGCAAAAGTCGCCTCGAAATCTCCCCTGGTCGCACGCGTGGAGAAATCGCAGGAGATGCGACATAACTGCACTGTCCCAAGTCTCAGTGCAGTCACCGCTCCTCTCACGTCCCAACAACCGCACTCACCATGGACGCTCTGCCTGCGCCACGCCTCCTTCGCCTCTCTCTTCGGCCCTTGGGCAATCCCCGCGGACTCCGGCGAGCACCATCGTCATCATCGACTGCGACGCAGACGACCTCGGCAGGGCGGCGGCGCCGATTGGATCGGCCGCAGAGCCGGCGCTCAGACGGCCCTCGCCATACGCGATGATGCGCACGTGAGCGTCGACGAGAGCATCGACGACCGCTGCTACCACAGAGGGATCGCAAGCGGCGGATTTGCCGATGGGCAGAATCGATCTGCCGCCGCCTCCCAGATTCGATCCCCTCCTGTCCATCGATCCTCGCCGACTGGCGGAGATCAATGCGGGGCCCTCGGCGGCAGCAGGGAGACGGCGTAGGAGACGGTGGTTCACCCTGCTCAAAGAAGGCGGGTAGAGCTCTCCCGCTTCGCCCCGTACACGCTACCGTCGAGCGGGATGCGGATCAAACCGAGGGCGCCACCACCCGTCACGCCTTCACCGCGTTCATCGCCGGCGACCACAAGATCTCCGGCGTTGGCTACTCCCCCTCCAAGGCACGAGCAGGGCCTTCCTCTCCTCCCCCCTCCCCCCCCCCCCCGAGGTAAGTTCTTCCCTTCCCATGGCTTGAATCCTAGATTGAACTAGGGTTTTTTTAGCCCAACAGTACTAGATGGCTTCCCATCGACGATTAGAGTAGATGTACATCCCCATGGCTTGAATCCTGATCGACGATTTGACTTGCACGCCTAGCCGCCTGCCATGGCTTGTAGTTGACATTGGTAGGATTGACATGGTAGGGTATGGTGTGTGATTAGTGTGACATTGCTAGGATTGACATGGTAGGGCATCCAGGCATTGGTAGGATTGACATTGGTAGAATTGAGATTGACATTGGTAGAACTGACATTGCTAGACATTGGTAGAACTGACATTGCTAGACATTGTTGTGTGATCATTGTGCCAGGGGAGTGTGCCATTGGTAGGATTGACATTGGTACAACATTGCTAGACATCGGTAGGATTGACATTGCTAGACATTGATGTGTGATCATTGTGCTTATCATGTATAGGACTAGGACGCCACTATCGCCGGGTACATGCACCGGCCTCTGGCCGTGGAGCATGAGCTTCCCGTAAACCCCTACATCGACGCGCACCCAGAAGTTCCTAGGGCGGTCATCTATCTCAGGGAGCGGGAGGCCAAGTCGACGTCTGGCCGTAAACCTCGCCTGGTACATCACGAGGTCGTCCAAGTGGCAAGACGCTTCTATGTCTAGCTCAGGGCGTGCGACCTTCTCGTCCTTGTCGTGCCGCCTGCCATAACCTGGGAGGTGTCCAGGGTGCTGAAGGTGACGGCGCAGGCAGGTGCCACCGTGCCGATCCTTCATGGCGAGTTATGCGAGTACCACGTCCACATGGAGTGGTACCAGGGCACGATGTTCTTCATGCGGGGCTGGGGGGCCATGCTGAACAAGCTCAAGCTGCGGCAGGACGACGTCATCGTCTTCGAGCTCGACATCAAATGCTTCCACTTCACGCTGATCCGAGCCACCACCTCCATCCAGCCGGTCATGAAGTGCAAGCGCCATGGCATGACGGTGGCGAAGTGATCTTGCGTGCCAGGTAATGTAAAGACTGAACTAGCTAGTGCTGACGGGTGATGAAACACTTGTTTTGTGCTAGGGGAGTGTTCCCCTGGTGTGATTATGCCTTGATGGGTCATGTGTGAACATTATTTTGTGTCAGGGGAGTGTTCCCCTGGTGTGCAGTGTGTTTATATAGTGTAGTTAAGTATGCTATGGTGTGTGATTAGTGTGTCCTTGCTTTGTTATGCTGTCATTTGTGCCTAATGATGCGATCACTGTTTGTTGTGATGCTATCCGAAGGTAAGCTCACCAATGTTTGAAACTGGTGAGCACAACTAATTGTGAGTCCCCTTCAGCCGGCTAATAAACAACAGGATGTGTGCTCTGCTTGCACAAGGACGGAAAAAGCAAGCATCCAACCAGCATGGATCTTTTGGCTCTCTGGATGCGATCCAGACCACCAAACAAAATGCCAACGCTGGTTTTGGCCCGTTGGATGCAACCCAGACCCGCCATCGCCTGCGCCCAGAGAGCCCAAAAAGGGATGTAGGATACCACTCGCGCCCCTAGCAACCGCGATGAGATTTACTTTTTGCTTGAGCTATGAAGCTCATAATAATTCTCATCGTGCAAAATAGAGTACTTTACTAGCATGGCTTAAATTTTGATGGGGGGACTAAACGGCAAAGGCATTATCATAAACTAAACGGAGAAAAATGTGTAAAAGCGTCTCTACCAATTAAACGCGGTTGTTTTACTTACGCTCTCTTTGATTACATTTTGTACTGTGAGGACTTACTTTAATCTGCCACATAAGGAGTATTACTTGCTCAAAAAGCGGCTTTAGCCAGCCTTCAGTACATGTGTACGTGTTGGCGTCTCATCTGTCATCTGTAAATGGGGCGCCCAGTGTGACTGTATATATAGGCCACCTGTTGATGTCCAAGTCACACCAAATCGCAGTGCAAGAAAAACCAACAAGGAGCTAAATGGAGCGCATCCTCGTAGTCGTAGGGTTTTTGCTCCTACCCATCTTCTCATCCACGGTTGATGCTACCGTGCCGGCATCTGCGACTCCTCAATCTCGGGCTCAACACGCCGATGGTAATGGTGATACTGGAGTACTAAGAATGGTTCAGTTTTCCATGGCGCGTTCATATAGAATGTTTCCGTAAGTTGGTTTCTCTGTTTCTTTGATCAGGCGTGCTCACCAACGGCAACTTCGCGATGAGCCCCCGGAAGCTGAACAACACGGTGATCGTGGGCGGGGACTCGCTGCCCGGGTGGGCGCTGCGTGGCCACGTCGAGTACGTCTCCGGCGGGCCGCAGCCGGGCGGCATGTACTTCCCCGTCCCGTCGGGCGTGCACGCGCTCCGGCTGGGCAGCCTCGCGTCCGCGGCGCAGGCCGTGGCGGTGCGCCCAGGCGCCGCGTACGCGCTCACGTTTGCCGCCACGCGCACCTGCGCCCAGGACGAGGCGCTGCGCGTGGCCGTGTCGCCGTCCCTCTCCGCGCCGGCCGACGTGCCCGTGCGCACGTTCTACGGCACCGACGCCGCCGACACCTGGGCCTGGGGATTCCGCGCCTCCGAACGCGACGCCCGCATCGTATTCAGCAACCCCGCCGCCGCCGAGGACGACCCCGCCTGCGGCCCCCTCCTCGCCGCTGTCGCCATCAAGGAGCTCGCCGCGCCATTGCCAACCAAAGGTAACCATGCGTCATGCGTGCGACCTAATCGCGAACACGAAAGGAACTAAAAACCTTTGCCTGTGTCGCCATTGAATCGCAACCTCATCCGGAACGGCGGCTTCGAGGTGGGCCCGCCGGCGATCAAGAACTCGATCGCCAGCGTGCTGCTGCCGCCGAAGCAGAAGGACGCGACCTCGCCTCTCCCGGGGTGGATCATCGAGTCCCTCCGCCCCGTGCGGCTCGTCGACGCGCCCCATTTCGCGGTGCCCCAAGGCCAGCGCGCAGTGGAGCTGGTCGCCGGCCGGGAGAGCGCGATCGCGCAGGTCATCCGCACCGTCCCCGGCCGCGCTTACAACCTCTCATTCGCAGTCGGGGACGCCAGGAACGGCTGCCACGGGGCGATGCTCGTGCACGCCCTCGCCGGCAACGCGACCACGGCGGTGCCCTTCACGTCGAGCGGCGGTGGCGGGTCCAAGCAGGCCTGCCTCCGGTTCGTGGCCAGCGGGCACAGGACAAGGGTGACCTTCTACAGCTCTTACTACCACACGAGCGCGAGCGACGGCATCTCGCTGTGCGGCCCCGTGCTCGATCAGGTCAAGGTGCAGCCAGTGAAGGCCTAGTGGTGTTGCTGATGCCGTTAGCTTGCAATTCTCAACTCCATCAAGCGAGAGTCTTATACTGAGTGATTGAAGTGATTGTCATGTACCATCGAGTAGTCTGTCAGTGTTGATCCATGTGATGACATTATCCGTTTCACAGTGATGCATGTAAGCATGCAGGTTAGTTAAGCTGTTTCTTTTTGTGATTATCTACCTTAAGCATGGTAATACCTGCGTCCTGGAGCCTGGAGCCCATGTGTCTCCTGCTTTTGGTTAAACTCGCGTTTGATGCGTGTTTGGGTTCCTTGTACATTTCTCTAGTTGTCGCAGAAGTTCGTTGCCTTTAGCTCTTTTCTTTCCTAGTTCCTAGTACTAGTTTTGGTTCTAAAAAAGACTCTAGCGTTTGGCTGTTGGTTATGGTGCTTGTAACAGAATCTAGACCTCTTGCAGGTTTCGTTGAGCTTATCTATGGAACCGGGGGTGATGATCCCTGTTGATCTAAAAAAAAATATACCCTTCAATGCTCAAATCAGATTCAAAATTTTGGGATTTAACTTCCAGTTTAGAGAAGTTGTCATCAATCTGTCCAGACTTCAGTATACTGACTCTTTCGCTGGATCAGGTATTCAGGACTGTTTATGTCTCAATCCATTGAGTTTTTTTAAGTCTGAATTGATTATGAAAAGTGCAACTTTATTCATAGTGCAAAATCCAGCAGTAGAGCGAATAACGACGACCTAAACTTTATGTGCTCTTTTTTATTTGCAGATAATCTCTAATGCTCCGTACAAACGTTGGAGTTCCATAAAAATTGACAGGAATTGTACATCTACTGTTAAATTCATGTGCGGCCATGCTAGATTCAATAGTACTCACCTGTTAAATTCATGGGGAGTAGCAGTAGTGCCCACCGTTTGATCCAAATTAAAGGAATGTCCCCAGCCATCATCACTGCCGCAGAAAGTCACAATCACTTTGTTGCAGGCAATGGGATGAAGAGACCAGAAGAAAAGCATTCTATCATGTGGACGAATGTCAAGGGTTTAATCATTGCACACAGCGATTTCGACAGGCAGATGCTGCGGTTGCTTTACGAACCAAGTTTTATCAGGATTTAATAGCTACCAGAATATCCAATTCATCTGCAATTACTATCACCAAGTTAAGAAAGAGGGAACGTACTACTTGTGTGTCTGCATTCTTCCAAGCTTATGTTCAGTTTAGGACAATGGGTAGTATGTTTCTTAACTGAGCCCCCAACCAGAAATCTACGAGTACTAAACATTCTAACATTGCCAATTATAATGCAAAACACTCTGCTCAAAGCTATCACCATTGCTCAGTTTTTTTATGCTGCAAGGTTCGGCATCTGGCAATGCATACTACCGGCTTGAGAAAAATCAAGACTATATACAAAGAAGAAAATGGCTACTGGAGCTCATACCCAACAATCTAACCACGGCAGATTCGCGGCGTGGAATTATTCTTTATGCTCGTCATTTCGTCTCCCAAGGAGCAATCTTAGCATTCAGCAAGAGGATGCAGTTGTCAGATGTCCTTGGCCTCCTTCAGCATCTCCACCGCCTTCTTCATCTTAGGTCGCTTCGCCGGGGCACGCTCCGTGCACAGCAAAGCGACCTTGAGCACGGCCAGCATCTGCCTTCGCCACGCAAACGACACAGTACTCAGCCTTGGGTCCATGATCTGCTCGGGGGTCTCTCCCCTCTCAGGTGCAGAGTGCACCCACTTGACAAGATCCACACCCTCGCCAAACTCCTCATCCACTGGCATCTTCGACGTCAAGATCTCTAGCAGTAGGACCCCGAAGCTGTACACGTTGCCTGGCACAGTAACCTGCATTGAGTAGGCATACTCTGCAAAAAATGAATTGCAACAGAAAGACTTTGTCATGTTTATGATTAATAGGTTCTTGCCTTAGTGATCATGTGGAAAAAAGTTCAGACCTGGAGGTATATAACCAAATGTGCCAGCAACCGCACTGATGCTGGCAGTGCCCTTTGAAGGATCCAGTAGCTTGGAGATCTCAACTTCGCCAAGCAGCGCATTGTAGTGCAAGTCAAGAAAGACATTACCCGAAGAAATGTCAAGGTGGATGGTGGCAATCTGGTGGAGGAAAGCCAGCCCTTCGGCAACATTAATGGCGATTGACAACAGCTTTGGCCAGTCAGGTTTCTGGTTCTCCCCATCGCAGCTGCTTGCATCGTGCAGCAGCTGAAGCAATGTTCCGTTCGGCATGTGATACTGCAGCAGCAATGCAACATCCTCGTAGATGACATACCCAATGGGACGCACAAGGTTGGGATGGTTTATGTGCGCAAGGCGCTCGAGCTCTCGGATCATCTTGGTCTGGTGGTGGATGACCGCCCGGTCAACCGATTTAAGCTTCTTGACACACACCACCATGCCTGATGGCATGACAGCCTTGTAGGTTGTGCTGAACGTGCCACTCCTCAGTGCATTGGCATCCTTGAATGTCGCCTTCACACAGCTCTGGAAATCAATGGCCTGCTGCAAGCTCTCGATGAACACGCTTGAGGCCATGACCTGCGGCGCTTCCACGACCACCTCCCCTGCCTCAGCCTTCTTTGCATCAGCATCCTTCTCCTGCCTCTCACGCCACATGAACAAGGTTACCACCAATGATACCACTGAGAAGATGAGCACACAGGACCCCACAACTAGCAAAGCCACCCTGTAAGATATATTCCTGTGATCCGACGCATAATTGGAACCATAAATTGGTCCACAGTCCACATTCAGCGGATCCCCGCACAGCTTGGCATTGCCAGAGAAACTGGACCCTGCACTCTTCTGAAATGGCCCGAACGCCGGTATGGCGCCACGGAGCCGATTGTTTGACAAATTGACAACTATCAAGCTCATCATCCCTCTCATATCACCAGGAATCTCACCAGATATCTCATTGCTCGACAAATCAAGTGCAACGAGCTTATCAAGCCGCCCAAGTTCACGGGGCAGCGGCCCTAAAAGGTGATTGGAGCTAAGGTTCAGCGCAATCTGTAAGCTCTTGACCTTGCCCATTTCTGCTGGTATCTCACCACTCAGATTGTTGTTGGCGAGCTGCAGCTCCAGAAGCCGGCTGCAGCCACCTATACCGTGCGGGATGCTACCAGAGAAGTCATTGTGATCGAGCACAAGAAACTGCAGCCTTGATCCGTTGCAGATGGTATCAGGCAAGACACCGCGGAAGGAGTTGTAGCTCAAGTCCAGTTTGCTCAAGTTCCGGCACCGCAGAATTGACCTCGGGAACTCGCCACCAAGGCCGTTGCCAGAGATGATGAGCTCTTGCAGGTTTCTGAGCTCCCCAAGCATGTCCGGCACCTCGCCGGCGAGGCGATTGTAGGCCAAATTGAGCAGCGTCAGGTTGGCGCAGCGCGCGAACTGAGCGGGGATGCCGCCAGACAGCTCGTTGTTGTCGGCCTCAAAGTAGGTGAGGCTCGTAGCGTCGCCAATGGATGCCGGGATGACGCCGGCGAGGCGATTGTTGCCGATGCGCACGTTGGACAGGGCGAGGCAGCGGCCGATTGTGTCCGGGATAGTGCCGTTGAGCCTGTTGACGGTGAGGACCAGAACCTGCAGGTTGCCAAGATCGAAGAGGCTGCTGGGTATGCTCCCCTCGAGGGCATTGGAGTGGAGGTTGAGCACCTGGAGCTTGGACGAGAGGCCGAGCCCCGGCGGGATCGGGCCAGAGAGCTTGTTCTCGTAGGCGGACAGCACGCGGAGGCCGGGGAGCCCAGCGAGCCAGGCAGGGATGGAGCCAGTGAGGTTGTTACCGGAAATCTGCATCTCCTGGAGCTCCTTGAGGACCCTGAGATCGTCGGGGATCGCGCCGGAGAGCGCGTTGTTAGAGAGGTTCAAGAACTTGAGCTCGACGGCGCCGCCAAGGGTCGCGGGGATGGGGCCGGAGAGCCTGTTCATGGAGAGGTCGAGGAACTCGAGGCGGGCGAGCGTGCCGAGAGCCGCGGGGACGGCGCCGGCGAGCTCGTTGAAGGAGAGATCGAGCCGCGCCAGCGCGCGGAGCCCGCCGGCGGCCGAGAAGTCGCCGTGGAGCCCCCGGCGCGGCAGCTCGACCGCGGTGACGGCGCCGCCGGCGCACGTGACGCCGCGCCAGGAGCAGTGGTCCGTGGCCACCCAGTCTGGCGGCGCAAGCCCCCGGCGCAGCGCCTGCATTGCCGCCTGATCTCCGCCCCCTCCGCCGGCGCCATCCGCCCCGAGCGCGAGGAAGGAGGCCGAAAGGAGGGAGAAGAAAAGGCAGCGGCGGGAGACAAGGGACGGGGTGGGAGGAGGCATCTGGGACGGGGGTGGGGGTTCTTGGCCCGGCCGAGGTGGGGTGGTGCCGTGGTGGAGGCCAGGGCGCCCTGCCCCTGCGCGTGAGTGCTTGGCTGCTTTTCTTGGGTGGTAGGGAGAGACTGAGCACGGGAGGAGGGAGGGGGACACAGCGACAGAGCTTCGCTCCGCTCTGGCTGCTGTGCCGGTGCTGCCTCTCTTCCTCCGTCGGCATCAATGGGAGTGTTTTAGAGAGAGGAAAGGGGAAAGTTTGTTTTCCTGATTATTCCGAGTAGGGCCTGCATCGTTTACTTGATCAGTTATTTAGAGCATAACGGCCGTGCTGGATTTCGACGCTGTAAATATCGCTATGACCGCCTTGCAAAGCTATATCGCCTTCGCGCAGGGATGGAGGAGCTAATTTGCAGCGCGAGATAAAAAATGCTTCTCCACTGAGCACTTCAAATTACACGACGCAAATAACATTCACACACTTCTATGTATTCAAGAAGATCAAATACTCAAATAAATCATTAATCAAATGATCTACCATAGTTAAATTTTAGGACATAGTTTAACAAACACACACAAATATCATAGTTTAAATCGGCACAAAGTGCAATACATATTTTGCATATCACAAATGCAAGAGAAAATCATCACACATCCACATTCTCGAAGCCATCTTCATCTTTTGCCTCTTCTTTATCAGCACCGTGAGTTGAATGAGGAAGAGAAGATTCCATAGAGGCCACGAATCCCCCCAGTGGTGCTCCCATGGCTCCATAGATATCACCCGCCGGTGCTCCCAAAGCCACCCAATCCCATGCCTCCCACATCGGCCACGCTTCCCAATCCCATTCCGGCAATGTCTCCCATGCCGGCAATGCCTTCCATGCCGGCCATGCCTTCTCCAAACATGCCCGCCGGCGCTCCCACGTCGCCATAGCCGGCACCAAAGACACCCGCCGGGGCACCCATGCCTACATAGCCTCCATAGCCTCCAAAGACGGTCGTGGGTGCGTTCATGTTGGTTGCCAACATTCTTTTTTTGGCCAACACTTTATCACGAGCAAGGTTGATGTACTCCTTTTGCCTTTGATCCATGTTGGAAGTGTCCATGAAGAAGAGCTTCCTCTCTTACTCCACTAGGCGTTGGTGTTCCTCATTGGCGAGCTTTTTCTCCTCCAATGCCAACTTCCTCTCCTCGTTGGCGGCAAGCCTCTCCTCCAAAGCCGCTCTCCGAGCCTCCATAGCCTCTTTCTCCAAGTATCTTGCGGTCTTCCTATCTTCATTTGCTTGCAACCTTGCATTGGCAATCCTATCCATAGCAACCGCTATGTCATCATCTCCGGCCTTCTTTCCCTTCATATCTTTGGCGGCCTTCCTACCAAGCACATTCCTCCTTGAACGGATCGTATGGGCACCTAGAGGGGGGGGGTGAATAGGTGCTACTCAAATTTTAGTTCTTTTTCAATTTAGGCTTGACACAAAGGTAAATTCTCTAGATATGCAACTAAGGTGAATTTACCTATATGTCAACAAGCAAGCTACACAAGATACAATATATAAAGGCAATAAAGGATAGAGGTAACCGAGAGTGGAGCACGCGGAGACACGGATGTAATTCCCGTAGTTCCTTCCTTTTTAGGGGAAGTACGTCTACGTTGGAGGGGTGTGGTTGCCACAAAGGCCTAACCAACGCCACAAAGGCTCACCCTATTCTCCGGTGCAAGCTTCCGCCACAAAGGCCTAGCTCACTTTCCACTAAGGGATTCCTCAAGGCGGAATCGGCCTTTACAATCTTGGGGCACGCATCCACAACCGAATTGGAGGCTCCCAAGCACAACACAATGCTGTCAAACAACAAGTAGCAATATATCAAATACACAAACAAGGTCTTGGGACACAAGGGAACCCAAGACACAAAGGCCCTCAAGCAAATGAGAGGGGAAATCAAATCGCTTCGGTGAGGATGTAGAGGATGGTCTTCTCCTTCGATTCTCCAAAGATCAAGAGCTTTGGTGGGTTGAGGGAGGAGATCTAGTTGATTTGGTGAGCTCAACAATGGTGGTCTTCTTCTATTTGTGCTAGCTACCCGTTGGAGAAGAAGAGGGGGGTATTTATACCCCCCCAAAATATCTGACCGTTGGCAGCCAGGAAGTCCGGCTATAGCCGGAGTTAAGTCCGGCTAAAGCCGGCCACACCGGCTAAAGCCGGTCTCACACCGGCTATAGCCGGCCTGAAATATCCGGCCCAGCCGGAAATAGCCGGACAAATAGCCGGTTGAGTCCAGAGGCGCAGGACCCCTCTCGAAAACGAGCAGTCCGGCTATAGCCGGTCTGGGGACCGGCTAAAGCCGGCCTAACTGGCCCAACTTTATATGAAACTTCTCCAGGAGCTTATTTTCACCATTTCCTCAATAATTTCCATTGGGCAATATTAAATATCAAGTATAATATATAAAACCCAATATCTTGTGCAAGAATATTATAAAATCCTGCAAAGCATAATCACACATTAATAGATAATGTATTGTTAACAAACGCCAAAATCAATTAGGCGGGAAATGCTCTTTCAATCTCCCCCTTTTTGGTGTTTGATGACAATACACAATTTTGCATGTTTCAAACTATATAGAATATAGACGGAGCTCCCCCTTGCTATGTGTCTTATTTTGAATTTGTATTTGAATACAAAGACACATCAACAATAAGAACTCCCCCTAGATTTTATAATGTGATCCATATGTGCACAAGATATATATCATAGTTCAATAGCACATAATCAACAAACATATAATATGACAAGATATAGCAAGTAGGATTAATAACATAAACAAGTTCTACTACACATAACAAGCACAAAGTTCAACACATAGTAGTAGATAGATAAGTTCAACCATGGGACACAAGCAAGCAAACACGACAAAGAGCTTGTGACCCAACCAAATCCAAATGGAAAACCAAATCCAAATGGAAACACATGCAAATGGGACTTTCTCCCCCTTTGGCATCAAGACGCCAAAAAGGGAGACCACAAGATGAGATCACTCATCAACATCATCAAAGTCCTCATCATCTTCATCATCTTCTTGGTCATCGTCTTCTTCCTCTTCATCATCATCGTCATCTCCTTCTTCCTCTTCTTCATCAAGCAAATCTTCTTCAATCTCAAAGTCTCCCTCAATGCCTCTGTCAATGATAAGCCTCATGATGAATGGAGCATAAGGAGGGATCTTCCTATCAAGCATAGCAATCTTCATCTCCATGAAGATGAAGTACATCACATCGAGCTCCATCCCTTCACAATCTCTTCCGGCCTCGAAGACAAGACGGGCATGGTGGAGCAAATGCACAAGACCACCTCTGATGGAATCATTGTTGCCCCCACTTGGAGCAATGTTGGCACGGAACATCCGGAGCAAAATATCATAGAGGGGAAGGAGATTTGCAGTCTCTCCCGCTTTGCCCCCTGGACCATACAAGCACTGAATCTTCCCTTTGTTGTACTCAGTGGTATCAAGATGCAAGCGGGCACCTCTAGGTCGATGAATGCCATCGAACCTATAGCCCAAAAGCTTCCCAAAACGAGACATGGTCGAGTACTTCCTCACTTCACGTGTCATCCAAGTGAAACCAACCTCATCCTGAGTATCAAACTCTAATGTGGCAAAGAACTGCTGAATCAGATGAGGGTTGTAGTCTTGCTTGAAGACCATCAGCTTGTGCAACCCTAGCTTCTCGGTGACCCACAGAGCATCGGCAAAGTACTCATCCCTGGACAGAGATGCAATGTTGGTGACCTTCATGGGGCACACCTTTGTGCTCATGGTCGCATAAATCTGCTCAAATATCCGCTGATGCTCAGACCGGTAGAAGGACGCACTGTCAATGTCCCTAGGCATGGTGTAGAATTTCTGCCCACGGAAATCCCGGTACTCTTGCTTGGATAGCTTCTTGAGATCACTAACATTGGCAAACAGAGATTTCTTCTTGCGTTCTTCCAATCTCTTCCTCTTCAGAGCAGCTGCCACACGAGCATCTTGATGCTCTTGACGGCGGGCAAGCGAGGGATCAACATATCGTGACCTTTTGAGACGAGAGCCACCTGCAAACAGCACATATGTAGAAAGCATATAGGATAAGCATGCATGCCAGAGGATCAAAGAGCAAAAGCATAAAAGGAAAAAGCATGACAGTAGTAGGTGATCTACACCGGCTATTTCCGGCCTCAGGCCAGCTTTAGCTGGTCAGGCCGGCAATAGCCGGTCTGACACCGGCTTTAGCCGGACCAGATGGATGATTTCGAGATTTCAGCCGTAGGCCACCAAAACTTGTCAAACATTTTCGATGTATGCAATGTAGAAGGAATCACAAGACCAAACAAGCTCAGATGGACAAGGTACCCCCAACAAAATCACTAACCCTAACCCTAGGAAGAACTAGGGAGAGAGAGAGAGAGAGGGAGTAGGGGGGAAGGTACCCTGGTCCATGGGAGGGCGCCGGAGAGAGGGGCCGGCCGAAGAAGGAGCTCCGGCGGCCGGAGTGGAGGCGATTGACGGCGGCGGCGGCTTCCAAGGGAGGAGGAGTCGAGTGGAGAGGAATAGCCGTGGGGGTAACTGAGGAAACCCTCACCCCCACGGCCTAAAGACTTGGACTCGAAATCCCCAGGCCGACTATAGCCGGGGTGCCCGGCTAAAGCCGGACACCGGCTATTTCCGGTGGAGGACCGGCTATAGCCGGTCTAGATGGCACAAAACTGATGAATCTGATTTCTGGAAGTTCTGGGCATGCACAAGAGGTTGATTTGGCTTTAGATAAGTGGGCTTAGGACAGAAAACAAGCATGGAGTGGTTCTCGGCACTTGGCATTGCAAAACACAATAAAACTTTGAAAATCCAATGCAAGTGCCTTCCCATTTCACGGATAGAGACAATGACAAGAAAGCTCAATGAAACTCAAATAAGATTTGCAAGGAATCAACTCTTCGAAAAGAAGAGGTCGGTGGCCGAGGCCACCATGTATGAGTGTCATGGCATTGGACCGCGAAGATATATCTTGGGTCCATAACCAATACTCGTCATTGAAGCTCATATATCACAAAAATGATAGAAAGAGAACAATTTTATCACTATTGGCATTATGGGGGGAGGGATAGCCCAATTAATTAGGACCGCACTCCCCCTATCTCCATGCCCACACCTAGATCAAACAAGCATTGAAGAATAGGTGTATTTGCAAGATGCTCAAGCCACACTCCTTGAATCAATGATATTTAGCTCATTCCTCAAATATCCAAATCTTGCTTCATCAAGGGGCTTCGTGAATATGTCGGCAAGTTGATCCTTGGTGCTTACATATGCAAGCTCAATATCACCACGGGCAACATGATCTCTAATAAAATGATTCCGGATCTCAATATGCTTGGTTCTTGAATGTTGCACCGGATTATAGGCTATCTTGATAGCACTCTCATTGTCACATAAAAGAGGCACTTTGTCACAATTGACACCATATTCCTTTAAAGTTTGCCTCATCCATAACAATTGAGTGCATCCACTTGCGGCGGCAATATATTCGGCTTCGGCGGTGGAGAGAGATATACAATTTTGCTTCTTAGAAGACCAACACACCAAAGACCTACCAAGAAATTGGCAAGCTCCGGAGGTTGATTTCCTATCATCCTTATCACCGGCCCAATCCGAATCCGTGAAGCCACAAAGAGAGAAATCCGAGCCTTTGGGATACCAAAGCCCATAAGTTGGGGTATGAACCAAATATCGAAAGATTCTCTTAACCGCCATAAGGTGGCTTTCTTTAGGAGCGGCTTGATACCTTGCACACACACCTACACTCAACACAATATCGGGTCTAGATGCGCAAAGGTAAAGCAAAGAACCGATCATAGAACGGTATACCTTTTGATCCACATCTTTACCATTGGGATCAAGCTCAAGATGACATTTTGTGGCCATTGGTGTGGCGGCCCCATTAAGTTCCTTCATCTTGAACCTCTTGAGCATGTCTTGGACATATTTAGCTTGATAAATAAAAGTCCCTTCTTTCAATTGCTTGATTTCAAAACCAAGAAAGAACTTCATTTCGCCCATCATAGACATCTCGAACCTATCGGTCATAAGCTTTGAAAATTCATCATTAAAAGCTTTGTTAGTAGAGCCAAAGATAATATCATCAACATATAGTTGGCATACGAAAAGCTCCCCATTGACCCTCTTAGTAAAAAGAGTAGGATCAATTTGCCCAACTTCAAACCCACGGTCTACCAACAACTCCCTAAGGTGCTCATACCACGCACGTGGGGCTTGTTTAAGGCCATAGAGTGCCTTGTGGAGTTTGTAGACATGGTTAGGAAAGTTGAGATCCTCAAACCCCGGGGGTTGCTTAACATACACTTCCTCTTTCAATGGACCATTAAGAAATGCACTCTTAACATCCATTTGTTGCAACTTAAAATTATGATGAGTGGCATATGCAAGAAGGATACGGATGGACTCAAGGCGAGCCACGGGAGCATAAGTTTCTCCAAAGTCAATGCCTTCAACTTGAGAGAAACCTTGAGCAACCAATCTTGCCTTGTTCCTCACAACAATTCCATGCTCATCTTGCTTGTTCTTGAATATCCACTTTGTGCCAATCACATTGCGGCACTCCTTTGGCTTCTCTACTAACATCCAAACATTATTGCGCTTGAAGTTGTTGAGTTCTTCATGCATAGCATCCAACCAATCCGGATCTTCAAGTGCTTCAAATACTTTCTTGGGTTCAACCATGGAGATATAAGCATGATGAGAGCTAAATTGTGCCAATTGACGCCGGGTTGACACTTTGCTTCTTAAATCTCCAATAACCCTCTCAAGGGTATGACCTTTAAGTTCTAAGTCTCTTTCAACTCTTTTCTTGCGACGGGCTTCGATCTCCTCATTAGACCTTGGAGGAGTCATTTGATCATCTTGATCATTTTGGTCCCCGTCTTGACCATCAAATTGACCTTGATCATCATTATCTTCATGAGTAGGTTGATCTTGGTCATGTGAAGAATTGGGGGCGGTTGAAATAACCGGAGAGGATGGTGGTGCCCCTTCTTCTTCATGAAGGTTCTTGTCTTGTTCTTCGGTTGGTGCATTAGTTGCTTCCTTGGGAGAGGCTTGTTGAGCTTGTGAAGATGAAGGCTCCACTTGAGTAGAGCATAGTCCTTCCCGGTCGGCCACAAGGTGTCCCTCAATGGGGCGGAAAAATCCAACACCCATTCTTCCTATGGCTTCTCGAGGTATTTCATCATCTATATCACAAGAAACAACATCTCGCCCCCCTTGGGAGCCGTCATTCTCTTCGAATACCACACTACAAGATTCTTCAACACGTCCGGTGGACTTGTTGAAGACTCTATAAGTGTGGGATTCGGCACCATAACCAACAAAAATACCTTCTATTGCTTTTGGATCAAATTTACCTAAACGAACTCCTTTTCTTTTAAAGAAACACTTACACCCGAAAACCCGGTAGTAGGAGATGTTGGGCTTGCTTCCGGTGAGTATTTCATATGGAGTCTTGTTTAGGCCTTTGCGGAGGAAGAGCCGGTTTGAAGAATGACAAGCCGTAGAGATAGCTTCGGCCCAAAAGTTGTATGGAGACTTAAACTCCGCCAACATGGACCTAGCCATATCCATAAGAGTCTGGTTCTTCCTTTCAGCTACACCATTTTGTTGAGGGGTATATGCAGCGGAATATTGATGACGAATCCCCTCATCACTAAGAAATCCATTTAAGGTGTAGTTCTTGAACTCCGAGCCATTGCCACTTCTTATTGCCAAAATAGTTTGCCCATGTTGACGTTCAACTTCCTTGGCAAAGTCGATGACGGTTTGTTGAGTCTCACTCTTATGCTTGAAGAAGTAAACCCAAGTATATCTTGAATAGTCATCAACAATCACCAAACAATATTTCTTCCCACCAAGACTTGCATGAGAGGGAGGACCAAAAAGATCCACATGAAGGAGCTCCAAGATCCTCTTTGAAGAAATGATAGTCTTGCTTGGGTGGGGAGAATCATGCATTTTTCCTAGAACGCAAGCCCTGCAAACACGATCTTTGGCAAAAGAAACATTCTCTTTTAGTCCGAGTATGTGGCCACCCTTGTGAAGGCTTTTCAAAGTTCTCATATTGACATGGGATAAACGGCGATGCCAAAGCCAACCCACATCGGCCTTTCCAAATAAACACATTGCACTTGTAGTGGTTTTCCCGAAAAAGTCCACCACATACAAGTTATTTTCAATGTGTCCAACGAAAGCGACCTTTAGAGACTTGCTCCACAAGAGTACCACAATGTCATTATCAATGAAGACGGCAAAGCCCATCTTACCAAGTGCACGAACTGAAAGTAAATTATAACCTAGGGTCTCAACAAGCATGACATCCACAAGGGAAATATCCGGTGCGACCACCACCTTGCCAAGACCCAATACCTCGGATTGTGACATATCTCCATAAGTGACGGTTATATGATTGTCATTTGGTCTCATCTCCGTCATAATCTTCTTGGTTCCGGTCATATGACTTGTGCATCCACTATCAAGCACCCATTTTGATCCACCGGAAGCATAGTCCTACAAGAGATCATTGCTTGGTTTTAGGTCCCCATTTTTCAATGGGTCCTCTTTTGTTAGCAACAAGGGTCTTTGGAACCCAAATAGACCAAGCAACATAACCATCATTTGGACCAACATATTTTGCATAAACATCACCATAATAATCACGAAATAAAACATAGTGAGGATTAGCAAATCCCGCATGATCATCATGAGTGGCTTTGCCACCCACAATAGGATCCTTCTTTGCTTGAGTGGGCTTGGCCTTCTTCTTCTTGTTGTTCTTCTTCTTCTTCTTTGAGACATAGCCAATCCCCGTTTTATCACCAAATACCTTTTGCTTACTCAAAAGGTCATTCAAGTTTTTCTCACCTATGGGAATGGAGGACTTGGCAAGCTCATCTTTCAACCTAGCATTTTCTTCAATGACATTTGCATGATCACAAGTAGAAGTAGAAGAACTAGGCACATTATTCTTAGTCAATTGAATTTGAAGTTGTTCATGTGACTTGGTAAGAATAGAGTGTTCACTTTTCAAGGCCTTGTGAGCCTTGTCAAGATCTTCTAAATCCTTAACAAGTATATCATGACCAACACCAAATTCAACCTTTTCCTTTTTAAGCATTTTTACTTTAGCACGAGCAAGGTCACGCTCTTTAGTGAGTTTGGAAACAACTTCATTATTAGATTCCTCAATGGAATCGAGCTTCTCTTCAAGAGTTGCTCGTTCATCTTGCTCTTCTTCAAGAGACTCGGTTAGTGAGGCAATATCTTGAGCATATTCTCTTTCAAGCCTCATTTGTTCATCTAGTTTCTCAAGAGTTTTACCATATTGGCTCAATAGACGTTCAAAGTGAATCTTATGAACACCATCTACACTAGACACATAATCATCAAAAGCAACAATTTCTTCCTTTACTCTAAGACTAGCAAGATCATTCAAGGAAGCATCATTTGTCTTAGAGGAAGAGAAGGATGTGGGTGATACCTCGGAAGATTTGGCCATAAGGCACTTGACGTTCTTGACAAGAGAGTCCTCATTGGGGGATTCAAAGAGTGATGTTGAGGAAGTGGAGGTGGTTGCCATTGCGGCCATCTCACTAGTTGTAGTTTCTTCTTCTTCACTCTCACTTGCGGAGTACTCTTCTTGAGTCAAGAACACAAACTTCGGTTGTTTCTTCTTTGGTCCACCCTTCTTCACAAATGGCTTCTTGGATGGTGACTTGGTCTTGCTTTTGAAGATGAGCTTTCCACCATGGTCTTCTCTCTTCTCATAAGGACACTCGGCAACAAAATGAAATCTATCATTGCAATTGTAGCATGTCCTCACCCTTTGACCATTGTTGTCATTCCTTTGATAGCCACTTGACTTGCTTATTCTTTGATTGTCTTCTTTGGCCTTATGTGGATCAACCCAAAAGGTTTTTCCATAAAAGGCCATGTGCTCATTGTACTCATGCCTTATGTCCTCGGGACACATTTCAAGCCTTGCTTCAATACTTGCTTGAGAAGGAATCTCTTTCTCAACCACACTAGCCTTTAATGCAAGATTGGAGCTTCTTTGCATTCCTATGGCACGAGCACGTGCATCCTCCGCATTTTGTGCGGCAACCTTGTAGGCTTGAATCTCTTGCATCACTTGATTTGAGGTCATCTCATTGAAGTTGTGCTTGCCTTGAACACTCTTCACATCCGCAGGCTCATATGGAGTAAGAGCAAGAATATACTTCATCTTGATCCACTCATCATCAATATGGTGAGCACCGAGGTTCTTGAAGGTGGTAGCGATAGCCTTGAGTCTTCTATACATCTCTTGATGGTCCTCACCATCCAACATGAAGAATCCTTCCGCTTGATTTGAGAAGGCCACATATCTTGTCTTCTTCATGCTCTCATTACCGACAAAGACGTCAGAGAGTCCTTGCCAAGCTTCTTTGGCGGTGGAGAAATGTTGGATGTGAGGCAAGTCCTTGGACCCAACGGCGACTTGAATCATGTGGAGAGCGGTAGCATTGAGTTGACTATCGACCGTCTCTCTTCTTGTCATGTTGTGTGGATCCACGGCCTTGAAACCTTCCTCCACGATCCTCCAAAGCTCGATGCAAGAACTGCGCATATGAGAGATCATTTGATATTGCCATTGACCAAAGTTTAATGCATCAAGCTTAGGTGGATCTCCTCTATTGTTAATATGAGGATGAGGAACCGGCGGGTCGGGTGAATACCAAGGAGGGAATTCACCTTTCCCGTCGCCCTTGGTGGAAGACTTAGCATCGCCATTTTTATCGGTACCCTCTACATCAACCACTACATTCTCCACTTGTGGAGTAGCGGGTTTTTCCGGACGTGGAGAGGCATTAGCGGTTTTAGCTTGCATGAGTTGCGCCATCATTTCACGCAACTCACTTATTTGAGATGTCATGGAAGCCATGGATGATTCCAAAGATTTGAACTCACCCATGGAAACTTGACCCGAGCCCTCACTCGGAGAGGTGTCCATACTCTTAGGCGGTTAAGCCCGAATAAAGAGCCGAGGCTCTGATACCAATTGAACGGATCGTATGGGCACCTAGAGGGGGGGGGGTGAATAGGTGCTACTCAAATTTTAGTTCTTTTTCAATTTAGGCTTGACACAAAGGTAAATTCTCTAGATATGCAACTAAGGTGAATTTACCTATATGTCAACAAGCAAGCTACACAAGATACAATATATAAAGGCAATAAAGGATAGAGGTAACCGAGAGTGGAGCACGCGGAGACACGGATGTAATTCCCGTAGTTCCTTCCTTTTTAGGGGAAGTACGTCTACGTTGGAGGGGTGTGGTTGCCACAAAGGCCTAACCAACGCCACAAAGGCTCACCCTATTCTCCGGTGCAAGCTTCCGCCACAAAGGCCTAGCTCACTTTCCACTAAGGGATTCCTCAAGGCGGAATCGGCCTTTACAATCTTGGGGCACGCATCCACAACCGAATTGGAGGCTCCCAAGCACAACACAATGCTGTCAAACAACAAGTAGCAATATATCAAATACACAAACAAGGTCTTGGGACACAAGGGAACCCAAGACACAAAGGCCCTCAAGCAAATGAGAGGGGAAATCAAATCGCTTCGGTGAGGATGTAGAGGATGGTCTTCTCCTTCGATTCTCCAAAGATCAAGAGCTTTGGTGGGTTGAGGGAGGAGATCTAGTTGATTTGGTGAGCTCAACAATGGTGGTCTTCTTCTATTTGTGCTAGCTACCCGTTGGAGAAGAAGAGGGGGGTATTTATACCCCCCCAAAATATCTGACCGTTGGCAGCCAGGAAGTCCGGCTATAGCCGGAGTTAAGTCCGGCTAAAGCCGGCCACACCGGCTAAAGCCGGTCTCACACCGGCTATAGCCGGCCTGAAATATCCGGCCCAGCCGGAAATAGCCGGACAAATAGCCGGTTGAGTCCAGAGGCGCAGGACCCCTCTCGAAAACGAGCAGTCCGGCTATAGCCGGTCTGGGGACCGGCTAAAGCCGGCCTAACTGGCCCAACTTTATATGAAACTTCTCCAGGAGCTTATTTTCACCATTTCCTCAATAATTTCCATTGGGCAATATTAAATATCAAGTATAATATATAAAACCCAATATCTTGTGCAAGAATATTATAAAATCCTGCAAAGCATAATCACACATTAATAGATAATGTATTGTTAACAAATGCCAAAATCAATTAGGCGGGAAATGGTCTTTCACTCCTTGCATTGTTAACCGAGTGAGGAGTGGATCTTCTCTTATTGCCTTTCTCACTTGAGTCATCATCATCGATGATTGTTGCCTCACCGGTTGCATTGGTGGCTATGGTTGCCACATCTAATTTTCCACGGGTCTTCCACTTTTCCTCATTCCGTAGCACTTCATAACAATGATGAAACATGAATGGCTTGCCAAGAATTTTGTTGCCTTTCTTGTTCTTTTTTCCCTCATCTCTATACATGCCTTGAGCCATGGTGTTCTACAAAGCAAATAAAAGAGAATAGATGAGCAACACACAAATAGAATGAGTCATATAGAACAACAAGCATGCATAGAGATGATCAACAAACTAGTAGAATTACTTACCCTATCTTGGTCATTTGTGCCACTTGGGTTAATCACATCAACATTGGCTTGCACGCCCGCCCACTTTTGACAATCGGTGTTGATGCCCGACCAACGAGACTGAAGAGAATGCATGGTGCACTCATTCCTGCTTGTGTTGTTGGCGTCGAAGTACTCCTTCATCCTCACCCAACAGGTCTCTCTAGTTTGATCGGAGCTGGTAGTTGGATCCATTCCAATTGTCAACCATGTCTTGCAAAGCAACTTGTCCTCCGCTATGGTGTAGTTCGCCGACCGACCTGTATGGCGCACTCCAATCAACCCCTCTCCTTCCTCATCAACATCATATTCCTCCTCTTGAACAATTTCTTCATTCGCATGTGCATGAGAGAACGAAGATCCAACATTCATTGTGTTCATAAAACACGCGTCATCAACACTATATTGCAATGAAATTCATGCCACTTTCACCTTTTGTATGCATCTAAACTAAGAAATCGATAAAAAGAATTTTTTTACCTATCCAGCATTTCATCGAACACGATGTGCACGCCTGAAGGGTCGGCAGATGGCGGCGGCACCGGGTGATTACTTGATGGCGCCGACGGCTGAGGTTGTTGCACGCGCCGAGTAGCGGGCACCTTCCCCTTCTTCGGCGCCGGATGATTGGCACCCGCCGCGGGCAACGGGCGCTTGGGCGCGGACACCTTCCTCTTGGCCAGTGGCCGCGCCTTGCCGGCGACCTGCACGGCGGCGGCGCTTGTGTGCAGCTAAGGCGCGGTGGGACGAAGAGGGCTCAGGCGGTGGAAGAGGTGTTCTCGGCGTCGGTGCCACCACTAGGGTTTGGCGCATTTGGCGGTGCCCCGACGGCGACGACGGTAGGTGGGATAGAGTAGGAAGGGGTCGGAGAGGTAGCGGAGGGCGCGTCCATCGGCGGAATTGCGTCCGCGGCCACGCGGAGGTGGGGATTTGGTGATGGGGCGGCGAGGCGCGGGAGGGAAATTTCTTGGTAGGTTTTCTTCGCGCGCGAGTGAAATGATGTCGCACGCTGCAGCCGGCGCCCAAAGTATACCGCTCAGGATAGTGCAAAATGCTTCACGCCCAAAAAAAAATTACAGCGCCGAGCGGTTTAGAGCGTCTGCTGGAGAAACATTTTTTGCATCCGACGTTCCAAACCGGCGGTTAATATAGCGTGGGGGCAATTTGGTGCGGCTGTTGGAGATGTTCTTAGTGACAGTGTGAAGTAAGTACTCTATTCCGAGTACATGGAATTGTTGAGCAACAAAATACTGGTGCCCTTCTTATGAAAAAGTTCTCAAAATCATTTTTTATTTCAAAAATATGCAAACATGTCCAGTGAAGTTTTCGATGGAAAGAACGTTTTGTTCGTACTATAAAAAAAGTAAATTTCAGATTGTGTATAAAAGTAAAACTATATCTTTTTATAGAAATTGACTTCTTCCTTTTACATGAGAAAATTGACTTCTTCGTATAGCTCAAAATATAACATATTAGTAAAGAAAACTTCTGGCGTGAATTTTTGGAGACCCAGAAGTTTGAGTTTTGAATTTTGCAAAAAAAATCAAGTGTCCAGGTACATCGATCAGTTTTCAGAGTACTGGGTATTGAACTTAAAAAATACCGTTGTACTTTTTATTGTTAAAAGAAATACTACTCCATTTTCCGTGTATGCTTGGTGCCCCTAGTGATTTGGAGTTGGACACAGTGAATTTCTTGGGCATTGGACCGGCGAATCTTTGTGCTATGTTCCTTTCCCTACTCTGTTTGGTACCGAAACAGTACCAAATTGTACCAAATTAATTATGAAGTACGGCTTGTCCTAAACTATTCCCGGCCTTACATGGAGCTCTTTTTTATAACATAAAAATAGTCTTTACAAGTTTTTAAAAATTCGGAACAAATATATGGGTGTAGATAATAAATCCCTATGGTGGAACCTGTCCACTTAAGTTTAAGTTTTAGACTTAGCATTTACGTTTGCATTTACATTGATTTATTTCAAGATTTTCTCGACGCTATTGTGTTCCGTGGTACATGAGGTGTCCATAAACAGCGAGGCGCATGTGGTCTCCATCCTTTGTAGGTGCTCATAGAGGTAAGTATATGTGCGTATTTTTGAGCATCTATGTTGTATTGTGTTCTTTAAAAAAATCTAAAAAATTATAGGAAATCATCCTAAATTCATTATATTTAGTCTCGGTAAAAAAGAGTATCTGGATACATTGAACAATGCACATTTTTTAATTTTGAAAAACTGTAAGAATTAACTTTTTATGTAAACTAAAATATAACAAATTTTGATTGAGATTTTGCATGCAGGTAGAGTCCAGCATTATCTACATCGAGAAATTTTTGTTCTAATTTTTTTAAAACTTGCAAATGTCAACTTTATAAATTTCAAAAAAAATACAACCACCAAGGAGATTAGGCTCCATTTGTTGTTTTCACGTCAAGGGGCCTCTATCATTGGGATTGATGAAAAAACTTTCACTTGTAGAGCATGTTTGGTTCATAGCACACGTTGCCAAGCTTAAGTTTGGCAAGTGTGACTAAGAAATTCGGAGCCACAAAGTGTGTCAAACATTAGCACAATTTTCACCCTACAATGGGTGAACCATATGGATGATAAAGTATGGAAAATTCTAAAGGGTGACAACAACTAACTACATACCAAACTGTCAAACTTTGGTTACATAAATTGTGGTCGGGAGCCAAACAGCCCCAGAGCACTAGTAGAAATCGGGGCATTAGCATCGGTTGCTAACTGCTATTTGCACTAGTTTTGTAACCGGTGCAACACATCTAAAACTAAAGGGTTCCACCTTTAGCACCGGTTGTGCTACGAACCGGTGCTAAAGGGCCTCCACGTGGCCTCCCACACGCGCCTCGGTCGGAGGACCTTTAGCACCGGTTCGTATTACGAATCGGTGCTAAAGGTTGACAACAAGGCTTACCCTGGGCGTCGCAACGGTTCTGCCGCGGTAGCATTTTGGCACAAAACGCTCCCACGACAAAACCCGTTGCGACGCCCAGGGCTCGCCATTTGAAATACGTTTTTTTGCGGGTATTTAAAACACGTTGATGCATATATACAAGAAACCATTATACTACACAACATCGTCATGCATATAGAGATCGAAGCTAGTATTATCTTTTATCGTTCTTGGTCGAACATATTACATAATGTTACACCGTATACGTTCATGCATATATACAATATAATTTCTATCACGCTTGTCCAAAATTGTATTGCCAATGGTATTCTCCGGTTGGTGCTATGACCTCTTGAAGTAAGAATCCCGGCACTTCCTCTTGAATTGCTCGTACACGCTCGGTTGCTCAAAGACCATCCCGCATCCGTTCGATCTAATATAAAGAAGGAGGTCAATATATATGAATGAAACATAAATTATGGTAATAAAATAAAATTATGAATATTGTTTACGCACATTTAGTTGTTCTAAAATTCAGCCCTTCTCACAGCAAGTCTGTCGAAAGAACTTGTAAACGTAGAATCCACATAAATTATTCCCGTCTTGTTGCATCAAGCACTTTACAAGAATAGAGTTTAATAAAATAATAATCAAGGATGATAATGGTATTGAAACTAGAATCAAAGAGATGCGCGGACCTAACTAGTAGTACTTATCGATAGTTGTCGAAATTCAAGCTCCTCTTTCCAAGGACCCGCTGCCTTCTTCGTGAACTATTTTCAAGCCTTGTCTGCCAAACAAAATGAATAAAGATGTTATTAATGAACAAAAGTTGCCGACATAGTGCTATAATGATTGAAATTACCTCTGGAGTGTATCAATCATGTCCCCCCATGTCTCAAAGGATTTACGTTTCGAGTCCATGACTTGTACTCATCCTCTGTCAAGTTGAATAACTAGCAGAATAAAGTTAAACCTGCGCACACGCATAACTCATCAATTACACTTAATATCAAGTAAGCGAAATAGTATGTGTATAAACAGTAACACTCACTTGAAGTTGTAAGGAAATAGTATTTCCCTTTTGGTTTCTTGTTTCCTTAACGCCCATACCAAGTTATTATAAGTGTCCTTGGCATGGTTATGGAGACTATGCTCGTTCACGATATATGGGTCAACGAACCCAATGTCGTAGATTCGTTCTCTTTGCATTTGAGAATCTTCAATCTGCATAGTATAGTGAGTATAATTATGCATGCAATGAACGAGCTGAGCTAGAGACTTAATTACAAAAATAGTACTTACAGACAATAGGCACTGGTGATAGATTTGTCGAGGGCGTCATGATTGTATAACTGAAATAATTCAGAAAATTTGATGTTTATGTCGTCATTTCCACGTAAATAATGTTCATCATTAATTCCCTGTGTGAGCCAGTTCTTCCCTTCCTTTGAGGCTTCTATGTACCACTTATGCAATCTTCGCATTCTTGTTGGTAGATTCAGGATCTTCTCAGATCTGACGAGCTCTCGTGCCGCTATTTGTATGCTATATCATCCATGGGGAAATCACACTGGCTTAAGTACTGAGCAATAGACATACCCTGAGCATCGGCCGCCTCTTTGTATAGTGCTACGATCTTTGGATCATACTGGACATCGGGAAACACTTGGAGCGGGGAGGCACGAGTTTTTCTGTTCTCCGAGCTGGGAACTGATTTCCCGCTTGCACTACTACTTCTCGACCGCTTTGCTGCATTATGTGACTTGAGAATATTGCGGTCATATAGTCTGATATAATCCTTGGCTCGGGTTGGTGAAGGGTCTTTAGCATTTTTTAGCACTTTTCGGATCTAAAGCAGGCTGCTCGGGCTGCTTTTTCTTTAAATTTGCAAAGAAGTTTTTTGATTGTTCCTTTACGATCGCCTCATTTTCCTCTGGAGTATAGTCATAAGGTCTCTTGGGAGGAACCTTAGGTACTCTTAGGAGGGCTCCTGTCGATGTATCGGTGATCGGTTACGACTCATCAACGCAGCGGCGATGGTATGCTTCCGCTTTTGGCTCTGAGCCTCAGTGGGTGAAGGCGGCGGAGACGGCTGATGCCTTGGAGAAGGCTAACACGCTGGAGAAGGCTAACACAGCGGAGATGGCGGAGAAGGCTGACACGCGCGGAGTTGGCGGAGAAGGGTGACGCGGCGGCGGAGAAGGCTGACGCGACGGTGGAGAAGGGTGACACGCTGGAGACCTTGGCGTCCAATTTGGAAGCATGATGTATTCCTTTAGCCATGTAACGGCGGTTTTCTTGGCTTCTCCCAGCTCATACAAATCCCCTTCACCCGCAGGGTAGTCAAGCTTCAGCTGCTCAAATCCGCTCATAACTTGATCCACCCTAGCAACACCGTAGCCATGTGGAACCAGAGTGCAATGATAAGTTGGATTAGGTCCAATGGGTAAGGCATAGCCGACCGCCACCTTCATGGTTATGTTCACAACTTTCACATCTAGCTCGCAAGGTGTTGCCTTATTGATATCATCCATTTGGTAGCGAATCGCCGGTTCATCATCATCCCCCAGGAGCTTCGTGGAAGCCATGCTGCTTTTTCCGCTGAGATGCTGGGCCGGTAGCATCGTGTGCAGCTTCTATCTATGGGTGAGATGCGGCGGTACCTTGCTGACTCATCCGGTTTAACATATCTGTATGCCGCTTTAGTTGTTCTTCTATATGAGCCATGATGTCTGCCTTCCTTTCCTTTCTTCTCTGACGGCTTCTATCGAGAAATTTCTTCTTTTCGACGGGAAACCCAAGTTTCCACGGTTTAGAGCCTGGTGTGGTTCGTGTTCGTCCTGGGTGTTCATCATTCCCAAGGGCGCGTGTGAGCTCGCCCTTCTCTCTTTCGGGATGGAAGCTCCCCTCTTCAACATCCTTTGTTGCGCTTCTAAGGGCATCAATGGGAAGGGGGTCTTTGTCATGTTTTTTGTATATATACACTTCCCTTCTGAGTCCAACTTGCCTCTATGCCCATAAAACCAATCCCTTGATCGATCGTTCCATTTCAATATCTTCGGAATGATCCCTTTAGCAATTAGATCGTCCTCCATTTTCTTCCACTTAGGCTTGCCAGACTTGTAGCCTCCTTGCCCCATAGTATGGTGATACTTCTTTTTAGCAACATTTTTCTTATTTAGTTTTGACCCTTTTTTAGCTTCCTCCGATGTCTTGAACTCCATGAATGTGTCCCAGTGGTCTTTCATCTTCTCATAGGCTCCAGTGAACACCAGAGTCTTTCTTTCTGGACAAATTCCTTGACCAATCGTTTCTTCTAGTTGTTGAATTATAGTGCCATCTTTGAAAGAGTCCACTTCTTGACTTTTCACTCTATGATATTCAAATCATGATCCTCCTCATTTGAATCCTCCTCATTTGGTTCCTCCTCATTTCGTTCCACCTCATTTCGATCCACCTCTGGCGCCGCTGGTAGGGTAAAATTTACCATGACCTTCTTCCACAGCATATTTTTGAATCTCTTGTGGACATAGCTAATTGGTTCCGTCTTTGTCTTCTTCCATTCTTGAATGGTGATCGGAATGTTGTCCCTAACAAAAACCCTGCATTGTCTTACAAATTTATTTGTGTGAGCCGCGGGAGCAATCACTTCACAATCTTCATCGATTTCTTCAATCATGTAGCTTTCATGGTCTTCCAACCTTCTAGCTAGACCTCTTTTATTAACAGAAGAGTGGCTCGATCCGGAGGGCTAAAAGAAGAAAGAGCATTAATATATGTATATACACAAACTAAATAATCCATCTAGATAGCATAGGCTTAATTAATTAAAACACATATATCTTGCTAGACTTTGTAATATTTAAGGTTCCACTGGAGTCGTTGGCTTCTCCCTCATCGGAGCCAGCACCTTCTCCCTCACCGGAGCCATCTCTTCGGTCTTGCTAATCTCTCTCATCGGATCCATCTCTTCGGTTTTGGTCATCTCCCTCACCGGAGTTGTTCATAAACAACGAGGTGACATCGTCATCTCCATCGCGGATGATGTCCTCGATAATGTTTTCCTGATCTTCGTCTCTTCCGAGATCCATAGTTTATGCAAAGAATTATTACAAGTTATTATAATGATACAAACACAACTATTCTCTATTTATATTTCTATTTCTATTTCTAAAAATTCTATTTCTATTTATAAAAAACTTATTCCTATTTCTATTTCTAAAAATCCTATTTCTATTTATAAAAAACTTATTCCTATTTCTATATCTAAAAATCATATTTCTATTACAATAACTAAAAAATCTTATTTCTACTTCTATAACTAAAAAATCCTATTTCTATTTCTATAACTAAAAAATCTTATTGCTATTTCTATTTCTATTTCCTAATTTCTAATTTCTACACTAATTCTATAACTAAAAAACCCTAATTCCTAATTTCTACCCTAATTCCTAAATTAATTAACCCTAATTCCTAATTTCTACCCTAACACTAAGTCCTAATTAATGATATCAATTAGCCCATAAACACTAAATCCTAATTCCTAATTAATCATACCTGCAGGGGCCGGCGAGCGGTGGTGGCACGGGCGGCGACCGGGAACGAGCGTCAGGTGGGCAGCGGTGGCGCGGGCGCGGGCACGGGGTCTAGGCGCAGGCGGCGGGCGGAGGTGGTGCGGGCGTGGGCGAGCACGGTGGCGGCGCGGGGGGCCTGGGCGTGGGCGGCGCGCGGAGCGAGGAAGCGGGCGGCGACGCGAGGGCGACGGCGATGCAAGGGCCGGGCGGTGACGACGGCGCGGGCCAGGCGATCGGCAATGAAGCGCAAAAATTTGGCAGCCTGCCGGC
This sequence comes from Dactylis glomerata, assembly GCA_007115705.1. Classification (NCBI taxonomy): domain Eukaryota; kingdom Viridiplantae; phylum Streptophyta; class Magnoliopsida; order Poales; family Poaceae; genus Dactylis; species Dactylis glomerata. The sequence continues at coordinate 2,104,158 of QXEO01000464.1, read as the reverse complement.
ATCTCCTATGCTCCTAGCGCGGGTCCTTAGCAGTTTTTAGTGTGGGAGCGAGGAAGGAGATGGAGTGTTATATAGCAGGGTCTTTAGCACTGGTTCATGGCTTCGACCTTTAGCACCGGTTGGTGCTAGGAACCGGTGCTAAAGGTGCCTTTCAGATGGCATCTGCACCGCCACCGCTTTAGCACCGGTTTGAGCCACAAACCGGTGCTAAAGGGTCTTTTGAAATGTTTTTTAAATTTTTCAGCTGTTCCCGCCCTATTGCATATTGGCTATGATCAACATTGCATAATACTTTCTAAAATAATTAAAAATCAGAAAAATACATATAGCATACCAAAATGTTTATAAAAAATATCTACCATATAACAACACATTGAAATGCTGAAAATCATTTTGCAAAAATGATGAGGCTTGCAAACAATTCAAAAAATAGGTAGGAGGCCTGCCAGATTTAAACTACAGTTCCATGATATAATGCTCATGATTTTTTTAAAAAAATCATTTTTAGGTTCACAATATGCTATTTTATCAGAGATCCACCGCAAGTTTAGCGAGACTCAATCCTGGGCTAAGAATCTTCATGCCCACCGTTTCGAATATAATTTCAAACGGGCATAAGAATTTAAAAAACAATCCAAATAATGTGAAACCTTTGTGTGGTGTCATATTATGTGCTATAGTTGCAAGGAAAAATATGAAACTTGGAAGATTGCAAACATCACAAAAAACCTTCACAAAATGAGCTATCATGTTCGATGTTTTATGGCTTTTAGGCCAAATGAACAATGTTATGGCTAGAATCACGGCATAGCTTGTGATAATGTGCCCATATTGTGCACACATGTGCATCTTGGGATTGCTTACGATGTTGCAGAAGCAAGTTTTCCTTTTCATCGCACGAAAAAGCCATTTTCCATTTTTAGGTGCCAAAAATGGGGTTATGTGTGAAGCAACCACCAAATTAAAGTTTTACATTGCTACCAAACCATTTTAAAAAAATACTAGACCACCTTAGATGGAAAATTTCCCAGCCGATGCATCTGAAACCTTTCCATCCACACCTCATGAAGAAAACAAATTCCTACCAAATCGGTAGGAGGCCCGCCAGATTTGAACTACAGGTACATGATGTAATGCTCATGATTTTTTGTAAAAATCATTTTAGGTTCACAATATGCTATTTTATTAGAGATCCACCGCAAGTTTAGCGAGACTCAACCCCAGGCTAAGAATCTTCATACCCGCCGTTTTGAATATAATTTCAAACGAGCATAAGAATTTCAAAAATAATCCAAACAATGTGAAACCTTCGTGTGGTGTAATATTATGTGTTATAGTTGAAAGGAAAAATATTAAACTTGGAAAATTGCAAATATCACAAAAAACCTTCACAAAATGAGCTATCATGTTCGATGTTTCATGGCTTTTAGGCCAAATGAACAATGTTATGGCTAGAATTGCGGCATAGTTTGTGATAATGTGCCAATATTGTGTGCACATGTGCATCTTGGGATTGCTTATGATGTTGTAGAAGGAAGTTTTTCTTTTCATCACACGAAAAAGCAATTTTCCATTTTTTAGGTGCCAAAAATGGGGTTTTTGTGAAGCAACCACCAAATTAAAGTTTCACATTGCTACCAAACCATTTTTCAAAAATACTAGACAACCTTAGATGAAAAATTTCCCAGCCGGTGCATCTAAAACCTTTCCATCCACACCTCATAAAAAATACAAATTCCTGCCAAATCGGTAGGAGGCCCGCCAGATTTGAACTACAGGTACATGATATAATGCTCATGATGTTTTTAAAAAAATTATTTTTAGGTTCACAATATGCTATTTTATCAGAGATCCACCGCAAGTTTAGTGAGACTCAACCCCGGGCTAAGAATCTTCATGCCCGCCGTTTTGAATATAATTTCAAACGGGCATAAGAATTTCAAAAACAATCCAAAAATGTGAAACCTTCGTGTGATGTCATATTATATGTTATAGTTTCAAGGAAAAATATTAAACTTGTAAAATTGCAAACATCACAAAAAACCTTCACAAAATGAGCTATCATGTTCGATGTTTCATGGCTTTTAGGCCAAATGAACAATATATACTAGACCACCTCACATGTGTGCCATAAACTGGCTCATTTAATACATATGGTGACTTGTTTTATAAAATGCCTTGGAGGCCATGAATCCTTCTTCGCGTATGTCCCTTGATTATGATTGCTTCGGTCGTAACCATGGAGCATCTTCACCATTTAACATGATACTTGGGTCAATGTTCACTCTAAAGGGCAGAATTTCATCAAACTTATTATAATCTTCTGACATGTCCACCTTATCCTCAATTCCCATGATGTTTCTTTTCCTTGAATGACGTATTCGTTGCCTTATGTTTCCTTTTTTGGTTTGGAGGTGATGACCCACAAGTATAGGGGGTGTATCATAGTACTTTCGATAAATAAGAGTGTCGAACCCAACGAGGAGCAGAAGGTGTTGACAAGTGGTTTGGATCAAGGATTCACTGTAAATACTCGCAAACGGGTTTTTGGGGGTATTTGGTAATGCAAGTAAATAAATTACGAGTAAATAAAAGACTGTAATAATAATTGCAGTGAGTGGCCCAATCCTTTCTAGAGCAAAGGACAAGCCGGTTGTGTAACTTATGATGACCAAACGTTCTCAAGGACACACGAGAGTTTCTATCAAGAGCTTTTGCTTCATGCCGCTAAATAATCTTTATTGGTTTGATAAGTGTTATGGGGGTGAACCTGTGCTAGTGTACTACCCTTACTAGGATTAATACACACTTGTGATTATACCCCTTGCAAGCATCCGCAACTACAAGAAAGTAATTAAGATAAATCTAACCATAGTCTTAAACTCTAAGATCCTACGCTCCCTGGTGCAATGGTTTTCTAACGGAGGTTTAGGTTTCTATCACTCCAGCAACCCCACAATTAGTAGCCAAATACACAATGCATCTCACTAGGCCCATAAATGGTGAAGTATCATGTAGTCGACGTTCACATGACACCACTAGTGAAATAGCACCACAAGAAATAAATATCAAATCATTAAATATTACTTAACATAATTCCACTACTAGCATCTTGACTTCTCCCATGTCCTCAAGAACTAAACGAACTACTCACAAGACATCATATGGATCATGATCAGAGGTGAAATAATGGCAAATAATAATCTGAACATAAACCTTAATTCAACGGTTCTACTCAATAGCATCAACCACAAGAGTAATCAACACCGGGAAAGTTTCCCCTAAGAATTTAATAAGATTCAACCCAAGATGTTACAGCGGGATGGCGTGGTGATGGTGGAGATGAAGGTGTTGGTGATGGAGATGGTGGTGATGATGATCCCGATGAAGTCCGGTGCGATGGCGATGACGATGGCGACGATCTCCCCTCTCCGGGAAGGAATTTCCCCGGCAGATTCCTGCCTGCCGGAGAGCTTTTCTCTCTCTAGTGTTTTCTGCCCCGCAGAGGCGGCGGTGTCTATCTCTGAGCCCCCCTTCACTTAGGTTTTCAGAGACGACGATATACGCAAAGGAGCGATGGCAGAAGTGGGCCAGGGTGGCTTCACCATAGGACGGCGCAGCCAGGGGTGGGCCCGCGCCCCTTGTGGGTGAGCCCACCCTGTGGCTCCTCTCGCCTCCTCCTTTTGGCTTCTTCAGTCTTCTGGCAAAATATAATTTTCTGTTATTTTTCTGGAATTTCTTGATCTTCCGAAACATGATGTCTTGACGGTCCTTTTTCCAGCAGAATCCTGACTCTGGCAGCAAATCCTCCAATGATCATCAAACATGTAAAAACAGAGGAAACAACATAAGTATCATCTCTAAATGTGAAATATATCGATGAATAACAGTAAATTATGATACAAAATAGTGATGCAAAATGGACGTATCAACCCCCCCAAGCTTAGACCTCGCTTGTCCCCAAGCGAAAACCGAACTCGGTAATCATGACCACAGGTTTATGGAGTGAAGTGTCGATAATCAAAATACGAACAAGAAGCATCACATTCACCAAGGCACAAATTATAATAGACAACAACTTCCCTTTATATGATATAGACTTGCAATATGTCGGGGGGATGACCCCCGGTAGGGTCAAGAGGCTGGAAAGATACAAGGAATATGGTTGACTTTTATGTCGGTTGACCAAAGCTGGGTCTGGCCGGAATATAAGAGTGTCGGCCAGACCGGCATATAAGTATGTCCCGGCTGGTGTTCAGATATACCGGTTTATCCGGGATATATGGAGAGGTGTGCCGGCATATGTATAGATATGCCGTCCTAACTTATTTGATACACTGTGCAAGAGCAGGGAGGCCGGATTACCCGACCTTCATAGGTCGTTGGTCCGGCACATAGGTCCAGGATATGGCCAACGGCCATATCCGGGATAAAGAAGTCAACCAAGGTGTCATGTCCCTACAATCAAGGAGAGATTCTGCCAAGAATGGAAGGAGATCATGATGACAGGGTGCACAGTGGTGGTTTACCAACCCTCACTGTGCACAAGTATAGTCCTTATCTCACAGTGGTAAGGTCACAGTCCAAGAAGTACAAGGTACATGGATGGTGAGTCCCATCGAGAGCAATCAGGGGCAAAGTCAAGGATGGCAGCCGTCGTCACCTAGTCCTATTTGGACTATAGCTAGTGTCGTATGCATGTATGTGACCGTTGTAACCCTGGCCACCACTATATAAGGTGGCGCAGGGAGCCCTAGCCAAGGGTTGGTCGGTCCTTAGTCTCTCAGTTCATAGTTTGTCTTCCTCCTCTCGCAGAGAGCTTGGAAGCCCCATTGTTGTGTACTCCATCGATCCAAATATACAACCAGTAGAGCAGGAGTAGGGGTGTTATCTCCTTATGAGAGCCCCGAACCTGGGTAGATCTGTGTTCCTTTCTGTCGTGCTTTTCAGCTCGTTCCCCTCTCCCGAATCCTCCAGCATCTAGTTCGGCCCCCATTTAAGCCATCCCATGGCATATGTTGTTTCACCACGACGACATTTGGCGCCCACCGTGGGGCAGATCGATATGCTGGGTGGAGTGTTCATTCGGACGGGGTCCATGATAGCAGCTTCGGGAGTGCGCGTGGTCTCTGGCCTCGTCCAGAGGCTAGGCTCGCTCAGCTTCATCAGTGACAACGCCGGATGTCTCGGCGGCCGGCCGTTCCCCAGGGATGGCCGGATCATGTCTTTCGGTTCCCACGAGGTGTACGTGGGGACTGAGAGTATTTGCAAGAAGAAGGTGTTGGTGGCGGCTGACCCTCCGTCACATCTGTTGGCTCATGCTGGGCGTAGCGCTCGCCCAGTAGAGTCGGCAGAGGTGATGATGGCCGGCACATCCGTGCCACTGGCAGATGGTGCCGGCAAAGCAGCAGCAGTAGCAGCGGATACTCCCCCGGAGCCGCCGAAGGCCAAGAGGTCGGCACGTCCTCCGTTGGAGCGTGTCGAGAACCTGGCCGGCACTTCCGACGTGCCGGCTAGGGGCCAGGTGCTTCTTCCCATCATCGATCGACTTCTTGAGCCGGTGCGATCCGGCGATGATCCGGAGCAGGTGAAGGAGGTCCTGGAGGGATCTCGTCAGGCCCTCGTCGACGAGGCCTTGGCCATGCATCAGGAGCGCGAACGGTTTAACCGGCAACTCCGTGAGTATGAGGCAGCCCATGGTTTTACTCCTGTGGTAACCCGGCCTAGCCGGATCGAGGAAGTTAGAACTAGAGGTAGAGATCTTAACACTGAGCTAGATAAAGGTGCTAGAACTAAGAGTCATACTGCTACTAGTACAGTACCTAAGGTAATCTATAGTTCACCAGTGAAGAACCTTAGAGCAGCAGCAGAGGTAGCTAAGGACTTATCTATGTTGTCCGGCGAAGCACTGCGTGAGCAGCAAGCCCGGCTTAACCATCTTTTGTTTGAAGCTACCAAGCAGCAGGAGGCCTTTAAGAAGGCAAACCCAGGTGCTGGGGCATCCCAGTACGTTGTGTCGGCAGGAGGTGCCGGCGCGAGATCGAAGGGCCAAGCTTCGTCCCCGCATCCGAGCGCCCGGCGTGCCGGAAGTGTGACCTCTGGCCGCCGGGACAAGCAGATCCAAGTGTATGATCCGGCAATCGCTGGAAAGCAGGCAATGGTGCAGAAGAGTGCCGGCCAAGCTGACAAGAATGTCGGCAGCAAGAAGGCCGGTCAGGATGTGCCGGCCGGGCAAGGAGCAGCTTCGGCCGGAGGAGGCCGAAGTAACAGTGCAGCCCGGCGTCAGCAGCAGGGCGTCGGACATGCGGTGCAGCAGCAAGGCAGGGGTCAGCCGAGACACCGTGAAGATGATGGAAATTCCACCCTGGCAAGGACGGGATATCAGCAGCAGCACCAGCAAGGCCAGCAGTATCAGCAAGGCCAGCAGAATGAGCAGTGTCAGCCGGAGCAGCAACAGCAAAAAATGATCGCGGGTCCTATCGCATCCCGGCTCGGACCCCGGTCCCTGGCCGAAAATGATGCGCGCTTCAAGCTGGACAGGATCCACCAGTCAGAGTTGGTGGAGAGACATGGAGCTCCGGGTCCTATGTGCTTTGGACCCCAGATTATGGGTGAGCCGGTGCCTTACTGTTTCCAGCTCGCGCGGGGCGCGAGAACATATAACGGCAGTACAAAGCCGGAAGATTGGTTGGAGGACTACTCCACTGCGGTGAACATCGCCAGAGGAAACCTCAGGTGGGCGGTACAATATGTACCGCAGATGCTTGAAGGACCAGCCAGGATATGGCTGAACAATCTGCCGGCCGGAAGTATCAACGGCTGGGTTGATTTTGAAGAGCAGTTTGTGTCGAACTTCACCAGCACTTACAAGAGACCCAACCGCCCGCAGCAATTAGCTAACTGTCGGCAAGGAGAATATGAGACTGATCATGACTACCTGACCAGGTGGTGCACATTGCACAATTCCTGCGAAGGAGTTGTGGAGTAGCAGGCCATCATGTGGTTCGCTCATGGGTGCCGGCATGGCACCATGTTGTGGCAAAAGCTTCAGAGGGAGATGCCGGCCACATTGGCCGAAACAATCAAGATAGCTGACAGTTATGCGTTGGGTGATCCCATGCAGCCCACCCTTGATTCACAAGGACAGGGGCAGACCCAGCGGAACAATAACAACACTGGGAGACCGGGGCAGTTCTATCGCCCTGATAACCGGAACAAGAGGAGAGATGAACGGCCGGATTATCGGTATGGCTCGGCGCAAGTAGCGGCCGTGTGAACGGATCGTATGGGCACCTAGAGGGGGGGGGGTGAATAGGTGCTACTCAAATTTTAGTTCTTTTTCAATTTAGGCTTGACACAAAGGTAAATTCTCTAGATATGCAACTAAGGTGAATTTACCTATATGTCAACTAGCAAGCTAAGCAAGATACAAGTAGTAAAGGTAATAAAGGATAGAGGTAACCAAGAGTGGAGCACACGGAGACACGGATGTAATTCCCGTAGTTCCTTCCTTTTTAGGGGAAGTACGTCTACGTTGGAGGGGTGTGGTTGCCACACAGGCCTAACCAACGCCACAAAGGCTCACCCTATTCTCCGGTGCAAGCTTCCGCCACAAAGGCCTAGCTCACTTTCCACTAAGGGATTCCTCAAGGCGGAACCGGCCTTTACAAAACTTGGGGCACAACTCCACAACTGAATTGGAGGCTCCCAAGCACCACAAAGATCTCAAACAACAAGTATCAAGATTTCAATCACACAAACAAGGTCAAGGGACACAAGGGAACCCAAGACCAAAGGGCCCTCTAGCAAATGAGAGGGGAAATCAAATCGCTTTGGTGAGGATGTAGATCAAGGCCTTCTCCTTCGATTCTCCAAAGATCAACGACTTTGGTGGGTTGAGGGAGGAGATCTTGCTAATTTGGTGGCTCCAAAATGGGGTCTTTTCTTCACAGCTCGAGCAGCTTGAGGTTGAAGAAGGGGAGGGGTATTTATAGCCCCTCCCAAAATGTAGCCGTTGCTGACTTGGAGGGGCGGATAATCCGGCCAAAGTTGGGCCGGATAATCCGGCTGGCCGGATAATCCGGCCCCTGGCCGGAATATCCGCCCCCCTACCTGGGTGACGCCGCGATAAGTCCTTAGCAGAATTTCAGCCACCCCCGGGGGAGGGCGGATTATCCGGCCAAGTCTAGGGCGGAATATCCGGCTGGCCGGATTATCCGGCCCCTGCCCGGAATATCCGGCCCCCCTATCTGGGTGACGCCGCGATAAGTCCTTAGCCGTTTTTCGGCCAGCCCAGAGGGGGCGGATTATCCGGCCACCCCTGGCCGGATTATCCGGCCTGGCATTTCTTCAAATGAAAAACCTGCAAATCTTAGCACACAATTATTATCACTAATGTTGTTATCTAACACACAAAATCTGAGGGAAACAAAGTTTGCACTTTCAATCTCCCCCTTTTTGGTGTTAGATGACAACACTAGGATTTGCAAGAAAGGTCGAATAATTCAAACAACGAATAATTGATCAAAATACACAGCTCCCCCTAGATGTGTGCAACTTCACCAATGAGTTTAGAAGAGACATACCATTGCATAGATAACTCAAATATTATGGATTATGGAATCCCGAATATGATAATATGATATGCCGGGCAATAATTCCATAGCCATTTCACCAATAACCATGAGCTGATAAAAATAAGTGAACAACACATAATGATCCACATAGCATAATAAGAACATATGACATAGTCTCATACACCACATGGTAGCATATAAACGACACGAAGTTCAACCACACACAAAGTTCGACTTAAGACAAACGAAATAAGAAGAAACACAAGCGCCAAAGAATGATAAGCGCGCACGCAAGCTTGTGTTTCCACCCATGCAAATCCCGACAAATTCCTAATAGAACTACTTCTCCCCCTTTGGCATCAAGACACCAAAAAGGGAGAAGAGCGATGCTACACGTCCCGAGAAATCACTCGTCCACGTCATCGAAGTCCTCATCAGCATAATCTCCGCCATCACCCTCGTCATCTCCAGCATCTTCATCCTCATCATCAAAGTCCTCCTCAGCCTCAAAGTCCTCCTCAGCCTCAAAGTCCTCCTCAGCCTCTGCACGAGCACCTCCTGCGGGAGCATCTGGAGCATCAAAGAGATGCTTCTGCATATCCACCCAGTTGTAGCGATCGGTGTTCCAAGCATTATAGGCCACAGGAGCAGTAGGAGTGGGATCGGCGGTCTGAGCACCACTGAGACGGTGAAGGATAAGCTGCTGAGTGTCCTGGATGCTCTTCCTCTCGACATAGGCCTGGTAGTTCTCACGGTGGATCTCTACCTTCATGCACAGAACATTCCGCTCAAACCAGCTGAGCTTCCTCACCTCCCTAGACACAACAGATGCAGCAGCCCTCTGTTCACGAGCAGTAGCACTAGTCCTCGCATCAGCCATGAAAGTGTCAGGATATGCAGCTGAAGGAGCAGATTTCGCCTTTCTCTTGATATACATCTTCTTGACCTTGTGCTCCACACAGTCATCATGAATATCATAGTCTCCAAGGACATGCTTAATGAGAAGCATGATGAAAGGAGCATATGGCACAGTGTTCCTCTGAATAATAGCATCCTTGATCTCATAGAAGATGAAGTCCATCACATCAAGGGTAAAGTCCTCAGCAGGGTCAGTCGACGTGGCACACTCATGAGCAAAAGCAAGCAGATCAACCAGAGAGGTGCGAATGGCATCATTGTTGCCACCACTAGGAGCAATGTTCTCCCTGAAAATGCGGACCAGCTGATCATAAAGCGGATGTAGGCCATTGATGAAGCCCACAACACCTGTGGAGTCATAGAGGTCATGGAGCTTGTCCTTGTCAGGCTTGTTCCCCGGGTTGTGAATACGCCGACCCACTGGGGTCTCTCCATTGTACGCATACCCCAAGAGAGAGGCAAACGTAGGAAAGTCCGATGTGCACTCATGTTCACCGGTCATCCACTTCATAGACTTCTGAGCATTGGGCAAAATCACCAGAGTAGCATAGAACTGCTTGATAAGACCGGGATTGTAGTCGCACTGAATGTTGGCTAATCCCATCAAACCCAACTTCTCAATCACAGAGAGTGCTTCATCAAAGTAAGACTTGCTGCGGAGGTGATCAAAGTCAATCGGATGCATTGGACGGCAAGGATTCTTGAAAGGCTCATAAATATCACGAAAAATCCCCCACTGCTCCTCATTCCAGAAACCCCTATCTTCAATGTCTTCATCTCTTGCAGTAGCATACCAATTGTTCCTCCGCACAAGAATGTACTCGGCCTCTGGCATCTTCTTGTAGTCAGGACGAGGTTCTTTGCCTTTGCGACGACGGGCACGAGCTTTGGCAACCTTGGCAGCTTTCTCCTGCTCAGCCTTCCTAGCAGCATCCCTCTGTGCCCGCCGGATAGCAATCTCATCCAGAAGAACTCCTTCCTCATTCCGAACAAGCCGACGCTTGCGCTTCGGCATACTCGGACCACCTGTGAAAGAGAGATGCACGGAGAGCATGGGGATAAGAGTATGCACACGAGTATCAGAAAAGATCAAAGAACCATGTAGTATGAATAAACAACCTTCACCAAAACAGCAAATTGAGAGCAGCAACAAAAAAATGACAGATATCTTCCCAGGCCGGATTATCCGGCCAGGGGGGGCGGATAATCCGGCCCCCTCGAAAAAATTTCTACGTGTTGCTGCAGCCTCCAATTTGATAGATCGGGAAGAAAGTACCATACAACATGATTCAGGAAAACAACACCTAGAGAGCAAAATCACCAAGAACAAGAAGGGGTAAAGACACATCCAATGAGAAGAGCAATACCCGCATCCATTGCGAAATCCGCTTGGTGAATGCCTTCCGGGGGAGAAGGAGAGCAAGCTCCGAAGAAATTAGGCCAAACGGTTGGCCGGAGCTCCGGCGGCGGCGATGGGAAGAAGGCGGCGGCGGCAGGGATCACCTGGAAGGGGTGGGGAGGGAACTGCCCTAGGGCAGCCCAACCCGCCCCCTTATATACCCAGGGTCACTACGGCCGGATTATCCGGCCAGGAAGGGGCGGATAATCCGGCCCCCCGGATATTCCGGCCCAGAGAGGGCGGATATTCCGGCCTGGAGCCAGCAAACTGGCCAACTCGAATTTTTCAAAAACAAATGTTGTTTTGAGGAAAAATTTGAACTCGTGTGCATAGATAGATGTCTTGAGAGAGGATGGCTTAGGTGAGAGAGCAAACACGGAGTGGTTCTCGGCACTTAACATTGCAAGAGCAAATCGGCTAAAAATCCAATGCAAGTGCCTTCCCATCTCAAAAAAATAAGAAAAAAAACATCGGGAGAGAACCTCAAATAAGATATGCAATGAATCAACTCTTCACAAAGAAGAGGTCGGTGGCCGAAGCCACCATGTTTGAGTGTTATGGCATTGGACCGCGAAGATGTATCTTGAGTCCATAACCACTACTCATCATTGAAGCTCAAAAATCATAAAATGATATTAAGAGAATGATATGATTACTATCGGCATTATGGGGGGAGGGATAGCCCAATTAATTAGGACCGCACTCCCCCTATCTCCATGCCCACACCTAAACCAAACAAGCATTGAAATATAGGTGTATTTGCAAGATGTTCAAGCCACACTCCTTGAATCGATGATATTTAGCTCATTCCTCAAATATCCAAATCTTGCTTCATCAAGAGGCTTCGTGAATATATCGGCAAGTTGATCCTTGGTGCTCACATAAGCAAGCTCAATATCACCACGGGCAACATGATCCCTAATGAAATGATTCCGGATCTCAATATGCTTGGTTCTTGAATGTTGCACCGGATTATAGGCGATCTTGATAGCACTTTCATTGTCACATAAAAGAGGCACTTTGTCACAATTGACACCGTATTCCTTCAAAGTTTGCCTCATCCATAACAATTGAGTGCATCCACTTGCGGCGGCAATGTATTCGGCTTCGGCGGTGGAGAGAGATATACAATTTTGCTTCTTAGAAGACCAACACACCAAAGACCTACCAAGAAATTGGCAAGCTCCGGAGGTTGATTTCCTATCATCCTTGTCACCGGCCCAATCCGAATCCGTGAAGCCACAAAGAGAGAAATCCGAGCCTTTGGGATACCAAAGACCATAAGTTGGGGTATGAACCAAATATCGAAAGATTCTCTTAACCGCCATAAGGTGGCTTTCTTTAGGAGCGGCTTGATACCTTGCACACACACCTACACTCAACACAATATCGGGTCTAGATGCGCAAAGGTAAAGCAAAGAACCGATCATAGAACGGTATACCTTTTGATCCACATCTTTACCATTGGGATCAAGTTCAAGATGACATTTTGTGGCCATTGGTGTTGCGGCTCCATTAAGTTCCTTCATCTTGAACCTCTTGAGCATGTCTTGGACATATTTAGCTTGATAGATGAAAGTCCCTTCTTTCAATTGCTTGATTTCAAAACCAAGAAAGAACTTCATTTCGCCCATCATAGACATCTCAAACCTATCGGTCATAAGCTTTGAAAATTCATCATTAAAAGCTTTGTTAGTAGAGCCAAAGATAATATCATCAACATATAGTTGGCATATGAAAAGCTCCCCATTGACCCTCTTAGTAAAAAGAGTAGGATCGATTTGCCCAACTTCAAACCCACGGTCTACCAACAACTCCCTAAGGTGCTCATACCACGCACGTGGGGCTTGTTTAAGGCCATAGAGTGCCTTATGGAGTTTGTAGACATGGTTAGGGAAGTTGAGATCCTCAAACCCCGGGGGTTGCTTAACATACACTTCCTCTTTTAATGGACCATTAAGAAATGCACTCTTAACATCCATTTGTTGCAACTTAAAATTATGATGAGTGGCATATGCAAGAAGGATACGGATGGACTCAAGACGAGCCACGGGAGCATAAGTTTCTCCAAAGTCAATGCCTTCAACTTGAGAGAAACCTTGAGCAACCAATCTTGCCTTGTTCCTCACAACAATTCCATGCTCATCTTGCTTGTTCTTGAATATCCACTTTGTGCCAATCACATTGCGGCACTCCTTTGGCTTCTCTACTAACACCCAAACATTATTGCGCTTGAAGTTGTTGAGTTCTTCATGCATAGCATCCAACCAATCCGGATCTTCAAGAGCTTCAAATACTTTCTTGGGTTCAACCATGGAGATATAAGCATGATGAGAGCTAAATTGTGCCAATTGACGCCGGGTTGACACTTTGCTTCTTAAATCTCCAATAACCCTCTCAAGGGTATGACCTTTAAGTTCCAAGTCTCTTTCAACTCTTTTCTTGCGACGGGCTTCGATCTCCTCATTAGACCTTGAAGGAGATACTTGATCATCTTGATCATTTTGGTCCCCGTCTTGACCATCAAATTGACCTTGATCATCATTGTCTTCATGAGTAGGTTGATCTTGGTCATGTGAAGAATTGGGGGCGGTTGAGATAACCGGAGAGGATGGAGGTGCCCCTTCTTCTTCATGAAGGTCCTTGTCTTGTTCTTCGGTTGGTGCATTAGTTGCTTCCTTGGGAGAGGCTTGTTGAGCTTGTGAAGATGAAGGCTCCACTTGAGTAGAGCATAGTCCTTCCCGGTCGGCCACAAGGTGTCCCTCAATGGGGCGGAAAAATCCCACGCCCATTCTTCCTATGGCTTCTCGAGGTATTTCATCATCTACATCACAAGAAACAACATCTCGCCCCCCTTGGGAGCCGTCATTCTCTTCGAATACCACACTACAAGATTCTTCAACACGCCCGGTGGACTTGTTGAAGACTCGATAAGTGTGGGACTCGGCACCATAACCAACAAAAATACCTTCTATTGCTTTTGGATCAAATTTACCTAAACGAACTCCTTTTCTTTTAAAGAAACACTTACACCCGAAAACCCGGTAGTAGGAGATGTTGGGCTTGCTTCCGGTGAGTATTTCATATGGAGTCTTGTTTAGGCCTTTGCGGAGGAAGAGCCGGTTTGAAGAATGACAAGCCGTAGAGATAGCTTCGGCCCAAAAGTTGTATGGAGACTTAAATTCCGCCAACATGGACCTAGCCATATCCATAAGAGTCCGGTTCTTCCTTTCGGCTACACCATTTTGTTGAGGGGTATATGCAGCGGAATATTGATGACGAATCCCCTCATCACTAAGAAATCCATTTAAGGTGTAGTTCTTGAACTCCGAGCCATTGTCACTTCTTATTGCCAAAATAGTTTGACCATGTTGACGTTCAACTTCCTTGGCAAAGTCGATGACGGTTTGTTGAGTCTCACTCTTATGCTTGAAGAAGTAAACCCAAGTATATCTTGAATAGTCATCAACAATCACCAAACAATATTTCTTCCCACCAAGACTTGCATGAGAGGGAGGACCAAAAAGATCCACATGAAGGAGCTCCAAGATCCTCTTGGAAGAAATGATAGTCTTGCTTGGGTGGGGAGAATCATGCATTTTTCCTAGAACGCAAGCCCTGCAAACACGATCTTTGGCAAAAGAAACATTCTCTTTTAGTCCGAGTATGTGGCCACCCTTGTGAAGGCTTTGCAAAGTTCTCATATTGACATGGGATAAACGGCGATGCCAAAGCCAACCCACATCGGCCTTTCCAAATAAACACATTGCACTTGTAGTGGTTTTCCCCGAAAAGTCCACCACATACAAGTTATTTTCAATGTGTCCAACGAAAGCGACCTTTAGAGACTTGCTCCACAAGAGTACCACAATGTCATTATTAATGAAGACGGCAAAGCCCATCTTACCAAGTGCACGAACTGAAAGTAAATTATAACCAAGGGTCTCAACAAGCATGACGTCCACAAGGGAAATATCCGGTGCGACCACCACCTTGCCAAGACCCAATACCTCGGATTGTGACATGTCTCCATAAGTGACGGTTATATGATTGTCATTAGGCCTCAACTCCGTCATAATCTCCTTGCTTCCGGTCATATGACTTGTGCATCCACTATCAAGCACCCATTTCGATCCACCGGAAGCATAGTCCTACAAGAGATCATTGCTTGGTTTTAGGTCCCCATTTTTCAATGGGTCCTCTTTTGTTAGCAACAAGGGTCTTTGGAACCCAAATAGACCAAGCAATATAACCATCATTTGGACCAACATATTTTGCATAAACATCACCATAATAATCACGGAATAAAACATAGTGAGGGTTAGCAATTCCCGCATGATCATCATGAGTGGCTTTGCCACCCACAATAGGATCCTTCTTTGCTTGAGCGGGCTTGGACTTCTTTTTCTTGTTGTTCTTCTTCTTCTTCTTTGAGACATAGCCAATCCCCGTTTTATCACCGAATGCCTTTTGCTTACTCAAAAGGTCATTCAAGTTTTTCTCACCTATGGGAATGGAGGACTTGGCAAGCTCATCTTTCAACCTAGCATTTTCTTCAATGACATTTGCATGATCACAAGTAGAAGTAGAAGAACTAGGCACATTATTCTTAGTCAATTGAATTTGAAGTTGTTCATGTGACTTGGTAAGAATAGTGTTCACTTTTCAAGACCGTGTGAGCCTTGTCAAGATCTTCTAAATCCTTAACAAGTATATCATGACCAACACCAAATTCAACCTTTTCCTTTTTAAGCATTTTTACTTTAGCACGAGCATGATCTCGCTCTTTAATGAGTTTGGAAACAACTTCATTATTAGCTTCCTCAATGGAGTCGAGCTTCTCTTCAAGAGTTGCTCGTTCCTCTTGCTCTTCTTCAAGAGACTCGGTTAGTGAGGCAATATCTTGAGCATATTCTCTTTCAAGCCTCATTTGTTCATCTAGTTTTTCAAGAGTTTTACCATATTGGCTCAATAGACGTTCAAAGTGAATCTTATGAACGCCATCTACACTAGACACATAGTCATCAAAAGCAATAATTTCTTCCTTTACTCTAATACTAGCAAGATCATTCAAGGAAGCATCATTTGTCTTAGAGGAAGAGAAAGATGTGGGTGATACCTCGGAAGACTTGGCCATAAGGCATTTGACGTTCTTGAGAAGAGAGTCCTCATTGGGGGATTCAAAGAGTGATGTGGAGGAAGTGGAGGTGGTTGCCATTGCGGCCATCTCACTAGTTGTGGTTTCTTCTTCATCACTCTCACTTGCGGAGTACTCTTCTTGAGTCAAGAACACAAACTTTGGTTGCTTCCTCTTTGGTCCACCCTTCTTCACAAAAGGCTTCTTGGATGGTGACTTGGTCTTGTTCTTGAGTATGAGCTTTCCACCATGGTCTTCTCTCTTCTCATAAGGGCACTCGGCAACGAAGTGAAATCTATCATTGCAATTGTAGCAAGTCCTCACCCTTTGACCATTGTTGTCATTCCTTTGATAGCCACTTGACTTGCTTCTTCTTTGATTGTCTTCTTTAGCCTTGTGTGGATCAACCCAAAAGGTTTTTCCGTAGAAGGCCATGTGCTCATTGTACTCATGCCTTATGTCCTAGGGACACATCTCTAGCCTTGCTTCAATACTTGCTTGAAGAGGAACCTCTTTCTCAACCACACTTGCTTTCAATGCAAGATTGGAGCTTCTTTGCATCCCTATGGCACGGGCACGAGCATCTTCCGCATTTTGTGCGGAAACCTTGTAGGCTTGAATTTCTTGCATCACTTGATTGGAGGTCATCTCATTGAAGTTGTGCTTTCCTTGAACACTCTTTATATCCGCGGGCTCATATGGAGTGAGAGCAAGAATGTACTTCATCTTGATCCACTCATCATCAATATGGTGAGCACCGAGGTTCTTGAAGGTGGTAGCAATGGTCTTGAGTCTTCTATACATTTCTTGATGGTCCTCACCATCCATCATGAAGAAACCCTCCGCTTGATTTGAGAAGGCAATATATCTTGTTTTCTTCATGCTCTCATTGCCAACAAAGACATCGGAGAGCGCTTGCCAAGCTTCTTTGGCGGTGAAGAAGTGTTGGATGTGAGGCAAGTCCTTGGATCCCACGGCGACTTGAATCATGTGAAGAGCGGTAGCATTGAGTTGGCTATCGACCGTCTCTCTTCTTGTCATGTTGTGGGGATCCACGGCCTTGAATCCTTCCTCAACGATCCTCCAAAGCTCGATGCAAGAACTGCGCATATGAGAGATCATTTGATATTGCCATTGACCAAAATTTAATGCATCAAGCTTAGGTGGATCTCCTCTATGGTTAATATGAGGATGAGGAACCGGCGGGTCGGGTGAATACCAATGAGGGAATTCACCTTTCCCGTCGCCCTTAGAGGAAGACTTAGCATCGCCATTTTTATCGGCACCCTCCTCTTCTATCCCCACATTCTCCACTTGTGGAGTAGCGGGTTTTTCCGGAGGTGGAGGAGCATTAGCATTTTTAGCTTGCAAGAGTTGCGCTATCATTTCACGCAGCTCATTTACTTGAGTTGTCATGGAAGCCATGGATGATTCCAAAGATTTGAACTCACCCATGGAAACTTGACCCGAGCCCTCACTCGGAGAGGTGTCCATACTCTTAGGCGGTTAAGCCCGAATAAAGAGCCGAGGCTCTGATACCAATTGAACGGATCGTATGGGCACCTAGAGGGGGGGGGGTGAATAGGTGCTACTCAAATTTTAGTTCTTTTTCAATTTAGGCTTGACACAAAGGTAAATTCTCTAGATATGCAACTAAGGTGAATTTACCTATATGTCAACTAGCAAGCTAAGCAAGATACAAGTAGTAAAGGTAATAAAGGATAGAGGTAACCAAGAGTGGAGCACACGGAGACACGGATGTAATTCCCGTAGTTCCTTCCTTTTTAGGGGAAGTACGTCTACGTTGGAGGGGTGTGGTTGCCACACAGGCCTAACCAACGCCACAAAGGCTCACCCTATTCTCCGGTGCAAGCTTCCGCCACAAAGGCCTAGCTCACTTTCCACTAAGGGATTCCTCAAGGCGGAACCGGCCTTTACAAAACTTGGGGCACAACTCCACAACTGAATTGGAGGCTCCCAAGCACCACAAAGATCTCAAACAACAAGTATCAAGATTTCAATCACACAAACAAGGTCAAGGGACACAAGGGAACCCAAGACCAAAGGGCCCTCTAGCAAATGAGAGGGGAAATCAAATCGCTTTGGTGAGGATGTAGATCAAGGCCTTCTCCTTCGATTCTCCAAAGATCAACGACTTTGGTGGGTTGAGGGAGGAGATCTTGCTAATTTGGTGGCTCCAAAATGGGGTCTTTTCTTCACAGCTCGAGCAGCTTGAGGTTGAAGAAGGGGAGGGGTATTTATAGCCCCTCCCAAAATGTAGCCGTTGCTGACTTGGAGGGGCGGATAATCCGGCCAAAGTTGGGCCGGATAATCCGGCTGGCCGGATAATCCGGCCCCTGGCCGGAATATCCGCCCCCCCTACCTGGGTGACGCCGCGATAAGTCCTTAGCAGAATTTCAGCCACCCCCGGGGGAGGGCGGATTATCCGGCCAAGTCTGGGGCGGAATATCCGGCTGGCCGGATTATCCGGCCCCTGCCCGGAATATCCGGCCCCCCTATCTGGGTGACGCCGCGATAAGTCCTTAGCCATTTTTCGGCCAGCCCAGAGGGGGCGGATTATCCGGCCACCCCTGGCCGGATTATCCGGCCTGGCATTTCTTCAAATGAAAAACCTGCAAATCTTAGCACACAATTATTATCACTAATGTTGTTATCTAACACACAAAATCTGAGGGAAACAAAGTTTGCACTTTCACCGTGGAGGAAGAGCAAGGGGGCGCCAGCAGTAGCCAGCGTCCGAGATATGAGGGCTATCAGCAGCCGCAGCAGCAAGCGCAGCCCTTCCAGAAAAAGAATGTCTGGATCAACAAGAATGCCGGCGGCGGCGCCGGCCAGAAGAAGCAATGGCCGAAGTATACGGTGGGTTTGGCCATGGACAAACCTTGTGTGTTTCACACATTTCAGCCGGGTAAGCCGGCGAATCATTTGACCAGAAACTGTTCATGGCTGGATGACCTATTGGCGGGTCGTGCAGGTCCTTTTGGGCCGGCAAGACCACCTATCCCGGCAGCTCCATCGCCGTTGACAGGTGCAAATACAGTTGCAATCCCGCCCAGGCCGGTTGATCCCGGAAACCAGAGCAATGCCGGAAATGCCGGCATAAATCAAGTAGATCAGAGCTATAATCCGGAGTACTGTGCCGGAGGCCCAGGAGCGGGCCGGAATGAATACAAGGAGCCCGATCAGAGCTACATGGTCTTTGAGACCGAGAGAATGGATAAACAGAGTTTATACCGGCAAAGTTTGGAGGTAAACGCCGTTATGTCGGCGGTCCCGAAGTTGATGCGCTGGTCTGACCAGGCAGTAGGCTGGGACAGGGCAGATCACCCCAAGATTATGCCAAACCCCGGAGGGTATGCTCTAGTGATGGATCCGACATTCGTCGGGCCAGCAAATAATGTGAGGTTCAGCAAGGTTCTCATTGACAATGGAAGCAGCATCAACATCATGTACCGTGATACGATGCAAAAGCTGGGCATCAAGGATAATATGCTGGAGCCAAGCAGGACAACATTCCACGGCATTGTGCTGGGGCTTTCATGTGCGCCGATGGGCAAAATCCGGATGGATGTCATGTTTGGCAACCGGGATAATTGCAGGGTGGAGAACCTCATGTTCGAGGTGGTGGATCTGGACAGTCCTTACCATGCGTTGCTGGGCAGGCCGGCATTGGCCAAATTCATGGCCTCTACTCATGTGGCCTATCTGAAAATGAAGATGCCGGGGCCCAGAGGGGCGATTACCATCATTGGTGATTACAAGCGCTCGATGGCGTGTGCCACAGCCGGGTCTAACCTGGCCGAGACTCTGATCATTGCAGAGGAAAAGAAGAGGCTCAAGCGAGCAGTGGAAATTGCTGAGACAGTCGCGACCGGCAAATCTATGCCGGGCATGACGAACCCAGGTGGTAGTGCCTCTTTTCAAGTGGGCAAGGAAGTCAAGAAGGTGCCTCTGGATGAGGTTTTCCCGGAGCGCTATGCCCTCATCGGGGCAGGTTTGGACCCCAAATAGGAAAGCGAGCTCATCAGCTTCCTCCGTGAGAATCAAGATATCTTTGCATGGTCTACTGCTGACCTGCAAGGTGTGCCGAGGGAGCTGGCTGAGCACGCACTACATGTAAGGTCGGATGCAAAACCGGTGAAGCAACCGCTCCGGCAGAATGCGGATGATAGGAGGAAAGCGATTTGGGAGGAAGTAGCCAGGCTCCTAGCTGCCGGCTTTATCGAGGAGGTACTGCATCCGGATTGGGTGTCTAATCCGGTTTTGGTGGAAAAGAAGAAGGATGAGCCCGCCATAGTGAAAGTATGGCGGATGTGTGTTGATTACGCCAACTTGAACAAGGCATGTCCTAAAGATCCATTCCCGCTCCCTCGGATCGATCAAGTGATTGATTCCACGGCTGGATGTGAACTGTTATCATTCGTAGATGCCTATTCTGGTTTTCACCAGATCCCTTTGTATGAGCCGGATCAAATAAAGACATCCTTTATTACCCCGTATGGGGCTTATTGCTATCTCACTATGCCGTTCGGTTTGAGAAATGCCGGCGCAACTTACCAGAGGTGTATGCAAAAGTGTTTGCATGACCAAATAGATAAAAATGTGCAGGTATATGTCGACGATGTTGTCATAAAGACCAAGGAGAGCAAAACTCTAATAGATGACCTCCGGGAAACCTTTGCGAATCTGAGGAGATTCCGGATGAAGCTGAATCCGGCCAAATGCACCTTCGGTGTGCCGGCAGGCAAGTTGCTTAGTTTCCTGGTTTCCAGCCGGGGTATTGAGGTAAATCCCGGCAAGATTCGTGCCATAGAAAGAATGAAGCCGCCGATGGATTTGAAGGAAGTACAGAAGTTCACTGGGTGCCTTGCATCCCTGAGCCGCTTCATAAGTCGGTTGGGAGAGAAAGCGTTGCCGTTATATCAATTGATGAAGAAGTCTGACACATTTGTCTGGACAACGCAAGCAGATGCAGCTTTCAAGGAGCTGAAGCAGAGTTGTCAACAGCGCCGGTGTTGGCATCTCCGATGCCCAGGGAACCAATGTTGCTCTATATAGCGGCGACCAACAGGGTTGTTAGTGCAGTGGTGGTAGTAGAACAAGAGGAAGGAGGCAAAACCGTGCAGCGGCCGGTATATTATTTGAGTGAAGTCATTTCCACCTCGAAGCAAAACTACCCACACTATCAGAAGATGACTTATGGGGTCTATATGGTGGCCAAGAAGCTCAAGCATTATTTCCAGGAGCATCCAATCCGGGTAGTGGCCGAGGCCCCTATCTCAGAAATCATAGGCAACAAAGATGCTAGTGGCAGGATAGCCAAGTGGGCAATAGAGTTGTCACCATATACCCCTCAATATGACAAAAGAGATACAATCAAGTCCCAGGTGTTGGCTGATTTCTTCATTGACTGGGCAGAGATACAATATGAGCCGCCGTTGCCCGATGCAAACTATTGGAGGATGCATTTCGACGGGTCCAAGACAATTCATGGCTTGGGTGCCGGCATAGTTCTCACTTCACCCAAAAATGACCAGCTGAGATATGTTCTGCAGATCCACTTTGCAGCATCAAATAATGTGGCAGAATATGAGGCACTTGTGCATGGTTTGAAGGTGTCCAAGGAGATAGGCATTCGCCAGATTATGTGCTTCGGTGACTCGGATTTGGTGATTCAGCAGTGTTCCGGCATATGGGATGCCCATGATGCAAACATAGGCTCCTACCGTTTCTTGGTGCGGCAACTGAGTGGATACTTTGAAGGTTGTGAGTTCCGACATGTTCCCCGGGCTCAGAACGAAGCAGCCGATACATTGTCCAAGCTGGGATCTTCCAGAGATTCAATTCCGCCCGGCATTTCGCTGGAACATTTAAGGAAGCCATCAATCAAGCCCTCGCCAGAGTCATCGTCCATATATGTTCCGCCAAGCCCAGAAGATGCATTTCCGATGGAGATAGATGCCGGAGCCAGTTCAGATAACCCGGGGACTGCTCTCTCAGTCCCGGGGACTGGGCCGGCATATGCAGTGAGTGCAGTATTCCGGGGCAGAGATAAAGTCAAAGGCAAAATGTATCAAGAGATTATGCCGGTATACCCGGGGACTGATCCCTCAGTCCCGGGGACTTCACAGCCCATGGAGATCGATTATGTGTCGGTCGAAATGATGGAGATAGAACAGGCAGTGTTCACTGTGAGGGAAGTGCCCTCATGGGCACGTCCTATCATGGATTTCTTGGTAGATGGCCAAGTGCCGGCGGATGAAACCGAGGCACGCCGGGTTGCAAGGAGATCCAAATGATATACCATCATCAACAAGGAAATATACAAGAGAAGTGCCACCGGAGTGTTGCAGAGATGTATTGAATCTGCTGAAGGCCTGGAGATGCTCCGGGAAATTCATCAGGGGGAGTGTGGTCACCACGCTTCATCCAGAGCACTTGTGGCAAAAGTATTCCGGCATGGATTTTACTGGCCGACGGCACTGCAAGAGGCAGAAGACTTGGTCCAGAAATGCAATGGGTGTCAGATGTATGCCCATCAGATTCATCAGCCGGCATCAGCATTGAAGACTATCCCGATAACCTGGCCCTTTGCTGTTTGGGGCCTGGATATGGTCGGGGCTTTTAAGCCGGCAAGGGGAAAGATGACCCATATTCTGGTCATGGTGGATAAGTTCACCAAGTGGATTGAGGTGAAGCCCATAAGCAAGTGTGATGGCCACACAGCAGTGAAGTTCTTAAAGGATATAATTTTGAGATATGGTGTTCCTCATAACATCATCACTGACAATGGGTCAAACTTTGCCCAAGGGCCATTTGCCAGATTTTGTGAGGAGGTGGGAATCCGGCTAGACATCGCGTCAGTCGCTCACCCTTCTACCAATGGCCAAGTAGAGAGGTCAAATGGACTAGTGTTATCCGGCATAAAACCCCGGTTGATAGAGCCACTGGAGAAAACTCCGGGATGTTGGCTAGATGAATTGCCGGCAGTGCTTTGGAGTTTGAGGACAACTCCGAATAGGTCAACAGGCTATACGCCATTTTTCCTTGTGTATGGAGCAGAAGCTGTGCTTCCAACAGATGTAATACATGATGCACCAAGAGTTGTGCTATATACCGAGGAGGAGGCTAAAGAAGCCAGAGAAAATGATGTTGATTTGCTGGAAGAAGCAAGAGAAATAACACTATCAAGAACTGCGGTATACCAGTAGAACCTCAGACGCTATCATGCGCAGAAGGTGAATCCAAGGAGATTCCAAGAGGGAGATCTAGTGCTCCGGCTAAAGCAAGGCACAGAAGGCTGGCATAAGTTGACTCCGCCATGGGAGGGGCCATTCATTGTAAGCAGAGCTCTGCACAATGATGCCTACTATCTTATAGATGCGCAGGCACCCATGAAGAACAAGGTGGACAGGTCCGGAGAAGAAACCAAGCGACCATGGAACATAGCCCTAATCCAACCATTTTACTCCTAAACGGCATAATGTATGTATTTCCATTTTGCTTTGTGTGCCGGCATTATGTGTCGGCACAAGACTAATGAATGAAATGTCGGCATCCCGAGGAGTTCGGGCATTGCCTCCGGTATAAATATGTTGTTTAAATTCAGTTTTTCATTTATATGCCGGCTGGCTAGATTTGAATGTTTCCTATGTCGGCCTAGTAGTGTGTCGGCACCAAAGGCCGCTCTTCGACTTAGCTGCTGTCCGGAATCCGGCTTCATGGCTAGCAAGAGTAGATGTCGGAGATTGTCTACACATGGAAAACGGCTAAGGAAAGATAAAGCAAGCGAACCAACATTTACTTTACCGCACAAGTTAAAACTGGGTGTGTCGAATGATCTGAAGTCTAAGTTTCAAAGTTTAAGTACTGTATGTTTAATGAAGCAACCTTGAGACTCATAAGTCAAAAGCCAAAAGAGGTAGACAAGTACCCAAGATTGTGGAGTTAGGGAAACAGGAAAACAAACTCGGTGACTTAGCCAAAAGATGATCCGGCATTGATAAACAAAGCAAACCAAGTTAAAACTTGTTCAGGTAGCAAACCAAAGGGAAATTAAACGTATATCTTACAATTGCACCCGGCATACCGGGGATCTGATAAAGCTTAGAGTTTTTTTGATGCAAAGTTCAAGACGCCGGAGTGGAAGCAGAGCCGCCGGCGGGTGGAGCTGTGGCAGTAGAGACGTCGGCTTCGGGTGTGCCGGATCCAGCAGATGGGATGGAGCCATCACCTCCGGCCGGGACAGATCCCTGTTCCGGAACTTCTGTGTCGGCTTCTTCAGCTTCTTCTTCGTCTTGGCTGGAGTCGGAGCCCTCAGCGTCGGTAGCATCCTTGGCGGAGTCCTCCTTCTTCTCCGGCTCACGGATGTCCCGGACAAAGGCTTCGGTGTCGGCATAATCCACATAGCTATGGGCCAATTCCTGCCGACGCCGGATATGTTCCGAATCCATGGTCCAGATAGATCCTTCGTGCACAGTGCGCAAAGTCTCTAAGTCGGCCTTTTCATACCAGGAGAGGAAGTATGTGAGAGCTTCATCGGCTCCCACCCTTGCCCCGAAATCCCGCCATTCTCTGAGGCAAACCTTAGAGAGCTGCAGATCATTGCCAAGATCAACAGGGTCAGTGGGCGTCCTTTGTCCTGGCCAGAGGGCAGAGTATGCTTCCTGGGCACCAAGGAAGAGATCTTCAGTATAGAAGGTCATGGTGTTCTTCCGGGCTTCCAGTGCGAGCAGCTGCTCCGACATAGTCCAGTTGGGAGAGTCGACTGGGGCACCCCGGTTCACTCGGTCCACCTGCAGAACCCTCTCAACGTCTTCGACGGAAGCAGGAAACAAGTCTAAAAGATGGCAAGCAGGTTAGTAAAAGGAATATGCGTCGGCATAAAGATTATGTCGGAAAAGATGTATCGGACAAGATGTGTCGGGCAGAAGAGGATTTGAGGCTTACTGGCGAGATCGACGTTGAGCCGGGCAATATCAACTTCCCATTTGGTGGCCTGCTCCTTCAAGCCATTCAGTTCTGCGTGGGCATTGGATGCATCGGCTTCTGAAGTGACGAGCAGCTCCTGGGCTTTCTTAAGTTGGCCCTCCCTCTGTTCCTTCTCCTCCAGAAGCTCAGCAACCTGGCCCTTCAACTGCTCCACCTCAGCTTTGTGGGCGGCATCCCGGTCGTCCAACTGCTTGGCCACATCCACTGAGGGCGTACAGTCCTGGTGGCATGCCTCCAGTGCAGCTTTCTCATCTGCAAGGATTTGAAGTTAAAAGAACGTGAAGATAGAAAATAGTGACAAGAATTAAAGGATTTGAAGTACAAGTTGATTAGTAAAAAGTTAGCAGGATTCGGTATACCGGTCAGTTCCTTCACCCTCTGGAGAAGCGCGGTGACTTGTTCTTCAGCAGCAGCTGCAAAATGCCGGTAAAAGGTTATGTGTCGGCATATTAAGGTGTGCCGGCAAAAGGAGTATGAAGAAGAATAATCCGGCATGTAATAGTATGACGGCTGAGCTTACCTTTCTGGGTCAGTTCCAGCCGGAGCCTGCTATGCGCATCGGATAACTTCTGATGCTCGCACACCAAGTCGTGGTACATATCGGCGCGTGTGTTGTTCATGCACTGCAAAAATGTTGGGATTTGAAAGGTTATGAGAGAAATCTAGCATATCAGTTAAGGTGAAGATTATATCAAGGGTTCATTCTTTTGAAGACCCGGCACAGGTGCTGCGCACCTATCCCGGCCCTCGATGACTAGGATTTGAAGCTCGAATCGAGCTTATATCTCGGTCAGGAGGATTTGAAAATTGCTTAAGATTTTAGTTTGTTAAAGACCCGGCACAGGTGCTGCACACCTATCCCGGCCCTCGGTGACTAGGATTTGAAGCTCGGATCGAGTTTATATGTCGGACTATTAATTTCAAAACAGCTAAGTGCAAAAGGTATTGGAAAATCCCGGATGTCGATATCCCGGACAACCGACATTTTCGGGGACTGGGGATAAGTATAAGAAGAGCACTTACGTTGGTGGCGTCGGCCAGAAGGTGAAGTCTCTGCTGGATGCTGAGAAGCTCGCTGGCAATAGGAATGGGCTTGGCAGCCAGTATATCAGTAGGATTGCCAGTGGCCGCAGCTTCGGCCAATTTCTTCTTCTTGGAACTAGCTGTGTCCAAGCTGTCGGCGTCATTCCACTTCTCACAGTACTCCTTAAGAGATCCAAGACTTTTATCACTCTTGGTCAGCAAGGAGATGCGGCCTTCGAGTTCCGGCGTATCAAAGAAGCTGGGCCGGGCTGCTGCTTTGCCAAGGTGGAGTGCCAGGGCAGAGCTGGAAGGTGCAGGTTTAGCAGATGCAGTAGCAGCTGACTGTGTCCCGGTCTTGATGATCTGCTTCATCTTGACAGTACCGGACTTGGCCGGGAGAGAAGGCTTGGCCAGGGCAGCGGTCTTGGCTAGGGCAGAGGTCTTCTCAGCAGTTGGAGTCTTGGGCGCTGGTTGTTCCGGCGCGGCAGGTGCAGCTTGTCCAGCAGAGGCTAGTGCCGGGATAGTCCGGACTTCTGGTACTGCGGGGCCTTTTCCTTTATTATCTATGCCGGCACTTATGTCGCCTGCGCCGGTGTCTTCAGCAGTTTCGGCGCCGCTGGCGGGCGCGCCGGTGTCAGAAGTTTCCTGTTGAGCCCCCGAGTCCATGTGGACTTCGGGGGCAGAGTTGTCTTGCTCCGGCGGAGGGTCATCCTTCACCGGGGAAGTGGTTTTGTCGGGCGCAGGCGAAGATGCCGGCGCCGGAGAGGTGGCGTGACTGGCTGATGGTATGTCGGGGGTCTCAGTGGCCGCCGGCTTTTCAATGTTGGGGCTGGCACTTGAGCTGGAAGCATGTTCCGGCGCAAGAGGAGCCCTGAAAGAGAGAAAACACCAAGTCAGTAATCAAAGAGAGAAATATATCGGAAATGATGCAAAGGAAAGAAACTTACCCAGAGGCGACGGGTCTTTGCCTTTTTGGCTGGGGCACGCCAACCTTCTGCCTTTTCGGTGGCTGGGGTGTGTCGGGCTGGGGCTTCACGCCTCGCTTCCGGCCGGCACGTCCGCCAGTGGAAGGAGGTCCCTGGTTCAGAGGGGCGGCGTCGACAACCATGTCATCCGGGATAGCTGAGGACGGCATAGCATAAGCAAGAGGTGTGATAGGAAAGGCATATGCAAGTGGCGTTGGGTCATAATACATCAGGATCTCCTCGTCAGAATCATCCTCACTCCGGTCTTGAGTAGAATGCCGGGATGAAGAGGTCTTACCCGCGGCAGAGGCAGCACGGGTGTTCCTGGGCAGCTTGTCCCAATGATCCAAATCTTCAACGTCCGCAGCAGTGCGGTCTGCCGCGATCTTGATCCGGGAGTTCTCCATCTTCTGGAAGCTGAACTTCTGCATAGGGCAAAGACAATGGGTCAGAAACAAGAAATATGCTGGTGCAAGAAGTATGTCGGATCAAGCATGATAAGTATCGGAAAATAGAAGTATGTCGGCCTAGGTATCTATATGCCGGGCAAGAGCTTATGTGTCGGCGAAAGGGGTTTACCGTCGGTGCGGGGCGATCCCGGATGTAAGGTTCTAGCCCCCAAGCAAAGGTAGCCTAAGAGGACTTGCAGATGTCCTTGATCCGCCGCAGGATGTCGGCCGGAGTCAGCTCGTGTGTAGAGTGTCGGGTGGGGTCCATGGGCCCGCTCATCTGGCATATCTTGTGAGGCCGGCGCTAGAGAGGAGAGACGCGGCGGCTGATAAAGCAAGCCACCAAGTCTTGAGGAGTGAGGCCGGCATCCCACAATTCGCCCTTAACCCGGTGGAGGGCATTAACCGGCCCGACAGTGGTCTTCGGGTTATATGTCCAGTTCTTCATCGCCAGTGGTGGCTCGTCCACGAATGGCGGCAAGTTGAGCAGATCGACGTCCGTGGTGTTCTTGACGTAGAAGAAGCTCTTTTGCCACTTCTTGCAAGACTCGAGCAGTTCCACCTTGGGGAAGTCCGAGCCCTTCCGGGACA
Source organism: Dactylis glomerata (assembly GCA_007115705.1). Taxonomy (NCBI): domain Eukaryota; kingdom Viridiplantae; phylum Streptophyta; class Magnoliopsida; order Poales; family Poaceae; genus Dactylis; species Dactylis glomerata. The sequence continues at coordinate 2,076,088 of QXEO01000464.1, read as the reverse complement.
TAATGGTGGCCGCGCCGCATTGGGTCATGGGGCGGTCCTTCTTCTCCTGGGCCATTTCCAGCGGGTCATCCTTGGACCGGGGCGGTTCTTGGACAACCTGTTTCCGCAGTTGGAAATACTTCGCCCAAGCTTGGGTGAAGGCTTCTATGCCGGCAAAGCCTTCACAGAAGGCAACGAAGGCGGAGAGGATCATCACCGCGTTGGCCGGGATATGGTGAGGCTGCAGATCGTAGGTGTCGAGGAGATCCCGGAAGAAATCTGACACCGGCAGGCCGAAGCCCCGCTCGAAGTGTGCAATGAACATGACGCGTTCATCAGCCTCAGGTGCCGGCACAGTCTCCCCCGCCGGTAGCCAGCATGCTACGCCGTCCAGAACTCTTCTGGTGGTGGTGACCCAGGATATGTCGGCCGGAGTAACCTCCGACCCCTCCCAGCCGGAGCGCCCCTGGAGCTGGGCCGAGTTATCCTCCTCCGAAGCCGAGGTGGCCGTCATACTTGAGGAAGCCATCTTGGTGGCCGGGACAGGGCGTGAGAGCCGGAGTCCCGTGATGTTAGTCCTATCAAGATCAGAGAAAAGAGGGAAGTTAGTCTCTCCGGTATACCAATCTCATAGAAGTTAGTAGGAAGTAAAGATCTACCATCGCAGTTAAAATAGGAAATAATCATGAGTAAAATCCTACGAAGAAGAACATCAGTGAACTACTGAAGAACGTCACTAGCAATGCTAATCGAATCTGTGAGATACTAAGCATAGAAGCTATCGGAGATCTAAGTGAACACGGTTACCAAGGCAGAGAAGGAGAAGAACGGAGGAAAATGAAGAACTCACCAAAGCTCAACGGCGGCGAGCTCCCAGAAGAAGATTCAACCTCCCCCGGTACAGTCCGGGAGAGAAGCGGCGGCGGCGGCATCGTCGGCGAAGGTGTCGGACGTCGTCGAGCGTCGGCGCCGGCGTGGAACAGGTCGACGGCGGGGCAGGTTCTCTGTTCTCTCGGTCCGGCGGCGGAGCGCAAGGGACAGAGGAACGGAGGAAGAAGACGAGGGTGTGGGGTAAAAAGGAGAAGTTTTACCCCCACCGCCCTATTTATACATCGCCAGGTAAGGGTCGTGGGGGTGGTAGTGCTCCACTACCCCGACCGTTTCTGCGGTAAGTCGCCACGTGGCGGCATGGAGTGGGGCGGCGGTTCGTATAACCGTGCCGCTAGGCAATGATGGCACGCAGTAAATGCACTGTGAACCGTCACATCGTGTGACCGTTCGTGGTGGCAGGACAGTTGCAAGTTTCGATGCAAACTATCGGACTTGGCTTCTTGAGGAAGTCTCATCTATGTGCCGGCGTAACTGTCCGGGGAATAAAGTTCCGTCCGGAATATCCCCGGTACCGGCCGGATTAACTTTGGAAAAGGAACAGGAGCCGGTGTATGCGTGGGTGTCCGGCATATAATCTGATCGCCGGCGTATAACATAGAGCCGGGGTATAATGAAAAAGATGATATGTTGAACCTGTCAAGGCTCCACAGTTGAGACTGGGGAACCTCGGCAGCTTCGGGGACTAGTGTCGGGGGGATGACCCCCGGTAGGGTCAAGAGGCTGGAAAGATACAAGGAATATGGTTGACTTTTATGTCGGTTGACCAAAGCTGGGTCTGGCCGGAATATAAGAGTGTCGGCCAGACCGGCATATAAGTATGTCCCGGCTGGTGTTCAGATATACCGGTTTATTCGGGATATATGGAGAGGTGTGCCGGCATATGTATAGATACGCTGACCTAACTTATTTGATACGCTGTGCAGGAGCAGGGAGGCCGGATTACCCGACCTTCATAGGTCATTGGTCTGGCACATAGGTCCAGGATATGGCCAACGGCCATATCCGGGATAAAGAAGTCAACCAAGGTGTCATGTCCCTACAATCAAGGAGAGATTCTGCCAAGCATGGAAGGAGATCATGATGACAGGGTGCACAGTGGTGGTTTACCAACCCTCACTGTGCACAAGTACAGTCCTTACCTCACAGTGGTAAGGTCACAGTCCAAGAAGTATAAGGTACAGGGATGGTGAGTCCCATCGAGAGCAATCAGGGGCAAAGTCAAGGATGGCAGCCGTCGTCACCTAGTCCTATTTGGACTATAGCTAGTGTCGTATGCATGTATGTGACCGTTGTAACCCTGGCCACCACTATATAAGGTGGCGCAGGGAGCCCTAGCCAAGGGTTGGTCGGTCCTTAGTCTCTCAGTTCATAGTTCGTCTTCCTCCTCTCGCAGAGAGCTTGGAAGCCCCATTGTTGTGTACTCCATCGATCCAAATATACAACCAGTAGAGCAGGAGTAGGGGTGTTATCTCCTTACAAGAGCCCCGAACCTGGGTAGATCTGTGTTCCTTTCTGTCGTGCTTTTCAGCTCGTTCCCCTCTCCTGAATCCTCCAGCATCTAGTTCGGCCCCCATTTAAGCCATCCCATGGCATATGTTGTTTCACCACGACGACACAATAAGTAAAAGGGAATCACAAATAAAGATACACAAGGTAAACTATAATTGGTGATGGCAAACCTTAGTTCTTGGTCAGAGAATAATAAACAAACTATACTTATTTTTGAACGGAGCCTTTTATAACAGAGCTAATATAGCAAAAACCATATGCTCAACAAAACAAACTCTTTGCAATCATGGAGAGCTTTCAAAGATATATTCCTTCAGATAAAAGCATTATACTAAACAAAGGAAGATAGTAAACATGATTGAACGGATCAACATATGGATGAGTGAAACATAACAACTCAAATGCTTGCTTGAGATAGAAAGGAATAGGTTGACTCAACATAAAAGTAAAAGACAGGCCCTTCACATAGGGAAGCATGGATTAAACATGTGCTAGAGCTTTTCATTTGTAAAACAGAGATAAAAGTTGTTTTGAGAGGTGGTTGCTTTTGTCAACGACTAGCAACGGAGTTCTTGATATCTTCCATACTAAACGAGTGAGAGCGGTTCCGAGATGTTGATTAATTGGCACAATTGTGCTCTTTTATAGCTTGGCAGTCCTCCCCACCTTTTTCTTTCTCAAACCATGGCTAACCGATTCCATCGGGTGCCCACCAACTTTCACATACCATGGAGGAGTGCTCTTTTTCTTTTCTTGTTTAGATTACAATGGTCTGACCAGCTCCCTTGCAAAATTAATGACGAGCAGATGAAGCTGCCTAGTCGAGGGGTACTCGATTTAGTATGGAAGATAACAAACCCAACCACTACGTCCTCATGAGCTAAAAACAGTGGCACAAAATGAGAAGTATTTGAAGGTTTTTGAAAGGTAGCACATGAAAATTTACTTGGAATGGCTTGAAATACCATGCATAGGAATTTATAGTGGACTCTTTGGAAGTAACTTGGTTTTTGGGGATTGGATGCACGAGAAGTATTCCCTCTCAGTACAGGTTTTTGGCTAGCAAGGCTGGGTAGCAAGCATAAGAGTAGCATGAAACAAACAAACATACATATAATAGGAACAATCATGCAAACTTCCTTGAAAGTACAACGATTTTAACTTGAGAATACTATTGCTTATGAGCTAAACATGAAGGAAAGCTGAAATGATATATCCACTAGCACTTCTTTCTTCTTTTTCTACTCAAATCTCAAGGTAATGTTGCTACTGACCAAGCTAAGTTTGCCAAAACCAACTAAATTTACTCATGCTCCCAAAGTGATACCAATACTAATCAACAAGACTAATCATATAAGAGAGATTGCAAACTAAAATAAAGTGTGCGGAAAGTAAACCATAAAGCTTCTCATTAATATTTCATTACCGCAACTCACACCAAGGGATACATAGATAACCAACTAAGGAGGATACTTCCACACTGCAAACTATTCTATAAGATAACTTCTCTATTCATGATACGACTCTACTTGAAAAGTAAATGAGTAAAAGATAATGATGTGATACCGCGGCACTCCCCAAGCTTGGAACAAACCAAGGGGATGCCAATACCAATGACGAATTACTCCTTCGGCGGTGGTGGTGAGTCTTTAATAAGCTTCTCAATCAAATCTCTCAAGTCATCAATCTTGTAACTGAGGTTACGAATCATCTCTGAGTTGTGCTCAGTATGGCTCATGAACCTATCAGCCAGAGAATCCCAGCTCTTGGAATTATTTCCCCATCCTTCTTCACACTTGGAACTTCCTTTCCCTGCATTGTTAGAATGATCTATATCCCAACCAGAGGGCAATCGTGATCTAGGCACCTTTTGAATCTGATGTTCATGTATTAGAGTATGGAAAGGGTTGTTGCCTGACGGAGATGTCCGAGGAGCTAAGATGTGGCGCGGCACACCCCCTCCGGTCCTTATACATGCACTCTTCTTGAACTTGTCATGACTTGTCACCACCCCAATGCTTGCGATCATGGTGCTCGGGCGTGAACTTTCGTCTTCTTCCATCTCTTCTTCCTCGGCCTCACTTTCAACTTCTTCCTTCAACTGAAGGTCTTGGTGGTCATCTTCCGGAGGTGTCTTCTCCTTGTCGTCGTTTGAAGGGGCCATGATCCTCCTAGAACTGAGGACAACTCCTGACAGAAATAGCTCAAAACGAAAACACTACGAAAACACGATATATAGACATTGGGTAATCCGGGGGTTATATAGGTGAAAACTAAACATCGAAACGAAATCACAGGAGGAAACCGGGACGGAAACAAGCTCCGAGGTGGTCTCACCACAGGGCGGCGCGGCCTGCAGTGGGCCCGCGCCCCGTGGTGGTGAGGAGCCACCGGACTCCGTCTCCTGCCCATTTTCGTCTCGTGATTTTTCATATTTAATAAAAACAACAAAAATATTAATGGAAAAGTTTAACGCGAACCTTTTCTGACTAGAACTGTTACCTATTCGAAAATGAATTCTGCAGGTTCCTAGATATTGTCCTGGATGAATTCTTCCGGAGAAACCGTTTGAATAACATCAACATCTTCATTATAAGAATCTCCAGCAATATAATGTTTGAGTCTTTGACCATTCACCACTTGTGTAGTGTTATCTTTTAAGGAAGCAATCTTTATTGCACCTGAGCGGTACACCTCTTCAATAACAAAGGGTCCTTCCCATTTTGAGAGTAATTTTCTTGCAAAAAATCTGAGATGAGACCTATACAATAAAACTTTCTCACCAATATGAAACTCTCTCTTAAGAATTCTCTTATCATGCCATTGCTTGACTTTCTCTTTGAAAAGTCTGGCATTCTCGTAAGCTTCGTTTCTCCACTCATCCAGGGAACTCAAATCAAGCAACCTTTTCTTACCGGCGAGTTTAAAATCCCTATTAAGCTCTTTCACTGCCCAAAAAGCTTTGTGTTCTAATTCTAAGGGCAAGTGACACGCTTTTCCGTAAACCATCTTGTAAGGAGTCATGCCCATGGGGTTCTTATAAGCAGTTCTATAAGCCCATAAAGCATCGTTTAACTTGCTAGCCCAATTTTTCCTAGATCTATTGATAGTCTTCTGCAAGATAGACTTGATCTCTCTATTTGAAAGCTCTACCTGCCCACTAGTTTGTGGATGATAAGCAGAAGCAATTCTATGATTAACGTCATATCTAGCAAGAGTTTTCCTAAAACTGCCATGAATAAAATGAGAACCTCAGTCAGTCATAAGATATCTAGGCACAGCAAACCTGGGAAAAATAACGTCCTTAAGCATTTTTAACGAGGTCTCACCATCGGCACTCTTTGTAGGTATGGCTTCTACCCGCTTGGTAACATAATCAATAGCAACAAGTATATGAGTATAACCTTCTAAAGGAGGAAAATGACCCATAAAGTCAAATCCCCAACAATCAAATGGTTCAATAACAAGAGTGTAACTCATAGGCATTTCATTACGTCTAAAAATATTACCAACTCTTTGACATTCATCACAAGATAAAACTTACCTTCTAGCATCTTTTGAAAGGGTTGGCCAATAAAAACCTGATTGTAGAACCTTTTGTGCAGTTCTATCTCCAGCATGATGTCCTCCGTAAGCACTACCATGGCACTTTCTCAATATTTCTTGTTGCTCATATTCCGGAACACATCTTTGCATAATACCATCAACTCCTTCTTTATATAAGTGTGGGTCATCCCAAAAATAATGCCTCAAATCATAAAAGAATTTTCTTCTTTTCTGAGCTGTAAAGGTTGGAGGCAAATACTTGGAAACAATAAAGTTAGCATAATCAGCATACCAAGGAAGGTCTCGCAAAGTTACATTTATTGAAGCCAACTGTTCATTTGGAAAACTATCATTAACAGGAATAGGATCAAAAGAAACGTTTTCCAATCTAGACAAATTGTTAGCAATAGGATTTTCAGCACCTTTCCTATCTACAATATGCAAATCAAACTCTTGTAAAAGCAACACCCATCTAATAAGCCTAGGCTTAGCATCCTTCTTCAACATAAGATATCTAATAGCAGTGTGATCAGTATGAATAGTAACTTTAGAATCAACAATCACATGCAAAAACAACAACAAGAAACTCCTTCTCAGTAGTAGCATAATTCTTCTGAGCAACATCAAGAGTCTTACTAGCATAATGAATAACATTCAACTTCTTATCTGCGCGATGTCCAAGAACAGCACCAACAGCAAAATCACTAGCATCACACATAATTTCAAAGGGTAAATTCCAATCAGGTGGTTGAACAATAGGAGAAGTAGTTAAAGCCTTCTTAAGAGTTTCAAAAGCTTCCTTACAATCGTCATCAAAAACAAATGGTACATCTTTTTGAAGAAGATTAGTAAGAGGCTTTGAAATCTTAGAGAAATCTTTAATAAACCTCCTATAGAAACCAGCATGACCAAGAATACTACGAATACCTTTAACATCCCTAGGAGAGGGCATTTTCTCAATTGCTTCGACCTTTGCTCTGTCAACTTCAATACCTCTTTCGGAGATTTTATGCGCAAGAATAATTCCTTCATTCACCATAAAGTGGCATTTTTCCCAATTAAGAACAAGATTAGTTTCTTCACACCTCTGTAAAACTTTATCAAGATTGTGCAAACAATTATTAAAAGAAGTTCCATAGACGGATAAATCATCCATGAAAACCTTCACAATTTCTTCACAAAAACCATGAAAAATAGCAGGCATGCATCTTTGAAAAGTAGCAGGAGCATTGCACAAACCAAATAGCATACGTCTATAAGCATAAGTTCCACAAGGACAAGTAAAAGTGGTTTCTCTTGATCTTGCTTTTTAACAGCAATTTGAGAGAAACCAGAATAACCATCAAGAAAACAAAAATGAGTCTTCTTAGACAACCTCTCTAACATTTGATCTATAAATGGTAAAGGATAATGATCTTTCTTAGTAACTTTGTTAACCTTTCTAAAATCAATGCACGTCCTATAACCAACTACTACCCTTTGAGGAATAAGCTCGTTATTCTCATTAGGCACAACAGTGATACCTCCTTTCTTAGGAACACAATGAACAGGACTAACCCATCTACTATCAGCAATAGGATAAATAATACCAGCATCAAGGAGCTTCAATAGCTCATTTCTTACCACTTCCTTCATCTTGGGAATTAAGCGGCATTGATGTTCAACAACTGGCTTTGCATCTTCCTCCATGTTAATAGCATGTTGACATATAGTGGGAGAAATCCCTTTTAATCATCAAGAGTGTATCCCATAGCTCCTCGGTGTTTCCTCAATATTTCTAATAACCTTTCTTCTTCCTTTCCTGAAAGCTTAGAACTGATAATAACATGATAAATTTTCTTATCATCTATATAAGCATACTTAAGATCATCAGGTAAAGGTTTTAATTCAAAAACAGGATCTTCCTTAGGTGGCAAAGTGGTACCAAGATCCTCCACAGGTAAATTGTGCTTAATCAATGGTGGTTGACAAAGAAGTATATCATCAATCTCTTCTCTTTCCTCCCTGAAGACATCACTTTCATGATCCTCCATAAATTGCTGCAAAGCATTGTTAGGAGCAAGAGCAATAGAGGCAAGCTGTTCAACTCGAAAATTTTCATTAGGCAATTCATTTTCAAAAGGAGTTTTAGCGAACTTAGAAAAATTAAACTCATAAGATTCTCCATCAAACTTAGTAACAAATTTCTCCTTCTTACAATCTATCACAGCACCACAAGTATTCAAAAAGGGTCTACCAAAGATAATAGGACAAGTTTTACTAGCTTCCTTACCAAGTACTAGAAAATCAGTAGGATATTTAGTTCGCATAAAACTTCCACATCTCGAACAATACCAAGAGGCAAGACAGTCTCTTTGTTAGCAAGCTGAATAACCACATCAATCTCCACTAGTTCACAAGGGGAAATTTCAAGCATGATTTCTCTGTAAAGCTCTATAGGAATAGCACTTGAACTTGCACCAATGTCACATAAACCATAATAGCAATGATCACCAATCCTGACAGAAATAACAGGAACACTTGTTTTCCTACACCTACTAGGATGTGAAACAATGTTAGAAGCATCTTCACAAAAGACAATATGTTCATCTCCTACATCTTTAGTAACAAGGTCCTTCACTATAGCTACAGGAGACTTAATAGTAATTTGCTCATCAGGTTCTACAGATTTCTTGGTACTTTTATTAAGCACACTTTCCAAAGTAGAATGCTCCTTTACTTTAGCAGGGAAAGGCGCATTCTCAAAATAAGGTTCAGGCAAAATGCGATCAACAGTACAAACTTCAGTAGTTTTAGCAGGAATACAGCTAATAGAATCTTTATAAGGTGCATGATACTTGTTCCAATCTTTCTTTGGAACATCAAGATAAGAGGCAAAAGCCTTAAAACAGTTAGCAAGTATCTGGGAATCAAGACCATAAACAGTGCTAACATTATATAAGTCATCGGTTCCCATAAAAGCTTTAATGCATTCATAATCATAATTTATACCTGACTTCCTACCTTTGTCGTTTTCCCATCCTTCAGTATTTTCTTGAATACGATCAAGAAGATCCCACTTAGCTTCTTCTTTCATGCGCGTAAATGATCCAGAACAGGAAGCATCTAGTAAATCCTTATCGTGAAGAGTAAGCCTCGCATAAAAGTTATTAATAACAATGTTGCTCGGAAGCTCATGAGTGGGGCATTTGAGCATTAGTGACTTCAATCTCCCCCATGCTTGGGCAATACTCTCTCCATCATGAGGCCAAAAGTTATATATTCTATTACGATCTTTATGAATTTCACTTGGAGGATAAAATTTGGAATAAAAGAGAGGTACAATTTCCTCCCAAGCAATAGATGGACCATCCTTTAGCAGCCGATACCACTCCTCAGCTCTGCCTTTTAGTGATAAAGAGAATAGCTTCCTCTTAACCTGGCTCGATGAAATACCTGCACACTTGAACAACTCGCATAATTCATGTATAAAGAGTAAGTGATCACCCGGATGGACAGATCCATCTCCTGAATAGCAGTTATCCATAACACATTCAATGATTTTCATAGGTATTTTAAAAGGATCTAATTGAGCAGGTGGTGGTTGTGGTTCATCCACATCCGCAACAGTGGTAGTAGTGTTCCTGAATAGGAACCCAAATGGAGAACTCTCCATAGAAAATAAAATAAAAATAAAAGACAGAAATAAAAACAATACTCACAGTGACGGTTACCTTTACCAATTCCACTCTTCAATAGCGCTTCACTCCCCAGCAACTGCGCCAGAAAATAGTCTTGATGACCCACAAGTATAGGGGGTGTATCATAGTACTTTCGATAAATAAGAGTGTCGAACCCAACGAGGAGCAGAAGGTGTTGACAAGTGGTTTGGATCAAGGATTCACTGTAAATACTAGCAAACGGGTTTTCAGGGGTATTTGGTAATGCAAGTAAATAAAGTACGAGTAAATAAAAGACAGTAATAATAATTGCAGCGAGTGGCCCAATCCTTTCTAGAGCAAAGGACAAGCCGGTTGTGTAACTTATGATGACCAAACGTTCTCGAGGACACACGGGAGTTTCTATCAAGAGCTTTCGCTTCATGCCGCTAAATAATCTTTATTGGTTTGATAAGTGTTATGGGGATGAACTTGTGCTAGCGTACTACCCTTACTAGGATTAATACACACTTGTGATTATACCCCTTGCAAGCATCCGCAACTACAAGAAAGTAATTAAGATAAATCTAACCACAACGTTAAACTCTAAGATCCGACGCTCCCTGGTGCAATGGTTTCCTAACGGAGGTTTAGGTTTCTGTCACTCCAGCAACCCCACAATTAGTAGCCAAATACACAATGCATCTCACTAGGCCCATAAATGGTGAAGTATCATGTAGTCGGCGTTCACATGACACCACTAGTGAAATAGCACCACAACAAATAAATATCAAACTATTAAATATTACTTAACATAATTCCACTACTAGCATCTTGACTTCTCCCATGTCCTCAAGAACTAAACGAACTACTCACAAGACATCATATGGATCATGATCAGAGGTGAAATAATGATAAATAACAATCTGAACATAAACCTTAATTCAACGGTTCCACTCAATAGCATCAACCACAAGAGTAATCAACACCGAGAAAGTTTCCCCTAAGAATTTAACAAGATTCAACTCAAGATGTTACAGCAGGATGGCATGGTGATGGTGGAGATGAAGGTGCTGGTGATGGAGATGGTGGTGATGATGATCCCGATGAAGTCCGGTGCGATGGCGATGACGATGGCGATGATCTTCCCTCTCCGGGAAGGAATTTCCCTGGCAGATTCCTGCCTGCCAGAGAGCTTTTCTCTCTCTGATGTTTTCCGCCCCGCAGAAGCGGTGGTGTCTATCTCTGAGCCCCCCCTTCACTTAGGTTTTCGGGGATGACGATATACGCAAAGGAGCGATGGCAGAAGTGGGCCAGGGTGGCCTCACCACAGGCCGGCGCGGCCAGGGGTGGGCCCGCGCCCCCTATGGGTGAGCCCACCCTGTGGCTCCTCTCGCCTCCTCCTTCTGGCTTCTTCAGTCTTCTAGCAAAATATAATTTTCTGGTATTTTTCTGGAATTTCCTGATCTTGCGAAACATGATGTCTTGACGGTCCTTTTTCCAGCAGAATCCTGACTCTGGCAGCAAATCCTCCAATGATCATCAAACATGTAAAAACAGAGAAAACAACATAAGTATCATCTCTAAATGTGTCATCGTGGTGAAACAACATATGCCATAGGATGGCTTAAATGGGGGCCGAACTAGATGCTGGAGGATTCGGGAGAGGGGAACGGGCTAAAGAGCACGACAGAAAGGAACACAGATCTACCCAGGTTTGGGGCTCTCGTAAGGAGATAACACCCCTACTCCTGCTCTACTGATTGTATATTTGGGTCGATGTAGTACACAACAATGGTGCTTCCAAGCTCTCTGCTAGAGAAGGAAGATGAACTGCTAAGTGTAGGAACACAGAGTGACCAACCTTTTACTAGGGCTCCCTATGCCACCTTATATAGTGGTAGCCAGGGTTACAACGGTCATAAGAGACCACAAGACACGGGCTACACTCCAAATAGGACTTGCTGACGAAGGCACCGACCCTTGACTTCCTCCCTGATTGCTCTCGATGGGACTTCATATCCCTGTACCTTGTACCTCTTGAACTGTGGCCTTACCTCTGTGCGGTGAGCTCGTACTTGTGCATAGTGAGGGTAGGTAACCTCCACTGTGCACCCTGCCATCTTACTCTGCTACCATGCTTGGATGTTTTCTTCCTTGATTGTAGGGATGTGACACCTTGGTTGACTTAAGTATCCCGGATATGACCGTTGGCCATACCCAGGACATATATGCCGGACCAACGACCTACGAGGGTCGGGTAATCCGGCCTCCCCTGCTCCTGCACAACGCACCAAATGGTTAGGCCGGCATATCTAAGTATGCCGGCACACATATACCAGTATTCCGGCTATACCGGCATATCCAAGTATTAGCCGGGATACACACATATGCCGGCCTGGCCGATGCTCTTATATTCCAGCCAGGCCCTTTCTTGATAACCCGGCATAAGTCAACCATAGACTTTGTGTCTTTCTAGTCTCTTGACCCTACCGGGGGTTATCCCCCCGACACTAGTCCCCGAAGCTGCCGAGGTTCCCCAGTCTTAGCTGTGGAGCCTCGACAGGTTCAACATACCTTTCTTCATTATGTCCCGGTGATCAGATTATATCCCGGCCTCTGTTCCTGTTCCAAAACTTATTCCGGCCGGTCCCGAGGGTATTCCGGACGGAACATATACATCGGGCAGTTAATCCGACATATAGACGAGTCTTCCTCAAGAAGCCATGCCTGACAGCTTTGCATCGAAACTTGTAACTGTCCTGCCACCTCGAACGGTCACCCACGATGTGACGGTTCTCAGTGCAGTTACTCCTCGCCATCATTGCGTCATGGCATGGTTACCGGAACCGCCGCCCCACTCTGTGCCGCCACGTGGCGACTCTTTGCAGGAACGGTCGGGGGAGTGGAACACTACCCACGATCCCCACGACCCTGCCTCTTCGGTATAAATATGGGGTGGGGGTAAACTTGCTCTTTTTACCCCCGCCACAGTGCCTTCTTCCTCTTCTGCTCTCCTGCCCCTTGCGCTTCGCCGCCGGACCGAGGGACAGAGAAGGAGCGCCGCCGACGACCCGCTCTACTCCGGCGCCGACGCCCGACGACGCACGGCATCACTATTGACGACGCCGCCGCCGCCGCCTCTTCTCTCTGCAGCATTGCAGGGAGATTGGATCTTCTTCTGTACGCTCGCCGTCGTCGTTCTTTCGCCGTCGGCCAAACTCCGGTGAGTTCCTCTCTCCCTCTGTTCTTCCTCTTTGATGCTTCTTCATAGCTTCGCATTGGTAGCCATATCCGCATAGATCTAGTGCAGTTCCTCTCTGGATTCGACTAGCACTGCTAACAGCGCTCACAGGTGTTCTTCCTTAGAATTTTTACCCTTATTTGTTTCCTGTTTTAACTGGCTCGGTAGATCTTTGATTTCTGCTAACCTTGGGGAGAGTGGTATGCCGGAGAGACTAACCTCCCTCTTTTCTCCGGCCTTGATAGGAATAACATCACGGGACTCCGGCTCTCACGCCTTGTCCCGGCCACTAAGATGGCATCTTCAAGCATGACGGGCACCTCGGCCTCTGAGGAAGATACCTCGGCCCGAGCCCAAGGACGCTCTGGCTGGGAGGGGTCGGAGGTTACTCCGGCCGACATATCCTGGGTCACCTCCACCAGGAGAGTCCCGGAGGGCGTAGCATGCCGGCTACCAGCAGGAGAAACTGTGCCGGCACCTGAACCTGGCGAACGCGTCGTCTTCATCGCCCACTTCGAGCGTGGCTTCGGCCTGCCGGTATCGAACTTCTTCTGGGACTTCCTCAACACCTACGACCTACAACCTCATCATATCCCGGCCAATGCCGTGATGATCCTCTCCGCCTTCGCTGCTTTTTGCGAGGGCTATGCCGGCATAGAGCCCCTTACTCAAGGCTGGGCGAAGTACTTCCAACTGCGGAAGCAAGTCGTCCAAGAGCCGCCCCGGAGCAAGGACGACCCGCCGGAGACGGCCCAGGAAAAGAAGGACCGCCCCATGACCCTCTGCGGCGCGGCCACCATCATGTCCCGAAAGGGCTCGGACTTCCCCAAGGTGGAGCTCCTGGAATCTTGCAAGAAGTGGCAGAAAAGCTTCTTCTATGTCAAGAACACCACCGACGAGGATCTGCTCAACCTGCCGCCATTTGTGGACGAGCCACCCTTGGCTATGACGAACTGGACCTACAACCCGAAGAACTCGGTGATGCCGGTGAATGCGCTTCACCGGGTTAAGGGCGAGCTCCGGGATGCCGGTCTTACTCCTCATGACCTGGTGGCCTGCTATATAAGCCGGCGCGTCTCCCCTCTGCAGCGCCGGTCGCACAAGATCTGCCAGATGAGCGGGCCAATGGACCCCACCCGGCACTCCACACACGAGCTGACTCCGGCCGACATTCTGCGCCGGATTAAGGATGTCTGCAAGTCCTCTCAGGCCATTTTTGCCTGGGGGCTAGAACCATACAGCCGGGATAGGCCCGCCCCAACGGTAAACCATCTTATCCGATACATAAAGTCCATGTCCGGCACATAGATACTTAAGCCGACACATGTCTATTTGCCGACACATATCATATTGATCCGACATACCTCTTCCACCGGCATATTTCCTTGTCTGAATACTTGACTTTGCTGTTTATACAGAAATTCAGCTTCCAAGCCATGGAGAACTCCCGGATCAAGATCACGGCGGACCGCACTATTGCGGATGTTGAAGATCCGGATCATTGGGATAAGCTTCCCAGGAGCACCCGTGCTGCAGCTGCCATGGGTAAGGGCTCTTCATCCCGGCATTATACTCAAGACCGGAGTGAGATTGATTCTGACGAGGAGATCCTGCTGTACTATGACCCGATGCCACTTGCATATGCCTTTCCAGAAACACCTATTGCTTACGAGTTTCCAATGCCGTCCTCAGCTATCCCGGACGATATGGTTATCGACGCCGCCCCTCTGAACCAGGGACCTCCTTCCACCGGCGGACGTGCCGGCCGGAAGCGAGGGGTGAAGCCCCAGCCCGACACACCTCAGAAGTCGAAGAGGCAGAAGGTCGGCGTGCCCATACTGAAGAAACCGAGACCTGTCGCCGCGGGGTAAGTTCCTTCTGCTTGTTTCATTTCCGACATATCTCTTGCTTGCATTATTGACTTGGCGTTTTTTTCTCTTTCAGAGCTCCTCTTGCGCCGGAACAAGCTTCTGGCTCGAGTGGCGACCCGAAAGTTACCAAGCCCGTGGCCACCGCTACCTCCGACATACCCTCTGCTAGCCACACGACCTCCCCAGCGCCGGCATCTTCGCCTGCGCCCGACAAGACCTCCTCCCCGGCGAAGGACGTTCCTCCGCCGGAACAAGACACCTCTGCCCCCGATGTCCACATGGACTCGGGGGCTCAATAGGAACCTCCGGCTCCTGATGTCCACATGGACACAGGAGCCCACCAAGAAGCCCCAGACTCCGGCGCGCCCACCAGCGATGCCGGCACAACTAACGACGCCGATGCAAGCGACAAGAGCGCCGGCATAGATTTTAAAGGAAAGGGCCCTGCTGTGTCGGAAGTCCGGACTATTCCGGAACCTGCCCCAGCTGGCCAAGCTTCACCGGCCGCGCCGGAACAGCCTGCATCCGAGACTCCATCCTCTGAGAAGACTCCTGCGCCGACCAAGGCCACTGCCTCGGCCAAAGCCACTGCCCCGGCCAAGACCACCGCCCAGGCCAAGTCCGGCACTCTCAAGTTCCAGCCTAGCAAGTCCGGCACGCCTTCCGCCGCCACTGTTCCTCCTAAAGCAGCGTCCCGGACCAGCTCTGCTCTGGCCCTGCATCTTGGCAGGGCAGCAACCCGTCCTGGTTACCGGGCCAGCTTCTTCGACACACCAGAACTCGAGGGCATCGTCCCTCTTCTGACGAAAAGTGACCAGAGCCTCGGCTCTCTTAAGGAGCGCTGCGAGAAATGGAATGACGCCGACTCCCTGGACACAGCTGAATCCAAGAAGAAGAAACAGGCCGAAGCTTCGGCCACCGGCAACCCAGCTGATATCCTGGCCGCGAAGCCCATTCCTATTGCCTGCGAACTTCTCAGTCTTCAGCAACGACTTCATCGCCTGGCCGATGCCACCAACGTAAGTCCTTTACATATAGATATCCCCAGTCCCCGAAAATGTCGGCTGTCCGGGATACGGACATCCGGGATTTTCCAAGACCTTTTGCGCTTAGCTGCTTTTGCAATTAACTTTCCGACATATGAGCTCGATTCGAGCTTCAAATCCTAGTCACCGAGAGCCGGGATAGGTGCGCAGCACCTGTGCCGGATCTCCTATAGCATAAATAGTTCATATAATCTTCAACTGTACTGGCATGCTTTAGTTATCTCATATCCCTTCAAATCCTAATACTTTTGCAGCGCATGAATAACGCCCGTGCCGACATGTTCCATGACTTGGTGTGCGAGCATCGGAAGCTTTCCGACGCACACAGCAAGCTCCAGCTGGAACTGTCCCAGAAAGGTAATTTCAGCCGACATACCTTGCCCTTCTTAATAGTCCTCTGGCCGGCACATCTTAATATGCCGACACCTAATCTTTGTCTGACATTTGGCAGCTGGTGCCGAAGCCCAAGTCACCGAGCTTGCCAAGTGAGTGAAGGAGCTTACTGGTATGCCGGATCCTCTTAACCTTGAACTAATCCTTCTGTACTTCAAATCCTTTAATCTTTTCACTGTTTTCTTTCTTCAAATCCTTGTTTTCACTTCAAATCTTTTCAGACGAGAAAGCTGCACTGGAGGCACGCCACCAGGACTGTGTGTCCTCAGTGGATGTAGCCAAGCAACTGGACGACCGGGATGTCGGTCACAAGGCCGAGGTTGAGCAGCTGAAGGGCCGGATCACCGAGCTTCTGGACGAAAAGGAACAGAGGGAGGGCCTACTGAAGAAAACCCAGTCCTTGCTTGTCACCTCCGAGACTGATGCCTCTGACGCCCATGCTGAACTGGATAGCCTGAAGGAGCAGGCCACCAAATGGGAGGTTACAGTTGCACAGCTGAATGCCGACCTTGCCAGTAAGCTTCTAATCCTTTCCCTTTATCCTTCCCGACATGGTGTAATTCTCTCCGGCATAGCATCTATGCCGACATATTCTCCTTTTGCTAACATTGTTTCTATTCCTCAGACATGTTTCCCGCTTCCGTCGAAGACGTTGAGAGGGCTTTGCAGTTGGACCGAGAAAGCCGGAGTGTTCCGGTTGACTCGCCCAACTGGGACATGTCGGAGCAGCTGCTGGCTCTGCAGTCCCGGAAAAACGCCATGACGCTCTACACCGAAGAACTCTTATATGGCGCCCAGGAGGCATTCTCTGCCCTCTGGCCGGGACAAAGGACTCCCACTGATCCCGTCGACCTCGGCAACGATCTGCAGCTGGCCAAGGTTCGCCTCCGGGAGTGGCGAGATTCCGGCGCGAGGGTTGGAGCTGACGAAGCTCTCAGCTACTTCTTGTCCTGGTATGAAAAGGCTGACTTGGAGACTTTGCGCACTGTGCGCGAAGGATCCATCTGGACCACGGATCCGGAACACATCAGGCGCCGACGGGAGCTGGCCCACAGCTATGTGGACTATGCCGACACCGACGCCTTCGTTCGGGATATCCGTGAGCCGGAGAAGAAGGACGATGCCGGGACATCCGCCGCTGCTGAGGGCTCCGACTCCAGCCAGGATGAAGATGAAGCTGAAGAGGCCGACACTGATGTCCCGGAACAGGCATCTGCCCCGGGCGGAGGTGATGGCTCCATTCCATCTGCTGGGTCCGGCACTCCTGAAGCCGACATCTCCACCGCCACTGCTCCACCAGCCGACGCCTCTGCTTCTGCCCCTGGTCCTTGACTTTGCAGCATAAAAACTTTAAGTTTTATCAGATCCCCGGTATGCCGGGTGCAGATGTAATATACATGCTTAATTTCCTTTGGTTTGCTACCTGAACAAGTTTTATCCTGGTTTGCTTGTTACTAATGCCGGATCATCTTTTGGCTAAGTCACCGAGTTGTTTTCCTGTTTCCTCAATTTCACAACCTTGGCTTTCGACGTATGAGTCTCAAGGTTGCTTCCTCGAACATACAGTACTTTAACTTTGAGACTTAGACTTCAAATCATCCGACACTTTAAATTTTAACTTTAGCTTTGTATTTCCTTAGCCATTTTCCATGTGTAGACAATCTCCGGCATCTACTCTTGCTAGCCATGAAGCCGGGTTTCGGACAGCAGCTGAGTCGAAGAGTGGCCTTTGGTGCCGACACATTACTAGGCCGACATAGGAAACATTCAAATAAAGCCAGCCGGCATATAATAAAGAACTGTAAATAAACAACAAATATACTTCGGAGCTAGTTACCCGGCTTCCTCGGGATGCCGGCATTTCATTCATTAGTCTTGTGCCGGCACAACACGCCGGCATACAAAGGAAAATATGGAAATACATACATTGTGTTGCTCAGGAGTAAAAGGGGCGCAGTAGAGCTATGTTCCATGGCCTCTTGGTTTCTTCTCCGGACCTGTCCGCCTTATTCTTCTTGGGGTCCTGCGCATCTATAAGATAATAGGCATCATTGTGCAGAGCTCTGCTCACAATGAATGGCCCCTCCCATGGAGGAGTTAACTTATGCCGGCCTTCTGTTCCTTACTTTAGCCGGAGTACTAGATCTCCCTCTTGAAATCTCCTTGGATTTACCTTCTGCGCATGATAGCGTCTGAGGTTCTGCTGATACACTGTTGTTCTTGACAGAGTTATTTCCCTTGCTTCCCCTAGCAGATCAACATCATTTTCTCTGGATTCTTTAGCCTCTTCCTCAGTATATAGCACTATTCTTGGTGCATCATGTATTACATCTGTTGGAAGCACAGCTTCTGCTCCATACACCAGGAAAAATGGTGTGTAGCCTGTTGATCTATTCGGAGTTGTTCTTAAACTCCACAGCACTGCTGGCAGCTCATCTAGCCAACATCCCGGAGTTTTCTCCAGGGGCTCTATCAGCCGGGGTTTTATGCCGGATAATACTAGCCCATTCGATCTCTCTACTTGGCCATTGGCACAAGGGTGGGCAACCGACATAACGGCATTCACCTCCAGACACCGCCGGTACAAACTCTGCTTGTCTGTTCTCTCGGTCTCAAAGACCATATAGCTCTGATCATACTCCTTGTACTCATTCTGGCCCGCTCCTGGGCCTCCGGCGTTATATTCCGGATTATAGCTCTGGTCAACTTGATTTACGCCAGCATTTCCGGCGTTGCTCTGATTCCCGGGATTAACCGGCCTAGGTGGGACTGCAATCGTATTGGCACCTGTCAACGGCGATGGAGCTGCCGGGACAGAGGGTCTAGCCGGTCCCCAGGGACCTGCATGACCTGCTAATATGTCGTCCAGCCACGAACAGTTCCTTGTCAAATGGTTTGCCGGCTTACCCGGCTGGAATGTGTGAAACACACAAGGTTTGTCCATGGCCAAACCTACTGTATACTTTGGATATTGCTTCTTCTGGCCGGCACTTCCGCCGGCATTCTTGTTGGTCCAGACATTCTTCTTCTGGAACGGCTGTGCTTGCTGCTGCGGCTGCTGCTGAGGCTGCTGATAGTCCTCATATCTCGGACGCTGGCTCCTTGCTCTTCCTCCACAGCTGCAACTTGTGCTGCCCCATACCGGTGATCCGGCCTTTCATCTCTTCTCTTGTTCCGGTTATCAGAGCGATAGTATTGCCCTGGTCTCCCGGCATTGCTGGTGTTCCCCTGGGTTTGCCCCTGTCCTTGTGAATCGAGACTGGGCTGCATGGGATCTCCCAGAGCATAACTATCAGCAATCTTGATGGTTTCGGCCAGCGTGGCCGGCATTTGCCTCTGAAGCTTTTGCCACAGCATGGTGCCATGCCGGCACCCATGAGCGAACCACATGATGGCCTGCTGCTCATTGATTCCTTCGCAGGAATTGCGCAACGTGCACCACCTGGTCAGATAGTCACGGTCAGTCTCATTCACTCCTTGCCGGCAGTTAGCCAGCTGCTGCGGATGGTTGGGTCTCTTGTATGTACTGGTAAAGTTCGACACAAACTGCTCTTCGAAATCAATCCAGCCGTTGATACTCCCGGCCGGCAAATTATTCAGCCATATCCTGGCTGGACCTTCCAACATCTGCGGCACATATCGTACCGCCCATCTGAGGTTTCCTCCGGCGATGTTCACCGCTGTGGAGTAATCCTCCAACCAATCTTCCGGCTTCGTACTGCCATTATATGTCCTCGCGCCACGCGCGAGCTGGAAGAAGTAAGGCACCGGCTCCCCCATAATCCGGGGTCCGAAACACATAGGGCCCGGAGCTCCTTGTCTCTCCACCAACTCTGATTGGTGGATCTTGTCCAGCTTGAAACGTGCATCATTGGCTTCCAAGGACCGAGGTCCAAGCCGGGATGCTATTGGGCCTGCGATCATCTGCTGCTGCTGCTCCGGCTGGCACTGATCAGCTTGCTGACCGGGCTGATCTTGTTGCTGATATCCCGCCCTGGCTAGGGCGGAATTCCCATCATCTTCCCGATATCTCGGCTGAGCTGCACCCTGCTGCTGCGCTGCACCTCAGGTGCCCTATTGCTAACGCCGGGCTGCACTGTTACTCCGGCCACCACCGGCCGCGCCTGCTTCATGCCCGGCCGGCACACTCTGGCCGGGCTTCTTGCTGCCGACATACTTGTCAGCTTGGCCGACATTCTTCTGCACCATCGCCTGCTTTCCGGCGACAGCCGGATCGTACACCTGGATCTGCTTGTCCCGGCGGCCAGAGGTCACACTTCCGGCACGCCGGGCGCTGGGATGCGGGGACGAGGCTTGGCCCCTCGACCTCGCGCCGGCACCTCCCGCCGACACAATGTACTGAGACGCCCCGGCACCCGGGTTTGCCTTCTTAAAGGCCTCCTGCTGCTTTGTAGCTTCAGACAAAAGTTGGTTAAGCCGGGCTTGCTGCTCACGCAGTGCTTTGCCGGATAAACAAGATAAATCCTTAGCTACCTCGGCCGCCGCTCTAAGGTTCTTTACTGGCGAACTATAGACTACCTTAGGCACAGTACTAGTTGCGGTATGACTCTTATCTCTAGCATCTTTTCCTATCTCAGCATTAAGATTTCTGCCTCTAGTTCTAACCTCTTCTATCCGGCTAGGCCGGATTACTACAGGAGT
This sequence comes from Dactylis glomerata, assembly GCA_007115705.1. Taxonomy (NCBI): domain Eukaryota; kingdom Viridiplantae; phylum Streptophyta; class Magnoliopsida; order Poales; family Poaceae; genus Dactylis; species Dactylis glomerata. The sequence goes on along the minus strand of QXEO01000464.1, from coordinate 2,055,309 downwards.
AAACCCATGGGCTGCCTCATACTCACGGAGTTGCCGGTTAAACCGTTCGCGCTCCTGGTTCATGGCCAGGGCCTCGTCGACGAGGGCCTGATGAGATCCCTCCAGGACCTCCCTTGTCTGCTCCGGATCAACGCCGGATCGCACCGGCTCGAGAAGCCGGTCGATGATGGGAAGAAGAACCTCGCCCCTAGCCGGCACACCGAAAGTGCCGGCCAGGTTCTCCGCACGCTCCAACGGAGGACGCGCCGACCTCTTGACCTTCGGCGGCTCCGGAGGAGAAGCTCCGGCCGCTGCTGTTTTGCCGGCATCTTCCGCCGGCGGCACGGATGTGCCGGCCATCATCACCTCAGCCGGCTCTACTGAGCGAGCTCTACGCCCAGCGTGAGCCAGGCGATGTGACGGAGGATCCGACGCCACCAGCACCTCCTTCCTGCAAATTCTCTCAGTCCCCACGTACACCTCGTGGGAACCGAAAGACATAATCCGGCCATCCCTGGGGAACGGCTGGCCACCGAGACAACCGGCGTTGTCACTGACGAAACTGAGCGAGCCTAGCCTCTGGACGAGGCCAGAGACCACGCGCACTCTCGAAGCTGCTATCACAGACCCCGTCCGAACGAATACTCCGCCCATCATATCGAGATGCCCCACGGTGGGCGCCAAATGTCGTCGTGGTGAAACAACATATGCCATAGGATGGCTTAAATGGGGGCCGAACTAGATGCTAGAGGATTCGGGAGAGGGAAACGGGCTAAAGAGCACGACAGAAAGGAACACAGATCTACCCAGGTCCGGGGCTCTCGTAAGGAGATAACACCCCTACTCCTGCTCTACTGATTGTATATTTGGGTCGATGTAGTACACAACAATGGTGCTTCCAAGCTCTCTGCTAGAGAAGGAAGATGAACTGCTAAGTGTAGGAACACAGAGTGACCAACCTTTTACTAGGGCTCCCTATGCCACCTTATATAGTGGTAGCCAGGGTTACAACGGTCATAAGAGACCACAAGACACGGGCTACACTCCAAATAGGACTTGCTGACGAAGGCACCGACCCTTGACTTCCTCCCTGATTGCTCTCGATGGGACTTCATATCCCTGTACCTGGTACCTCTTGAACTGTGGCCTTACCTCTGTGCGGTGAGCTCGTACTTGTGCACAGTGAGGGTAGGTAACCTCCACTGTGCACCCTGCCATCTTACTCTGCTACCATGCTTGGATGTTTTCTTCCTTGATTGTAGGGATGTGACACCTTGGTTGACTTAAGTATCCCGGATATGACCGTTGGCCATACCCAGGACATATATGCCGGACCAACGACCTACGAGGGTCGGGTAATCCGGCCTCCCCTGCTCCTGCACAACACACCAAATGGTTAGGCCGGCATATCTAAGTATGCCGGCACACATATACCAGTATTCCGGCTATACCGGCATATCCAAGTATTAGTCGGGATACACACATATGCCGGCCTGGCCGATGCTCTTATATTCCGGCTAGGCCCTTTCTTGATAACCCGGCATAAGTCAACCATAGACTTTGTGTCTTTCTAGTCTCTTGACCCTACCGGGGGTTATCCCCCCGACAAAATGTGAAATATATCGATGAATAACATTAAATTATGATACAAAATAGTGATGCAAAATAGACGTATCAGGAGGACATGTCCTTCACATAGAAAACTTGAGCCACATCATTGGCTAGGACGAATGGTTCGTCTCTGTAACCAAGATTATTGAGATCCACTGTTGTCATTCCGTATAGATGATCTACCTTTACCCCTACTCCATCCATCTTGACCCATTTGCACCGAAACAAAGGGACTTTAAAAGAAGGTCCATAGTCAAGTTCCCATATCTCCTCTATGTAACCATAATAGGTGTCTTTTTGCCCGTTGTTGTTTGTTGCATCAATGCGGACACCACTATTTTGGTTGGTACTCTTTTTATCTTGGGCGATCATGTAGAATGTATTCTCATTTATCTCATACCCTTGGAAAGTCAATACATTCAACGATGGTGACCCGGCCAACAAGTACAGCTGATCTGCAACAATGTTGTTATTTATGAGATGTGTCCGCAACCAACCGCCGAATGTCGCCATATGTTGATGTGTAATCCAGGAGTCAGACTGCGCCAGGTGTTGGGAGCGTACAATATTCTTGTGTTCAGTGATATATGATACGTCTCAAACGTATCTATAATTTTTGATGCTTCATGCTTGTTTAGACACCATTTGCTTTGTGTTTTGTTACACTTCATGGCATTTTTATGTATTTTCCGAAACTAACCTATTAACAAGATGCCACAGTGCCAGTTCCCTATTTTCTGCTATTTTTGTGTTTCAGAAAAGTTACACAGGAAATATTCTCGGAATTGGACGAAACAAAAGTTGAACCTCCTATTTTTACTGAAGATTCGCAAAGACCGGAGATGAGACAGAGGAGGGCCAGGGGCCAGGCTCACCATAGGGTGGCGCGGCCCAGCCCCTGGCCGCGCCACCATATGGTGAGGCCAGGTGGCCCACCTTCTGACGCTGCCCTTTCGCCTATAAGTTCCCCTCGACGGGAAAACCTAAGGGACGGATCTCTTTTCCACGAAACGTACTGCAAGCCACCGCCGTCGCCGTCGCGAGATCGGGAGGATCCAGGAGCTCTTCCCGGCACCCTGCCGGAGAGGGGAATCCCTGCTGGAGGCCTTCTACACCACCATGGTCGCCTCCGGAGTGATGTGTGAGTAGTCTACCTTGGACTACGGGTCCATAGCAGTAGCTAGATGGTTGTCTCCTCCACTATGTGCTTCATGTTTAGATCTTGTGAGCTGCCCTACATGATCAAGATCATCTTTATGTAATCATACATGTTGTGTTTGTTGGGATCCGATGAGTATTGGTACTATGTTAAGTTGATGTGCTGAATTATATATCTTTATGTTATCTCTATGTTGTTTATGATCTTGCATGCTTTCCGTTGCTAGTAGCTATCTTGGCCGAGTAGATGCTAGTGACTCCAAGAGGGAGTATTTATGCTCGATAGTTGGGTTCATGCCTCTAGTAATCTGGGAGAGTGACAGAAACCTCTAAGGTTGTAGATGTGCTATTGCCACTAGGGAGAAAACAACATTCTTGTGTCCAAGGACATTTGCTTTGTTTACATTACACACTTTGCTTAATGCAATTATCTATTGTTCACAACTTAATACTCAAGGGGTTCTCAGATGACTCCCCGCGAGTGGATTTTTAGTCATAGATGCAGTTGGATGGCGGTCTATGTATTTTGCTGTAATGCCCAGACTGAATCTCATAGTGATTCTCATGACATATGTACGTTATCTTTATTCTACCAATTGCCCAACTGTAATTTGTTTACCCAGCATGTGTTATTTATCTTATGGAGAGACACCACTAGTGAACTGTGGACCCCGGTCCAATTTCCTTTACATTGCTATACCGTTTTACTTTTACTCGCATTCTTTACTTTCTGGCATACTATTATCCTTCTACCACTCGATACGCTCAATCCTTTGTTTACAGCAAACCGGTGAGATTGACAACCTCATTGTAAGTTGGGAGCAAAGTTCTTGGTTGTGTTGTGTGCAGGTTTCACGTTGCTGCTAGGTGAAGACGCACCAGCAATATTTCTGGCGCCATTGTCTAGAGTGTCACGAAGCTAGCAAGCATCACCTTCTGAAGTTTGGCTTTCTCTTACTAGTTAGATAAACCTTGGTTTCACAAATGAGGGAAGACTTGCTGCTGTGCTCATCATACCTTCCTCTTGGGGTTCCCAACGAGCTGTACTTACAAGCCATCAACGAGTTTTCTGGTGCCGTTGCCGGGGATTGAAGAAGAAGAAGCTCCCACGTCAACCACGCGCCATCAAAGAGAGTTTTCTGGCACCGTTGCCGGGGAGGAAGAAGACTCTGCAAGGGGAGTTTCTCATGCACAATCTTTTACTTTGTTTTTGTTTTGCTTTATTTTATTTTTGCTTGCATTGTTTTATCAAAAATACAAAAAAATTAGCTTCCTTTATAGTTGTTACTTCATTACTTTTAGTTCATTATGTTGTTCCCTAAGTATGTTTTGGAGGACCTCTCACTAGGTAGTGGTTCTATCATTGGGAAAGGTAACATTGAGGAGTTCTTTAATCATATTAGTATGCATAAAGATGTTGAGGACAGATCTTTGGCTGAGCTCGCTCCTATTTATGAAGTTAATGCTGCTTATTTAGTTCACATGTTGGAGGCTAGGTTTGTTAACCTTAATCCTTTGGGATTTCTATTTTTGTGCCCTCGGGTCCTTAGTTGTACTCAGTTTTCCCCAGCTCCTTAGTTTTTCCTCAGTTTTGTCCAAGCCCTTGTCTGAAACCCCCACAAGTGCTAGAACGGCCGGTTGCCCGACGGGTCAACAACTTTGACCGTTATCTGCTGACTAGTGGGGCCACGTAGAGCCCGCAAAGACACGTCAGAGCATCCATCTTTGTTTGACCGTAAGCAGCGCCGTATCCCTGACAAAAACGCAGACGAGTGGGGCTTCGGTATATCGAATGACAAGTGGGGCCATGACGCTGATACAAGGGGCAATACACAGGTAGGATTGGATTTTTAAACTGAGCTCTACAGCGATGGCACGGAGGAGGTGGCTTGCAGGGTGCCGAGATGAGATCGACGTCCACAAAGAACTGCATGAGGCGAGACCAGACGCATTAGATAGATATGAACTAGACGCGTTTAACCATGCAAAGAAGAGAAGAAATGGTCGAGGACATCGACAACGACCTCAACACTTTGACTGACGGTGTCAGACACGAACGCAAGCAATGTAGATAAAACTAGTGTCTCTCCTTTCTGGCGTGTATAGATGGGTGCTAGGGGAGTGTGGTGGCGAAGGGAAAGACCTCGCGGTGGTCTGTGGCGTCCAGCATAGCGGGGCGGCGTGGCCGTGCCCACAGCGGTGTGCATGTTCGGCATTGGCATCAGCATGTACGTTTGTCATTGACCTCGGCGGTATCTCTGGTGTGTCAGTGATCGAATGAGGGGACGGGATTGAGGGTGCATCCCGACGGTGACCTAGCAGTGGCGGCGAGCATGCATAGCCGTTCTGACCATGCCGATATCGGCATCGGCATCGTTTGGAGGCTGTGGTGCTCGAATCATGGTGGAATTTGCGTTTCCCTATTATTTTTACATGCGTAATATATAGAAAATAGCTAGATCTCTAAATCGATGCATATGAAGCTACATATATATTCTTGGTCATAATCCCCTTAGATGCATGGCTTCACGTCGTCGTTGCTTTCATCGTCAGTATCTTCGTCGTCCGTGTAGTAGTACGTCCTGCACGTTGTTCCGTCGAACACCTTCACTGTGAGCACATAATCGCCTTCATATTTGAAGTGTAGGAAGCAGCCGAAATCGACACCGTGCGCGATGGCGAAATTCTCCCAGCCCTTGTCGAGGTACATCCGGCCTTGTCCGTCAAATAGGACCTCCACGATCCAGAGACGAGGACTGCAGTCAGTTGCTCGCAGATACACCTTTGCGGGCTCCTGGCCGTCAAGATAGTCCGCAAACTTTTGTGGGAGTGCATGCAAAGAGATCGAGCGCCGATCGTTTGAAATTAAAGGTTTTTTAGAACATGCACATAATTAATCACATGCATCATATATGTGGGAACGCGTACGTACCTTCTTGGCCAAAGGGTCTTCATAGATGGCGATGAAGAACTCCTCTATGATCAATGGCAGTGTTGACGGTGGTGGTGGCAATGATGATGATCCACCACCCCGGCCGCCCCTTCCCCTTCCCCTTCCCCTTCCCCTTCCGGTCGGCGTCCGAGACGTGGAAGCCATGGCAATGGATCAAGTGTATGTAAACGAAGAAGAGAGAGGCAGAAACGAAGAAGAGAGAGGCAGAACCTATTGACATGAGGGATGGCCGTTGTGGGGGTTTATAAGGGAGATATGACCGTTGTGGGGTTTACACCATAAATTGAGGGAGAGATGACTGTTGTGGGGTTTACACAATAAATTAAGGAGGAGATGACCGTTGTGGGGGTTTATATCTCAATAAAAAAGTAATGCCTAAAAGAAATGAAAATTCGTGATAGTTTATTATTTTACCGTGAAAAGTAATGCCTAAAGGAAATTCGTGATAGTTTATCATTTCACCGTGAAAAGTAATGCCTAAAAGAAATGGAAATGCGTGATAGTTTATCATTTTACCGTGAAAAGTAATGCCTACATGAAGTGGAAATTCGTGATAGTTTATCATTTTACCGTGAAAAGTAATGCCTAAAAGAAATGGAAATTCGTGATAGTTTATCATTTTACCATGAAAAGTAATGCCTACAAGAAATTCGTGATTACCAAACTTGTTGAATCTGGTGGCAAACTTGTTATATAGCATACATAGAGGGGTAGAGGTTTGCCACCAACAGATAGAGAGAGGGTGGCACGATCCTGCCCGTTAGATCATAGGATCGACGGTAGGTGGGCACAATCCGTGTGACAACAGCTCGACCAATCAGGCCAAGTTTGGGCTTCTGTGAGAAGGGAGAGGGTAAAACTGAGTAGTATCAAGGATACAAGGGCAAGTAAATAGTAAACAGGCTAAGGAATTCAAATAAGAGATTTAGAAAAAGAAAAACACATGTTTTGTACAATGAAACCTAGGTTGGCCTACCTCATAGTATTAGCAATTCAAATATACATGAGTATAAAAATTATGGCCTCATTCAGACAAACTATGTTTTGGGTATAGATGTTTTGAGAATGGGTTTGAGTGGAAAGCCATGAACCTTCATAGCTACTAGTGATTTGAGAAGTGACCATTTGTGTTAAAACTTGATTTATATATGATTGTCTACGTGGCAGGTCGTGTAACAAGACTCCATGAGTAGGAGGCACTATGATTTTATTTTTTTGAATTTTTTTGCGCATGAAATGACTCAATTAGATAGCTTAATCCCATTTGTTGACTCTTGGTTGACCAGCCACTTGAGGGTAAAACTGAGTATATTGCACTAGCCAGTATTAGTACTCGAGGGGAAAACTGAGTACAGATATTTTTCTAGTGTAAGACTCGAGGGTAGAACTGAGTACACGTAACGGTGCAGATGTGCAGTACCACGGACGTGTGTTGAGACCAATCGTCTAGTTTTTTTGAGAAACTACTGACACGAACCGTCACTTTGCCAGTACAGAGCCCCTCTCTCCCTCCCTCTGCACAGTGTCTCATTCTAACTCACACATGCAACCACGCCTCTCACGTCCCATCACCTTCTCGAAAAAACCCCAACCGCCTCCCTGCCGGCGATGGAGAAGAAGAATGCGCCGGCGGCCGTTGCCCCCGAGCCCGTCGCCTCTGAGCCCATCGCCTCCGAGCCCGTCGCATCCGAGCTCGTCGCCGCCAAGCCCGTCGCATCCGAGGTCGTCGCCACCGAGCCCGTCGCCTCCGAGGGCGGCGCATCCAAGCGCGGCGCCTCCATGAACTGGGCCTCTCTTAGGGCTGACGGACCACTACACAAGATCGGCGCCTGCTTACTGGCGAACGAGGAGTACATGGACACCTACTCTGCTTTGAGGCAAGTTTATACAAATTGGCGCTCAGATTTACCTGAGCCCGACGTGCACCTGCACGAATGGATCATGGTAGAACACACCCTTCCACGCGCCGCTGAGTTCTCCTTCCTCCACCTCTGCACATCTCGCTACGTCACCATCGATCTAACGGAAGTTCATGCAAGGTTCAAATTCCTCCATATCTATAGAGTTAATCTATTTTTATTTTCAATCGTAAACATCTTAGTGCTGAATGTTATCTTCATCAATATATTTTAGATACTACTTCGTCAGCTTTTGTCGTGGCGTCATCGTGCTTGCCCAGAAGAACTAGCCGCACAAGATACGGCTTCTGAACCCACTCACAAAGACATCTAACACTATGTTTGAGGCGCAGATGCCATCTGTTATTCTGGAGTCAGTCTCTGTAATGAAGTCCCCGACTATGCTCTTCGTTTTCACATATTACCCGGCGGAAATTGCTTGGGTCGATGAGAGCACTCCAACTAAGGGTATAGATGAAGATTGGGGAGAAGGAAGATTTTCGATCGAGCACCATTCTATGCGTTGCATTACCACGTTCAATGGTGAATTCTATGCACTAGCTGTGAACAATTTGGAGTTCGGAACATTAGTGTGCACCAATAATATCCAGTTGGAGCAGGACGCGAGCACTGTCAACATGGAGACACTATTTTCATTTCTAGAACTTAGAAATGACAAGTTCTACCTTGTGAAGTCGGATGGTGATCTGCTGCTTGTGTTGTTGGGCGGTCATTTGGAGGAAGGTCAAACATTGGTGTACCGTGTGGACACTGAGAGCTGCTCTCTCCATGCCGTCAATAACATTGGTAGTCGTGCCTTCTTCGTCCATCATGTCCGGTGTATCTCCGTCGACACCATAGTGCACCCGACACTTCGACCTGGCTGCATCTACTACGCGGATTTGGGTTATATCAGAGAGTACTTTGATGATATGAACACCTGGGATGAGTGGCCACTACGTGTGGATAGATTAGGAAAGTACGGTCTGAAAAATGAATAAAGGCCATACCGTTTGGAGGATGTATTGGCTGCACACTGCAGACAAAAGGAGTTCAATGAATATTTCTTTCAGACCAGAAAATGGAGCGACGAAGATATATATGATGAATGAAGAACAGATTCATTCATCCTGGGGTATCCTAATCTTCATGTTGGGCATACATTGCATCTTGTATTATTTTTAGCTTAGTTTGTCATGAACATTAACATCGTTATTGGCTGCTTTTGGCTGCTGTATGCAGTTTATGTATTATACTTAGTTTTCTAGATTTATTATGCTGCTGTGAATTTATCCTATACTAGCTTCTAGATTTGCTACTATATTTGTTACCATATTGGGCAAAAAATGTGGGCCAAAAGGCAACAATCATTGAAGAAAGACAGAAATAGAAGCTTCTCTAGATTTGATACTAATTTGGTGAAAAGAGAGAGAACTGTTACAGAGAGAGAGAGAGGGGAAAAAGGCGCTCTGAAAAGGCAATGCCAATTTGGCCCGAGAGAGACAGAACCGAGCTCTCACGTACAACCAAACATGGTCTCGTCCTGTCCCATGCGGTCCCTTTTTACCAGCCCCATGCGACGCGGCCTCACACGATGCGGCCCCACACGTCAGCACGGAACGGTCAACTAAATGGTCAACTAAATGGGAATCCTCCCGTCCGAGCTCCTTCTGAGAATTTTAGACAAGGGCTTGGACAAAACTGAGGAAAAACTAACGAGCTGGGGAAAACTGAGTACAACTAAGGACCTGAGGGCACGAAAATAGAAATCCCTAATCCTTTTATGCAACAAATGTTTCTTAAGCTTCATGATATCGAAGACTCCGAAAAGAAATATTTTATTTTGGAGACTTTGCGTAGAGAATTTAGAGATGTTGTTATTGAAGCTAGGAAAGTCTTGGAGCATTTTAATATGCTTGGCTCGCCTGTTAATGTTGTTGGTACAACCAAAGAAGATATCAAAGTACCAATTCCTTGCAAACTCTTAGGATTGCATGAAGCTTTGGAAAATAATTTCGATTGGATTTGTCCTGAAAACCCTTTTGTGAAAATAGTGAACCAAAGAGTGTTCCCAATGGATCTTCGAAAACTCATTTGGACACAATTCAATTCATTGTTGAAAAGACTTCTGCAATTGATCTTAATGCCTCATTTGATATTACTTGATTTGCACTTTCTGCGCCTAGCTCAAAGGCGTTAAAGAAAAGCACTCTTGGGCGATAACCCAATTTTTTTCTTTTCAGTAATTTTTCTTTTACTTGAGTCTTGGAAGTTATTACTACTGTAATAACCGCTCCTTATCCTTTTTATTTCGTTCTTGTGCCAAGAAGAACCTCTAATTTGAGGGAGGTAAGATTTGGGGAAGTTGCTATCCTGAAACAGATTTCTGTGCTGCACCGTAAAAATTCGTGAAAATTCTCAGAATGTCTTTCTGATCTGCAATTTCTTGTGCATATGCCCCAGGTTATATAAAAACTTTCATTAGTTCTGCACTTTTCGATTTGAGCAACAGAAGATCCTCGAAAAAATTGACCTTTGTCAGCTATTCTGTTTTAACAGATTTCTGCCACTATTTGTGTTTGCCTCTCGATCGCTTTCTTTTTTAGTTCTTTTGATCACGGGACTTTTGGGGAAGTTGCTACAGTAGTATATGCTTCATATGTGGTGTTTTTAAGTTGAAACCTGAACCAAAAAGGGTTGATTTACTATTATGTTTATGCTAACGTTGCTAATAGAATTGTGTGAAGTTTTGTATCAAGGAAGTTTTCAAGTGTAGGGATTAGAGAATGATGATATGAGATGAAGAATGGATAAAAGCTCAAGATTGGGGATGCCCATGTCACCCCAAGAAATATCCAAGAGGTACAAGCGTCAAAGCTTGGGGATGCCCCCGAGGCACCCCTTCTTCATCGGCAAAAATCAGGTCACCTTTTAACACACTATATTTTTATTGCTTCATGTGCTATGCGTTTTTCTTGGAGCGTATTTACTTTTGCTTTCAGTTTTGTTTTGTTTTGTTTGCTGCAATAAATGGTTGGACCCCAACAAATTTCTTTTGGAGGAGATGTACTTGTTTTTCATTTGCCAAGAACACTCTATTTTTCACTCTTATCGTTCAACGAGTGTTCTCTTTTTCTAGAACTGCGTTTAGCTTTCGTTTTTCACCTTGATTTTTGTTCAGATCTTGTTTTATATTTGCATCAAGGTGTATTTGTACCTCTGGTCTATATTGGTATTCATAAAAAGAGTTGTTTCAAAAAGGTTTGAATAGTGTTGGAAAAGAGAAAAAGTTTCATGCAAAAAGTGGTACAAAAAAGAGCTTGTTTAGACTGCGGCTTAGACTTTTTCATGCCATGCTTGATGTCGTTTTGATAGTATGCTTAGTGATTTTTGTTGTAGCATGACTTGTCTCAAATGACTGAAATTGCTTAATGAGCCTTTGAAAAAACCATGCGTCGTTTTTATTATGTGGAAGCATTTATTTGGTTTTCTCCTTGATGCTTTATTTGGGTTGACTTGGTGCATGCTTACAACATATTTGACTCTAACAAGTAGCTAATAGCCTCTATGATCATTTGGTTTTTGACTTGTGATGCCATTTTATGCTTCTTTTAATGATGTTTTGTCGCTATGCATGATTATGGCCGTTATTGCTCTCTTAGTTGGTCGCTCCCAGTCTTTTGCTAGCCCTCATTTTGTACTGAGTATGAGCTGTACTCGTGCATCCAACTCCCAAAAACCAAGTTATTCCAATGTGTCCACCATACATACCTATTAGCAATTTGCTATTCCAAGTACATTTGACTTGCTTTTATCTATCCTTTGAATTAAACTCTTTTTGGTGTTATGTGAAAATTAGTCAGTAAAGCTCTCACGAACTTGATGGCACACTTTACTTTTCTCATTTTTAAAATTTTGACATTGTGGCTCTCTTATGTTGATGTTATGCTTGCAAGTTGTAAGTTGGAAATTAGCCCGGCCATGCCGTCATGGGACAAGCTTTCAACATTGCACTTTCTCTTATTTGAGTTGATATCGTGATCTTTTGTTTATGGATACTCGCGATGTGAAATAAGTTGGGAATCTTGCGGGATCATGGAGTTTGTATATGTGTTAGAGAAACGCCTGGGCTTCTAATCTAATCCATGCATCATTCATGGTGGAAATTTACAACATGCCCATAGTGGATATTCGATGACGCATCTCACAATAAAAAGCTATACCAATGGTAAATAAAAGAGATGCCAAGGTGTTCATTGTCTGTTTGTCCTGTCATTTTGATGTGGGCTTGTTCCATGTCATCGGGCAAGGAGGTACCCCGTTAGCGGTTCTCGATGATACGTGTATACTTACAATGACAAGAGCTTGCTTGGGATCCTAAGTCGAGTAGCATGAGATTTGGGTATTCGTACTTCACGGGACACGAGGTTTTCAACTTATGATTTGTCAAGCATATGCTCATAATTGTACTCGCATTAACTTTAACCATTCAAGATGCCTATGATGGGGGCAATGAGAGCTCAAAGCTAGTAAGTACCATAAATTTTTGAAGGTTTATAAAACTTGCAATCACTGCTTCCCTCTGCGAAGGGTCTTTCTTTTACTTTTATGTTGAGTCTCCACCTTCTACCTTTATGCACCGTCTAAGAGAGCATAGTTGTCATTCTGAGTTTAATGTGCATAGTCCCAAAGTTTATCATTGATTGATTCATGATTATGGTTTCACTTGTTCTTAAATTATTTGTATCTAGTCGCCCTCTTAAACTTGAAGGTGTCCTATGCATTTATGTTTTGCTATTCTATGAAGGACAAGCTAAAAACCATTTGATATGTTTTTCCATATGATTTGAACACACGTTTGACTTTCATTGTTTCATTATTCATGATCTTTCATTTGTGTTTCTTTTCATGTTATAACTTGGTTGCTAAGTTTTTATTGTCAAGATTATGTCTTTTATGCCCATGTTTTAAGTTCTTTGATCCCAGCACTCAATGCTTTACATAGATGATCAAGATTGTGATGGTGCATGTCACCTCAAAAATTATTCTTTTGTTATCACTTACCTACTCGAGGACGAGCAGGAGTTAAGCTAGGGGATGTTTGATACGTCTCAAACGTATCTATAATTTTTGATGCTCCATGCTTGTTTACACACCATTTGCTTTGTGTTTTGTTACACTTCGTGGTGTTTTTATGCATTTTCCGGAACTAACCTATTAAAAAGATGCCACAGTGCCAGTTCCCTGTTTTCTGCTGTTTTTGTGTTTCAGAAAAGTTACACAGGAAATATTCTCGGAATTGGACGAAATAAAAACCAAACCTCCTATTTTTACCTAAGCTTCATGAAGACCGAAGATGAGACTGAGGGAGGCCAGGGGCCAGGCTTACCATAGGGTGGTGCGGCCCAGCCCCTGGCCGCGCCACCATATGGTGAGGCCAGGTGGCCCACCTTCTGACGTTGCCCTTTTGCCTATATGTTCCCCTCGACGGGAAAAACCTAAGGGACGGATCTCTTTTCCACGAAACATACTGCAAGCCACCGCCGTCGCCGTTGCAAGATTGGGAGGATCCAGGAGCTCTTCCCGACACCCTGCTAGAGAGGGGAATCCCTGCCGGAGGCCTTCTACACCACCATGGTCGCCTCCGGAGTGATGTGTGAGTAGTCTACCTTGGACTACGGGTCCATAGCAGTAGCTAGATGGTTGTCTCCTCCACTATGTGCTTCATGTTTAGATCTTCTGAGCTGCCCTACATGATCAAGATCATCTTTATGTAATCATACATGTTGTGTTTGTTGGGATCCAATGAGTATTGGTACTATGTTAAGTTGATGTGCTGAATTATATATCTTTATGTTATCTCTTTGTTGTTTATGATCTTGCATGTTTTCCATTGCTAGTAGCTATCTTGGTCGAGTAGATGCTAGTGACTCCAAGAGGGAGTATTTATGCTCGATAGTTGGGTTCATGCCTCTAGTAATCTGGGGGAGTGACAGAAACCTCTAAGGTTGTAGATGTGTTGTTGCCACTAGGGAGAAAACAACATTCTTGTGTCCAAGGACATTTGCTTTGTTTACATTATGCACTTTGCTTAATGCAATTATCTGTTGTTCGCAACTTAATACTCAAGGGGTTCTCGAATGACTCCCCGCGAGTGGATTTTTAGTCATAGATGCAGTTAGATGGCGGTCTATGTATTTTGTCGTAATGCCCAGACTGAATCTCATAGTGATCCTCATGACATATGTACGTTATCTTTATTCTATTAATTGCCCAACTGTAATTTGTTTACCCAGCATGTGTTATTTATCTTATGGAGAGACACCACTAGTGAACTTTGGACCCCGGTCCAATTTCCTTTACATTGCTACACCGTTTTACTTTTACTCGCATTGTTTACTTTCTTGCATACTATTATCCTTTTACTACTCGATACGCTCAATCCTTTGTTTACAGCAAACCGGTGAGATTGACAACCTCATCGTAAGTTGGGAGAAAAGTTCTTGGTTGTGTTGTGTGCAGGTTTCACGTTGCTGCTAGGTGAAGACGCACCAGCAATATTTCTGGCGCCATTGTCTGGAGTGTCACGGAGCTAGCAAGCATCACCTTCTGAAGTTTGGCTTTCTCCTACTGGTTCGATAAACCTTGGTTTCACAACTGAGGGAAGACTTGCTGCTGTGCTCATCATACCTTCCTCTTGGGGTTCCCAATGAGCTGTACTTACAGGCCATCAATATACGGGGCCACCATGGTGGAACTTTGTAGAACTGTGTAGTGTGCTTGAGTGAAAGAAATCCTGTCCATACAATACATTGATTTCTTTCATAGCGTGCCTTTTCCACTTAGTCTCCCCTCATGAGGCAATTCAGGAACACCAATCGACTTAAGGTCAGGGATAAAGTCAACATAGAACTCAATGACCTCCTCTGTTCCATATCCCTTGGAGATGCTTCCTTCTGGCCTATCACGGTTATGAACATATTTCTTTAAGACTCCCACAAACCTCTCGAAGGGGAACATGTTGTGTAGAAATACAGGACCGAGAATGGCAATCTCTTCGACAAGGTGAACCAGGAGATGCGTCATAATATTGAAGAAGGATGGCGGGAACACAAACTCAAAACTAACAAGACATTGAGCCACATCCTTCTGTAACCTTGGCAGAATATCTGGATTGATTGCCTTCTGAGATATTGCATTGAGGAATGCACATAGCTTTACAATGGGTACTCGAACATTTTCTGGTAGAAGCCCCCTCAATGCAACCGGAAGCAACTGCATCATAATCACATGATAGTCATGAGACTTCAGGTTTTGGAATTTTTTCTCTGTCATATTTATTATTCCCTTTATATTTGACGAGAAGCCAGACGGCACCTTGATACTTGAAAGGACTTCCAAAAGATATCCTTCTCTGCTTTGGTAAGAGCGTAGCTGGCAGGACTTAAGTGACGCCCTTTATCCGTCTTGTTCTGTGGATGTATGTTGTCTGGGTCTTTCATACATTGTTGGTCCTCTCGTGCTTCTGGTGTATCTTTTATCTTTCCATACACGCCCAAAAATCCTAGCAGGTTCACGCAAACATTCTTTCTCACATGCATCACGTCGATTGAAGAGTGGACCTCTAGTTCTTTCCAATACTGAAGCTCCCAAAATATAGATTTCTTCTTCCACATGGGTGCGTGTTTGGTAGCGACGTCATTCAGAACAGATTGACCGCCAGGACCCTTTCCAAAGATTACTTCTAGGTCCCTGACCATATCAAATAAATCATCACCAGTATGGAGTTCAGACTTCCGCCGGTGATCTGCCACATCGCTGAAATGCTTGCCTTTCTTTCTTACGGGATGCGTGGTCGTAAGAAATCGATGATGCCCCAAGTACACAACCTTCTTACATTTTTCCAAATATATATCATCAGTATTATCTAAACAGTGCGTGCATGCATTGTATCCCTTGTTCGTTTATCCTGAAAGGTTACTAAGAGCAGGCCAATCATTGATGATTACGAAAAGCAACGCTCATAGGTCAAATGGCTCATGTTTGTGCTCATCCCATGCACGTACACCTGGTTTGGCCCACAACTGTAAGAGTTCTTCAACTAATGGTCTTAGGTACACATCAATGTCGTTGCCTGGTTGCTTTGGGCCTTGGATGAGCACTGGCATCATAATGAACTTCCGCTTCATGCACAACCAAGGAGGAAGGTTGTAGATACATAGAGTTACAGGCCAGGTGCTATGTGATACGTCTCAAACGTATCTATAATTTTTGATGCTCCATGCTTGTTTTTACACCATTTGCCTATTGTTTCGTTACACTTAGTGGCACTTTTATGCATTTTCCGGAACTAACCTATTAACAAGCGCCACAGTGCTAGTTTCCTGTTTTCTGCTGTTTTTGTGTTTCAGAAGTGATACATAGGAAATATTCTCGGAATTGGACGAAACAAGTTCCTGAAGTCATATTTTACCCGGAAGCTTCCAGACATCCGAAGAAGAGACGGAGAGGGGCCACCAGGGCCCCACACAAGGGGGCGGCGCGGCCTGGCCCCTGGCCACGCCACCCCTGTGTGAGGGAGCCTGGCTCCACCTCTGACATCGCCCCTTCGCCTATAAGTATCCCCCGACGAGAAAAACCTAAGGACCCGATCAGTTTTCCAGAACACATCGCGATACGCCGCCGCCGTCGACCCGAAGATCGGGAGGGTCCAGAAGCTCTTCCCGGCACCCTGCCGGAGAGGGGAATCACCACCGGAGGTCTTCCTCATCGCCATGCTTGCCTCCGGAGCGATGAGTGAGTAGTCTACCTTGGACTATGGGTCCATAGCAGTAGCTAGATGGTTGTCTTCTCCACCATGTGCTTCATGTTTAGATCTCATGAGCTGCCATACATGATTGAGATCATCGTTATGTAATACTATGATGTTGGTTTGTTGGGATCCGATGAATATTGGTGTTTATGATTAAGTTGCTGTACTGAATTATATCTTTTGTTATCTCTATGTTGTTTATGATCTTGCATGCTCTCCATTGTTAGTAGCTATCTTGGCCGAGTAGTTGCTAGTGACTCCAAGAGGGGGTATTTATGCTCGATAGTGGGTTCATGTCTCTATTTCACCTGGGGGAGTGATAGAAACCTCTAAGGTGGTAGATGTGTTGTTGCTACTAGGGAGAAAACAACATTCATATGCTTAAGGGCATATGCTTTGTTTACATTACACACTTTGCTTAATGCAATTATCTGTTGTTCGCAACTTAATACTTCTAGGGTGTTCGGACGATATCCCCGGTAGTGGATTATTAGTCATAGATGCAGTTGGATGGCGGTCTATGTATTTTGTTGTAATGCCCAGAGTAAATCTCATAGTGATCTTCTTGACATATCACGTTATCTTTATTCTATCAATTGCCCAACTGTAATTTGTTTACCCAGCATGTTATTTTATCTATGGAGAGACACCACTAGTGAACTGTGGACCCCGGTCCTATTTTAATCATATTGCAATCACCTGTTTACTTTTCCCACACTGTTTACTTTACTCGCATACTCTACTGTTTTCCACTCGATACACTCATAACCTTTGTTTCAAGCAAACCGGTGAGATTGACAACCTCATCGCAAGTTGGGAACAAAGTATTTGTTTGTGTGTGTGCAGGTTCCACAACACCTTCAGTCGTCATTGTCTCTCCTCTCCTGTTCGATAAACCTTGGTTTCTTAAACTGAGGGAAAACTTGCTGCTGCACTCATCATACCTTCCTCTTGGGGTTCCCAACGGGCTGGTTATTCACCACGCACAAGGACAGTCTGTTGCCACATTCACTTGGAGCATCAGCTATTTTTCTGGCGCCGTTGCCGGGGAACGAAGAAGAATAATCTCCCTCGTCAACTGGGCGCCATCAAACGCAGCAGCTATTTTTCTGGCGCCGTTGCCGGGGAGGAAGAGAAGACTTCTGCGAGGGGAGTTCTTCGCACACTCATTCTTACTTTGTTATTTGTTTTGCTTTACTTTATTTTATTTTACCTGCATTGCTTTTTATATCAAAAACCCAAAAAAATAGAATCCTTGGTAGTTGTTATTTCTTTGCTTTTAGTTTATCATGTCTAGTTTAGTTGCTACTACTATGTCCCCCGAGGACATGATCTTTACCTTTAAGCAGAAAGATGAGGAAAGCTTTAAAGAAGCTTGGTCTAGAATTTATGATTGGCATGGAAAAACTGAACCTAAAATGACTTTGAGTTTGCTTCTTAGTAGCTTTTACTTTGGACTTTCTCTTCGTTATAGATATGCTTTGGATGCTACTGCAGAAGGAGATTTCCTTCATTGTGATGGAGATCAAGCCTTCAATATTATTAAAAAGTTGATTACAATTTATAGCATGCCAACCTATTTTGATTCCTCTCTTGTGAGCATTTTTAATAGACTTAATACTCTTGAGACTCACACTGCTAGTTTGAGTTCTTGCTACAATACTTTGCGCCAGCATTTTGATTATGTGCCAACAAATACTGAACCTTCGAGCTGGTATCCCACAATAAAAATCACCATTAGTGGTGAAACTTTTCATGCTCGTTGTGATATTATGTCTGAATTTTGTCTCATGCCAAAGGATGTTTATGAATCTTTGAGCCTTTGGAAGCTTTCTGAGGGAGGAGAAGAAATTTTTCTTACTAATAATGCCACCATATTTCCCCTTGGAATAGCTGAAGGAGTCTTTACAAAAATCCTAGGAAGAATGATATCTACTGATTATCTTGTTATTGAATGTGTAGGAAAAGGACAAATCACACTTGGAAGATCCATTCTGAAGCTCCTGGGCGCCATTATCGATGTGGGAAAAGGCAATATAACATTTACCTATCCACCTTGCAATAACCATGTCTTTCCTAGAGTCAAGAGCAAAGGTAAGAAAGGGAGACGTAAGGCACGTGCTGATCCTAGCACTTCATCATCTAATATTACTTGATTCGCACTTTTCTGCGCCTAGCTCAAAGGCGTTAAAGAAAAGCACTCTTGGGAGATAACCCAATGTTTTCTTTCAGTACTTTTTCTTTTATTTGAGTCTTGGAAGTCATTACTACTGTAATGACCGCTCCTTATCTTGTTTATTTTGTTTTTGTGCCAAGAGAAGCCTCTAATTTGAGTGAGGTAAAGATTTGGGGATGTTGCTGTCCTGAAACTGTTTTCGGTGCTGCACCGTAAAAATTCGTGAAAATTATCTGTTTATCTTTTGGACCTGCGATTTCTTGTGCATATGCCCCAGGTTATATCCAAACTTTTCTTAGTTGAACACTTTTTGATTTGAGCAACAGAAAATCCCTCAAAAATTCATCCTTTGTCAGCTGTTCAGTTTTGACAGATTTCTGCCAATATTTGTTTTTGCCACTTTATCGCTTTCTTTTGAGTTCTTTTTTATCATGGAACTCTTGTGGAAGTTGCTACAGTAGTATATAATTTATATGTGGTGGTTTTGGGTTGAAACCTGAAGCTAAAAGAGGTTGAATATATTTTATGCTTACACTAATGTTGCTAATAGAATTGTGTTTAGTTTTGTATGAAGGAAGTTTTCAAGTGTAGGGATTGGAGAATGATGAGATGAGTTGAAGAATGGACAAAAGCTCAAGCTTGGGGATGCCCATGCATCACCCCAAGAAATATCCAAGAAGTACAAGCGTCAAAGCTTGGGGATTGAAAGATCATATCGAGCCCCATGTGTAGTTTTGGTAATTAATGACAATCCCTATGGACTAATGGTTGCATTGAGTTATATGTGTAGGACTTGTCCATAGACAATGCTTGAACCATTTGTTTGAGTCAAGGTTGTAAGAAGAAGATTATGTGTTGACCAAGGTGTTATTCAAGGAGTGATCCAAAGATTGGTCTTAAGAGAGTTGAGCTTATGTCAAGTGTGTCTTGAAGAATAAGATTGAGTGAGCTCTCATGTGTATCCTCAAGACACCATCATTATGGAGAAAGAAGATTTGATTCGAGGATTGATCAAGTCAAAGCGCAAGTTCAAGATGAGCAACTAGAAGAGAACATATGCTTGAAGCTTGCCATCTATATTGTGATCATGGATATGTGAATATATGAGTCTCTTCCATAGTAGAGTATGGGGGAGCAATCCGCAAGACTTCACCAAGCAAGCTTAATCAAGAAAGGTGGTCCAACTTGAGAAGATCAAGATCGTCTTTATCCACCTCAAGTGGAATGCTCAAGGCAAAGGTATGATAGTGTTAGGGTTTCTTTCTTACCGGTCTCATGGTGTTTCTTGTGAGACCGGGTTATAGGATCGGTAGCCGTACTATCAAGAGGGGCTCTCGAGTGAGTAACTTAATTGTATCGTTCGGAGAGAGCTCAAACCTTTGCATACTTGGCATCATCTTTCTTGGTTCTTATTTGGGTTTTATCCATGTGAGGTTCTAGAGCTTGTGGTTATTTCCATGACAAGCTCTAGCTCATCAAAAACGGATTTCGCATGAAGCTCTTATTGCGTTTTTGATGTTTGGAGGTTTTACCGGTTTGCCTTCAAAGAGAGGTCAAACCTTTCATCATTTGGTTTTATCCTCCTTGGTTGGACTATGATGTTTCTCTGCATAAAGTTGTAGAGCTTGTTGTTGTGATTCCAACGAGCCCAAGATCATCGAAAACGGAGTCCGGATGCTCAAGTTATTGCCGTTTTCGTTTTGGTATTTCTGCTGTTTCAGTGGGGCCGGAAATAGCCGGCCCGGGGCCGGAAATAGCCGGTCAGCCGGTCTGAGGGCCGGCTTTAGCCGGTCCGCCCAGATTTCATCTCTATTGCAACCCGGCTTTTTGTCCGGCTATTGCTGGCCAGGGCCGGATATTTCAGGCCGGCTATAGCCGGTGTTAAGACCGGCTTTAGCCGGTGTAAGTGGCTGTAACGGTCAGATTTTCGTGGAGGGGTATAAATACCCCTTCTTCCTCCTTGGGCTGCACACGTTTTTGGGCTTCTCTCTCCTCCATTGTTGACTTTGCAAAGCTTGCCCTTCCTCCTCCATTCCTCCCATGATTCTTGCATCTTTTTGAGGGAAAAGAGAGAGGAGATCTAGATCTATCTTTCCACCAATCAAAATCTCCTCTTAGTGAGGGGAACCTCTTGTGGATTTAGATCTTGGAGTTCTTTGTGGATTTCCTTTGTTCTTCCTCTCATATCTCTCCATAGCATTAGTTGCTTTGGTGAGATTTGGGTGAGAAGGATTTGAGCACTTTGTGTGCCCTTGCCATTGCATAGGTTGCATCGGTTTGAGTTCTCCCCGGAGATTCGAGTAAGTGAAAGTTTGTGAGCTTATTACTCTTGGGTTCTTGGAACCCTAGACGGCTTTGTGGCTTTGTGGAGCCTTGGTGGCTATCCTTGGGAGCCTCCAATTAAGTTGTGGATGTGTGCCCCAAGATTTGTGTAAAGGCCCGGTTCCGCCTTGAGGAACCCCTTAGTGGAAGAGTGAGCTAGGCCTTTGTGGCGCAAGCTCACACCGGAGAATAGGGTGAGGCCTTTGTGGCGTTGGTTAGGCCTTTGTGGCGATACCACACTCCTCCAACGAGACGTACTCCCTTTCAAGGGAGGAACTCGGGAATACATCATCGTCTCCGCGTGCCTCGGTTATTCCTATACCCGAGCTCTTTACTTATGCACTTTACATTGTGATAGCCTTCGTGCTTGAAGTCATATATCTTGCTATCACCTTGTTACTTGTATTGCTTAGCATAAGTTGTTGGTGCACATAGGTGAGCCTAGTTTATTTAGGTCTTGTGTGCTTGACAAAATAAACGCTAGTTTAATTCCGCTTTTGTTCAAGCCATTCGTAAAATTTGATATCGCCTATTCACCCCCCCTCTAGGCGACATCTGTGTCCTTTCAATTGGTATCAGAGCCCGGTTTCTCATTTTAGGATTCACCGCCTTGAGAGCAAAGATGTCGGCTAGGGGATTAGTGCACAATAACACTTCTATATTTGATGGCACAAATTATGATACTTGGAAAATTCACATGCTTAATTATTTTCGGGTCATGGACCCATCTATGGAGAGAATTGTAGATGCGGGTTTTTCTCCTCCAAAGGATACTCAAAATCTATCTTTAGAGGATGAGAAAAACTTGTATCTCAATGCTCAAGCTACTCATGTGATTGTTAATGCTTTGAGCAATGTAGTTACCTTCTCCATCTCGCCTTTTCGGAGCGCTCATGAGATATGGACAAAGCTTCAAGAAAAATATGGTGTGTCCAAGATTATTGAGGATGATTGTATTCCTTCCACTTCCGGCCGCAATGAACTTTCATCCACTTCACCAAAGTGTGGCAAGACACAAGGTAATGATATGGTGAGTGATAATGAAACTTGCAATGGTGATAGTATGCTTACTTTTGATGATCCTTCATCTCTATCTCGTTGCAATGCTTCAACTTTGGACTTAAACACTTGTAGCCCCATAAATGTTTTACATGCTTGTGTTGATAGTCCTTGCATATCATGTGTAAATTTCTTGAATAAATCTCATGATGATATGCTTGCTTTGTCTTGTTGCCATGATACAAATGCTTCTATTTCCTCTAGTATTTGCGATGCTAACCATATAGAGGAAACCGAAGAGTCTTTGGGCCAAGACAAGGTCTTGAATGGAGCTTCAAGTGTTTCTTCATCTTCTTCTTCTCACGGTTCCAACATATGCCTTATGGCTAGGTCTTCAAATCATAATGATGTTGAGGACAATGGTGAGGATGAGGAAAATGAAGAAGACTATATTGAGTTTTTAAACAAGAAGGGTAAGGTGGTCTTTGATGCTTTGCATAACCATAAAAATATTTTGCCCAACTTCTTTGAAATCATGAGTTGTGCTATTGAGAGCACAAAACTCATTGAGATGAAGGAAGAACAAATTGATAATATGTTTTCTCTTGAGCGTGAGTATGCCAATGATATCCATGATTTAAAATATGCTCTAGAGGAAGAGCAAGAGCTTCGGGTTTCTCTTGAGGAGAAGCTTGAATCCATTGAGGAGTCATGTAATGAAGTTATTTCTAAACTCACTAAAGAACGTGACCTCGCTCTTGCCAAGTTGTCTTCTCCTATTCATAATGATAATGATGCATGTGCTACTAACTCTACTTCTTGTGAAGCATCTATTTTGAAGGAGAATGTTGAGCTAAGGGCTCAACTTGAATTGCTAACTAGCAAGTATGGGAAATTGGAAGAAATTCATGAAAAGCTATCTAGATCTAATGAGGATCTTCTAGTGTCCCATGCTCGCCTAAAGTTAGCTCATGAGGCTATATCTACAAAGGTAACATCTTGTGAGCCTCATGTGGGCACTAGCACTATTTCCCAAAATGCAATATTGCCATGTGCTAGTACTAGTAATTCATCCACTCATACTATTTCTACATCTAGTGATGAATTACCCTCCTTGCCTTATTGCTCTAACAATGTAGCCTCTACTTCCACTAGTACTTGTGTTGTCACTAATCATGTAGAGGAAATCAAAGAGCTCAAGGCCCAAGTTACTTCGTTGAAGAAAGACTTGGAAAAACGTCATGAAGGGAAGTCCACACTCAATAAGATCTTGAGTGTGCAAAAATCCCCCAATGACAAGAGTGGACTTGGATTTATCTCTAACTACAAGAAGAAGTCCAAAATATACAAGAAGGAGAAGGGCCAAGAACAACTCAAGAATTTGGCCAAGATTGTTTGCTTCAAGTGCAAAATTGAAGGGCACCATGTTAGATCTTGCCCTTTGAAGAAAAAGGCATTTAGTGAGAAGCAACAAGGGAAGCGGCCTCAAGTTCAAGCCCTTGCTCAACCTCAAGTTGAAGAAAGGTCACTTCCCAAGAATAATCAAGCTAATGCTCCCCTTGTGGAGAAATCAAGTGAGAAGAAGGTGAAGAAAAGAACTTGCTATGTATGCCATGAGAAGGGTCACCTATCTTCTTCATGCACTAGTGGTAACTCATCCAACCCTATCATAATTGAAGATGTTTATTCACTTTGCAAGGATAAGGTTGGTAATGTGTTTGCCAAATTTGTTGGTACTCAAAGTGGTGTCAAGAAAAGAACCATTTGGGTTGCCAAACCTATTGTTACTAACTTCTTAGGACCCAACTTGGTTGGGGACCAACAAGCCATTACTTAAACAATAGGTGTTGGTGGAGGGCATTGGAGACTTGGCTATATCATGAAGAATTAAGGGATCTTCATCCATTATATTGTCTCAAGTCAAGTCAATTGGATTATTTTGTTTATATCATATATCCTATGTTCCTCCTTGCGGTAACATGTATCAACTTATCTACATTGAAAGTTACTCGCCCCTTTACATGTGTTGGGTTTTGTACCTTGTATGTGTTTGTATATGTTGTGCTTCCTACTTGCTTCATTTTGAGTAATCAAGTATGTGCATGTTGGTTTGCACACCATGTACGGTTGTTCTTGTTGAGCTTGCATCTCGTTTTATCTTACTTGGCTCTTGTGAGAGATTATTGGACCATCCCATTTTGGGAGAATGATATGCTTTGCACCTCACAATCCTAAAAATGTGTGTACATGAGGAACACCACTTAGTATTGATATTTAAAGATTATCTAGTTTCTATGTGGTATGTCATTCTCATGAGAAATTCAAATTCTATAATGTCCATTAATCATCCTGTTGGATTTTATTTGCCTCTTGTGAAAAATAAATGTTTTATCACATTATGGGGGAGTAATATGCTTTGTGCATACTACAAACCAATATAATGTGTATATTTGAGGTTGTGTTGCATAGTGTTGATATTGTAAATTATCTTGCTTCTATGTGGCATGTTTTCTCAAACAAATTCCAATTTGCCAAATTGTTTTATTGCTCTTGTTTTGGATCTTGTTTGTGAGATACTTTCTTGATAGGGTTTTCCTAAAATGTGGAATGCTACATCAAAGTTGGAAAACCATTTGCTTCAAGTTATCCTAATCATTGCTTTGCATGATTATTTAACTATTTGAGTCTATCAAGAATATCTTTTTAGCATGGTGTTTAATTCTTATCTTTTCCATATGCTTCTTTGTTGTGCAGATGATCTTGGATTTATGTGTAAGCTACCACCGGGAAATAAATCCAAATACCTCTTGTTCTTGGACAATTGGTACTCTATCATGTGGCACATATATATTGATCATCTTTACATTGGCTATTGCTTTTAATTGCCTTATCTCTAGCCAAAAATGTATTTGTTTTAGCTCCCATTGTCTTCCGTGACTTTTGTTATTCCATTTGATTTCGTTGAACTTTTTTTGTGTTATTTCTATGTAGGTATATGTGATGATCCTACTTGTGTGCATTTTGTATTCAAATGCAAAATCATGAATAATGCACTAATCTTGGGGGAGCTCTCCTATATTTGTTATAACACACTCTTTGTGCTTATTTCAATTGGTATTGGTTTTTATTGGAAGACAAATCTTTTCTTTTTGGTACTTAGTGTGCCATCTTAAAAAGTGTGGAGAGTTTGTTTGGTTTGTTTGAACCTTGCTTTCTTTGGGAGTTGGTTATCTCATTCCTTGTTATTTATTTCTTACTCTTAAAATGAGATATGTCTTTGAGCATGTGTGTTTTAGTTATGCTTTATGCTCATTGGCTTTTGCGTTGTTCACTTGGTGAACTTTGGATTCAATCTTGTGTTGATTTGATTCTTTGATATAATTTGGACAACCTTTTTGTCGCTTCACAATTTTGTGTGCTCGCTTGTTCTTCTTGGTGTTTTGTCCAAATTGTATCTCCTTTGGGCTCTTGAAAGTCTTGTGCATGCATATTTACTAAATGTATACTTTATGGCATGCTTTGCTTTCTTTGATCAAATATATAGGGGAAGCTCCATCAAATCCTAAATCGGCTAAGATGTGCATGAAATTCAATTTCATATATATATGCACATATTTATATGGAGTTTGTCCTATATGTTGTAGTTTCTAACTACTTTGGACCCAATGAGTTTGGGGACCATCTTGTACTTGAACTTTGTTTTAGGTACATGGAGATATATTGGTGCTTGTCTCAATAATAAGGATGAAGTGGTGACTAAATGATAATTTGAGGCAAGCTAGGATTATTGAAGAACTCCTATCTACTACATCCTACCATTATATCTCGGTAACAAGTATCTTCCTCGTGCATACTTCTCTAGTATCCAACCTTGTGTAGGTTGTTTTATGGCATTGAAAATCTTTATTTGCAAATGTTGTGCTTTTTGCAAGGATTCTATTGAAACCTCTTTATTGCAAATGTGAGCAAGTTGAGATGAGGACATATTATTGGGAACATATAAAAATCATGCTCATGATTCTCCTATCCCATATATGTCAACTTAGCAATCTTTTTGCATATCAATTCCTCAATAAGCTCACATGCGCAATATTGATGAAATTGCAAATTTATTTCTTTCGTTTGGTAGTCTTCATTATGATACTTGTTGCTTGTCTCAAAGCATCCCAACTATCTACTTTCCCTTGTTGATATTTGTGATGTCTTTGACATGTTGGTGGTTGAAGTTCTTCAATATACAATAAGATAAATTGAGCCTTTGGCCATGCTTTAAAAGCAAAAATCTCATTGGTATATTGCATGACTTCATTTTGGATATCATGTTCTATTCTTAGTATCTATTTTGTGTGTACATGTTTCTTTGTGATAATTATCTTTGTGATATTGTCTACTTAGAAACTTATACACATGAGAGATGATATCTTATTATTTGATATCTTATTTGAACCTTATGTGTTGGGATGGAATGCTAAGCAATATCATTCATTGAAGACTATGTGGATGCTCTATGCTAATCCTTGTGTTAGTCTTATAATATTCTTTGTCATTCCTATCACACATTCCTTTGGTTGAGCGTTTTAATATATTGTCCCTTGCTTGTTGCTCAACCATTTGTTTGATGCAAGTGTAAGCTTAATTTCTTCTCTATGATCTCTTGCAAATGGTTGCGTTTTAAATGTTATTGAGGGAGTGAGGATTCCATATTGTGCAAATTGTATTCAAATGCAAACATTCCAATTTTTGCACGTACCTTGGGGAACTTCCTCATTTCATTTAAAGCACCATTTTGCGGTTAGCATAGTATTTAATTTCACTTGGTATCATTTTGTTTTGAATAATATTGAGGGAGTGATGATTCCATGTGTGTGCACCTTATACTTCAACTCGATAGAATATTTTGTGCACACACCTTGGGGAGCTTTCTCATATTATTTAGAGCACCTTTTCGATCTTATCATAAAATCTTTATTCAGTTTGTTCTTTGGATTGTTTGATTGCTCTCTTCATTTGTTGAAGTTTATCCATCGTGTTATCTTATTTTTTTTGCAATCTTTGATCCTCAATATAGTTTAGTTTCCTTCATATATTTGTCTTTGTATATGTGCATGTGTCTTCACTTATTTCTTTTGGATATGCACACCATTTTGGAGGAACTCACACTATATTGGCCTTCTAAGTTTTTCGCCCATTTTGGCAATGGATGCCAATGGGGGAGAAGTTTCGAGGGTTTAAAGGGAATTGGCTTTTATGCTTTGGTTTGTTCTTAAGCATTTGCCTTGCATGCTTTGCATGGTTGAGTATATAGTGGAAACTCCACCAACAACCTTGGTTGGCAATATATGCAATGAAATCAAGATCATTCACACATGCATAGATTGTGGGGGAGTTTGCTCTATATATGGTGGTTTTACTAACATCACATACTTTTGTAGTATTTGATGTTAGTACAACCATTTTGGTTCTTTGAATTCATTATATAAACCCTCTCAAAGAGATTGTCATCAATTACCAAAATGGGGGAGATTGAAAGATCATATCGAGCCCCATGTGTGGTTTTGGTAATTAATGACAATCCCTATGGACTAATGGTTGCATTGAGTTATATGTGTAGGACTTGTCCATAGACAATGCTTGAACCATTTGTTGGAGTCAAGGTTGTAAGAAGAAGATTATGTGTTGACCAAGGTGTTATTCAAGGAGTGATCCAAAGATTGGTCTTAAGAGAGTTGAGCTTATGTCAAGTGTGTCTTGAAGAATAAGATTGAGTGAGCTCTCATGTGTATCCTCAAGACACCATCATTATGGAGAAAGAAGATTTGATTCGAGGATTGATCAAGTCAAAGCGCAAGTTCAAGATGAGCAACTAGAAGAGAACATATGCTTGAAGCTTGCCATCTATATTGTGATCATGGATATGTGAAGATATGAGTCTCTTCCATAGTAGAGTATGGGGGAGCAATCCGCAAGACTTCACCAAGCAAGCTTAATCAATAAAGGTGGTCCAACTTGAGAAGATCAAGATCGTCTTTATCCACCTCAAGTGGAATGCTCAAGGCAAAGGTATGATAGTGTTAGGGTTTCTTTCTTACCGGTCTCATGGTGTTTCTTGTGAGACCGGGTTATAGGATCGGTAGCCATACTATCAAGAGGGGCTCTCGAGTGAGTAACTTAATTGTATCGTTCGGAGAGAGCTCAAACCTTTGCATACTTGGCATCATCTTTCTTGGTTCTTATTTGGGTTTTATCCATGTGAGGTTCTAGAGCTTGTGGTTATTTCCATGACAAGCTCTAGCTCATCAAAAACGGATTTCGCATGAAGCTCTTATTGCGTTTTTGATGTTTGGAGGTTTTACCGGTTTGCCTTCAAAGAGAGGTCAAACCTTTAATCATTTGGTTTTATCCTCCTTGGTTGGACTATGATGTTTCTCTGCATAAAGTTGTAGAGCTTGTTGTTGTGATTCCAACGAGCCCAAGATCATCGAAAACGGAGTCCGGATGCTCAAATTATTGCCGTTTTCGTTTTGGTATTTCTGCTGTTTCAGTGGGGCCGGAAATAGCCGGCCCGGGGCCGGAAATAGCCGGTCAGACCGGCTTTAGCCGGTCTGAGGGCCGGCTTTAGCCGGTCCGCCCAGATTTCGTCTCTGTTGCAACCCGGCTTTTTGTCCGGCTATTGCTGGCCAGGGCCGGATATTTCAGGCCGGCTATAGCCGGTGTTAAGACCGGCTTTAGCCGGTGTAAGTGGCTGTAACGGTCAGATTTTCGTGGAGGGGTATAAATACCCCTTCTTCCTCCTTGGGCTGCACACGTTTTTGGGCTTCTCTCTCCTCCATTGTTGACTTTGCAAAGCTTGCCCTTCCTCCTCCATTCCTCCCATGATTCTTGCATCTTTTTGAGGGAAAAGAGAGAGGAGATCTAGATCTATCTTTCCACCAATCAAAATCTCCTCTTAGTGAGGGGAACCTCTTGTGGATTTAGATCTTGGAGTTCTTTGTGGATTTCCTTTGTTCTTCCTCTCATATCTCTCCATAGCATTAGTTGCTTTGGTGAGATTTGGGTGAGAAGGATTTGAGCACTTTGTGTGCCCTTGCCATTGCATAGGTTGCATCGGTTTGAGTTCTCCCCGGAGATTCGAGTAAGTGAAAGTTTGTGAGCTTATTACTCTTGGGTTCTTGGAACCCTAGACGGCTTTGTGGCTTTGTGGAGCCTTGGTGGCTATCCTTGGGAGCCTCCAATTAAGTTGTGGATGCGTGCCCCAAGATTTGTGTAAAGGCCCGGTTCCGCCTTGAGGAACCCCTTAGTGGAAGAGTGAGCTAGGCCTTTGTGGCGCAAGCTCACACCGGAGAATAGGGTGAGGCCTTTGTGGCGTTGGTTAGGCCTTTGTGGCGATACCACACTCCTCCAACGAGACGCACTCCCTTTCAAGGGAGGAACTCGGGAATACATCATCGTCTCCGCGTGCCTCGGTTATTCCTATACCCGAGCTCTTTACTTATGCACTTTACATTGTGATAGCCTTCGTGCTTGAAGTCATATATCTTGCTATCACCTTGTTACTTGTATTGCTTAGCATAAGTTGTTGGTGCACATAGGTGAGCCTAGTTTATTTAGGTCTTGTGTGCTTGACAAAATAAACGCTAGTTTAATTCCGCTTTTGTTCAAGCCATTCGTAAAATTTGATATCGCCTATTCACCCCCCCCTCTAGGCGACATCTGTGTCCTTTCAATTGGTATCAGAGCCCGGTTTCTCATTTTAGGATTCACCGCCTTGAGAGCAAAGATGTCGGCTAGGGGATTAGTGCACAATAACACTTCTATATTTGATGGCACAAATCATGATACTTGGAAAATTCACATGCTTAATTATTTTCGGGTCATGGACCCATCTATGGAGAGAATTGTAGATGCGGGTTTTTCTCCTCCAAAGGATACTCAAAATCTATCTTTAGAGGATGAGAAAAACTTGTATCTCAATGCTCAAGCTACTCATGTGATTGTTAATGCTTTGAGCAATGTAGTTACCTTCTCCATCTCGCCTTTTCGGAGCGCTCATGAGATATGGACAAAGCTTCAAGAAAAATATGGTGTGTCCAAGATTATTGAGGATGATTGTATTCCTTCCACTTCCGGCCGCAATGAACTTTCATCCACTTCACCAAAGTGTGGCAAGACACAAGGTAATGATATGGTGAGTGATAATGAAACTTGCAATGGTGATAGTATGCTTACTTTTGATGATCCTTCATCTCTATCTCGTTGCAATGCTTCAACTTTGGACTTAAACACTTGTAGCCCCATAAATGTTTTACATGCTTGTGTTGATAGTCCTTGCATATCATGTGTAAATTTCTTGAATAAATCTCATGATGATATGCTTGCTTTGTCTTGTTGCCATGATACAAATGCTTCTATTTCCTCTAGTATTTGCGATGATAACCATATAGAGGAAACCGAAGAGTCTTTGGGCCAAGACAAGGTCTTGAATGGAGCTTTAAGTGTTTCTTCATCTTCTTCTTCTCACGGTTCCAACATATGCCTTATGGCTAGGTCTTCAAATCATAATGATGTTGAGGACAATGGTGAGGATGAGGAAAATGAAGAAGACTATATTGAGTTTTTAAACAAGAAGGGTAAGGTGGTCTTTGATGCTTTGCATAACCATAAAAATATTTTGCCCAACTTCTTTGAAATCATGAGTTGTGCTATTGAGAGCACAAAACTCATTGAGATGAAGGAAGAACAAATTGATAATATGTTTTCTCTTGAGCGTGAGTATGCCAATGATATCCATGATTTAAAATATGCTCTAGAGGAAGAGCAAGAGCTTCAGGTTTCTCTTGAGGAGAAGCTTGAATCCATTGAGGAGTCATGTAATGAAGTTATTTCTAAACTCACTAAAGAACGTGACCTCGCTCTTGCCAAGTTGTCTTCTCCTATTCATAATGATAATGATGCATGTGCTACTAACTCTACTTCTTGTGAAGCATCTATTTTGAAGGAGAATGTTGAGCTAAGGGCTCAACTTGAATTGCTAACTAGCAAGTATGGGAAATTGGAAGAAATTCATGAAAAGCTATCTAGCTCTAATGAGGATCTTCTAGTGTCCCATGCTCGCCTAAAGTTAGCTCATGAGGCTATATCTACAAAGGTAACATCTTGTGAGCCTCATGTGGGCACTAGCACTATTTCCCAAAATGCAATATTGCCATGTGCTAGTACTAGTAATTCATCCACTCATACTATTTCTACATCTAGTGATGAATTACCCTCCTTGCCTTATTGCTCTAACAATGTAGCCTCTACTTCCACTAGTACTTGTGTTGTCACTAATCATGTAGAGGAAATCAAAGAGCTCAAGGCCCAAGTTACTTCGTTGAAGAAAGACTTGGAAAAACGTCATGAAGGGAAGTCCACACTCAATAAGATCTTGAGTGTGCAAAAATCCCCCAATGACAAGAGTGGACTTGGATTTATCTCTAACTACAAGAAGAAGTCCAAAATATACAAGAAGGAGAAGGGCCAAGAACAACTCAAGAATTTGGCCAAGATTGTTTGCTTCAAGTGCAAAATTGAAGGGCACCATGTTAGATCTTGCCCTTTGAAGAAAAAGGCATTTAGTGAGAAGCAACAAGGGAAGCGGCCTCAAGTTCAAGCCCTTGCTCAACCTCAAGTTGAAGAAAGGTCACTTCCCAAGAATAATCAAGCTAATGCTCCCCTTGTGGAGAAATCAAGTGAGAAGAAGGTGAAGAAAAGAACTTGCTATGTATGCCATGAGAAGGGTCACCTATCTTCTTCATGCACTAGTGGTAACTCATCCAACCCTATCATAATTGAAGATGTTTATTCACTTTGCAAGGATAAGGTTGGTAATGTGTTTGCCAAATTTATTGGTACTCAAAGTGGTGTCAAGAAAAGAACCATTTGGGTTGCCAAACCTATTGTTACTAACTTCTTAGGACCCAACTTGGTTGGGGACCAACAAGCCATTACTTAAACAATAGGTGTTGGTGGAGGGCATTGGAGACTTGGCTATATCATGAAGAATTAAGGGATCTTCATCCATTATATTGTCTCAAGTCAAGTCAATTGGATTATTTTGTTTATATCATATATCCTATGTTCCTCCTTGCGGTAACATGTATCAACTTATCTACATTGAAAGTTACTCGCCCCTTTACATGTGTTGGGTTTTGTACCTTGTATGTGTTTGTATATGTTGTGCTTCCTACTTGCTTCATTTTGAGTAATCAAGTATGTGCATGTTGGTTTGCACACCATGTACGGTTGTTCTTGTTGAGCCTTTTGCATCTCGTTTTATCTTACTTGGCTCTTGTGAGAGATTATTGGACCATCCCATTTTGGGAGAGTGATATGCTTTGCACCTCACAATCCTAAAAATGTGTGTACATGAGGAACACCACTTAGTATTGATATTTAAAGATTATCTAGTTTCTATGTGGTATGTCATTCTCATGAGAAATTCAAATTCTATAATGTCCATTAATCATCCTGTTGGATTTTATTTGCCTCTTGTGAAAAATAAATGTTTTATCACATTATGGGGGAGTAATATGCTTTGTGCATACTACAAACCAATATAATGTGTATATTTGAGGTTGTGTTGCATAGTGTTGATATTGTAAATTATCTTGCTTCTATGTGGCATGTTTTCTCAAACAAATTCCAATTTGCCAAATTGTTTTATTGCTCTTGTTTTGGATCTTGTTTGTGAGATACTTTCTTGATAGGGTTTTCCTAAAATGTGGAATGCTACATCAAAGTTGGAAAACCATTTGCTTCAAGTTATCCTAATCATTGCTTTGCATGATTATTTAACTATTTGAGTCTATCAAGAATATCTTTTTAGCATGGTGTTTAATTCTTATCTTTTCCATATGCTTCTTTGTTGTCAGATGATCTTGGATTTATGTGTAAGCTACCACCGCGAAATAAATCCAAATACCTCTTGTTCTTGTACAATTGGTACTCTATCATGTGGCACATATATATTGATCATCTTTACATTGGCTATTGCTTTTAATTGCCTTATCTCTAGCCAAAAATGTATTTGTTTTAGCTCCCATTGTCTTCCGTGACTTTTGTTATTCCATTTGATTTCGTTGAACTTTTTTTGTGTTATTTCTATGTAGGTATATGTGATGATCCTACTTGTGTGCATTTTGTATTCAAATGCAAAATCATGAATAATGCACTAATCTTGGGGGAGCTCTCCTATATTTGTTATAACACACTCTTTGTGCTTATTTCAATTGGTATTGGTTTTTATTGGAAGACAAATCTTTTCTTTTTGGTACTTAGTGTGCCATCTTAAAAAGTGTGGAGAGTTTGTTTGGTTTGTTTGAACCTTGCTTTCTTTGGGAGTTGGTTATCTCATTCCTTGTTATTTATTTCTTACTCTTAAAATGAGATATGTCTTTGAGCATGTGTGTTTTAGTTATGCTTTATGCTCATTGGCTTTTGCGTTGTTCACTTGGTGAACTTTGGATTCAATCTTGTGTTGATTTGATTCTTTGATATAATTTGGACAACCTTTTTGTCGCTTCACAATTTTGTGTGCTCGCTTGTTCTTCTTGGTGTTTTGTCCAAATTGTATCTCCTTTGGGCTCTTGAAAGTCTTGTGCATGCATATTTACTAAATGTATACTTTATGGCATGCTTTGCTTTCTTTGATCAAATATATAGGGGAAGCTCCATCAAATCCTAAATCGGCTAAGATGTGCATGAAATTCAATTTCATATATATATGCACATATTTATATGGAGTTTGTCCTATATGTTGTAGTTTCTAACTACTTTGGACCCAATGAGTTTGGGGACCATCTTGTACTTGAACTTTGTTTTAGGTACATGGAGATATATTGGTGCTTGTCTCAATAATAAGGATGAAGTGGTGACTAAATGATAATTTGAGGCAAGCTAGGATTATTGAAGAACTCCTATCTACTACATCCTACCATTATATCTCGGTAACAAGTATCTTCCTCGTGCATACTTCTCTAGTATCCAACCTTGTGTAGGTTGTTTTATGGCATTGAAAATCTTTATTTGCAAATGTTGTGCTTTTTGCAAGGATTCTATTGAAACCTCTTTATTGCAAATGTGAGCAAGTTGAGATGAGGACATATTATTGGGAACATATAAAAATCATGCTCATGATTCTCCTATCCCATATATGTCAACTTAGCAATCTTTTTGCATATCAATTCCTCAATAAGCTCACATGCGCAATATTGATGAAATTGCAAATTTATTTCTTTCGTTTGGTAATCTTCATTATGATACTTGTTGCTTGTCTCAAAGCATCCCAACTATCTACTTTCCCTTGTTGATATTTGTGATGTCTTTGACATGTTGGTGGTTGAAGTTCTTCAATATACAATAAGATAAATTGAGCCTTTGGCCATGCTTTAAAAGCAAAAATCTCATTGGTATATTGCATGACTTCATTTTGGATATCATGTTCTATTCTTAGTATCTATTTTGTGTGTACATGTTTCTTTGTGATAATTATCTTTGTGATATTGTCTACTTAGAAACTTATACACATGAGAGATGATATCTTATTATTTGATATCTTATTTGAACCTTATGTGTTGGGATGGAATGCTAAGCAATATCATTCATTGAAGACTATGTGGATGCTCTATGCTAATCCTTGTGTTAGTCTTATAATATTCTTTGTCATTCCTATCACACATTCCTTTGGTTGAGCGTTTTAATATATTGTCCCTTGCTTGTTGCTCAACCATTTGTTTGATGCAAGTGTAAGCTTAATTTCTTCTCTATGATCTCTTGCAAATGGTTGCGTTTTAAATGTTATTGAGGGAGTGAGGATTCCATATTGTGCAAATTGTATTCAAATGCAAACATTCCAATTTTTGCACGTACCTTGGGGAGCTTCCTCATTTCATTTAAAGCACCATTTTGCGGTTAGCATAGTATTTAATTTCACTTGGTATCATTTTGTTTTGAATAATATTGAGGGAGTGATGATTCCATGTGTGTGCACCTTATACTTCAACTCGATAGAATATTTTGTGCACACACCTTGGGGAGCTTTCTCATATTATTTAGAGCACCTTTTCGATCTTATCATAAAATCTTTATTCAGTTTGTTCTTTGGATTGTTTGATTGCTCTCTTCATTTGTTGAAGTTTATCCATCGTGTTATCTTATTTTTTTTTGCAATCTTTGATCCTCAATATAGTTTAGTTTCCTTCATATATTTGTCTTTGTATATGTGCATGTGTCTTCACTTATTTCTTTTGGATATGCACACCATTTTGGAGGAACTCACACTATATTGGCCTTCTAAGTTTTTCGCCCATTTTGGCAATGGATGCCAATGGGGGAGAAGTTTCGAGGGTTTAAAGGGAATTGGCTTTTATGCTTTGGTTTGTTCTTAAGCATTTGCCTTGCATGCTTTGCATGGTTGAGTATATAGTGGAAACTCCACCAACAACCTTGGTTGGCAATATATGCAATGAAATCAAGATCATTCACACATGCATAGATTGTGGGGGAGTTTGCTCTATATATGGTGGTTTTACTAACATCACATACTTTTGTAGTATTTGATGTTAGTACAACCATTTTGGTTCTTTGAATTCATTATATAAACCCTCTCAAAGAGATTGTCATCAATTACCAAAATGGGGGAGATTGAAAGATCATATCGAGCCCCATGTGTGGTTTTGGTAATTAATGACAATCCCTATGGACTAATGGTTGCATTGAGTTATATGTGTAGGACTTGTCCATAGACAATGCTTGAACCATTTGTTGGAGTCAAGGTTGTAAGAAGAAGATTATGTGTTGACCAAGGTGTTATTCAAGGAGTGATCCAAAGATTGGTCTTAAGAGAGTTGAGCTTATGTCAAGTGTGTCTTGAAGAATAAGATTGAGTGAGCTCTCATGTGTATCCTCAAGACACCATCATTATGGAGAAAGAAGATTTGATTCGAGGATTGATCAAGTCAAAGCGCAAGTTCAAGATGAGCAACTAGAAGAGAACATATGCTTGAAGCTTGCCATCTATATTGTGATCATGGATATGTGAAGATATGAGTCTCTTCCATAGTAGAGTATGGGGGAGCAATCCGCAAGACTTCACCAAGCAAGCTTAATCAAGAAAGGTGGTCCAACTTGAGAAGATCAAGATCGTCTTTATCCACCTCAAGTGGAATGCTCAAGGCAAAGGTATGATAGTGTTAGGGTTTCTTTCTTACCGGTCTCATGGTGTTTCTTGTGAGACCGGGTTATAGGATCGGTAGCCGTACTATCAAGAGGGGCTCTCGAGTGAGTAACTTAATTGTATCGTTCGGAGAGAGCTCAAACCTTTGCATACTTGGCATCATCTTTCTTGGTTCTTATTTGGGTTTTATCCATGTGAGGTTCTAGAGCTTGTGGTTATTTCCATGACAAGCTCTAGCTCATCAAAAACGGATTTCGCATGAAGCTCTTATTGCGTTTTTGATGTTTGGAGGTTTTACCGGTTTGCCTTCAAAGAGAGGTCAAACCTTTAATCATTTGGTTTTATCCTCCTTGGTTGGACTATGATGTTTCTCTGCATAAAGTTGTAGAGCTTGTTGTTGTGATTCCAACGAGCCCAAGATCATCGAAAACGGAGTCCGGATGCTCAAATTATTGTCGTTTTTGTTTTGGTATTTCTGCTGTTTCAGTGGGGCCGGAAATAGCCGGCCCGGGGCCGGAAATAGCCGGTCAGACCGGCTTTAGCCGGTCTGAGGGCCGGCTTTAGCCGGTCCGCCCAGATTTCGTCTCTGTTGCAACCCGGCTTTTTGTCCGGCTATTGCTGGCCAGGGCCGGATATTTCAGGCCGGCTATAGCCGGTGTTAAGACCAGCTTTAGCCGGTGTAAGTGGCTGTAACGGTCAGATTTTCGTGGAGGGGTATAAATACCCCTTCTTCCTCCTTGGGCTGCACACGTTTTTGGGCTTCTCTCTCCTCCATTGTTGACTTTGCAAAGCTTGCCCTTCCTCCTCCATTCCTCCCATGATTCTTGCATCTTTTTGAGGGAAAAGAGAGAGGAGATCTAGATCTATCTTTCCACCAATCAAAATGTCCTCTTAGTGAGGGGAACCTCTTGTGGATTTAGATCTTGGAGTTCTTTGTGGATTTCCTTTGTTCTTCCTCTCATATCTCTCCATAGCATTAGTTGCTTTGGTGAGATTTGGGTGAGAAGGATTTGAGCACTTTGTGTGCCCTTGCCATTGCATAGGTTGCATCGGTTTGAGTTCTCCCCGGAGATTCAAGTAAGTGAAAGTTTGTGAGCTTATTACTCTTGGGTTCTTGGAACCCTAGACGGCTTTGTGGCTTTGTGGAGCCTTGGTGGCTATCCTTGGGAGCCTCCAATTAAGTTGTGGATGCGTGCCCCAAGATTTGTGTAAAGGCCCGGTTCCGCCTTGAGGAACCCCTTAGTGGAAGAGTGAGCTAGGCCTTTGTGGCGCAAGCTCACACCGGAGAATAGGGTGAGGCCTTTGTGGCGTTGGTTAGGCCTTTGTGGCGATACCACACTCCTCCAACGAGACGTACTCCCTTTCAAGGGAGGAACTCGGGAATACATCATCGTCTCCGCGTGCCTCGGTTATTCCTATACCCGAGCTCTTTACTTATGCACTTTACATTGTGATAGCCTTCGTGCTTGAAGTCATATATCTTGCTATCACCTTGTTACTTGTATTGCTTAGCATAAGTTGTTGGTGCACATAGGTGAGCCTAGTTTATTTAGGTCTTGTGTGCTTGACAAAATAAACGCTAGTTTAATTCCGCTTTTGTTCAAGCCATTCGTAAAATTTGATATCGCCTATTCACCCCCCCCTCTAGGCGACATCTGTGTCCTTTCAGGGATGCCCCCGAGGCACCCCTTCTTCATCGGCAAAAATCAGGTCACCTTTCAAAACACTATATTTTTATTGCTTCATGCACTATGTGTTTTTCTTGGAGCGTCAGTTGTTTTAGTTTTCTTAGTTGGTTTAGTTTGTTTGTTTGCTGCAATAAATGGTTGGACCCCAACAAATTTCCTTTGGAGGAGATGTACTCGTTTTCATTTGCAAAGAACGCTCTAGTTTTCACTCTTATTAAAA
Source organism: Dactylis glomerata (assembly GCA_007115705.1). Lineage (NCBI taxonomy): Eukaryota > Viridiplantae > Streptophyta > Magnoliopsida > Poales > Poaceae > Dactylis > Dactylis glomerata. The sequence continues at coordinate 2,017,281 of QXEO01000464.1, read as the reverse complement.
ATCGAGTGTTCTACTTTTTGTGCTACTGCTTTTGGTTTTCGTTTTCGCCTTGATTTGCGTTCAGATCTTGTCATATCTTTTCATCAAGGTGTATTTTTGCCTCTGATATTTATTGGTTTTCATCAAAAGAGGTGTTTATAAAAATTTCAAATGGTGTTGGAAAAGAGAAAAAGCTTTGTGCAAAATAGTGGTACAAGAAGGAGCTTGTGTAGACTGCGGCTTAGGCTTTTTCATGTCATGCTTGATGTCTTTTTGATAGTATGCTTAGTGGTTTTGCTGTAGCATGACTTGTCTCAAATAACTGAGATTGCTTATTGAGCCTTTGAAAAAATCATGCGTTGTTTTTATTGTATGGAAGCATTATTTTGGTTTTCTCCTTGATGCTTTATTTGGGTTGACTTGGCGCATGCTCACACATGTTAGACTCTTACAAAGTCGCCATTAGCCTTCATGATCATTTAGTTTTTGACTTTTGATGCCATCTTATGCTTCTTTTAATGTCGCTTTGTCGCTTTGCATGATTATGGCCATTATTGCTCTCTTAGTTGGTCGCTCCCAGTCTTTTGCTAGCCCTCGCCTTGTACCGAGTATGAGCTCTACTCGTGCATCCAACTCCTAAAAGCCAAAGTTTTCCATTGTGTCCACCATACATACCTACTAGCAATTTGCTATTCCAAGTAAATTTGACTTGCTTTTATATTCTCTTCAAATTAAACTCTTACCAGTGTTATGCGAAATTCGGTCAGTAAAGCTCTCACGAACCGGAAGGCACACTTTACTTTTTCCTGTTCTTAAAAATTTGACATTGTGGTCTTTTATGTTGAGTTGTTATGCTTGCAAGTTGTAAGTTGAATTCTAGCCCAGCCATGCAGTCATGGGCAAGCTTTCAACATTGCACTTCTTATTTGAGTTGATATCGTGATCTTTTGTTTATGGATGCCCGCGGTGTGAAATGAATTGGGGAATCTTGTGAGGATCATGGAGTTTTTATATGTGTTAGGGAAACGCCGGGCCGCCAATCTAAGCCATGCATAATTCATGGTGGAAATTTGCAGCATACCCATGGTGAACATTCGACGACGCATCTCACAATAAAAAGCTAAACAATATAGCAAATAAAAGAGATGTCGAGGTGTTCATTGTCTGCTTGTCCTGTCATTTTGGTGTGGGCTTGTTCCATGTCATCGGACACGGAGGTACCCCATTGGCGGTTCTCAATGATATGCGTATATTTACAATGACAAGAGCCTTGCTTGGGACTCTAAGTAAAGTAGCATGAGGTTTGGGTACTCGTATTCACGGGGCACGAGGTTTTCAACTTATGATTTGTCAAGCATATGCATCATAATTGTTCTCGCATTAACTTTAACCATTCAAGATGCTTATGATGGGGGCAATGAGAGCTCAAAGCCGGTAAGTACCATAATTTTTGAAGGTTATAAAACTTGCAATCACTGCTTCCCTCTGCGAAGGGCCTTTCTTTTACTTTTATGTTGAGTCACCACCTTCTTTCTTTATGCACCATTAAGAGAGCATAGTTGTCATTCTTAGTGTGATATGCATTGTCCCAAAGTTCATTGATTGACTCATGATGATTGGTTTCACTTGTTCTTAAATTACTTGTATCTAGTCGCCCTCTTAAACTTTGAGGTGTCCTATGCATTTATGTTTTGCTCTCTTTGAAGGACAAGCTGAAAACCTTTTGTATGTTTTTCCTTATGATTTGAACACACGTTTGACTTTCATTGTTTCATTATCATGATCTTTTGTTTGTGTTCATTTGCATGTTTACAACATGGTTGCTAAGTTCTTATTGTCATGATCATATCTTTCATGCCCATGTTTAAGTTCTATTGATCCCAGCTCACCAATGCTTACATATATGATCAAGATTGTGTAGGTGCATGTCACCTCAAAAATTATTCTTTTGTTATCACTTACCTACTCGAGGACGAGCAGGAGTTAAGCTTGGGGATGCTTGATACGTCTCAAACGTATCTATAATTTTTGATGCTCCATGCTTGTTTTTACACCATTTGCCTATTGTTTCGTTACACTTAGTGGCACTTTTATGCATTTTCCGGAACTAACCTATTAACAAGCGCCACAGTGCCAGTTTCCTGTTTTCTGCTGTTTTTGTGTTTCAGAAGTGATACACAGGAAATATTCTCGGAATTGGAAGAAACAAGTTCCTGAAGTCATATTTTACCCGGAAGCTTCCAGACATCCGAAGGAGAGACGGAGAGGGGCCACCAGGGCCCCACACAAGGGGGCGGTGCGGCCTGGCCCCTGGCCGCGCCACCCCTGTGTGAGGGAGCCTGGCTCCACCTCTGACATCGCCCCTTCGCCTATAAGTATCCCCCGACGAGAAAAACCTAAGGACCCGATCAGTTTTCCAGAACACATCGCGATACGCCGCCGCCGTTGACCCGAAGATCGGGAGGGTCCAGAAGCTCTTCCCGGCACCCTGCCGGAGAGGGGAATCGCCACCGGAGGTCTTCCTCATCGCCATGCTTGCCTCCGGAGCGATGAGTGAGTAGTCTACCTTGGACTATGGGTCCATAGCAGTAGCTAGATGGTTGTCTTCTCCACCATGTGCTTCATGTTTAGATCTCATGAGCTGCCATACATGATTGAGATCATCGTTATGTAATACTATGATGTTGGTTTGTTGGGATCCGATGAATATTGGTGTTTATGATTAAGTTGCTGTACTGAATTATATCTTTTGTTATCTCTATGTTGTTTATGATCTTGCATGCTCTCCGTTGTTAGTAGCTATCTTGGCCGAGTAGTTGCTAGTGACTCCAAGAGGGGGTATTTATGCTCGATAGTGGGTTCATGTCTCTATTTCACCTGGGGGAGTGACAGAAACCTCTAAGGTGGTAGATGTGCTGTTGCTACTAGGGAGAAAACAACATTCATATGCTTAAGGGCATATGCTTTGTTTACATTACACACTTTGCTTAATGCAATTATCTGTTGTTCGCAACTTAATACTTCTAGGGTGTTCGGACGATATCCCCGGGAGTGGATTATTAGTCATAGATGCAGTTGGATGGCGGTCTATGTATTTTGTTGTAATGCCCAGAGTAAATCTCATAGTGATCTTCTTAACATATCACGTTATCTTTATTCTATCAATTGCCCAACTGTAATTTGTTTACCCAGCATGTTATTTTATCTATGGAGAGACACCACTAGTGAACTGTGGACCCCGGTCCTATTTTAATCATATTGCAATCACCTGTTTACTTTTCCTGCACTGTTTACTTTACTCGCATACTCTACTGTTTTCCACTCGATACACTCATAACCTTTGTTTCAAGCAAACCGGTGAGATTGACAACCTCATCGCAAGTTGGGAACAAAGTATTTGTTTGTGTGTGTGCAGGTTCCACAACACCTTCAGTCGTCATTGTCTCTCCTCTCCTATTCGATAAACCTTGGTTTCTTAAACTGAGGGAAAACTTGCTGCTGCACTCATCATACCTTCCTCTTGGGGTTCCCAACGGGCTGGTTATTCACCACGCACAAGGACAGTCTGTTGCCACATTCACTTGGAGCATCAGCTATTTTTCTGGCGCCGTTGCCGGGGAACGAAGAAGAATAATCTCCCTCGTCAACTGGGCGCCATCAAATGCAGCACTATGACTGTAGCTCTGCTCCCCTAAAGGATTCATGCCATCTGTACTTAGACCAAACCTTAAGTTCCTTGCATCACCTACAAAGTCTGGGTAGTCTCTCTTGAGTTTTCTCCACTGTGAACCATCAGCGGGGTGTCTCAACATCGTGTATTTCTTACAGTTTTCTTTGTGCCATCACAACAACCTGGCATGCTCTTTGTTTCTAAACAGACGTTTCAACCATGGTATTATAGGAGCATACCACATAACCTTGGCAGGAACCCTCTTCCTGGGGGGCTCTCCCTCAACATCACTAGGGTCATCTCATCTGATCTTATATCGCAGTGCAGTGCATATCGGGCATGCTTCCAAATTCTCGTACTCCTCATCGCGGTAGAGGATGCAGTCATTAATACATGCATGTATCTTCTGCACCTCTAATCCTAGAGGGCAGAGAACCTTCTTTGCTTCGTACGTACTATCAGGCAATTCATTATCCTTTGGAAGCTTCTTCTTCATTATTTTCATTAACTTCTCAAATCCCTTGTCAGAAAAACTAGTCTATGCCTTACAATGCAGCAACTCCAGTGTGGTACCGAGCTTTGTGTTGACATCTTTGCAACTTGGGTACAACTTTTTTTGTGATCCTCTAACATGCCCTTTAACTTCTGCTTCTCATTTACACTGTTTGCTTCTCTGTGTGCATCAACGATGGCTCAACGAAGATCATCAGCAGGCTCATCTAATGCCTCTTCATCTTCAGCTTCCCCTGTCTCTTCATCTTCAGCTTCCCCTGTTGCAGTATCACCGTATTCAGGGTACATATCATCATCCTCTTGTTCTTCATTATCTTCCATCATAACCCCTCTTTCTCCAGGCTTGGTCCAACAATTATAGCAGGGCATGAAACCTTTCCAAAGTAGGTGGGAGTGAAGGATTTTCCAAGAAGAGTATTCCTTCTTGTTCTCACAGTCAACACATGGACAACACATAAAACCATTCTGAATGTTTGCCCGAGCCACATCGCCAAAATTATGAAGGCCTTCAATTAACTCGGAAGTGCGTCGGTCACCGTACATCCATTGCTGTCGGTTCATCTGCATCATATAATTAAGTTTACCAAAACCATTACTGAACATCATAAATAGTGAAATGACCACTGTACATCAAAACATGCATTGTATCAATGACAAATGAAAGGATAGAGTTGCTAATCTCGATCGAGGAGGAAAGAACGAGGACACGGCCTAATTGTCGCTCGAGCACCTCATATCATTTTTATTTTGTGTGAAATTAAGTAGCATCATGCTCTCAGGAATTTCATCAAACACCTCTTGTGCATAGGAAAAAAAACTAGCACACCCCTCTCACACCTTCTAGAGGAAAAAATAGAGTCGAGGGCTGGTGGGCGGGCCTATATATAGGCAGGACCTTTAGCACCGGTCCGTGCCACAAACCAGTGCAAAAGGGGTACCTTTAGCACCGGTTTGAGCCATGAACCGGTGCTAAAGGTTTCACGCCTACCACGCGTCTGACGCAACACCTTTAGCACCGGTTCGTGGCTCGAACCGGTGCTCCTTACGAACTGATGCTAAAGCTTCACAGGTTCCCTGTGGCCTCCTGGCTGCTCGAACCGGTGCTAAAGCACCCCTTTAGTCCAGGTTCGTGAGACAGCCCGTGCTAAAGCCCCAAACAGCTCCAAACGAAAGCCCTATTTTCTACTAGTGTAGTAAGGTCACTTTCTTTTGTAAAGTTTATGATCGATAATATTAGACTAATATTTTTTCTTGCATATTCACTTATCTCATCCAATAATGGCATTAACTTAAATGACATGTCTAAGCTGATTTGCCCTGAATCAGATCAAGTGACAAGAGCTCCCTACGAGATGCCAGCTGTTGATGAATCAAATTAGGATCCCTTGGTGACGAGGGTTAACTAGGCTAATGTCCTAGATGAAGGACTTAGGATCGGGGGAAGAGGGCGTCGGATGAACTCGAAGGTAAAGGTCAGTCAAACAAGGCGTGATTATGCGTGTATCGAGAATTATCGTGGTACTCAATTGGCTCAATCTCAATCTCTCCCTAGCCGACCTCTCCTGGCCCCTATATATAGGTGGCTAGGTTTCAAGGAACCAGTCAGATTTAATACAAATTATAGTGTCCGTATACGATATCATCTTGTATTTTGACTATGTCTATGCTTGGGCCTAGCTTAACGGGCCTCAGGGGTACACAGCTAACGGGCTCTACTAGCTATACCCTTGTCACTCGACAACTGTACTTCTCAATAACCGCAGTAGTATGTTTTATTTATTTAGTCCAAGTCTTGCATTGGAATAAGTCTGTATTTGACATGAAAAACATATGTTTACCTAGGTTCAGACTCCCTTCGATATGAAGAGTGAAAAGTCCTACTCATGTCACAAATATATTCATATGGTGGAGATAAGTACAAGGTTTACAATAGGTTCTCGCTGAGTTCACAACCAGACCCATCGAGTTTGATATTTGATCAAAACTACACAAGGTTAATTATCCCTCTCAACTTTTGATGGTTTGGTCTTCTGGTCTTCTAGGCTACGTCCCCTGTCTCATCCCAGATTTGCCCTTTTGTAGGTTTCATCTTGGTGTCCTCTCCTGACACAGATTGGTGCTTGGTGCCTTCCTCTCCTTATCTTGGTCGGTTCTGTCTTGCCATACCTTTAGAATTGGTATTTTCTCTCTCCGTGGATCCATGTTAGACTCCTTCTTTCTCTCTCCGTTTCCTGGTATGGCACTTGTCCTAAGCACGTGGGCTGGATGGGAGGGGGTATATGTAAATTTAGCATGACATGTGTGTTGGGGTTTGATGCAAATAATAAAAAATTATTTCCTACGCAACCTCGAAATGCCCAAGACCTATCTATTAGTAATGTTGTAACTATTAGCTGGAGATCGGTGACGTACCCTCGTAGACCGAATGTGGGGATTACGCCCCCGCACAGATGTTGATGATGAAGCTGACCTCTAGGTCATGTAGAACATGATGTTGCGACAACATCGGCACAATGACCTGGGCCACTAAGGACGGCACCTCCGAAGTTTCATATACATACGATGAACGAGGACGACCTCCAGATCTCTGATCCTTGCAGAGATTGCGGAAGTAGATCGGTTTGGATCAGATCCAGAATTCCTCTAGTACGATGGTGTGCAGCGGTGGAGTTGATATTCGCTCCAACGCTGCCCTTCAGGGACCCACATGGGACAGAGAGAGAGGAGAGGAGGTGCATGAGAGAGAAGGAGAGAGATGTTCTCAACACATGAGATCTCCTTCGAATTTATGTGTATCTTTCTCTCCACATGTGGTCCCTTTACATAGGTGGAGGGAGGAGCCACCCTCCATCCAACTAGCAATGTGTGACTAAAGGGGAGGCTGCCTTGTGGCGCCTAGCCGGCCACCCCATGGCCCTATTTGGCCCACCCCATAAGCCCTAGGCGCCCCACACCCTTATCCAATAAGGGGGCGGCTATGCCTTAGTGGGCTTCCCTCCGGGAGGAGCCCATTAAGGTGGGCTGCCTTTATTAATTAATTGAATCAATATATTAATATTAATTATATATTCTTTAATTCCTTTTACTCCAAAACTCCTTTCGGAACCCTTCGAACAACTTTTGGATCATCAGAAAACTTTTCCGTCTCTCTCTCTTGTCAATACTCTGATAATTTTGAATGTACCAAAACCATCTTACATGTCATCGAACCCTTAAGCGTATTACCCTAGCGGTCCAGAAATACTCCAGACATCACCGAGACTCCTCTCTGGTGAATGATCATTAGAGGGACCAGGAATATCATAATAACCCATGTGCATTCACGAAGGTCTTTTGTCGTTGAACAGTAAGCATCGATGTCCTATTCCCTTTGTTTCTGCGATACTTGCAATATCCAAGACTTAATCGTTGTTATCACCATACCTAGTTCAATCTCATTACCGACATTGCCATTTACTCGTTACGTAATATTTCATCCTCGTGACCTAGTCACATGTGGCAACATTGGATGAAATCTCACCGAGTGGGCCTAGAGTATCTCTCCGTCACGCGGAAGAACAAATCCTTCTCTTGGTGCACACGCCTCAACCTACTCCATTAGAATACCCGAACACACATTTTCAGTCATCGTGTTACTGTGTGACGGTTGATGCCATCAGAGCAGCCACAGGATATAGTGATTAGATGTGACCTCACGGTTTAAGGATTTGGGTTACAACATTTATTATTATTGCAACATGAACATCGCGACATGATCATGTTACAATACTAACATTGGGTATGTCCATCATGACATTTACTTAATGGCATGAACCTCATTATAAATTAGACATAAATGTCACATGATCTGAAAACTGATCATCGGTTGACCAATGAGCTAGTACTAGAGGTTTACTAGGGACTCTGGTCATTCAATACCACACGTGTATCAGTGTTCTCTGACTGTCACAGTTATAGCATAGTATTAAACTTATTATGAACTAAACAAAATATGCAAATAAACCCTTTATTATTTTCCTCTAGGGCATATTTTCTTCAACGTGGCCATGCATGATATATCATCCACATACATGGTTCCTAGTTAATAGCTAACATCTATTGAGTTACCTTCACTTTTTTTGAGTTACCTTCACTGGCATGGCTTCAATACACATGTTGATTGGGGACTTGGCGATGAATAATTGTGATCATATCACTTGTACATATTTTTTCCAAGAGTCAGAAAAGCTCTAAAAGGCTCTTCGCGGACACCTTTGAAAGGAATCTTTGGGTTCACACAGAAAGACTTGAAGATGAAGAAGATAAACTGACTAATATAGATGGAAGGTTCCACCAACCTATCGTGAACTATAAAAGGAGGACCCTATGACTTCGTAAGACAAAGAAGTTCAAGCTGCATTGAGACATTGCACCGCCGTCAACATTTCCATCGCACATAAGCCGTGTCGATCTAGGGAACTTAGCATTTTCTTGACAACCTCGAAACCCTTATGAAGTTCATCACCTGATCTCGTTAAGCTCTACACAGTATAATCCTCATTGTAATTTCTCCATATAATAGAACCCTGATAGAAGTATGTATGTTTCCCGCACAAGTAAGTCATGCCCTGCGTAGACGAGGGCTCCCACTACCAAACAAATTTATGCTCATATGGGTAAGGTTTGCAAGGTTTATGATCCAATAAACTTACGGGCATGTTGGTTCATACCCTATTTAGCTGTACCAAATGTTGGCAAGAATTGGCTTGACAATTTTGTGGCTAAGAAATCCTTCACCTACACTTGGCCAATTAATTGACATGAATCTCTCGGTGTGAGAGAGATTGACAACAAACCATAAATACAGCAAAATATACTAGGCTACCAATTTTTGGCCGGGCTAGCTTGGGCAATGAACCAAACAAAAACTACATGTCCACACAAATATTTCACTCTCCAAACTGAGCTTGTGGATCACACTAGTCCTACGTACAGTTTCGATATCTATTATTCTGCGACATTCTTTTTGAGATGAAGGGAGCAGTATATATATCTCTGGTTCCTCGTCCCTGCAAGTCTCTTTCGCTAGCCCCATGTGATTGGTATCTAAACTTTGCACCATAATTCTTTTCATGTCGGACCATCAACTTTGCAGGAGCAACTGATCGATTCCTCTATCCTAATTCACTTTGTAATTGGCATCCACTAACCATCATGACCATTACTCATGATGGTTTGCCAAGAACGTCGATCAGCCACATAAGATGGTTTACCTCTTTTGCTCTCGCTAAAACAATGGAAAGCAGGTCATCAGTCCTGGTTGGTTCCGAGCTTCAGTCCCGGTTGCGCAACCGGGACTAACCAACCGGGACTGGAGCCCTATCATTAGTCCCGGTTGCTATACGAACCGGGACTAAAGACTTACCACATGGCAGGGGCCAGATGCTTGTGGGCGTAGGACCTTTAGTCCCGGTTCGTGTTACGAACCGAGACTAAAGAGCCCACACGTGGTAGCCTTTGCTTCTTCTTTATTTTTCTGGATTTCAATTGTTATTTAGGGGTTTAGGGTTTATTTGTATTTTGCTCCATTCAATTTTTTGATTTATTTCAAACAAGTTTTCGTATATACATATTCATACAATATTACAACATAATATACAAGCCGATACATATATAATATATATTGTCCGCCGAGTATATAAGTATATACAACTTGTTTACACACATATATAAGATCACGACTTGTTTAATTACACACATACAACTTGTCTAATCGAGACTGACATGAAATTCACCCTTTGGGTTAATGACATGGTCAAGCAGAAATCCGGCTATTTCCTCTTGAATTCCTATTATGCGTTCAGTCGGTGAGAGCCGATTCCGCTTTGCTTTGAACTACGGAGAAGAAGATCAATATGAATATAAATCATCATAACAAAATTGATGGCAATAAATGAATTTGTCAGTATATTGTTCACTTACTGTTTGAAAATCAATTCCTTCAGTGACCTGTGCGTGAAGGTTCTCGCAAGCGTAGTATGCACATAAATTAGTCCCCGATGGCTGCCTCGCACACTTTACGAGAATAGATTTTAGTCAGTGACATATCAAGATTGATATACTTAATGGTATTTGAAACTAGAATTAAAGGGATTTGCGGACCTAGCTCGTACGACTTACCTCGATCGGACGGTAAATCAGCTTATTTTTCCATTCACCTTTTACTGTGCGTATAAACCATTTCCAAACACTGCCGAGCAAACAAAATGAATAGATGAGTTATAAAAGAACAAAAGAGACCGATATAAAGCCGTAATGATTGAAATTACCTATCCGTCATATCAATGATGCTTTGGTATTCATTAAGTTGTTTATTCAACGAGTCAAAGATTTCAACCCTTCCATAGTCAGGTTCAATCTTTAGAAAAATCTAGTGGTAACTGCGCGCAAGTTTAATTATATAAGTTAATAACTCATCAATTACACTTATAACATCAAGTAAGGAAAAGTAACTGTGTATAAGATAGTAACACTCACTTGAAGTTGTACGGAAACAGTATTCTAGTTCTGTATTCCTGCGTAAGTAAGAACTCTAGCAAGATATCCTCCGTCTCCTTGCGTTTGTTCTGTACCGTCATTGCGTTAACTTGATTTGGATCAATGAATCCAACTTGGAAGTCGTTCCTTTGCTTACATTGCATACTCTTCATTCTGCATAATAAACAGCGTAGTGAGGATAATTACATGCAAAGAACGAGTTGAGCTAGAGACTTATAGAAATAATGAATCACTTACAGAACATAGGCACTGACGAGAGATTTGTTGAGCGCGTCTTGATTGAATAGCTGAAAGAATTCATCAAACTCAATATGGACCAAGTCTTCACCTAAGAAATGGTCCCGTGTGATTTTCATAAGGAGAAATTCTTGCGCGCCCTTTGCAGCATACATGTACCACTTATGTAATTTTCGCATTTGTGTTGGTAGATTCCTTTCAATCTCAGGTGGGACTAGACTCTTCCCCTTTTCATATTGCCGTGCTATAGGCGCCTTTGGGATATCTTCATACATCAATTGAGAAAGAGTCAAACCAGCTTCAGCAGCAAAGTCGTAGTGACTGGGTTGAGCAACACTCCCACTAGCATCACTAGCAAAGACTTTTAGCGGGGAGATCAATTTTTTGGCATGTGCTCCAAGCTGGGCAACGTCTCTTTTCCCTCTTGCAGTTGCGCTTATCTTATTAGCTTCTTCTTTCGCATCTACCTGCTTATCCAAACAACGCTTGTAGTCATCTGGCTTATTCAATTCATATTGCGAAGGTTGGGTAAGCATATCAAAGGCCCACTCCTTCTGTTTCTGAGTATATACCTGCTTTGGGGTAGGGGTCGGGCGTAGCGCTGCGAGCTTTCTTTTCACTTTGGCTTTGTCCTACGCCTCAATTTCTTCAGCAGTCTTCTCGACAGGAGGAGGCGGCACCGCCTTAACTTTCTTGGCCCATTTCTCCGGAGAGGCATTGCTAGTGGACATAGCAGCGGACTTGCCATAACTCTGGGACTTACGAGTGGGCAGAGGCGACGGAGGCGGCTGACATTGAGGCGGAGATCGATGTGGACTCGGGCTATGGTAGTCGTCCCTGTCATCGTCGGGAGGTGGTGAATTGCGAGGACTCGGAGGAGAGGGTGGCCGCCTTGGCGCCGAGCCTGGAAACACGATGTGTTTCTTATCCCAAAGAATGACACCACCCAATACTTCTCCAAGTGTTGCCTCCTCTTCAGGTCCAGCGACGTCAAGCTCGAGGGATTCATACCCCGGTACAATTGCATCCACCCCGACACGAGCATAGCCAGCTCGAATCTCACGGCCATGCTAGGTTTGTCCAGGTCCAGATGGTAACACATAGCCAACCGCCACCTTCATCGATATATTCTTCATGGGAACATGCATCTCACAGTTTGTCTTCTTGCTGATATCATCCACGGGGTAGCGATCCATCGGTGCCTCATCGGCCCTAACCTCCGTAGAAGCCACGCTGCTTCTCCGCTGAGATCGGTCGCCTGATGCATGTTCTAGTTGTCGCTGAGGCTGAGTTGTCCCTTGCAACTTTAATTCGTCCAGTGCTTGCTGCTGTTTTAAATACATCTCTCTTAGCTCAGCCTGTTGCCTTTCTAGGCTCTCTATCCGTGTGGCCTCCTCTTGCGCCTTTCGCTTCTTCGCTCTCTCTCGGCTTCTATAAGTCTGGCTATCTTCGGCGAACCCAGACCTCCACGGAATGGCAGAACCCAGACCTTGTGTTCATCCTGTGTGTTCTTTGTTCTTGAGGGCCTTTGTCAGCTCATCGTTCTCTCTGTCCAGCTGGAACGTCCCCTCTTGAACCTTGGCGATTGTCTTGACAAGTTCTCTCAGGGGTTCAGCAATTTGTTTCTTCTTTTGGACTAATTTCCCTGTTCTCTCTTCGTAGACAGCCCCATGCGCAAGTGCCCAATTTCTTGACCTTCTGGGCCATTGTTCTATTTCTGGTTCGATGCCTTTTTCTCGTAGGGCGGCCTCTTGCATATCCCACTTAGGCTCGGCCCTTTTGTAGCCACTTGGACCCAACGTATGGTGATATTTGTTTTTCGCAGCATTTAACTGATTTTTCTTACTCCTTAGCTTACCCAGTTTGGACTCCTTGTACTCCACAAATGCGTCCCAGTGATCCCGCAGGTTCTCATTGGGGCCAGTAAATTCTGGAGCTTGTTGATCGGCGTTGACATAGGCGGTCCATAACCTCTTCTTATGGTTATTGAACTGTGTAGCCATCTTCTTGAGAGCCCACTCCCTGACTTTCTCCTTCTGTTTCTCTGCGACTTCCAGGGACTCGGTGACCGGCAGATTGAAATGTGGAATGAGAGATTCCCAAAGTCTGTCTTTCAAGACCTTGGTGACATAATTGACTGCTGCACCCTCTTCTGCCTCTGCCTCTTCTGGCTCTCCCTTTGCCACCTTGGGCTTATACCAATACTGAATGCTTATCGGGACCATGTCCCTGACAAGACATCCACATTGAGTAGTGAACGCATTTGCGACACTCTTGGGTTCCAACGGTTCGCCTTCATTTGAGAGACGCCCAATCGTGTAATGCTGATTGGATGCCAGCCGTTTGGCCGGGCCTCGCTTCTTTCTAGAAGATTCAGAGGTCTAAAAAAAGAAACATTCGTTAATATATATACCACTTAATGCATCATCATCTACAGATTCATGAATAGAGGCTTAACATATGTATACCTCGCTGGACCGCGTTAAGGCACGTCCAGTCCCTTGTGAGCCGTCCTCGCAATCATCATTTGTTTCTGATTCATGCGGCTCCTCCTCCTCCATTCCCTCACCCGACTCGTTTAAAAATTCCGAGCCGTCTCCTTCTCCATCGATACCCTCTCCTATAATATTCAACATCTTGTCTTCACCTTCTCTCCCGGCGCCGAAATCCATATCTTAAATAATACACAAGAAAGATTAATACATTACGTCGAGTAAACAATATACAGCAGATAGATATAGATCAACAACATTACGCGAATGCAATACAATAACATATATAGATCAACAACATTACGCGGATGCAATACAATAACAAATAATCCACCAGTTATATAACACATCACGAATAATCAACGTCGACCTGGTGCTGAGTCACGGATGGTAACAAACCAAAGATCTGGAACGCTAACGGGATCATAGCTAATGTGAGATCCCTGAAGAATCGACCAACCCCTATCAGGAGACCTAGCCAACAAATAAAGGTAGCGACGGACGTGCTCGTCCTCCTCTCTGATACGTCGACGTACCACCTCCTCGGGGGCCGCCTCCCTCCGCACCGCTCCTGGCCAACGCGACCTCCACCAAAGCAGATCCGGGTCGACAACGGGACCCAGATTCCTCACCAAGCCGCGCGCTCCAACAGGTGACACCTCCCAGTGCCAGCCCAGCGGAGCCCACTCCCGAACATCGCCCATCTGGTCGAACGGGTGGGACATCGTGTGGCCGCTGACAAACAACTAATATATAAACAACTAAACAAATAAACCCTAACTCTATTTCCTTTATTTCTAACATTTCTAACATATCTATTACTAACTATTTTTTACTCTATTTCTAACAAAATACATATTTCTAACAATATTACTAACAATTTTCTATTACTAACTAATATTTCTATTTCTAACTCTATTTCTATTACTAACTAATATTTTTATTTCTAACTCTATATCTATTATTACTAACTAATATTTCTATTTCTAACTAATATTTCTATTACTAACTAAATTTTCTATTACTAACTAATATTTTTATTTCTAACTCTATTTCTATTATTACTAACTAATATTTCTATTTCTAACTAATATTTCTATTACTAACTAATTTTTCTATTTCTAACTCTATTTCTATTACTAACTAAATTTCTAAGTAATATTTCTATTTCTATTTCTAACTAATATTTCTATTACTAACTAATTTTTTTCGAACTCTATTTCTATTACTAACTAAATTTCTAACAAAATTTCTATTTCTATTTCTAACTAATATTTCTATTAGTAACTAATTTTTTTCTAACCCTAAAAGTAGAGTTTTACCTGTAGTGGGAGGCGGCGGCCGGCGATGTGCGCGCGGGTCGGGGGCGGCGGCGACGCGGCTCGGGGGCGGCGGCGATGCGGCTTGGGGGCGCGGCGATGCGGGTTGGCGGCGGCGGCGATGCGGCTCGGGGGCGCGGCGATCGGAGGCCGGCGGCTCGAGTGCGGCATCGACACGCGGCTCGGGGGCGGCGGCGATGCGGCTTGGGGGTGCGGCGTCGGAGGCGGCTCCGGGGCGGCGTCGGAGGCGGCACAGAGGCGGCGTCGGAGGCGGCACGGAGGCGGCGTCGTCGGCGGCGGCGACGGGCGACGTCACGGAACGCTCGGGCCGCAGCAATCGGCGGCGAGGTGGTCGTCTGCGCGTCGGGGCGGCCTCCGTTTCTGCTAAGTGTTGAGTGAGAGAAAGAAGAGAGAGTGGCGGGTGGTTATATACCCCCCCTTTAGTCCCGGTTGGTGGCTCCAACCGGGACTAAAGGGGGATCTTTAGTCCCGGTTAGAGCTCTTTAGTCCCGGTTGGTGCCTCCAACCGGGACTAACGACATTCGGCGGTTCGCGCGCCCAGACCCAGACCTTTAGTCCCGGTTAGTGAAACGAACCGGGACTAAAGGTGTAATAAATGCGCGCCAAGCTGTGTATTTTTTTCAGATTTCATTTGAATATGAATTTTGAATTTCAATTTGAATAACTTCTTTATATTTTAGAATTTGATAAAACTTTGAATATGAAAAGTGTTTGAAATTGAATTACTAATTCAAAACTATTTTCTATTTTTAAAATCAATTATTCTAACTATTCAAACAATTAACTATTTGCCATTTTCAATTAAAACTATATTAATTAATATTCTTTTTGCATATTTTAGAATTTGATAAAACTATGAATATGAAAAGTGTTTGTAATTGAATAACTAATTCAAAACTATTTTCTTTTTTTAAAATCAATTATTCTAACTATTCAAACAATTAACGATTTGCCATTTTTAATTAAAACTATATTGATTAATATTCTTTTTGTATATTTTAGAATTTGATTAAACTATGAATATGAAAAGTGTTTGAAATTGAATAACTAATTCAAAACTATTTTCTATTTTTAAAATCAATTATTCTAACTATTCAAACAATTAACTATTTGCCATTTTCAATTAAAACTATATTGATTAATATTTTTTTTGCATATTTTAGAATTTGATAAAACTATGAATATGAAAAGTGTTTGAAATTGAATAACTAATTCAAAACTATTTTCTATTTTTAAAATCAGTTATTCTAACTATTCAAACAATTAACTATTTGCCATTTTCAATTAAAACTATATTGATTAATATTCTTTTTGCAGATTTTTGAGTTTGATAAAACTTTGAATATGAAAAGTGTTTCAAATTGAATAACTAATTCAAAACCATTTTCTATTTTCAAAAAAAGTTATTCTAACTATTCAAACTATTAACTATTTTGCCATTTTCAATTAAAACTATACTTCTGAATCTAACAAAACTTGGAATATAAAAAGTGTTCGAATTTGAATAAGTAAGGCAAAATCATACATTTACATAAAAGGTTTAATACATTATTACACATCACCAACATCCCCATCTAGTGTTGGAGTTTCCTTCTGCACCGTAACCATGGAGTATCTTCTTTGTTTAAGAGGATGGTTGGGTCAGTGTTCACTCTGAAGGGCGGAATTCCATCAAACTTGTTATAATCTTCTGACATATCAGTCTTGTCCTCCACTCCCACGATGATTCTTTTCCCTGAGAGAACAATGTGTCGCTTTGGCTCATCATGTGATGTATTCGTTTTCTTATCTTTTCTTTTTCTCGGTTTCGTAGACATGTACTTCACATAGAAAATCTGAGCGACGTCATTGGCTAGGACGAATGGTTCATCTCTGTAACCAAGATTATTGAGATCCACCGTTGTCATTCCGTACTACTGGTCTATCTTTACCCTGCCTCCTGTCAGCTTGACCCATTTGCACCGAAACAAAGGGACCTTAAAAGTCAGTCCATAGTCAAGTTCCCATATCTCCTCTATGTAACCATAATATGTGTCCTTTGTCCCATTGTCATTTGCTGCATCAAAGCGGACACCACTGTTTTGGTTAGTGCTCTTTTTATCTTGGGCGGCCGTGTAAAATGTATTCCCATTTATCTCGTAACCCTGGAAAGTCAATATAGTGGAAGATGGTTTCTTGGCCAACATGGACAGCTCATATCCAACAGTGGCTTCATTTATGAGAAGTGTTTGCAACCAACCAGCAAAAGTCGCCATGTGCAACTTTGTAATCCAGGAGTCAGACTGCCCCGGGTTTTCTGAGCGTACAATATTCTTGTGTCGCTCCATATACGGCTCCATCAATGTGGAATTTCGTAAAACTATGTAGTGTGCTTCACTCAAAGAATGTCCGTCCATACAGTATGCTGATTTCATTCCTAGCGTGCCTTTTCCACCCAGTCTCCCCTCATGCCGCGATTGAGGAAGACCAATCGGATTCAGGTCAGGAACAAAGTCAACACAAAACTCAATGACCTCCTCTGTTAGATAGCCCTTGGAGATGCTTCCTTCTGGCCTAGCACGGTTATGCACATATTTCTTTAAGACTCCCATGAACCTCTCAAAGGGGAACATATTATGCAGAAATACTGGACCGAGAATGGAAATCTCTTCGACTAGGTGAACTAAGAGATGCGTCATAATATTGAAGAAGGACGGTGGGAACACCAACTCGAAGCTGACAAGACATTGGGCCACATCATTCTGTAACCGTTGTTCTTCTGGATTGATTACCTTCTATGAATTTGCATTGAGGAATGCACATAGTTTCACAATCGGTACTCGAACATTTTCCGGTAGAATCCCCCTCAGTGCAACCGGAAGCAATTGCGTCATAAGCAGGTGGCAGTCATGAGACTTTAGGTTTTGGAATTTTTTCTCTGCCATATTTATTATTCCCTTTATATTTTACGAGAATCCAGATGGGACCTTGATACTGCTCAGGCATTCAAAAAAGATTTCCTTCTCTTCTTTGGTAAGAGAGTAGCTCACAGGACCTTTAAAATCCTCTGGATGCATGCCGTCTCTTCTTTTCATATGGTGCTGGTCCTCACGTGCTTCCGGTGTATCTTTTGTCTTCCCATACAAGCCCAAGAAGCCTAGTAGGTTCACGCAAACATTCTTTGTCACGTGCATCACGTCGATTGCAGAGCGGACCTCTAGGAATTTCTAATACTCAAGATCCCAAAATATAGATTTCTTCTTCCACATGGGTGCATGTCCGCTAGCGTCATTCGGAACAGACATACTGCCAGGACCCTTTCCAAAGATTACTTTTAAATCTTTGACCATATCAAATATATCATCACCAGTATGGCGTTTAGGCTTGCCCCGGACTTCTGCCTCGCCGTTGAAATGCTTGCCTTTTTTCTTCAATTGATGTTTAGACGAAAGAAATCGATGATGCCCCAGATATACCACCTTCTTACTTTTATCCAAATATATACTATCGATCTCACATAAACAGTGCGTGCATGCATTGTATCCCTTGTTTGTCTGTCCTAAAAGGTTACTAAGAGCAGGCCAATCATTAATGGTCACGAACAGCAACGCTCGTAGATCAAATTCCTCTTGTTTGTACTCATCCCACACACGAACACCTTCAGTCTGCCACAGCTGTTTAAGTTCTTCAACTAATGGCCTTAGGTACACATCAATGTCATTGCCGGATTGCTTCGGGCCTTGGATAAGCACTGGCATCATAATAAACTTCCGCTTCATACACAACCAAGGAGGAAGGTTATAGATACATAGAGTCACGTGCCAGGTGCTATGACTGCAGCTCTGCTCCCCAAAAGGATTCATGCCATCTGTACTTAGACCAAACCTTAAGTTCCGTGCGTCTTCCATAAACTCCGGGAAATCTCTATCGATTTTTCTCCACTGCGACCCATCAGCGGGGTGTCTCAACATCTCGTCACTCTTACGGTCTTCTTTGTGTCACCGCAACAACTTGGCATGCTCTTTGTTTCTGAACAAACGTTTCAACCATGGTATTATAGGTGCATACCACATTACCTTGGCAGGAACCCTCTTCCTGGGGCGCTCGCCCTCAATATCACCAGGATCATCTCGCCTGATCTTATACCGAAATGCACTGCACACCGGGCATGCATTCAAATTCTCGTACTCACCGCGGTAGAGAATACAGTCATTAATGCATGTATGTATCTTCTGCACCTCCAATCCTAGAGGGCAGATAATCTTCTTTGCTTCGTATGTACTGGCGAGCAATTCATTATCCTTTGGAAGCATCTTCTTCACAATTTTCAGCAACTTTTCAAATCCCTTGTCAGATAAACCACTCTCTGCTTTTCATTGCAGCAATTCCAGCGTGCTTCCTAGATTTTTCTGGCCGTCTTCGCAATTTGGATACAAATTCTTTTTGTGATCATCTAACATGCGTTCCAACTTCTCCCTCTCCTTTTCACTTTCACAGTCAATCTGTGCATCAACAATGACCTGACTAAGATCATCAGCGGGCACATCTGATGCCCGTTCTTCACCTTCTTCTTCTTCATTATCTTCCATTGCGGTATCGGTGGTTTCAGAGAACTCAGGATAGTTGTCATCATTCTCTTCTTCATCGTTGTCTTCCATCATAACCCCTCTCTCCCCATGCTTGGTCCAACAATTATAGCAGGACATGAAACCAAACCGGAACAGGTGGATGTGAAGGGTCTTTGTGGAGGGGTAATCCTTCTCATTCCGACAAACACCGCATGGACAACACATAAAACCATTCCACTTGGTTGCCTCAGCCACATTGAGAAAAGAATGCACGCCTTTAATGAAATCTCCAGAGCGTCGATCGGTGTGCATCCATGCTCGGCTCATCTGCATTATATAAGTATATATCAAACGCAAATGAAATATACAATTTCTATTTCTATCTCTAATTTTGTTTGTATGTCCATTTCTATATCTTTAATTTTATTTCTATCACTATTTCTATTTCTATCTATTTTTATTTCTATCTCTATTTCTATCACTATTTCTATTTCTATCTCTATTTCTATCACTATTTTTTTTCTATCTCTATTTCTATTATCTATATATTTCTATCTCAATTTCTAATTCTATCTCTATTTCTATCATTATTTTTATTTCTATCTTAATTTCTATTTTCTATTTCTATTTCTATCTCTATTTCTATCACTATTTTTATTTCTATCTTAATTTCTATCTTAATTTCTATTTCTATCTCTATTTCTATTTTCTATTTCTATTTCTATCTCTATTTCTATATCAATGTCTATTTCTATCATTATTTTTAATTCTATCTCTATCTCTATCTCTCTATCTTTATTTTTATTTTTTATTTTATATTTCTATCTATATCTCTATCTCTACCTCTATTTCTACCTCTATCTTCATCTACTTCTACACATAATCAATTAAACATCTAAATAATTGCTCCCATAAAAAATTCACAAATCTCTCTACTTCTAGAGCATTAAATGAGCTAAATTACCAATGAAAGACAAAAGCTCAAAGTTCCTCACCTTTTAGTCCACTTAGATTGAAATGGGGACACCAATTTGTGACTAATGCCCCAGGATATTAGCCCCGTTTTCTACTAGTGAATGGAGCAAATTACGATTCCTTTTCAGAAGAAGTTAGGCCTAACGATAAAGGCTTCTCTGCGCATGGAATTATTAGGTGGATGTCCATGTCCATGATGCTTCTGCTATTCAGTTCACGTGGCGTTCGTCAGTGTATGCACTTGTGGCTGTGGGGATATTTTGATTAGCAACCTGTCGGGTTGGGAATCTCAGGCCTGTTTAGAACAAAAGAATCTCGGTCAAAATCAGAGAAATTGTATCTTATGCTCCGGAAAATACATTGTTTTCCAATTGGTCAAGTAAGATCTCGAGTGCCCAATTCGTTTTGCACGGCAAACCCTATTTATCGCATGCGGGCACGCTGGAATGCGTTGCACCCGGGCATCCTTACATGGGCCACGACCCAATATCGCGGATCACCTGTTTTTTTACAGTCATTCATGTTCTGGTTTCTTTGGTTTTCCGGTTTTGTTTCTTCTTTGGTTTTTTTGTAGGTTCCTGGTTTTGTAGGGTTTTCTTTTGTTTTTTGTCCTTTTCTTTTTTTTTAAAATTATTAACATTTAAAATTCCGATTTCTTTAAATTTATGGAACATTTTATACATTTGAATATTTTTCCAAATTTGAACATCTTTTATGTTTGCATATTTTTCATGTTTGAACAATTTTCAAATTTGAATTTTTTTATGTTTGATTTTTTTTCAATTTTGAACATTTTTTTATGTTTGAACATTTTTATATGTTTGAACATTTTTAGAATTTGAAAATTTTTAAAATTTTAACATTTTTTCAAAACTTGAAAAGTTTTTTGTGCTTAAAACTAAATTTTCTAAATCTAAATTCTCTAAATGAAAAATTTTAAACAAAAAAAATAGAAAAAGAAGAAAACTGGAGAAGAACGTACCAGGGCCGGCCCACCAGGAGGCTGCACGCGGGCGCGACCATGTAAGGCGCGCTCATGAGCGGCAACTAGGAGGGGGCTCCTCTACACCGCTTATAGCGGCGTTTCGGTGAGTCGCGATCGAAGAAAGTGGGCCGGCCCATTAACTATTTTTGACATATTTTTTTTTGTTTCTGTTTCGATTTTTTAATTTGAATAAAAACTTAAATTCGAACAAATTCGAAAATTGTGAAAAATAAAGTTCTGAAGAAAATCGAAATTTTGACAAAATTTGAACAAAATTCGAAATTTGAACCAAATTTCATTATTAAACAAAATTCGAAATTTGAACCAAATTTCAGTTTTTGAACAAAATTCGAAATTTGAACAAACTTCGAAATCTAAATAAAATTTGAAATCTCAACAAAATTTGAAATTTGAACAAATTTTGAAATCTGAACAAATTTTAAAATCTGAATAAAATTTGAAATTTAAAGAAAATTCGAAATCTGAACAAAATATCAAATCTGAACAAAAATTCGTTAATGGGCCCGGCCCACCCGGCACGCACGGCTTGGAAGCCTGTGCGGCGCGGGCAGGACGCGCCGCTATAAGCGGCGTATAGGATTTCTCACTAGGAGCGCCCGCTTTGCACCGTGTCCCCTGTGGCTTGGCTCAAGCCCGGGTTAGGAATTAGCTCAGTTAATGAGTACCATATCATGGGCCTATAGTAGACGGGCCAGGTTAATGCCACTTGCCAAATTCAGACCGATAGCCTGGGCCAACTTTTTATGTGTGAAAACCCTAATCCAATCGTCTGGATATATAAAACCTCCACCATCTTCTTCTTCGCCTTCTGTACCACCGCACCGCCGCAACTCCACGCACCCCGGCGATCCGAGCTCTCCGCCGCCCCCAGAACCCTAATCCCCAACATGGCTGATCGTGGAGGTGAGCGCGGTGGTGAGCGCGGTGGTGAGCGCGGAGGAGACCGTGGCGGTTTCGGCCGCGGGTTCGGTCGCGGCGACCGCGGCGGGCGTGGCGACCGTGGCCGCGGCGGGCGACGCGGCGGCCGTCGTGGAGGCCGCCCGGAGGAGGAGGCGTGGGTGCCCGTCACGAAGCTCGGGCGCCTCGTCAAGGACGGGAGGTTCACCAAGATGGAGGAGATCTACCTCCACTCGCTCCCCGTCAAGGAGCACCAGATCGTGGATACCCTCTGCCCGGGGCTCAAGGACGAGGTGATGAAGATCACGCCTGTGCAGAAGCAGACGCGGGCCGGGCAGCGCACGCGTTTCAAGGCCTTCGTCGTCGTCGGCGACAGCAACGGCCACGTCGGGCTCGGGGTCAAGTGCGCCAAGGAGGTGGCTACGGCGATCCGCGGCGCCATTATCCTCGCCAAGCTGTCCGTGGTGCCGGTCAGGAGGGGGTACTGGGGAAACAAGATCGGCCAGCCCCACACCGTCCCGTGCAAGGTGACAGGCAAGTGTGGCTCTGTGACGGTCCGCATGGTGCCGGCGCCAAGGGGTTCCGGGATCGTGGCGGCCCGCGTCCCCAAGAAGGTTCTCCAGTTCGCCGGCATCGAAGATGTCTTCACCTCGTCGCGTGGCTCCACCAAGACCCTCGGCAACTTCGTCAAGGTGATGAAAAATCATCCTTTGCTGTAGTTTCTACACTGAGAACTAAAACATAAACCTAAAGTACATATCCTTAGTTAGGTATGGTGTGTGAGCTTTTGTTGAAATGACGCCCTATATCAAATTGCATATATTTCCTTTTACATGTCTGATCCCGATTCTAGAGTGTTCTATTGTATATTTCCGGCGGATGTTTTGATATTAATTTTGATCATGAACTATTGCATCTCCATGGTCTGCCCTACTTACATAATTTAGTATGTACTCCCTCCAATTCATATTGCTTGTTGCCAAAGTAGATGTATTTAGACAAATTTCACCTCTAGATACATCCATACTAGCGACAAATAATATGGGTTGTAGGGAGTACTGCATTTCGGAATGGAGGTAGTAGTATCATTAGGCTCTGTTCGGTCTCCTATTTGTCCTGTGCCATGAGCGTAGGATGTATCTGTGTCATACTTGAATGCTGTCATTCTTATTCAGTTATTCTTAGTGATTAAATGCTGTCAAACATTTTAGTACTTGTGCCGTCAGCTCTCTTTCTATAGTATAAATGCTGTAAAAATATTTAGTCCTAATTAGAAACACCCCAGAGTGATGCAAGTAGAAAAATATGTTTATCAAGCACATTTGTTAAGTTGATTACTAATATCTTGTTGTTATTCTTCTTTTTACTGGGAGTATATAAACAAGCAATGCTGTTAACCATATGGTTTCAGGTCATCTATATTTTGTATCTAGCAGCATTTGTTCTCTGCTCAAATGTTTTGTAGATCTGTGTAAAAGACTTTCTAGTACAAATCATGAAATTACCATTTGTATATACTTACAGGATGCTAAAACTTCACAGTACAATACTTGCTGTTGAAAACCCTTTATCCAAGTTTTTCCTATTTATAATGCTTATAACCTTGTTGTTTGCAGGCCACCTTTGATTGCCTTATGAAGACCTATGGCTTCCTGACTCCGGACTTCTGGATGGAGACACGGTTTGTGAAGGCCCCGTACCAGGAGTTCACGGACCTGCTGGCTTCTAAGCCAAAGCTCATGATCGAGGCACCTGTGGAGAAGATAGAAGCTTAAATGGCGTTTTTGGAGTAAAGCGTTGAGAATCCATTTTGGAATTTGCAGGGAACTTGGTTTCGTTCTCTCTTTTGTGCAAGACTTGTGTCTTATGTCTTACTAGGTAAGTGCCCGTGCGTTGCCACAGGAAGAAAAACATAACGACAAAACCTATCTCTTCACCATTTCTCTCCTTAGATTCTAAGCCTTGCATGACTCTCTTTGCATTTCAGCTCTATTTTCACTCCATTTGTAATGCATTCCAACTTTACTGTCGCTCCTCTTTGTCATTTGAACCCTACAAAATGATGGCATCATCCCCGGGGAGTGCACGTTTGCGTATTAAGTAATGAGCTTTTGTGTATATGGATATGCCTGACTTCTCGCTCTGACTCTAGCCACGTCAATACAATGCTACTATCAGACTATATAAATTAATAACATAGCCAGCATTGTAGGAAAGCCTTCACCAAGGAGGAATCAACAAGGAGATGATAGAACCAGATAAAGGTTCAACGTGAAAAAACGGAAACAAGCTTTCAATTCCTTAATTTGGAAAATAAAAATAGTGTTTCTCATCTAACTGAAAAAGTATGGTTCTAACTAAAACATGTGCTATGTTCATAAAAAAATCTGAGAGAAACAAAATCACATTGATAATTTTATACTTGAAATTACTATGGGATCCATAGATAGAATTGCAGGAATAATACAAATGAATAATTTCATTTCATCAATGAGGAGCCTTTTTTCTATACATGATAGTGAACACGTAATTCAAAGATTTTGCGTGAAAGAGGTTGCACAAAGAGCAATATAATCTGAGCATATAAAATACGTATGGCTGATGTTCCAAACATAATTAAGCTTCTAGTGTGTAAACTCAATAGGAAAAGGACAACTGTATGTGACAGAACTTATGGTAGGATCTGTGATCACTGATACAATACAAAGTATACAATATTAGATGCATCACTATTCATTAGATGCCAGGTCACTTATCACTGTCAAAAACTGAAAGAGGACTGTACCATCACAGGTGAAGCAAGTAGGTTGAGGTCGGAAAAGGCAATACCGTAATAGGCACGATACGATCCAAACTGATGCATTATGCATTTTTTACCACATGAGGTACTGCATGATGATACTCCATGTGGACCAAAACTTGAGCATAAAACTTAGCGAGACAACACATGCTGGTGTAATAGCAAAATGATAGGCTTCAATTTAATGCTAAGTTGCATGCCTGCTCTGCTTACCTGCGTTATGAAAATTCCCATCAAATCTTTCTAGAACTTTACTTATTCAAAAATTTATCTAGTTGGCAATTTATAAACATAGGACTTAAACTTCCCTAGCATAATCTCTTACCTAGGTATCAATCAAATGGAGATAAATATTTTCCCACTTCATGGTGCAAATGATCACATCAAGTTGTTTCTGACCTAGGTAGGAAGAAAAACGAAGCTACAACCAGACATACATATCATTCCTATTCTAAAACTCTGTAGCATATCCAAGTGAAAATGACGAATATCTTGTTGTTAATGATAGTCCCTGTAATATATTTTCGCATTTCGAAAACACTGGTCAATTTAAGATTAATTCGAATGCTGACGATAACTCTTGAACCAACACCTAACATCATGCATACGGCACAAAGATCTCTCCTCCCTCCTTTTATCCTTCCTACCTCACTCCTTTCTCCTTCCCTTGCTCGATCTATTGAGATTTTAAACCATCAATTCTGTGAAATATTTGTACAGGAGAGTCATGTACAATAAGAAATAACCAACTTTGTAAAAATTACAGTACAAGCAGAGTATCATAGTAGCATTAGCAAAATTTCAGAGGATTGCCCACAATCCGTATTACGAACAAACTTACAGTTGAAGTAATAACTTAAATATTAATCTAGCCAAAAAAAGATGAAAAAGTAAAGTCACTTGCCTGCTTAGTGGGTACACGAGCAACCGGCGACAGATGTGAAAAAGGCGAAGAGCAGCGCACACCACTCTGCAGCAGTTCCTTCAATCGACAGCCTCATGGACATCGATGCGGCCACCTGATCGATTTCGAACTGCCATTCCGCAGCCACCCGATCTACATCAAATTGTGTGTTCGTCTTTGTATCTCATCTTCAACTGCATCCAACCATCGTTGATTGTTTCATATGTATGACTAAAAATAGAAGCAGATTTGCAGCATGTTCATAACCAGTAAGCTGGGGCGATTCAATATTGGCTACCCAATATTTAACTTCGAACTTCAAACACACGATTGGGTTTTTGCTAACATAAGTCATACATTGGGATAGTTATAAGATTGCAATAAAGAAAACATATCGGAAGTTTTCTTGTGATAAAGTGAATTGCAACATATGAAACATCAAACCGGATCTCCAGCTAACATATTAGACCATCACATTCTGCCCAATGCATGCTCCAGACCGTTTCATATGAATAAGGACCATTTTGCCAACAACCAGTCCACCTATATAGGTGCAATTCAAGTTTCAGAGAAATATAATCAAAAGGGCAACCCAGTCCTGTGAGTTGTACGAATATATATTGTGCATGATACTAACTGAACTGAAACCTCCAAAACTGATTGACCTGCATAATACCACTATGTATCTCTGCCACCATTTACGCATTTCTCTGAAAAATATCCACCAAAGTTTCCTCTTCCTCTGATGCCTCTTCACCTGCAGATGAACTCACAGCGCATTAGTATGGGTCACATATTTGCCTCCTTCACGTGGAAAAAGAGGGTCAAGGGTGACAGTGCACTCCTTTGCCAGGCTCAACCCCATTCCAAATACTTCTTCCCGCATTAGTGGCATCTCGATATCAACCTCCTCACTGCAGGCATCATGATATCGACCATATAGATTTAACAAATCGCTAATAACCATTACCAAAAATCTATTCTCCTACAATAATGGATGCAGAAGAAACAATCAGTGGCAATAAAAAGTGGTACAGGGGATTCAGTGGCAATAAGAATGAAGTTAGCAAGTTGTTGACTCCTCTAAAAGCACATAGTGAAACCAAACTGAGCATAATAATAGTACAAACCTGTTCCTGTACAATATAGAACAAGAGTACAGAGGCTATTTGAAGTCTTCCCCATCTCTATTTCTTTAAATGGTGCGAATAGCAAATAAGTGCCATTGAATTATGGTTTAAATGAGAAGGCATGTAATTGTAAATAGAAAATATACGCCATGAAACATATATGTATAAGCAAAATAGTTTTTCACAGTGTGGGAAGGATGCAATCGAACACCAACCGTTATATCTTTACTGCAGCATCGCCCTGATTAACAAAGGTTCCATGTGGCGAGTGAGGAGGAGCTTCACACGGCTACGTCGCGAGGAGGAGGTCATCGCATGGGCACATCGCGATTGAGCTCATCTCCACCAGGTTCTAACAAATAAGAGATTCCTATACATAAAATCGAACAGTACATTTTAGAGCACATGAAGCCTATCAGATTGACTTCACATATTTAATCTATCTACAAGGAAACACCAACTAAGTGCAGCGTGAAAATTAAGATTTCAGAAATTTCAGAAATCACAACAAGATATACTTATTTAGTTGATCAGTTGTACCACTGCAAAGTTCAGAGAAGTACCTCGTGACTTGATCAGTTGTCTAATGTTTCTGACCAAATTTGTATACCAAGAGCACGATCCCCATGGAGAAGGCGGTGTCGAAGCCCGCCCCCACCAACAACACGAACACATCACGGACTCACGGCCCAGCACCACGTGCGTGCCCTCATCCATCTTCCTCCGCACCTCCCCCACCACCACCTCCTCCACCCCTTCCTCTTCTCCTTTGCCGCCCGAGGACGACCATCATGCGGCAGCACCGCCTGGGGAACGATCCTCGATCAGGAACTTCTCTGCGGTGGCGGGGCGGGGCGAGGTCCCCGGATCCAGCCCCGGAGAGGATGGAGAAGAGCGGCTTCTGCTGACCCTGCCCAGCGCCGTCCCTGAGGAAGCCATACCAACGCTCTCGTCTCTGGTCGCCGCAATGCGAGATTAGCATTGGGCGCTAGAAGCCTGAGCCCATCTGTCGGCGATGTGATTTCGCTGCTGTGACGAAACGGGAGAGCGAAACGCATCCTGAGCGGAAAGAGTAAACCGCACCAACGGTCCTAATTTTTTTAATGCACCTTCACTTTGGTCCTAATTCTTTGAAATTGCACGTTTAGGTCCTAAATCTTGCATAAGTGATTCACGTCAGGTCCTAAACCGGTCTGACTTGCGTTGACCGGTGCCACATCGGTAGTGGGACCTTGGAGGAATACCGGTCACCCTGCTTATTGCAAATAGGTCCTCTGGATTGTAATTCTTCCAAAACCCGGTCCGTGATTCTCTCCCCGTTGTGTCTAGCACCGGATACAATGCTGGCAACGATGTTGATGCTTCTAGAAAATAAATAGTGAACCATATGTTGGTCTCGTTGCGGTTATGGATGCTGCAGAGCCGTAGTTGCATCATCGGAGGACTTTGTGGGTAGTACACTGGGGCCAACGCCATGGAAGTTCACGAGAGAGATATACAATTCGCCCTAGCGTGACTTGGAAGCTCAGATTGTGAACTGCCCACATCCTACGCGTGAACCACATGCCTCTCTCCTCTGTTCTGCTGAATTGAGGAGCTCTAGCCTAGATCCATCACAGCTCATCCTTGAACAGAGCCATATGGCAGACAAGGGGGTGCGGGATGCCAATGAGACACGCACTAGCACACTAGTAGGATGGTATATGTGCCGACATGAAACTGGGATGTGCCACCGACATGGGATGCATGGGAGGACCGGGCGCCGCCGACGCAGGATGCAGGGGAGGGAGGGGCATCGATACGGGTGCATGGGGAGCCGCTAGTGGTGTTGAGCATGGGGAAGCTAGCGGCATAGGGGGCGGGCATGAGGACGATTACGTCGCGCCAGTGGTAGGAGTCTAGGAAGACAAGGGATGGGTAGGTTGTTAGGTAGGAACAAATAGGGCAAGTCCAATTCCATAGGGACCGACATTTGGAAGAAATATAATCTAGGAGGGATATTTGCAAATATGCAGGGTGACCGGTATTCCACCAAGGTCCCACTGCCGACGTGGCACCGGTCAAAACTAGTTAAACCAGTTCAGGACCTGGCATGAATCACTTATGGAAGATTTAGGACCTAAATGTGCAATTTCAAAGAATTAGGACCAAAGTGAAGGTGTCGGAAAAGAATTAGGACCGCCTGTGCGGTTTACTCGAGCGGAAAACAGTACAGATTGCAATTTATTTACCGTGATTAGCGCATCCGTGGCGGAAATCAAATCGACGTCGTCATCCAGAACTGCTCCGATTGCTTTGCCCCCGCCGCGCCCTTGGCGTTGAGGGCTGCACGTCCGCCACCTGCAGCACCGGCTGGATCGTGCCCGGACCCTTGGGGAGTTCTACGGTCTCCTTCACCGCGTCCGAGATCAGCCGTGGCGCCTCCACTGGATCGATTTGGCGGCGGCGGCGGTAGAGAGGAGGGGAAACCGAGTCGGGGCAGATGGGGCGAGACGGAGCCAGACCGACCGCCTCTGTTTGCGAGCTCACCGCCGACATCTTCTTGGCCACCGGCGCCTTCGGCTTGTCTGGCCACCGCCGCCTTGGAGGGTGGGAGCGAGAGTGAGGAGAGCGATAGCGATAGCAAAAGTTTTTCTGGGTCGGGCCAAATACAGGAGAGTGCGATTTTTTTCGTTAGGTTGACTTGGCGGTGGTAAAGTCTGTAGTATCTTTGGTTTTGCAGGGGCAGAACTGGAAATCAAATGATGTATCTGCAAAGTGGCTTCACCAACTCCAAACCAATAGTAAAGAAGATGTGTGAGTGAAACAAAATTTTGAATCATGCAAAGTTAGGCACAATAGATGGTTCTCGCATGCAGCATTTCTTACCAGTGCTTATTTCAGAGTATTTGTAGATGCCAAATCATTTTTGTGAAATGCTTAGAAAGCAGGCCTTCATAACCTTTGCCTCATGCACTGCACTTCTGGAGGCCGTGGTCCATCTTGTTGGCCTTGAACTATTGATATCGCGGCGGTGCTTGGCCTCCTGCCCCGCAGTGCTCCGCGACGCCTTCTTCCTCCTCTTCAGACCTGACCCTGTCGGTGTCCTTCCTCTTTGGATGTGACCTAGTTGCCATCCTTCTTATATACATATGTATGTATGGAGGGAGTCGACCCTCGAGCTCTTTGCGACAACGAGGGCCCTCTGCATTCAGGTCCGATGTGTGGATGACTCTGCGCTCCTCGTTGGCCGCCTGAGAACAATGGCTTTGGCGAACTGATTTCTAGATCCTTGTGATCTACTAGGTCGACTTTTCCCCTTTCCCCTCTTGTTCTTCCAAGAAGTACTCTTAAGAGTTAGATAATTTGGACGTTTTCCAAGCCGTCAAACGTAACTTATTAACCATAGATCGGTTCCCCCTCCTCCGCCCAGCTTTGCCGACGTTAGGAGGGATGGGGAACATAATCTATATGTGGAGGTTTTAGTAAAAGTAATATTTTCTATTAGATTAAGTTATAGTTTAGTAGCCATCTTTTTTTTGTCTCTACATTAAGGGAGGTGATATCTTCTACAATAATTGATCTTTGGTCCTTTCTTCAACAACGAGATTCATCCCGAGTGGCGGTGTTTGAAGATCAAATTTCTCTAGGTATGGTCCTTCAGATCTAGCTTTACCGGATCGATCTTGGATCTTTTCTCATGGTTGCCGCGAGGAATATTGTCCTCATAATTTTTGTCTCGGCTGCCGCGTCCTTGACAATGGTGATTCATGCTCTCGATTCTCTAGCGATGTCGACCATGTTGTTCGGTTATTTTTTCCTGGCATATTGGTGTTGGTACTCTTACTGACGAGGGTTAACTCGACAAATGTCCTAGATGAAGGACTTAGGATCGGGGAGACAGGGCGTCGGATGAACTCGAAGGTAAGGTTAGTCGAAATAAGTGTATATCGAAAGTAAACTTAGGTGTTGAACCTGGCTTGCTTTCAATCTGGCCTACACCGTCCCCTCCTGGCCCCTATATATAGGTGGCCAGGTCTCGAGGATCGGGTAGGGTCCGATACAGATTACAATATCGACATACGGTAAGGACTCGTATCTCGACTATCATTACAATTGGGCCTAGCTTAACGGGTCTCAGGGGTACTCAACTAACGGGCTCTATTAGCTATACCCTTGTTAGTAGCCCCTGAGATTCTACCAGAATTTGCAGATTCGGGTTGAATCTCTAATCTTTAAATCTTCGACTTGATCAACTCTTCGACTTCTTCATATCTTCAAATCTTCGACTTGGTCTTTCGACTTATTTTCATGATAATATTTCGCAAGGGGTTTTGATGAACAAGCCTGACAACTCTGACGGATCAAGAGGTCAGTTAACTGCCGGGACAGATACTTGCCACCTACTTCAAATTCAATCCCCTTGGATTTGAATTCGGGATACCGGTCAAACCCACTCTTTTGCCGCATTTAGGACTTACAAAGAATGAGTCCCAGTGATTCTCAGGGTACCCAGTGCGTCCACCAGGATTTTCTTCGCGTCATAGACACGGATACATACCAGCAGAGCGCATCCATGTGCGTATACTGGGCCACACAGGACGGATCCCGGGGTCTTACCTACGTGATAAATCACGGCATTCGAGTTTCGTTGCGATAACGTAACTCGAGAATCACATGTCGCAGTCAAATTTTGACTGAAGATATTCGGGTTATACAACCATAAAAACTCTCTCCCGATGGGAGTAACAATGTTCCACTACATACTCCTTCACTTCCCATGCTCTAGTGCTTGTCAATAAACATCGTCGGGTGCGCGCTCAGCGCTCCCGATGGGAGTAGCCCCCAAGGCTATAGTCGAACAAAACTTTTTTCAAGTATAGGCTCAAATATAGTATACGCCATCATCATGCTTCAACTCGAAATAGTTTATCGATAACTTTCGTCGGGTGCGCGTTTCAGCGCTCCCAATGGTAGTAGCCCCCAAGGCTATAGTCGAATGTTATCGGGTATAGTCTTTTAACTTGTTTTTTTGTATTGTTGGCGCCAACCTTGTTTGCTCTTGTCTATCATCTTTATATTTGATAGTCGCCATATTTGATACTCACCAACTATATGCATCTGTTTAAGTGATCTATATCCTCTTCATGACGTCAGTGGCCGAATTTAGCTATACGTCATCTTTACTGAGCGCGTACCGTTTCATGGGTAGCACGGTAATTTTTCTATTTCTCTGCCCGTTAGTGGGCTGCCGCTTCCGCTCCTTTCGCCATGTCGCAGCCCACGTTCGCTCACCGAGAAGGTATATAAAGGGATAGTGGGGAGTTTTACTGTTTACCAGCTCTTTCTCTCCGCCGCCGCCGCCATTGTCGATCTCTGCTTCCTTCTCCTCTCGTGCATAGCCCCCAGGCACGGATTAGTAGATGCGCGTGAAGCACCTTGCGACCAAGAACACCATGGCTAAGGGAAAGACAACCTCCGCGACTAGCTGGGTGTCCTCTGCCATTGCGAAGAAGGAGGTGGAGAAGGCCAGGACGGACGGCCTCATCTCCAGCAGCGACTCTATTAAGTTCCCCAGCACCGAGCGGATCCCGCAGCCCCCGAGCGGTTATCGGGTAATGTTCCTTGCCTTCCTCTTCCGTGGCCTTTCTCTTCCTGCCCACGAGTTTCTTCGTGGGCTTCTCTTTGTTTATGGTGTGCAGCTTCACCAGCTCACACCTAACTCCATCCTCCATATTGCTTGCTTTGTGACTCTTTGCGAGTCATTCCTGGGCATTGAGCCCCACTTTCTTCTGTGGAGGTCAATCTTCCGGCTCCGCCCCAATGTTGCTTTATCCAGAAAACCCGAACTGGGCGGAGCCGTTGTCTCTGTGCGCCCTGAGGCGCAATATCTGGAATTTTCCATGTCTGCATCTGTCCAAGGGTGGAGGACAAAATGGTTCTACATCAAAGACCGTAAGGCTTCCCCTGAAGACGAATATGGTCTAACCCCCTTCGACGCCTCCAAGGAGCTAAAGAAATTGGCATCGTGGGATTCGCCTCCCTTAGATGCTGAAATGGAACAGATTGCTCCCCTACTAACTCGCATTCAAGCTCTGAAAGGAGGTAAAGGAGGTGCATTGTCGGGTATTCAGATCATGGCGTTCTTTGTCCAACGTCGAGTTCAACCCCTACAGCATCGCCTTACCAAACTTTGGAGCTACTCTGGCTTGGAGGATCCTTCTCGCATCTCTGAAGATCTAATAAAGAAGTAGGATGTCGACAAGCGAGTCAGGAGTCTCACCAAGCTCACCAAGGACCATGCGGTTGCTGAATTGGCCGCTGGTTACTTCGACTCCGCGCACCCCCTACCTGAGGTATATATTTGTTTGCTTTTGTACACTTGTTGTCGAATTCATTTGTTTCGAGCTGTGTTTCTCTTTGCCTCTGTTATTTTGCTGACTTGTTCATGTGCAGGACCACCAATTCCTCGTTTCGCGCCCTCCTCTTCCAGAGGCAGGGCCTCTTCCGGCTGATCTGGCCTCTTCTGTATCTGAAGCCCCCAAGGCTGAAGAAAATCAGGACGGAGATGATGCCGAAGAATCAGAGGAAGACACCAGCTCATCGATATCGCCTCCTCCTGCACTCTCTGAAGATACTGGTGCGGACAAGAAGAGGAAGCGTGTCGACGATTTTACTTCTTCGAGTACCTCTCTTCAGAGAATAGCGGCTGATAAAGCCCCTGTTCTAGAAGAAGATATTGAATACTTCGACCTCCTGGCATCGTAAGTGTTCTTCGAGTTCTGCGTTTGCACCGTACTTGTCTTTTTTTCTTTCGTGTTGTACATAACTTGTTTATGCTTGTAGTGATGACAAAGAACCACCAAAAGATACTACAGCTGCTCCTTCGACTCCCCCTGTAGCTGATGATGAGCCTCCTGCCCAAGAAATTGCGCCGAGGATCACCAGGGCTTCTGTCAAGAAGATTCCTGCGACCCGAAGCCTCAAGCGCTCGAAGAAGGCCAAAGAAGCCAATGTTTCTCTTGAAGCCCATGAATCCTCGGTTTCTCCCCATGATGTGAGTGAATGTCTTTGACCTGTTTTCCTTGCATAAACTATGCTCTTACGCGTCTTTCTTCCCAGGCATTGCTGAAGAGATTTGTCGCCTTGGGCACTGAATGTGCTGAGTACCTAAAGGTTGCGAAAGCTTCCGAAGGTGCGCTCTTTATCCTGTCTTTACTTTTCCTCTAGACTTCTTTTTTGCTGTTTATTTGACTTCTTTTTTTTCTTTGCTGGACTGCAGCTGCTCTAGCAACGGCCAATGCCCGTATTGCATCGCTGGAAGCCGAGCTCAGCGCTTCGCGGAAGGCCTATGATGCTACGACCGCCGCCAAAGCAAACGCTGAGAAGTCGCAGAAGTCTGCGCTGGCTAAGGCGAAGAAAACGGAAAAGGCTTTGGCTGATGCTAACAAAGAGCATTCTCAGCGAGAGCAAGCCGTAACAGAACGTCTTCGCACGATGTCTGCTGCTGCTGAAGGTAAGTACTCGCCTTGTCCTCTTCTTCAACTTCTGTTGCGTTCTTGCACTTGCTAATGCTTTCCTTTCCTTCTTTTTTCTTGTCCCCTTTGTTGTGCAGGATTTACCGGGGTGTCTTTGTCGACTTTGCAACCGGGCGATGATCCTCTGATGACCGCGGTTAACTTACTCGAAGCAAACTGGATATCTATCCAGGAGGTCTTTGAGTTGGTGAGCCGCGTTCTGACGTGGATGTTCGTCGGGTTGTGGCCGAAGAAAAAGGTGGAGGTTCCAAAAGATGACTTGAAGAAACTCGCCAAAGCCTTCGATACGACTGAAGACCTCATCCTCCAGCTGAAGGGGCTTTCTCTGAAGCGTGGTGCTGAGGGTGCTATCGCACTTTCTTATGCACATGGTGCAGATGTCGACTGGGAGAAGGTGAGCTCTCCTCATGGCCGCACCCGCGCTGAGTTAAAGGCTTTCTTTGAGAAGGCGAAGAAGTTGGCGCCCGCCCTAGTGTCAATTATTTCTCCTTCGGCAGCCTCCGCGACATCTACTGCGCCGACTCCAGCGACGGAAGAACCCACGCCTCCTTCAACTGTTGGCGATAAATTTATCATGCCCTCTTCTGCCACGGAGCAAAATGCTAAGGTGGCATAGACTCCGCTTCTCTATAGTTTTTAATTTCTGCTTTTGATGTAAAAACCTGTAGTCGCATGCAACCCGAGAAACTTAGTCAAAGGGTCTGCATTTATGTAAATATGCTTCTTTTCTATGATATGTTGTGTTAGCTTCTGAAATGTTTCTCCTTTCTTTTCTTTTGACTTCAGTCTATGCACATCAATGATCCTTTGAGTCGCGGCCATGCTCCTTCTTCTGCCCGCGCGTTCGGCTCTAAGATTTTGTCGCCTCCTCGCCGATGCTGCCAATACACGGAATATTCTTCAAGGATTTCCGAACTGGAGGCTCGCTTGACTTTGGCCAAACGCCAAGCGCAGATGGCTATGGACAAAGCTAGCAAAGCTTGTGGTTTGACAAAACAGATATCTATTCTTGATGATAAGGTGTCTAGCCTGACGGCGAAGATTGTGCATCATGAGGAATGCAATTCTTTTGTCCTTGACATTATCGAGTCTGCCTGCGAGATGTTGCGATGTAAGATTCCTTTCGACTTCTCTCTTTCCTTTTTTGTCCCACTGCTGTTTTGTGATATCCTCTGCCATCGTAGGCACTTGTTTGGATTTTGCTGCTGAAGATCGTCGGGTTACCGAGCGAAATGCGGCTCTAGAAAAAATGTCCGCGGGTGTTGAGACTTTGTGGTCTGATCCTCAACGCCGGAGTGCTATTGTATTGCTTCAGGACCACGCCCAACATATTGGCGAGTCAGTTGATGGTTGCCGAAGAGCTCTCATAACTATGCACTCTGTTATGCTTCCTCGCAATCCTCTGCCTGGAAGTTTCCCACTGCTCCTCGATACTTTTAGATCCAGCCAGCGCATTCATCGATTGATAGAACTGAACTTAGTGGCAGGTGCCAATTTTGCTCTTGGGTGGATACGTAAGTGGCACCCAAGACTTAATTATAGCTCTATGTCCCTGAGTTTGGCTCCAGGTGGAGCTAGTCTGCGAGTACATATGGAGAATACCTTGCAGCCTGCTCGAAGGCTTGTAGCTAGGCTGCTGCAAGCGGATGCCGCATTTTTCTGCGAGTATCACTATTTAGATCCTTTAGGTGTAGATGATTTTGATAACCCGCTATTGTAATACTTGTGTAAATATGGAACGCGAGAGTTTCTTATTTCGCGACTGTATGTCTGAAATTTATCCTCAGAGTGTTTTTTGTATAATTCGTGCGTTTGCCACATTTTTTTTGTGAAAGACTCGTAAACTCGAATATGAGAAACGTTTTGTCTTTATTATACTTGTAACTTATAATATAAGATACATGGGGTGACCCAAGAGATCCGGCCTATGAACTGTGTTCTGGATCTAGAGGGCATTGCCCCTGGGATAACTTGTGGCTTTTGCAGCCTTATTCTTCTACTCTACTTTGTTGTCCTTGATGCTTATGCCATCGTGGCGTTCTCTTCTTCTTCTGTAACTTTGTCTTCTCCTGATGCTTCTACTCGTGGTTTCTTCGTCTCTGGCTCCACAGCCCGTCCTTCGGGTAGCTTGATACCTTCCGTAGTCGTGCTTTTCACCTTTTCTGCATAGTTGGCTACCATGCCAAAGTTTTGCGCCATCTTGTGGAACTCCTTATCGCAGAGGTCTGAAACCTCGAAGCTTCCCTTCACTATAATTATTCCCTTTGGCCCTGGCATCTTGAGTACTAGATATGTATAGTGAGGTACTGCCATGAATCGTGAAAACGCGGGTCGCCCGAGGATCGCGTGATACTGAGATGGCCAGTCCATGACCTCGAAGTCTAGCTTTTCTCTTCTGTAGTTTTGTCAGTTGCCGAAGCAAACGTTGAGTGCTATCCACCCTAGTGGATAATTGGCACTTCCTGGTACGATTCCATGGAAGGAACAATCTGTTGGCTTCAGGAATTCTAGTGATATATGCATTGCTCTGAGCGTTTTCGCGTATATCAAATTGATTCTGCTTCCTGCGCCCATGAATATTCTGTCGACATCGTATGAGCCGATTTGAGCTTTGAGTACCAAGGGCGCGTTTCCCGGCCGAGGTACTGTTATAGGGTGATCTTCCCTGTTGAACTCGATTGGTTGTTCTGACCAATGTAAATATTCTGTTGTAGCTGGAGGCAAAGTGACTGCTAAATTGACTTGTCGAGTAATACTCTTTTCCTCTTTGTTCGACTTGGGCACAGGTTGTATCATTGCTGTGATGTGTCCCTTAGATGGAACGTACCCTTCGTCGTCGTCATGTCCCTAGTTTGGCTGGTCTTGTCCTTGAGGGGCTCCACTGTTCCATTGTTGATTTGTGGGAGGTTTGTTGCTTCCTTCGTATCCTTGTCGTCTTGCTTCGGTTTGTTTGTTTAATGCTGCTTCTTGTAGCTTCAAGAATGTTGTGCAATCTTTCATTGCATGCCTGGATACTCGCTTTCCATCGACGAACGCTGAGTGTATATGACAAGGTCCATTTAGCATGTCTTCTGGTGATGGGTTATACTCTCTGGATTCTCTTGTGGGAAACTTTTTATAGTCCTATTTTCCGTAGCTTCGATATCCCGAGCTTCTGCGATCACTCCCTTGATAGCTGTTGTCCTTATATCCCACGGCTACTTGGCTGTGGGAGCCGTAGTTGTCGTAATTGCGGGATCGTCTTCTTTGACTTCCATATCTGTTTCTTCTATCGTCCTCTGGGGATCGCGTCCGCTTGTTGTTGCACGCGTCTTCTCCGTCTGCAAATCTGTTTGCTACGTCCATGAGGTCTGACACTATTTTGGCTTAATTCTGCCCATCTCTTCGACTAGGTCTCTTCGCCTTAATCCAATTACGAACGCATCTATTGCTCTTTCGTCTGAAACTTCAACTGCTGAATTTTTGATAAGACTCCATCTTTGGATGTACGCCCGTAACGTTTCGTCGCGTTGTTGCACACATGCTTTGACTTCTTCTATTGATGCCGGCCGCTTGTATGTCGACCTGAAGTTGCTTGTGAATTGCTTTGTGAGGTCTTCCCAGCTTCCAATAGTTTCTTTTTCTAGCTTGCTCAACCATGACCTTGCTACGCCGGTGAGGTGTAGTTGCAAACTTTGCATTGCTGTTTCTTTGGGTCCTCCCAATATTTGTACTGCTTGCAGATAGTCTGAGAGCCATGATTGTGGTTCCTGTGACCCGTCGTACTTTTGTTGATCATGAGGTAATTTGAACCCCTTGGGTACTGGTGTAGTGCGAACCCTGCGGGTAAAGCACGATGCTCCCATCTCTTTTTCGTCATCTTCATAGTCGCGCTTTCCATTTGGAGATCGAGATCTTCAGGTTCCTCCATGTTGTCTTGGTGATGGCGATCGAGATCGTTGATTACTACTTCTGTGCCGAGGACTATTGTGACGGCGAGGTGACCTTGGCTTGTGTGCTTCCTTGTGGTGATATGCTTCCTCTCCTTTTGCTGATAGCTTGTGGCCCACCATGTTTAGTCCGTTCAATGCTGCTCTATGCATATGTTCCCTAGGATCCCCTGGGCTTGGTCGAGTTGTAAGCAGATATGCTTGTGCTGCTTCAGGGGTTTTTGGTATGATGTTCCCTTGGTCATCGACTGATAGGAAGGACGAGTCGAGGTTTTTGGAGATGCTTTGCCTTTCTGAGTGAAAGGACACAGATGTCGCCTAGAGGGGGGGGGGTGAATAGGCGATTAAAACTTTTACGAAAGGCTTGTACAAATGCAGAAATAAACTAACGTTTAATTTGACAAGCTTACAAAACCTAATAAACTAGGCTCACCTATGTGTACCAACAGCTTATGCTAAGCAAGACAAGTAGCAAGGTGATAGCAAGATATATAACTTCAAGCACGATGGCTATCACAAATGTAAAGTGCATAAGTAGTGGAGCTCGGATAAGAGTTACCGAGGCACGAAGGAGACGAAGATGTATCCCGAAGTTCACTTCCAAAGGAAGCTAGTCTCCGTTGGAGAGGTGTGGCGGCTTAATGCACTCCGAACGCCACAAAGGCCTCACCTTGAGATGTGGTAGCACAATGCTCACCAAATGCCACAAAGGCTCACCTCAAGATGCAAAGGCACGCTACGCACCGAACGCCACAAAGGCTCACCTTATTCTCCTCGTGCCCTCACACAAAGCAAGATGCCACGATCCACTATGGGACACTTGAGGGCGGTCACTGAACCCGTACAAGCTTGGGGCAATCTCCACAACTTAATTGGAGGCTCCCAAGAATCACCACAAAGGCACCACAAAGGTTGGGGAATCTCCACAACTTAATTGGAGGCCCCAAGTATATGCCACAAAGGCCACTAAGTCGTCTAGGGTTCCAAGAACCCAAGAGTAATAAGCTCACAACTTCCACTTACCGAATCTCTGAGGAGAACTCAAACCGATGCACCAAATGCAATGGCAAGAGCACACAAAGTGCTCAAATCCTTCTCACTCAAATCCTACCAAAGCAACTAATGCTATGGAGAGATATGAGAGGAAGAACAAAGGAAATCAACAAATGAACTCCAAGATCTAGATCCAAATGGTTCCCCTCACTTAGAGGAGAAATTGATTGGTGGAAATATAGATCTAGATCTCCTCTCTCTTTTCCCTCAAGAAGATGCAAGAATCATGGGAGGGAGAGGGAGAGAGAGCAAAGCTTCAAGGTCAACAATGGAGGAGAGTGAGAATAGGAAGCCACCCAACCCAAGGAAGAAGAAGGGGGCCTTTTATAGGTCCCCCACGAAAACTAGCCGTTGCTGGGCACTTACCCCGGAGTCTCCGGCCTTGGGGGCCGGAGTCTCCGGTGCCCCGGGGTCATTCGGGGGCCTTAGGACGGACGAATCAGGTGCCAGGCCGGAGTTGGGCCGGAGACTTTGCGTCTCGGGCCGGAGACTCCGGCCACCCAAAAACTGGCAGGAACACCAACACGAAAACGACAATAACTTGAGCATCCGGACTCCGTTTTTGATGATCTTGAGCTCGTTAGAATCACAACAACGAGCTCTATAAGTATATGCATAGAAACATCATAGTCCAATAAGGGAGGATAAAACCAAATGATGAAAGTTTTAACCTATCTATAAGTGATGAACCGGCAAAACCATCAACATCAAAAACTCAATAAGAATTCCCAATTGCTAAAAAGTGCTTGGATGCTGGTTAAGCATCTCAGCACTCGGTTGTGGACCGTCTGATCCTTTCCGGTCGACCCGATCCGCACGCGTCCTTGCGAATATTTTCCGACAAACTAGCACCTGGGATGGGAGGGCTTTCTCTCCCTGTTTCCGTTCCCCATTTCATCTCCATCTCCGATAGGGTTCGAGCTCGCCCGGAAGTTCGCCGAGCTCCTACGCGGAGAGGGAGACGCGCCGGAAGATGCCGAGTGGGAAGGCTGTCTCTTGAGGTTGAGCACGAGGTGACCTCCACCGCGGATTCTACCCCCGTGACGCCGACCTGAATCCGCCCCGTTTCTCCCTCATCTCCGGCGATGTCACCGCCTTCCGGCCTCGCCGCCTCTTACCTGCAGAAACGCCTCACGCTTCCCCATCCCCCGACGCGGGCCGTCCCGGACTAGCACAAGCGGAGACTCGGAGGCACCCCACGGGGCCGAATCTAGGGGCGGTGGCGCTGAGCTGCAGGCGCTGCTCTAGTCCTGTTGGTAGCCGCGGCCGCCCCTCCCGGGAGCAAGGTCCGGCCAGCACGAACAGAGACTTCTTGCAGCCCGACCCTGATGACTGAGGAGCTGGTGCTGGACATGGCAAATTGGCAGTCCAGAACTGGGTCCTCATCGCGCTCTCTGTGGTCATGTTGCTTATCGGTGTGCTCCGCTACTTCGTCTCCAAGCTCATGTGCACCCAGCCGTCGGCCTCCCCGTCCCCCGACCCCAAGACCGTCCAGGAGGGGCGCGTGCTCTTGACCTCTCTTTGCAAATTTTTCCCGATCAGATTCCCGACTCGCTCGATCTGCGATCTACCTGGGAAACTTGCCCGTTCAAGAGATAATGGTATTGGGAGCGATTAGCGTCAATTACTTCTGTTGAGTGGTTGTATGCTGATATAGATGATGCGAGGGCTTGTTTTTTCTGCAAACAGGTGGTCGCAAGGAACTTGAGGACAAGCTCGCAGTTCATCCCCGTGATGGAATTTAAGGATCGCAAGTTGTATTACAGCAACGAGGTAATTCCACTTTCAGCACCTATGTTTATTTGCTGATTCCCAATTTAGGGGAGATCAATATTCTGTATTCAGTTTCTTATTCATGGAGTGGCAGCCACTACCACTATTGCTAAGTTGTACCTTGCGGACTAAATCGTATATCGATTACTCCCTCCTTTCACTAATATAAGACATTTTAGATGTTTCAAAGTAGACAAATAAGTGAATCTACACGCTAAAAGTAGTCTAAATATGGAGCAAAACGAGTGAATCTACAAAAGCTAAATGGTCTTATATTATTGAATGGAGGGAGTATTTCTAAGTTGTATACGCACTAGTGCTAAGTTCCAACTATGTATGGAGCAGTACCACTATAGCTTCCATGAAATGCAAGCCTGGCTCCACGGAGGGCTGGACGCTGTAGTTTCAAAGCGAAAACTTTGGCTTCTTGCAGCTAGCATTACGTGTCATGCCGTGGCTCGCGGCACCGGCCACCTCCACGTTGATATAGGTGGAGTTGTATCCAATGCTAAAGTTGATTCTGCAAGCATACTAAAGTTGATTCTGCAAGCATGCTAAAGTTTTCTACTGAAAATTATTAAGTTGCGTCCAATGCTAGCTGTTTTTCAATGTCTTTATTCACATTCTAGCTTAGCTTATTTTCCCCTCAAACAAATTGTGTAAGTTGGATTCTGGCTTAAATTAAGTTGCCTTCCACATCTTCCTCAAGTTGGTTATTGAAAGTTATTTAGTTGCATTTTCCTATGGTTGGCATGAATGAAATGACGTTTCATTAATATGCGCTAAGTTGGATACTGAAAATAGCCAAGTTGATGCAGCAAGCATGCTAAATTTGCGTACTGGAAATTAGTAAGTTGCTTCAACATGCTACTCATGTTTTTCAGTTTCTTATTATATTTTAGCTAAATGTGTTTTCCCTCAAAATAACTACATAAGTTGTATCGGGCCTCTGCCATTGTGTACATCTGAACCACCAACCACTGCTCCTTGGTCATGAACCGTTGGGTCCAGAGATTCTCTGACCATTAAGTTTGTTCTACCAACATGCTTAAGTCGTGTTTCTTTTCATTTTTTGAGCAACATGCATAAGTTGGCTAGTTTGGTTAATTAAGTTGTATTGTAAACATTCTTAAGTTGCCTAATGAATATGAATTAAGTTGGTTCTACCAACATGCTTAAGATTTGTTTTTATAGTCTAGTTCGTTTTCTTTTTCTTTTTTGGAGCAACATGCACAAGTTGGCTGCTTCTGGTTAATTAAGTTGTACTGTCAACATGCCTAAGTTGCTACTGAAAATGAATTAAGTTGGTTCTACCAACATGATTAAGTCGTGTTTTATAGTTTAGGTTATTTTCTTTTTCTTTTTGGGAGCAACATGCACAAGTTGGCTCTTTGGGTTAATTAAGTTGTATTGTCAACATTCCTAAGTTGGCTACCAATAATGAACTAAGTTGATTCTACCAATATTCTTAAGTTGTGTTTTGGTAGTCTAGTTGGTTTTCTTTTTCTTTTTTGGAGCAACATGTACAAGTTGGCTACTTTGGGTTAGTTAAGTTGTATCGTTAATATGCCTAAGTTAGGTTCTGAAGTGAATTAAGTTGGTTTTAACATGCTAAAGTTGCTTTTCCAACTATCAGTCCATCTTGGGTTTACTACAACTTCTTGTAAAGTTGCTTAACCATGTTTTTACCAAGTTGCTCAATTAACAAGCCTAAATTGTATGATAAAATGGTACTAAAGTTGGTATTACCATCTGGAACCCCATTCACATTACACCAGCTTAAGTTGCATCAGTTTCTTTTTACAAAGTTGCCATTTTTTGCATCATAAAACCCTGGTCATGCAAGAAAAATGAGAAGTAACTTAAGCTTTCCCCTGTACAACCCAAAACTATTACCGTTGTTCTTATGTGATTACAACTCTTTTAGGTTTCTGTGACAAGAACCAATGACCGGAGCATCATCATGATCAACAAAGGGAAGATGTTGTCACTTACATCCACGCTATGGAACTATGTACAAAATAAAACAGTAATGTGTTCTGCCATATATCTACTAGATGTAAAGTGTTTCAAACTACCAAGTCTCCTTTTTGGAGAAACATGTTTGCATGCGCATAATATCCCTACACCTCTTTTAATATGCTGCAAACCTGGAGTCACATTTACTTTCTATTTGCATCATATCAGCTCGTGACTGGT
This sequence comes from Dactylis glomerata, assembly GCA_007115705.1. Classification (NCBI taxonomy): domain Eukaryota; kingdom Viridiplantae; phylum Streptophyta; class Magnoliopsida; order Poales; family Poaceae; genus Dactylis; species Dactylis glomerata. Next base: position 1,973,783 of record QXEO01000464.1, on the reverse strand, counting down.
TGAATACAACTGAATTCAATGTTCTTACTGCCATCTACCTAATAATTTGTTTAAGGTGTTTTTGCTAGTTTTTGGCTGCATACATTTAACATGATTGAATTCGGTAAGCTAACATTGCCTTTCTATTTTGTTACTTACATGATGGGGGGACCTGTAGATGCCCCCATGTCTGCAAATATGTCCTTGTTATGTCCCTCATGTTTGTACCTAGGTCACAACTAAATTGCCGGAATATTACACACTGTATTGTTCCTATCGTATGGTTTTTGAATCCATTGTATAACTGTGTTTTTTGTTGTGGGTATCCCCTAGTATATGCAACTTATCAACTTTTGTTGTGCCCTAGGTTTGTCCTCTTTGTATCCACAATAAAACTAGGACGCTGTTTTATTATACAAGCTTTTAAGTATATCTTTTTTCTTAATGTCTCTTCTTAAGTTGTTTCGTGTATATAATTTAAGTAGGATCTCGGTTGTCTGATAAGGCGACCAACAATTCGCTTAAGTTTTCTTTAGCCGATCACTTTTTTTATTGTATGACAAGTCGGTTAGAATGAGCTTTCTTCTCTTTGGTATATGTTTGACAGGGAACAACAATCAATATTGGACATCAAGCCGTCGCTTCTGACCTTACCCGCAGCTACACCCTGGACTAATGTAGTTGCGGCTGCAGCTACTGACCTGGGGTTTTATTGGATACGAAATTGTGTTTGTTTTCAAAAGGTTTCTCTTTGTTGCATGAAACTTGGGTTTTCGTGTTTATCAAAGTTGATGCAGATTTGCTAAATGTTCTATGCACATTGGGACCTATGAATCTAACTTATTTGCTGTAGGGATTGTTGTTCTTGTTGTCAAGGACCTAAGATCTCTTGATTTTTTATCGAAGTTTGTTGCAGTTTTGTTCTTGTTGCATACAACTGGATATACGAATCCAACTAAGTTACTGCAGGTGTATTTTGGTGTTGCTTTGTGCACCTGGGATTTTCGCTACATTTCTATATAATTAAGTTGGGGTGATCTAGCATGCAGTTTTTTTGTGTGTTTTACACGTTCCAGGATTTCTATGTACACATTCATGGATGGCTAAAGAAGAAAATAAAGGGGCAGCGGGTGGCTCTGGAAGCGCCGGGATGCATGGTGGAGATTTGTTTGCCGTGTTTCCCTTGCGACACGAGAATTAATTGATAATTAAGTACTACCTATTAGTAGTATTTTGGATCGCGTAGTTCGGGAGTGGTCCTGTTTCGGTGGTGGGACGCTTCCCTTTTTTTGAGCGAGTTTTGCTTCTATAGTTTTGACCGGTTCGCACTTGTCCGTTTTGTGTGACCGAGTGCTCCGTCGATCAAACTAGCATCCAGGTGCCGCGTGAGACAAACCAGCATCCGGATGCTGGTATAGACAAACCAGCACCGGATGCTGCCTAGCTGCGTCCTATTTCTTTTCAGATAGGAATCAAGTATGATCTGATTCACTTGGCTTCTGCAATTCTTGCTCTATACTGTTGTGACTTGGCATACATCAGCGAGATACAATCCTGCCTCTTTTATTTTGCACATGCTTTTATCGTTCCTATTAATATCTTTATCTCACATGTCTCAAACTATCTACCAGGTGTTTCACCAAGCGGGCAAGTGCCAGGAAGAAGGTTGCGCTCGCTCGCGCTCCTCTGCGATCCCTCGATCAGATCGATCCCTCGATCGATCCCTGGTGCGCGATCGAGGCGGGCACCCGCTCGTGTCCTTGCCTATTCGGCACTGCACGGCCGGGGCTCGGCCTTGGCCCATGCGCAAGGCCCATGTGCACGCATGGGACGGCCATACGCCCAGGCTCTCGCGCTCGATTCCATCGAGTTAGCATCAGCGGCCAGATCGGATCAAGGCGGTGATCGCGGACAGTTTTTTTTTACCTAGCCTGTACTCCAAGTTTTCAAAGTGCGCCTATCAATCTAAATCTAAACTACTAATAAAAAAGTAAACTTGAATTTCTCTAAAGCCACACCACTAATTGTATACGAGATAATCAGGATCATACGATCTAATCACTTTAAATAAATCTGAGGGTTCACGTTACATCAATTATCTGCAAATCAAATTAGCGGTTGTGATCAAATGTTCTGCCCGGTGGACACACAATCAATGAGCCTGATGCATTGTCACAGACGTGTCTCTCTTTCCCTAATCTTTTCGCCGATCGTGAATCACGCCGCGGCCTTGCTCACCCCTCCATGACGCGATCCTGGCCCGAAACCTCCTTCGTCTAACGTGATGCTGACCAGTGCCACCTTCCCATGCCCCCGATCAAAGCCTATGCTCCCACCGTGCGAGCGATCGCCTGACCAAGCGCCGCCGGCCGGACAAATGGAACATCTTCCAACAACCTCGATTTGGTCGCTGATTTGGTCGCTGGTTCTTCACGATCAATCGATCATGCTGGCCGTCTCCTCTACTCCTCACGGGGGCGTTCTTCCGTTTTCCAAGATGGCTAGCTGAGTTTTTCTCAATCTGAAATTTGCACCACGCAACTTCCCTTGCAGAGTGTATTTTTTCCTTTTGTGCTCTCACATTGATTGTTAGCCTGAAAAAAATCTCGTTCACTCTAGAGGACGTCATTGCTGCTGTTCACCTCCGTCATTGACGAGACAGGTAACTGAATGAAATCATGAACAGGGATGTGCTTGCTAGCTACCTTCCGGTCGATATGTTCTGAAAATGGTCATGCTACGTGATAGGGCAAAGGTGTCCGATCTTTCGATGAGATCTTGATATGTCGATTTGGTGGGTGGAGTTCGTGCTTGACGATCCGACTACACGTGCGAAGCTCGTGCGCCAATGCAATCGCTAGGACAATCTCCGGGAGTTACTGATCTTGCGGATGCACGATCAGCCTGACCAGCGAGGGTCTTAATTCCTACCTGAAATCGAGAACAAGTAAGAACTAATACTGCAATCAAGATATTGCGGATGAAAGATGTATGCTTTATTCAAAAGGTGGGATTCCGAATAGGCGGTCTTCTTCTGGGCGATTGGCCTCAAAAGTCGAGCTCGTAGTTGCAATAATGGCTAACTTTAGTCTAAACAAAATCCGAGTTCTAATGACGGCTACGGGGGGTATTTGAGGAGGAAAAGGTAGGGGTGCGACCAGCCATGGGTATTGTGGTCGAACGGAACCCTAACAGGCCTTTTCTCCTCAAATTCGGACTCCTAAAAGTGGCTATCTTATTTGCTGCGAAAATTACATGGGCCTGGCCCAAAAATAAAAGTGACACAGCACCATATTTATCTAAGGACGAATTTATGAAGTAGTTCTTTGTATATTTCGTCCAAGTCTTCATCCTTCATTATGGTGGCTTCAAAGTTCTGAAATCTCCACTCGTGGCATCTTCTTCAATCCTCAAACGCTTGCTGCCATCTCCATGCACAATCATGCTCCAATGCTTGTCCCTCTCATCCATGCTATGTCCATCATTTCTAAGAGTAACAAACATATCTAATTTAGGCAGCATCATATTCTCATGTATGTGAGAAAGAGTTCCAAGAAACGAAAGTACCTGATAGTTAAGTTGCTTGGCACGAGCTCGAGTGATGGGTCCTTGTATGTGTTCCGTTGTAGGTGCAGCGGGTGTATCAATAGATGGAATGTCCTCATCATGCTCCCCTTCTTGAATTGAAGTCGTCCTCGACGCAACCTCATCTTCTTCACCGAAGTAAGGTTTTAAATCTGCAATGTTAAATGTAGGACTTACCGTACCAAAATCTGCAGGAAGCTCAAGTTTATATGCATTATCATTGATTTTCTCTATCACCTTAAAAGGACCATCAGCACGTGGCATTAACTTAGACTTGCGCAAATCAGGAAAACGATCTTTGCGCAAATGCAACCAAAAAAGATCACCAACCTCAAACACAACATGCTTTCGTCCTCTATCCCCAGCAACTTTATACTTAACATTCATGCGTTCGATGTTGTCTTTAGTAGTTGCATGCAATTTTAAAATCAATTCAGCACGCTGTGTAGCATCGAAATTATTTTGCACTGAAGATGGTAAAGGCAACAAATCAATAGGTGCACGTGGAACAAAACCATAGACAATCTGAAAAGGGCTCATCTTTGTGGTAGAATGCAGTGAACGATTATAAGCAAATTCAATATGAGGCAAACACTCTTCCCACAATTTTAAGTTCTTCTTTAAAATAGCCCGCAACATGGTAGATAAAGTTCTATTAACTACTTCAGTTTGTCCATCAGTTTGGGGATGACATGTAGTACTAAACAGTAATTTAGTTCCCAACTTAGCGCATAAACATCTCCAGAAGTGGCTAAGAAATTTAGTATCATGATCAGAAACAATAGTATTTGGCACACCATGCAAACGAACGATATCACGAAAAAATAAATCAGCAATATGCACAGCATCATCGGTCTTGTGACAAGGAATAAAGTGTGCCATCTTAGAAAACCGATCCATAACAACAAAAATACTATCCCTCCCCTTCTGTGTACGAGGTAATCCCAAAACAAAGTCCATCGAAATATCCTCCCAGGGAACACTAGGAACAGAAAGAGGCATATATAAACCATGTGGATTAAGGCGAGACTTAGCTTTTTGACAAGTAGTGCAGCGTGCCACGAATCTCTCAACATCCCGCCGCATGCGTGGCCAAAAGAAGTGTGCAGCAACAACATCCTCCGTCTTCTTGACACCAAAGTGTCCCATTAATCCTCCTCCATGCGCCTCCTGTAACAACAAAAGATGAACGGAACCATCTGGGATGCATAGTTTGTTAGCACGGAACACAAATCCATCATTAAGGATGAATTTGTTCCATGTTCTACCATCTTTACAATTCTGCAACACATCTTTAAATTCAGCATCATGCAAGTATTGTTCCTTGATAGTTTCCAACCCAAAATTTTTGAAGTCAAGCTGAGATAACATAGTATAACGGCGCGACAAAGCATCAGCAATAATATTATCTTTACCCTTTTTGTGTTTGATAACATAAGGAAAAGATTCAATAAATTCAACCCACTTTGCATGGCGACGATTCAGTTTTGCTTGACTACGAATATGCTTCAAAGATTCATGATCAGAATGTATAACAAATTCTTTAGGCCATAAATAATGTTGCCAAGTTTCTAATGTCCGAACCAGCGCATATAATTCTTTATCATAAGTAGAATAGTTCAGACTAGGCCCACTCAATTTTTCACTAAAATATGCTACAGGTTTGCCCTCTTGTAATAACACACCTCCCAAACCAATTCCACTAGCATCACATTCAAGTTCAAACGTCTTATAAAATCAGGAAGTTGGAGTAATGGAGCATGTGTTAACTTATCTTTTAGTATCATGAAGGCCTCTTGTTGTGCATCGCCCCAAACAAAGGGCACATCCTTCTTTGTGAGCTCATTCAATGGCGCAGCAATAGAACCAAAATCTTTGACAAAGCGCCTATAAAACCCAGCGAGACCAAGAAAACTCCTCACTTATGTGACCGTCTTGGGCTGCGGCCAATTCTCAATAGCTTCAATCTTGGCTGGATCAACTTCAATTCCCTGTTCTATAACAACATAACCAAGAAAAGCAACTCTATTTGTGCAAAAGGTGCACTTCTCAAGATTACCATACAAACGTGCATCATGTAAAGCATTGAAAATAGCACGTAAATGATCCAAACGGTCCTCTAAAGATTTGCTATATATGAGAATGTCATCAAAATATACCACCACAAAACGACCAATAAAAGCACGTAAAACTTCGTTCATCAGTCTCATAAAGGTACTAGGTGCATTAGTTAAACCAAATGGCATTACTAACCACTCATATAAACCGAACTTAGTTTTAAAAGCTGTTTTCCATTCATCTCCTAATTGCATACGAATTTGGTGGTAACCACTACGCAAATCAACTTTAGAGAACATAATAGAACCACTCAACTCATCCAGCATGTCATCCAAACGAGGTATAGGGTGACGATAGCGAATGGTAATATTATTAATAGCTCGACAATCAGTACACATGCGTGAAGAACCATCTTTCTTAGGTACTAAAATAATAGGAACATCGCATGGACTAAGAGATTCATGAATATAACCTTTGTCCAATAAACTCTGGATTTGTCGTTGGATCTCTTTTGTTTCTTCAGGATTGGTGCGATATGGCGCATGGTTGGGCAGCGAGGCTCCTGGAATCAAATCAATTTGGTGTTCTATCCCACGAATAGGTGGAAGTCCAGGTGGAACATCCTGTGGAAAAACGTCCATGTATTCCTGCAAAAGGTTAGCAACCGCAGGTGGCAAAGAAGGAGGCATATCCTCAAATGAAAATAGAACTTCTTTGCAAACAATGGCATAACATGGAGTAATATTGACATCAATTTCAGCAAGATCAGATTTGCTAGCAAGTAAACAAGGATTCTTCAAACGAATTTCAGTAGCATGGTTAGAATCAGATTTAGAAGAATGCTGAGGGGGTACAAAATCTGCAGCAATAATCTGATTCTCACGCTTATGTTTGTCATCGTTTTTTAATCTACTAGCTCTAGCAAGATCATCTTTCAAAATTTGTTCCGAAGTCATGGGTTTAAGTCCAATTTTCTTGCCAGCATGTGTAAGAGAATACTGATTAGTTTTACCATTATGTACAGATTCTCTATCAAATTGCCATGGTCTACCAAGTAACAAAGAACAAGCTTGCATAGGTACAACATCACAATCAACAAAATCTGAATAAGTACCAATAGTAAAATGCACGCGTGCAGTTCTTGTTACCTTGAGCTTACGGGAGCTCTCAAACCATTGAATGTAATAGGGATGAGGTCGTTGTCGTGTGGGTAAAGCAAGCTTCTCCACCATGTCAATACTAGCCAGATTGTTACAACTCCCTCCATCAATGATGATCCGGATAGCTCTCTCCTTAACAACGCCTCTTGTTTGAAACAAATTGTAGCGTTGATCATGCTCGGCTTTGCTCAATTGCAGACTCAAGACACGTTGTGCAACTAAACTCTTGTATTGATCAGCAGTCTCAGCTCCCATTACCTCCATCTCCTTATCAGAATCAGAATTGGCACCATCACGTGCCGCAATAAGTGCCAATGTATCATCATCAAAATTACTCGCAGAGTCATATTCGCCATCTTCAAGCACCACCATCACATGTTTGGTTCTACATTCTTTTTCGATGTGACCAAACACAAAACATTTGCGACATTGAATGTCGCGAGTCTTCCCCGTGGAAGCAATGGAAGAAGAACTCCGTGTCGGACCAGCAGATGGTGATGGAGCAGGAGCAGGTGGCATTCTTGACGTCGGCGTGGTATACCTGGAGGTGGAAGGACCTGGTGCATCCCCACGAGAAGGTGGAGCTGATTGGCGTGCAGACCATAAAGGAGTACGACCTGCAGAATTATTAGCTCTTCTCCATGATGGTTGACGATCCTGCACTTCAAGTTCAGCTTTGCAAGCAAGGTGAAATAAACAAGTAATAGTGTTGTACTCCTTATAGTCTAAAATATGCTGAATCTCCTTATTTAAACCACCAAAGAAACGTGCTACATAGCTTCATTATCCTCTACAATACCACAACGAATCATGCCCGTTTGTAACTCTTGATAATAATCTTGTACGGAATTTTTGCCTTGTTCTAAACGAGCTAATTTTTTAAGCAAGTCCCGTTGATAATGTGGAGGTACAAAATGAGTACGCATGGCATGTTTTAGACCAAGCCAAGTAGCAGGAATATTAGCATGATTGAGTCAACAATGTTCAGACCACCAGATAGAAGCAAAATCTGTAAATTCACAAGTAGCAGCACTAACACGCAAATGCTTAGGGTAGCGTAAACATGCAAAACGTTGCTCTACTTATAATTCCCAAGTGAGATATGCATCAGGATTATATCTACCCTCAAATAGCGGAATATTTAATTTCAGCTTGGCCACATGTTCATCATCACGTACCGGACGCGGAGGTGGACGAGCGTTGCGGTTGTATTGCCGCGGACGGCCAGGTGCAGGTTGTTGGACCTCATCCTCCTCGAGCTCGTTTTCATCTCCGAACTTGTTTTCCCCCTCGTCAGCAGCATATCCATCTTGGGTGGCCGCTTCCATAGCGGCCGCAGCAGCTGCCGCGGCTGTAACGGTACCCGCAGATGGCGGGATGAGAGGAACGCGACGAGCACGTGGTACATGGATGCCCGGCTGTGGCAGTGGTGGTAAACGGGCCAGGACTTCCTGGAACCGGGCGTCGAGCTTGGTGTTGAAGGATGCCTCAAGACCAACAATCTTGTCCATCGCATCAGAAAGCTTGGAATCAACATCACCCAAGCGTGTGTCCACATCTTGTGCATGCCCCACCAACAGCCGAGTGAAGTGGCCATGCAACTCTGCAGTAGTCATCTTCTCTGGATCAACATTATCCTTCGTGGTTCCTGTCATGGTTAGCGTAGAAGCAAGCACAAATATATATACCTACGCACTACGGAATATGGTGGAATCACGCGTAATCCGTCAGGCGGTATACAAAGCTCTTAGAAGTTCTTACCAAACAGGAGGAAGGTGATATGCAACCAGCAAAGAGCAGCGACTCCCAAAATTGCACAAAGCGATTACCAGGTGTCGATACAAAGCACGTGCAGAAATATTTGGAGCTGTAGGAAGGCTTATATGGTAGCAAAAACAACAAATATCAAAACAGCAATGCAATGTTGAAAGAATGCTCAACCACGGTACTGTGCTGGTCCTAGGCTATACCATGCTAGAGACGCGAGCCGAGAACAGTAAGAAAGTCACAGCGTGGCACAACAAGCAGAAAGAAACAACTCCAAAGCAAGATATAAGTGAAGATCTGCAGGAATTTTCGGGTCCGAAACTTCAGAGGGCAAAAACTTGACCTTCCCGGCCTTTTTTGGGCGTTCCGAGTGTCGCACAACGTTATTGTGGTTGTGGTTGGATAGAACTTTTCGTGCTGAGCATTTTGAGTGGTCGCACGTCAAAAACGGAGTTCGTATGCAAAAGTTATGGCCAGTTGAAGTTTGCTGTCGAAAACTGTCAAAAACTGATGAAACTGTCCAAATCGGACTAGATTCGGACTGGACTAGTAGGAAGGGGTCAAACCGACTTGGATGCGGATTTGATTTTTTTTTTGCTCTTCTTCTTCCTCTTGCCTGGCGATCGAAACTTAACTCACGGACTCTGAAAAAGGCACGGATGAAATTGGAAGGAACGAACAAAAACTAATGTGAAGTCAGTGGCGGAAGTATATGGCGTGGTGGTGGAAGGATATGGTGGAGCAGTGGTGCAAGCATGCGGCGGCGGCGTGACTATGGTGATTCGAACTCGAAACTCTAAAGGAACAGACACTAAGACCAGCAACTCGACACACGGATGCAGACACAAATTCAACGATGCAAACTGAAAAGACAATGCAAAGGATTGGATGGTTTATGGGACGAGATGACCTAAACCCTAACTGTATTTTTGGCTTTTTCGTGGTTTATAGGTATGAACACAGATGCAATCTAAACTACAAAAATAGTAAATCTCACCGAGCAACCTGAAATCTGATACCACTTGATAGGGCAAAGGTGTCCGATCTTTCGATGAGATCTTGATGTGTCGATTTGGTGGGTGGAGTTCGTGCTTGACGATCCGACTACACGTGCGAAGCTCGTGCGCCAATGCAATCGCTAGGACAATCTCTAGGAGTTACTGATCTTGCGGATGCACGATCAGCCTGACCAGCGAGGGTCTTAATTCCTACCTGAAATCGAGAACAAGTAAGAACTAATACTGCAATCAAGATATTGCGGATGAAAGATGTATGCTTTATTCAAAAGGTGGGATTCCGAATAGGCGGTCTTCTTCTGGGCGATTGGCCTCAAAAGTCGAGCTCGTAGTTGCAGCAATGGCTAACTTTAGTCTAAAAAAAATCCAAGTTCTAATGACAGCTACGGGGGGTATTTGAGGAGGAAAAGGTAGGGGTGCGACCAGCCATGGGTATAGTGGTCGAACGGAACCCTAACAGGCCTTTTCTCCTCAAATTCGGACACCTAAAAGTGGCTGTCTTATTTCCTGCGAAAATTACATGGGCCTGGCCCAAAAATAAAAGTGACGCAGCACCATATTTATCTAAGGACGAATTTATAAAGTAGTTCTTTGTATATTTCGTCCAAGTCTTCATCCTTCATTATGGTGGCTTCAAAGTTCTGAAATCTCCACTCGTGGCATCTTCTTAAATCCTCAAACGCTTGCTGCCATCTCCATGCACGATCATGCTCCAATGCTTGTCCCTCTCATCCATGCTAGGTCCATCATTCCTAAGAGTAACAAACATATCTGATTTAGGCAGCATCATATTCTCATGTATGTGAAAAAGAGTTCCAAGAAACGAAAGTACCTGATAGTTAAGTTGCTTGGCACGAGCTCGAGTGATGGGTCCTTGTATGTGTTCCGCTGTAGGTGCAGCGGGTGTATCAATAGATGGAATGTCCTCATCACTACGATTCACGCAAACAATTATGTTATAGTATGAGCATGCATGACACTATAGTTTCTGCATGCAATTATTGTTCCAGGTGAAGTTTGTATGCAGACGAAAGTTTTTGACCAATTAATTTGATCTCATTTTTCTTTTTTATTTTCTTGGAAAGAGTATATATGGATGTGTTTTTGAAAATGAACTTGCTAATGTATTAACTTGTGAAAAAAGTCTTGTATTGAGCACTGACATCTTGTTTCTGTTCACTAATAGGTTTTCATCATATTTTTCCTTATCGAAGTTATATGTGTATGCATTGTTCATTGGTTCTTGATGTCTTGTCGGTACATTGTTAGGTCCGAGGTCCCCCTATTGATGTTGTAATGTTTTTACAATACAAAATCTCTTTATTTATTGGCTTCAGCTTTAGTACATTTCCCCTCATCCAAAATCAAACACATCAAGTGCTACGTATCCTTTTGTGGTTAAGTTACGAAAAGGTACGGAGCAATCTAACCCTTATTGTGTTTGAGTTGGGGTGTATCGAATCACACATGTTGATTTTGCTTCAATATCTCCAAAAATGTAAAATTATCGAACACACGTGCATGCACGTGCCTGTTTACTAGTACTTCTTATAAAGCAAAACCCCACTAGAGATCATTTAAGTTGTCTATCTTAACATGCAACGTATCCACATCATCCCATATTTAGAACCATACGATCTCATCATCAGTCCATCCATTTGTGTTGTTTGTCACGTGACCGGAAACCTTTCTCAGCTTATTTGGTTACTCTCACGTTTTTCTGTCCGGAGTGTTCCACGGGAAATGGCCGGCACGAGACCATTAATATTTTCTTCTAGACTGGATTTCTACAGCCACGGACTACAGTTACACATTCATCTTTTCTGTATGATATGAATTCTCAGAGAAATCAAACGACAGTGCACTCTCTTCGTCTCCCCACCACCCCTCAAAATAACTACACAGAATCCCCCAGAAATTGACACAGATATTGCAATTGTTGGAAACAACAACATCAGAAACAGTCATGGCGGAAATCAACAGTGTTGACATCAACAGTGGTCGTGGTTATGTTGGTCCTGGACGATGGTGAGGTAATTTCTTTCCCTTGCTGGAGCTGCCATTTCTCTCTTCTGTGCATGACACCGAGAACGATTGTTGGATGCATTCTGTTCGTCGTCTCCATGTTTCTTATCACTGAGACCTGCCGTCACTAGCATCTTATGCTGCAAGAGATCCACAAAATTCATGCCATCCAAACCTCAAAGTAAGATTGGTTATCCTATTGAACTACAAAGCTTATCTCTCCCCTCATCTGTGCTAATGTTGATCTCCTAATCTGCTTTTTATCTTTCTGCAGCTTCCGGCAATCAACGCATTCATTTTTCTTTGCTAGGTGCTTTGTATAATTACCATGTGAACTGACATGATCCTCCCTGTATTGGGTTCAATTTGTGCATCCATCGTAAATGCATTGCTAAACTCATGATTCTTAAGTACGCGGGCGCTCATAATTTCAAACCAATGCTGTCTCACAGCCTTTCCCGTTTCGAGTGCTGGCAACATCAATTTGGAGATGTTCTTCAACCGTCTCGATCTGCCCACTCCATCTGGTACAGACTGATTGTGCCTCCATTCTCTTTTGTCAATTTTTTCCAAATGTTGTTAACTAAGTACTGTTACTAGGCTGGTTGAATGAAAATACTTTACAATTTGTTTGCGAATTAAAATTCTTTACGGTTGATGCTCTAAGTACATGCGCTTTTCTTCCTTCTTGCAGGTTAGAGCAACTAAAATATGAGTGATTTCCAACGCATGATTGTGTCGAGTGGTTTGTGATGATTTTGCACCACTGGTCCAATGGGTTGTCCTAAAAAAAATTATTACTTTGTCATAAGCTCACCTACCAATGAACAGAGAGATTCTTCATGTCTGCATTTTTGCTCAACACTATTTAGCTGTGCAAGTACTGGCTACCATTGTATCTTTCGACCGTCAGATTGATACTTCAGTTACATTAGCTGTAGTTGTGGATGGGTTGACATGAACTTCATGTCTTTCAGTTGATTTTAAGATTCCTACTGACAGTAAAACCACATCAATAATGTTACTGCCTAGCTTTCGTTCAATGTATATTGCAAATATAGCCTTTATCTTACGCTTCTCATTCTCACTAAATCTATTATACAATTTGTGAAATATATTTGCTCCACTGAAGGTGCATGGCAAGTAACTTGCATTACTGTTTCAGTGTCAACATTTGCTGGAACATCAAGGCGTCATGATTGACTAAGAGGTACACCTGATTATTTGTGTAAATAGTGCATTACAAATTGCTGCATATAGATTAAATTTTAAATTCTGTGTTGCCTCAATATATCAATTTATTTTCATGTTTCCCATTTATTTTTTCTTTTGGCTATGGTCTTCTCTCCAATTCAGCTTCTGGTATATGTGTCTCACTGCAATGAGCTGGATTCTTGAAAGAGATTCCCGCTGCAATGCGTGGGGTATATTTCTAGTATAAAAGAAAGAGGGCAGCCGGCTGTTTAGGTTTAGACCTAATACCGAAAATTGTTTTAGCTGGCGCAGTCTCTGCTTTTTGTAGTATTTTCTTGCCCTAGTTTGACTAGATCTTTAACCTTTCTCCTTCCACCTCGCGTGTGCGTAGGCGAAGTCCTGCCCACAGATACTCTCCACCATAAGCACCACGCCATCGTGCTGCTGATTACATCTACCACTCCACCGCACCTTGCTGGACCGAGGAAGAGGAGACGTCGCTGTGCTGTGTGCAACGCTCGGAGGCGCCGCCCGTTGTGGCGCTTGGATCGGATCGGATCGCGAGGAGGAGACACTAGTACGACTACGCCGACCACGTTCATCTGAATGTTTTCGCTGTGCAATCTACAAGGGTATGTAGATTTGTTTCCCCGCTTGTTGTTTTGTATCTCGTAGATCAAATCTTGGCTTGTTCTTGTTCGTCTTTGTACGAAATTTTTTGTTTTCTATGCTGCGAAACCCTTCACATTTTTCAAACATCTCCAAGTCTTGTGTAGATCATATTTCGGCCAACATTCAAAATGTAAAATTTTGGTGATCCTCTTTATTACCAATATTTTTCTACCATCTTTCACCATCACTTCATCCATATCTGAATGCAAGCTAGTGCATTTGTGATCATCGTTAGCATTTACCACTATTTCCACCACAATCTCTCTCTAATTTTTTTCTAACCTTTTCCAAAGTCACCCATGAAGTAACCAGCACTAGCACAACCCACTGGACATCAAACACTGCCTTTTGGACAAACTCTTTTCCCCTTTTCGCTTGGCAAGGAGAAGGACCGGCTATGGCATGCAAAGGACATGCATGAACCAAATCTTTCCTTCTCTCCCATATTTTGTTCCACCAACGCACTAGGCACTGACCCAACCTGAACCTCTACCCTTCCCCACCATCCCTACTATTGGCCCTAAGCCCCCTTGATGACCCACAAGTATAGGGGGTGTATCGTAGTACTTTCGATAAATAAGAGTGTCGAACCCAACGAGGAGCAGAAGGTGTTGATAAGTGGTTTTGATCAAGGATTCACTGTAAATACTAGCAAACGAGTTTTCAGGGGTATTTGGTAATACAAGTAAATAAAGTGCGAGTAAATAAAAGACAGTAGTAATAATTGCAGCAAGTGGCCCAATCCTTTCTTCAGCAAAGGACAAGCCGGTTGTGTAACTTATAATAACCAAACATTCTCGAGGACACACGGGAGTTTCTATCAAGAGCTTTCGCTTCATACCGCCAAGTAGTCTTTATTGGTTTGATAGGTGTTATGGGGGTGAAACTGTGCTAGCGCACTACCCTTACTAGGATAAATACACACTTGTGATTATACCCCTTGCAAGCATCCACAAATACAAGAAAGTAATTAAGTAAATCTAACCACGGCCTTAAACTCTAAGATCCTGCGCTCCCTGGTGCAATGGTTTCCCAATGGAGGTTTAGGTTTCTGTCACTCCAGCAACCCCACAATTGGTAGCCAAATACACAATGCATCTCACTAGGCCCATAAATGGTGAAGTATCATGTAGTCGACGTTCACATGACACCACTAGTGAAATAGCACCACAACAATATCAAACCATTAAATATTTCTCAACAATAATTCACTAATAACATCTTGACTTCTCCCATGTCCTCAAGAACTAAATGAACTACTCACAAGACATCATATGGATCATGATCAGAGGTGAAATAATGGTAAATAACAATCTGAACATAAACCTTAATTCAACGGTTCCACTCAATAGCATCAACTACAAGAGTAATCAACACCGGGAAAGTCTCCCCTATGAATATAACAAGATCCAACTCAAGATGTTACAGCGGGATGGCGTGGTGATGGTGGAGATGAAGGTGCTGGTGATGGAGATGATGATGATGATCCTGATGAAGTCTGGTGCGATGATGATGACGATGGCGACGATCTCCCCTATCCGGGAAGGAATTTCCCCGGTAGATTTCTGCCTGCCGGAGAGCTTTTCTCTCTCTGGTGTTTTCTGCCCCGCAGAGGCGGCTGTGTCTCTCTCTGAGCCCCCCCTTGACTTAGGTTTTTGGGGACGATGAAGTACGCGAAGGGGCGAGACCAGAAGTGGGCCAGGGTGCCCTCACACAGGGCCGGCACGGCCAGGGGTCAGGCCGCGCCCCCTGTGCGTGAGGCCGCCCCTGGCTCCTCTCCCCTTCTCCTTCTGGCTTCCGGAGTCTTTTGGTAAAATATAATTTTCTGGTATTTTTCTGGAATTTTCCTGATCTTCCAAAATATGGTGTCTTGACGGTCCTTTTCCAGCAGAATCCTGACTCCCGCAGCAAATCCTCCAATGATCATCAAACATGTAAAAACAGAGGAAATAACATAAGTATCATATCTAAATATGAAATATATCAATGAATAACAGTAAATTATGATACAAAATAGTGATGCAATATGGACGTATCAACCCCCCCAAGCTTAGACCTCGCTTGTCCCCAAGCGAAAACTAAACTCGGTAATCATGACCACAGGTTTATGGAGTGAAGTGTCGATAATCAAAATATGGACAAGAAGCATCACATTCACCAAAGGCACAAGTTATAATAGACAGCAACTCCCCTCTATAATATAGGCTTGCAATAAGTAAAGGGAATCACATATAAAGATGCACAAAGTAAACTATAATTGGTGATGGCAAACCTTAGTTCTTGGTCAGAGAACAATGAACAACTATACTAGCCTTTGAATGGAGCCTTTTTTAAAACAGAGCTAATATAGCAAAAACCATATGCTCAATGAAACAAACTTTTGCATTCATAGAAAACTCTCAAAGATATATTCCTTCAGATAAAAGCATTGTACAAAACAAGGAAGATAGTAAACATGATTAAACGGATCAACATATGGATGAGTGAAACATAACAACTCAAATGCTTGCTTGAGATAGAGGGAATTGGTTGACTCAACATAAAAGTAAAAGATAGGCCCTTCGCAGAGGGAAGCAGGGATTAAACATGTGCTAGAGCTTTTCATTTGTAAAACAGAGGTAAAAATTGTTTTGAGAGGTGGTTGCTTTTGTCAACGACTAGCAACGGAGTTCTTGATATCTTCCATACTAAACAAGTGAGAGCGGTTCCGAAATGTTTGATTAATTGGCACTTTGGTGCTCTTTTATAGCTTTGCACTCCTCCCCACCTTTTTCCTTTCTCAAACCATGGCTAACCGATTCCATCGGGTGCCGACCAACTTTCACATACCATGGAGGAGTGCTTCTTTTTCTTTTTTTCTTTTTGAGATTATAATGGTCTGACCAGCTCCCTTGCAAAATTAGTGACGAGCAGATGAAGCTGCCTAGTCGAGGGGTACTTAATTTAGTATGGAAGATAACAAACCCATCCACTACGTCCTCATGAGCTAAAAACAGTGGCACAAAATGAGAAGTATTTGAAGGTTTTTGAAAGGTAGCACATGAAAATTTACTTGGAATGGCTTGAAATACCATATATAGGAATTTATAGTGGACTCTTTGGAAGTGACTTGGCTTTGGGATTTAGATGCACGAGAAGTATTTCCTCTCAGTATAGGTCTTTGGCTAGCAAGGCTGGGTAGCAAGCATAAGAGTTGCATGAAACAAACAAACATACATATAATAAGAACAATCATGCAAACTCCCTTGAAGTTACAACGATTTTAACTTGGAGAATAATAATGCTTATAAGCCAAACATAAGGAAAACTAAAGTGATGTAGCTACAAACACTTCTTTATTCTTTTCTACTCAAACCTCAAGGTAATGCTGCTACTGACCAAGCTAAGTTTGCCAAAACCAACTAAATTTACTCATGCTCCCAAAGTGATACCAATACTAATCAACAAGACTAATCATATAAGAAACATTGCAAACTAAGATAAAGTGTGCGGAAAGTAAACGATAGAACTTCTCATTAATATTTCATTATCGCAACTCACACCAAGGGATACATAGATAACCAACTAAGGAGGATACTTCCACACTGCAAACTATTCTATAGGATAATTTCTCTATTCATGATATGACTCTACTTTGAAAAGTAAATGAGTAAGAAGGTAATGATGTGATACCGCGGCACTCCCCCAAGCTTGGAACAAGCCAAGGGGATGCCTATACCGATGACGAATTATTCTTGTGGCGGCAGCGGTGCATCTTCATCGTTGTCATACTTCCAAGGCAGAGGTCCTCCATCAAGGAAGGATGTCTTGGTCTCCAATATCCTGAAACTTGCAGCAGCACTCATTCGTTGAAATCTAGCTTCATACTCACAATTTTGGTTCTGCACGTCGTAGAGTTGTGCTTGTACTTGGCTAGTTGTCTCCTGGAGCGAAAGGATATCCCTCCAGAGCTCTGTAGTCTCCTTCTTGTACTTGGCAACAAGCTCTTGATTAATCCTATGGATGATGTCCACCTCGCATTCCGCCATCTTTTTGTATTTGAAAATTTCTTGTTCCAGTGCTTCCATCCTCGCTTTGAGACTCCCTTCTCCCTTGGGTCCTCGAACATCTTTAATCTGCAACTCCCCATCCTTGAGTAACAACTCCTTCGGATGCATCTTCAGTTCCCTAGTATACGGATTGATGGAATCCGCAAGAGGGTTCTCCTCGGATGGACCGGACGAAGACATTGTAACTCCAAAGCTGAGAGCAATCCCTGACAAAAACAGCTCGAAACAAAACACGACGAGAAAATGATATACAGACCTCGGGGACTCCGGGGGATTAAATAGGTGAAAATTATACATTGAAATGAAATCACAGGAGGAAACTGGGACGGAAACGAGTTCCGAGGTGCTCTCACACCAGGGTGGCGCGGCCAGAGGTGGGCCCGCGCCCCCTGTGTGTGAGGAGCACACGGACTCCTTTTCCTACCCGTTTTCATCTCGCGATTTTTCATATTTAGTAAAAATAGCAAAAATAATAAAGGAAGAGTTTTTTGCGAAACTTTTCTGACTAGAACTGTTACCTATTCAAAAACAAACTCTGCAGGTACCTGCAATTTGTCTTGGATGAATTCTTCTGGAGAAACTGTTTCAATTACATCAACATCTTCATTATAAGAATCTCCAGAAATATAATGTTTGAGTCTTTGCCCATTCACCACTTGTGTAGAGTCATCTTTCAATGAAGCAATCTTAATAGCACCTGAGCGGTACACTTCCACAATAACATATGGTCCTTCCCATTTAGAGAGTAATTTCCCTGCAAAAAATCTGAGACGAGACCTATACAATAGAACTTTCTCACCAACATGAAACTCTCTCTTAAGAATTCTCTTATCATGCCATTGCTTGACTTTCTCTTTAAAAAGTCTGGCATTCTCATACGCTTCGTTTCCCCACTCGTCTAGAGAACTCAAATCTAAGAACCTTTTCTTACCGGCTAGTTTAAAATCTCTATTAAGCTCTCTCACTGCCCAAAAAGCTTTGTGTTCTAATTCTAAGGGCAAGTGACACGCTTTCCCGTAAACCATCTTATAAGGAGACATACCCATGGGGTTCTTATAAGCAGTTCTATAAGCCCATAAAGCATCGTTTAACTTACTAGCCCAATTTTTCCTAGATCTATTGATAGTCTTCTGCAAGATAGACTTGATTTCTCTATTAGAAAGCTCTACCTGCCCACTAGTTGGGGATGATAAGCAGAAGCAATTCTATGATTAACATCATATTTAGCAAGAGTTTTTCTAAAACTGCCGTGAATTAAATGAGATCCTCCATCAGTCATAAGATATCTAGGCACACCAAACCTAGGAAAAATAACATCCTTAAGCATTTTTAACGAGGTCTCACCATCGGCACTCTTTGTAGGTATGACTTCTACCCATTTAGTAACATAATCAACATCAACAAGTATGTGGGTATAGCCTTTTGAAGGAGGAAAAGGACCCATAAAGTCAAATCCCCAACAATCAAATGGTTCAATAACAAGAGTGTAACTCATAGGCATTTCATTGCGTCTAGAAATATTACCAACTCTTTGACATTCATCACAAGATAAAACATACCTTCTAGCATCTTTAAAAAGGGTTGGCCAATAAAAACCTGATTGTAGAACCTTTTGTGCGGTTCTATCTCCAGCATGATGTCCTCCATAAGCACTACCATGGCATTTTCTTAATATCTCTTGTTGCTCATATTCCGGTACGCATCTTCGCATAATACCATCAACTCCTTCTTTATATAAGTGTGGGTCATCCCAAAAGTAATGCCTCAAATCATAGAAGATTTTTCTTCTTTGCTGAGCTGTAAAGGTCGGAGGCAAATACTTGGAAACAATAAAGTTAGCATAATCAGCATACCAAGGAAGGTCTCGCGAAGTTACGTTTATTGTAGCCAACTGTTCATTTGGAAAACTATCATTAACAGGAATAGGATCAAAAGAAATGTTTTCCAATCTAGACAAGTTGTCAGCCACAGGATTCCCAGCACCTTTCCTATCTACGATATGCAAATCAAATTCTTGTAAAAGCAACACCCATCTAATAAGCCTAGGCTTAGCATCCTTCTTAGTCATAAGATATCTAATAGCAGCATGATCAGTATGAATAGTAACTTTAGAATCAACAATGTAAGATCTAAACTTATCACATGCAAAAACAACAGCAAGAAACTCTTTCTCAGTAGTAGCATAATTCTTTTGAGCAGCATCAAGAGTCTTACTAGCATAATGAATAACATTCAATTTATTATCTACTCGCTGTCCAAGAACAGCACCAACAGCAAAATCACTAGCATGATATATAATTTCAAAAGGTAAATTCCAATCAGGTGGTTGAACAATAGGAGCAGTAGTTAAAGCCATCTTAAGAGTTTCAAAAGCTTCCTTACAATCATCATCAAAGACAAATGGTACATCTTTTTGAAGAAGATTAGTAAGAGGCTTTGAAATCTTGGAGAAATCTTTAATAAACCTCCTATAGAAACTAGCATGACCAAGAATACTACGAATACCTTTAACATCTCTGGGACAGGGCATTTTCTCAATTGCCTCCACTTTTGCTTTGTCAACTTCAATACCTCTTTCAGAAATTTTATGTCCAAGGACAATTCCTTCATTTACCATAAAGTGGCATTTCTCCCAATTAAGAACAAGGTTAGTTTCTTCGCATCTCTGCAAAACTTTATCAAGGTTGTGCAAACAATTATCAAAAGAAGTTCCATAGATGGAGAAATCGTCCATGAAGATCCCCACAATTTCCTCACAAAAGCCATGAAAAATAGCAGACATGCATCTTTGAAAAGTAGGAGGAGCATTGCATAAACCAAACGGCATACGTCTATAAGCATAAGTTCCATAAGGACAAGTAAAAGTGGTTTTCTCTTGATCTTCCTTTTTAACGGCAATTTGAGAAAAACCAGAATAACCATCAAGGAAACAAAAATGAGTTTTTTTAGATAACCTTTCTAGCATTTGATCTATAAACGATAAAGGATAATGATCTTTCTTAGTAACTTTGTTTACCTTCCTATAATCAATGCACATCCTATAACCGACTACTACCCTTTGAGGAATAAGCTCGTTATTCTCATTAGGCACAACAGTCATACCTCCTTTCTTAGGAACACAATGAATAGGACTAACCCATCTACTATCAGTAATAGGATAAATAATACCAGCATCAAGGAGCTTTAATACCTCATTTCTTATCACATCCTTCATCTTGGGAATTAGGCGGCGTTGATGCTCCATGACTGGCTTCGCGTCTTTCTCCATATTAATGGCATGCTGACATAAAGTGGGAGAAATCCCTTTTAAATCATTAAGAGTATATCCCATAGCTCCTCGGTGTTTCCTCAATATCTCCAATAATCTTTCTTCTTCCTTTCCTGAAAGTTTAGAGCTAATAATAACATGATATTTTTTCTTATCATCTATATAAGCATATTTAAGATTATCAGGCAAAGGCTTTAATTCAAACACATGATCTTCCTTAGGTGGCAAAGTGGTACCAAGATCCTCCACAGGTAAATTGTGCTTGATTAATGGTTGTTGACAAAGGAAAATATCATCAATCTCTTCTCTTTCCTTGCTGAAAACATCACTTTCGTGATCTTCCATGAATTGCTGCAAGGCATTATTAGGAGCAAGAGCAATAGAAGCAAGCTGTTCAACTTGAAAATTTTCATTAGGCGTGTCATTTTCATAAGAAATCTTAGCAAACTTGGAAAAATTAAAATCATAAGACTCTCCATTAAACTTAGTAAAAAAATTCTCCTTCTTACAATCTATCACGGCGCCACAAGTGTTCAAAAATGGTCTACCAAAAATAATAGGACAAGTTTTACTAGCCTCCTTACCAAGTACTAGAAAATCAGTAGGGTATTTAGTCTTACCGCAAAGAACTTCCACATCTCGAACAATACCAAGAGGCCAAACAGTCTCTCTGTTAGCAAGCTGAACAACCACATCAATATCTTCAAGTTCACAAGCGCCAATCTCATGCATAATTTCTTTGTAAAGCTCTAAAGGAATAGCACTTGCACTAGCACCAATATCACATAAACCATAATAGCAATGATCTCCAATCCTGACAGAAATAACAGGAACACTTGTTTTCCTATGCTTTTTAGGATGTGAGATAATGTTAGAAGCATCTTCACAAAAAAGAATATATTCATCCCCTACATCTTTAGTAACAAGATCCTTCAATATAGCTACAAGATACTTAATAGTAATTTGCTCATCAGGTTCTGGAGCTTTCTTAGTACTTTTATTAGACACACTTACCAAAGTAGAATACTTCTTTACCTTAGCAGGGAAAGGTGTCTTCTCAAAATAAGGTTCAGGCACAATGCTATCAACAGTACAAACTTCAGTAGCTGCAGCAGGAATATGACTAATAAAATCTTTATAAGGCGCATGATATTTGTTCCAATCTTTCTTTGGAACATCAAGATAAGAGGCAAAGGCCTTAAGACAATTAGCAAGTATTTGTGAATCAAGACATAAGCAGTGCTAACACTATGAAAGTCATCAGTTCCCATAAAAGATTTAATGCATTCATAATCATAGTTTATACCTGACTTCCTACCTTTGTCGTTTTCCCATCCTTCAGCATTCTCTTGTATACGGTCAAGAAGTTTCCACTTAGCATCTTCTTTCATGTGAGTAAATGATCCAAAACAACAAGCATCCAAATAATCCTTATCAGGAAGAGTAAGCCGCGCATAAAAAATATCAATAACAATATTATTGGGGAGCTTATGAATGGGGCATTTGAGCATTAGTAACTTCAATCTCCCTCACGCTTGGGCAATACTCTCTCCATCATGAGGCCAAAAATTATATATCCGATTACGATCTTTATGGATTTCACTTGGAGGATAAAACTTGGAATAAAAGAGAGGTACAATGTCCTCCCATGCCATAGATGGACCATCTTGGAGCAGTCGATACCACTCCTCAGCTCTGCCTTTCAATGATAAAGAGAATAGCTTCTTCTTAACCTGGCTTGGTGAAATACCTGCACACCTGAACAACTCGCATAATTCATGTATAAATAGTAAGTGATCACCCGGATGGACAGTTCCATCTCCTGAATAGCCGTTATCCATAATACGCCCAACAATTTTCATAGGTATTTTAAAAGGATCAATTTCAGCAGGTGGTGGCGGTCGTGGTTCATCCACATGTGCAGCAGTGGTAGAAGTGTTCCCAAATAGGAAACCAAATGGAGAGTTCTCCATAGCAGAGTAAAATAAAAATAGAAGACAAAATAAAAACAATACTCACAGTGACGGTTACCTTTACCAATTCCACTCTTCAATAGCGCTACACTCCCCGGCAACGGCGCCAGAGAATAGTCTTGATGACCCACAAGTATAGGGGGTGTATCGTAGTACTTTCGATAAATAAGTGTGTCGAAACCAACGAGGAGCAGAAGGTGTTGATAAGTGGTTTTGATCAAGGATGCACTGTAAATACTAGCAAAAGGGTTTTCAGGGGTATTTGGTAATACAAGTAAATAAAGTGCGAGTAAATAAAAGACAGTAGTAATAATTGCAGCAAGTGGCCCAATCCTTTCTTCAGCAAAGGACAAGCCGGTTGTGTAACTTATAATAACCAAACGTTCTCGAGGACACACGGGAGTTTCTGTCAAGAGCTTTCGCTTCATACCGCCAAGTAGTCTTTATTGGTTTGATAGGTGTTATGGGAGTGAACCTATGCTAGCGCACTACCCTTACTAGGATAAATACACACTTGTGATTATACCCCTTGCAAGCATCCGTAAATACAAGAAAGTAATTAAGATAAATCTAACCACAGCCTTAAACTCTAAGATCCTACGCTCCCTGGTGCAATGGTTTCCCAACGGAGGTTTAGGTTTCTGTCACTCCAGCAACCCCACAATTGGTAGCCAAATACACAATGCATCTCACTAGGCCCATAAATGGTGAAGTATCATGTAGTCAACGTTCACATGACACCACTAGTGAAATAGCACCACAACAATATCAAACCATTAAATATTTCTCAACAATAATTCACTACTAACATCTTGACTTCTCCCATGTCCTCAAGAACTAAACAAACTACTCACAAGACATCATATGGATCATGATCAGAGGTGAAATAATGGTAAATGACAATCTGAACATAAAACTTAATTCAACGGTTCCACTCAATAGCATCAACTACAAGAGTAATCAACACCGGGAAAGTTTCCCCTATGAATATAACAAGATCCAACTCAAGATGTTACAGCGGGATGGCGTGGTGATGGTGGAAATGAGGGTGCTGGTGATGGAGATGATGATGATGATGATCCCGATGAAGTCCGGTGCGATGATGATGACGATGGCGACGATCTCCCCTCTCCGGGAAGGAATTTCCCTGACAGATTTCTGCCTGCCGGAGAGCTTTTCTCTCTCTGGTGTTTTCCGCCCCGCAGAGGCGGCTGTGTCTCTCTCTGAGCCCCCCCTTGACTTAGGTTTTCGGGGACGATGAAGTACGCGAAGGGGCGAGACCAGAAGTGGGCCAGGGTGCCCTCACATAGGGCCGGAGCGGCCAGGGGTCAGGTTGCGCCCCCTGTGCGTGAGGCCGCCCCCTGGCTCCTCTCCCCTTCTTCTTCTGGCTTCCGGAGTCTTTTGGTAAAATATAATTTTCTGGAATTTTCCTGATCTTCCAAAATATGGTGTCTTGACGGTCCTTTTCCAGCAGAATCCTGACTCCGGCAGCAAATCCTCCAATGATCATCAAACATGTAAAAACAGAGGAAATAACATAAGTATCATATCTAAATATGAAATATATCAATGAATAACAGTAAATTATGATACAAAATAGTGATGCAATATGGACGTATCACCCCTCACTCTCTCTCTCTCTCTCTCTCTCTCTCCCTCTCTCTCTCTCTCTCTCGTGCCCTAGGTGACCATTAACATGCCTTATGGCATAAGCCATCCTCCCAGCCCGAGCCATCTCGCCAAACGCATCTCCTCTCTGTCTCTGAATGACAGCACGTAAGCCTTAGCATTTGTCGTCTTGCTTCCGTCCTCTATCGACCATGCTCTCGGCGCCAGCGTTTCGTCGAACACCTGGCGTGCGCGAGTTTGGCGTCCTCCCTCCGAGCCGACCGACCTCCTCCTGGCCCTTCCTCTCACCAGCGACCGAGCCTTGTGTGCGTGGACTCACTGGCATAGTCCCATACCCTCTGTTTGTCCTATAGCCCCTGGCCACACTCGTCGTGCACCACCGCCAGTCAGAGAGCGCCACGTCTAGCCATGCCCAGACCGCACCCTAGTTAAAGCGTGCCCCAGGCCTCCTCCCACCCTCTCACCCACACCACGATCCTCTCTCTCTCAATCGACAGAAAACTGAGCCTCAGCTCCTCTAGCCTTCTCTCTTCCTGGCTCTGGCCAGAACGCGACCGTGGCCATCCCCACGGTGCCCATGATTCAGGACACCTCGAGCTCCCCTTTTCAACCTCTCTCGACTCGCCCTAGACTTATCCTTCTCACCACCGTCTCGAATGGTTTCAGGGCTACCAGAATCATGGAGTCCATCATCGACACCATCTGCTGCCTCGACCGTCTGATGAACTCCGGCCACCAGCCTCTCCCCTTGTCCATGCGGAGCACCAGGAGATGGGTGAATCTGTCTTGAGCATCCTCATGCTACTGCCGAGTCTGGGGGTTCCCTACAGTACCTGCGGCAAGCTCTGTATGCCGACCGCCGGTGAGCCTAGCAGCGCCGCCGATTTCTGGTCATCGCCGGGAGATGTCAACGTGGCCACATCTGCGCTCTGGTATTTTTTGACAAATCTGACCTTTTCTCGAAACTTATCCCTCATCTGACCCCAGCCGAAAACTATTTTGTTGTCTGACCCCTCGGTTTGGCGCCATCACGATTGGCGCCGAAGTCGTTCATGTCGGCGCCGGAACTCCCTGGTGCCGAACCGCTCGGCCGGGGTCCCAGACAATCCGACGTGGCAAGTTCGGCGCCGTCCTTCTTGGCGCCAAACTAGTGGGACGCAAAATTCAGTGAACCTAGGTCGGCACCGTTCTCTCTGGCGCCGAACCTAGGGTTAATATACCCCTTCAGCCGCGTAGTCGAATCCACCCAGACTCATTCAACCTATCCCCCAGCGCGCCGCCTGAGGACCCACAGGCGCCGCTGGCCACAATCCCCCTTGCCGTCTCCGTCGCCCCCCCTCGTTGCAACCTGCCCGCTGTCCCCCTCGCCGTCTCCTCACTCGCCCCCCGCCGTCGTCCCCCCTCGCCATCACCAGGGACCTCCGCGGTTGCCGTCGCCGTCGCCGGCCGCTGTCCCCGTCGTCACCGGCCGCCGTCCCCGACTTAGGGAGAGGTATAGCCCCCGGCCTATCTTTGCAGTGGTGATTTTTGCAGTGGTAATTTTTGCAGTGGTGAAATTATAAGTGTAGCCCTCTGTGTGTAGTGTAGATTGTATGTTAGATTGTAGTGTAGGTTAGGTATGCTAGATAATTTTTTATGTTAGTTAGCAGTAGGTTTTGGTATGTTAGATAATTTGTTATGTTAGTTAGCAGTAGGTTTTGGTATGTTACATAATTTGTTATGTTAGATTGTAGTAGGTTTACTAGCATTGTAGTTTATGTTTGTATGTTTAAGATATGGGTTGGTATGTTAGATAATTAGTGTGTAGTCCCGGTAGTTATATTATTAGATATATATTGTCGAATATTAGCTAATGGGTTCTGGTTTATCTTTTGGTTGTCAATATAGATGGCCTACTCAAAAGTTCTTCATGTGCATCATGGTGGGAGTGTTGTGTCCTCGGGCTGTGGGTTTGAGTTTGTTGATATGACTAGCAAAGTGTTGTTCTTTCCGCGTAGTCCTAGTTTTAGTGAGGTTGCTTTGAAGGTTAAAGCGGCGCTTGGTTGGAATGACATAGGTGATGAAATTGTCTTGGAAGGAAGATACGATGCCGACAACTCTAGGTCTTTTACTCAGATGATACCTATCAACGGCAACGATGAGTGGGATGTATACAAAGAGCTTGTTGACAGCTCTGAAATCAAATCTTTGGTTGTCATTGCCGTAAAGGTCACCAGTCGAGCCAATCTTCTCATCGACCTGAACAAGCATCCATCCGTTAGATGCAATGATGTCCGTTCTGAGGATGTCTATGATGCGGGTCCTAGCCAACCACCTTCGTGGGAGTCAGAAATCCGACATGATGAAGATATCCTTGAGGAGATAATGGAGGAGAAAGCAAGGTCTAAATTTCAAGACTATGTTGGACTTGCAAGTATGGCTACAGGAGTATGCCGTAAGTCATCATCGGCCATTCATAGTCTTCAAATCTGAAAAAACGAACGATATGTTGTGTTATGTGAGAATGAAGTGTGTCCGTGGAAGGTTTGGGCAACAAAGAAGAAACCAGAAGGTTGGTGGAAGATAACTAAGTATGTTGGCCCACACACATGTGGCAACGCCATCCTTGGGAACGGCAAGCACCGACAATTGACATCTACTTTTATTGCACACCGGTGCTATGATGCCATCAAAGCTACGCCAACCATGCCAGCCGGCTCTTTGGTCCACTTCGTGAAACTAATATTTCACTATCATATCAAGTATGGCAAGGCGTGGAGGGCTAAGCAGATGGCTATGAAGATGGCTTATGGTGATTGGGAGGAAGCATATGGAAGGCTGCCTAGGTTGTTGGCAGCGATGGCTCATCGCAACCCCGGGATGACACACATTGTTCAGCGGCATCCAACCTATACTCGCACTATTAAAGGTGTGATACACCCTGTGTTTGGCCGAGCATTTTGGTGCTTCCGCCCTTGTGTGGAAGCATTCAAGCATTGTCGTCCATTTCTTTGTGTCGATGGCACGTTCTTGACCGGGAAGTTTAAGGGCACCCTTCTCGTAGCAATATCATGTGACGCAGACAACCGACTGGTCCCTCTTGCCTTTGCTCTTGTGGAGAAGGAGGACAACGTGAACTGGAACTTTTTCATGCACATGGTTAGGACAAAGGTAGTTGGCCCTGGGAGGGTTCTTTGTGTCATCTCTGACAGGCATCAGTCCATATTGAATGCCATGAAGACAGAAATAGCAGGACATCCCCTTGTGAAACACCGTTGGTGCATAAGGCATTTCGCGGGTAATTTTTACCGTGCTTGCCATAATAGTAACTAGTACATAGTAACTAGTACCATTCAACCTATCTTATTTTAATTTTATCCCCTAAATACCACATAGTGCACACTATGATCCACATATATCTAGGAATTTTGTTTTAACCATAGTAAAGTTAATAAACCATGTGCCAAGAATAAACAAAGAACACACATATATATGTACTAATTCATTACATAATTACCACCTATTCAAAACAATCTATATTATCTTATCTAGGATTCAACAATAGTTTCAAGAAATGAGATCTAATTTTACCAAAATAATTGGTGGAAACTAAGGGGAGGTGAGAGAGATTACCTCTAAGAAGACTCATGATGGTGCTAAAATGAAGATATGGGGCATATTTGTGTGGATTTGAAAGGGAGGGGGCGAGACAGGAGAGAGAAAGCTTGGGCGGCGGCTGAGGGAAGAAGGAATGAAGAAGGCAGGGAATGGCTGGGTGCTGGTTATATTAACCCTAGGTTCGGCGCCAGAGAGAATGGCGCCGACCTAGGTTCACTAAATTTTGTGTCCCACTAGTTCAGCGCCAAGGAGGACGCCGCCGAACTTGCCACATCGGATTGTCTGGGACCCCGGCCGAGCGGTTCGGCGCCAGGGAGTTCTGGCGCCGACATGAACGACTTCGGCGCCAATCGTGATGGCGCCGAACCGAGGGGTCAGACAACGAAATAGTTTTCGGCTGGGGTCAGATGAGGGATAAGTTTCGAGAAAAGGTCAGATTTGTCAAAAAATACCGCGCTCTGCAGATGGACGGTAAAATACCGGTTCAAAGCCTCGTCAGCATTTTTTCTCTTCCTCACATTGTGGCATTAGATGGGTCGGCCCAGCATGGTTGGCCCAGGTCCGTTCGGTGTCAGCCCGTATATATTTTTGGATCTCTGTTAATTCATTTTAAGCAGATCTGCAAATTTGAAATTACATCGAAAATTAATTATGCGTCCAAATGACCTGATCCAAATTTCTATAGGTTCCTTGTTCAAATACCTACCCAATGGTGCTAGCCCCATGTTAAATAGATCCCTGTAAGTTTACTCATATTTATATTAGTAGATCTGGCCACTTTGGATTCAAAACTCCATATCCATAAATATATGGGGCCAAATTGGGCAAATCCAATTTTAAGTAATATCCTGTTGTTTTACTTGGCATGTGTCACTGGAATTAATTCTCTGTGATGTTTGTTCTTAGAGTAGTATTTAAAATGCTATGGGAACTTGATTCAATTGTTTATTTTATAAATTTTGTTATATGAGTGATTTTGGCATGATTCCAATTTTCATGAATCATGTATTGTAACCACTTGAAAACCCTCCGTTGGTAGATTTTTCTGATACATAGAGAATATTCTGGAACTTAATTTCTTTTGTAGCTATTGTTTGAATTAGAAAATTCATAGAAAAATAAATATAAATCATATTGGGTTGAATCTACTTTTGTTGGATTCAGAAAATTGGTATCTTTCTATTGGTATGTTGTTTGCATGTTTTGATTACTTAGAATTACCTGAGTGCTAAATATGGCCTGTTAGGGTTTGTGGTTTAATAAAATCCCTATTAAATCTCGAAAATTGATAATTACTCAGAATCACCTGAAATGGTTCAATATGGTGTACTACTTGCTACTGGTGTTTGTTTTGGTGTGATATGTTTGTTGTGGTGAAGTGTGTGAAATATTTGTGTTTGTATGCTTATTTCTTTATTTTTATCGACGCTAGATTCGAATAACACCGGGTATTCTGAGGTGGGGGAAATATTTGAATCGAAAGAAGAAGACTAGGGACAAGCTGAAAAAGGCAAGCCATCTAATCTTGTTGCATATATGAATCCTAGTTTTACTATTTGCATACTTTATAATTTTTTATGAAAATGCATGTCTTTCATAGTGCTATCACCTCTAGATATCATTTGTTGGCGACTTGGCTCCACAAGTCACATGTTATCATCCTTATGGATGACCCCTCTCTTGACACCTACTTATCCCCTAGGTTAGTGGCTTGATGATTAGCATCATGACCTTTGAAAAACCTTGTAGTGGAGCAAAAACTCTAGGTTGGGAACACTCAAAATGGGATTTTGAAAATGTCTTCGAAAACCTTGGAATAAGGAACTATTCCATTGATGGATTTCAGAAATGAGGTTTTGAAAAATGGAGGAAAAAAAGAGATGGTGGATTTAAGAAAAAGGCATTGTGTATAAGTGCCCGCCAAACCAATTTCTCCTGTGCAACCACATTACCCTAGTATGGGACAGGGCTTAGCCCGTAGTTCATTCACTTTGGTATGGGGAGCCTCACACTATATAAGGGTCGTCGAACCCTGGAATCCAGGTTGTCGCAAGTGGTGTGCAACAGTGTAGCCGGCCCACCAATAGGCTACCCATGTGGAAGACACTTGGGTTTCTCCCGTCGTGGCACTGGGGCTACACTCGAGATAGGGAGGTAGGCTGCCAGGGTTTGCCAGGAGGTATACTCCATAGGGTAGGCACCCATACTAAGGTTGATGAGCAAAAGGTTCTGATCAGGCGCTTGTCGTGGCATAGGATGCTATGTGGGGATGATGCCCACACGATAAGTATCTGGATGGTGTGGGTGAAGTGTACAACCTCTGCAGAGTGTAAAACTATTCGAATAGCCAAGTCCTCGGTCATGGACGGTTGGAATGGCCATACTTAACCTGTGTCGGATTTTTTTTCAAAGAAAAATGGTTTTCAGAAAACGAAGGAATGTGCCAGACGGAGTACTTAGAGGGTACTGCCGTGGCACAGGAAAGGTTCGGAGTACCTGGAGGGTACTACCGAGGAATTTAGATGGTCATATGTGATTGACCTGGTTTATGATAACAAAAAGGGTTACCCCCCTTCCTAGAGACTTTACCAACAAATGTTTTATTTTTAATAAGGATATAAAGATGTCATAGAACAAGGTTCTAGACACGACACGAGAAAATATGTTTTCAAAGAAAACAAACTAGTGTAGAGCCTTCCCTTGCTACAGTCATATTGCATATCCAATGCTCTCCCTTTAGATAGTTTGCGAGTACAATTCAAATGTACTCACGGCTTTGTCCCTGGCTATTAACTTGGTCAGACCTAGAGGAAGACTTCAATGAAGGTGGTTATGACGACGCCGGTGCGAACCAGGAACGTCTCCCAGTCAGTTGCCTGTAGGATAGTAGGCATGACGTGGGCCATCAACGCTATATTGTATCCGCTGCTTAGATGTGAACTTGTCCTGCGTGGCATTCTCAAACTTGGTCATGTGACCAGTTGTAAGTTTATTATTTGGTAATGTAATGGGTGATGTAATTTTGTTATCAACTCGTATATGTGGATTCACGACACACTGATCATGGGATCGTGAATTGTATGCATATCGGGTATTTCAGACGGCTAATCTGGGTCGTCACAATCACTACATATTTGTCTCAACTTTGCGTAGAACTACTTTTGGAATTACATGATTCTTTGAGCAGACTTAATCTACGTTTGTCGTGACATAAATTTGAAAATGGGCAGTGATATTTAGAAACTTATTTGAAGAAGGGTGTAGAATTATAACTGGAGATCGATTGTACTAATGATTAGCACCTTTTTTTTCTATGCGTTAATTTCTCATCTGGGCATTAATCATTGTTACAATTGAATTTATCATTAGTCAAGCTCTATGTTGTCAACACTTTTCCGAAGATGCCAAGTGAAAGTTGGGTGGAGTCATGCATAAATCCAAGAGAAGCTGATGCCATGTAAGTGGTACCGATAACTGATGAGCCCAGGCTGGATGGAAGTTGTGACGTTGAGGAATAATTGTACGAACACAATGACCTTGTAACAAGTTTTGTAGGTGATGTTCTATATCTTTTGTTGTAATTTTTTTATTTGTCGCTTGAAAGTTCTACTCTCAAGTTTCTCCATATATATACAAAAT
Source organism: Dactylis glomerata (assembly GCA_007115705.1). Taxonomy (NCBI): domain Eukaryota; kingdom Viridiplantae; phylum Streptophyta; class Magnoliopsida; order Poales; family Poaceae; genus Dactylis; species Dactylis glomerata. The sequence goes on along the minus strand of QXEO01000464.1, from coordinate 1,942,172 downwards.
ATTTTCAGTAAGATTGTTATATGCAATATGCTTCTGAAAACTTGGTCGATTTTATTTTGGTTTCATGATTCTAGGGAACTATTTGAATGTCTAGGTCTGTCAAAATTTTATGACCCATAGCAATACACGAGCATTCAACTAGTTTGGTTATAAATGCGTGTAAATACTCTCTGTTTCTGATAAATTTAAAGATGTGAGTGAAAGGTTTAACTTGGATCATCATGTCATTGTTGAAGTTAATAAGGTCTTTGCTGAGCATGTTGCTCTACCTAAGGAAGGTTTTATTGCTTATGAACGTCCTAAAGTTACTAAACCTACACCTATGGTTCATGCTTCTGTTAAAACTGTTGCAGCTTTAACTACAAACGGTTTTATGAAAAGCCTCCTTATCCTACTAAGATCAAGGAAAATTAAAATATATTGGAGACTAATGAGAAAGAGTGCACAAAAGAGTTGCACACCTTACGAGCAAGTGCATGCATATCATAATTTTTCTACCATTAAAGCTTTAAATCAAGAAGAGTCATATGATGTTTATTTATGTGAAGATGCAATTGGAGTTGGAAAAGGGAACATAAATAAATGTGGTAAACCTATTATATCGTTATTATGGACTTTGTGATCTTGAAGCAAGCATAAGTGCTATTCTTTATTCATTATACATGGAGATTAAAAGTGATATTAATTGAAATAGAAGAGACATGTATAACTCTCCAACTTGCTAATAAAGAGGTTATTTGTCCTGTTGAAATTGTTACAGATGTTGAAGTCTTAGTACTCCCTCCGACTCATAATACTCTTCGCTAATATAGATGTATCTAGACACATTTTAGTGGTAGATACATCTGTATTAGCGAAGAGTAATATGGGTTGGAGGGAGTAGCTAAGATCAAATAGCGTGTTGACTTCATGGTAATTGCTTGCTGTCAAGATAACGTTTCTCCTATTATATTTGATAGAACTTTCTTACATACTATTGATGCTGAAATTAATTTGCCAAAAGAGAAAGTTGTCCTACCGAACTCTACTGAATTCCTGCAAAAGCGAAGAAGTGAATTCCTATCCTTTAAAATTTGTGCGCTCATTCTTGCGTTCCAAACGCTGCAAAAGAAAATTTTCCTGTGTAATTTTCCTCTACTTTTCCTATGGTTTTCCTGTGTTCCAAATGGTCCCTAAACGTGCAGAAGTCATACAAGAGAGGGAAAACTTGGACGCTTAAGGCAGTAGACAACATGGCGTGTGGCTTACTGAGTTATCTAGTTCAGGAATGGCATTTCTTCTGGATGTTGAGGCCAATCACATGATGAGAGAGTGCAGTAGAATGGTTGTGAACTTGTTCTCATAGACTGGTAGGAGAGGTAGAAAAAATGCTTCGCTCCGCTCGCCCCCTGTGCGGGTGATGGGGCAAAACTTAGCTCTTCGCCTCCCAGATCTCCTCGTCATTCGCACTCATCCTCCCTACTCCCCCCTCCCTCAAGCTGAAGAGGGAGGCCTGGGTCTCCCATCGAGGATGGTGCGCTACGCATGGAAATTCGATTGGATCACCGGCGACTAGGCGCGTTAGTGGTGCTGGTAGGCGGTGGTTGCAGGGGCAAGCTACAGGGTGGTGGCAGACGATGTTGGGAAGTTGTAGCGGTGAGGCTGCGCGGGCCAGATCTGGGCCAGTTTGGGCCTAATCTAGGCATGGCAGCCCATGCTGGTAGACGCACAGGTGCTGGATTTCGTGGTGATGCATTCATCAAGGCGTCCCTCTCTGGAAATCCTAACTCCCGCCCACTGCGGGAGCGATCTCCGTCCCGCACGCATCGCTCCCCCCGATGGGCCAGCCTAGGTAAGGTTCTTTTTCTTTTTTCTTTTCTTTTTCTATTTTCCTCAGTGTTTCTTTTTTCTTTTTTCTGAATCTAAACAATTTTAAATTTTAAATTTCAACTTTTTATTTTTTATTTTTTAGTTTCGAAAATTTTCAAAGAAAAAAAAACAGTTTCGAATTTTTGTTCAATTTTGGAATTTGTTTAATTCGAAATTGTTCAAATTCGAAATTTGTTCCAATTCGTAATTTGTTCCATTTTTTAAATTTGTTCCAATTCGAAAGTTGTTCTATTTTTTAAATTTGTTCCAATTTTGAAATTTGTTCCAATTCGTAATTTGTTCCATTTTTTAAATTTGTTCCAATTTTGAAATTTGATCCAATTCGAAAGTTGTTCTATTTTTGAAATTTGTTCCAATTTTGAAATTTGTTCCAATTCATAATTTGTTCCATTTTTTTAATTTGTTCCAATTTCGAAAAAAATTATATTTGTTCCAATTCGAAATTTGTTCCAATTTTAGAAATTTGTTCCAATTTTAAAATTGTTCTTTTTAAAAAAACTGTTCAAATTTGAACATGTAGATATTCAAAAATTGTTCTATTTTTTTAAAAATATTTCGAATCTGGAAAATATGCAAACTTAATAAATAACTGAAAAGGGAAAAGGAAAAATAGAGAGTATACATGTTATTGGGCCCGAGTAAGATGACCCATTAGAGAAAGGCTCCCATGCAGGAGCGATTCGCTCCGCAAGGAGCGGGGTATAGCACTCCTCGTCCCTCTCCTTGAGACGTTGTGGCTAGGCCATCGGTTCTGGGGCTGGGAAGGCCCAAATCTGGAGACCTTGGTGGGATCTACGAGTTGCGACCTGCGGTGTCACGAGGCATCGTGTCCTCATATTTGTCGCACTTCTGCTACCTTGCGATGTCCGGTTGTGGCCTCACACGCCCTTGTATTCAGACTCGTTGCGGTCGTGTCTATCGTCTGTCAGGTGCGAGTTGGATGCTAGAGCGACGACTCTAGGAGATGGATTATACATTCAGCTCTCTCGTGAACGACGTCACGGTGGTGGTCTTTCTCCTTGGCCGTGTGGGTGGTGGGAAGCAGGCAGCAGGGAACCTTGGTGTTGACGGTGTTTCGGCAGTGAAAACTCCCAATCGTGTCTTGGAGGTCATGTTGTTGGCAATGGTCAGTCTATGGGTCCATGGTATGGCACAGCGGTTTTTGGGCGAAAGCCCAGCGCTTCGATGCCTGCGGCTGTGGTGCCTATGGGTGTCGTGACCCTCCAGGGGCTTGCTGTGTTACCTCCCTGCACCAGAGCTCCGGATGAAAACCCTAGACCTTTTTGGTCTCTGCAATGGTGGCGCATGATATCATAATCCTCTTGGAGGGTCATCATGGCCCCTTCCGGTCCGAACGTTTTGCCATCACAGGATATGCTTGGATCCCATCTCGATGCATTTCAGCTCTGACGTGGGGCGATCAGTGACTCCTATCATTTACACGTGACTTAGTCATCTCTAGTCCCGTACTAGCTGTCTGTTGGCAGGATCGGCGCTCCACAGTCCGAAGCGAGAGGGCAGGTGGCCCATTCAGGCGGTAGCTTGATGGGTCCAAGACGACTTTGTCCGTTGATTTCACAAGGAGATGTGGTTGCACCTCCAGTCGGTTGTCTTGTGTGTCTTGATGGGTTTTTGTCCATGAATACTTCCACAATTTCTTCACAAAAGCCATGAAACATAGCAGAGAAGCATATTTGAAACGTAGCAGGAGCATTACACAAACCAAAAGGCATACTTCTACAAGCATAAGTTCCATATGGACAAGTAAAAGTGGTTTTCTCTTGATCTTGCTTTTTAACAGCAATTTGAGAAAACCCAGAATAACCATCAAGAAAACAAAAATGACTTTTCTTAGATAACCTTTCTAACATTTGATGTATAAAAGGTAAAGGATAATGATCTTTGTTAGTAACTTTATTAACCTTTCTAAAATCGATGCACATCCTATAACCAACTACTACGCTTTGAGGAACAAGCTCATTATTTTCATCAGGCACAACAGTAATACCTCTTGTCTTAGGGACACAATTCACAGGACTAACCCATCTACTATCAGCAATAGGATAAATAATACCAGCATCAAGGAGTTTCAATACCTCATTTCTTACCACTTCCTTCATCTTAGGAATTAAACGGCATTGATGTGCAACAACTGGTTTTGCATCTGGCTCCATATTAATAGCATGCTGACATATAGTAGGGGAAATCCCTTTTAAATCATCAAGAGTATATCCAATAGCTCTTCGGTGTTTCCTCAATATTTCCAATAACCTTTCTTCTTCCTTCCTTGAAAGTTTAGAACTAATAATAACAGGATATGTTTTCTTATCATCAATATAAGAATATTTAAGATCATCAGGTAAAGTTTTTAAATCGAAAACAGGATCCTCTTTGATGAGGACATCCCATCTATTGATACACCCGCTGCACCTACAGCAGAACACATACAAGGACCTATCTCTCGAGCTCATGCCAAGCAACTTAACTATCAGGTACTTTCATTTCTTGGAACTCTTTCTCACATACATGAGAATATGATGTTGCCTAAATCAGACATGTTTGTTACTCTTAGGAATGATGGACCTAGCATGGATGAGAGGGACAAGAATTGGAGCATGATCGTGCATGGAGATGGCAGCAAGCGTTTGAGGATGGAAGAAGATGCCACGAGTGGAGATTTCAGAACTTTGAAGCCACCATAATGATGGATGAAGACTTGGACAAAATATACAAAGAGCTACTTCATAAATTCGTCCATAGATAAATATGGTGCTGCGTCACTTTTATTTTTGGGCCAGGCCCATGTAATTTTCGCAACAAATAAGACAGCCACTTTTAGCAGTCCGAATTTGAGGAGAAAAGGCCTGTTAGGGTTCCGTTCGACCACCATACCCATGGCTGGTCGCACCCCTACCTTTTCCTCCTCAAATACCCCCCGTAGCTGTCATTAGAACTCGGATTTTGTTTAGACTAAAGTTAGCCATTGCTGCAACTACGAGCTCGACTTTTGAGGCCAATCGCCCACAAGAAGACCGCCAATTCGGAATCCCACCTTTTGAATAAAGCATACATCTTTCATCCATAATTTCTTGATTGCAGTATTAGTTCTTACTTGTTCTCGATTTCACGTAGGAATTAAGACCCTCGCTGGTCAGGCTGGTCGTGCATCCGTAAGATCGGTAACTCCCGGAGATTGTCCTAGCGATTGCATAGGCGCACAAGCTTCGCACGTGTAGTCGGATCGTCAAGCACAAACTCCACCCACCAAATCGACATATCAAGATCTCATCGAAAGATCGGACACCGTTGCCCCATCAAGTGGTATCAGATTTCAGGTTGTTCGGTGTGATTTCCTATTTTCGTAGTCTATTTTGCATCTGTGTTCATACCTATATACCACGGAAAAGCCAAAAATACAGTTAGGGTTTAGATCATCTCGTCCCATAAACCATCCGAGCCTTTGCATTGTCTTTTCAGTTTGCATCGTTGAATTTGTGTCTGCATCCGCGTGTCAAGTTGCTGGTCTTAGTGTCTGTTCTATTAGAGTTTTGAGTTCCAATCACCATAGTCACGCCGCCGCCGCACGCATGCAGCATCGCTCCACCATATCCTTCCACCACCACGCCATATACTTCCGCCACCGCCTTCACATTAGGTTTTGTTCGTTCCTTCCAATTTCATCCATGCCTTTTTCAGAGTCCGTGAGTTAAGTTTCGGTCGCCAGGCAAGAGGAAGAAGACGAGCAAAAAAAATCCAAAAAAATAAATTCAGAAAAAAAATTCAAATCCGCATCCAAGTTGGTTTGACCCGATTCCTATTAGTCCAGTCCAAATTTAGTCCGAATTGGACAGTTTCGTCAGTTTTTGACAGTTTTCGATAGCAAAGTTCAATTGGCCATAACTTTTGCATACGACCTCCATTTTCGACGTGCGACCACTCAAAATGCTTAGCACAAAAAGTTCTATCTAACGATAGCCACTTCGTGGATAAGATGTGGACACACGCTTGGGTGATGTTGATTCCAAGCTTTCTAATGCGATGGACAAGATTGTCTGGTCCAACAAGTGCTTTAGTTTGGAACAAATTGCACCACTGACTTTCAGATGTAGGTGACACATTAAGCACATGCTACGAGCAAACAATGTTGTTGGCAGTGGAAGGATAGGCATCAACACCGTCATGACCAAAGTCATCATCATTGGAACCATCCGGATCAACATCCTCACCGGTCCCGTACTCATTGGTGTCCTCATTCACAAGCACGACTTTTCTATTAGGACAATCCCGTTTAAAATGACCCTTGCCACCACAAGTATGACACTCCATATCACGATTACGTGTTGTACACATGTCTGAACCCGTACCACTAGTAGCAGTTGTAGATTTCTTTGCATTAGAATCAGGTCGCGATGATGAAGGAGCACGAAAATCTGAATGGGAACTTAGTGTAGGTGTGGCAGTCCGAGAGATGAAACAGCTGCTGGAGGTATTACGAGCCTTAAACTAAGCTTCTTCGGCAAACTATGCTTCACCTTCACGCGCATGATGTAGCAGATCATTCATATCATGATACCAATGGTGCAGAACAATGCTGTTGATATCATGCTTCAGACCATGGAGAAAACGCTGCAAGGTCTGCTCATGAGGCTCACGAACTATAGCTCGTTGTAGAAGCATCTCCATCTCCATATAGTACTCATTAACAGACATCAAACCTTCCTTCAATTGCTGCAACTTATCAAAAACTGAGCGTAGGTAGTTATGCGGAACAAAACGAGCCCGTATCACTTCCTCCATATGGCGCCAAGTTATAATGGGCAGCTCATTGATTTCTTGACGTGTATGCACAACGCTGTCCCACCATCGCAAAGCATAACCATCAAACTCTTGAGAAGCAAGCTTGATTTTCTTGTCCACCGTATAATCATGAAGACGCCATAACGTCTCTATCTTCAACTCCCATGTGAGGTAATCTTCAACATTAGTACAACCCTCAAATCTGGGAATGGAAAACTTTGGCTTACCCAATCCATCATCCTACTGAATAGGAACTCGCTGGGCGCCAAGGGAAACAAAACCACGGCCACGAACAGGATGACCATTGCCTCGGCCATTACCACGATTTCCTGTAGCAAAACCCTCATTATCTCCATGAGCACTCTCGTTATCAGCATCAGCATGTGGTGGGGGTCGCTGCTCAATAGTAAGACGTAGTGCATTGACAGATTGTGTCAATGCCTAGATGCTAGTTTGAAGATCATTGACTTGCCCTTGCATAGAACTAACAGTATCATTAGTGGCTTCTACTTTCATTTTGGACAGCTTGAATATCAGAATCAATACTGTCAGTGGTTCGTGTTACAATTCTTTCCAAATGATCACGAAGATCTTCATACTCCCTCCATATTACAGGAGTATCGTCAGGCTTTTTCTGCATCACATCAAGATTACTAGATGACATGATTAGTAGGTTAGTGCACAAATAATAATCTGGTGGTGGACACACTCACAACTCACTCAAAACTGAAAGAAAGATGTATCTTACCGTTCCAAAGTGAATAATAAATGCTTACCACTCGTAGAGACTAAATCATGCACGGATGTGACAAAGCGAATACCGAGGGTATAAGAACAATCACACGACAAACTAGGGTATATGGTGGGGCTTGGTATGGATACCTAACTACACCGAAATAGAAGTCCTAGTGTTATTCGTATGACAAAGACCCACGGAAACACACACGGTGGAGATAAACGGGATAAAGCAACTCTGAAAAGTGAGCTCAAAAAATATATATGTCTGAGAGAATGCTAGCAATAGCTCAATAGGACCAGGCACAAGATTGCTCAAACTACGAGTGCACAGATGATGAACTAGGCCTCTCAAAATGGTGTAACGGAGCAGCAAACTTTCAGCTATGTTGTATCTCTCTTATTCCTTTCTCTTTTTTTCCCTTTGGCTCTTTTCTCTATTTCTCTTTTTTATACAGCCACAAGATGTAAAGCACTCATAAAACCTACAGAGTAGTGATGTGGGGTGGCATTCGGACCCCACCGCATCATGTGCGTCAACACTCAAGTCTGACATCATCGAGGTGTGGAATAGAAGGAAGAAGAAGAACCACCAGAAAGAAGCTTGGAAGCGCCACAAGAAGAGGCGGCGGCTGAAGCTGGACTGGCTAAAGCCGGTCCCACATCGGCTAAAGCCGGCCCCACCGGCTATAGCCGGACTGAACACCGGCTATAGCCGGTCCACCCGAGTCAGCTATGTCTTGGCCTTGAAGCCACCTATGTCATCTATCTCCCTAGTGACCAAACTACCACTAGCTCGTGGCTCCCTATATATATGGGTCACTTTCCCCCACCCAAGGATAGAGATGAATTAAGATAAGAATTGGCATGATGCCTCCTCCCTTGTGGGAAACCAACTAGATCTACATCTAGAAAATCACCCTCTTTGTTTGGGATCTCTTCTATTTGGGGAATTCTACCTTGATTTGGATCTCTTGCATACAAGAGTGTGTAATTCTATCCAATTGATTGGTCTCTTCCCCTCTTGGAATTCTATCCCTTGCAAGTCAATCTCTCACAAGGAATTCTACTCTTGGAGTCTCTTCCTTGTGATTCTATTTGGTTGGTGAATCGGGCCAACGAGGACAACCGGTGTGTATCTTGTGTGTGTGTGTTTTCCTTCGATTTGTTCATCATGGTTATCGTGTTCATCATGTTCTTTGTGTTCATCCTCGTTTCCTGCCACCAATCTCGTTAATCCATGAAGATCGGGCCACACCCAGGGGGTCACCCCACATCATATGGTATCAGCAGCTTTTGGTTGCCACGGATTTACTCTTGTTTGTGATTTCCACCATAAATTTCGAAAATACAAAAAATAGCCCCAAAATTGCCTCGAATTTTGATCTCAAGATTTGTTGAGTTTTTTGTGGTTTTGATCCATAGATTTGATGTCTTGGGTGTTGATCTACATTGCCTCAAATTTTCTAGCCCCAATTCCTTGTATTTCTCTCGGAATCATCGATTTTCTGTCCGAATTTCCGCCCAAGTCGACGAACTCCTCGAGCAGAATTTCTCGAAAAAGTCCGAGCCGGAAAAAGCCGGCCTCAGACCGGCTAAAGCCGGCCCACCGGCTAAAGCCGACCCAAGACCGGCTAAAGCCGGCCCATCCTGGCCTACAGGTCAACGCCACCTGACCAGCTCCACGCAGCCCCTCCCCCCCCGCATCGCTGCTACCACGCCCCTGCCTCGGTCAGATCGCCCCCAGCACAGCAGCGACCTCTGCCCACCACCACGCCTCCTCAGGACATCACCGCGCCGCCTGCCTCCTGCTTCTCCTGCGTGCACAGCCGCCCTACCGTTCTCAACTATGCCACCGACTGCCCAGCTCGCACCTACCCCCGCGCGCCAGCACGCCACCCACCAGCCCCTGCTCAGCACACCTCCGCCCAGCTCGCTTGCGCACGCCCCGCACGCCTGACCAGCTCCTTGCGCCGAGGACGCCCCGCCAAATTTCACCGCTCCACACGAGACCGCGCCTCGCACCAGCACTCCGCCGACTCACGCGCAGCACAATCCGCCCGCCTCGCCGCTAAGGCCGGAAATAGCCGGACAGAACACCAGCTAAAGCCGGTTAACATCCGACAACAATTTGACTCGTTTTAACTCCTTAATACCCTTTTTGACATCCATTTGTCCCATTGACACAAAAATCCGACGTTATCTTGATACAACTTTTGACAACATTTGTGAGTCCTTTTTGCCCCAAATTTTTGGGAATTAACATGTGTGTTGGGGTTTCGGTTTTTGCATGCCTTGTTCGTGCCAAGTAATACTGCGCCTACATCAACATCGCGACGACGGCATTGGCGCACCGGAATTTCGACTAGTCTTTTGACTCCACCTTCATCGACATCTCCGCAAGTCGTGTGTTTTGACACCGCCTAACATTTGCATAGGTATAACTTGCACCACCTTTCTAACCTTTTTTCTTCCTTTGTGTACCTATCCTATTGATAGTGGCTTTTCGAGTGTTGCGAAGCATTGCACAAGTGTTCATGACCGTGAGAGGGTTTGTGTGTGTGCCTAAGTTGAGCAAAGCTCCAAAGCAAGCTCGGTGAGAGAGATACACAAAAGAAGAAATATCCATTGTGTGACACACATAGATAGCAAATAAGCTTTTAAGCATAGATAAACCAAAAATCCAAAAAGAGTGTGTTCCACCGATACAAAGGAGTTCAAAGCTTGTAAGCAAAAAGAGAGAAAAGAGAAGAGTGGCATCTTGTGCAAATCTTGTTGCTTCTTTCTTATGCAACCAAGCTACGATCTCTTTTGCGTTGGCGTGACACCGAGCTAATAGTCTTCGTTAGGACCATTTTGTTTTCTTGCTCACTTCCTTGGTCACGCTAACCCCATTATATCTTTTTGTGTGTGTTTCCGTGTTTCCTTGACGTAGATCATCGTTCTTGACATTTCCCTTTGGATTTTACCCACATTTGACAATAGACTTTTCTTTTGATCATTTCGTTTGGCATTTCCACTTTTCTTACCCATCCACTATATAGCCTTTTGCGTGTGTTCTAACTTGTGCACCACGGTTGTCCTTCGGTGTTTCATCGATTCAATAGTTTCTACGGGAAGTGTTTCAATTGTATTTTTCTAACCCCCACCACTTCTACATACATATATCTTGCCTTGTGTGAGCAATGTCTAGGGGTGACGAAAGCTATGATGGAGAGTTCATGGAGGACTACACCGACTACGACATCTCATGCCATAATGGTGACTCCATGATGAGCGACATCGACTACTACTCAAGCATGGAGGGCATGGGTGACAACTTCGACTACATGAACAAGGTGGACAAGGACCACTACATCGACGACTCCTTCGACTACGACATAGTGGCGCACAACATCGACTACGCCGAAGCAAGCATGGATGACTTCACCGCCTACACCGTCGACACCATGCATGATGAGGTGGACAACCTCTACACCATGCCCCACAAGACCACCTCCTCCAAAGTGGAATGGCCAAGATTTGAGCAAGGAGCAACATACTTTGACTCAATTTCTTCTTCACATCGAAGACGGCGCCACCATGACAAGCATGCATTGGCACATCAAGATACTCGAGACCATCAAATAGTTCACCAAGCACAATGCCAACATGATCTTCCTCGACAACCTTCAAGATGGCATCCGCAATGTACTTTGGGCTTCACTAATCTACGGCTCATCGACATGTTCACCGACACCACCGCCCAACAAGCATTAAGACAATGTGAGCAACAAGAACAACTCCGTCGCCAACGCATACGCGAAAGGAAGCATGCCGAGGCTCTTGAACATCTCAAACAAGAACATCATGAAGAGCCCAAACCTCAAGATATATCTTGGTGGACATCGGCTCATCGCACAAGGTTGAACTCATCAAGATCTTCTTCACGCTCCAACCATGTGGGTGACCATGAGCGTCATCACCAACCTCAACCTCAAGAGCCCATTTACGAGAATGTCATCGACAACTCCTCGAGGAGGACCACAACAAGAGCTCCAAGATTTCCAAGTCATGAGATGTCCTACCATAATGCGACACTTTCTCCAATGGTGTCTCCCATACCAAATGCCACAACCGCAAAGGCTCCGACAAGACGGTCTCATCGCCACGTGGAGCATTCCAAGGCTCATGATCATCACCATCAAAGACATCATGAACATCTTCAACAAGCTCAAGAACAACCACGACAAGTGGCACATCAACCTCAAAGCCAACCACATCATGGTGCCCCACCTATGGTGAATCCAGATCGGCACCAAGCAAACCATCGACACCATATTGATAGCCTATGTGAGAGGAAGAAACCTATCCCACGCAAGGATGAGTGCCACATACACCTTGAGAGCAAGAGTAATACACCACATGAGTTGAGTGAGGACATTTTGCTTTCAAACAACTTAACCTCTACTCCTCTTGTGTTGTCTTCTTCTTTGCTAGGTTGCTCGGATGATGATGACGTCCATTCCATGGAGATGAGGGACTCCACTATATGTGAGATGAGTGAATCCACTATATGTGAGATGAGTGAATTCACTATATGTGAGAGTGAATGCTTCCACTTTGAGGGCATGAGTGATACACCGAGTGAGACAAGAGTGGTAGTTGATAGGTCAAGTGAGGCCATTTCGATTTCTAACAACTTACCCTCTATCTCGAGTGTGTTTTCTCATGTTGCAATAGATTCCATGGTTGACAAGACGCCGATACTGGAAAAGATGTACATGGTGCATACACTTGATGATAATACACCATGCTTAGAAGATGATGAGCATGTCGGCCACATGGAGCTACCTACTTCAACAACACCTACTTCAAAGGAGTGTGACCACAAAGGTAACAACATAGGTGTTGGTGATGCCATGATTCCCCTAGTGGACATGAACATGCTAAGCTATGAGTGCTTCACCTTAGCTCCTATTGCATGCAATATGTTGAACAATTGCTCTTTCCCATGTATTGCTTGCAATGATGACAATGATGCTTGTGTTCTGACAACCTTGTCAAATAATTTCTCTTACCCTAGGTTTGTCGACAACAAGGCTAAAATTGTGAACATGTTTTGTGCCCAATGCTTGCAATATTCTTCCATTAATGCAACCAATATGTTGAACAATAGCTCTTTCCCATGTATTGCTTGCAATGATGACAATGATGATTGTATTGTGACAACCTTGTCGAACAATTCCTCTTTCCCTAGGTTTGTCGACAACAAGGATAGAATTTTGAACATGTTTTGTGCGCAATGCTTGCAATATTCTTCCATTAATGCAACCAAAATGTTGAACAATGGCTCATTCCAATGCTTGGTTTGTAATAATGTTACTATGTTTGAAAATGAGAAGGCCCCCATAGCTCTCTCAAATAATGAAGATTTTGCATTTGCTCATGCTAAGCATGCTACCACATATACATTGCATACTCACCATGGATATTATAATATCTTACTTATTGCTAATGGTGATGTGCCAACAAAGAGATGCATCATGATGGATGATGTATTCATCTACCATGCACACACATTGTTTTTGCTATCTTTGGTGTGTGTAGGTACGCGGACAATAACGTCAACCTCGATTGAGCACGAGTTGGCTAAAAGAGCTCTTGAGAGCATAATACTTGTGAGTTCAAACTCAAACTCCGCTCGCCTAATCTTCACATGCTATGCATCAAACATGTTGAGAACTTGTTCTTCCATATGGTTTCTTTGCAAGCATGTTGATGACTTTCGTGACACTTGTGACATTCATGCTCCCATGATATTGAACATTCATGCTTTATGTGTTGCAACATACATGTGGAACGATTTCTCCTTCTTTTGTTTTGTGTGCAACGACATTGCTATATTGGCCATGACTTGTCACATGTGTTACCGCTTTGAGTTCATTGGTGTTGCATCCAACAAGTTGAGAAATTGCTCTTTCTTTTGGTTGGGATGCATAACCTATTGTGATAATGATGTTTTCTTCTACTTTTGGATGAATATGATTTTTGTTGCAACAAATATGATGAAACCTTGTTCTTTCCTATGGTTTGTTTGCACACATGTTGATGATTTTTGTGCCACTTGTGACAATCATGCTCCCATGATTTTGAACATTGATGCTTTATGTGTTGCAACATACTTGTGGAACGATTTCTCTTTCTTTTGTTTTGTGCGCAACCACATTGCTATATTGGTCATGACTTGTCACATGTGTTACCGCTTTGAGTTCATTGGTGTTGCATCCAACAAATTGACTAATTGCTCTTTCTTTTGGTTGGGATGCATAACCACTTGTGATAATGATATCTTCTTCTCCTATTGGATGAATATGACTTGTGTTGCAACAAACTCGATGAAAACTTGTTCTTTCCTATGGTTTATTTGCACACATGTTGATGATGATTTTGACATCTTGCCGTATGTGTTTTTGCCAAACTCTCCTCTTATTGATTCAAGGATGTTGACTACTTGCTCTTTCCAAAGCCTTGAGTGCAGTAATATGCATATCTTTCAACATGAGATGGACACCATGGTCTTCTCAAATTTTGATGGAGTTTTTGCGTTTGCACATTTGGAAGATGTTGAAACAATTTGCTTATATATAGACCTTGCATATGCATTCCGTTTATTATACTTGTGTTGTGATAATTGTGTTGTGATCAAGAATGGACATGTCCTTGATGATATGCTCCCATATCACGCGCACACATACTTTGCTTGGTCTTTGTTGTGCGTAGGTACACATGGATACTATTAGTGGATGCGCTCCCGCGAGTGGTTTCAATCAACAACTTATCCAATGAGAGCACATCAACAAATTTGTAAGGTGACCTCCTTCTACTCACGAACTCATGCCATAAACTCCAAGAATTGGCTACTCTTTGAGTGTTGTTTTGCTTTGCTTGTGACATTTGTAGGCCTCATGGAAGGTGAAGGAACATTGAAGAGTTGCCAAACCAATTTTCGCAAGAACGACCACATGGCGCACTCCAAGTACAATCGCCTACATCTACATCCCCTACATGATGATGTTGAGTCAACGTCGAGGACGATGTTCTTTGAAGCGGGGGGAGATGATGTGGGGTGGCATTCGGACCCCACCGCATCATGTGCGTCAACACTCAAGTCCGACATCATCGAGGCATGGAAGAGAAGGAAGAAGAAGAACCACCGGAAAGAAGCTTGGAAGCGCCGCAAGAAGAGGCGGCGGCTGAAGCTGGACTGGCTAAAGCCGGTCCCACACCGGCTAAAGCCGGCCCCACCGGCTATAGCCGGACTGAACACCGGCTATAGCCGGTCCACCCGAGTCAGCTATGTCTTGGCCTTGAAGCCACCTATGTCATCTATCTCCCTAGTGACCAAACTACCCCTAGCTCGTGGCTCCCTATATATATGGGTCACTTTCCCCCACCCAAGGATAGAGATGAATTAAGATAAGAATTGGCATGATGTCTCCTCCCATGTGGGAACCCAACTAGATCTACATCTAGAAAATCACCCTCTTTGTTTGGGATCTCTTCTATTTGGGGAATTCTACCTTGATTTGGATCTCTTGCATACAAGATTGTGTAATTCTATCCAATTGATTGGTCTCTTCCCCTCTTGGAATTCTATCCCTTGCAAGTCAATCTCTCACAAGGAATTCTACTCTTGGAGTCTCTTCCTTGTGATTCTATTGAGTTGGTGAATCGGGCCAACGAGGACAACCGGTGTGTATCTTGTGTGTGTGTGTGTGTTTGCCTTTGATTTGTTCATCGTGTTTATCGTGTTCTTCATGTTCATCCTCGTTTCCCGCCACCAATCTCGTGAATCCATGAAGATCGAGCCACACCCAGGGGGTCACCCCACATCAAGTAGCCTATCGAGCAATGGTATGCTAGTCTCGTAGGAAAGGTGCCTACAAAATATTTGTCGAAAGGCTGTGGCTATGGCTTCCAAAAGAGATGGAAAAGTACGCTATGTGGACTCAGTTTGGAAAGAAAACGAGAAATACTCAATAAACCAAAACTGTACCATGGCAGAAATTCTCCGCGAAGCTGTGTCGCAGCAGAAAACATGGATGCACCCGCGAAAACACGATAGAACACGCGGAACGGTAGCAGCAGCAAAATGACCAGAAAGTGTGCCATGGGAGGCCTACGATGCCAAGGCGAGGAACTGTTCTGTCGAATGTGGCGCTGCGGCAGAAGCAGAAACAATGCTCGTGATCGGACAAAACTAGAACGGTGTCTGGTCGCTAGCTTTTGATGCCTACGCACCCAACCAGACAAAAGTGATGTTTAGTCTGATCGGTAGCGTGGGATGTTTGTTGTGGGGTTGGGGCGATTGGACCTGGCCGACCATGATCGAGGAGATCCGCGCGGGAATTGGCCCTAGAGCGATCGATTCCATGATACTTTTTTTCTTGTACCGATCGGATCTGGGAAGTGAAAAGTGTGACTTGTGGACTCTGCGAGAACAGCGATCACTGGGAACGCTCAAGGCCAGACACGCTCGACCAAGATGTCTGGTCGGTAGGGTTTGCTTCTTTCTTGTTTTTTTAACTGAAAATTGATCGCTACTGGGAGCCTTAACCGATTTGGACTCTCTAATCGCCAATTCCTATGGAAATTGAGCATGCTCAATCGGAAACACAAAATCATGGAGAGCCTGGAGACCGGACAGATCGAGTGGGCGGAAAAGAGATGAGAACAAAGAAGTTAGTCCCTACCAATGCAACTCCGATGAAAACGACAATGACTAAAAACCCTAATGATTGAATAGAAAACACAACCTAGACTCCAATGACTCAGACTGGAAGAAAATCAACACAAAAGAGACAATGACCAGCAATTAAAACTTGAACTCGATGCAATCTAGGCTATGGCAAAACTAAAACCCTAACTTTTTTGTGGCTTTTTCTAAATAGGACTCAAAACATAAACAAATCTACGGGGATGGATTTGTGGATGCTCACCGAGGAAACGCTAGAATCTGATACCAAGATGATAAGGGGTGTCCCGATCTTCTCAGCGAGGGCGGGGTAGATGGCGATGATGGTGATGAAGATAACTCGAGTGTCGCAGAGAACTCTCTAGCTAATCCCTGATGCTAGCGCAACAGCTCTCAACCCTTTGGATATTCGCAATGTCACACGCTTGTGCACGTGGCCCCCGACCACGAAGCAGTTACGCAATATACTAATTCCCAATGGAACAATAGATTACACTCAGACTTTCAGTAGAACAAACACCAGATCGATACAAATTGGTGCAAATAATTTCAGAGGAACACTTGGTTGTATCTGGCAACTAGGGTTTTGATTAAACGTGGTCTAATGGAATAGAGGGGGTGCCCCTGGCTACTTAGGGGAGGCGAGGGCTTCCTCAGCATGGACCTGGCCCAAAACTAGCCTGGTTTGGGCGCAAACTGACTCGGTTCGACTCAAATGGGTACATACCGACCCATAGATGGGTTCGGCCTAATTTGGCACGCATGCCATGAGTGTGGCGCACCTTAGACGTGTATACATCGTGTCGTAGGCTATCCTAGTGCGCCATCACAGACTCTCTCATGTAGACTTCATGTTCTGGTGATCTCCTGGTGTGCTTGCCTCCCTCTCCTCCCTTGCACACTTGATTATCAAGTCTTGCTCTTCTTGCTGCAACTCATTTCCTCCTCATGCAACGCTCATGTTATCAACAAACCTGATCATACATAGATGCATAGACTTAGGCAGTATAAAGTTCTCAGTAAATAAAAGATCAGGTTCAATTAATAGTGAGTTTTCACCTATTGTTCCAATAGCTTTGCACGTGCTCTTGTAATTGGTCCAATCCTAATTTCATTGGACTTCTTTGCGGCAACATCTTCATCATCAAAAGGAGTAGGAGGTAATGGTGGTGTAATAGGGATGTCCTCATCATTAATTATCAGGTACTTTCGTTTCTTGGAACTCTTTCTCACATACATGTGAATATGATGCTGCCTAAATCAGTTGTGTTTGTTACTCTTAGGAATGATGGACCTAGCATCGATGAGAGGGACAAGCATTGGAGCATGATCGTGCATGGAGATGGCAGCAAGCGTTTGAGGATTGAAGAAGATGCCGCAACTGGAGCTTTCAGAACATTGAAGCTACCATATTGATGAGTGAAGACTTGGACGAAATATACAAAGATTTGCTTCATAATTTCGTCCATAGAGAGATATGGTGCTGTGTCACATTTGTTTTTGGGACTGGGCCATGTAATTTTCGCAGCAATTAAGTCAAACACTTTTAGGAGTCCAAATTTGAGGAGAAAATGCATGTTATGGTTTGGTTCGACCGCCATACCCATGGCTGGACGCACCCCTACCTTTTCCTCCTCAAATAACCCCCATACCCATCACTTTAGACTTGGATGTTGCGTAGATTAAAAGTTAGCCATTGCTGCAACTATGAGCTCAACTTTTGAGGCCAATGTCCACAAGAATACCACCTATTTAGAATCCCACCTCTTTAATAAAGCTTACATCTTTCATCTGCAATATCTTGATAGCAATATTAGTTCTTACTTGTTATCGATTTCAGGTAGGAATTAAGACCCTCGCTGGTCAGGCTGATCGTGCATCCACAAGATTGGTAACTCCCAGAGATTGTCCTAGCGATTGCATTGGCGCACAAGCTTTGCACATGTAGTCAGATCATCAAGCACGAACTCCAACAACAAATCAATCTATCTTCATTTCATTGAAATATCGGACACCTTTTCCCTATCAAGTGGTATCAGATTTCAGGTTGCTTAGTGAGATTTACTGTTTTCCTAGTCTAGATTGCATCTGTGATCATACCTATAAACCACGAAAAAGCCAAAAATACAGTTAGGGATTAGATCACCTCGTCCCATAAACCACCCAAGCCTTTGCATTGTCTTTTCAGTTTGCATCGTTGAATTTGTGTATGCGTCTGCATGTCGAATTGCTGGTCTTATGTCTAGTTCCATAAGAGTTTCGAGTTCGAATCACATTAGACACGCCGCCGCCGCACCCTTGCACCACCACTCACACCGCTTGCTGATCCCCACCGCATATACCCACCATATCCTTCAGCCACCGCCATCTACCTTCCCAGCTGCGATAGCACATCTTACCCTCTCTCTGCCATGACAGCATCACCACCACATACTTCCGCCACCACAACATATACTTTCGGCACCGCCATCCCTGCCGCGCCACAAGCTTCTGTTGTTTCTCTGCCGCAGTACACATCCGAATAGAATTAGGTTTTGTTCATTCCTTCCAATTTCACTCGTGTTGTTATCCAACTTCATGAATTATGTTTTGGTCGCCAGCCTCTGGAAACCCTTCCATAAAAAATTTCTGGCTACACTACTTTTCGACCTTGGGTATCACTTTTCTCCACTGGCCGTTATAGTGAAAAAAATTTGCGCTTGCGCACTTTCCAGAAATTTCCGAATTTTTTTTGTGGCTACACTGTTTTTAGACCTCGGGAATCCATTTGGGACACTCGCAATCATAGTGATTTTTGGCGTCTCGGTTCACTATTTTTCGCCACCTCATCGCTGCTCATTGCTTGTTGTTTAGCGCCCTGACCTCCTTAGAGTTATAGTCTCGCGTCTCTAGCACGGTCTAGCCTAGGACCAGAGTACCATTGTTGAGCATTCTTTCAACATGGCATAACTGCTTTAACATTTGCTGTTTTGCTACTTTATAAGCCTTCCTACAAGTCCACATATTTATGCACGTGCTTTGTATCAACACCTGGTAATCGCTTTGTGCAATTTTGGGAGTCGCTGATTGATGAGGGTATGACCCCTCGGGTCCTTGATATTGGCCTACCTGCTACAGCCCAAGAAGCCAAAGACTAATTGGGGTTCGCATACACCTGTAACCAACTTGGACCGGATCCCGAGACCTCGCCCCCCATATAAGGGCGAGGAGGGGCAGCCAAGAAGGATCTATCTCTAATCTCGCATAGACACCTGATCTCGCATAGATCCCACGTACATAGGCTGGCCACGCCATCTTCTTCCACCTCCTCCAGATCTCACATGTGCACCATTGTAACAGCTCCAACTGTACAAGCAATACAAGATCAGACAAGCAGGATGTAGGTCTTTACCCTCCGGGGGGGCGAACCTAGGTAAATTCTCATGTGCGTCCTGTTTTTGTCCAAAGCCGTCGAATCCGCCAAGCGCCCACATACACTCCATGAATCGAAAGCCCTTAAACATGGGCATTGCCGAGGTTTAACCACAACGCTCTCCCACCTCCACGATCGGTACGTGATGATGAACATGTTGCAAAACTAAAATTATATATTCCGCCATTTGAGGGTAGATATAATCATGATGCATATCTCACTTGGGAATTGGAAGTAGAGCAACGTTTTGCATGTTGATGATATGTAGAGCATTTGTGTGTTAGTTCTGCTACTTGTGAGTTTACAGATTTTGCTTCTATTTGGTGGTCTGAACATTGTAGAGTCAATCATGCTAATATTCCTACTACTTGGCTTGGGTTAAACATGCCAAGCGTACTCGTTTTGTACCTCCACATTATCAACGTGATTTTCTTAAAAAATTGGCTCATTTAGAACAAGGTAAAAATTATGTACAAGCATATTATCAAGAGTTACAAACGGACATGATTCATTGGTGGTTTGAATAAAGAAATTCAACATATTTTAGACTATAAGGAGTACCACACTATTGCTTGTTTATTTCATCTTGGTTGCAAATCTGAACTTGAAGTGCAGGATCATCAACCATCATGGAGAAGAGTGAATAATTCTGCAGGTCGTGCTTCCTCATGGTCTGCGCGCCAATCAGCTCCACCTTCTTGTGGAGATGCACCAGCGCCTCCCAACTCCAAGTACACCGCGCCTACATCACGAACGCCACCTGCTCCTGCTCCATCACTGATAAGGAGTGTCCCGATCTTCTCAGCGAGCGCGATGTGGATGGCGATGATGGTGATGAAGATAACTCGAGTGTCGTTGTAAACTCTCTGGCTAATCCCTGCTGCCAGCGCAACAGCTCTCAATCCTTTGGATATTCGCAACATCACACGCTTGCGCACATAGCTGC
Organism: Dactylis glomerata; assembly: GCA_007115705.1. NCBI lineage: Eukaryota > Viridiplantae > Streptophyta > Magnoliopsida > Poales > Poaceae > Dactylis > Dactylis glomerata. Next base: position 1,921,676 of record QXEO01000464.1, on the reverse strand, counting down.
CGACCACGAAGCGGTGATGCAATATACTAATTCCCAATGGAACAACAGATTATACTTAGACTTTTAGAAGAACAAACACGAGATCGATACGAATTGGTGCAAATAATTTTAGAGGAACACTTGGTTCTGTCTAGATACTAGGGTTTTGTTTAAACATGGTCTAAGGGACTTGAGGGGGCGCCCCTGGCTACTTAAGGGAGGCTGGGGCGTCCTCAGCATGGACCTGGCCCAAAACCAACCTGGTTTGAGCCCAAACTGACTCGGTTCGACTCAAACGAGTACATACCGACCCATACATGGGTTCGGCCTAATTTGGCACGCAGGCCATGAGTGTGGCACACCTTAGACGTGTAGACATCGTGTCGTAGGCTATCCTAGCGCGCCATCACGCACTCTCTCATGTCGACTTGACGTTCTGGTGATCTCCTGGTGCGCCTGCCTCCCTATCCTCCCTCACGCACTTGATCATCAAGTCTTGCTCTTCTTGCTGCGACTCATCTCCTCCTCGTGCAACGCTCGTGTTATCAACAAACCTGATCATCCATAGATGCATAGACTTAGGCAGTATAAAGTTCTCATTAAATAAAAGATCAGGTTCAATTAAGAGTGAGTTCACCTGTTGTTCCAATAGCTTTGCACGTGCTCTTGTTATTGGTCCAATCCTAATCTCATTGGACTTCTTCGCAGCAACATCTTCACCAAAAGGAGTAGGAGATAATGGTGGTGTAATAGGGATGTCCTCATCATCCTCCCCCCTTCAAAAGGCGTCGACCTCGACGCTGCAAGGTCTTCACCTTCAGGGGCGGAGCCAGAGGAAAAATTTCCCTGATGCACCTTCAAGCTTGCAACCTTTGATAGTTGAAATTATCCCTCCCTGATGCACCTTTTTTGGCCTAACCTGATGCATTAGTCTAATTAAGCTCACAAGTGCTACTAAAAAACTTCCATGACCCTGATGCACGTGCATCAGGTACAATGCATACATCTCTGCCCCTGTTCACCTTCATATGGTGTCAAATCAGCAACGTTGAAACTACTGCTGATGCCATACTCAGCTGTAGGAAGATCTATCTTGTAGGCATTATCATTGATCTTGGCAAGAACCTTGTAAGGACCAGCACCATGGGGCAGCAACTTGGACTTAGGTAGCTGTGGAAATCTATCCTTGCAAAAGTGAACCCAAACCATATCACCGGGCTGAAACAATACCTCCTTCCGCTTGTTGTTTGCACGATCTGCAGTATACTTGCCTTTCTTCTCAATAACCTCTTTAGTCTTCACATGAATCTTCCTCACAAAATCTGCCATCTTCGATGCCTCCATATTGACTCGCTCTTGGATAGGAAGAGGCAACAAATCAAGTGGCGTAATGGGTTTGAATTCATAGACCACCTCAAAAGGACATAGCTGCGTGGTAGAGTGAACCGCCCTGTTATATGCAAACTCCACATGCGGCAAACAATCTTCCCACTCACGCAGGTTCTTCTTGATCATGCATCACAGCACTGTTGAAAGTGTGCGATTTACCACCTCCGCTTGACCATCAGTTTGGGGATGACATGTAGTGCTAAAAAGTAACTTCGTGCCCAGCTTTCCCCAAAGTGTCTTCCAGAAGTAGCTCATAAACTTCACATCACGATCAGAGACAATTGTCTTGGATACTCCATGCAAACGTATAATGTCCCTGAAAAACAGTTTACCAATATGCGACGCATCGTCGCTTTTGTGGCAGGCAATAAAATGAGCCATTTTAGAAAATCTGTCCACTACCAAAAATATAGAATTATGGCCTCTTTTAGTCCTAGGCAAACCTAATACAAAATCCATGCTAATGTCCTCCCATGGTGTAGTAGGTGCAGGTAATGGAGTATACAAACTATGAGGCTTCAGCTTGGACTTGGACTTGTTGCATGTAATGCAGCGCTTGATGAACCTGTCCACATCACGCCTCATCCTAGGCCAATAAAAGTGGTCAGCGAGCATGAGTAGCATCTTCTCACGCCCAAAGTGACCCATCAAACCGCCGGCATGTGATTCCTGCAACAATAGCAAACGCATGGACGATTCTGGAACACATTGTTTGTTAGCACGAAACAAAAACCCATCATGGATGTGATATTTATCCCATGCTTTCCCACCAGTACACATGCTATATGGCGCAGAAAAATCATGATCAGTAGCATATAAATCACACAAGCTCTCTAAACCAGGAACCTTAATGTCTAATTGTGTCAACATGTTCTTCCTAGATAGAGCATCAACAACCACATTGTCTTTACCCTTTTTATGTTTAATTATGTAAGGAAAAGACTCAATAAACTCAACCCACTTAGCAAGACGCCTATGCAAATTAGATTGAGCTTTCAGATATTTCAAAGCTTCATGATCAGAATGTATGATAAATTCTTTTGGCCACAAATAATGTTGCCAAACCTCAAGAACTCTAACAAGCGCATACAATTCTTTGTCATAAACAGGATAGTTCAACCTTGCACCACAAAGTTTTTCAGAAAAGTAGGCAATAGGCCGACCCTCTTGCATCAACACACCATCAATACCAATGCCACTAGCATCACATTGAATCTCAAATTGCTTATTAAAATCTGGTAGTGCAAGCAAAGGTGCAGAAGTTAATAAACGTTTCAGTTCATCAAAAGCATGATCTTGGGCTGCGCCCCATACAAATTCAACACCTTTTTTAGTTAACTCATTTAAAGGTGCAGCAACAGTACTAAAGTCTTTCACAAAACGGCGATAAAAACCAGCAAGACCATGAAAACTTCGTACTTGACTAACATTCATGGGAGTAGGCCAATTTTGAATAGCTTCAATTTTAGATGCATTGACCTGTACTCCATTTTTAGAAACAACATATCCAAGGAAGATGACCTTATCTTTGCAAAATGTGCACTTTTCAAGATTACCATAAAGCTGGGAATCACGCAACACTTGCAAAACTTGTCTAATATGATCACTATGGTCAGATTCATTGCGGCTGTAGATTAATATATCATCAAAATACACAACCACAAACTTGCCAATAAAATTCCGCAAAACATGGTTCATTAATCTCATGAAGGTATTGGGTGCATTACTTAAACCAAATGGCATGACTAACCACTCATATAAACCAAATTTTGTTTTAAAGGCAGTTTTCCACTCATCCCCCTCTTTCATCCTAATCTGATGATAACCACTACGCAAATCAATTTTAGAGAAAATAGCAGCACCACTCAACTCATCAAGCATATCATCCTAGCGCGGAATAGGGTGACGATATCGAATAGTGATGTTATTAATAGCTCGACAATCTACACACATGCGCCATGTACCATCTTTCTTAGGAACTAGAATAACAGGAACAGCACAAGGGCTTAAGCTCACACGAATATAACCTTTGTCGAGTAGCGCTTTCACTTGTTTCTGAATCTCCTTAGTTTCTTTGGGGTTGGTGCGGTAAGGAGCGCAGTTTGGCAAGGTGGCACCAGGGATGAAGTCAATCTGGTGCTCAATGCCACGCAAAGGGGGCAAACCAGCGGGGACCTCCTCCGGAAACACATCGCCAAAATCCTGCAAGACACTAGAAACACCAAAAGGAAGAGGAGTCATGTCGTTAGAAACCAAAATCTCACCCTTGTACATAAGCACAAGTGGCATGGCTGTAGGATCCTCTCTAAATTCTATCATATCTTCTTTGGTGGCTAGCAGGACTAGAGAATTCACTCGCTCACTTTGGTGTGGCTCTCTCGATGTGGCTGGGTGGCTCTCACTCACCGAGGTAACAGTCTCTCGTCTAGCTACTCTCTCATTCTCATGTTCTAAGTTCACTTTAGTTTTCTGATGAGATTCATTTACAATATGTTGTGGAGACATAGGCTGCAAGTTAAATTTTCTGCCCTTGAACTCCAAATGATATGTGTTGGTGTGGCCATTGTGTAACACGTTGCGATCAAACTGCCATGGGCAGCCCAACAAGAGGTGACAAACCGTCATAGGAACCACATCAAACTCAATGGAGTCCTTGTATGGTCCAATCTTGAAATCAACTCGCACCATGTTGCTGACCTTCATCTCTCCATTGTCGCTGAGCCACTGGATATAATATGGATGTGGGTGCGGGATGTATTTCAGTTTCAGCTTTGCACACAACTCCTTGCTAGCAAGGTTGCGGCAACTACCACCATCGATGATGAGTTTGCAAGCTTTGTCTGGTCCAACAAGTGCTTTAGTTTGGAACAAATTGCACCGCTGACTTTCAGATGTAGGAGACACATTGAGCACACGCTGCGAGCAAACAATGTTATTGGCGGTGGAAGGATAGGCATCGACACCATCATGACCAAAGTAATCATCATCGGAACCATCTGGATCAGCATCATCACCTGTCTCGTACTCATTGGTGTCCTCATTGACGATCAAGACTTTCCTATTGGGGCAATCCCGTTTAAAATGACCTTTGCCACCACAAGTATGAAACTCCATATCACGATTACGTGTTGTAGACATGTTCGAACCTGTACCACTAGCAGCAGGTGCGGATTTCTTTGCATTGGAATCAGATCGCGATGACGAAGGAGCACAAAAATCTGAACGGGAACTTGGTGTGGGTGCAGCAGGTCGGGGTGTGAAACGGCTGCCGGAAGTAGTACGAGCCTTAAAATGAGCTTCTTCGGCAAAATGTGCTTCAGCTTCACGTGCATGATGTAGCAGCTCATTCATATCACGATACCGATGATGCCGAACAATGCTCTTGATATTATACTTCAGACCATGGAGAAAACGCTGCAAGGTCTACTCAAGAGGCTCACGAATGCGAGCTCATTGCAGAAGCATCTCCATCTCCATATAGTACTCATTAACGGACATCGAGCCTTGCTTCAATTGTTGTAACTTATCAAAAACTGAGCGGAGGTAGTTATGCGGAACAAAACGAGCCCGCATCACTTCCTTCATATGGCGCCAAGTCATAATGGGCAGCTCGTTGTTTTATTGACCTGTATGCACAACGCTGTCCCACCATCGCAAAGCATAGCCATCAAACTCTGAAGAAGCAAGCTTTATTTTCTTGTCCTCCGTATAATCATGAAGAGGCCACAACTTCTCTATCTTCAACTCCCATGTGAGGTACTCTTCAACATCAGTACCACCCTCGAATTTGGGAATAGAAAACTTTGGCTTACCCAATCCATCGTCCTGCTGAAAAGGAACTCGCTAGGCACCAAGGGGAACAAAACCACGGCCACGAACAGGAGGACCATTGCCTCGGCCATTACCATGACCTGTTGCAGCAAAATCCTCATTGTCGCCATGAGCACTCTCGTTATCGGCATCAGCATGTGGGAGGGGTCGCTGCTCAACAGAAAGTCACAGTGCATTGACAGATTGTGTCAACGCCTGGATGCTAGTCTGGAGATCATTGACTTGCACTTGCATAGTATTAACAGTAGCATCAGTGGCTTCTACTTTCATTTGGACAGCTTGAATATCAGAATCAATAGTGTCGATGGTTCGTGTTATAATTCTTTCCAAATGATCAGGAAGAGCTTCATACTCCCTCCATATGACAGGAGTCTCATCACGTTTTTCTGCATCACATCAACACCACTAGAAGACATGATTAGTATGTTAGTGCACAAACAGTAAACGGGTGGTGGTTACGCTCACAACAACTCACTCAAAACTGAAAGAAAGAGGTATCTTACCATTCCAAAGTGAATAATAAATGCTAACCACTCGTAGAGACTGAAACGTGCACGGATGTGATGAAGCGAATACCGAGGGTATAAGAAACTATCACACGACAAACCAGGGTATATGGTGGGGCTTGGTATGGATACCTAACTACACCAAAATACAAGTCCTAGTGCTGATCGTATGACAAAGACCCACGAAAACACACACGGTGGAGATAAACGGGGCAAAGCAACTCTGAAAAGTGAGCTCAAAAAGTATATGTCAGAGTATATGCTCGTGTTGCAATGCACAAGAGAGACGCTAGCAATAGCTCAATATGACCAGGCACAAGATTGCTCAAACTACGAGTGCACAAATTATGAACTAGGCCTCTCAAAACTGTGTAATGGAGCAGCAAACGTTCAACTATTTTGTATCTCTTTTTTTTAATACAACTCTTTTTATCTTTTTTTTGTTTTTTGTTTTTTTTTGGTTTTTGAAACTATATGCTATCTCTTGCTCCTCTGTCTTATACGGCCACACGATGTAAAGCACTCAGAAAAACTTACAGAGCAGCCTGTCCAGCAATGGTATGCTAGTCTCGTAGGAAAGGTACCTACACGATGTTGTCGAAAGGCTGTGGCTATGGCTTTCAAAAGATGCGAAAAGGTACACTATGTAGACTCGGTGTCGAAAGAAAACAAGGAAGACTCAGAACTAATGAAAACTGTGCCGCGGCAGAAAATCGCTACAAAACTGGGCAACGACAGAACTTGCAACAGACGCAGCTGCTATCGCGGCAGCGAGCGACGCTGGAAAAAGGCGAGGCAGCAGCAGCGGCGAGACCAAGACGGCTAGGCAATGTTGCGGTAGGAACGCGTGCGTCAGCTGGGAGCGCTTGTGGAGGTGGACCAGAGGCAGGCAGAGCTGGTGCGGGGAACGCGACGCAACGCGCTAGGCCAGACAAAAGTCTCGCCAAGTCTGGTCGAGAGCGATCGCTGCCCACGCGCAAGACCAGACAGAGCAGCGCCCTCGTCTAATGGCTAGCGATCGCTGCCCACGCACGATACCACACCGAGCGAGCCTGGGTGAAGTGATCGGCCCGGACTCTCTTGGCAAACATGAAAATCGTGGACTCTAGATGAGATCGGAACAGATCGAGGACTCGTACGCTCGTGACCAGACAAAAACAGGCCGATGTCTGATTGGGAGCGTTCCCGCGATACGCTGGAAAAAAAACAAACTCGACCGATCTGGTATTGGAACTCGATCGGAAAATACCTCGACTACTGCCAGATGTGTACTCCGACAAAGAACCACAGACAAGAATTGAGGACACCGAAAATTAAACTTAGACTCGATGATGTAGAATGACAAGAAGGAAGAAAAGGAAATGCAAAAGAGACGATCAGCAGCTAAAACAAGTAACTCGATGCAATCTAGTCTATGGCAAAACTAAGAACCCTAATTTTTTGTGTGGCTTTTTCTGGATAGGACTAAAAACAAAAATGAATCTATGGGATGAATTTATGGATGCTCACCGAGTAAACGCTGGAATCTGATACCAAGATGATAAAGAGTGTCCCGATCTTCTCAGCGAGCGCGATGTAGATGGCGATGATGGTGATAAAGATAACTCGAGTGTCGTTGTAAAATCTCCGGCTAATCCCTGCTGCCAGCGCAATAGCTCTCAACCCTTTGGATATTCGCAACATCACACGCTTGCGCACGTAGCCGCCGACCATGAATCGGTGATGCAATATACTAATTCCCAATGGAACAACAGATTACACTCAGACTTTTAGAAGAACAAACACTGGATCGATACGAATTGGTGCAAATAATTTCAGAGGAACACTTGGTTCTGTCTAGAAACTAGGGTTTTGTTTAAATGTGGTCTAAGGGACTTTAGGGGGCGGCCCTGGCTACTTAAGGGAGGCTGGGGCATCCTCAGCATGGACCTGGCTCAAAACCAACCTGGTTTGAGCCTAAACTGACTCAGTTCGACTCAAACGAGTACATACCGACCCATACATGGGTTCGGCCTAATTTGGCACGCAGGCCATGAGTGTGGCACGCCTTAGACGTGTAGACATCGTGTCGTAGGCTGTCCTAGTGCGCCATCACGGACTCTCTCATGTCGACTTGATGTTCTGGTGATCTCCTGGTGCGCCTGCCTCCCTCTCCTCCCTCGCGCACTTGATCATCAAATCTTGCTCTTCTTGTTGCGACTCGTCTCCTCCTCGTGCAACGCTCGTGTTATCAACAAACGTAATCATACATAGATGCATAGACTTAGGCAGTATAAACTTCTCATTAAATAAAAGATCAGGTTCAATTAAGAGTGAGTTCACCTGTTGTTCCAATAGCTTTGCACGTGCTCTTGTTATTGGTCCAATCCTAATCTCATTGGACTTCTTCGCAGCAACATCTTCATCAAAAGGAGTAGGAGATAATGGTGGTGTAATAGGGATGTCCTCATCAATCACCATCTGCTGGTCCGACACGGAGTTCATCTTCCATGGCCACCACGGGAAAGACACGCGATATTCAATGTCGCAAATGCTTTGGGTTTGGTCACATAGAAAAAGAATGCAGGACCAAATGTGTGATCTTGGTGCTTGAAGATGGTGAATATGATTCTGCGAGTGATTTCAATGATGATACATTGGCCCTTATTGCTGCACGTGATTGCGCCAACTCTGATTCTGACAAGGAGACGGAGGTAATGGGAGCTGAAACTGCTGATCAATACAAGAGTTTAGTTGCACAATGTGTCTTGAGTGTGCAATTGAGCAAAGCTAAGCATGATCAATGCCACAATTTATCTCAAACAATAGGCGTTGTTAAGGATAGAGCTATCCGGATCATCATTGATGGAGGGAGTTGTAACAATTTGGCTAGCATTGACGTGCTGGAGAAGCTTGTGCTACCCACACGACAACGATCTCATCCATATTACATTCTATGGTTTGAGAGCTCTCGAAAGCTCAAGGTAACAAGAACTACACGTGTGCATTTTACTATTGGTACCTGATGACCCACAAGTATAGGGGGTGTATCACAGTACATTTGATAAATAAGAGTGTCGAACCCAACGAGGAGCAGAAGGTGTTGATGAGTAGTTTTGATCAAGGATTCACTGTAAATACTAGTAAACTGGTTTTCAGGGGTATTTGGTAATGCAAGTAAATAAAGTATGAGTAAATAAAAGACAATAAAAGTAATTGCTGCAAGTGGCCCAATCCTTTCTAGAGCAAAGGACAAGCCGGTTGTGTAACTTATGATGACCAAACGTTCTCGAGGACACACGGGAGTTTCTGTCAAGTGCTTTCGCTTCATACTGCTAAATAATCTTTATTGGTTTGATAAGTGTTATGGGGGTGTACCTGTGCTAGCGCACTACCCTTACTAGGATAAATACACACTTGTGATTATACCCCTTGCAAGCATCCGCAACTAAAAGAAAGTAATTAAGATAAATCTAACCACAGCCTTAAACTCTAAGATCCTACGCTCCCTGGTGCAATCGTTTCCTAACGGAGGTTTGGGTTTCTGTCACTTCCGCAACCCCACAATTAGTAGCCAAATACACAATGCATCTCACTAGGCCCATAAATGGTGAAGTATCATATAGTCGACGTTCACATGACACCACTAGTGAAATAGCACCACAACAAATAAATATCAAACCATTAAATATTACTCAACATAATTCCACTACTAACATCTTGACTTCTCCCATGTCCTCAAGAACCAAATGAACTACTCACAAGACATCATATGGATCATGATCAGAGGTGAAATAATGGTAAATAACAATCTGAACATAAACCTTAATTCAACGGTTCCACTCAATAGCATCAACCACAAGAGTAATCAATACCGGGAAAGTTTCCCCTAAGAATTTGACAAGATTCAACTTAAGATGTTACAGCGGGATGGCATGGTGATGGTGGAGATGAAGGCGCTGGTGATGAGGATGATGGTGATGATGATCCCGATGAAGTCCAGCGTGATGATGATGACGATGGCGATGATCTCCCATCTCCGGGAAGGAATTTCCCCGGTAGATTTCTGCCTGCCGGAGAGTTTTTCTCTCTCTGGTGTTTTCCACCCTGCAGAGGCGGCGGTGTCTATCTCTGAGTCCCCCCCTTGACTTAGGTTTTGTGGGAGGATGAAATACGTGAAGGGGCGATGGCAGTAGTGGGCCAAGGTGGCCACACCACAGGCCGGCGCGGCCAGGGGTGGGCCCGCGTCCCCTGGTGGTGTGCCCACCTTGTGGCTCCTCTCGTCTCCTCCTTCTGGCTCCTTCAGTCTTCTGGCGAAATATAATTTTTTGGTATTTTTCTGGAATTTCCTGATCTTCCGAAACATGGTGTCTTGACGGTCCTTTTTTCCAGCAGAATCCTGACTCCGGCAGCAAATCCTCCAATGTTCATCAAACATGTATAAACAGAGGAAACAACATAAGTATCATCTCTAAATGTGAAATATATCAATGAATAATAGTAAATTATGATACAAAACAGTGATGCAAAATGGACGTATCAACCCCCCCAAGCTTAGACCTCGCTTGTCCCCAAGCGAAAACTAAAATCGGTAAACATGACCATAGGTTTATGGAGTGAAGTGTCGATAATCAAAATACGGACAAGAAGCATCACATTCACCAAGGCACAAATTATAATAGACAGCAACTTCCCTTTATATGATAAACACTTGCAATAAGTAAAAGGGAATCACAAATAAAGATGCACAAGGTAAACTATAATTGATGATGGCAAACCTTAGTTCTTGGTCAGAGAACAATGAACAAACTATACTTGCTTTGGAACGGAGCCTTTTATAACAGAGCTAATAAAGCAAAAACCATATGCTCAACGAAACAAACTCTTTGCAATCATAGAAAGCTTTCAAAGATATATTCCTTCAGATAAAAGCATTGTACTAAACAAAAGAAGATAGTAAACATGATTGAACGGATCAACATATGGATGAGTGAAACATAACAACTCAAATGCTTGCTTGGGATAGAAGGGAATAGGTTGACTCAACGTAAAAGTAAAAGACAGGCCCTTCACAGAGGGAAGCAGGGATTAAACATGTGCTAGATCTTTTCATTTGTAAAATAGAGATAAAAGTTGTTTTGAGAGGTGGTTGCTTTTGTCAACGACTAGCAATGGAGTTCTTGATATCTTCCATACTAAACAAGTGAGAGTGGTTCTGAAATGTTGATTAATTGGCACATTGTGCTCTTTTATAGCTTGGCACTCCTCCCCACCTTTTCCTTTCACAAACCATGGCTAACCAATTCCATCGGGTGCCCACCAACTTTCACATACCAAGGAGGAGTGCCTTTTTCTTCTCTTTTTTCTTTTTTAGATTACAATGGTCTGACCAGCTCCCTTGCAAATTAATGACGAGCAGATGAAGCTGCCTAGTCAAGGGGTACTCAATTTAGTATGGAGGATAACAAACCCAACCACTACGTCCTCATGAGCTAAAAACAGTGGCACAAAATGAGAAGTATTTGAAAGTTTTTGAAAGGTAGCACATGAAAATTTACTTGGAATGGCTTGAAATACCATGCATAGGAATTTATAGTGGACTCTTTGGAAGTAACTTGGTTTTAGGGAGTTGGATGCACGAGAAATATTCCCTCTCAGTACAGGTTTTTGGCTAGCAAGGCTACGTAGCAAGCATAAGAGTTGCATGAAACAAACAAACATACATATAATAGGAACAATCATGCAAACTTCCTTGAAAGTACAAAAGATTTTAACTTGAGAATACTATGCTTATGAGCCAAACATGAAGGAAAGCTGAAATGATGTAACTACCAACTCTTCTTTCCTCTTTTCTACTCAAACCTTAAGGTAATGTTGCTACTGACCAAGCTAAGTTTGCCAAAACCAACTAAATTTACTCATGCTCCCAAAGTGATACCAATACTAATCAACAAGACTAATCATGTAAGAAACATTGCAAACTAAAATAAAGTGTGCGGAAAGTAAACGATAAAACTTCTCATTAATATTTCATTACCGCAACTCACACCAAGGGATACATAGATAACCAACTAAGGAGGATACTTCCACACTGCAAACTATTCTATAAGATAATGATGTGATACCGCGGCACTCCCCCAAGCTTGGAACAAGCCAAGGGGGTGCCTATACCAATGACAAATTACTCCTTCAGCGGAGGTGGTAAGATCATCCTTGGACCAAGGAGAAGTTCCAGCATCCTACGAAGCCTGAGATTCTCTTCTTGAAGTATCTGTATCTCCCTCTCCAAAACTCGGTAGTGGGCACAATGCTCGTCAGTGACCAGAAGCCCCTCTTTTATCACCAACATGAAGTTTAGATCCAAGACTAGTAGTGTTGGTCCCTGCATATTATGAGAAAAGGCACGCCCAGCATTCATTGATCCTACAAAACTAGGGTCTCTTGCCCTCGATCCTCTAGCCACCTGTTCTTCCTTCAACTTGGGGTCTTGGTGGTCCTCTTCCATAGGCTTTTTGCCCTTGTTGTCGCTTGAAGAAGCCATGGTGCTCCTAAAACAGAGATCAACTCCTGACAGAAACAGCTCGAAACGAAAACACGACGAGAAAACGATATACAGACCTCGGGTAATCTGGGGGGTTATATAAGCGAACATTAAACATCGAGACATAATCACAGGAGGAAACTGGGATGGAAACGAGCTCCGGGGTGCTCTCACCACAGGGCGGCGTGGCCTGGGGTGGGCCCGCGCCCCCGGTGGTGAGGAGCCATCGGACTCCGTCTCCTCCCGTTTTTGTCTCGTGATTTTTCATATTTAATAAAATCAACAAAAATATTAATGAAAAAGTTTAACGCGAACCTTTTCTGACTAGAAATGTTACCTATTCGAAAACGAACTCTGCGGGTTACTGCATATTATCCTGGATGAATTCTTCCGGAGTCACCGTTTGAATAACATCAACATCTTCATTATAGGAATCTCCAGCAATATAATGTTTGAGTCTTTTCCCATTCACCACTTATGTAGTGTTATCTTTTAATGAAGCAATTTTTATCGCACCTGAGCGGTACACCTCTTCAATAACATAGGGTCCTTCCCATTTTGAGAGTAATTTTCCTGCAAAAAATTTGAGACGAGACCTATACAATAGAACTTTCTCACCAACATGAAACTCTCTCTTAAGAATTCTCTTATCATGCCATTGCTTGACTTTCTCTTTAAAAAAGTCTGGCATTCTCATAAGCTTCGTTTCTCCACTCATCTAAAGAACTCAAATCAAGCAACCTTTTCTTACCGGCGAGTTTAAAATCCCTATTAAGCTCTTTCACTGCCCAAAAAGCTTTGTGTTCTAATTCTAAGGGCAAGTGACACGCTTTTCCGTAAACCATCTTGTAAGGAGACATGCCAATGGGGTTCTTATAAGCAATTCTATAAGCCCATAAAGCATCGTTTAACTTGCTAGCCCAGTTTTTCCTAGATCTATTGATAGTCTTCTGTAAGATAGACTTGATCTCTCTATTCGAAAGCTCTACCTGCCCACTAGTTTGGGGATGATAAGCAGAAGCAATTCTATGATTAACGCCATATCTAGCAAGAGTTTTTCTAAAACCACTGTGAATAAAATGAGAACCTCCGTCAGTCATAAGATACCTAGGTACACCAAACCTAGGAAAAATAACATCCTTAAGCATTTTTAACGAGGTCTCACCATCGACACTCTTCGTAGGTATGGCTTCTACCCACTTGGTAACATAATCAACAGCAACAGGTATATGAGTATAATCTTCTGAAGGAGGAAAAGGACCCATAAAGTCAAATCCCCAACAATCAAATGGTTCAATAACAAGAGTGTAGCTCATAGGCATTTCATTACGTCTAGAAATATTACCAAATCTTTGACATTCACCACAGGATAAAACATACCTTCTAGCATCTTTAAAAAGAGTTGGCCAATAAAAACCTGATTGTAGAACCTTTTGTGCAGTTCTATCTCCAGCATGATGTCCTCCATAAGCACTACCATGGCATTTTCTCAATATTTCTTGTTGTTCATATTCTGGAACACATCTTCGCATAATACCATCAACTCCTTCTTTATATAAGTGTGGGTCATCCCAAAAGTAATGCCTCAGGTCGTAAAAGAATTTTCTTCTTTTCTGAGCTGTAAAGGTTGGAGGCAAATACTTGGAAACAATAAAGTTAGCATAATCAGCATACCACGGATTTTCTCGCGAAGTTACATTTATTGAAGCCAACTGTTCATTTGGAAAACTATCATTAATAGGAATAGGATCAAAAGAAACATTTTCCAATCTAGACAAATTGTTAGCAACGGGATTTTCAGCACCTTTCCTATCTACAATATGCAAATCAAACTCTTGTAAAAGCAACACCCATCTAATAAGCCTAGGCTTAGCATCCTTCTTCGACATAAGATATCTAATAGCAGCTTGATCAGTATGAATAGTAACTTTAGAATCAATAATGTAAGGTCTAATCTTATCACATGCAAAAACAACAGCAAGAAACTCCTTCTCAGTAGTAGCATAATTCTTCTGAGCAGCATCAAGAGTCTTACTAGAATAATGAATAACATTCAACTTCTTATCTACATGCTGTCCAAGAACAGCACCAACAACAAAATCACTAGCATCGCACATAATTTCAAAGGGTAAATTCCAATCAGGTGATTAAACAATAGGAGCAGTAGTTAAAGCCTTCTTAAGAGTTTCAAAAGCTTCCTTACAATCATCATCAAAAACAAATGGTACATCTTTTTGAAGAAGATTAGTAAGAGGCTTTGAAATCTTAGAGAAATCTTTAATAAACCTCCTATAGAAACTAGCATGACAAAGAATACTACGAATACCTTTAACATCTCTGGGACAGGGCATTTTCTCAATTGCTTCAACCTTTATGTCCAAGAACAATTCCTTCATTCACCATAAAGTGGCATTTCTCCCAATTTAGAACAAGATTAGTTTCTTCACACCTCTGCAAAACTTTATCAAGATTGTGCAAACAATTATCAAAAGAAGTTCCATAGACGGAAAAATCGTCCATGAAAACCTCCACAATTTCTTCACAAAACCCATGAAAAATAGCAGACATGCATCTTTGAAAAGTAGCAGGAGCATTGCACAAACCAAACAGCATACGTCTATAAGCATAAGTTCCATAAGGACAAGTAAAAGTGGTTTTCTCTTGATATTGCTTTTTAACAGCAATCTGAGAGAAACCGGAATAACCATCAAGAAAACAAAAATGAGTCTTCTTAGACAACCTGTCTAACATTTGATCTATAAACGGTAAAGGATAATGATCTTTCTTAGTAACTTTATTTACCTTTCTAAAATCAATGCACATCCTATAACCAACTACTGCCCTTTGAGGAATAAGCTCGTTATTCTCATTAGGCACAACAGTTATACCTCATTTCTTAGGAACACAATGAACAGGACTAACCCATCTACTATCAGCAATAGGATAAATAATACCAGCATCAAGGAGCTTCAATACCTCATTTCTTACCACTTCCTTCATCTTGGGAATTAAGCGACGTTGATGTTCAACAACTGGCTTTGCATCTTCCTCCATGTTAATAGCATGCTGACATATAGTAGGAGAAATCCCTTTTAAATCATCAAGAGTATATCCCATAGCTCCTCGGTGTTTCCTCAATATTTCCAATAACCTTTCTTCCTCCTTTCCTGAAAGTTTCGAACTGATAATAACAGGATATATTTTCTTATCATCTATATAAGCATACTTAAGATCATCAGGTAAAGGTTTTAATTCAAAAACAGGATCTTCCTTAGGTGGCAAAGTCGTACCAAGATCCTCCACAAGTAAATTGTGCTTAATCAATGGTGGTTGACAAAGAAGAATATCGTCAATCTCTTCTCTTTCTTTCCTGAAAACATCACTTTCATGGTCCTCCATAAATTGCTGCAAAGCATTATTAGGAGCAAGAGCAATAGAGGCAAGCTGTTCAACTCGAAAATTTTCATTAGGCAATTCATTTTCATAAGGAGCTTTAGCGAACTTAGAAAAATTAAACTCATAAGACTCTCCATCAAACTTAGTCACAACTTTCTCCTTCTTACAATCTATCACAGCACTACAAGTATGCAAAAAGGGTCTACCAAAAATAATAGGACAAGTTTCACTAACTTCAGTACCAAGTATAAGAAAATCAGTAGGGTATTTAGTCATACCACACAAAACTTCCACATCTTGAACAATACCAAGTGGAGAGATAGTTTGTCTATTAGCAAGGTGAATAACCACATCAATCTCCTCCAATTCACAAGGGGCAATTTCATGCATAATTTCTTTGTCAAGCTCTAAAGGAATAGCACTTGAACTTGCACCGATGTCACATAAACCATAATAACAATGATCGCCAATCCTGATAGAAATAACAGGAACACTTGCTTTCCTAGGCCTACTAGGATGTGAAACAATGTTAGAAGCATCTTCACAAAAGACAATATGTTCATCTCCTACATTTTTAGTAAAAAGGTCCTTCACTATAGCCACAGGAGACTTAATAGTAATTTGCTCATCAGGTTCTAGAACTTTCTTGGTACATTTATTAAGCATGCTTATCAAAGTGGAATGCTCCTTTACCTTAGCAGGGAAAGGTGTTTTCTCAAAATAAGGTTCAGGCAAAATGTGATCAACAGTACAAACTTCAGTAGTTGTAGCAGAAATATGACTAACAGAATCTTTATAAGGCGCATAATATTTGTTCCAATCTTTCTTTGGAACATCAAGATACGAGGCAAAAGCCTTAAAACAGTTAGCAAGTATCTGAGAATCAAGACCATAAATAGTGCTAACATTATGAAAGTCATCGGTTCCCATAAAAGCTTTAATGCATTCATAATCATAATTTATACCTGACTTCCTACCTTTGTCGTTTTCCCATCCTTCAGTATTTTCTTGAATATGATCAAGAAGATCCCACTGAGCTTCTTCTTTCATGCGCGTAAATGATCTAGAGCAGGAACCATCCAATAAATCCTTATCGTGAAGAGTAAGCCTCGCATAAAAGTTATTAATAACAATGTTGCTGGGAAGCTCATGAGTGGGGCATTTGAGCATTAGTGACTTCAATCTCCCCCACGCTTGGGCAATACTCTCTCCATCATGAGGCCAAAAGTTATATATTCGATTACGATCTTTATGAATTTCACTTGGAGGACAAAATTTGGAATAAAAGAGAGGTACAATTTCCTCCCAAGCAATAGATGGACCATCCTTTAGCAGCCGATACCACTCCTCAGCTCTGCCTTTCAGTGATAAAGAGAATAGCTTCCTCTTAACCTGGCTTGATGAAATACCTGCACACTTGAACAACTCGCATAATTCATGTATAAAGAGTAAATGATCACCTGGATGGACAGTTCCATCTCCTGAATAGCAGTTATTCATAACACGCTCAACAATTTTCATAGGTATTTTAAAAGGATCTAATTGAGCGGGTGGTGGTGGTGGTTCATCCACATCCGCAATAGTGGTAGTAGTGTTCCCAAATAGGAAACCAAATGGAGAACTCTCCATAGCAAGATAAAATAAAAATAAAAGACAGAAATAAAAACAATACTCACAGCGATGGTTACCTTTACCAATTCCACTCTTCAATAGCGCTTCACTCCCCGGCAACGGCGCCAGAAAATAGTCTTGATGACCCATAAGTATAGGGGTGTATCGTAGTACTTTCGATAAATAAGAGTGTCGAACCCAACGAGGAGCAGAAGGTGTTGATGAGTAGTTTTGATCAACGATTCACTATAAATACTAGTAAACTGGTTTTCAGGGGTATTTGGTAATGCAAGTAAATAAAGTACAAGTAAGTAAAAGACAATAAACTGGTTTTCAGGGGTATTTGGTAATGCAAGTAAATAAAGGGCCCAATCCTTTCTAGAGCAAAGGACAAGCCGGTTGTGTAACTTATGATGACCAAAAGTTCTCGAGGACACACGGGAGTTTCTGTCAAGTGCTTTCGCTTCATACCGCTAAATAATCTTTATTGGTTTGATAAGTGTTATGGGGGTGAACCTGTGCTAGCGCACTACCCTTACTAGGATAAATACACACTTGTGATTATACCCCTTGCAAGCATCCACAACTACAAGAAAGTAATTAAGATAAATCTAACCACAGCCTTAAACTCTAAGATCCTACGCTCCAGGGTGCAATGGTTTCCTAACAGAGGTTTGGGTTTCTGTCTCTTCCGCAACCCCACAATTAGTAGCCAAATACACAATGCATCTCACTAGGCCCATAAATGGTGAAGTATCATGTAGTCGATGTTCACATGACACCACTAGTGAAATAGCACCACAACAAATAAATATGAAACTATTAAATATTACTCAACATAATTCCACTACTAACGTCTTGACTTCTCCCATGTCCTCAAGAACTAAACGAACTACTCACAAGACATCATATGGATCATGATCAGAGGTGAAATAATGGTCAATAACAATATGAACATAAACCTTAATTCAACGGTTCCACTCAATAGCATCAACCACAAGAGTAATCAACACCGGGAAAGTTTCCCCTAAGAATTTGATAAGATTCAACTTAAGATGTTACAACGGGATGGCGTGGTGATGGTGGAGATGAAGGTGCTGGTGATGAGGATGATGGTGATGATGATCCCGATGAAGTCCAGCGCGATGATGATGACGATGGCGACGATCTCCCCTCTCCGGGAAGGAATTTCCCTGGCAGATTTCTGGCTGCCGGAGAGCTTTTCTCTCTATGGTGTTTTCCACCCCGCAGAGGTGGCAATGTCTATCTCTGAGCCCCCCCCTTGACTTAGGTTTTCCGGGACGATGAAATACGCGAAGGGGCGATGGCAGTAGTGGGCCAGGGTGGCCACACCACAGGCCGGCGCGGCCATGGGTGGGCTCGTGCCCCCTGGTGGTGTGCCCACCCTGTGGCTCCTCTCGTCTCCTCCTTCTGGCTCCTTCAGTCTTCTGGCAAAATATAATTTTCTAGTATTTTTCTAGAATTTCCTGATCTTCCGAAACATGGTGTTTTGACGGTCCTTTTTCTAGCAGAATCCTGACTCCGGCAGCAAATCCTCCAATGCTCATCAAACATGTAAAAACAGAGGAAACAACATAAGTATCATCTCTAAATGTGAAATATATCAATGAATAACAGTAAATTATGATATAAAACAGTGATGCAAAATGGATGTATCGGTACCTATTCAGATTTTGTTGATTGTGATGTTGTACCTATGAAAGCTTGTTCTTTGTTACTTGATAGACCATGGCAATTTGATAGAGAATCTGTACATAATGGTAAAACTAATCAGAATTCTCTTATACATGCTGGAAAAGAAAATTGGACTTAGAACCATGACTTCGGAACCATTTTTGAAAGATGATCTTGCTAGAGCTAGTAGATTAAAAAACGAGGAGAAACACAAGAATGAGAATCAGATTATTTCTGCAGATTTTGTACCGCCTAAGCATACTTCTAATTCTGATTCTAACCATGCTACTGAAATTCGTTTGAAGAATCCTTGTTTACTTGCTAGCAAATCTGATCTTGCTAAAATTGATGTGAATATTACTCCATGCTATGCTATTGTTTGCAAAGAAGTTCTGTTTTCATTTGAGCATATGCCTCCTTCTTTGCCACCTGCGGTTGCTAACCTTTTTCAGGAATTCATGGATGTTTTCCCACAAAACGTTCCACCCGGACTTCCACCTATTCGTGGGATAGAACACCAAATTTATTTGATTCCAGGAGCTTCGCTGCCCAACCGTGCGCCCTACCGCACCAACCCTAAAGAAATAGAAGAGATCCAACAACAAATTCAGAGTTTATTGGACAAAGGTTATATTCGTGAGTCTCTTAGCCCATGTGTTGTTATTATTATTTTGGTACCTAAGAAAGATGGTTCTTCGCGCATGTGTACTGATTGTAGAGCTATTAATAATATTACCATTCGATATCGTCACCCTCTACCTCATTTTGGATCACATGCTTGATGAGCTGAGTGGTTCTATTATGTTCTCTAAACTTGATTTGCGTAGTGGTTACCACCAGATTCGTATTCTAGGAGATGAATGGAAAACATCATTTAAAACTATGTTCGGTTCATATGAGTGGTTAGTGATGCCTTTTGGTTTAATTAATGCACCTAGTACTTTTATGAGACTCATGAACGAAGTTTTACGTGCTTTTATTGGTCATTTTGTGGTGATATATTTTGATGACATTCTCATGTATAGGAAATCATTAGAGGACAATTTGGATCATTTATGTGTTGTTTTCAATGCTTTACATGATGCACGTTTGCATGCTAATCTTGAGAAGTGCACCTTTGGCACAAATAGAGTTGCTTTTCTTTGTTATGTTATTACAGAACAGCGAATTGAAGTTGATCCAGCCAAGATTGAAGCAATTAAGAATTGGCCTTAGCCCAAGACGGTCACACAAGTGAGGAGTTTCTTGGCCTCGCTGGGTTTTATAGGTGCTTTGCCAAAGATTTTGGTCTATTGCTGCGCCATTGAATTAGCTCAAAAAGAAGGATGTGCCCTTTGTTTGGTGCGATGCACAACAAGAAGCCTTCATGATATTGAAAGATAAGTTAACACATGCTCCATTACTCCAACTTCCTGATTTTAATAAGACGTTTGAACTTCAATGTGATGCTAGTGGAATTGGTTTGGGAGGTGTGTTATTACAAGAGGGGAAACCTGTAGCATATTTTAGTGAAAAATTGAGTGGGCCTAGTCTGAACTATTCTACTTATGATAAAGAATTATATGTGCTGGTTCGGAAATCAGAAACTTGGCAACATTATTTATGGCCTAAAGAATTTTTTATTCTAATCATGAATGTTTGAACCATATTCATAGTCTAGCAAAGCTGAATTGTCGCTATGCAAAGTTGGTTGAATTGATTGAATCTTTTCCTTATGTTAAGAAACACAAAAAGGGTAAAGATAATGTTATTGCTGATGCTTTGTTGCGCCGCTATACTATGCTATCTCAGATTGACTTCAATTTTTCTGGATTGGAAACTATAATGGAACAATACTTGTATGATTCTGAATTTAAAGATGTGTTGCAGAATTGTAGAGATGGTAGAACATGGAACAAATTCATCCTCAATGATGGATTTGTGTTCCGTGCTAACAAACTATGCATTCCAGATGGTTCCGTTCCATCTTTTGTTGTTGCAGGAGGCGCATGGAGGAGGACTGATGGGACACTTTGGTGTCAAGAAGACGGAGGATGTCCTTGCTGCACACTTCTTTTGGCCACGCATGCGGCGAGATGTTGAGAGATTTGTGGCACGCTGCATTACTTGTCAAAACGCTAAGTCTCGCCTTAATCCACATGGTATATATATGCCTCTTCCTATTCCTAGTGTTCCTTGGGAGGATATTTCGATGGACTTTGTATTGAGATTGCCTCGTACTTAGAAGGGGAGGGATAGTATTTTAGTTGTTGTGGATCGGTTTTCTAAGACCGATGATGCTGCGCATATTGCTGATTTTTTATTTTGTGATATCATTCGTTTGCATGGTGTGACAAATACTATTGTTTCTGATTGTGATACTAAATTTCTTAGCCACTTTTGGAGATGTTAATGGACTAAGTTTGGGACTAAATTGTTGTTTAGTACTACCTGTCACCCCCAAACAGATGGACAAACTGAAGTAGTTAATAGAACTTTATCTACTATGCTGCCGGCTGTTTTAAAGAAGAACTTAAAATTGTGGGAAGACTGTTTGCATCATATTGAATTTGCTTACAATCGTTCGCTACATTCTACAACAAATATGTGCCCTTTTCAGATTGTCTATGGTTTTATTCCTCGTGCACCTATTGATTTGTTGCCTTTACCATCTTCGGTTCACAATAATTTAGATGCCACACAACATGCTAAATTGATATTAAAATTTCACGCAACTACTAAGGATAACATAGAACACATGAATATTAAATATAAAGTTGTTGGGGATAGAGGAATAAAGCATGTTGTGATGAGGACATCCCTATTACACCGCCATTATCTCCTACTCCTTTTGATGAAGATGTTGCTGCGAAGAAGTCCAATGAGATTAGGATTGGACCAATTACAAGAGCACGTGCAAAGCTATTGGAACAATAGGTGAACTCACTCTTAGTTGAACCTGATCTTTTATTTAATGAGAACTTTATACTGCCTAAGTCTGTGCATCTATGTATGATCAGGTTTGTTGATAACACGAGCGTTGCACGAGGAGGAGATGAGTCGCAGCAAGAAGAGCAAGACTTGTTGATCAAGTGCGCGAGGGAGGAGAGGGGAGGCAGGCGCACCACGAGATCACCAGAACGTCAAGACGACATGAGAGAGTCCGTGATGGCGCACTAGGACAGCCTACGACATGATGTCTACACGTCTAAGGCGCGCCACACTCATGGCCTGCGTGCCAAATTAGGCCGAACCCATGTATGGGTCGGTATGTACTCGTTTGAGTCAAACCGAGTCAGTTTGGGCCCAAACCAGGTTGGTTTTGGGCCAAGTCCATGCTGAGGACGCCCCAGCCTCCCTTAAGTAGCCAAGGGCGCCCCCTCAAGTCGCTTAGATCACGTTTAAACAAAACCCTAGTTTCTAGACAGAACCAAGTGTTCCTCTGAAATTATTTGCACCAATTCGTATCGATCTGGTGTTTGTTCTTCTAAAAGTCTAAGTGTAATCTGTTGTTCCATTCGGAATTAGTATATTGCATCACCGCTTCGTGGTCGGCGGCTATGTGCGCAAGCGTGTGACGTTGCGAATATCCAAAGGGTTGAGAGCTGTTGCGCTGGCAGCAGGGATTAGCCAGAGAGTTTACAGCGACACTCGAGTTATCTTCATCACCATCATCGCCATCTACATCGCGCTCGCTGAGAAGATCGGGACACCCCTTATCATCTTGGTATCAGATTCCAGCGTTTACTCGGTGAGCATCCACAAATTCATCCCCATAAATTCATTTTTTGTTTTTGTCCTATCCAGAAAAAGCCTACAAAAAAATTAGGGTTCTTAGTTTTGCCATAGCCTAGATCACATCGAGGTACTGTGATGAGGGGTGACCTCTTGGGTGTGGCCCGATCTTCACGGATTCACGAGATTTGTGGCGGGAAACGAGGATGAACATGAAGAACACAATGAACACGATGAACACGATGAACAAATCGAAGGCAAACACACACACACAAGATACACACCGGTTGTCCTCGTTGGCCTAATTCACCAACTCAATAGAATCACAAGGAAGAGACTCCAAGAGTAGAATTCCTTGTGAGAGATTGACTTGCAAGGGATAGAATTCCAAGAGGGGAAGAGACCAATCAATTGGATAGAATTACACACTCTTGTATGCAAGAGATCCAAATCAAGGTAGAATTCCCCAAATAGAAGAGATCCCAAACAAAGAGGGTGATTTCTAGATGTAGATCTAGTTGGGTTCCCTCAAGGGAGAAGGCATCATGCCAATTTTATCTTAATTCATCTCTATCTTATCTCTAGGGGAGGGGGAGCCATATATATAGGGAGCCACGAGCTAGGGGTAATTTGGTCACTAGGGAGATAGATAACAAAGGTGGCTTCAAGGCCAAAGCAGAGTTGACTCGAGCAGGCCGGCTATAGCCGGGGTTAAGGCCGGCTTTAGCCAGTGGGCCAGCTTTAGCCGAGGTAGGACCGGCTTTAGCCAAGGTAGGACCGGCTTTAGCCGGTCCAGCTTCAGCCGCAACTTCTTCTTGCGGTGCTTCCAACCTTCTTTCCGATTGTTCTTCTTCTTCCTTCTCTTCCACGCCTCGATGATGTCGGACTTGATTGTTGATGCACATGATGTTGTGAGGTCCGAAAGCCACCCCACATCATCTCCCCCCGCTTCAAAGAACGTTGTCCTCGACGTTGACTCAACATCATCATGTAGGGGAGGTAGATGTAGGCGATTGTACTTGGAGTGCGCCATGTGGTCGTTCTTGCGTAGATTGGTTTGGCAACTCTTGAATGTTCCTTCATCTTCCATGAGGCCTACAAAGGTCACAAGCAAAGTGAAACAACACTCAAAGAGTAGCCAATTCTGAGATTTTATGGCGTGAGTTCGTGAGTAGAAGGAGGTCACCTTACTAAGTTGTTGATGTGCTCTCGTTGTAGAAGTTTTTGATTGAAACCACGCGCGGGAGCGCATCCACCAAGAATATCCATGTGTACCTACGCACCACAAAGACCAAGCAAAGTATGTGTGTGCGTGATAGGGGAGCATATCATCAAGGACATGTCCATTCTTATTCACAACACAATTAGCACAACACAAGTATAATAAAGGGAAAGCATATGCAAGGTCTATGTGTAAGCAAATTGTTTGAACATCTTCCAAATGTGGGAACACAAAAACTCCAACAAAATTTGAGAAGACCATGGTGTCCATCTCATGTTGAAAGACATGCATAGTATTGCGCTCAAGGTTTTGGAAAAAGCAAGGAGTCAACATCCTTGAAGCAATACGAGGAGAGTTTGGCAAAAACACATACGGCAAGATGGCAAACTCATCATCAACATGTGTGCAAACAAACCATAGGAAAGAACAAGTTTTCATCATATTTGTTGCAACACAAATCATATACGACAAGATGTCAAAATCATCATCAACATGTGTGCAAACAAACCATAGGAAAGAACAAGTTTTCATCATATTTGTTGCAACGCAAATCATATTCATCCACAAGTAGAAGAAGATATCGTTATCACAAGTGGTTATGCATCCCAACCAAAAGAAAGAGGAATTTGTCAACTTGTTGGATGCAACACCAATGAACGCAAAGCGGGAACACATGTGACAAGTCATGACCAATATAGCAATGTGGTTGCACACAAAACAAAAGGAAGAGAAATCGTTCCACATGTATGTTGCAACACATAAAGCATCAATGTTCAAAATCATGGGAGCATGATTGTCACAAGTGGCACCAAAATCATCAACATGCTTGCGAAGAAACCATATGGAAGAGAAATTTTTCAACATGTTTTATGCATAGCATGTGAAGGGTATGCGAGCGGAGTTTGAGTTTGACCTCACAAGTATTATGCTCTCAAGAGCTCGTTTCGCCAACTCGTGCTCAATCGAGGTTGACGTTGTTATCCGCGTACCTACACACACAAAAGATATCCAAAACAATGTGTGTGCATGGTAGATGAATACATCATCCATCATGATGCATCTCTTTATTTGCACAACACCATTAGCCTCAAGCAAGATATCATAATATTCATGGTGATTATGCAAAGTATATGTGGGAACATGCGTATCATGTGCAAATGCAAAATCTTCATTAGTTGAGAGAGCTATGGGGGCCTTCTCATTGTCAAATATAATAACATTAGTGCAAACCAAGCATTTGAAAGAGCAAGTGTTCAACATTTTGGTTGCATTAATGGAAGAATATTGCAAGCATTGTGCACAAAACATTTTCAAAATTTTATCCTTGTTGTCGACAAACCTAGGGAAAGAGCAATTGTTTGACAAGGTTGTCACAACCAAAGTATCATTGTCCTTATTGCAAGCAATATATAGGAAAGAGCAATTGTTCAACATATTGCATGCAATAGGTGATAAAGTGAAGCACTCATAGCTTAGCATCTTCATGGGAATCATGGCATCACCAACACCTATGTTGTTACCTTTGTTGTCGCACTCCTTTGATGTAGATGTTGTGGAAATAGGTAGCTCCATGTGGTCGACAAGCTCATCATCTTCTAAGCATGGTGAATTATCATCAAGTGTATGCACCATGTACATCTTTTCCAAGGTTGGCGTCGCTTCATCCATGGGATCTATTGCAACATGAGAAAACACACTCAAGGTAGAGGGTAAGTTGTTAGAAATCGAAATGGCCTCACTTGACCTATCAACTACCACTCTTGTCTCACTCGGTGTATCACTCATGCTCTCAAAGTGGAAGCACTCACTCTCACATATAGTGGAATCACTCATCTCACGTATAGTGGATTCACTCATCTCATATATAGTGGAATCACTCATCTCACGTATAGTGGAGTCCCTCATCTCCATGGAATGGACGTCATCATCATCCGAGCAACCTAGCAAAGAAGAAGACAACACAAGAGGAGTAGAGGTTAAGTTGTTAGAAAGCACAATGTCCTCACTCAACTCATGTGGTGTATCACTCTTGCTCTCAAGGTATATTTGGCTCTCATCCTTGCGTGGGGTAGGTTTCTTCCTCTCACATAGGCTATCAATATGTGGTTGTTGGTTTGCACGATGCTCTTGAGGGTGAGGTTGTCTATGGCGCTCATGGTGACTCCCATGGTTGGAGCGGGAAGAAGATCTTGATGAACGCGACCTTGAGCGGTGACGTTGGCGTGCCAAGTTGTCAACGGATGACATGAGTTGCTCCATTTTTGCATTGAGCTTTGCTTGCGATTCCTCCCACCTTGCGGTATCCTTGGCTTTGATGTAGGCGTACCAATCGGCGTACTTCTTTTCCATGGCATTGAACTTCTTTTCCCAGGTGGCGCACCGTGCGTTGAAGTTTTCTAACCAAGGGTCTTTAGGTTCTTCATCTTGATTTTGGTTTGCATGGTGCCGATCTTGATTCACCATAGGTGGGGCACCATGATGTGGTTGACCTTGAGGTTGATGTGCCGCTTGTCTCGGTTGTTCTTGATCTTGTTGATGATGTTCATGACGGCTTTGATGGTGATGATCATGAGCCTTGGAATGCTTCTCATGGCGATGAGACCGTCTTCTAGGAGCCGTTGCAGAGGTGTCATGTGGGATGGGAGACACCATTGGAGACAAGGTCGCATCTTGGTAGGACATCTCACAGCTTGGCAATCTCGAAGCTCTTGTGGTGGTCCTCCTCGAGGAGTTGTCGTGGACGTTGTCGTAAATGGGCTCTTCAAGGCATGGAGACCATGTAGGTTGTTTGTGGTTAGCACCATGCTCTTGAGGTTGGCGACGACGCTCATGGTCACCCACATGATTGGAGCATGAAGAAGACCTTGATGAGCTCAACCTTGTGCGATGAGCCGATGTACACCAAGCATCTAGAGATTTGGGCGCTTCATGATGTTCTTGTTTGGGACGTTCACGAGCCTCGGCACGTTTCCTTTCATGTATGCGTTGACGAGGAAGATCATGTTGGCGTTGTGCTTGGTGAACTATGTGATGGTCTCGAGTATCTTGATGTGCCCATGCACGCTTGTCGTAGTCGAAGGAGTTGTCGATGTATTGTTTCTTGTCCACCTTGCTCATGTAGTCAAAGTTGTTGTTGATGTAGCGTTTCTTGTCCACCTTGCTCATGTAGTCGAAGTTGTCGTCGATGTAGTGTTTCTTGTCCATCTTGCTCATGTAGTCGAAGTTGTCGTCGATGTAGTGTTTCTTGTCCATCTTGCTCATGTAGTCAAAGTTGTCGTAGTTGGTGTAGTCCTCCGTGAACTTTCCATGATAGCGTCCGTTGAGCCTAGACATAGCTCACACAAGGCAAGATATATATATGTAGAAGTGGTGGGGGTTAGAAAACTACAATTAGAACACTTCCCGTAGAAACTATTGAATGGATGAAACACCGAAAGGACAACTGTGGTGCACAAGTTAGAACACACGCAAAAAGGCTATATAGTGGATGGGTAAGAAAAGTGGAAATGCCAAACAAAATGATCAAAAGAAAAGTCTATTGTCAAATGTGGGTAAAATCCAAAGGCAAATATCAAGAACGGTGATCTACGTCAAGGAAACACGGAAACACACACAAAAGATATAATGGGGTTAGCGTGACCAAGGAAGTGAGCAAAGAAACAAAATGGTCCTCTTTTCTCTTTTCTCTCGGTGTCATGCCAACGCAAGAGAGACCGTAGCTTGGTTGCATAAGAAAGAAGCAACAAGATTTGCACAAGATGCCACTCTTCTCTTTTCTCTCTTTTTGCTTACAAGCTTTGAACTCCTTTGTATCGGTGGAACACACACTCTTTTTGGATTTTTGGTGTTTCTATGCTTAAAAGCTTATTTGCTATCTATATATGGCACACAATGGTTTTTTCCTCTTTTGTGTATCTCTCTCACCGAGCTTGCTTTGGAGCTTTGCTCAACTTAGGCACACACACAAACCCTCTCACGGTCGTGAACACTTGTGCAATGCTTCGCAACACTCGAAAAGCCACTCTCAATAGGATAGGTACACAAAGGAAGAAAAGAGGTTACAAAGGTGGTGCAAGTTATACCTATGCAAAGGTTAGGCGCTGTCAAAACACACAACTTGCGGCAATGTCGATGAAGGGGAGTCAAAAGACAAGTCGGAGGTCCGGTGCGCCGATGCCGTCGTCGCGATGTTGATGTAGGCGCGGTATTACTTGGCACGAACAAGGCACGCAAAAACCGAAACCCGAACACACACGTCAATGCCCGAAAATTTGGGGCAAAAAGATTCACAAAAGTTGTCAAAATTTGTGTCAAGAGAACGCCGGATTTTGTGTCAAATTGTTGAATGGATGTCAAAAGGGGTATTATGGTGTTAAAACGAGTGTGTCAAAACAGGCCGGAATGATGTAGACCGGATTTAGCCGGTATGGGCCGGCTATTTCCGGCCTTGAGGATGCGCGCAATGGAGGAACGTGGCCAGAGCGAGGTGGGCTGAGCGGTGGTCTGGCGCGTGCTTGGGGCAGGGGCGTGGAGTGGGGCGAGCGGCTGGGGCAGGACGCGCAGGTGGGCTGACCAGGAGGAGGACAGGCTTTAGCCGGTCTTGGGCCGGCTTTAGCTGGTGGCCGGCTTTAGCCGGTCTGAGGGCCGACTTTAGCCGGTTCGCACTTTTTCGAGAAATTTCTGCGCGAGCTGTTCGTCGATTTGGCAGAAATTGGAAGAGAAAATCGATGATTTCGAGAGAAATAAGAGGAATTGGGGCTAGTAAATTTGTGGAAATGTAGATCAACACCCAAAACATCAAATCTATGGATCAAAACCACAAAAAACTCAACAAATCTGGAGATCAAAATTCGAGGCTATTTGGGGCTATTTTTTGGATTTTCGAAATTTATGGTGGAAATCACAAACGAGAGTAAATCTGTGGTAACCAAAAGCTGCTGATACCATATGATGAGGGGTGACCTCTTGGGTGTGGCCCGATCTTCACGGATTCACGAGATTTGTGGCGGGAAACGAGGATGAACACGAAGAACACGATGAACACAATGAACACGATGAACAAATCGAAGGCAAACACACACACACAAGATACACACCGGTTGTCCTCGTTGGCCCGATTCACCAACTCAATAGAATCACAAGGAAGAGACTCCAAGAGTAGAATTCCTTGTGAGAGATTGACTTGCAAGGGATAGAATTCCAAGAGGGGAAGAGACCAATCAATTGGATAGAATTACACACTCTTGTATGCAAGAGATCCAAATCAAGGTAGAATTCCCCAAATAGAAGAGATCCCAAACAAAGAGGGTGATTTCTAGATGTAGATCTAGTTGGGTTCCCTCAAGGGAGAAGGCATCATGCCAATTTTATCTTAATTCATCTCTATCTTATCTCTAGGGGAGGGGGAGCCATATATATAGGGAGCCACGAGCTAGGGGTAATTTGGTCACTAGGGAAATAGATAACAAAGGTGGCTTCAAGGCCAAAGCAGAGTTGACTCGAGCAGGCCGGCTATAGCCGGGGTTAAGGCCGGCTTTAGCCGGTGGGCCAGCTTTAGCCGAGGTAGGACCGGCTTTAGCCGATCCAGCTTCAGCCGCAACTTCTTCTTGCGGCGCTTCCAAGCTTCTTTCCGGTTGTTCTTCTTCTTCCTTCTCTTCCACGCCTCAATGATGTCGGACTTGATTGTTGATGCACATGATGTTGTGAGGTCCGAAAGCCACCCCACATCATACTGGTTTTAGTAGCTGATCGTCTTTTCGCGTATCTTTTCATCAAATCTGTAGGAGTCTAGGATCCCCGTTCTTTTCTGCATCTTCATTTTGGATTTCGTCATCGTTTGGTCAATCTTTGATCTCCTACTTCTTCCATAAGCCGGCGGCTGTGTACTTTGTTCTTCAGGCAAAGTACTCGATCGAGCAAACCACAGATCCGATTGGAATTGTTAAAAAAAACCAGCACCTGCCCGCCCGTCGCCCCAGGACGGAGACCGTCTGGGGTCGGGCGACTCGATCCTCGCCTCGGCGCAGGGCGCGCTCGCCACAGCGCAGAGGCTGTCTGGCCTCTAGCGCCAGGCAGGCCTCAATTTGTTGGCCCAATTTGATTCAGTAAAAAAAAACTAGATCGCTGGCGTGCTTTTGGCGCTGGACCTCAGACACTCTCTGTGCTCTAGCGTGAGCGTTATACCAAAAAAAAAGAGACAAACTACTTTGTCCGTTTCGCGTCGCCGTCGCGCTGCCGTGTGTTTCCGGCGTCGTATATCTCTGCCGCGACACGTTTTTTGTCGATTTCTCTGCCGCGACAGCGTGTTACCACTGTGTCCACATAGCGTCCTTTCTACACAATTTTGATCGCTTTAGCGATAGCCTGTCTACAGCATCGTGTTAGGATCTTACCCATACGAGACTAGCTACTTCGTGCTCATCAGGCTGCTGCCGTGTGCGCAATCTTGTGCCTGTTCGTCAAGCCAGTGCTAGCGTCTCTCTTGTGCATTGCAACACGAGCTACTGTGCGTTGTCACTTATATCTTTTTGAGCTCACTTTTCAGAGTTGCTTTGCCCCGTTTATCTCCACCGTGTGTGTTTCCGTGGGTCTTTGTCATACGATCAGCACTAGGAATTGTATTTTGGTGTAGTTAGGTATCCATACCAAGCCCCACCATATACCCTGGTTTGTCGTGTGATAGTTTCTTATACCCTCGGTATTCGCTTCATCACATCCGTGCACGTTTCAGTCTCTACGAGTGGTAAGCATTTATTATTCACTTTGGAACGGTAAGATACCTCTTTCTTTCAGTTTTGAGTGAGTTGTGAGCGTACCCACCACCCGTTTATTGTTTGTGCACTAACCTACTAATCATGTCTGCTAGTGATGTTGATGTGATGCAGAAAAAACCTGATGATACTCCTGTCATATGGAGGGAGTATGAAGCTCTTCGTGATCATTTGGAAAGAATAATAACACGAACAACTGACGCTATTGATTCTGATGTTCAAGCTGTCCAAATGAAAGTAGAAGCCACTGATGCTACTGTTAATAATATGCAAGTGCAAGTCAATGATCTCCAAACTAGCATCCAGGCGTTGACACAATCAGTCAATGCGCTGCGTCTTACTGTTGAGCAGCGACCCCTACCACATGCTGATGCTGATGATGAGAGTGCTCATGGTGACAATGAGGATTTTGCTGCAGCCGGTCGTGGTAATGGCCGAAGCAATGGTCCTCCTTTTCGTGGCCGTGGTTTTGTTCCCCTTGGTGCCCAGCGAGTTCCTTTTCAGCAGGATGATGGATTGGGTAAGCCTAAGTTTTTTATTCCCAAATTTGAGGGTGGTACTGATGTTGAAGAGTACCTCACATGGGAGTTGAAGATAGAGAAGTTGTGGCATCTTCATGATTATACGGAGGACAAGAAAATCAAGCTTGCTTCTTCTGAGTTTGATGGCTATGCTTTGCGATGGTGGGACAACGTTGTGCAAACACGTCAAGAAAACAACGAGCTGCCCATTATAACTTGGCGCCATATGAAGGAAGTGATGCGGGCTCGTTTTGTTCCGCATAACTACCTCCGCTCCATTTTTGATAAGTTACAGCAATTGAAGCAAGGTTCGATGTCCGTTAATGAGTACTATATGGAGATGGAGATGCTTTTACAATGAGCTCGCGTTCGTGAGCCTCTTGAGCAGACCTTGCAGCGTTTTCTCCATGGTCTGAAGTATAATATTAAGAGCATTGTTCGGCATCATCGGTATCGTGATATGAATGAGCTGCTACATCATGCACGTGAAGCTGAAGCCCAGTTTGCCGAAGAAGCTTAGTTTAAGTCTCATACTACTTCGGGCAACCGTTTTACACCCAGGCCTGCTGCACCCACACCAAGTTCCCGTTCAGATTTCCGTGCTCCTTCGTCGTCACGATCTGATTCCAATGCAAAGAAATCCGCACCTACTGCTAGTGGTACGGGTTCGAACATGTCTACAACACGTAATCGTGATATGGAGTGTCATACTTGTGGTGGAAAGGGTCATTTTAAACGGGATTGCCCCAATAGAAAAGTGATGATTGTCAATGAGGACACCAATGAGTACGAGACAGGTGATGATGCTGATCCAGATGGTTCCGATGATGATGACTTTGGTCCTGATGGTGTTGATGCCTATCCTTCCACCGCCAATAACATTGTTTGCTCGCAGCGTGTGCTCAGTGTGTCTCCTACATCTGAAAGTCAGCGGTGCAATTTGTTCCAAACTAAAGCACTTGTTGGACCAGACAAAGCTTGCAAACTCATCATCGATGGTGGTAGTTGCCGCAACCTTGCTAGCAAGGAGTTGTGTGCAAAGCTGAAACTGAAATACATCCCGCACCCACATCCATATTATATCCAGTGGCTCAGCGACAATGGAGAGATGAAGGTCAGCCACATGGTGCGAGTTGATTTCGAGATTGGACCATACAAGGACTCCATTGAGTTTGATGTGGTCCCTATGACAGTTTGTCACCTCTTGTTGGGCCGCCCATGGCAGTTTGATCGCAACGTGTTACACAATGGCTGCACCAACACATATCATTTGGAGTTCAAGGGCAGAAAAATTAACTTGCAGCCGATGTCTCCATAGTATATTGTAAATGAATCTCGTCAGAAAACTAAAGTGAACTTAGAACATGAGAATGAGAGAGTAGCTAGACAAGAGACTATTACCTTGGTGAGTGAGAGCCACCCAACCACATCGAGAGTTCCACACCAAAGTGAGCGAGTGAATTCTCTAGTTCTGCTAGCCACCAAAGAAGATATGAGAGAATTTAGAGAGGATCCTACAGCCATGCCACTTGTGCTTATGTACAAGGGTGAGATTTTGGTTTCTAACGACATGACTCCTCTTCCTTTTGGTGTTTCTAGTGTCTTGCAGGAATTTGACGATGTGTTTCCAGAGGAGGTCCCCGCTGGTTTGCCTCCTTTGCGCGGCATTGAGCACCAGATTGATTTCATCCCTGGTGCCACCTTGCCAAACCGCGCTCCTTACCGCACCAACCCCGAAGAAACTAAGGAGATTCAGAAACAAGTGCAAGCGCTACTCGACAAAGGTTATATTCGTGTGAGCTTAAGCCCTTGTGCTGTTCCTGTTATTCTCGTTCCTAAGAAAGATGGTGCATGGCGCATGTGTGTAGATTGTAGAGCTATCAATAACATCACTATTCGATATCGTCACCCTATTCCGCGCTTGGATGATATGCTTGATGAGTTGAGTGGTGCTGCTGTTTTCTCTAAGATTGATTTGCGTAGTGGTTTCCATCAGATTAGGATGAAAGAGGGGGATGAGTGGAAAACTGCCTTTAAAACAAAATTTGGTTTATATGAGTGGTTAGTCATGCCATTTGGTTTAACTAATGCACCTAGTACCTTCATGAGATTAATGAACAATGTTTTGTGAAATTTTATTGGCAAGTTTGTGGTTGTGTACTTTGATGATATACTAGTAAGCGTGCATGTGCAACGCACGTTTTAGTTATTTTTAATTTATTACATTAATAAAAACAACCATTCGATAAGGATTTGTTGAGGTAGTGATTGTTGTGTCCGTCCTATCACCCATGTAAGAGCAATGGCAGCATTCACATCGACCCGCTACCTCCAATCCCAATTTGTGAGTATCCCCGCTTTAATTCTACAGTAGATGAAGCCTAGGGGGTTCCCATCTCTCGAGTTTCACCACCATGATACATGCAAGGCATTTCTTAACATATACTCCCTCCATCCCAGGGATTAGGGCGTATATGTTTTTTCAAAATTTCACCATAGCATAAGGCGCAAGGTACAGTTTGAATGTTTCCTTCCAAAACTACCCCTCCCAGCCATTTAATGTACCTAAATTATCGGCAGTGGGGTAGTTAACTGTGGTGGCGTCATTGGCCTTCCTAGACCCACGATGAGAGATTAGCTAGAAAATCAACAAAGGCCCATTTATTGCGGTGCTACTATTGGGCATGCATTTGCATGCGGGGCTGCAAGGGTCGTGCGTGAGCTGTGAGAGGAGAGAAATGAGGAGTTGATTGCCAAGTTAATAGGGGTATATTTGGAAACGTCTACCGCTGTTACATCCTTCTTAATCATTGTGCAGATTCTTTTACGCCTTAAGCATTGAGACGGAGGGAGTATGGTTGTTGTTTTTGTCTACTTTTATGTAATTGATTGTAAATAAAAATCTTTATATTTACCAACATGGATTCTACTTGCAACTTATATGATTGATGTACGTTTGAGAATTTTAGGCCACAACAATCTCAGACCTGGGTGTTGGCTTTGCTGACTGCTGCTTACTCATCATCTGAGTCTTGGCTTCTTATGTATGCTGCTCCATTTTGTACAAGTTATCATAGATGGAGATGTAAAGCCACATGTGGCTTTCAACGAGTTGAGATGTTGTAACTGTTGTACAATGATGTATATCTTCCATGACATGTAGCGTTTTGTTTCTTAACACTGTATTGAGTAAGCTGTAGTTAGTTCTGCCTAATTAAATAATTTCACAACAAGTGCCCCACTAGATATTAGTATCTTAGTGATTATATACTTTGAGTGTTATTTCTTAATCAAGCATTGATATTTGTTGTAGCAACATATTCTAAACTTAGATGGGGTAATGAGTAATATATTTTGAGATATTTTATTTGGTTTTATTTGTACTCCCTCCGTCTCAATGCTTAAGGCGTAAAAGAATCTGCACAATGATTAAGAAGGATGTAACAGCGGTAGACGTTTCCAAATATACCCCTATTAACTTGGCAATCAACTCCTCATTTCTCTCCTCTCACAGCTCACGCATGACCCTTGCAGCCCCGCATGCAAATGCATGCCCAATAGTAGCACCGCAATAAATGGGTCTTTGTTGATTTTCTAGCTAATCTCTCATTGTGGGTCTATGAAGGCCAATGACGCCACCACAGTTAACTACCCCACTGCCGATAATTTAGGTACATTAAATGGCTAGGAGAGGTAGTTTTGGAAGAAAACAGTCAAACTGTACCTTGCGCCTTATGCTATGGTGAAATTTTGAAAAAACATATACGCCCTAATCCCTTGGATGGAGGGAGTATGAAACAAAAAATACAGACATGCATCATAAGGTAAACACAAAACTGCATGTAGTATGAGAACAAGTTCTCAAAAATCCATCTCAGTAAGTGTATGTACTCTAGTTTGAGCCATGCAAAATAATAATAATAATAATAAAACAAGACAAACAATATTGATAATTGCAGAATTATCGTACTTACAAAGTCATATGTAACCAAGTCCAACCAGTTTCTGCGAGGGAAATACATGAATTAAGCAAACAAATAAATCTTTCCGCACAATTTTTTAGGACAATCCATAGCTCCTAGCTTGAAAGAAAAAGCACATACGCTAGAAGGGATGACTGTTATTTAGATGACATGATGATACATCTCTTGCAAAGCATTTTGATGTGATCCATATGGAATATATTAATGTAACATAATGAATTTTGTTTCTTTAATCCTTCGCTGGTCCGACCTAGTTCCATAATTGATTAGGAGGTCAAAAAGATAATTTGATAATTTGACTTCAAATAATAAAAAACGCCCATGAAATAAGTATATTACTGCAGACAAGCCAACAATTCGTATAATGCAAGTAATATTGTAACTTCATGACAATCTGCATTGTGAATATCACAACTTCACCCTAGGACAAGTACCACTACATCCCTGTGTCACTGCATTTGAAACCATCTTTTCTTAAACATGTGGGTTTTCTCGTCAAGCTCTTCTAGCCTATGCAAGCCGTATAAAAACATGCCTTCAGCAAACCCATAATTATATAGCAAAATAAGCTAGAAACGGTAAATCATTGTTTTTCCAAGAAGGAACTCAATGTGCAAAGTTGGGATGGATACCAATGGCTGACCTAGCTAGGATTTTACCAAAGGGTATGTCGCCTCAAATTTTGGGGCACTTTGATAGTAAATAATTGTAAAATAATTTTGTGTAAAAGCAAAAGAATAATGTAACTGAAAGATTAATTTAAAAAGCTGCATAAACTACCATGTATAGATAAAGTTTAAAATTGTGGGCTATTGTATTAGGCGTTGGCTTGTCCAGCCGATATAAATGGCTATATATTGTGCAGCTAAGCCCATTTAGTTGTTTTGCTAAATCATGAAAAAAGATTTAAAACATCAGGAGCACATATTCGTATATGTATCAGTGATTCAGGGATGCATAACATAGCCAGGACATCTACAATCATGGCATCTAATGTACATGCTTTCTCTACTTTACAGAATATGTAGTATAAACTAATAAACTAAAATTTTCAAAGCGAAACGTATGCTACTCCTCCACTCCTCTAATCATATCTATACATCGATTCTTCTGTACGACTGTACATGCTCCCTCTGCCTTGCTCTCTATAATTCTATAAACGAAAATAGTTCAAAACTCAGAAAAACAGAAATTAACATTAATGTAACAAATCAAAAGAGAGAAGCTTCCCTCGTGACGGATCGAGAGGTTGTTGTGACAATCTTTCCGGTAGCACAGAAGCAGGCTAGCAACCGTCTGCAGTAGCAGCAACAGTCCAACAGAGGCAGTGAGCAGCAGCAGTCCAGAACCAAAGATGATGTGAGCAGTCCTGCATGATCCCGATTATGACCTGGTGGTCCAGTAGAGCGGATGGCTTGAATGGCTGCACTGCAGCGGGCAAAGATGGCGTGCAGTGCCATAGAAAGGAGAGGATGATGGGTGCATCAGCTACGCCGGACTCTGGTTCCATACGTGGCTAAGACGGTTGGCCTCGGTGAAGGCCTCCTTCACCGAGAGGTGATGGCGAAAGTCAAAATTAACTGGATCGCAGTGGTCGTGTGCGTGTGGTGGCCGCAGATTGGAGCAGGAGGTGGCCGTGTCCACGCCGGAGGGAGCGGATCTGCGGCGTCTAGGTTTCCTTCGTGAGGAGGAGGGTGGTGTCCAGGCCTAGATCGGAGGAGTGCTGAGCTTGCGGGGGCAGGGCGGTTTGTAGCGTAATCTTTGGATCTAATTAATCAGAGGTCAAGTGGGTGCATGTGTGTTGTTTAGGCGGGGGCGTGGTCTGGTAAGTAATCGAGGGGGAGGGGGAGGGGGAGAACAGACGATCGTGGACCGTGTGATCTAGGCAGGTGGACGGTGTAGATTTGATTTTCCTGCCAAGTTCTTGCTTTTATAAGTAGTAGAGATTAATCTACAGCTGCAATGAATCTGACCATAGTGATCATATTAGACAAGTTTTGCAAGTGTTGCGTGATTCTCAGCTTTATGGTAATCTTGAAAAGTGCACATTTTGCAAAGATAAGGTCATCTTCCTTGGATATGTTGTTTCTAAAAATGGAGTAGAAGTCGATGCATCTAAAATTGAAGCTATTCAAAATTGGCCTACTCCCATGAATGTTAGTCAAGTACGAAGTTTTCATGGTCTTGCTAGTTTTTATCGCCGTTTTGTGAAAGACTTTAGTACTGTTGCTGCACCTTTAAATGAGTTAACTAAAAAAGGTGTTGAATTTGTATGGGGTGCAGCCCAAGATCATGCTTTTGATGAACTGAAACGTTTATTAACTTCTGCACCATTGCTTGCACTACCAGATTTTAATAAGCAATTTGAAATTGAATGTGATGCTAGTGGCATTGGTATTGGTGGTGTGTTGATGCAAGAGGGTCGGCCTATTGCCTACTTTTCTGAAAAACTTTGTGGTGCGAGGTTGAACTATCCTGTTTATGACAAAGAATTGTATGCGCTTGTTAGAGTTCTTGAGGTTTGGCAACATTATTTGTGGCCAAAAGAATTTATCATACATTCTGATCATGAAGCTTTGAAATATCTGAAAGCTCAATCTAATTTGCATAGGCATCTTGCTAAGTGGGTTGAGTTTATTGAGTCTTTTCCTTACATAATTAAACATAAAAAGGGTAAAGACAATGTGGTTGCTGATGCTCTATCTAGGAAGAACATGTTGTTGACACAATTAGACATTAAGGTTCCTGGTTTAGAGAGCTTGTGTGATTTATATGCTACTGATCATGATTTTTCAGCGCCATATAGCATGTGTACTGGTGGGAAAGCATGGGATAAATATCACATCCATGATGGGTTTTTGTTTCGTGCTAACAAACTATGTGTTCTAGAATCGTCCGTGCGTTTGCTATTGTTGCAGGAATCATATGCCGGCGGTTTGATGGGTCACTTTGGGCGTGAGAAGACGCTACTCATGCTCGATGATCACTTTTATTGGCCTAGGATGAGGCGTGATGTGGACAGGTTCGTCAAGCGCTGCATTACATGCAACAAGTCGAAGTCCAAGCTGAAGCCTCACGGTTTGTATACTCCATTACCTGCACCTACTACACCATGGGAGGACATTAGCATGGATTTTGTATTAGGTTTGCCTAGGACTAAAAGAGGCCATGATTCTATATTTGTGGTAGTGGACAGATTTTCTAAAATGGCTCATTTTATTGCCTGCCACAAAAGCGACGATGCGTCGCATATTGCTAACCTGTTTTTCAGGGACATTGTACGTTTGCATGGAGTACCCAAGACAATTGTCTCTGATCGTGATGTGAAGTTTATGAGCTACTTCTGGAAGACACTTTGGGGAAAGCTGGGCACAAAGTTACTTATCAGCACTACATGTCATCCCCAAACTGATGGTCAAACGGAGGTGGTAAATCGCACACTTTCAACAGTGTTGCGATGCATGATCAAGAAGAACCTGCGTGAGTGGGAAGATTGTTTGCCGCATGTGGAGTTTGCATATAACAGGGCGGTTCACTCTACCACGCAGCTATGTCCTTTTGAGGTGGTCTATGGTTTCAAACCCATTACGCCACTTGATTTGTTGCCTCTTCATATTCAAGAGAGAGTCAATATGGAGGCATCAAAGAGGGCAGATTTTGTGAGGAAGATACATGTGAAGACTAAAGAGGCTATTGAGAAGAAAGGCAAGTATACTGCAGATCGTGCAAACAAGAAGCGGAAGGAGGTATTGTTTCAGTCCGGTGATATGGTTTGGGTTCACTTTCGCAAGGATAGATTTCCACAGCTACGTAAGTCCAAGTTGCTGCCCCGTGGTGCTGGTCCTTACAAGGTTCTTGCCAAGATCAATGATAATGCCTACAAGATAGATCTTCCTACAGCTGAGTATGGCATCATCAATAGTTTCAACGTTGCTGATTTGACACCGTATGAAGGTGAAGACCTTGCAGCGTCGAGGTCGATGCCTTTCGAAGGGGGGGAGGATGATGAGGACATCCCTATTACACCGCCATTATCTCCTACTCCTTTTGATGAAGATGTTGCTGCGAACAAGTCCAATGAGATTAGGATTGGACCAATTACAAGAGCACGTGTAAAGCTATTGGAACAACAGGTGAACTCACTCTTAGTTGAACCTGATCTTTTATTTAATGAGAACTTTATACTGCCTAAGTCTATGCATCTATGTATGACCAGGTTTGTTGATAACACGAGCGTTGCACGAGGAGGAGATGAGTCGCAGCAAGAAGAGCAAGACTTGTTGA
Source organism: Dactylis glomerata (assembly GCA_007115705.1). Lineage (NCBI taxonomy): Eukaryota > Viridiplantae > Streptophyta > Magnoliopsida > Poales > Poaceae > Dactylis > Dactylis glomerata. The sequence continues at coordinate 1,882,255 of QXEO01000464.1, read as the reverse complement.
TCAAGTGCGCGAGGGAGGAGAGGGAGGCAGGCGCACCACAAGATCACCAGAACGTCAAGACGACATGAGAGAGTCCATGATGGCGCACTAGGACAGCCTACGACACGATGTCTACACGTCTAAGGCGCGCCACACTCATGGCCTGCGTGCCAAATTAGGCCGAACCCATGTATGGGTCGGTATGTACTCGTTTGAGTCGAACCGAGTCAGTTTGGGCCCAAACTAAGTTGGTTTTGGGCCAGGTCCATGCTGAGGACGCCCCAGCCTCCCTTAAGTAGCCAGGGGCGCCCCCTCAAGTCGCTTAGACCACGTTTAAACAAAACCCTAGTTTCTAGACAGAACCAAGTGTTCCTCTAAAATTATTTGCACCAATTCGTATCGATCTGGTGTTTGTTCTTCTGAAAGTCTGAGTGTAATCTGCTATTCCATTGGGAATTAGTATATTGCATCACCGCTTTGTGGTCGGCGGCTACGTGCGCAAGCGTGTGACGTTGCGAATATCCAAAGGGTTGAGAGCTGTTGCGCTGGCAGCAGGGATTAGCCTGAGAGTTTACAGCGACACTCGAGTTATCTTCATCACCATCATCGCCATCTACATCGCGCTCGATGAGAAGATCGGGACACCCCTTATCATGTTGTGTTTCAGGTTGGTGATCTTGTTTGGTTGCATTTGCGCAAAGATCGTTTTCCTTATTGCGCAGGTCTAAGATAATGCCACGTACTGATGGTCGTTTTAGGGTGTTAGAGAAAATTAATGATAATGCATATAAACTTGAGCTTCCTGTAGATTTTGGTACAGTTAGTCCTACATTTAACATTGCAGATTTGAAGCCTTATTTTGGTGAAGAAGATGAGATTGCATCAAGGACGACTTCAATTCAAGAAGGGGAGCATGATGAGGACATCCCATCTATTGATACACCCGCTGCACCTACAGCGGAGCAAATACAAGGACCTATCACTTGAGCTCGTGCCAAGAAACTTAACTATCAGGTACTGTTGTTTCTTGGAACTCTTTCTCACATACATGAGAATATGATGCTGCCTAAATAAGATGTGTCTGTTACTCTTAGGAATGATGGACCTAGTATGGATGAGAGGGACAAGCATTGGAGCATGATCGGCCATGGAGATGGTAGCAAGCATTTGAGGATTTAAGAAGATGCCACAAGTGGATATTTCAGAACTTTGAAGCCACCATAATGATGACTGAAGACTTGGATGAAATATACAAAGATTTACTTCATACTTTTTTCCATAGAGAGATTTGGTGCTGCGTCACCTTTATTTTGGGCCAGGCCCATGTAATTTTCGCAGGAAATAAGACAGCCACTTTTAGGAGTACAAATTTGAGGATAAAAGGCCTGTTAATGTTTGGTTCGACCGCCATACCCATGGCTGTCCGCACCCCTACCTTTTCCTCCTCAAATACCCCCCATAGCCGTCACTTTAGATGTGGATTTTTCTTAGATTAAAAGTTAGTCATTGCTGCAACTACGAGCTCGACTTTTGAGGCCAACGCGCAGAAGAAGACCACCTATTTAGAATCCCACCTCTTGAATAAACATTACATCTTTCATCCGCAATATCTTGGTTGAAATATTAGTTCTTACTTGTTCTCGATTTCAGGTAGGTATTAAGACCCTCGCTGGTCAGGCTGATCGCGCACCCGCAAGATCAGTAACACCTGGAGATATTACTAGCGATTGCATTGGAGCATGAGTTTTGCACGTGTACTCAAATCGTCAAGCATGAACTCCACCAACAAATTGATCTATCTTCATCTCATCAAAATATTGGACACCTTTGCCCTATTAGTTACTCTAGGGAAATCCTCGCAACAGAGCCTTGCATGGGTCAGAGGGAGCCCCTGTGGTGGTCGTACGTACTTGTCACCTTCGATGTGGCAGATCACCCTGAGCGTCACGCGGGTGTGTGCGCGCTTCCATTGGTCGTGTCCCCAGTGATTGGAAACATGCGGGTGACAAAGATGTTGGTTAACGGCGGCGCGGGCCTCAACCTCATCTCCGTCAAGCTGATGGAGAAGCTATAGGTCTCCAATAAGGAGCTCACTCCAACTGCGCATTCAGGGGTGGTGCTACCTGTCACCTTTGGTATGCACGACAACTACCTGACGGAGAATGTTACATTCGACATCGCCAAGATCTCGTTGGCATACAACGGCCTCCTCGGCCGGCTAGATGTGGCCCAGTTCATGGTGGCCACCCACTACGTCTACAACATGATCAAGATACCCGCCACCTGGGGTGTCCTGACCATTCAAATGGACATCAGGGATGCTATTTTCTGCGTCACTGAAATGGACAAGGTAGCTGTGGCAGGAGAACCCGACAACTTCGGGGAGGCAATGTTGGAGGATGCCAATCCAGGACCAAGCTCGGCAAGGAAGCGCTTTTCCCCTGAGCCAGTTGTCATGGTGTGCGAGGGTATTGGTCCTGCACCCCGCGAGGGCAAGCTCGTGGGAGAGGCTGAGTTGACCAAGAAGGTGCCCCTAGGTGACGGTACTTCTCGTACCTTCACCAATGGTTCTCCTCTCACTCCCAAATAAGAAAGCACGCTTGTCGCTTTCCTTCTGGAGAATTCACGTGTTCGGTTGGGAGCCGTTAGATCTCTCCGGGGTTCCAAGGGAAGTGATCGAGCACCACTTAGCGGTGTGCCAAAAGGCACGCCTCGTCAAGCGCAAGATTGGCAGGACTTCGTTGTCAAGGAAGCGTGGAAGTTGGAGAAGGCCAAGGTGATCCGAGAGCCCTGTGGTAGTCCCAAAGCCCAATGGGGCTATACGGATGTGCATCGATTTCACAGATCTCAACAAGCCCTACCTGAGGGATCCATTCCCGCTGCCACGCATTGTCCAAATCATGGTCTCCACGGCTGGTTGTGACCTACTATGCTTCCTCGATGCATTCTTTGGTTACCACCAGATTAAGATGGCGGTAGAGGATAAAGAGAACATGGCGTTCATCATGCCAATAGGGTGCTTCTGCTACACTTGTATGCCCTTTGGGCTCAAAAATGCCGGAGCCACCTGATAAGCACATCCCTACGGTGGATACAACCGTTGCACCTACAGCCACACTTCCTCACGTTCCACAATTTCAAGGACCTCTCACAAGAGCTCGTGCACGCCAACTGAATTATCAGGTACTTTCTTTTCTAAGAACTATTCCTAATATTCATGAGAATATGATGTTGCCTAAATCAGATGTGTTTATGTTACTTAGGAATTATGGGCCTAGCATGCATAAGAGGGACAAGCATTGGAGCATGATCATGCATGGAGATGATGGCAGCAATCGTGTGAGGATTTAGGATGACGCTGCAAGTGAAGATTTCTGAACTTTGAAGCCACCATAATGATGCAAGGATGCTTGGACGAAATTCGCAAGTTACCAAATCATAAAATTCGTCCAAGGCTTTATATGGTGCTGCGTCACCATATTTTAGGGGTTAAACCCATGTATTTTCGTCCTAGGTATTTTAGGGATTTTCTGGAGGCTGTTTGAGTGGAAAAAGGCCCATCTAGGGCTATTTTCGGATGGCCCATTAGGGTTGTACGAAAATCCCCGCCCTTTCCCTCATATATACCTCCTCCTAGCCGTCATTCGAACTTGGATTTTATTTAGTTAAAGACTTAGCCACGAGCTACTCTTCGCCATAGGCACAAGTATCAAACCGACCTTTTGTACTACGCACTTACAGAATCCCACCTCTTCAATAAAGCCTTCATCTATATTCACAATATCTTTATTGCATCTATAATTCTTGCTGGTTCTTTGATTGCTTGCAGGCATTGATCCTCACGATCAGGTTGATCTAGCTCCGGCGTGATCAATAGCCTCAGAAGTTGGTGTATCGATTGCTAAGGCACAACGTCTCACGCGTTTGTAGTCGGATCGTCAATGTTGACCTCCACCATAATCGATAGTTATTGTCTCATCGAAAGATCGGGCACCTTTACCCTATCAAGTGGTATCAGATTTTGGGTTTCTCGGTGAGATCTTACTGTTTTCGTTGTTTAGATTGCATCTATTCTTCTTCCTATAAACCATAAAAAGCCAAAAAATTAGGGTTAGATCCGTATCCTAGAAACACTTTCGGGCCTTTTGCATCTTTTCTTTTTAGTATTTGCTTTGTTGAGTTCTAGTCTGCATCGTCGTGTCTAGTGCTGGTTTTAGGTCTAGATCTTTAGAGTTTCGAGTTCTGGTCACAGTCATCACCCCCGCCACCACCGATTCTGCCATCACCACCGCCACCACTGATTCCGCTATCACCACCGCCAAACTCGACGCTAAATTCCAGGAGGTGCTAGCACGCTTACCACCACCACCAACGGCTCGCGCGCCTCCTCCATAGCCGACTCGCGTGGCTCCTCCACCGACCTTTTTGGGACGTGCCCAGCGCATCCTCAAACCACCGGCACAAACTTCGGCTGCGGGCAATGCTACGGGTGCTGCTGCTGCTGCGGGCACTGCTACTGGCATCGCAGGAGCTATAGGTGTTACACAGGTCCGTGATGCACAGTTGGATGATTATTACGGAGAAGATGAGTATGAGGGCGAGTACGCGGACGACTTCACAGTTGATCACCCAGCTGGTCGTCCTAGGCCCTACATTCGCCGTCCAGCTCCTTTTCCATTGGTACGTGATGATGACCATGTTGCTAAACTAAAATTAAATGTTCCTGCGTTTGATGGTCGCTATAATCCTGATGCATACCTCTCTTGGGAATTAGAATTAGACCAACGTTTTTTATGCTTAAATTATCCCGAGGATAGACGTGTTAGTGCTGCTACTTGTGAGTTCACTAGTTTTGCTTCCATATGGTTGTCTGAATACTGTCGTGCTAATCATGCTAATCCAATCACTATGTGGGATGCTTTAAAACATGCTATGAGTATTTGTTTTGTTCCACCATATTATCAGCGTTCCATGCTTACCAAATTAGCACGTCTAGATCAAGGCAAAAATTCTGTAGAGGATTACTATCAGGAGTTGCAAATTGGCATGCCGCGTTGTGGCATAGAGGAGGATAATGAAGCATTAATGGCACGATTCATAGGCGGGTTAAATAAGGAAATTCAGACCATTCTTAGATATAAATCTGATCACACTATTACCCGTTTGTTCCATCTTGCTTGCAATGCTGAATGTGAAGTGCAGGATCGACGCGATGCGACATGAACTAATTATTCTGCAGGGCGTTCTACTTGGAGATCACCGACTTCGGCATCACGGGCTACTGTACCTACACCTCGAGTGACCACATCCATGCGATCTGCAACATCTACACCACCTCCGTTTGCTGCACGGAAGACTACTACGGACCAGCCCCGAGTGCTACGTCCTCCATGGCATCTACGGCCAAGTCCAGCCAAATTCAGTGCCGCAAATGTGGTGGACTTGGTCAGTTTGCACATGATTGTGCCTCCTCCCGTGTGATGATTGCTCTTGAGGATGGTGGATACGACTCCGCCAGTGATTGTGATGAAGATACTTTGGCTCTTATTGCATCTGATGAGCAATGTGCTGCAGCACCCATGGAGCAAGATTCTAAATATATGGCTGCGGAACATGCGGAGAAATACCCGAGTTTAGTTGCACAGCGAGTCTTGAGTGCACAAATTACCAAGGCCGAGCACGACCAGCGCCATAATCTATTCCATACCAAAGGCATGGTTAAAGATCACTGTATTCGCATTATTGTTGATGGAGGGAGCTGCAACAACTTGGCGAGCATGGAGATGGTTGAAAAGCTTTCTCTGACGACACGACCCCATCCTCGTCCATATCACATTCAATGGTTTAATAACAGCGGCAAGGTTAAGGTAACACGTACAGTTCGTGTGCATTTTACTATTGCTGCATATGCTGATTATGTTGAGTGTGATGTTGTTCCTATGCAAGCATGTGCTCTTTTACTTGGTAGACCATGGCAATTTGATACAAATTCTATACACTACGGTAGCACAAATCAGTATTCTCTTGTTCCTAATGATAAGAAAATTGTGTTACTTCCCATGTCTCCTGAAAGTATTTTAAAAGATGATCTTGCTAGAGCTAGTAGAGCACATAATGAGGGGAAAAAGCTGAGCAAAAATCAGATTGTTGCTAAGGAACTTATGCCTTCTACAAGTACTTCTAAATCTGCTCCAAAACATGCTAATGAAATTCATTTGAAAAGTACTTGTTTGCTAGCTAGCAAATCTGATATTTCTAAAATTGATGTGAGTACTACTACTTGTTATGCTATCATTTGCAAAGAAGTGTTGTTTTCAGCTCAGGAGATGCCTTCTTCTTTGCCACCTACTGTTGCTAACATTTTGCAAGAGTATGCGGACGTTTTCCCACAAGATGTACCTCCAGGACTGCCACCTATTCGTGGAATTAAGCACCAAATTGATTTGATTCCTAGAGCATCTTTGCCCAACCGTGCACCATATCGTACCAATCCGGAGGAGACGAAAGAGATTCAACGACAAATTCAAGAACTTCTTGACAAGGTTCATATTCATGAGTCTCTTAGTCCTTGTGCTATTCCTATTATTTTGGTACCAAAGAAAGATGGTTCTTCGCGCATGTGTACTGATTGTAGAGCAATCAATAATATTACTATTCGCTATCGTCATCCTATTCCCCATTTAGATGACATGCTCGATGAATTGAGTGGCTCTACCATGTTCTCTAAGGTTGATTTGCGTAGTGGTTACCACCAAATTCATATGAAGTTAGGAGATGAATGGAAAACTGCATTTAAAACTAAATTTGGCCTATATGAGTGGTTAGTGATGCCCTTTGGTTTAACTAATGCTCCCAGCACTTTCATGAGATTAATGAATGAAGTTTTACGTGCTTTTATTGGACATTTTGTGGTGGTATATTTTGATGATATATTGATATATAGCAAATCTGTAGAAGAACATTTGGAACATTTACGTGTTGTTTTTGATGCTTTACGTGATGCACGTTTGTTTCGTAACATTGCAAAGTGCACCTTTTGCACAAATAGAGTTGCTTTTCTTGGCTATGTTGTTACATCACAGGGTATTGAAGTTGATCCCGCCAAGATTAAAGCAATTTTGAGTTGGCCACAACCCAAAATAGTCACACAAGTGAGGAGCTTCCTTGGCCTCGCTGGATTTTATAGGCGCTTTGTCAAAGATTTTGGTTCCATTGCAGCGCCGCTGAACGAGCTTACTAAGAAAGATGTGCCCTTTGTTTGGGGCAATGCACAACAAGACGCCTTCATGTTACTCAAAGATAAGCTTACACATGCTCCTTTACTTCAACTTCCTGATTTTAATAAGACTTTTGAGTTGGAATGTGATGCTAGTGGAATTGGTTTAGGAGGAGTGTTGTTACAAGAGGGCAAACCTGTTGTATATTTCAGTGAGAAGTTGAGTGGAGCTAGTTTGAACTATTCTACTTATGATAAGGAATTATATGCTCTTGTTCGGACATTAGAAACTTGGCAACATTATTTATGGCCTAAAGAATTTGTTATACATTCTAATCATGAATCTTTGAAGCATATTTGTAGTCAAGCTAAGTTGAATAAACATCATGCAAAGTGGGTTGAATTCATTGAATCTTTTCCTTATGTTATTAAACACAAAAAGGGTAAAGATAATATTATTGTTGATGCTTTGTCACGTCGTTATGCCATGTTATCTCAACTTGACTTCAAAATCTTTGGATTGGAAACTATAAAAGAACAATATGTGAACGATGCCGATTTTAAAGATGTTTTGCAGCATTGTTTAGAGGGTAGAACTTGGAACAAATTCGTCCTCAATGATGGGTTTGTGTTCCGTGCTAACAAACTATGCATTCCAAAAGGTTCCGTTCGTCTTTTGTTGTTGCAGGAGGCGCATGGAGGAGGATTGATGGATCACTTTGGAGTAAAGAAGACAGAAGACGTACTTGCTACACACTTCTTTTGGCCACGCATGAGAAGGGATGTTGAGAGGTTTATTGCTCGCTAAACAACATGTCAAAAAGCTAAGTCACGCCTTAATCCACATGGTTTATATATGCCTCTTCCTGTTCCTAGTGTACCTTGGGAGGATATTTCTATGGACTTTCTTTTTGGATTACCTCGAACACAGAAGGGGAGGGATAGTATTTTTGTGGTTGTGGATAGATTTTCTAAGATGGCACACTTTATTCCTTGTCATAAGAGTGATGATGCTGCTCATGTTGCTAAATTATTCATTTGCGATGTTGTTCGCTTGCATGGTGTGCCTAATACTATTGTTTCAGATCGTGATACTAAATTTCTTAGCCATTTTTGGAGATGTTTATGGGCTAGATTGGGGACTAAATTGCTGTTTAGTACTATATGTCATCCCCAAACTGATGGACAAACTGAAGTAGTAAATAGAACTTTATCTACCATGTTAAGGGCTGTTTTAAAGAAGAACTTAAAAATGTGGGAAGATTGTTTACCTCATATTGAATTTGCTTACAATCGTTACATGCATTCTACGACTAAGTTATGTCCTTTTGAGATTGTGTATAGTTTTGTTCCTCGTGCACCTATTGATTTATTACCTATTTCATCTTCGGTGCAACATAATTTTGATGCTACACAACGTGCTGAACAGATTCTTACGTTGCATAGGATTACTAAGGAAAATATAGAACGTATGAACGCTAAATATAAAGTTGCTGGTGATAAAGGACGAAAGCATATTGTATTTGATGTGGGAGATCTAGTTTGGTTGCATTTGCGCAAAGATCGTTTTCCTGATTTGCGCAAGTCTAAATTAATGCCACGTCCTGCTAGTCCTTTTAAAGTGTTAGAGAAAATGAATGACAATGCATATAAACTTGAGCTTCCTGCAGAGATGGACACGGTAAGTCCTTCATTTAACATTGCAGATTTGAAGCCATACTTTGGAGAAGAAGACGAGATTGCGTCGAGGACGACTTCAATTCAAGAAGGGGAGGATGATGAGGACATCCCTACGGTTGATACAACCGTTGCACCTACAGCCACACTTCCTCACATTCCACAATTCCAAGGACCTCTCACAAGAGCTCGTGCACGCCAACTAAATTATCAGGTACTTTCGTTTCTAGGAACTATTCCTAATATTCATGAGAATATGATGATGCCTAAATCAGACGTGTTTATGTTACTTAGGAATGATGGGCCTAGCATGGATGAGAGGGACAAGCATTGGAGCATGATCATGCATGGAGATGATGGCAGCAATCGTGTGAGGATTTAGGATGACGCTGCAAGTGAAGATTTCAGAACTTTGAAGCCACCATAATGCTGCAAGGATGCTTGGACGAAATTCACAAGTTACCAAATCATAAAATTCGTCCAAGGCTTTATATGGTGCTGCGTCACCTTATTTTATGGGTTAAACCCATGTATTTTCTTCATAGGTATTTTAGGGTTTTTCTGGAGGCTGTTTGAGTGGAAATTGGCCCATCTAGGGTTATTTTCGGATGGCCCATTAGGGTTGTACGAAAATCCCTACCTTTTCCCTCATATATACCTCCTCCTAGCCGTCATTAGAACTTGGATTTTCTTTAGTTAAAAGACTTAGCCACGAGCTACTCTTCGCCATAGGCACAAGTGGCAAACCAACCTTTTGTACTACGCACAGATAGAATCCCACCTCTTCAATAAAGCCTTCATCTTTATTCGCAATATCTTGATTGCATCTGTAATTCTTGCTGGTTCTTCGATTGCTTGCAGGGATTGATCCTCGTGATCAGGTTGATCAAGCTCCGGCGTGATCAATAGCCTCGGGAGTTGGTGTTTCGATTGCTAAGGCGCAACGTCTCGCACGTTTGTAGTCAGATCGTCAACGTCGACCTCCACCATAATCGATAGTTATCATCTCATCGAAAGATCGGGCACCTTTACCCTATCACGTTTGTATTTTGTTGTTGTAGGAGGCGCATGGAGGAGGATTGATGGGTCACTTTGGAGTAAAGAAGACAGAAGACGTACTTGCTACACACTTCTTTTGGCCACGCATGAGAAGGGATGTTGAGAGGTTTATTGCTCTCTCCACAACATGTCAAAAAGCTAAGTCCCACCTTAATCCACATGGTTTATATATGCCTCTTCCTGTTCCTAGTGTACCTTGGGCGGATATTTTTATGGACTTTGTTTTAGGATTACCTCGAACACAGAAAGGGAGGGATAGTATTTTTGTGGTTGTGGATAGATTTTTTAAGATGACACACTTTATTCCTTGTCATAAGAGTGATGATGCTGCTCATGTTGCTGAGTTATTCTTTCGCGATGTTGTTCGCTTGCATGGTGTGCCTAATACTATTGTTTCAGATCATGATACTAAATTTCTTAGCCATTTTTGGAGATGTTTATGAGCTAAGTTGGGGACTAAGTTGCTGTTTAGTACTACATGTCATCCCCAAACTGATGGACAAACTGAAGTAGTTAATAGAACTTTGTCTACCATGTTACGGGCTGTTTTAAAGACGAACTTAAAAATGTGGGAAGATTGTTTACCTCATATTGAATTTGCTTACAATCGTTCCGTGCATTCTACAACTAAGTTATGCCCTTTTGAGATTGTGTATGGTTTTGTGCCTCGTGCACCTATAGATTTATTACCTATTCCATCTTCGGTGCAACATAATTTTGATGCTACACAACGTGCTGAACAGATTCTTACGTTGCATAGGATTACTAAGGAAAATATAGAACGTATGAATGCTAAATATAAAGTTGCTGGTGATAAAGGACGCAAACATATTGTGTTTGATGTAGGAGATCTAGTTTGGTTGCAGTTGCGCAAAGATTGTTTTCCTGATTTGCGCAAGTCTAAATTAATGCCACGTGCTGCTGGTCCTTTTAAAGTGTTAGAGAAAATGAATGATAATGCATATAAACATGAGCTTCCTGCAGAGATGGGCACGGTAAGTCCCTCATTTAACATTGTAGATTTGAAACCATACTTTGGAGAAGAAGATGAGATTGCGTCGAGGACGACTTCAATTCAAGAAGGGGAGGATGATGAGGACATCCCTATGGTTGATACAACCGTTGCACCTAAAGCCACACTTCCTCACGTTCCAGAATTTCAAGGACCTCTCACAAGAACTCGTGCACGCCAACTAAATTATCAGGTACTTTCGTTTCTAGGAACCATTCCTAATATTCATGAGAATATGATGCTGCCTAAATCAGATGTGTTTATGTTACTTAGGAATGATGGGCCTAGAATGGATGAGAGGGACAAGCATTGGAGCTGTCGGTGTTCTGGATACCGGGGTATCCCGGTCCACCTGCTCCTGGGCCACGTCATCGGCCCATCTTCAGAATCAACGACCCAAGCTACGGAGAAGACCCTCACGAGAAGGCGCCTCGTGAGGAGAACGACGACGGAAACCGCTAAGGACCAGAAGACCTCCTCACGAGCTCCTGCTGGTGAGGAGAGGAAGAACGCCCACGTCAGCTCGGCACGTTTGCGTGCAGAGCAAGAAGATAACGGGCAGAAGACCGTGTACCGCCCACGCTACCCCCGACAGGGAGGGGAACAACTTTCGATGTGCCTGCCCAAAGCGGCACAGTGGTTGTTGGCCACCCCCCTAAAAATAGCGTGGACGGTGCAGGGCGCCAGAGGAAGATGTCAGCTTCCTCCACCCACTCCGGTGGACCGGCGCCACTACCCCACGAAGACTACGTCCACCAAAGAATAGAGTCTACAGCTATCCTCCCTCCTTGGCCGTGTGTGGCAACCCCTTCCCCAAGAAGATAAGGGGAAGGAGGACCTTGGCGCTATAAAAGGAGGGGGAGGCCACCCCTTAGAGGGGATCGGATCTTCATCTTCTTTAGGCTGCTAGCTGGGCACGCAGGTTCTTCAACCTCTGGCCAGCTAGAGCTTTGTAGCCAAGACCTTGTACTCCTCGCGACGTGTCGCGTTGCAATACAAGAAGGCAGGAAGTAGGGGTTTTACCTCACCACGAGGGCCCTAAACCTGGGTAAAGCTCGGTGTCTCTCTCTGCAGTGCGTAGTGCGTTCGACGACTCGAGGCTTCCGTCACCGTGCTTCGCTGCGATCCGAGATCTCACACGTTTAGCCCCCTGCGTTCGAATCTTTGGGTCCGTCGTGTGGTAACCCGTGTTCTTGCGACACGAAATCCATCGACATTTGGCGCGCCAGGTAGGGGGCTGTGGTGTGTTTTCTCCTAGATCTGCTTCGACATGGCCGACGCCCACGCAAGGCTCGAGCGTCTTCGCCGTCGCAATGCTGCTCGGGGGCAAACCGAGCCCATCTTCCGTCGTCGTGAAGCTTCGGCCGAGGAGGAAGAGGAGGAAGATCTGGAGTCCTCCTACCTCCCGTCCGGGCGTACAGAGCCTTCGCTCTCCTTCACCGCCACCGCCACTTCTCGCGCTCATTCTGGGAGACAGATGTCTCCTACGCAGGCTCTCGCCATGGCGCAGGAGCTGCTGCGCTATCAACCCACCGATGACGGGCGTGAGGGGTGGTGCGCTCGAATCGCCGAGCTCGTCGCCATCGCCAACGAAGACCCGGCCCAGGGAGGAGCCCAGGGCGCGGGAGACCCAGATCCGGCGGCGGGGCGTCGCGCCCCGGGCGCCGGAGATGGGAGGGCCAACAAGGCCAAGAAGGTGGTTTCCCGCGCCGCATCTTCGCCGCGCGGGGAGCCCAGCTGCCAAATCGTCCAACGCGCTCCGGAAGACGCACGCGTCTCCCTCGAGCACCGCCGCGAAAATCATGATCGTGCCATCGACGACATCGGCGAAGCTGGCAAGAACGTCAGGACCCCCGGCGACCCGATCTACAACCCCGGGTGTCTCGCTCTCACTCGCCAGCAACACTACGACGTCTGGCCTGACAAGTTCAAGCCGGACATCGGCGCGCGTTACGACGGGACCACCAACCCCGTCGAATTCCTCCAGCTCTACGTCGTCGCCGTCCAGGCTGCGCGTGGGGATCAGCGTGCCATGGCAAATTGGTTCCCCATGGCTCTCAAAGATGCTCCGCGAACTTGGCTCATGAATCTTCCTCACGAATCCGTGACTTCATGGAAGGATTTATGCCGCCACTTCGTGGCCAACTTCATGCCCACGTACGAGCGCCCCGCTACCAAGAACGATCTTAAGGCGGTGCGTCAGTACAAGGGCGAGACGCTTCGTCAGTACATCCAGCGCTTCAGCCAGATGAGGAACAAGATCCCCAGGATCTCCAACGAGGAGGTCATCTCCGCGTTCTCCACGGGTGTCTACGACATCAAGATGAGGGAGAAGCTGTCCGTGAATGATGAGTTGACTTCCGTCGTCAGGCTCTTCGAGATCGCCGACCGCTGCGCCAAGGCCGAGGAAGGGAGGCTCTTTGTGCATAACCTGCCGGAGGCGCCTCCCCCAAAGCCAAAGACCAAGGACCCCAAGTGAAAGGAGGTTGCTGTCCTCGCGGCGGAGCCAGATCATAAGCAACGCCGCGCGGACCGCTCCGAGCGCGACAAGGAACGACGTCACCGCTACTGCGTTCTCCACAAGAAGGACACCCACAACACCGACGATTGTTGGTTTGTCCGGAAGTTTCATGAAGAAAATGATGTCTCCAAGCGCCGCGGGGGTGGCCGCAGCTACGGCAAGAGTGGATCCCGGGGCGATCGCCGCGACGACGACCACAAGGAAGGTCGCCGCCGCGAGGGTCTGTCTCGAGCCGATCCCGAGCCGCTGCCGCTGCCCGCACCAGCAAACGATCGTCGGGAGGAGAACCAGGGGGGCTATCAAGAGCCGCGAGACTTCGCCGCTTGCCTCCTGGGTGGAGCTCAGGCTCCTTTGTCTAACCGACACTTCAAGCAGCTGTCGCGAGAGATCGCGGCGGCACAGCCCAACGTCGGCGGGCGCCTAATGAAGTGGTCAACGTGCAAGATCGGCTTCGACGAGGAGGATCATCCGGCTTCCACCAGGGGCGTGGGCACAATTCCTCTCTTGTGCACGCCAACCATCAACAACGTCGCCGTCAATCGCACTCTCATCGACGGAGGGGCGGGCCTCAACATCATCTCGGTCGAGATCTTCGAAAAGATGCAGGTGCCGTACCACCGGCTCATGCCAACTCGGCCATTCTTCGGGGTAACCGAAGGTTCTACAACGCCAATTGGGCAGGTAAGCCTGCACGTCACCTTCGGTACCCGAGACAACTACAGGACGGAAAGCCTCGACTTCGACGTCGCCTACATCGCCCTGTCGTACAATGCCATCCTCGGCTACCCAGCCCTGGCAAGGTTTATGGCAGCGACGCACCACGACTTCAACATTCTCAAGATCCCGGGCGCTAACGGCACGATCACCGTGCGCTGCAACGAGAAGGATGCTCTCCGGTCAGTGGAGCACGTCTACCGTGAGGCCGCCACCATGTTCCTCGCCGACGAAGATCTGCTGGAACACTCCGGCGACCTCGCGAGGAAAAGGTAGCTCGTATCCCAAGAACGGGCTGCAGCGAAGAAGGCCTCTCTCGAGCCCCATCCGCTGGGTTCGACAGGGAAGAAGTTCGCCGCCTCGGCATCGCCTACTCCAAGCGAGGACCTGGTCCATCCAATGCTAGACATGTGCATTGGGGAAGTTGCGGTACCCTCAGGAAGGAGGCCCCAGTTCACCCAAGAGCGCTCTGCAACCAAGAAGGTCCCGCTTCAGGCTAGGGGCTGCGATAACTTCGTCACCATCGGGGCAGGGCTTTCCCCCAAATAGGAAAGCGCGCTCGTCACCTTCCTGCGGGCAAACTCTGACATGTTCGCTTGGACTCCGTCAGATATGCCCGGCGTTCCCAGGGAGGTGATTGAGCACCACTTAGCCGTGTGCCCTCAGGCACACCCCGTGAAGCAGAAGACTAGGAAGCAAGCGCAAGAGAAGCAGGACTTCATTGTCAAGGAGATAGAGAAGCTGAAGAAGGCCAAGCTGATACGCGAGGTAGCCCACCCCACCTGGATCGCGAATCCGGTGGTCGTCCCAAAAGCAAATGGCAGTGGGCGCCTCTGCGTGGACTTCACAAGTCTCAACAAGGCCTGCCCAAAGGATCCTTATCCGCTCCCAAGGATAGATCAAATCGTTGACTCCACCGCCGGTTGTGACCTCCTTTGCTTCTTGGATGCTTTCTCCGGCTATCATCAGATCAAGATGGCAAAGGAGGACGAGGAGAAGACCGCCTTCATCACGCCTTGTGGTGTGTACTGCTACGTCTGCACGCCCTTCGGTCTGAAGAACGCAGGAGCCACCTTCCAAAGGCTCATGCGCAAGGCCTTGGGGGCTCAGATGGGAAGGAACGCGGAGGCCTACGTCGACGACATCGTCGTCAAAACTCGCGAGGGTCACACCTTCATCGAGGATCTGGAGGAAACATTCGTCAACCTGAGAAAGGTAAACATCAAGCTCAACCCCGCCAAGTGCGCTTTCGGCGTACCATCGGGAAAACTGTTGGGATTCCTCGTGTCCCATCGCGGGATAGAGGCGAACCCTGACAAGGTCAAGGCCATCGAAGAAATGCGTCCACCGCGCAGTCTCAAGGAGATGCAACGCCTCGCGGGGTGCATGGCAGCCCTGGGGCGCTTCATCGCGAGGAGCGGGGAGAAAGCCTTGCCCTTCTTCAAGCTCATGAAGCGCGCTGGGAAGTTCGAGTGGACTCCGAAAGCTGACAAGGCCTTCGCCGAGTTGAAAAGGTACCTCACGAGCCCACCGATCATGGTTGCCCCAACCACCCGCGAGCCCTTGCTACTCTACATCGCGGCAACTCCAAGGACTGTGAGTGCCGTCCTCGTCGCGGAGCGAGACGCCAAGGTGATCGCCAAAGAGGAGGTCAACTCTCCAAGCTCGGGGGCTCCTCGCGAGGAAGAGGCCGCTCCATCTCCCGACCCTCGAGAGGAACCGCCCGCAGCATCTTCGCCGACCGAGCCGCTCTCTCAGAGCAACGCTCAAAAGCCTCCCGAGGAAGAGCCTCCCGAGGGTGTCGTCAAGGTGCAAAAGCCTGTGTACTTCGTCAGCACGGTACTGCGCGACGCGCGGGAACGCTACACCATGCAGCAAAAGCTGCTCTACACCCTGCTCATCGCTTCGCGGAAGATGCGCCACTACTTCCAGGGTCACCCGATCAAGGTGGTAACCGATCGTCCCCTGGAGACCATCCTACGCAATCCCAATGCCACCGGGCGGGTGGCAGAATGGGCCGTGGAGCTTTAACCCCTCGAGATCTCCTTCGAAACTACAAAGGTAATTAAAAGCAAGGCTTTGGCCGAGTTCACTGCGGAGTGGACCGATCCGTTCGCCGATGAGCCTCCAGAGGAGGAGTCAACGCTCCCAGGAGAGGAGGCCCCAGGCCTCTGGGTCATGCACTTCGACGGCGCCTTCAACCTCCCCGGCGCGGGAGCTGGTGCTGTCCTGACCTCTCCCTCTGGAGACAAGCTCTTCTACGCCGTGCAGCTGTGCTTCAAGCCTGAGAGCAAGGTCTCCAACAACATCGTGGAATACGAAGGACTACTCACCGGCTTAAGGGCGGCAAACGCTTTGGGCATCAAGCGCCTCATCGTCAAGGGAGATTCACAGTTGGTTGTGAATTTCTTGAACAAGAGCTACACTCCAAGGGATGAGCACATGGCGGCCTATCTCGAGGAGCATCGAAAGATGGAAAAACGCTTCCAAGGTTTGGAGCTGAAGCACATCCCGAGAGGAGAAAATGTGGAAGCCGACGAGATCGCCAAACGCGCCTCTCACCGCCTGGCACAACCCGCCGGCGTCTTTGAGGAGCGTCTCTTCAAGCCGTCTGCTTCTCCACCGTCATCTGGATCCGACCCTCCACCTGCCCTGCCGCCACCGCCGGAGCAGGGGACTCCAGACTGCGGGCCTCCTTCGGGTGACCGCATCCTTCTGGCATTGGCACGGCAGGAGGGAGTGGATTGGATTCCCGAGCTCAAGGCCTTCCTCACCAGCAGCAGGCTTCCCGAGGATGAAGAGGAGGCCGAAAGGATCGTACGCCAAGCTTCGGGCTACTGCGTCAAGGACGGTGACTTGTACCAGCGTCGCCCAAACGGCGTCGCTCTGAAGTGCATATCTACTCACCAAGGCCAAGAGCTTCTCAGGGACATCCACGCCGGCGAGTGTGGCCATCATGCTTCTGCGGCAACTCTAGCCGCAAAGGCATATCGAAGCGGCTTCTACTGGCCCTCAGCGCTTGGTGATGCGGCGGAAATGGTCAAGAGGTGCGAGGCGTGCCAGTTCCATGCCAAGCAGATCCACCAGCCAGCGCAGGAGCTGCAAACCATCCCACTCACTTGGCCCTTTGCAGTTTGGGGGCTGGACATCCTCGGTCCATTCCCCAGAGCGCAAGGGGGCTACCGCTACCTCTACATCGCCATCGACAAATTCACCAAGTGGGTGGAGGTGGAACCGGTGTGCACAATCCCGGCCAGGTCCGCAGCCAAGTTCATCCGTGGGCTAGTCTGTCGCTTTGGTGTGCCTAACCGCATAATCACCGACAACGGCAGCCAGTTCACCAGCGGACTGTTCCGGGAGTACTGTGCATCGGTCGGCATCAAGATCTGCTTCGCCTCTGTCGCCTACCCCCGGAGCAATGGCCAAGCCGAGCATGCTAACGCCGAGGTCCTCAAGGGACTCAAGATGAAAAGCTTCAACGCCAAGCTCAAAGCCTGCTGCAAAAAATGGTTAGACAACCTCCAATCCATCTTGTGGTCCATCAGGACTACCGCCACCAAACCCACTGGAGAAACCCCCTTCTTCCTGGTCTATGGGGCGGAGGCTGTTCTTCCCACCGACGTCAAGTTCGGATCGCCAAGAGTGCTCGCCTTCGACGAAATTCGCTAAGAGGACCTCATCAAGGATCGTCTCCTCCTGCTCGAAGAAGCTCGGTGCCAAGCCGCGCTCCGCGCCGCGAGGTACCAGCAAGGACTACGCCGTTACCGTAGCCGCCATATTTGAGCAAGGACTCTGGAGGTCGGCGACCTGGTGCTGAGGAGAATACTCTCTCGCGAGGGCCTGCACAAGCTATCTCCAATGTGGGAAGGACCCTTCAAGGTGACGCACATCGCCAGGCTAGGCTCGGCGCGGCTCGAAACCACAGAAGGCATGCCGGTGGGGAACCCGTGGAACATAGCTCATCTGCGAAAGTTCTACCCTTAGGTTCCTCACGAGGAGAAAAAGACCGTTTTCACGGCACTTGTATCAGCTCAACCTGCTCTCAAGCACTGATATTAAGTTAAAGCGCAATATAGCGCCTCTGCTTCGGCATGACATCAAAATGGCATGAAGTCCATTTATTTTCTGTTGTACTCCACGCGGAAGGGGGCTAGGCACGGTGTCTATGCTGGGGCCTTCGCCCGGAAAACAGCGAGCTCGAAAAACCCGAAGGGAATGAGCTCTGGTCGGGGGCGACGGCCCTGTTATCGATCACCTCTAAACACCCATGGTGCTTAGTTCCTCACGAAGTACATCGGAAAATAAAAAATCTTCGAGTAAAAGTCCAAGGTGTGCCCCAAGGCACCCGCTAAGGAACTACCCCTCGTGAGCAACCCTCACGAGGAGGCAAGAATGCGTCGATGCGACAAGCATCCACAGGAAGATTCCCTCTATCGAGGAAGGCCTAACGTGGCAGGATTATTGAAGACCAAGGCCGCTCCGATCATCTTGCGAAGGAGACGCAGATCCGGAGGTCCGCGCCAGGCCCTTCACCTCGTGAGCAACCCTTGCGAGGTGTCGACGGTCTCTGGGCTCTCTTAAGCGTCGACGTTTTCACGTCCGTGAGGGTCCAGCTTCCCTCAACGACGAGGAAGGCCCCGTGAATCGCCATGCGCGGCAATTTGCTCTTAGCTGCAGGCACAGATAGTGCCGCGCTCCTCCACGACGGAGAAGGTCCCTGTGCCGGTCACAGGGGCATCTTATTCGCCTTCTTTTTTCGTTTGTTTTATCGACTTGTTTTTTCGTTTTCGGGGATTTGGGGTTTTTTCTTTTCCAACTCTTTCTTCAACTTCTTGTCTCAGGAATCGTCCAGTGTGTCATCGGCGCCGACCCCATCTCGAGCTCTGAGGCGAAGGGAGGCCTCCCTTCGACGCCAACAGCTCATCAGGGCTCTCGAGCGTGCGAATGACCAGGACTATGAAGAGCGATAAGAAGCGAAATGCAGGACAGCTAAAAAGCGGACTTCATTGATATAATCCCATCACAGGGAGGAGCAAAAGCACGGCGGGGCATACCCCGCCGGCGAGGACTACATGACAAAAGAAGGGAGGAGACTAGCTCCCCTCCCCAGAAGACTACCGCGTCAGGGCCTCCTCTTCACTGCGCCGCGGGCTGGGGGTAGGTGCGGCGGACGCCACTGGCGGTGAAGATCCGCACCGAGGCCTCCAGCGTCCCCAGCTTGAAGCGGAAGACGAGGTGGTCGCCGACGCGGAGGCGATTACCGAGGGCGAAGGCCCTCCAGCGGCCGGAGAGGACGGCATTGCCGCCCACCCCGAGAAGGATGTCCACAGGCCAGAGGAGATCTGGCCTGCTCTGCTCCCCCAGGGCGATCTCCCCGGCGGCCACGCCGGGGGCGTAAACCACCCTCCGGACGGCGTCGGGCAGCCGAAGGGAGTTGAAGCCCGGGGCGTCGATGACGACGAGGAGCTCCAAGAAGCGGGACCCCGGGCCAGTGAGGGGTCCCAGCATCGCCGCCGCCAGATGGCACGGAGTGGCAACCACTCCGTTCGCCGGCGGGGCCGGAGGATCTGCAGCAGGGGGAGGGGGGCCCAGGGCGGCTTCCACCTCCCGGAGGACTCGGTCGACGCTCCCCGAGGTGCGGGGAGCAGGCGCCGCCGCCAGCGGCGACGGCGAGTTCAGAGCGCCTCCGCGCACGGGACCCCGGAGGGTAATGGCGCTGGAGGTCCCCAAGGCGGCGTGGCTCGCCTCGTCCTGCCTCGGCGCGCCGATGCGGAGGGGGCCGCCAGCGCCGGGCGTCCATCGGGCCGGGATCTTCACCTTGATCCCGCTGCCCGGGGGGCGTCCGCGGCGCTTTCCCCCGGAGCTTGGACCAGCGGCGGCGACGGAGGCGGAGGGGTCCATGAGCTCAGGGGCGTGGAAGCAGAAATGGCACTAGAGGAAGGAGGTGAAGTGCCGGAGGTCTCGAGGAGGATCTATTTAAGGGGGGCGTCCGGCGTCGATGTGTCAAATCCCTGCGCGGGAATCGAAGCGTTAGCGCAGCGCACCGCAGTCAAGCGACGCATCATTATGATGGTTTGACGCCTCGGAGACTGCAGCGTCGCCCGCTGTTTCGTCTCGCCAGCTGCGGCCGCGCCATGTGTCCGCAGCCTCTGCCTCTTCACATGGTCCTCTGACCGCGCGGTTGACGCGTGCCATTGGAGGGCCCAGCAGCTTCGGGGGCCCCCGGCCCTTCGCTTCCTCAAGAGGGCGCGTTCGCGGGCTGGGCTCCCGGGGGCTACTGTCGGTGTTCTGGATACCGGGGTATCCCGGTCCACCTGCTCCTGGGCCACGTCATCGGCCCATCTTCAGAATCAACGACCCAAGCTGCGGAGAAGACCCTCACGAGGAGGCGCCTCGTGAGGAGAACGACGACGGAAACTGCTAAGGACCAGAAGACCTCCTCACGAGCTCCTGCTGGTGAGGAGAGGAAGCACGCCCACGTCAGCTCGGCACGTTTGCGTGCAGAGCAAGAAGAGAACGGGCAGAAGACCGTGTACCGCCCATGCTACCCCCGACAGGGAGGAGACCAACTTTCGCTGTGCCTGCCCAAAGCGGCACAGTGGTTGTTGGCCACCCCCCTAAAAATAGCGTGGACGGTGCATGGCGCCAGAGGAAGACGTCAGCTTCCTCCACCCACTCCGGTGGACCGGCGCCACTACCCCACGAAGACTACGTCCACCGAAGAATAGAGTCTACAGCTGTCCTCCCTCCTTGGCCGTGTGTGGCAACCCCTTCCCCAAGAAGATAAGGGGAAGGAGGACCTTGGCGCTATAAAAGGAGGGGGAGGCCACCCCTTAGAGGGGATCGGATCTTCATCTTCTTTAGGCTGCTAGCTGGGCACGCAGGTTCTTCAACCTCTGGCCAGCTAGAGCTTTGTAGCCAAGACCTTGTACTCCTCGCGAGGTGTCGCGTTGCAATACAAGAAGGCAGGAAGTAGGGGTTTTACCTCACCACGAGGGCCCTGAACCTGGGTAAAGCTCGGTGTCTCTCTCTGCAGTGCGTAGTGCGTTCGACGACTCGAGGCTTCCGTCACCGTGCTTCGCTGCGATCCGAGATCTCACACGTTCAGCCCCCTGCGTTCGAATCTTTGGGTCCGTCGCGTGGTACCCCGTGTTCTTGCGACACAAAATCCATCGACAGGAGCATGATCATGCATGAAGATGATGGCAACAATCGTGTGAGGATTCAGGATGACGCTGCAAGTGAAATTTCCGAACTTTGAAGCCACCATAATGATGCAAGGATGCTTGGACGAAATTCACAAGTTTCCAAATCATAAAATTCGTCCAAGGCTTTATATGGTGCTGCGTCACCTTATTTTATGGGTTAAACCCATGTATTTTCGTCCTAGGAATTTTAGGGATTTTCTAGAGGCTATTTGAGTAAAAAAAGGCCCATATAGGGCTATTTTCGGAAGGCCCATTAGGGTTGTACGAAAATCCCTACCCTTTCCCTCATATATACCTCCTCCTAGCCGTCATTCGATCTTGGATTTTGGTTAGTTAAAGACTTAGCCACGAGCTACTCTTCGCCATAGGGACAAGTGTCAAACCGACCTTTTGTACTACGCACTTACAGAATCCCACCTATTCAATAAAGCCTTCATCTATATTGCAATATCTTGATTGCATCTATAATTCTTGCTGGTTCTTCGATTGCTTGCAAGGATTGATCCTCGTGATCAGGTTGATCTAGCTCCGGCGTGATCAATAGCCTCGGAAGTTGGTGTATCGATTACTAAGGTGCAATGTCTCGCACGTTTGTAGTCGGATCGTCAACGTCGACCTCCACCATAATCGATAGTTATCGTCTCATCGAAAGATCGGGCACCTTTACCCTATCACCACCTTCCAGCGAGCCATGCGGAAGTGCCTCGGCTCCTAGATCGGGCGCAATGTCGAGGCATACATCGATGTCATTGTCGTGAAGAGTCGGAGCAAGGAGACGCTCATCGACGACCTTCGCCAAACCTTTGCCAACCTGTGCAAAGTTCAGCTGAAGCTCAACCTTGAGAAGTGCACCTTTGGTGTACCATCAGGGAAGTTGCTTGGTTACCTAGTGTCGCACCGGGGAATCAAGGCTAACCTAGACAAAATCAAGTTGATCAATGAGATTCAGGCTCCTCGGCGAGTCAAGGACGTCTAGTACCTTAATGGTTGCATTACCGCGCTGGGGCGTTTCATGTCTAGGCTGGGCAAGTGTGCTCTACCTTCTTCAAATTGCTGAAGAAGTCAGTGCCTGTACACTAGTCCCTGGAAGCCGGCGCCGCCCTGCAGGATCTCAAAGAGTATCTCTCTTCACCGCCAATCCTCGTCGTGCCCAAGCCAAAAGAGCCCGCTACAACTGTATGTGGCAGCCACCGCCCAGGTGGTGAGCGAGGTGTTGGTGGCCGAGCGGGAAGAAGACCCGAAGGTGGCTAAGCTGAAGGCTGGGGGCTGCTCGGATAAATTTGGCCAAGGTACACCACCTCCGGAGGAAGCAGACGAGGAACCATCGCAAGGACCGGGGGCTGTGTCGGTGAAGTGATGCCTGGTGTAGTGCCCGGTCTACTTTATCAGCACGGTGCTCAGGGACGCCAGGTTGTGGTACCACCAAGTGCAGAAACTGCTCCTGGGCGTCCTCCTCGCCTCACTCAAGCTGCGACACTACTTCGAGTCGCACCACATTACAGTTGTAAACTTGTACTCTGTGGGTCGAGTGCTACACAATCGTAGTACCACCGGTCGCATTGCTGAGTGGGCAAGGGAGATGTCTGGTTTCGACCTACACTTCGCCGCGGCCAGTACAATCAAGAGCCACGCACTGGCAGATTTCATCGCCAAGTGGACTGAGGTGCCAGTCCAGGAATAAGAGTCCCCCTCCTCCCTACCCGAGAAGGAGGATCCGGGATGCTGGATCATGTACTTCGATGGGGCTTTCTCCCTCGAGGGAGCAGGAGCTGGCGTACTTCTAGTGTCACCTACGGGAGATCACCTTAAGTACGTAGTCTAGATGGCCTTCTCCTATGAAGACTCCACCAACAACACGGCAGAATACGAAGGCTTGCTTGCCGTCTCAGGATCGCAACAAGGTTGGGTATTTCTCGCCTCGTGGTCCGAGGTGACTCCTAGTTGGTGGTCAACCAAGTCAACAAGGCCTATGACTGCCCTCAGATGTGGGCATACGTGGATGAGGTGCGAAAACTTGAGCGCCGCTTCAATGGCCTATACTGAACTATTCAATTTACAAATGAGTTAATTGAGTAATTCAGTATATCACAAATACATAACCAAGCCTGTGTGTAACTTGTACTATTTTGAGTAAGTGTTGTCACACTTTATTTAGTAGAGTTCTAGTTGCACTATTCTATACTTATGTGAATCTATTCACATGAGCCATTTCTAAATTCTATCCATGCCTATGTAAAGCATAAGGATTCTTTACATTGTATCTTGGAGGATCATTTATTTCTAATCATTTGACCTTGCCATCCAAACTCTCAAATCTATATCTTGTAAGCCAAGCTTCATGCCATATCTCTCTCATCACAAAATCATAAGAAAATTAAAATGTTGAACCAACCCTTTTCAATTGCTTGTCTTGCTTCATTTTGTTGCTATTGGTATGGTGTGTTTATGTTATGTTATTTCTATATTATAGTTTGGTACGGAGTGCAACACATTTTGTTGAGAGAAGTGAAAGAGCTTAAACTCCAAAAAGGCAAGTGACACACATTCTTCTACCCACTTTTACTACTACATTAGTGTTTTTAGTAGTATGCATGATAGGTGGAATATCAACTGTTTTACAAAGTGCTTAGATCCTAGTAGTGAGTAGCCATCCATTAAACCCCAACTGTTAGGATGCTAAATTATTTTGGAATTTGATGCCATGCTATGATCACCTTGTTAAAGTGGTTTTGTGAACAAATTAAGAACTTCAACTAAAATAAAACACCTGCGTTGAAATGGGTTTGCTTGGTTTATGTTGAGTGGCTACCTAGGGCCACACACCTGGTTGTCAACCCAGGACTTGTGTGGTGGTTTTCACCTGGGGGTACACTTATGGATGGCCACCCAGGAACAAAGAGACTACCATGCCTTCCTTGCTTTAGTGAACTTCCAGTGCAGCCTTATGACAATATGGGCTCTGTCTTGACTAATTAAGAGGTGAGGGTTCAACTTGTGTGCAAGACATTGGATGGTAGCAGAACTATAGGTGGGAACGGGTCTTGCCAGTATGGTTGCTCTCTCCTTCTGAAAGGTCTTGTCTCATTCTTCTCTCTGGTTAGAATGGGTCTTAAGGTGAAAGTGCACAACCTCTGCAGAGTTAAAAACTAATCGATTAGCTGTGTCCCCGGTTATGGACAAATTGGGTTCCTAGACATGGATGTACGAAAGAGTCTCCTCACCTTTTCTGAATGATTAAAATTTGTTTAGAAACACTCAGGACAGGGGCTACTCAGGGCTGCACACCTGTCTATCAACCCAGGACTTGTATGGTGGTTTTCACCTGAGGGTTATCCTGGTTTTGTTGAGTAACTACCCAGGGCTACATACCTTGCAAGTATGTGGTGGTTTTCACCTGAGGGTTATCTTGGTTTTGTCAAGTAACTACCCAGGGCTACATACCTTGCAAGTATGTGGTGGTTTTCACCTGGGGGTTATCTTGACCTTTAACAATCTTTCAATGATTAAAAAATGTTTGATTTGAAAATGCTAGGACAAAACTTGCTTTATGCAATTCAGCCAAATGCTCCACCAGCCAAATATCATGTAGATAGCTCTTTCACAACAGCCACCAAATATGCGTCATTTGCCAGTACATCATTGTACTAACCCCCATTCATGGGGCTGCATATTCAAATGTGCAAGATTTTCAGAGAAGGAGTAAGTTGATAGGATCTCGAGTCTAATTCCAACATGACTACCTGTGGCGCATGGTGAAGATGGAGGCTCACTGCTACCCTAGTTTTCGTTGTGTTTATGTTGTGTTGAACTCTGTCATTTGAGCTAGTCCATGTGGCTAAGCTAGTTTGTAAGTTTAAAGACTTGTGTATCTGGATCTGCGTTGTCATCTTTGATACTATGCAATGAACTAGCTGGGTGGCCCGCGCAATTGCGCGGCTAGTGCTGTTTTTGTTAAATGATACCTAATATATAATTTTCTTTGGATAATATCATTTAAAGTAAATTAAAATATATTAGAATAATTTATTATACTCAGCCTACTAAACTTCGAACTACTTTCGTGTTTTTATTCTACCTGATAAAATCGTATGTACATGTTATAAATGGAAAACCTGAATACCTTCAGGCTCCACTTGCAAGTTCTCTAATGCAATAGTGGACTATTCCATTTTTTTATTGTTTCAAACTCTAGCAATCAACTTTTTGTTGGCGCTCCTGCAGTGATTTGGCCGTGTCATTTAACATTAGAAAATATATGGGTTATGTACCTGCTGGATACCTCAGTCTGTTTAGATTGGGGACATCACCTACGAATCTGCTCCTTCTTGATCAGTCATCTGAACTATACACTATAAGAACAGTATTAATGTATAGTAAGAACCACTCAAAAATTGAACTTACAGAAAAATTAACAGTACATTCAGGTTTTGCATGTACGTAGTACTCGTACATCCATGTTTCATAGATCAGTTATAAATTAATATTATGTTTCACCTAGGCTTCTCTCTACCATCTCGTTTAACTCTTGAACTTCAGCCCTGATATTGTTTCAACTACTGAGGGGCTAAAATTACCTTCGACACATGTTCTACAGTGATTGTTGTTCGACTCACCATGACACACCTTTCAGTAAGAAAGCTCTCCATCTGGTCCTTGACTCGTTGTATGGATGAGCGAGGTACATCGGTACCGCTGCTTCTTGGCATGCGTCGGAGACAGGTATTTTGACTGCCAACACGTACGGTTCTGCTCGTTGGGAATTATTCTAGTGCCCAGTAATGAAAGAATGGTTGTCTGCAAAACTATTAAGTTATTTTCTGAAGAAATACCACACTGATAAAAACAATTAGACCTTAGCAATAACAACTACTCTGTAAGGAGTACATGACTTGAATAATCTGCTCGAAGTTTTCAGTATACTCTAGGGAGTGACTTCCTTACACCTATTTTGCAGAATAAATAATTATGAATCAAAAAATATCAATCATAATATATCTGCATGAGCATCACAAATAACACTTACGAATTCAATACTCAACTTGGTCATTACCTCTTGCTCATCAGGTCCAGCTTGGTTATACCCCACTGACCATATTCACAATGCGTGTTACTGTGTAAAACAGATTCCATATTGAACCTTGAATGGCACGGATTGGCATCAATTGAGCGTTGTGCTGACCTATTAGGCGTGACATAGACAACTTGACGCACGGGACGCCTCTGATCCAGCACTTTTCCTACCTCCATCTAAGGCATAATTTCCAACTCTATCACCTTGTACTTCTTTTTGCGCTGCTTCAAATCGTGAGTGTTGTTGAAGTGCAGGAGCGCGTCCACTTTACGGAGTCGAGAATCTGCTCCGGCGCACGCTAGAGACGTGTGATTGGTGACAGTGGCTTGGCCGATGTTGGTTGATGAAGGATATTCACGAGACCTTCAGCAGGCCACCATACATACGCCACAGAGAGAATCCATCGACAGATATTTGCTGTTTGGACTTCACCGATGTCACCTTGAGCTACTTTGCGGCGCGACCGACGCCCTCGACCACATGTTGCCGACGACTTCGACGAAGTGCTGCCGGTCCTTGCAGATAAGAATATGTTGGGATGCGACTCTGCCATGTCGAGAACCTAGGCAGTGGCGTAGGGGAAACGATCGAGAAGCAAAATAATTATTTCTGTGAAAGAAGAGTTCACCTCAATTCAATCTTTCATATTACCTTGTACGTAGTATCCCGTAAAAGAAGAGTTTGTTCTCCTTACGTTACTCTATTTGCTCTAATAATCCTTTCCGTGAGAAAAGAGCCCCTTGTCCATACGCCTTGACTTTTTTTCCTCGAATAGTTTTTCCGCAGCATCGCGTTTATCAATCTGAACCGTTATTTGTTGGTGCTTATGCTGAGTTTAATCATCTGAGCCGTTTATTGTTTGTTGTTTTAATAATATAATAGATAGATACTTTATTTTGTTCTATGGTGCTATCAGTGATCTAGGGAATAGCACTTAACACAGGTGTTCCACCTTAATCCAATGGTGGGGCGCTACAAGACCATCCCGATCTCCTGGCCGTGCGTGGTATGTGGGCTAGATGTTGTCAGGAAATTCCCCAGGTCAGTGGGAGGATATGAATATCTATTGGTCGCCATCGACAAATTCTCAAATTGGGTGGAGGTTGAACAGGTCAGAGCCCTCACTACTCAGGCCACAGTCAAGTTCATCTGAGGGATTGTATACCGTTTCGGTGTGCCTACCCGCATAATCACCGATCTCGGCTCTCAATTCACCAACTAGGAATTTTAGGATTGTTGCGATCAGCTGGGAACCAGAGTATGCTAGGATCCGGTGCTCACCCAAAGAGCAATAGCCAAGGGGAGCGTGCAAACACAGAGGTGGTGCAAGGACTTCGGACCACAACCTTCAACAGGCTCGAGGGTTGTGGCAAAAACTGGGTGGACCAAGTGCCCTCAGTATTTTGGTCCTTACGGGCCACGGCCATGAGATCAACCGGTGAGACCCCATTTTCACTTGTTTATGGGCCCGAAGCCGTGTTGCCCACAGAGCTTAAACATTGATCCCCTCGGGTATCTGCCTAAGACGATCACAAGTACGCAAAAGAACATCTTGATGATGTCAACTTCATTGAGGAGATTCGTAGC